>OW028600.1:10732500-13232500 GCA_932294275.1 Chloroclysta siterata | reverse complement strand
GGCACAAGAAGAAGAAGACGTAGAACCTTGTGTGTATTTATTTGTTGTGGTAATCAATAAAGAGTTATCTGTCTATCTATCTTGAACTATATTGTTTTAAAAGATTATAGGAGTTTCTTGTAACCTCAGTATCTGTGCTCACCCTGGCTAAAGGCATGTGACGGTGGAATTACATGAAGAGTTGTAAATAATGTAAATTAATATGGAGACTGCTGAAAAGTCGGAACTGATTGGAATAAGTGTAAATAGTTTTAATGATTAGCTTTAATTGAAATACACGTTTCATTACATGATTACAGATTTTTATTCCCTTGTACCTTTAGTATTCACGAAGATGCAAACGAATTAAGAAATAGTCAAAGTCAAAAAATATTTATTCAGTAAAATCACAAGGATCACTTTGAATGGGCGTATAAAATATTATTGTGATGTGTTTTTTAAACAATACCGAAATTATTTTGTTTATACTCTATAACGTAGACTAGCTTGCTTGATAATAGTATAGGCGCCGATATTTGGAAAAAATAATAAAAATACGTTCAAATTGAGAACACTGAGTGCCATTACAATAATTGATTATGTTGTTTTTAATTTACCGAGACTTGTGAATAAGGTGAATGCAATTCAAGAGTAGTAGAGCTCTTCGTGCCATGACGGGATCGTTCGGGGAAGTACTACCACCATATATTCCTGCCGCCAAGCAGCTTTGCTGTGTTTCGGTTTGAAGGGTGTGGTTGCCGGTGAAAAGACAGGCACATGAGGCTTTACATCTGTGTGCCTCAAGTTGATGGACGTAGGGCAGTGCACCGTAGGCCACGTTCATATCGTGCGTGACTTGGGGTAAAGCTATATTATAGGTGATGGTTACCACCAGGTGGGCTGCTCGTTCTATTAGCACATAGTCTCAAAAAAATTCATTTAGATTTTATTAGTGTAATAATCTTTTATAGGGCGGAGTGAGTAACACAGATTGCTTGTAACAAAATTTCGGTAGCCGGATATTGTATCATACTTAAAGAGGTTAATAAAACATTATGATAATACAGTAGACATAAATCGGGCTCAACTAAAGATAAATTTATACAACCACTTCTTACGAATATAAATATAACATATTGCGATGAAAAAGGAGGGCAAATTACAAGATAATCTCATTCATTCTTGGCAATAGCATCGGGATAACTCGCGTTATCTCACTCACAAAACATTACGCTACGTATAATTGGTCCATAGATCTACCTTAGAGTGATGAACGCCGATGTTTTTATCTAGCAGCCATTCGTACTAACCCATTTCCTACCACTGAATAACAGTGTGCCACCTCATTTTTATTCAAAAGTTTGTATATAAACAATGGACTTTCAAATACGGCAGCCTTAAAGATTACAACTATCTTTATAAAATAAATGGTAATTTATTTTCATAATAAGAGGTAGGTACATAATGTACCTCTCGCTCGCACATTTCCACATTTTGAAAGATATAAAATTAAAATAACTTATTTACTAAAAATCGCAATCGCAATCACAGTTCAGTAAAAATATAATTTTAATCCAAACAAGTTTTCCTAATAAAAATTCCATAACTACGAAAAATAGTTAAGCTCCTATCGAGCACTTAACACATGTTTTTTTAGAACTTTGTCATGTTGCTGGTTTCCTCATGATGTTTTCCTCCACCTCATGATGAGTTCTGGCACTGTGCACATAACACATTGGTGCCCGGCCGGTTTTGAACCCACGACCTTAGGAACAGAAGAGGTCGCTAGACCACCAGTGCTCAGTGCACCTACAATAAGATGATCATAGAAAAACCAAAGAACTGTGTTCCATTTCCAATAACCGATCAGATAAATTTCATTCCATTGAAACGGATTATTTTTTTGCTTTTATTGATTTTTATTGTACTTTTATTACAGCACACACATCAAAGCGTGTGCTTTTTACTAAAACTGTTTTTATTTTTATTAAAAGTTGATATTAACCTAATTATGAGTCGATATTTATGAGTTTTGTCGCCGGCCGGTCCGCCCGCTGAAATAAATCAGATTCGGGAACAATGAGCGAAACGAGAGGGGTGCGCACCCCATCTGCGTGATTCAATCGATCCGTGGACCAGTCGACGCTGCACTGTCATCTCGGCCGCTACTGAGACCACCGCGTTTTATTTTTTATTTAAATGTTATAGTTTTTTATCAGAATGGAAGGTCGCAGGACGTGGGAAGGAGTTCCGGTGGAGTCGGTGTCTCCACCGCAGTCGGTTCCGGGGAGGAGGACGCCTCTGGGGGCTGTGGGGCTGGGAGGCTTCTATATGCAAGGAGGACAGCCTCCGCCGCCTCAGCACTGCTACCCCACCGATGAGAACCAGCCTGAACCTGGCACCAGCTATGGGCAAAGGTTAGTATTGCATCTAAGCTTGTATTTCTGTCCAAATCAGCTCCAGGACGAAAATTCACCTATTTTACTCGTTTTAGCCGAGCTTTCAATTAGATTTAGAGATACAAAGGTTAGTAGGAGGATATATTTGGGTAATACGACATGTGAACGTGAAAACTATGTTTATTTCAGTGGTATTTTGCAAGATTTAGGTTAAACAACAGTGACGTAGGCGAATCGTTACCGGCAACATATTGTTTTGAAATGGGACGCATGCGCTATGCGCTGCTCTCCCTGAGTAAGGGATCGTAGATCGCGTTCTAGATTAAAAGCTGATAGTTGAATTCATAGACAAAGAAAAATTCTCAACTCTTCTAGCATTGGTACTCATTGGTCACAAAACGGCAGATATCTTTTCGAATTACGTTTATATTCATCAATTTAACAACACAAATCCCAAGCTGAACCCTTTCGCATTTAGGTACATTGTAGAAATAGGTACCAAACACCCTTCAAACAGTTGAGTCCAATTTTTCATGAAGTTGGTAGAACTATATTTAATATGATAGGTACAGTACAGTAGTAATCAATTGTTATTGATCAATAAAGAGTAGGTAGGTATATAAGCTTGACAAAGTGTCTGAATACCCGGTACCTGCCAATCATATTTCAACCGTAGTTCATGAGAGAGATGAGGTTTAAATTTTGGCCATTCTTACGGTTTGATATTTTTTTGGAAAAAAAACATAATTACAAGAATCGCGATTAGTCGAACTTTTCTCTCTTTAGTTTTTTTTACTTAATTAGATTTTTTAAATCAAACTCCCTAAAAACTCTCATCAAAAATTATAAGTGAAAAAGGGACCAAGTAAGGTACAAACAACCCTCATTAGTTGATATGATCGGGTGTCAAGTTCCATTGCAATTCCTAAAATCACAAATTTAAGAGACCATTTTTAAGTTCATTTTTATTAAACTTTTAATTCGGCAAGTATTTGGGTTTATTTGAAATTGTAAATCGTCCAAGGGCATATTTTAATGTAGCTCTCTAGCTAAAAAAATTACAATCTAAACGAATATTAATCATACTTTTGAGTGACATACGTACGCGAGTAACTTGCACTTACCCCACATGTTCACCCTAAGGTAGGGGTGACAAACAAATGCACTTCGAAATCAGTGCACATCTGGGCACAATAGAACAATAGCACCCTAGCGCAAGAACTGCCCATTTCGACCGCAATTTACTCTCCTATATATAATTCATCGATGAGAGGACAATAATTATAATATAATTCGTCAAACACATGTATACGACACTAAATGCATATTTAAATCATTTAATGTTGTTAATATTATAGGTACCTATCTATTCATTGTGTATATCGATTTTTATTTAATGAGTGAGAGAAGGCAATCAAGCCAATATTCATTTTGCAACATCCTATTAGAATCATGTATGAGTAATCGTATTATTATTCAGCTATTCATAAATAGGTGAAATACCACCTTACACTAACGCAATAATAGCTAAAATGTCTTACACAGTGCTCCCTTTAAAAACACCCCACCGTTGCTAATCGCATTGTTGTTCGAAAATCGTATCACTTGTTCCGCTGTAAATCATCGCTCACCCTTGTCCATTCTCAGTTACCCGAATCACATCAATCGATTTAGCACTGAATATGTAACACACATTTAATTCAATTCTTGTTTGTACTTGTATTAAACATGCTTTTATTTAAGATGCTGACAATTGACAATTGACAAACAATTTCTCACCCGCGCATATTTACACTATTGAAGACATAAAACATTTTTGTAGCGCCTTTGTATAGTTAATCGGTACATTAATATTACATTCAGTAATTTAACAGTTTCGAAAATGTTGAAATGTCCGCACGAGAATTTGTTTGTATGGTTGTCTTCGTATTAAATAGTATTAAACGAAAGGAATTTAAAATTGTACCTACTCGTATAGATTGAATTAAAGGGTTAACTCCATTTTCATGGAAACAAAATTCTAGCAAACAATATAAGAAAAGTAATCTAAAAAAACTCAGCTAAGCCCCATAGTACAGCAAATTTCAAAATATTAAATTTTTTGGACAAAGATTTGATTATGTGATTAGGCATATAGTTTCGTCTTCGTTGGCTAACATTATTTTAAAACTATAAATCGAATAATTATTGAATTTCAGGCCTCTTAATGATAAATCGAAGCAGAAGATGCGACAGGGGAAAACTGTTCGACTGAATATAAATGCAAGAGAACGGCGAAGAATGCACGATTTGGTAAGTAGACTAAATAATAGTTATGTTTATTACAAACCTAGCCTCAATTTTGACAATATAGTTACATTTTACCAACGAGTGCACTTTTCTCTGCGCGTTACATACAGTGTAATATAAAAAAATATTGGCGGACTTTCTACACAACACTATCTAGCCCCTAAGCTTGCAAAGTTTGTATTATGGGAACCAGATATATAGTCGCGATGTCTAGCAGATATCGATAAGAATGCACTGAGTTATTAAAGTAATAATTCAAGGAAAAACCATTACGAAATAGCTGCCATGTACCTACTTAAGAATGTTTGGTTTCATGATTCAAAACTAACACCATTAGCACGCAACAATGTAATGTTGATGTAATCCACAGATTAATGGAAGAGATCAATCAAACTTCTAAACACATCCAAAATAAACAGTATTGCTTATAAAGCAATTTTTTTAGTCTTTGAACATGAAACTTCATCGTTGGGTGTGTCATATAAATATTGATTTTTCTTGACTTTCCAGAAAATCTTACGAGATAGGTGTTTTTTTTTATACTACTTGTTGGTGGAGGAAATAGTCCAAGTGATGTTAAGTTGTAACCATCGCTTAAAACAAAGCATTACCTACGCAAGTCACGCACGATAGTAACATGCACTACGGTGCACTGTCCTGCGTCTATCAACTTGAGGTGTACAGATGTTAAGCCCCAAGTGCCTGTAATTTTACCGGCAACCACACCCTCCAAACCGATACACAACAACGCTGCTTGGCGGTAGAAATAAGCATGATGGTAGTAATTCCCCGTCGAGACCTTCACAAAGAGCTCTACTAGGTACTCTTAAAAAATATTACCTAAATATATAATAGCGTAATATAATAAATAACTCAAATGTTGTAGAATGATGCCTTGGACGAGCTCCGAGGGGTGATTCCATACGCTCACTCGCCATCCGTCAGAAAACTATCGAAGATCGCGACGCTGCTTCTTGCGAAGAACTACATCATGATGCAGGCCAGCGCCCTTGAAGAACTGAGAAGGTAAAAATTCCAAAAAAAAAAACCTCGGAAAAAAAGTGCTAAGTGTTACCTAGGGTATTTTTTTTATTTATAACTAGCGGCCTGTCCCAGCTTCGCATGGGTGGTCATAAATTTTTTGAACATTTTAGGATAAACTTAGACCGTGGGTTCGAGCCTCGCGTCTACTAATTTCATACATTTGCACGTCCTTCTCCTTGAGTGAGTGAAATCGCACCCCGAGCGTGACCCGTGGACCCGTTAACATTTTTAATTTCGTCATATCTTTTGAATGGAATGTCCGATTTGAAAAATTCAAGAAGTTATCTATAGGTATTGAAACCGTCTTAATTATGAAATGATTTATTTGGATAAGGATTAATACCAAGGTACAAATAAACACCCTTTTCTAGCAGCGGCATTTCAATTATTTTTTTATAATAAAAGAACACTTATTGTGACATAACTATAATAGTTAGACATATGCTGTCGCGACATTTTTTGTAGATGATGACGTGTTCTACATAATCATAATCATAATCATAATCATAATCATAATCATAAATCATTTATTTGCTTAAATGTAGGTACATAAAGATGACAAGAAAAATAAATAAGTAGCACTCATTCCCCATAGCTGGGATGCAAATTGTAGGTGTGGGCTTTATACATTTTGGTAGGTAGGTAGGTACTTTTTATACAAACAACACTAAAATTCAATAAATATAAAACAAACAATAGTAATCAAATGTCAAATCAAAATAATTAATAGTATGTTAGTATAGGTATAGTATGTCAAAATATATTAATCCATGTCAAAGTACCCCCTATTAAATAAAATTATGTTATGTCAATGAATTGCAGTAACCATTCTAACCTAGGAAATCTTTTAAATTATAATAGCCTTTACTAATAAGCCAAAGTCTTAGATCTTTGGTGAACTTATTTAGCGGACACAACTTATTTTGGTGAACTTATTTACAAAATCGTAGTACATTGTTTTGTTCTATCATCAATAGTTTTCGCAGCGCACGCGATGTAAGGTTTTTGTTTTCCACCTTGGGTTACATTATTGGAGTTTTAGTAAGGATCCTTGATTTTTTTGAAAATATAATATAGCCTATGTTACTCAGGGATAATGTAGCATTCTAATGGTGAAAGAATTTTTGAAATCGGACCAGTAGTTTTTGAGCCTATTCGTTAGATACAAAAATACAAAAATACAAATGTTTCCTCTTTATAATATTAGTGTAGATGTAGATGTAGATGAATAGACTGTCCTTTGGCCACAATCTCACCTGATGGTAAGCGACGATGTAGCCAAAACGATGGAGCAGAACTGTCTGGAAGACACCTATTCACTCTTGCCTTGAAGAGACCCAAGTTGTAGTGATCAGGAAAGACATTATATTGACTTTTTTTTTATATTTCAGGGTTGTAGCGTACCTCCAAGGAACAATGACTGCGGCTGGCATCGTTCCTCCTCCAGGCTTCGACATCACCTGCCTGCCTGCAGCAGCTAAGCTACTCCAGCCACCTAACTTCGACCTAGGACCACCAGCGCCACCGGACCCGCCATCTTGAGATATGCCCATCAAAATTGAACCTTCGAACCGCGATTCAAGTGATTTTTATACATCTTTTGTGCAAGATTGACATCAAAAGAAGTTTGGCAGCAACAGAAAAGCTTGTTCATGAAAACTTTTGGAACTAAGATAGTTATTTGATTCAGGCGTGACTTTGCGAAAGACGATAGTCTAATATTAAGTGAACAAAATAAATATGTATTATTATACTACATACTCATAGTAATATATATTTATTGTGTCTTTTTAATATTTAGGAATTAAGTTGGCAGAAAATAAAAAAAAGCAAGAGCCAATGCAAAACGCAATAACAAAATAGGTAACCTCTATTTGATAAATTCTGTCATTTTAAAAAAATACAGTTAATTTAAATTATTTTTCTTTATCAGCAATATAATTTTCAGATGATTTTATAATAATGGGAGTAATTCTATTATTTTATTTTGTGTCACTAGTAATTTCTGTGTCAGGTGACCGAGTCAGGTGCTTGGCTTTACTAAGCCAAGTACCTGACACTCGGTCATTTTCTTTTTGTGTCAGTCTAGCACGGAAGTAAAGCGGTTGATATTCTAGTCTCGTCAGCAATACAGCTCATCTTTAGGTATAAATAATAGAAATTAAATAATATTAATGAATTGTGTGCTTAGAATAAGGTTAAGTTTAATGTAGTTTTTTAAGATAAGTACCTATTCAGATAAGCATTCAATTTTGTGCTCATCTTA
Source organism: Chloroclysta siterata (assembly GCA_932294275.1). NCBI lineage: Eukaryota > Metazoa > Arthropoda > Insecta > Lepidoptera > Geometridae > Chloroclysta > Chloroclysta siterata. The sequence goes on along the minus strand of OW028600.1, from coordinate 13,224,523 downwards.
ACTTAGTAATTTTCGTATAGTAGCTACGATCACGTCCAACACATTAGATTTTTACGTCGTATTTAGTCCAATTTATCGACGTCCTAATTAATAAGCTGAAATTTTTGATTAACCAGCAAAATCTAATAAGTTAAGGAATCCACAGTCGATCTATTCACTCATGAAAGTCGCTCATTTTAATACATGAAAGTTCATGTTGATTTAATAAATGAAAATGATTTATTGTACACCTTACATATGAACAAAATAGGAAACACATGGGCGGTCTTATCGCTAAGAAGCGGATCACTTCCAGGCAACCTTTGATGAATGTCGTTGTGCTTTTATCATTAAAAAGCTGTTGAATTCATGTCATTCATTATTAAATTGACTATTTGATGTGATAAAAATTGTATTAATATGAGGTAGTGTCGTAACTTTTATTTGTAATTTTCATTATGGTCCGTATTTTTTTTTTTTTTTTCGTAGTTTTGTATACTGTATTTTATTATGGTTTTACAGTATTACTCAAGTGGCTAGGCAAATATAAACAAGCGATTGCAGAGTTTATGCAAGAGTTTTCGAACTTTTTGAAACTCGTGCAGAATTTTTCAAAGTCAAGCAGTTGTTTTAATTGAACATCTCAACCAATATTTTGGAATATAGGTATTCGAAAGTTTACTAACACCTAGATTACATTTAAGTAAATTTACAGTTTTATGCTTCAGATTTCAGGATTACTGGTCTTCAGGCAACTATAATTATGTTAAGAGGCTGGCAACTGTCAAATATCTCGCTCGCAATTTTATTTGACAACAAAGTTAGTGTGAGGATGGAAACTGGAATAACATTTTTTTTGGTAGGGAGGAAACTAGTTACGGTCGAAAACATATTATTATTGAAGCCTTGTATTAATTAGTATATTTCTAACATTTTTCGTAACAACATTCTGTATTATATCTTCAATATTCTATAGCATATTATACATTCTGTAGGCAGTTATTTTATTTGTAATATATATTATTATAAGAAATGTATATATAAAAAACTGTGGAGAACATGTGCCAAAAATTAATTAAGTACCTAGTTAAGAAATTAAATAAGTAAAAGGACGGGTTAAACCGACTTAGAATAATGCCATACGTACGTCAGATTAAAATATTTCCGTTATTGTTTTTGACAAGTCAAGTGACGGAATGATTTAATACTAAGTAGCAGGTATAAGCTTCCTACGCCGATGAAGCCACTTCTACAGAAGACAAATGTGATCATGATCAACATTCATTAAAAAAAAACTTTAAAAAAAAAACAAATCAAAACGTCTATATTTAGTTAAATCTGTAGGATCACTGACACTTCGGTAGTATAAACAAAGCCTTTTTTATTTTATTTAGGTATAAGGTACCTAGTAGCTGTTCTTAAATAACATTTTTTTTTATATAAAGCCATTATTAAAAAACAATGAAAATCAATGCAATAATTGTTTATTTATGCGCATTTTCACCAACATCGATATATTTTTACTAAGCACAAATACAAACATTTTGTATACATAATATAAACAATATAATTCTGAAAACACGTTAACATCATTTTATTTTAATTTAAAAAAATCAGCAGTGTTATTGTTTATGGTAGACTTTTTGATAAGAGATTAAAATAGTTCTTGGCCTCTTTTTAACCAAGTACAGAATCTAGTTTAAACAAATGTTAGTTATTAAGAAATTAGCTTTATATTCATTTTAAAATTAAAATTCGCTCTGCAAATGTGTACATATAATCGAGAGCAGCGTGAGGATATTCAGATTTACATTATTAAATGACAATTTGTAGTTAATTTTAAAGTAGAAAAGTATAATATTTAATTTAAGGATTTTAATGTACTTAGAAAGGCATTTCATGTAACGTACTATAAAAAACAAATGATTAAAATTCAGTTTTCCATTGAATTATTTGAAAAAAGCTCAAAATCAGTTTTCATACTTTTATGTAGGTAATTAAGTAAATTATAACAAAATTGATCGATATGATATTATTATTTAAATGAAATAAATAAATTAATAAAATATAAATATGATTTTAAATGTCAGTTTAAAAGGACATGCGCTTGATTTTACTTTAACGTGTAATTGGTTTAGTGAGCGAAGCGAACGAAACTTACTTTTTAGGGTTCCGCACCCAAAGGGTAAAACGGGACCCTATTACTAAGACTCCGCTGTCCGTCCGACTGTCACCAGGCTGTATCTCATGAACCGTGATAGTTAGACAGTTGAAATTCACATATATTTCTGTTGCCGCTATAACAATAAATACTAAAAAAACAGAATAAAATAAATAGTTAAGGGGGCTCCCATACAACAAACGTGATTTTTTTGCCGTTTTTATAGATAATGGTACGGAACCCTTCGTGCGCGAGTCCGACTCGCACTTGGCCGTTTTTTTTTAAATTGTTTTATTTAAAAAGTAAGTCTCCGAAAATGCGTAAATAACGATGAGCAAATAAAAGTACCTAAGGATAGTCAGTTTAAATAATATAAGCTAGTTAAATAAAAGTGAATTATAATTTAAATTATAAGAGTTATTGAATTAGTACCTTTCTACTTATTTCTAATGTGGATATATCTAGGTAAAGTAAATGTTTAAAAATTTAAGAGGCTGAAAACCGTCAAAGAACTTCCGGCTCCCACATTTCAACATTTATAAATGTAAAGCTACTGCATGTTTTTATGAAAATTCACGAAAAACCAAGTTTCGAAGGATAACATTACAAAGACATTTTAAGAGTAGGTATCTAGTAGAGCTCTTTGTGAAGGGCTCGTCCGGGGAAGTACTACCACCACGCTTTTTCTGCCGCCAAGCAGCAACGCTGTGTTTCGGTTTGAAGAGTGTGGTTGCCGGTGAAATTACAGGCACATGAGGCTTTACATCTGTATGCCTCAAGTTGCTGGACGCAGGGCAGTGCATTGTAGTGCTAAGTTCCTATCGTGGGAAACTTACGAGGTATAGCTTTGTTATAGGTAATGATCACCACTTAACATCAGGTGGGCCATCTGCTTGTTCCATCAGCTAGTTGTTTAAAAAAAGACTAGAATAATTTTAATCCAAAAACATGTTTTCTTACCAAAAAAAAAATTCAAGTAGGAACAAACTCTTATTATTATAATCTTATTATAATAAAGCTTATTTTTTTTATGAATTCATGTTTGGTTCAAAATTATATTTTAATTGAACCTTTTTCAGTGAAACTTAGTTGTTTGCTATTTATCATAACTACATTCACTTCAAAATATATTTAAACGTGAAGTCATGTGAAGTCACAGGCACTAGGTACATGTGTAGGTACAATTATGGTTGGTAAATAGGTAATATCCAATTTTAGGGTTATAGGATTACTTATATAAAACGTACCTTATACTACTCGAGTAATAATAGTAGCTACTTGAGTAATATTAAATACTAGCGGCCTGTCCCAGCTTCGCATGGGTGGTCATAAATTTTTTAAACATTTTAGGATAAACTTAGACCGTGGGTTCTAGCCTCGCGTCTACTTATTTCATACATTCGCACGCCCTTCTACTTGACTGGGTAAAATCGCACCCCGGGCATGACCCGTGGACCCGTTAACATTTTTAATTTCGTCATATCTTTTGAATGGAATGTCCGATTTGAAAAATTTAAGAAGTAATCTATAGGTATTGAAACAGTCTTAATTATGAAATGATTTATTTGGATAAGGATTAATACCAAGGTACAAATAAAGACCCTTTTCTAGCGGCGGCATTTCAATTAAATTTTTATAATAAAAGAACACTTATTGTGACATAACTATAATAGTTAGACATATGCTGTCGCGATATTTTTTGTAGATGATGACGTGTTCTACAAAATCGTAGTACATTATTTTGTTCTATAATTAATAGTTTTCGCAGCGCACGCGATGTAAGGTTTTTGTTTTCCACCTTGGGTTACATTATTGGAGTTTTAGTAAGGATCCCTGATTTTTTTGAAAATATAATATAGCCTATGTTACTCAGGGATAATGTAGCATTCTAATGGTGAAAGAATTTTTGAAATCGGACCAGTAGTTTTTGAGCCTATTCGTTACATACAAAACAACAAAACAACAAAAATACAAATGTTTCCTCTTTATAATATTAGTGTAGATATAGGTAACGCAAAAGAAAAATTCAAATGACATAGTCCTGCAGTGATATTTTTTTTTTTTTCTTTTATTTGGTTTATTTATAAAATGCTAAAATGGGTTTTTTTATAAGTCGTCACGTCCTCTTAAGTCACGTACGATAGGAACGTGCCCTACGATGCACTGCCCTGCGTCCATCAACTTGAGGCATACAGATGTTAACCCTCATGTGCCTGTAATTACACCGTATGCCGTTACAATTTACAGTAAGACCCCAGAAAAAATAAAGGCCTAAGAAAATTATAAGATACTAGCGGCCTGTCCCAGCTTCGCATGGGTGGTCATAAATTTTTTGAACATTTTAGGATAAACTTAGACCGTGGGTTCGAGCCTCGCGTCTACTTATTTCATACATTTGCACGCGCTTCTCCTTGAGTGAGTGAAATCGCACCCCGAGCGTGACCCGTGGACCCGTTAACATTTTTAATTTCGTCATATCTTTTGAATGGAATGTCCGATTTGAAAAATTTAAGAAGTAATCTATAGGTATTGAAACCGTCTTAATTATGAAATGATTTATTTGGATAAGGATTAATACCAAGGTACAAATAAAGACCCTTTTCTAGCGGCGGCATTTCAATTAAATTTTTATAATAAAAGAACACTTATTGTGACATAACTATAATAGTTAGACATATGCTGTCGCGATATTTTTTGTAGATGATGACGTGTTCTACAAAATCGTAGTACATTATTTTGTTCTATAATTAATAGTTTTCGCAGCGCACGCGATGTAAGGTTTTTGTTTTCCACCTTGGGTTACATTATTGAAGTTTTAGTAAGGATCCCTGATTTTTTTGAAAATATAATATAGCCTATGTTACTCAGGGATAATGTAGCATTCTAATGGTGAAAGAATTTTTGAAATCGGACCAGTAGTTTTTGAGCCTATTTGTTACATACAAAAATACAAAGGTTTCCTCTTTATAATATTAGTGTAGATACCTATTATGTAAATTTTCTTGCTCACAAATGTATAAAATTTGACCTCAGCACCGGCGATTAGAGATACAGGTTGTGTAAAACGTATTTATTGGAAAAGTATCGATATCTCGATAAATATTCAGGATAAAACCAACTCCTAAATTCTAAAAATGTAAATAGGAATACGTGTCTCAATTTAATGTCGTACATGACTTTACACCTTGTATATTTAAGTAGGTTCCTACAGAGTTCTACATAGGTAGGTGCGTCAAAAAACTTCTCAAATGATGGGAGGACGGGAGGTTTTTTCAACAGCCTAACTTCTGTTTGATACGAAAATACCTAGGTAAAATAACCTGTAATTTACGAACATGCCGAAGTCATAATCATTGTGATTAGAATACCATAGGTAATAAACGAATGAACCTGTCAAAATGTTCTTATTTTCTCCCTCATTTTTCGCATAGCATACTAAATAGTAATATTTACCTACATACCTACCTTTATGTATACAGAACTATTAGCTAAAAAAGTCAAATCCCTTCCTTTTTTGCTACCTAGTAATGATAACAAAAAAGGTATCATCATCATGATATTATAACCTTGAGGCAATAAATGAATAGTAATAGGTCTTTAATTACCTAGTATGATGCATGAAATTTATTTGTGTAAAAGCGACACAGATCGGCAGCATAAAATATAGAACCATTTCATTCTTTTCTACCTGCCTCACAAACCAAGAAAAAACATACAACGTAGAGCAACATAAGTACAACTTAGTACCGCGGCTTTTCGATAGATGGCACTGCTATGTACCTACCTACCAGTTCCCCGAGGTCGATAGCCGCGTCTCTGTAGGAACGTAATGTAGAGGCTAAAGGCCTACTCTACATTTCGTTTTTTTTTACATAGCAACTACATGTAATTTCATCGCAGACGAATTGGCTCTATCGAGAACGATTCCTCTATTCTTCCTAGAATATTTGGCACCATACTTTCGTCACATTTTTTAAAGGAAAGCTCTACTATTTTCAAAATAAAATTAAAATATTGGTGGACAATTCACAATTCTTGCAAAGCTTGGGAACCAGATAGCTGATTAAAAATCTTTTTTTATATTTATTCAAATTAATTAATTAATATTAATAATAAATAAGAGTAGTAGAGCTATAGTGAAGAGCTCGTCCGGGGAAGTACTACCACCACGCCTTTTTCTGCCGCCAGCGTTGTTGCGTTTCGGTTTGAAGAGTGTGGTTGCCGGTGTAAGTAATTACTGGCACATGAGGCCTAACATCTGTATGCCTCAAGTTGATGGACGCAGGGCACGTTCCTATCGTGCGTGACTTACGAGGCAATGCTTTGTTATAGGTGATTGTTACCACTCAACATACTATCTGCTTGTTCCATCAGCTAATTGTATAAAAAAAATTCATTATTGAGAACAGTTGGTTTTTAAAGAAATGGAAATAATCATGAATCATGACAGGTCAATATTCGAAATGATGGGTTCGCGTGGATACCGAGCAACCCATTCTCTGTTGAAAATAGTCCTGACTCAGATCCTGCTATCTTACACGTGTGGATTATTGTATGATGATGATACATTTACTTATTTTACAATATTTGTCAACGGGGTTTCAAAGTTAAACGAATGTTGCTGAATGAGTGAAAATGGATCAATTTAAGTGAGTGGTTCTTTATTTTTGCGTTTTAACTTTGACTGTTCGAGTTTCAAAAGGCTAAAACGCTGCTGTACCGCCTGTACCGTCGAAGCCATCGAATTAAGATCTCTATTTTGTGATAAAAGCTCTAAATTGCGTGGAGAAAAATAGAACGAATCTTTGCTAAGCCGTAGGGTCTTGGTTAAGTTCGTTTTCGTTTCGTTATCTTTGCGTTTAGTGAACCCTTTGTGGAATTAGGACTATTAAAGATTGGGCGTTCATGCCGAGAGCGTACAAAAAAGGAGCGTATCGCTCGTTTTTGTACGCTTGTAAACGCGCGCCCCGTTTGGCACGACCGAGACGTAAGAAGGAACCTATACGCTCCGTCGTAATCCATATTGCTACAAGGTGGCTCAATGCAAACCAGTTAAGCGCAGGCTACTGCCTGATCCAAACTGGTTCGCACGAGTATGCTTGTAAGTAAAAAACAAGTCAGATGAAAAAAAAAGCTGCCGTTACCGGGCCACTTGCGAGCGCAGAGACCGCTCTCTGCTAACAAAAAATAGGGCTTTTTGGCAACGAGCACAAGGGAATCACTGTTGCCAAGGACGGAGGGGAGACGTCGGAGAGATTCTTCGTCAAAAGCAGACTCCGATCTTGCCAGAGAGTCGTGTCGGTGTGATTTCGGAGTAAAAGGAAGGAAAACCACGAGTAGATTTTGTTTGGAGTCACGCGAGAGTTTTCAACAAGCCCCTTAGAGGCGCTTATCGTCGGTGCTATGCGCAACTAAGACTCAGGGGTAGGTAGGTAGGTACTGTATTCATGAGACGATCGCCACCGAAAACGTGACTGCACAGATTTAGCACTATTCTTTATTAAAGGTGCGACAAAGCATTCGTTTTACGGGTAGATAGGTAGGTAAGGTCACACGAGCGTCAAAACACTTACCTACTTGTGCGCCGAAAATACGACTAACCTGTAATTGCCCTAAGAGAACGAAGTAGGTAAGTACGAAGATTATTCGTTGCTCAACGTAGGCAAGCAGTAAGGAATTGCGCAATCGGTTGCATGGTTTTCCTACAATCCCACATTACGAATTAATAATAACGTAGGTAAAATAGATAATGTTACAGCACAAAAGACGAAATGCTGCCACTTTATGCTTTAATAATTTTATCAAATGCATGGCTTATTTTTTTTTATATAGGTACACTGTAAAAAGAACTATACAATATACCAACTACCAAGACGTTATTACTGAAGATCATCGACTAATAAGATAAGATACTGAGGCCATGAAAAATCGGTCAAGTTGCCCTACCAAAAAACTTTTTTCAGTAAAATAAAATAAAATAAATAAAATAAAATAAATATTGGTGGACATTCCACACAGCACTATCTCGTCCCAAACTAAGCCAAAGCTTGTAATATGGGAACCAGATAGCTGATATATTACTTATATACTTTTTTTTTTGTTAATACATACTTATAATATTATATAACACCCAGACAGAGAACAAACATCTATGTTCATCACACAAATGTTTGTTCTCGGTGGGGATCGAACCCACGGCCTACGGCGCAGAAGGCAGAGCTACTACCAACTGAGCTGTGAAGGCTGTCAAAACCTAGTGTAAGGAACCTAGTAAAATATTTGTGTTAAGAAAACTTGTCTAAATCAAAATTACTTATATTTTTGTTGATCCTTTGTAATATAAATCTCAGTTTTCTTTTCATAACGACATTCAGTTATTTTATGTCTTTTAAAATGTTGAAATTTGCGAAGGAGAAGAACCTACTTACTTACCCTGGCGGTTGTGAGCGTCTAGGTATGAAACGTGAGATGGATAGGGTGAAACTATGCAGGTAAGAAAAAGGATATCTAATCGAACTGCAGAACCCTAAACTCCAGCTGAGACAAAAAGGCACTCGTCTGCTTAATCACTTATAATATTTACTTTATTATCTTACTTTATAATATTTATGAATACGGAAATTCTGAGAATTTTCGGAGAGTTCTTCTCATCCATCAAAAAGCCAACACATAGAGAGAGACGGATGTAGAGGTACCTGTAGCTACCTGCCTACTAAAGAGGTAGAAGCAGTAGCTAAGGGGTAGTCTCATGGTGGCGCTTCACATTGCTATTCGAGTTCGCGTATTCGTCGTATTTTACCAAATGCGACGATGCGCAGAGACTAGAGACTCTATTCGAATTTTTTTCACGAACAAGACGAATACGCAAATAGAAACGCGAATATCGAATAACGATGTAAAGTGGCACAAAGGACATATTTCATTTTGGGTTTGGTCTATCTACAATACGTAGAAAGATTTGAAATAAATAGAAGATTACCATAGCAATGTAATTTTATTAATTTATATAGGCAAATAAAGTTGCGTAAATGTTTATCTGGTCGAATTTTTTATTATGTTAACATTTTTAGAGCCGCCATGACAATCTGTAATTGTCGTTTTACATGACGCATTGCTTTGACAGTTTTGATGCTTTTTTGACAATAATGAGTTCCACTCTCAAGCTTGAAATATACAACAGTTGTCGACATGTCATTTTTTTATCCACGCATGTCATACCGCCTTATTTTTAGTGCATTGTGTTGCTGTCTTTGACCAAGAAAATCTTGAAGCGCAAGAAAACGAAGTAAAAATGAAGAAAATAAGCAGTGAAAAACAGTTACTATATTGCTAAGCGATATTCATATACACTGTACACAGAGCCAACCCGGGCTCCATACATGGATGAAACAACTCCTTTTGTAGACGCTCGACTAAGCACATCCGATCATAAGCTTTTGAAACCTAATTTAAATGTGTGATTATACCAAAAAAATCCTGGAATTGGCATACTTATACCTTAAAAACCCCTGGAGAGGAGAATTTTAAAATGTTTTTATTACATAGCCATAAAGTACTACCTACATTATTACCTATTGTGAACTAAATGTACCGGGAAGCAAATTGCAACCCGGTGATGAATACAAGCGAGCTCGAGGCAGCAAGCAGCGGTGAGGTACGAAATTTAATCTACCCCTGTCTGCCTCCCTCGACCACCCACCCCCACCCGCCCGAGCTACCCACCCGCACACTATGTAATTTATTCATGATAACCCACGTCTTTAATGTGAACACCTAGTAATGACTATAGCGATCCAGTTTGTTTCTCGTTACCATGAGAACGATTAATGAATCAAGCTATTTTATGCAGCGGTCTGTGCCTAGGTACGGAAAGTCACGAGACGTCAACGAGGAACCGCCATTGTACCTACCTGCTCCACTCTACTACTAGGTATACGCTAGACCCTATGCAGGACTGGTAGTGGCGCAGTATACCGTTAGAAAAGAGACAACCCGTAAAAACTGATTATTAAACCGGTCTTATTTTGTTCAAAAATGAGTAGTCGGGTGTTACCTGGAAGACAAATAAAGGAATGGTTTTACTTTTAGTTCACATTAAACAATAGCTATGAGATAAGAGATATTCATGGGGAAAAAGCTAAGTATCTACCTAGTAGGTATTGTTATAATAAGTAAAGTGTAGCTCTAAGCTAAACTATTATTGTGTTTAAGACGAATACAAGAGCTAATGTACCTCTCGCTCGCACGTTTCGACATGTTGAAAGATATAAAATCACTAAACGCATTTTCTAAAAATCGTAAACCACCATTTTTTGTGCAATCACATTGCACACAGTTTAGTAAAAGATCAAAATTTCGTTTTGATCGATACAAGTTTTCCTATTCAAAAGTTTGCTCGTACGAAAACTAGTAAAGGAAACTTTTGAATTGGAAATCTTGGATCGATCAATTATTCGCTTAACATAAAAATTATCTCACTTGAATTCAACGACGATTAGAGTGTCTAGGTCAAGGTCCAAAGATATATTAGAAATAGAATATTGCGATAATCTTACATTCTACGAGTAAGATTTGAGTAGGTATACTAATAAATTAAAAAGAATATTCTGAAGATTAGGGGTGTTCTGTGAAAATTACAGGCCAGAGCGAGAGAGCGCAAGCGTCGTCGCGTCGTCGCTTTCACACACCACGAAAGCCTCCTGAAAATATCTATTGATTATCGTACACGTTGGTTAGTATGTAGGTATAGTCAGCCACCTCGCCCAGTACCTACCTACCTACTAGGTTGGTATTATGTCGACTGCCTGTCGAGTGCCAATTTATTTGAAGAACGCTCAGAGCCAAGCTGCTCTGACGAAGCTAGACGTCATGTCCACCTACGTTTGCTCTGAGGATAAACAAATTTGCGATATAGTATACTAGTTCTAAATATACATTCTACCTTACGCATCCGTACTAAAAATGTTAAAAATATTTACAGTTCGGTAGTTAACTAGTGCACAAGTAATAGGTATAATCGCATTTCTTGGAAATATCTGTTGTTTTTCAAGAAGCAGGAAGAAGGAAGTGCTATCTACATTAACCGGGTAGATAGCATTATTTAGAGCTCTAACTTAACGTTGCTATATGTAGGTATATCGTCGGTTGAAACCTGTCGAGCCAAGAGCAAAAGGTTGTGAACCTGTGTTGCTAGTTGCGTTTTTCCATTGTTTTGCGTGTTTGCGTCTATACGAGCAACACACATACAAACAGTATACATTATAGAGTAAATAGGTAGGTACCTAGAATACCTACATATACATACCTACGTACGCAAGCAGCTACCTACTTACCTGCTTATGTCTACCTACATTGTCATTGTTTTAGCTACCAGCCGTTTTTCGTAACTGAGCTTTGATTAAAATTATTTACACTCTACATTAGGTTGAGTTCTCGAATCGATCTAACATCGACCTTTTTGGACATGTGTCATAGGGAATTAAGAAAGGGCGTTACTTTCAAAACAGGAAATGTTTTATTTTTCTAGGACTTATGGTTTTTGAGATACCTACAACAAACAGTAAAATCAGATAACCATTGATCCGTGAACTCTCCTTTTATCAATTATTTTTTTGCAATAAATTAACTAGTAGTACGCCCCGAACTGAGATCTCGTGATGCGACCCGACGAACGCATCAAAACGTTGAGTAGGTAGTAGTCAGAGGCAAGTCCAAACATTATCTTTGGACTTTTTTCTGACTACCGCCTACTAACTTGGTATGGTTACCAAGTTTCAACTCTATTGGCCTATTTATTGAAGAGTTCCGTTGAACAGACCTTGGCTCCATCATCAGACCTGGTCATCGTCACCATTTTATGAGAACTGAGTACCTCCTTAATTTATTTCAAGAAAAAAAAATAAGAAAAATCAAAGGAACTGGCGACCAGTAGAAAAACCTTGATGTCAACGAAACTCTTAGAGATGGGAGCTCTTGGATCGCTGGTTATCTTAATTTAACTTTTTAAATTTTATCTCGAAAACCGAGCATCGCGTAAAAAAAGTAAAAATTGTTTTGGAATGTCCAAACAAAGCCCTTTCATATGACATGTAACTTGATTTTTTTATGTAACTTTTTTTATTTTTACCATCTTAAAAAACCCCATATCTCAAAAACCCTTCATCCGATTTTACTCATATACTTACCAGTAAATTTCTCAAGTACAAGCTATCGACATATCAAATTTCATGCAGATCGGATCAACGGTTCTAAAGTTATCGCCAGACAAACATACATACATACATACATACATACATACATACATACATACATACATAAAATGCCAAATCGCCCAAGTTGAAACTAAGATCTTTGTTCGCTTCGCAATTATTTTGATAAAGTCGCGAATCGCGGGAAGTCGGTGGATGGAGAGGGCTCGGAATTGTTCTTCCTGGAAATGTATAGGAGAGGCCTATGTCCAGCAGTGGACTTCTGTAGGCTGATGATGATGATGATGCATTATTTTGGTAAAAAGGTATATTCGTATTAGTACCTAGTTATAAAAAAGTAAGAGTTATGTACCTATCTGGTTTGATAGTTGAGCCCAGATCTGGTTCAACGGAACTCATCAGCAAACATCATGGACATAAAAACTTAGGTAAAATATATAGCTACTACGGAGTCTTATAAATAACTTCACAGCGTGGTTTAATTTCCATTCATTTCGTTTCTATTTTTGTTTTCTGTCGAATGAAGCTGGTAAACCCTTACTATTTGAACTAACAAACTAAAATCATAATGGCAGACCCAACAATAATAATAACAGGGGTATTTGAATGTTCAGATGTGGTATCACCGCATTCACAAGAAACGGAACGCGCCTGCGCGAGTTGCACGGGCAGAGAGAAGGGGAAGCAAGGCCGGCGCGCGGGGAGGGGGCGGGTAAAGTCACGTCGAACAACGCAGGCCATACCCGGCTAAATTCAGAAGACCCCACAGCGCGCGCAGCCAGGGCGTGACCGATACACATTAAAACCCGACGGTTAAAAACTTGCCTGCGTCGTCGTTGAGTCGTCGGACGCGATTACGCGAGGTGGGAGCTGTGCTGTGAGAACGCCAGTAGAGCGGCCACTCTCTACACATAGTAGTTTGAAAAAGATAATATTTCGCTCAGTAGTTCCAAGTAGCAACCTCGAACGACGATAATCAACACATTCGATAACTTTGCTGGCAAGAAAGGCAAACAAAGAGACTATCCCAGAAACGTCGCTGTCAAAATACGGCAGAAAATAAATAAATAGGGTTAAACAACGGCGCGAGAATATGATATAGTGTGAACCTTATGGTGGTGAAACATAGTGTGATATTCGCTTGACCGTAGTGATGTGACTTAATTTGTGAAAATGTAATGTTGGTTACTAGTAGACACTGGTGATCACATGAGTGGCCTGGTGAACTAACTGTGAGTGTTTCATGATGGACTGGAGAATCGAACGTCGAGCTCGCGAACGCCGGTGAAGTTTCCGAGGCCACCGCCAGCCTTTTGAAAGAGGTAGGTACCGGTTTTCAGTTATCATTTTGTTTGATTTATAATGGGCACTCGGTTCAGACGGATGCAGGTGGCTTGCACTCCTTCATCTCTTCAACACGATAATAATTTCATTTTACATGTACGTTTATAAAGCGCACATACCTTCAGCATATTTATTATTTACCTACCTACTGTAATTATCTGTTATTAATATAACATCTACCTAATTCACCCAATATCGGAATCTGTTTGCTTGGAATAATACGCAAGAATGTACGGCGCGTATCACTCTGTATACCTACCTACATACTTTTTAATATTACATATTATAAAAACAACGTCCAAATTCCACATTAAGTACACTTGTTCGATTTAAGTAACCGTCACAGATAAACAAGTCACTACTTGTTCCTACATAATTAAAATTAGTTGTTTACCTTTTCAGACAACCATGGAGGCTTCTTCGCCCCAACCACTGCCAAAAGAACAGCAAGATTTAGAAAGAGCCATAGGAACAGAAAAAGAAACTAACGAAAGCAACGAAGTTGAAGACAAAGCCGAAAACATAGAAGCCGATGCAGATATATATTTAACGAAAGAAGAGGAAAAAAGTGACAGTGACAGTCGTAGTGACGATTTTAGTTCAAACGATGATCCAAATCATCTAGGCAGTGGTAACAACTCTCAGTTTTATGAGAGCAGTGACAGTAAAGTTGATTATGCTGTAAAAATAGACGATAACGATACTCTCAGTGACATTGACGACATAAAAACTGACAGTGCATCGGCCGACAGTGAAGATTCCGCCCTCGGTAGTTTGCCATCGGACAGTGTCGTGCCCGACAGAGAAGAAGAGGCTCAAGACAGATCCGAAGGAAGTGATTCTGGAATCGGACCAGAAACTTTGGAAGACATTAAGTTATCGAGCTTCAACCTTGGTCTTTCTAGCACAAGCCATTTAAAATTAAGCAATGATACTAATGATAATAGTGCCAGTACCAGTGATAATAGCGATATTCGTAAGAATGATGAATTCCATAACTTTCCTGAACAAAAAACACCTGTCAAAAGTAACCTAAAACGGAAGTTTACTGAAGAAAACGTTGATGCGCCTCTCTCGAAAAAGATGAAACATAGCATCCAATTCGATAATGTAACAGTTTACTATTTTCCTAGGGCCCAAGGATTCTCATGTGTTCCATCACAAGGCGGCTCTACTTTGGGAATGGAGTGGGAACATTCTCATATGCAGAAATTCTCATTAGCTGAACACGCATTAGAGCAAAGACGATTGCATCGTCAAATATTACAACAGTTAAAAAGTGAACGCCATTCCTTACAGGGTGAATCACTTTCTTCTAGCGAAGACAGTGACACTGAAGAAGAGGCAAGTGACATATCGGAATCAGAGCTTGATTTGGACAGCTATTACTTTTTACAGCCAGTACCTACTCGGCAAAGGAGAGCTCTCTTACGCGCAGCCGGAGTTAGAAAGATTGAAGGTTATGAGAAAGATGAATGTAGAGACATAAGAACATCGCGAGAATTCTGTGGATGTGCGTGTAAAGGAACATGCAATCCAGAGACCTGTTCTTGTAGTTTGGGCGGCATAAAATGCCAAGTCGATCGATTAAACTTTCCATGTGGATGTACCAGAGACGGGTGTAGCAATACTACTGGGAGAATTGAATTCAATCCAGTAAGAGTAAGGACGCATTTTATTCACACCCTAGTGCGAGTGGGTCTTGAAAAGAAAAACGAAGAGAATCAAGAAGCTGTAAAAAGGCAGTGGGCACAAGTACACAATGTTAGCACACAACCACAGTGTATACCAACCCCCGGTTACGAGATAGATCACAGTAGAAACCAAGATGAAGGGCTAGTGAGAGACGTAAGCCTTACTCCCAGAATTGAAGTGGAATCCTGTGTTAATACAGGAAACTTCAGTAACGTCCACTGTGATATGAATAATGTGCCCAACCAAACCAGTCAACGAACTTATGGATACGGAAGTGAAAACACGGAACTAAGAAACATCAGTGAGAACAGCATGCACTATGAAACTACGAGCAACCATCTCCATCTCGTGGATCCATACACTTCTAATATTCTACAAGGAAAAGGGCCGCCTTATTCTGCTGCGGCTGCTGGCACGGTGGGCTACGAAGCAATGTCAAATAACATGCAACGTTTTCCTTGTGATCTCAACTACACGTACGACTTGCATAATGATAATAATCACTTCAAGGGTCTCCACAGTTTTTCAGCAAGTAGCTTTGAGGAGTTTGCCCACAGTTCGCACATGAGTATGTTTAGCCACTACGGCCACAACATGTATACGCCAGATTACTTGCACAAACCGACAACTAACATGCACGATCACAGCGCATTACAATATCACAACATGCATCAGAACCATTACGAAATGTACAAAAGCCCAGCTGAATGTGTAAATAATGAAGTCAAAGGCGAGTACGCAACCATGACATCGCCATATCAAGCTAGTAATAAGTTGCAAGCCGTGGAGAATGACGAGAATTGGTTCAGTCACAGCACGCTCCTGAACTTGGACCAAACCGAGCAGACTACGCCAGACGTGACCGACTTGCAAACGCAGCCTACAGCTGTTACCGAAAGCAATAATACGGAGACTGCCGAAAACTTTGGCGAACTTATCAAAAAAACTATGGTAGAGTCTGTTACTGTGTAGAGAAACTGTTGTTGTATTTTAATCATCAATTAATTAGTAATTATCATGTATATGAATTTTTAATTATATTAATTAGTAATCCAAAACAGCAGTTTAGGACATGATTTTTTTCATTTCGTATACGTATACCTATTTATAAGTGCCATATTTTATTCTTAACTCTTGTATTTATTATTTAATTTAATCACTCCTGTAAAATAAATTGAATTAGAGTATTTTTTACACTTCATAATACCCCTAAATCAGGCAGATTACCTTACCTATAAATTACAAAATGTACAATTCACCTGTTCCTCAATGTTGCAAAATAACTAAAACTGGTTTTAATACATACATAAATGTATTCAAAATAATCATAGATAATGCTACGTAAATCAGAAGTCAAGTACCTTGCCTAAAGTCAGTTGGTACTTACTCAAATGAATAGTTACGCAACTGTTATCAAATGAAGATTGTGCACTTCTAAAAACCCACAAAATTTGAATAAGATTGTAGTTTCTGTAACATTTTTTTTATTACAAGTTAAAGGACTTAAACGATAAATAAAATAATAATAAATAAATATTGGTGGACTATCCACACAGCACCATCTAGCCCCAAACTAAGCCAAAGCCTGTAATAAGGGAACCAGATAGCTGATATAATACATTTATACTTTTTTTTGTAAATATATACTTATAATATTATATAACACCTAGACACAGAACAAACATCAATGTTCATCCCACAAATGTTTGTTCTCGGTGGGGATCGAACCCACGGCCTACAGCGCAAAAGGCAGAGCTACTACCAACTGAGTTGTGAAGGCTATCAAACGATAAGGTTTAACTCTTGTCTGTTGATTCATCTTTAGGTCATTCGCTCCGATGAGTTCCGTCATTGTTTGTCGACTACAGCCTGGATTGACATCAGGCTGATCATAGACCAAAAACCTACTGCCCTTTAATATCAAATAAAGGCAGCTGATCTGATGCTCGCTGTCACCATAACTTGAACTTTACAGTACCTATACTTATATTCATAGAGTTCCTACCTACCTATCCATTGTATTCAAAGATAAGGGAGTCCAAGGTACTTCCCTTCAGAGGGGTATTGGTAAATAAGAGTGGGTCCCACATGTTGTATTAGACTAAATTGCAAAGCTACTTTAGGCACAGAACATAGAAGCACTAACGATACCTACACCTAGGTATAGTTGAAGATAGTGAATGTTTCGAGGCCACCCAGTTTTATTTTCGGTACTTATTATCATCATTTATTAATTTTATGCAACGGTATAACAGTTTTTGTTAAAGATCAAAGATATCAATATTATGTTTGACATGGCACATGTGGGGACCATCCTGGATATCTTACGAGATTTTTTTGAACAGTTTTGCTTTATTTTCCTACGGAAAAAAGTGAAAAGCTTTTTGCGTAGTTGGTGAAGGCTTAAATTTTCATGGAGATTATACAGAAATCTAGTAGGACCTGCCCTTGACTCGGCAAAAACATGTATTACACCCATGTACTTATTACGAGGGCCTCCCACCCTCTCGAAAAAGCCTTATTCATGCGGCCCAAAAGTAAAGCTCACTGGTTTTTAGAAAAAAAAAACTATATACGCCTGAACCAACGCCAACCACAGAATAAATAATAGTACCAAGCTATCTTACAAACAGCTGTAGGTACTTAAATGTTGCCAGTAAAACGGTTTTTTGTTTTCCCGAATCTATGGGACTTTTATTCAATGAAACAAGCTTCTTCGTTACTTAATTTCATTTAATGACGTACTTATAACCATACATTCAACAATTAAAAAGATAACGATATTTTATTTGCAAAACATAAGTACAATAGTTGCATTCAGGTGTTAAAGTAGGTAATATAGGTTTCATTATATTTTGCCTAGACATAAGGCGTGCATCGTAAGTACTTCCATTTCAAATAGTGACCAGCACCCCAAGTATGAGTTTTGCTTACCATATTTCGTATTTCGTTTTACGTTTTTGTTCCGTGTTCATTGCGGGTTTTGTAAAGTTCCATATCGGTATCCCTATCGCGTCTTCATACAAAACCCGCAATGACTACGGAACAAAAACGTAAAACGAAAAACGAAATATGGTAAGCAAAACTCATACTTGGGGTACTGGTACCCACTGTCATACCTACGTCTTTTAAGATTCTCTACTTATGTAATCTCGATCAATTTAATACATAATTGAATGTACGTTTACCAACAAAAATAAAAAAAACAGCATTTTTACAATAATGTTACTTAAAAAAAGCACTTAGTCTCCGATTTACTATCTCTGGTAATCTCTGGATAACAGATTAAAAAATAGCTATCTTTTAATTAGATTATTAAGGCAAAATTCAAAAACAGACTATTTAAAACAATAATCATATTAAAAATATTTTTATCTGAAGGATAGCGTCATTTCAGTTGTCGTGAAACAGGCACAAAGTCTTTTTTCTTTTTTCAAGTAGGTATGTAACAATAGTATGTAACAATAAATAATAGTTAGATACCTAAAATAATAATATTATTATAATATGAAAATAACTACAATCTACCTATAACTTAAATAATTTCACATCTTCTTTACCGACCGGTATAGGTATGAAGTACTTATAATTTAGGTATTTTTTAAATTATTTGTCTCAGAATAATTTTACATCTTCTTTTTCTGACCGGTACGCAAACTCTTCAACGACTTCTTGTATTTGATTTCTAAACAAAAGAATCTTATTATCAGGAATCTTACGAACATGGGGTAACAAGCTTTTGAAGAAAAATAGATTCTCATCATCAACATCATCATGTGATACAACGTTGAATGACTTCATTAACTTTTTAGCAGAACCGTTGCTATTATCTTCCCCAAAATTATTTCGTTTTGTTGAAGAGGTCGCTCCCTGATCTAGCAATTCTAATAGAGACATGCCATGTTCGCTGTTACTGTCATCATCATCGTCATCGTAACCTCCAGCATCAGAATCAGCACCTGGGTCGTCTGAAACCACAGCTGACGTCACAGATCGTCGTGGTCGGGAGACTTTTACTTTAGGTTTCTTAATGAGTTCCCGAGGCTTCACCATTTCTTTGAGAAAAAGCAATGCGTCAAAATGTATCCATTTAGGACGATACCCATCGTCTTCTGGTGGAAATTTCCCGAGTTCTACTGAAAACTGATCTCGTAAGTACTTCCATTTTTTTCTTAGCTTACTTTCTGAAATAAAAAAGAATATACTGAAACATTTTATATCATTATAATATAAACAGGTACATTCTTATAAAAAAATAATAGGTACAATTTTTTCAATTTTAATGGCAACACCGACTGTGAAGTGGTATAGTAGCTAAACTCTTGAATGCTGCCAACTATCACTTATGGTGCTATATGTATCATTATTATATTTGAGAATTCACAAAGTCTGAGTAACGTTTTCCGTCACATAAAGTTATACGGTTTTTTTTACTTATGACTTTTATACAACAAAGATGGGTAGGTATATTTTCACTTGACGGATAGCGTTACTTAGCGGTGGTGAAACTATTTTACCACCTCGAAGTCAAACACATATGTGCTTAGTATTAATTGGGTGACTATTAAGGAAGGGCAGCTGTATTCTATTATATTAAAAATAATTAATTAAACATGCAACAAATTTTATAATTAAGATTTAACATTAAATTAAAAGTGTTTAAGTGAATGAAAGCTTCCAAAAAGCTTTCCAAAACTTTTCACCTTAATTTAGTTTATTAACACTAATGTCACGCACGTTTCATTCATCATCAAGCAATAACAATCGAACCAAGTGGGCAACACTGCTTGGCTTGTATAGCATCGATCGATGCGATAATTTCTTATTGTACAAGTTGCTCTGTCTTCACCGTAGTTCGACTCAAATACAATATTTAAGCGAGTGTGCCATGTATTTTACAAATTGTTGTTACCTAAAGAAAGGGCAAAACTGTTTAATAGATATCATATTTCAGTTCAAGCTGCGAATGGCTGCTCTAAAGATGACCGACCTAGTGCCGTGCGTGACGCAAGCAAGGCACAACAGAGGAATCCATTTGCATTTCTCGAACTTTTTATTATAAAATTCATTAGTAGGTAATTTAAGAAAGCTAAGGAACTATTAGGTAGGATACCTACTCACCATCTTCTTTCATTTCAATACTAATTTGCCTCCAAAACTTATCGATCACATTTCGGTCTCCACGCAACTTATTTTTCTTATCCCACAAAGGTGGTCTGGCGTATACCATGGATATCAATGTTTCTATGTTCATTTTTCACACACCTTACGCTGGTAAACTGCTAGACGCGAATGAATGACGGTCCCGGTTGCCGGCACCGACCAGTTTCACCCGGTTTTCTTTGTGTGCGTGCGTACCCATTTGCCCCGCCCACCGGTATGGATCCGCCAACCGCCTGTAAGCGGGTTACCTGCTTTGGTTATGATTATAAGAGCACCCGGACCCTTTTTTATGCACGGACGGAACCCGCTGGTGGTACCACACTTTGCCGTTACCTATTTTAAATTTATTAGGCATCAATCGGTAAAAAGGCTTTCCGATAATTATTAAGAATTACATAGTAGGAAGAGGTAGGTTGGTAAAATAAATGTCTATAGTAAAAACCTAGGTACCTACCTAAGTATAGATAGATAACACTTATTTGTACACAAAGATCAAGATAAGTTGATGATAAGTAGAGTAGGTATGTACCTACAATGGACGGCCTTATCACTGAAAGATATTTATAAGCCTAACGCGTTAATACAAATATATTATGAAGATACCTCAGTGGCGGATTTACCAGCAGCCAAGAGCGGCAAATTACCTACCTATTTTTTTTCTTATTTATATACCTACATAGGTATCTAGGTTCCTATATCTTGGTTTTGGGTATATTTCTAAGCTAAGAAAAGCTCAATCATGTACCTTCTACTTATAAGATTGAGCTTTTGGAAAAGGAACTGATATATCGATCCTCTAGTTCACAACAATCATACCTGCTAATAACGGGAAAAAGCTGATGTAATGTGCACAAATCATAAAGTTGCAATTTCATTGTCAATTTTTTTTGAGTAGTAGAGTAGTTTAAGAAGTCTCAATTTCTCAAATTGTAGAGGTCAGTGGGGCGGCATGAATAGCCTTTTGGGCGGCAAATGAAAGCTAGCCTGAAAACTAGATTAAGGAGCATATTCAAGGACAAAACCTGGCGATAGAACTTGAAGGTATCATATGATCGCGTGTTGGGGCCAAGGCCAAACTAACTGTCACGAAGCTCGTGCTAGATATGAGGTCAGGGCAATTTTACGCCAAAGAAAACAGGGTTGGTAGGTACCTAGTTAAAGGTACATTCAATTCACTTACGGCCGGTTTCTGAAAGCTGGATCAAAACTAATCGGATGTCAAGTCACTCGCCATTACAGCTATTACATCGAATTAGATAAACTACGAGTACCATAGTACCATAACATAAGTAGGGTATTTGCCTAATGTGAGAGCAGTTGGGAGGGAGTTAGTCGGGTTGCAAATAAATCCTACTAACATTATAAACGCGAAAGTTTGTAAGTATGGATGGATGTTTGTTACTCTTTCACGTAAAAACTACTGAATGGATTTTAATGAAACTTTACAATAATATAGCTTATACATCAGAATAACACATAGGCTACAATTTATAAAGATATTATGTGACTAATCCTGTGCAGACGAAGTCGCGGGCACCAGCTAGTGTCATCATAAATTAATTATAAGTAGGTAGGTGAGAAATTCCAGGCAAATAAAAAAAGGCCATAGATGATATGCGAGATTTGTAAAAAACAATAAATAAAGATATGATAAATAGAGATAAGTATAATATAAAGCTATAAAAAATAATATAAAGCTGAAAAAGATAATTGTGGTACGAAAAAGGAAATGTCTGAATAAGCAGTAAGACGTTATTGGGTTGAAAAATCAAGCTTTGAGTTTAGGAAATTTATTTTAAAACTATACAGACATCGTTTATTTTGCTTATATTTTATTCTTCTATATCAACGTTTTTAAAACATATAATCTGCTCCTAAGTAAAATATCACAAGAAACTTAATTATACAAGGACGAAAATGGTATTATTTCAATAATACTGTCTAAATTTGGCTAGAACTAGGCTTAAAATTACTGCAGATTAGCTACATTGTTGACACTTCATATTTTTATATTCTTTGTTCTTTTTTAAGGCAAGTTCAAACACACGGTCCTATTTATCAAGTCTTCAAGCAGCAGTCTCTATTCTGCAATTTTTGAGCGGGTTTTTGTCTTGTGACTACGAAAACCCACTCAACAGGAAATGGGCTCACACACAAGTCAGCGGAATTCAGAATAGAAGTAAAGAGATTAATACAATTCACATAACACAGAGCAATCCGAGGTGAGATTCACTTGTCAAATAAAATGTTACCACTCTATTAACTGAAACTGAAACTGAAGCAGCTTCACGACTTTGATCCCTAGGCACGGTAGAAATCCCCTCAAATCTCTTAGCAACAAGTAACTAAATCCAGATTCATTGAGGACGTCTAAGGGGGGTAGTCAGAGGTACGTCCTAACATTGCCACATACCCACATTTTGCAGAATTTAGTATTCCATACGTGACAGGTTGCAAGCCCATCGCCGCTGTTAGAATACTAACTGGTTTCCTCACAATGTTTTCCTTCACCGTTTAAGAGCACTGGCATTCGCACATACACTTTTCGACAGGAATAATTCATTGGTGCACGAGCGGAATCGAACCTACGACCTTATGATCTGAAGGCGGGGTCACTCCCACTAGACCACCGGTGCTCTCCGACTCTTATAAACATCTTTTTTAAATATGTTTAAGCTAGACTGACACACAAATTCGTGTAATATTCTCATTAGCAGAGTGTCTGCGACGCTGAGTGTCAATTCCGTGTCTATATTCCGAGCGTGAAAAAAAACATTAGTTCCTAGAACGGATAGGGGTACTTAGCTTACCGCGTCTACATACAAAACCTGCAGGAAAACGGAATCTTAACTACGGAATACGCAATCCAAAGAGCGTAAAATTAAGTTGACAAAATTCGGAAAAGACACACAGGTAGAAGTTACAAGAGTAGGCAGCAGTTTCTATAGCCACGTAACCGAGGTCTTACAAAACTAGTGGTCTAGTGGTAGCGGCCCCACCTTCCGATCCTAAGGTCGTGGGTTCGAAACTGGTTGTGCACCAATGAGTTTTTCTGTTCAAAATTTATGTGCACAATGCCAGTACTCTCAAACGGTGAAGGAAAACATCGTGAGGAAACCGGCATGTCGTAGAACCTAAAAAGTTCTCTAACATGACATGTGTCAAGTGCTCGAAAGGAGCCTCTTGAGGCGCACTTAAAATCCTTTCACCACACTGTTTCGCAAGAAACTAGTGACACGACAAAAGAAACTATATTATTCGCCCAATCGTTAAACTTATGTATGAAGTTACACTGCTCTGGCTCCTATTTTACTTGGTTCTCTCCAAACATTCACGATCAGAAGACACCGATTTTTTATTTACGTACTCATCTAAATCTGGATTGGTTCGAGAAAAATCTGTTTTACCTGGCAACTGGCTTTCTAGGAACGTTTTGTCTAGTAACTACCGAATATGCGGCGAATTAATTTACGCCATCACTATTACAATCACTAATTTCTTTGAAATATTACGTTATTATAAATTATCGTTTTCGATAATTTTTGCTACATGTTTTATCTCTTTGAGACTGATTATAGTGTGCATTTATTTCATCAAAAATGCTGCCTCAATCTGTTATTAGCAGGGGTCGGAATAGGTAGAGTTTTTAAGTACCAAATGACGTAAAAGTACCTACGCAATCTGAACATGGATATGCCTTCTCATCCGGAATTGGGAATTAATAAAAATTGTTGTCTAAAACTTATGGTTTTTTTATATACAACTAGCTGATGGAACAAGCAGATGGTCCATTGATGTTAAGATGATATTAAAATGTCTTCTAAACTATTTTTTCTTATGTTAAAAACAAACTGAGTAGCGTTACACGTTACATGTACAGCAGGGCTATTTTAAAACATTCGGAAAGGTTTCCAATCGGAAATGTCGGTTTTTATCACAGTTGATTTGGTACCCGAATCATTTCCGATACGGGGATTAAAAAAGGCATATCCATATTTAGATATCATAGTAGCGTATATGACGTCATTTGGTACTTAAAAACTCTACCTATTCCGACCCCTTGTTATTAGTAAAAAGCTGCATGCATACCATTACTGCACTAGAATGACATATCGAGAATACTACTAGTAATATAGTATATAGTGACGCCGCGCCGTCAAGAATTCTCGGTCAGCTGCCAAATCTTCACAGTCTTGTCTTCACTCGCCGTTATCACAGTCTTCGAGATCGCATCAAAATGAATACTGTTTATGATATCTGAAAGAAATAATATTATAAAACAATATTTTCAAAAAGTACTACCGGAATTCAATAATCACCATCAATAACTTAGCCAGAAACATTGGACATGTAATAACACACGCAGCCTTCACAGCTCAGTTGGTAGTAGCTCTGCCTTCTGTGCCGTAGGTCGTGGGTTCGATCCCCACCGAGTACAAACATTTGTGTGATGAACATAGATGTTTGCTCTCTGTCTGTGTGTTATATAATATTCTATGTATTTACAAAAAAAAAAGTATATAAGTAGTATATCAGCTATCTGGTTCCCATATCACAAGCTTTGGCTTAGTTTGGGGCGAGATAGTATAATATTTATTTATTTAATAATCATCATCAGTTTGAATGGGTTTAGACCGCCCCATATACTACATATAACACCGTCTGGCACCCATTTCAGCTTTTTGAAAGATTTCTAATCACTGAACTTGTTAGGATAATTTTGATCCATACAAGTTTTCCTACCAAAAAGTTGGTTTTACTAGCTCGGTAGGAAAACTTTTTTGGATCAATACATTTTTACTTAACTGTGCAATGCACATAACTTGGTTGATCAAGATTTTTTTATAAGTACCTAGAATCAGTAAAATAAATATAATCACCTTGCACATAACTTGGTTGATTATGATTTTTTATAAACAATCTACTTATTTATATCAGTAAAATAAACCACACCTGTTTCCCATAGGGGCAGGCAGAGACCAAATAATTCCACTTGCTACGATCCTTACATACCTCTTTCGCTTCATTCACTCTCTTAACATTCTTCATATAGCTAGTCAGCTTAAGGTACTTTGACTAAAGTCAAAGTCAAAAGGTATTTATTCAATAAAATCACAAGGATCACTTTGAAACGTCTTAAAGCTGACTGAGAGGTGACTCTAGGTGCCAGTTCCACGCGACCAAAGCCTAGAATTAAACAGATAAAATAGACCTAGCCAGTAAAAAAATTAGTTCCAAGTTACCAGTATGTGCGTGATGTTCGCTTATTTCGGTGGCAGTGTGTAGGTTCCAGTCTCGCAGGCTCCCCGCGCCGCCGCCTAGCCACACCACGTTGTTGCCGTCCCAACACAACGCTGTCACCGCGCTCGGTAGCCGCTTCTGATATACCTGACGATATAAACAACAAGTTTTTTTTATACAACTAGCTGATGGAACAAGCAGATGGCCCACCTGATGTTAAGTGGTAACCATCGCATATAACAAAGCATTGCCTCGCAAGTCATGCACGATAGGAACGTAGCCTACGATGCATTGCGTCCATCAGATTGAGGCATACAGATGTTAAGCCTTAGGCCTGTAATTACACCGGCAACCACACTCTTCAAATCGTAACACAGCACCGCTGCTTGGCGGCAGAAAAAGGCGTGGTGGTAGTACTTCCCCGGACGAGCACTTCACAAAGAGCTCTACTACTCTTAAAAGGTATACACATCGTCAGTGCAATACTATCTACTACTACTTTTATCGTACTTTTTTTTTTTTGTCGTACTTAATAATAGCCCTAACGATTGGAAGCATCAGACGAGCAGTAACGACAGCAATAACAGTATGATGAGTCGTTGCTTGTTGATTAACAAGCAACGACATTAAGCTCACCTATGTAAAGTATATTTTATTGGTGCGATATGTGTGTTTTATTTGTATTTGTGTGATATCTAAGTTCTCTATTAACTAATTTTTTTTTTAGGAATATTTTACGACTGAGTCACTCAACTGGCTTGTCGGAAAATCGAAGAACTAAAAGGTAAGGTAAGGTTTTTGACATTACGACAGACAGCGATTTTATCATTCAACAAGCAACGACTCATTTTACTGCAAACGGCTACTAATGTTGCCACTGCTTATTTTATTTCCAGTTGCACTTTTATCTCACCGAATGCATAACGCTGAGATCAGTGACGGTCATGTGTCCGCCTTCGCTGGTAGTCACCACCCTATCGCCGGATACGAAGCACGCTCCGCTGACGCCCTCGGAATGCACGGAGATGGTATTCACAGCCACTTTGCTCGAAATATCCCAGATGAAGATCTCTCCGTCGCTCGTTCCGGTTATGATGTCGATTTCGCGTCGACGACGTCTGAAACAAAACGATGATAATGTGAGTGATAACGAAAATGGTCAATTAAAGTAACCGTTGTCAGTAGTCCAGGTAATGGATTTTATTTTCCGAGTTTCGTCCAAATTGGTCCTGGCGTAATGGCGTGTTTACAAAAAATATTATTAACTAGCAGGTGCCCGCGACTTCGACTGCGCAGGATTAGTATTTCGAGTAGCTTATATTAGCGTGGCGTAGTACATATGTGTAAGTAACATATGTACTACGCCACGTGTAAGTAATCTTTATAAATTGTAGCCTATGTGTTATTCTGATGTATAAGCTATATATTATTGTAAAGTTTCATTGAAATCCATTCAGTAGTTTTTACGTGAAAGAGTAACAAACATCCATCCATCCATCCATACTTACAAACTTTCGCGTTTATATTATACAGAAAGAAACAGCAGTTCTTGGTTTCAGACCTTCACTTTAAGCAATTAAACTGTGGTTGTGTTCGCACGCACTAAGGTGGTTATGGTTACACTTCATAATTTTTATAGCAGACTACTGTATAATAATAGTTTGAGTCTTTGAATGTATCTGTAGTCTGAGAAGGATTTACTCTGAGCGCAAGATAACACAGTACTCATAGCAAATATTGGTGGACTTTCCACACAGCACTATCTAACCCCAAACTAAGCCAAAGGTTGTAATATGGGAACCAGATAGCTGATATAATACATATATACTTTTTTTGTTAATACATGTGAGAGCGGTGTCCATGAGGTCGTGAAAAGATACCACAAGTAGTAGTTAACACTTTTATTCAGAGGTCTTTACTATTCGACCGACCAATCCAGAATGGTTGCTCCGTCCCAGTACGGCTCTATTTAAACCAAAACTCGTACAACTCAATTGATTGTCTAACAATAACACATTATTCCATAAATTACAAATTATTCTCTTAAATACTTTCTAATTATTTTATGACATAATAAATCGAATATTTATTTTTACAACGCTATTTTGATTTTTAAATTAATTATTAACTACCGGAAGTGTGGCTACAAATATCGTTAAATCAACTTAATTTTAATATAATCATGCAGTAATCTATTTTTAAACATTTGTTTCGATAATTTGAAAATGCGCCATCATGCATACTTATAAATATAATAAAACCCAGACAGAGGGCAAACATACAAATGTGGGTTCGATCCCCACCAAGAATGAAAATGAAATGAACATAAATATTTGATCTCTGTTTGGCTGTTATTATATATGTATAAGTATTTATTTACAAAGCCTGTGAAAGCTGACAATGTGTGTAGGTAACCTACCTGTAAGTAAGGCTGGTGATTTTTTCATCGTGATCGAATTCCGCCTTCAAACCTCGCAAAGCTTGTCCCGGTCTGCCCACGTTGCCCCACACACGGACCACGCCGTCACAACCTCCAGATATGAGTAAACGTTCTAGAACAAAATAAATAAAAATACTCGTTGACTTGAGAAACTTTTAATTTTTTGTCGTCGATCAAAAATGAAATATTCACGGCTGGCGATTTGCATGCACGGTAGGTAATTATCTTAGATGAATATTGGGGTATACTAACTACTACAGAAAATGAGCATGTGTGCTAAATGTTTTATTTTTATACAACTAGCAGATGGCCCACCTATAACAAATCATTACCTCGTAAGTCACGCACGATAGGAACGTGCCCTACGACGCACAGCCCTGCGTCATACAGATGTTAAGCCTCATGTGCCTGTAATTACACCGGCAAACACACTCTTCAAACCGAAACGCAGCAACGCTGCTTGGCGGCAGAAAAAGGCGTGGTGGTGTTATATTTGAGCATGTCTCTGAGTCCGTCGTAAGGTAAGGAAAAGTCGTAAAGCAAAAACTCGAAAATCGTGAAATCAGTTGATGGGGTCAATTATTTTTTAAGCGTTTACCCTGTAAATGTATTGGAGTACCTACGTTGTGTGGTTATGATTTTAATTAAGTTTTTTGAGCGAAATGGATAATAATCGGACCATGTCTGTTGATAAGGTACCTCATATTCTCCAATGCAAGACAATACAAATACCGAAGGAACTTTATTGGGATTTATTACCTTTTTGTAACCATAATAAGCAGCTGACAGAGTCGTCATGGGCACGAAAGCTTTCAACCACCCTTCCGAATTCCACATCATAAATATATCTGAAAATAAATAAAACAAATAAATAAATTCATTACAATAATTTAAGATCATAACTCAGAAAAAAAAACTATTTGAGTATGAATTTAATTCCGTTTTCTTTTTTATGTGGATTTAATTATACGAACAATAGATTCTCTAGTACCTCGAATTAATGATAGAGCAGCATTATTTTTAAACGATCGGAAACATCAGTTTGTGTCTCTTGTTTATTTTGTTAAAAGCAAGAAAACAACAGCTGTCAAGCTGATGATTTCGATCTAAAAAGCTTCTGAATGTTTCAAAATAGCCCTGCTAATATGTGATTAAACAGACGAGGGGTTGAAGAATTTGAATCTTATTCTGTCATATTGAAGTATTAGGTACACGGGTATTTAGCGCGTTTACCTTTGTGTTATGATCGCGACAGTTTAAAAAATATTATTCTGTCATGTCACTATTTCTTTCGAAACAGTATAAAATTTGAATAGTACTTACATGTCATTATCCCACGAGCCTACAGCGACGATATTCTGATCGACCATCACACAAGAACTGAGCGGCGTACTGGACAACGCCACACTTCTTATCTGCTTCCTTTGAACTGTATCATACACTTTCAGCGTCCCATCTTTGCCTACCGATATAACCCTATCATTGCTTCGTACAACTGCGGTCACTGCTTCTTTGTGCAACTGTATTGTATCAATACACGTCATACTGTATGTTAGATTTGTTTGGGCTTCCAGTGGTTTGGGCACTTGGTGTGATATTCGTCGCACGTGAGGTTTTGTAAAGAGCTGCTTGGGAACTTGTCCGAACTCCATAATTTGGACTTCTAATGCGTGCCGGTCGTTCATGTCGTATACGTTTTCGAGATCAACGGAACCCTCGTAGCAGACGTGGTGGAACACTGGAATTAGAGGTTTTGTGATTGTATTTTGAACTTTATATTAGCATACGATGGGTCGATGACATTGTCAGCGTTGTAGACCGTAGATGAGTGTGGATATTAGCTCAATCTTATGTGGAACGGCAGGAGCAAAGAGAGGCCTATGCCCAGCAGTGGATTTGGAACTTAAACATAATGACGAATAATAATCCACTAACGAATTTGACAACCACGCACTAACTATTCTTACATGACAAGGCTTATTCTAATCAATAGTATGGGGATAAGTGATAGAGTTATGATACGGACGCCAACAAGGCTACTTTTGTGGTGATTGCGATAACAAGAACCGTTGCATCCGAGATTAACGGGGACGACGACAGTGTCATTCAACCTAGATGGAATAATGGTGACACATCGCAGATTCTGCAGTTCGTATTGCATTTTAAATTGACTCTTCCACTTTGAACACAATTGAATATTTCGTCTGAACATTACTCATATTATACTATATATACTAGAGATTACAAGCCGTAGCGTTTTTTTCATAATAATAATAACTTTATTGCGAATATGGGAGGTTTTTTTTTATACAACTAGCTGATGGAACAAGCAGATGGCCCACCTGATGATAAGTGGTAATCACCTATAACAAAGCATTGCCTCGTCAGTCACGCACGATAGGAACGTGCCCTACGATGCACTACCCTGCGTACATCAACTTGAGGCATACAGATGTTAAGCCTCATGTGCCTGTAATTACACCGGCAACCACACTCTTCAAACCGAAACAATGCAACGCTACTTGGTGGCAGAAAAAGGCGTGGTGGTAGTACTTCCCCGGACGAGCCCTTCACAAAGAGTACTACTACTATTCAGGTACATGATAATACTGATGTCAGGGTTTGCAATTAATGATTTTTCATATTCAACTTAATAGCATGCAATATTTTATACAATAAAAAAAAATCATGGATCAAAGAAGATATGGAGGAATGTCACAATTTTTTTTGACGAGATAAAAGTAACTTACCATTATTGGCTTTAACAGCCTCGTCACCTCTTTGCTTGTACCCGAAAATGAGATCGATCCACAAATGCAAGTGCCGAGACACGTACTCCGACTCTAAGGCCTGTCTCAGCTGCAGCACGAAGTGTTCTGGCGTGTCGGCCCACGGCGGCAGTCCCACATTGTTCACCTTACTACCATCGTGGCGCTCGCCGAAATCTATTTCGTAGTTGTTTATGAGGAAGTCGCCTTTTGTTTCTGTGTCGTAAAACTCCGGAACTAGTTCCTGGAATTATTGTTTTTTGTAAGGCGAATACAAGAGTTAATGTGACTCTCGCTCGCACGGTTCGACATGTTGAAAGATATAAAATCACTAAACTCATTTTCGAAAAATCATAATCAACCATTTTGTGTGAAATCACATTGCACACAGTTTAGTAAAAAAATCATTTTTATCGATACAAGTTTTCCTCCTTAAAAGTTTGCTTTACTGGTTTTCGAACATAAGCAATTTTTTTACTAAACTGATGCAATGTGATTGCACACAAAATAATTGATTGCGATTTTTCGAAAATGAGTTAAGCGCTTTTATAACTTTCAACTAGTTTTTACTAAAATTATTTTGTGTGCAATCACATTGCACACAAATAATTGATTGCGATTTTTCGAAAATGAGTTTAGCGCTTTTATATCTTTCAACATGTCGAAACGTGCGAACGAGAGTCACATTAGCTGTTGTATTCGCCTTAATACTAATTGCTGATGGAACAAGCATATGACCCTTCCGTCGCCCATAACAAAGCCATTGCCGCTACGCACGATATGAACGTGTCCTACGATGCACCGCCCAACGTCCATCAACCTGAGGCATACAAGTATCAAGTCCCAAGTGCCTACTTCACCGGCGACCACACCCTTCCAACAGAATTCGACATATTTGTAAAGAGGAAAATTCTAAACATTTCCATACGATCTTTCCGATTCAAGGATGCATTGACCTCTTTGCTACCGGTCTCATTACCACACGACCAAAATACTACTAAGTACAGATCGTTTCTACTAGCTAACCCATACATGGAAGTTCAGCCCATAATAATTGTGAAATTGTTATAATCTAGCATAACTCGCATTGCCCTAGTTACAACGATTATTCGTGATGAAAGCAATAAAAAATAAAATATATAAATAAAGCAGTGTTCGATTATCACTTGACGGGCTCAATATTAACTCGCTACAGAGCTACTACCCCTAGCCACCCCTAGCTAGAAAAGCTTAGGATTGGTTCCTTGATCTTTTTATTCTTTGAATTTACTAATAATTTATATTTATTTTTTTATAATTACTTTAAAGTCAGACATATTCCTCAGGCAGTTATTGTAGACATCTCTCACTGAATTGAACATCCTATCGGGATGGTCGAACCTGCCGTTTTGAAGGCACAACATGTATTGTGGGTATTTTCTGACCTGTAACACAAAACTGAATTGAACAGAAGTATTCTCTCTCGAGTCTTTAGACCAGCCTTTCCCAAAGTGGGCGATAACGCCCCTTTGTGGGCGCTGCAGTCTAAAGGGGGGCAGCAAGAGACCCAGAAAAAAATGGGGGGAATCAACCTGAGCGCCGTTGTGTAGTACCGCTCAGGTCTCAAGTTAACTCTTGCGGGTTATAGTAAAAGTCTCATTTATAATGAATGTTTAATCTCCGCTAATATAACTTACAATAATTAATTTAATTTGAAGTTATAGTGGTTTTTAAGCAGGTGAAAAAATGAGAGCGTTAAAAAATCATTTAATCTCAAAGTGGGCAGTAGACAAAATAAGTTTGGGAACCCCTGCTTTAGACGCTTCCGTGAGCGAATGCGTGACATTGCGTAATACGGCTCAGACAATCAAATCGAACTATTTATTTGTAACTATGTGTGAACATAAAACAGTTTTGGTTAATGATTTAATACATAGTACTACTGATCCATGTATAATTTAACTAAATAAATCGAATAATTTATTTCTTAGTTGTCGGAAACAAAGTTTATATCATAATAGTGGTGATCCTCCCACACCACCACCACTCAGGTAACTGACAAACAAGTTTTAAAAAAAAAGTTTATTTTGGAACAAAAACAAGGCACAATAGGTATAATGTAGAAAACGATAACATTCACAGAAGTTTAAAAAACTGTGTCGCGAACTCACGCCCTCCGACTTTAAGAACTCCAAGACGTTATGAGAACAAATAAGTAGTTCAGTTAATTAAAAGTAGTAACAAAAATAGAAAATTATTGTAAGATACAATTGTAAGTTGTCCGCAAACCACGTAACTACAGCTCTCGTGATTTGCCCATTCTGCTGAAGACAACCTTTCGTCGCCAATAATAACTATTTGTCACCTTCATGATCAGAGATTTCGCAGAACTGATAAGTTTAGAGAACATAAACTTACCAAATAAAACAGTACAAGACCAGGTGCTGAATAGTGAGACCCATAGAGAAACTTGGGATCGCACATCTCATTATACCTCTCCTTCAGTTTCTCAAGTCTATCAGGATTCAGAGCTCCCATTGGCTTGGACAAGTCGCGGAATGTATCAGATTTGGTCAGATCCAACTTATCTGAGACATAATCAGCTACTATCCATGGAAACACTGGATATTGTGTGAGGTCATTTTTGCTTCGGTCGGCTAGGCTGTGAAGATAAAAAATAAATAATTCAATATGTGTGTAATTGAATAATTCAATATTCCCATTGGATTTGATCCCACGACCTCAGGGTCCGAAGTTTTGCAACTAAGCTACTACTATCCGCCAGACCATCGATGCTCTCAGTTAAAAAGAAAAATGTCACGATACTTTTAATACAAGTCGTGCGTGAAATCGTTCCTTCCTAATAACCTTGCATTGCATTAGATCAATGACCAATTTGTTGTAGTCTAGAAAAAATATGCAGCTCGAGTGGAGTCGAGTTCTTCTGTTGTTAAGACCTTTTAAAACTAAAAGATTCTAAGCAAGTAAGTAATATTAAGGAGCCGATTGTAATAGATAACTGCGAGCAATATTACAAACTTACCCGACCCTACCTTCTACCATAGAAATAAGCCGTCGAGGAGCATTCAGCTACACATCAGTGCTCACTGGCTTGTTGCACAATACGATTTTAATCATATTTACCGTCTTTTGTTCTATGCTATAATTATTTGTAGTAACATTCTACTATTATTTATTCTGTGGTAGTGCTAGTAGAAGGTCACACATGTTGGATATTTACTCACTAGAAAAAGTGAAGTAATTATGAAATTAATTTCAGCAACGTACCTACCTATGAGTAATAAAGCTTCTGTCTGATATGATATCACTATTGACAGTTGTGTACCCTACCCACCCGGTATGATTCACGCGATCAATACTTTTTGTAGTTCGATTGGTACATATTCGTACCTACATAAACAAACGGTTAACATGTAGGTAGGTAGGTACCTAAGTATATACATATAAACTTCTGACACACACTGGGATCTCCCCTTCCCGTTTTGTGTATCAGATAGGTACCTACTTCAAGTACCGCCCGGACACGGAACAAAAGCGAACTCAGAAGAACAGCCGCCCATCGCGCTGTAGGGATAGGTACATTAAGACAACGTAACTGCTACAAATACCTACGGACCTAATCTACATCTACACTACACTAATATTATAAAAAAGATATGACGAAATTAAAAACGTTAACGGGGTGCGATTTCACTCTCTGGCGTGCAAATGTATGAAATAAGTAGACGCGAGGCTCGAACCAACGGTCAAAGTTTATCCTAAAATGTTAAAAAAAATTATGACCACCCATGCGAAGCTGGGACAGGCAGCTAGTATCTCATAAGAATCACCATAAGGAAGTTTCACTGCCATACAAAACTTCTATAGATATTGAAACATGAAAACATGCAAAAGCTGTTAACCAACTTCCTGTAATCGTTATTAGTCAGCG
The DNA here is from genome assembly GCA_932294275.1 of Chloroclysta siterata. Classification (NCBI taxonomy): domain Eukaryota; kingdom Metazoa; phylum Arthropoda; class Insecta; order Lepidoptera; family Geometridae; genus Chloroclysta; species Chloroclysta siterata. The sequence goes on along the minus strand of OW028600.1, from coordinate 13,189,593 downwards.
TTACGCTTCGTTAAGTAGAACAGAATGGATACTAAAGTCCATGAACTACCACTCCCTAGGTAGGTATAATTGTTATGCTCTGCTCCGAAAAATAATTATTAAACTGGGTTTATGTTGGCCAAAAAATACATGCGGCGTTTGCTCCTAGCCAGTTTTAAAATGAGAACCATGCACTTACCAATTCAAGTACATCAGATAGTCATAGTTTGAAACAATCCCATTTTGCCATTGTAAGGTCATTTCATCTGTGTGTACTCTTTCCAAGTTCACATGAGGAGAATCTTCGAGAATGCTGTATACTTTATCTCTGTCACATTCATTTTTGAATGTCAAGTATATGTGGACTATATCACTATGCCCAGTGTTGTATATTTCAAGCCCCTGAAAAAAGGTGACAATATTCAAAATGTATATTTATTATAGAATAAAATCAAGCATAAGCAGGACAGGTAAATAACATAGTGAATTCTGCATAAATGTGACAAATAATTCTAATAAATGCATGATGCATTCATACTGAGATCTAAGGACCACACATGGCCTAGTTAAAACCAAATTTCTAAGCAAAAACTAAATAAAAAGTAGCACTGATACATACAACTTGCCTTAGTAAAAATCTTCTTTTATACATCCTTCTCAATTGGCTTAGCTTCAGCTTCAATATAGGACTCTACAAAAAAAAATTGTGTCACACTAAGGTTTGAAAAGGAAAAAACCTTGAAACTGGATAATAAATTCAAGGCAAATAAAGTAAGGTTTAAAAGGTATTAAGTATCAAGACTAAATATCAAGACACTTTATTATTATAGTATGGATTACTAAGTGCTTTGAGTAATTAACAGGACCTGTAGATGCATAATAATAAAAATCCATAATCTGACCCTTTGTTCTCATTTTGTAAAATTGCATATAGGTAGGTATATAGGTACATACATATGTACAGAATGAATTAAAAGAGTATTACATATAGGTACCTACATTCTCAACATTACTGAATGGCTGGAAATAGATGGTGGTTGGTGTCAGAGCCAGCTTCCCCTGGTGTCTTACAAGGGGAGATATCTTCTCAGCTTGCAGCTCACAAACTATCTGCTCTGTAAAGTCATCCATCATCACAGGGTCAAACTCCATCCTCATATACCTGGAGTGAAGTATAGTTGCCACCATGCTGTTATGTTCTGGAGCATGCAGAGTCGATGCTCTCTGCAACTGCTGCATTTGGCACAAACATTCTTCAGCCGATGCAAAATCATAGATAATATAAAACTCTTTGCGTTCATAAATAAACTTGTAAGGCGCCAGAATGTTCCCTTCAAGCATTTCTGCAAACTGTTGTATTTCTACTTTTATTATATTCAATTTGTTATCGGGTACTATAGCAATACTGATACAGTCCTTAAAATGCATTTTTATAATCGGATAGATCCAGTCTCGAGGCTCGAAAAGAAGAGACTTTGAACAAAGTTTCAATCTACCTTGTCTTGGTTTACCATCTTTTGGAGAATCAATATCATTTAAAGTGCATGAATAATCCTCAAAATATATTTCTCCAGGCTCCAGTAGTAAAAGCGAAAACCTGAAAAAAACACTCAGTAATTTTATATCTTCAAAAATATTATATACTTACATATAAATAAATGTTGAGATGAACGAGCAAACAGTTAGATTAAACTATAGATATCAGGTACCTGCATTGAAAAGCGGGGGTAGGGGAGGTGGATGCGGGGGTGGAAGGGTAGTCCTCTTCTGGAATCCTTTTCTCCAGGAGATGTTTACAGTATGGGCCAACGAACGCCAACAGTATGGGCTGTTAGTGTTTCGTTTCACGTATTTCTTACGTGTCTTTGACAATTAGTATCTCAACATCATGAAAATTGACAGAATTACGTTCCGTTTTATGCAATTTTTGTATTTTGTTTTCATCGTAATTACCTAATTCAAGACGCATCTCCTGGATCAAAAAATGGCTCATAAGGTTTATTACGAACCCTAACATGACCCCTAAATTAAAACTATAGTTAAAATCAGGTACCGGAAAAGTTGTTTGACGGTTGCCTGTGACTTAAATGATTTTTACCTTGATTTATCCATTTCACTGCAATTCGGAGTTCGAACTCGCGTAAAAACAATGCTATAAAGTCTCGATACCTGTAACTTAGGTCCGTCCGACGGAAGGAGCAAAGGTATCTCGAGACTCGAATAATAGTGAGCGACCGAATTCAACACAACCAACATAAATTTCACAAACAAAACAGTACCTAACAACACATCACATAAAATACTTGATGAACAAAGGCGCTATTATTCCTTCCTGTAACTATTACATTACGTACGATACAACTTTACTCTTTGCTTTGCCGGTCTAGCGGTGCATATGAACTATGTTCTTTCTTTTGTATGTGTTTCGTACTAAATTCGCTTTACTTTACTGACTGCTGTGCGCGACGTGAAGTAAAGCAGGTACCGACCGGGCTTCTAAAAGATTTCACTTTCTCTATTTTTAATTTATTTAGCTAGGTACTACTTCTTCTTCTTCTTTACTGACACTGAATAATTTGTACCCATAGATTTATATTCTTGATCTAAGTTTGTACCAGTCCAGTGTCAGAAAACTGTCAATTCAATTTATCTTTGCTACCTGTCTTTTCCAATGGACAATCTTGCCAGTGAATTTAAATTTACATAAAATACATTTAGTAATTATCAGTCAAGTCTTAATCACAGCCAAGTCATGGATGCATCGAACAGCAAATATAGCAAACAGTCAAGATTTTTTTCATATTTTTGCTTTCTTGATTTATTAAATTGTCATCAGGATACATAATTTTTGTAGTTAATCGATATCTTTATAAAGAGGAAAAGTGACGGAGCATTCGTTTACTTTCAGCGATCGATGATGTAACAATAGAAAAGGAGTAAGGGTACAGTACTAAAGGTGCCAGCCTCTCGACCAGCTCGTTTCTTCATTTAGAAGTTTATTTTATAGTCCCTTGTACGGAGGAAGCATAAACGAAGTATTTGTCGCGAATGCGAAGCAAATATTCGAGTATATGTACGTAGGTATAGCTAGTATAGGCTGAACGCTCAGGGAGAAATAGTGCTGTGTGACGTCATAAGGAACAGGCGGGGTGAGCGGGTGCGCGCGCGCCCGCTCCCGCCCCTCTGGCCCGGTATTGCGCCACGAGACGTCCAAGGGGAAGCATTGGTCTTCTTCATCAACTCGTGTCACTATAGCTTTGTCGAGACAGTGTGGTGAAAGAGTTTCAGATGCGCCTTAGTTCTTCTTGTGTCACTAGCTTTGTAGAGACAGTGTGGTGAAAGAGTTTCAGGTGCGCCTCAGAGAGGCTCCGTGCGAGCCATTCGAGTTACTAGAAACATTGGTGAGTGAGCTTGAATTATAACTGAGCATGAGTTACCAGATCTTACTGCCTTTTATGTTGAACAGTTTGCCGATGTGTTCGGCCTGTTTGCGAACAGTTACCAGAGTATGTTAGACCAGACGATCAGATTAAACAGCATTAGTACCAGACCAGAGTTTTAGCGAGGCTCGGGGTGGCTATAGGGGAGGTTGGAGGCCACACCGGGGGAACACCCCCCAATACTTACTCCAGGGGGAACAGCCCTCAATAAGTACCCAAAGGGAACAGCCCCTTAATACCTACACCAGAGGGAACAGCCCTTAATACATGCCCAGGGGGAAAAGCCCCCGATACTTACGATCAGGAACTTACGATCAAGATATCAGAATCAGTCGAAACCAGTAAACAGAACATCAGCTCGGTAATCAGATCAGATATTCGTCGTACCTCTTAGTGTATAGGTACTTGGCGACATGGTGGAGATGCAGGGATATGTTTCCATGAACATTCTCGAGAAAATTATTAGAAGCAGAAAATTTTCAAAGTACCTACAAGTTACATTAACCCCTTTGACTGCTATAACAGCGTGTAATACGTGTGCCCACAATACCTATATTTTTCAGGAGAAGGATAGTCAGAGGCGCGACCGAGTGTTGCAGTAGGCAGGCACATAGAAATGTTTAGAATACTCGTATTACAAACGACGTTGGGTGATGACGCGCCATACCCATAAAGTTGTTTACAACTGAGTGGATGGTTTCTTTGTTCTTTGGTTTACAATACATAGTGTACCTAGTAGAATTAACTAAAAGCTGTTCATAGAAAAGTTCTAGGACAATACAATAGGTACATATCGCAACATATACAGCCTTATACTGGTGTATTTGCGTGTGTCCGCCAGTAGGTATGTAACCAAAGTTTTATTATTTTGTTTTAGATTTTCGAACGTACCTACCTCCGTTTACGAAGAAAACAGTTTTGCTCTTGGGTCATACTGTAGGTAGTAGGTACTGTATTAAGAATGGACGACGTCCTCCGAACTCGTTTAAAATTGATATATGAATCCGTTCAGTCTCACATAAGTTCTGCTCAGTGTGAACTAAAGAAATTAACAGAAAGTTGTACCAACTTAAAGGAACTAGAACTGACTGGGTCTAAGCTAAAAGGTGCCAATCAAAGGCTTGCCTCAGAAATTCATAATTACTGCAAAGTTATTAAAGAACCCGATGTGGACGTAATCAGTCGGTACACACTGTCACAAATGCAAACTGAAGATTTGATATCCGAAATAGATGTTATTATTAAGCGTAATGACAGAAAACGTTCAGTGGTTACCAGCAGCAACGAAAACATGAACATAACTAGCAAGTTGCCAAGAATGGAGTTACCCAAGTTTGACGGTGACGTTCTCAAATGGTATCAGTTTTGGGATCAGTTTTCATCAAATGTAGATAGTCGCAGTATCAACGAAGTCGATAAGTTGTTATACTTACAATCTGTTCTCGAAGGTGATGCAAAACAGGCTATCGAAGGGCTAGACACAACCAATACGAACTATAGTATCGCCGTGAAAACTCTCAAAGACAGATACGGTAAACCTAGCGCTATTATCGACGCTCATTATGTGGCTCTTTACAGAATAAAGACGGCAAAAACAAATCAAGTTAAGGATTGCAGGCAAGTTCTCAATGAAATTGAGAGACATCTTAGAGTGCTAAGTTCATTAGGTGAAGACGTGAATCATAACCATCTCAGAGTAATGATTATGGAAAAGTTTCCAGAAGACCTAATTTATGAATTGAGAATGAAGATGACAGGCGAAGATGAAAAAATAGATGACATCAGAAAATATTTAGAGTATATAATATCAGCTAGAGAGACATCGAATAGGCTAAAGAATTGTATAGAAACGAAAGATACAGACACAACAATCAACGAGAGCAAAAGTGACAATTTCACTTTAGGTTCCATGCATGTTAGGGCAGAAGAAAAGAGTGATACTGAATCACGTAGATTCACAGTTTTTAGAAAGGATAAATCAAAATTTGATAATAGATCGTTCAATAAATCACAACAATACTCAAATAAAAGATCATATGACACGTCAGACAAAAGCAATGAGCAGCATAAAAGGAAAAGTAGGTGTATATTTTGTAAATTGCAACATTTTAATGATGAGTGTACTTCTTATAAAACTATGCAGGATAGGAAGTCACAATTAAGAAACCGTTGTTACAGTTGCTTCCGTGAAGGACATAAGGCTAACCTTTGCCAATCCAAACGTAAGTGTCGACATTGCAATGAAGTTGGTACACATAATCGAGCATTATGTCCCGCAAAATTGTCACAGCCAAAAAAGTCCATCCAGACAGAGTAAATCAGACAAATTCATTTTAGATATGAAGCAAATTTTACGTTGTTTTTCAAACTTGCACCGTGGTGGTAAATAACTCAGAGACAACATCGAAATCATTGCAATCAAACAGAAGCTACGGCCAACGCTTTGAAGCTCTTGACTGCAAAGAAAAATCAGTTTTATATTTAGAGCGAAATCATCTCTTCAAAACCATGACTCGAATCAATGTTACACGTTTTATTCACGCCAACCAACAACAAATTATGTAGGGTTACGAACTCAGTCATTAGAAACACATTGCAGGTATGGAGCGATACTCAGACAGAAATAAATTAAAATGGCAGACAAAAAAGAAAATGATTAAAGCACTCGTTTGAGTCACCTAAGAAGATCTTGGTTACACAGGACCCTTTCCTAGTAAATTCAAAACATGGTTCCTCATCACTGCGTTCATAGTCTTGATAAGATAAAAACCTACATGTTGTGTGTCAGCTAAAACAGATAATCGATGTGTTGAAAGTATAATATCGAGGGCTATTGATGTTATAGACTCGACTGGGTTGTTGATTAAAATCAGAAAACATGCAATAGGCATACCTAGTCGCAGTAGACGTAGAAAAGGCTTTCTTACAGTTAGGTCTCCAAGACCTAGACTGAGATGTGACAAGATTTCTTTGACTAAAAGACATAAAGGGTGATGCTCGGTCAGATAACGACTTGCGTCTATGGTTTTGCCGCGTCCCCTTTAGTGTAATTACCAGTCCATTTTTATTGAACGCCACGATAAGGTTCCATTAAACGAGATTAGACAGTATTCTCATGAAAAACCTAGCAGAAGATATTTACGTAGATAATATAGCTGCAGGCGCACAGACGGTACCTATCAGATGTACTAAGATTCTATGAGACATCTAAAAAATCAGTATTCAGTATCAGTAAAAATCAGTTTAGAAGAAATATAGTCAAAACGTGATGTTTCGAAGAGCAAAGCTTCATTCTACGGCCCATGTGATTTTACAGGTTTCGAGGTACCTCAGTCAGCAAAGTTATGGAAAATAAGAGTAAAATAGAACGTTAAATTAAATGAGATGGCAAAACATAGCGTCAAAGTTTGCTTATCATAAGGACATATCACATCAGTCAGTATATTATACAGTAACGTCTAAACAGAGGCGAAATAGGAAATCCGATTATGAGCTCGATCACAGACCAGCTTACGGATACGTACGCAGTGGTCATAGAATTGCCGCGGTTCTTTAGATATTAATAATATTTTCATTTTAGTTATTAAAAAGTTTAGATTAGTGCCCTTCTGGGACCAAATTAACCTAAATATTTTTGCGTCTTGAGATTAAATGTGTGGACAATTTTTGTGGACCAATATCCAATAAGTTTTGAGTTCAGACAAATCTCACAAACTGCCACTGTTTGTTTCCCGTAGAATAAATGAGATAAAGAAGAGCAAAATCTAGCCAAGTTAGGTATGTAGGTACCTACCAATAAAACTAGGCAAACTAGCAACCATAAGACATAGGCACTAGGGCAGATAAGAGTCGATTCTTAAAAAAGATGGCCTGATATTTTGACGAAAGATTCAGATAAGTGGCCTACGTATTACTACCTACTATTAGCGTGTACTTAGTACCTATCCTATTAGCGTGGATAATGTTCAGACTCAATTTTTTTGGCCGGGAGGCTCTTGCGAATTTGAAACAGACTAATCATAGTACAGAACAGAATAAGAAAGTGAACCAGCCTTATTAAGTAGTTCTCAACACTATGACTCTGACGAGACAAAGATACGATGCCACCACCGTCAAACTATCAGCAATGCCTTGTTTACCAAAAGATAGAGTGAAGCTCATACTATCTTTGGCTTTTACGGGTTTATATTAATTCGGTCCTCATGAGAGGTCTCAAGAAAAACGTTGTGCCTATTTACGTATTTAACTGTTAAGGTTATACATAAGGAAGTGGTTAAAGTCGTAACCGCGGATGAGTGTTAGTATATTAGCCATAAGAAGATATGTTACAGTGAGAGGTTTCTTACAAGAGTCTTATTGTATCAGATATCACCATACAATACAAGCCAGATGTACTGACTTCAGACTATTATTGTATACCCACAGAACAAATTGCGTTGCAAGTTTATTCCAGAGTTGGCACCTTGGGTTGGAGGATTTTACAAACGCTTGATAGGTTTAATTTTAAGTTTAGTTAAACATAGTATGAAAAGGACTCTAGACAAACACCTTATAAACCACAATCAGTTGTGTACGGCAATCAAGGAACTAGAGGCTATTACACCTAAATACCAGACCTCTGACCACAGTAGGTGCGGAGCTAGAACATGTTCGGACGTCAGTGTAGGAAGTCCAGTGACAACTCATATCTCATACCGCGATTTCTTAGAATCAGCAACGATAGCCAAATCTATTCTGATTGATGGCTGGAAACGCGGTCAAGTAATTATAATGGAATTTGCGAATATGTTTATCAATCAATATTTGACTAGTATTCGTGAAAGAAGTGACAAACACCGGCAACCATGAGTAGTAGTTAATAGAGCACCAAAGTTATCAAGATAAAAGCAGACGGCAGTAGAGCACACTGGAAAGTTGGAGAAATAACAGAGTTAGCTAAGGGTTCGAATGGACATGATAGAGTAGCCAGAATAAAAGTACCATCAGGGGCATCAGGTGAAACATTCACTCGTTCAATAGGCCATCTGTTTCCACTTAAAGTTGAAGAACAGAATACAGTACCTTTACTAAATCAGAAAGATCCCACGATTAGAGCTAGTCCTGATTCAGAAGAAACTCATGTTGAGCAACCAGCAACACCAGACCAAATATCACAATAATGGCAGTTCTTCAACAAACATTGAAGTCAACGAACCCATGAGCATTAATCGATCAGAAACTTCAGCACAACCAGCATCAGAGACTAAAGCGAGCCCAATTAGAGCTTCAGCGGCTAAAGCTAGACAGAAGGTCAAGGAGTGGACCTCCCAGATGATGATCACATTATTTGAGCAGTAGCATTAGACAGATACAAAGTACATAGCAGTAATTAAAGTATTTTATATTTAATCTCAGTTGTAATTTCTAAAGGATTAAAATTAGAAGTAAATCGAATCAGATTTTTATTTCTTTTCTCCCAGGGGGGAGTGTCGCGAATGCGAAGCAAATATTCGAGTATATGTACGTAGGTATAGCTAGTATAGGCTGAACGCTCAGGGAGAAATAGTGCTGTGTGACGTCATAAGGAACAGGCGGGGTGAGCGGGTGCGCGCGCGCCCGCTCCCGCCCCTCTGGCCCGGTATTGCGCCACGAGACGTCCAAGGGGAAGCATTGGTCTTCTTCATCAACTCGTGTCACTATAGCTTTGTCGAGACAGTGTGGTGAAAGAGTTTCAGATGCGCCTTAGTTCTTCTTGTGTCACTAGCTTTGTAGAGACAGTGTGGTGAAAGAGTTTCAGGTGCGCCTCAGAGAGGCTCCGTGCGAGCCATTCGAGTTACTAGAAACATTGGTGAGTGAGCTTGAATTATAACTGAGCATGAGTTACCAGATCTTACTGCCTTTTATGTTGAACAGTTTGCCGATGTGTTCGGCCTGTTTGCGAACAGTTACCAGAGTATGTTAGACCAGACGATCAGATTAAACAGCATTAGTACCAGACCAGAGTTTTAGCGAGGCTCGGGGTGGCTATAGGGGAGGTTGGAGGCCACACCGGGGGAACACCCCCCAATACTTACTCCAGGGGGAACAGCCCTCAATAAGTACCCAAAGGGAACAGCCCCTTAATACCTACACCAGAGGGAACAGCCCTTAATACATGCCCAGGGGGAAAAGCCCCCGATACTTACGATCAGGAACTTACGATCAAGATATCAGAATCAGTCGAAACCAGTAAACAGAACATCAGCTCGGTAATCAGATCAGATATTCGTCGTACCTCTTAGTGTATAGGTACTTGGCGACAGTATTTTAGATTTCCTCCAGTGTCAAGTGATTTGTATTGAATAGGTACTTTTTAGTCAAATCCACCGTCATTTGTTTCGAAGAAAATGGTGGCGGTTTTCTTCAAAACATTAGAAACATTTTCGGCCAAATCAGGATATCACGTAATACACTTTCCAAATGCTTATACTTTGTGCTAAGATCTCAAGTAATGTTGGTTAAAATGCCACCGAAATTACACAACACAACTCAAAATAACACTTGAAGAAATACAATTTAAATGAAAAAGCTATGTTGCTTCCCAAAATGTCAGAAAACGAATCCGTCTTCTTAGGGATGAATCGATACTACCAAGTACTCATATGGTATATCCTATCTATATAGTACCTATCATTCGATACTACTACTAGTAATAAATACCATCAACATTCGATACTGAGTACTGGTATCGAAAGAAAACAATGGTATCGTTATCACTTCCGCCCGGGCCGGTCGGTTGATTCGATTGACCAATAGCAGCGCTGCTGGTGCACGAGTACGCATGACGCGGGCGCAGGGAGTATTATAGTTGGTTAATTTTCAATTTAGTTGTAATTTGGATTTACCAGCCAACATTTGGATAAGTTGCTGTTCTTGTGTGGAGCTACTCATAAAGAATTTTGTGGTTCAATTTAATAATTTGTATCATTATGTAATAAAGTATTGATTAATAAACTACTTTTTCCATTTTGTTCTCCTGTTCCATTAAGCCTATCTGGAATTATTATGAATTTAGAGTGTTTAAAAAAATTAAATGAGTACTCACAAGTATCGATACTTTAATATGGTATCGATACTTTGATTCGATACTACTTTCGAGTACTAGTATCAAAGAAAGAGTGGTATTGATTCATCCCTACGTCTTCTTGATCTTGAAGCCGACAATTTTTGTTCTTGTCTTGTCATTGTCAAGTGTCACTTCCTTTATAAGGGTCCGGTTAATGTACGATCATGTATTACACAGCCCGGGAATGTACAACCCGGAAAGCACGGCCAGGAAAACGCAGGCAGGAATTCATGTACAAAATGTACATGAAATCCGGGCCGTGTTTTCCAGGTTGTGCTTTCTCAGCACAGTCGGGATTGTACAGCCAGGATTACACGACCATGGATTTTGTGACCATTGCTCTGATTGGTCGAAAGCCTATGCTCTGTTTAGATGCACTACCCAGTAAGTATTGTACTATCCCATTCTCAATTAGGCAAGTAGCACAGATTAAAAATTATGTAAAAATATATAAAATAAGAGAATTATTCAGAGATTAGTGTAAGAAAAAAATAAAATTCTGGCACTTCGGCGGCCGCTGCCGCGGCACGCTCGCCTCGTGCGTATTTTATATGTTTTAACATAACCTAACCAATCCGAGTCGGATCAACAAGTGAGTGAGTAAGTAATTGGCGAGTGTAAACAAAGCCTAAGTTTTGGCATCAAAATTTTGGCTGCGTTTTATCGGGTTGTGTTTTCCAAAGGTGTGCTGAATTTGTACGGCTTGGAATGTACAGCCTTGGATTACACAGCCATGGAATTCGCGACCAAATTGTACATCAATTCCGGGCTGTGTTTTCCTCGGCTGTACAATCCATGGTTGCACATTATTGGCACCCCTTTATAATACTAAATTAAATGGCGCCACAATTTTGATTTTTGCTTCATGTACTATCTCTCTTGTTAAGGTTTTTAAGTAAAGTACACAGGTTTCAATTCGATACATTATTTGCACATCTATCTACTTAAGTTCTACTTGGAAGAAAAAATGCAAGAAGACAAAAATGCAATATTTCAAATGCGCTTTCCACAGAAGTTATGGTACTTGCTCAACTTGCGCACTGATGCGATTATGTGGGGTGGTACAGGGAGAACTATCTTATTGAACTACCGGATCTTACATAGTTATTTGCAGTGTGATCACTCTATATTTAAAACCACCAACATTTCAAGTTTTGTGCGACAACTGAATTTGTACGGTTTTAGAAAAGTTACATCACATCTTCAAGATCCACTTTGTAATTCGAGCAATCCATACATGCATGAGTATGTTCATGATTATTTCCAATTTGGAAGACCAGAGTTGTTAAATAAAATAACAAGAAAAGCCTTGACGATAAAAAGAAACTTTAAGCCTAAGGTATGAAGGTTTAGGTACCTACCTAACCTGCCCCTGTAGCTGTACCACTCACTTTGAAATAGTAATTTGATCCATTTTCCATACATGTATCATGTTTTAAGTTTCAGAATACATTCAATAATGTAGAGCAGCTGCTTTGTCTGACACCACTCCAAAAAGCTAGGCATGCTTTGCAAATGGCTTTGAAAAAGGCATCGCATGAAATTTTTCTGCAAAACTCCAACAGATTATGCAGCATGAAGTTTGATTATGAAGGTAGGTGGTTTTTGCCCAATTTAGAATTCTACATAAAAAGCCTAAACAGCCTTCTGGCATGCTTGAGCCTATCTAATAAGGGAAACTTTTCTGTGTATTTCAGATTCACAAGATGACTTGGGTGATGGAGAAGAAACTGTTGAGTTTGACTGGTCACCCTCAAATATCAAAGAGCAATTTCAATCCTCTCCTGAAACAGGTTCCATTTTCACCTCTTGCATATCCTTACTCTCCCTTTTCCCACTATCCTTAATGCATTCCTTATCCTTCAAGCAGCTGCAGAAAAAGTTATCACAATTGCTGATGAAATTTGTGAAGAACCTGAGGAGGCCCCAAACCCCTCTGGAGGACAACAGATATTTGGGTGCGCTCAATTTATCACTTTTAATTTGAACACCAATTAAATTTGGATGAGCAGTGCTTTCTGGTGCTAACTGATTTATTATGTTTCAGGGATTCTAATCAGGATAATCTGATGAGCTTCACGGAAGTCTCTTGTGAACAAACAAGTGAATCATTCCCCTCCCAATTTCTAAGCATGCCAGATTTAGATTCTGTTACAACAGCCCACAATTGTGATATAGAGCTTCTTGCAGAGTTCAATATTGATAAAGATGTTGAACAGGGAATAATTCCGAAGTTGAGTGATAATAGTGACCATAGCTCACTGAACTGTGTTCTGCCTTCTATCAATCATGATCAGATTGATGATGAGCCAATGACCGAGGTATGATTCCAACATGGGATGTCAGAAGATTAAGGAATTTCTGTATTGATGCAAATTTTGATTTGTGAAAAATATGTTTACAGGTTAACAATGAATACAATGCAGAATGGGACCAAATGTTCAGTGACATCATGACTAATAGGGGTCCTAACCAAGAATGTGGATCAGATCTGAAGGATCTCTACTCACAAATTTCAATAACAATTGATTTATTAAACTCATAATGAAACACATAGCTAAGGCATGTGATAAGTATAATAAATGATATTACATCTACTTCTTCTGCTTTTTCTTCTCAGCTTCCTCTTCCTTCTCTTTTTCAATTACAGACACATATGAGTTGATTGTGTCAGGGTCAAGCATCTGCATTGGCTGACCTCTTCTCATGACTGCTATCTCTAAGTTCTTCTGGCCGGATTGAACAACTTCCAGTAAAGCACGAATAGCAAGCTGTAAAGACAGATCTTATATCAATAAACAATACACAAGTTTATATCAACTGTTTGATAGATTTAAATCCAGAAAATTAATTCAAATAGAGATGTTATAATCTAAATTTAATCTATATCTGTTTCATACCTTCACTGCACCTTTCTCATTGGCAACTTCCTCCCCAGTGTAGTTTTTCTCCAAGAACTCCCGGACAGTCTTAGCCGATCTTCCAGTGGCATTAGCTTTCCATTCATAGTAAATACCTGATGGCTCAGTTTGGAATAAGTGAGGATGGCCATCATAATCAAACCCACCAATCAGACAAGAAATACCAAAGGGACGACGACCATTGCTCTGAGTGTATTTTTGCTTTAGACCAGCAATATATCTAGTAATGTACTCCAGAGTAACAGGATCTTCAACAGTCAATTTATGAGATTGACATTCGATTTGGGCTCTATTAATGAGAATTCGAGCATCTGCTGTCAAACCGGCGAATGCCATTACAACATGGTCATCGAGAAGGCATATCTTCCTCACAGTTCTCTCTTCTTGAAGTTTAGCAACGGATTTCTTTTCCACGCCTAGAACGACAACATCAGCCCCTCTTACACCAACCTGCAAATGACTTATAGTAAATACAGAGAAAAAACAGAAAAACAAAACATACCTACATAACCAAGAGGCTTACCGCGGTGGAACCTTTGCGAACAGCCTCTTGAGCATATTCCACTTGCAACAAATGTCCATCAGGTGAAAATACTGTAATAGCTCTATCGTAACGAGCCATGGTTTAATTTGTTGTATTTATCAATCTGGAAACTATATTTAACAACGATTCACTTGTTCCAATCGGCTTTATTTAGGAACAAACAGCAAACCAACACTATTCGCAAATCATTCAAAGAAGAAGAAAGTGATGTGACGTATCGTTATTTTTTTATTTGCGCTGGATACTTGTCTTTTTGTATTTTTTTTATTAAGTTGCTACAACTAGCCCCAGATGACCACAGCACCGGCCCAACTGATTGATGACGCAGACTATCGTTACTTACGTCTTGCTCGCACATTTCAACATTTTTGAATCGATTACAGATGTAAAACACAATAATCCGTAAAGATGTAAGGATGAATCTAGGGATGAATCAATACCACTCTTTCTTCGATACTAGTACTCGAAAATAGTATCGATACCATGTTAAAGTATCGATACTTGTGAGTACTCATTTAATTTTTTTAAACATTACAAATTCATAATATTGCCAGTTAGGCTTAATGGAACAGGAGAACAAAATGAAAAAATTAGTTTAATAATCAATACTCTATTACATATTGACACAAATTATTAAATTGAACCAGAAAATTCCTAAGAGTAGCTCCACACAAGAACAGCAACTTGTCCAAATGTTTGCTTGTAAGTCCAAATGACAACTAAATTGAAAATTAATTACTTATCCTTAACCCTTTACCGCATGGATTTTTTAAATCCTTTGGAAAAAATATATGTCATTAGAGGGCATTTATAGGTCCCCAAAAAAATATTAAAAAAAATATAGAAGACCATGTAAAAAAGATACATAGGTAAAAGTAATTGTTCCAAATATGGAACGCCATGCGTTCTAGTTCTAAAACTCGTTCCAAATTTGGTACAACATGCGGTGTGATTATGTATAACATTGAAAAACAGGAATTAAAAGAAACAACGTGAAACTATGATGCTATTTAATTAAAGAAATTATGTGTGAAAGTTTTTAAAACAATATATATTTTATATTATATATACTCAGGGCTGGGAGATCATACAAAAGCCCATAAAATACAATTATTTAAATAAACTTGTTATGCGCTACTTTTAATTATCCTACTTAAAAATTACATTAGCTGCAGGGTTTAGTAATACCCTGAAAGTATAAAAGATCTTACGCTGCATAATGTTCCCGATTCGGAAATTGTAAATGATTGATTGGAGCGCATATTGTTCCATATTTAGTGATAAAGTATTGTGGTCTAACACTGCATAATGTTCCGGATTCGGAAATTGTAAATGATTGATTGGAGTGCATATTGTTCCATATTTAGTGATAAAGTATTGTGGTCTAAAACTGCATAATGTTCCGGATTTGGAACTTTCAAACTATTGACTGGAGTGCATAAAGTTCCATATTTGGTACTTCAAAAAACATAACAACTGCATGGTGTTCCAAATTCGGAACACTACAAAAAATGATAATATTCACTACTTATTATGGTTTGAACTTACTTCTTTTGCCGTAAAAAGCCTGTGGGTCCATTGTTGTATCAGGTGAATCACTAATTTTCTTCAGATATTAACAAAAAACCAATAAAAAATCGTATTGAAAACCAGCGAATTGACAATCTGTCAAATTTTGGAAACCAACTGACGAAATAGTCGATTTTAGTTCCTAGGCACCTCTGTAGAGGCGCCACTGGCGCATATTAGGTGAGTTACACTCCCTACATACGAATTAGTTCCAAGAAAAGATCGTAGATGTCGCAGGAATAAATATATTATACCAAAAGCTGAATGTTCCAAATTTGTGACGATATGCGGTAAAGGGTTAATACTCCCTGAGCTCCCGTCATGCGTCCCCGTGCACCAGCAGCTCCGCAATTGGTCAATGGAGTCAACCGACCGGCCCAGGCGGTAGTGACAACGATACCATTGTTTTCTTTCAATACCAGTACTCAGTATCGAATGTTGATGGTATGTACTATTAGATGTAGTATCGAATGATAGGTATCAATACCATAAGAGTACTTGGTAGTATCGATTCATCCCTAGATGAATCTAATGATCTGGCAACGCTAGGGCGTGGGAAGTCTGCCTCCAAATGCTCTAATAGGGGTTAGTCCGTCTTGAGTAATAATGTTCTGTGGGATTAGTCATTCTTACTATCTGTTAGTCACATATTTTTGTTTTCCTTATTTCTTGCTTATTTTATTTTGTAAAAGGATGATAAAATTAAATTTCCTTGAAGAGCTTTAATTTTAATGTACCTACTGGTTGGTAACAGAAGGAATAAATTATGAGAAAGTAATTATTTATAAAAGGAATTTATTAATAGGACAATAATCAATTCATTACATTATTTTATTTGTGTGTTATAGATACATACTCGTATGTATCAGTCTAAGACAATAATATAATGTACCTATTTAATAATGTAACCATGCTTAAAGCTGTCGGCGTTCTTTTTTTGTGTAAGTAAATAAATTATGTACTCATTAAAACTACGCTATGGATACTTACTGAGAGGCAGATACATTTATAATAAATTACCTACTTCCCGCGAATTTACTCGCGTATTTAGTAGTGACTAACATTCATAATTTAGGCGTTTTCTCTTTATTGGGTTCCGTCAGGTTTTTTACTCCGTTCCCGTTTATTTAACATGATAAAAACTTGACACTATGCTAATCGGTTCGGTTACCATCCTTTTATGTATCCAACAAAATATCTACAAGGTACGCTAGGGTATAACTCTCTGGAAACTCGCAGGCTGTGTGAGCAAATAATGAGTGTCTGTCGTATTCTACATGGGGTGATAGACTGTTCAGAGTTGGTCTATGAAGCAAGTAGGCTCAGCGTACCTGAAAAACGCGCCAGATTCCGCACTGGGCGAGTCCATTTATTCGCGCCAAAACCTGCGCGCACTTCCGCACGACAACAATCACCGCTCTACCGTGCACAGTTCCATCTCAACGCGATTCTAAATATGTATCCCGACACTGACGTGTTCGCGGATAAGTTACATCACTTATGTAAGATTTCTTTGAAGTACTGTGAGGGAGATATTAAGAGACATTTATAATATATAATATAAATACTATTTTGTTATACTCCTATTTTTATTTATTGTTATTAAGTTGTTAAATGTGCCATGTTAGTATTTAAGTACCTTTGTTAGTATGTAAGTAAATATTGTATTAATGATGTGAACTAGGTTATCGTTTTGGCTTTTTAGCTGTTAAGATAATTATGTGTGTATAAATAAAATAAATAAATAAATAAATAAATAAATAAATAAATAAATAAATAAATAAATAAATAAATAAATAAATAAATAAATAAATAAATAAATAAATAAATAAATAAATAAATAAATAAATAAATAAATAAATAAATAAATAAATAAATAAATAAATAAATAAATAAATAAATAAATAAATAAATAAATAAATAAATAAATAAATAAATAAATAAATAAATAAATAAATAAATAAATAAATAAATAAATAAATAAATAAATAAATAAATAAATAAATAAATAAATAAATAAATAAATAAATAAATAAATAAATAAATAAATAAATAAATAAATAAATAAATAAATAAATAAATAAATAAATAAATAAATAAATAAATAAATAAATAAATAAATAAATAAATAAATAAATAAATAAATAAATAAATAAATAAATAAATAAATAAATAAATAAATAAATAAATAAATAAATAAATAAATAAATAAATAAATAAATAAATAAATAAATAAATAAATAAATAAATAAATAAATAAATAAATAAATAAATAAATAAATAAATAAATAAATAAATAAATAAATAAATAAATAAATAAATAAATAAATAAATAAATAAATAAATAAATAAATAAATAAATAAATAAATAAATAAATAAATAAATAAATAAATAAATAAATAAATAAATAAATAAATAAATAAATAATCCAGGTTACATTAAATATTAAATTTGTTCAAGTTTCATCCCGATCAATTCAACGGTTAGGGCGTAAATCAGCCACAAACATCCAAAAATCGTAACTCTTGGTAGGATAGTAAACTTTGCAAAATAATAATCAATTGTGGAAGTCTGCTGCACAACTAAATATGACTTGGCAAAATGACTAGTATCCAACGCCAGAACAAAAGGCACACACAAATAGTAATGCAAGCAAACAGCCCAGCAAGCAAGCAAACAAAGCAAAAAGCAAGCAAATCAAATAAACATGGCGGCGGCGGCGAATGATTTCGAGCCGTGGTTGATAGAGAAATTAAAAGAATTAAAAATAGATGAAGGCGTATACGGCTCATACATTATAGGAATATTAGGTGGCGATGAAAGTATCGATGAGAAAAAGGAAGCATTGGAAGGCATATTATCCGAAATCGCAGTAAGTTGGTGTGTCTATTTCAGCGTTTACTTTCGGTACCAATGTTAGGGATCAGTCTGTTCTTAGATTTTCTATTTTACAGGAAAAAGACGTTGAGGCTGTTGTATCTGATCTTCTGAAGAAATGGGAGTCATGTCAACCGAAAGAAGATTTGAATAAGTCCAATGTGGATGTGGTGGATGCACAGTTGGCAAAGTTGATGAATACCCGTTGTCTGGCCACTACAGCGAAGAAACAGTATACCGATGAGGAAAAGAAGATTCGGGAAGCTATATTATCTCAGTACAGTCAGCTGTCAGACAATGAGGTAGGTAATAGCTTCATGATGGAAGTTGAGGTTATCTCCATACTTTTGAAGATTCATTATGTTTTGTTCTAATTCAAGTTTAAAAACTTTTCCAGGATGAAGCAGTTAGTGTGGAAGAACCAGAAAGTTCTGACTTAGTCAAAAATACAAATGCTGCTGATGTGCATGCTGCAGCTAGGGAGCGTCGTGAACAGGCCCGGCAAGATGCTCAAAAAAAGAAGGAAAAAGACAGGGAAGATAGGTAACTATGTTATAAAATCTATTTTTTTCTAAGTCTAGTGTAGGTACTTACTATGTGAATGTAGATAAAAGAAATAGGCTTCATAACGATCATAATCCCCAGATACATCCCATCAGATCTCTTTATACACATATAAGTTCATGTCTAAGGAGGGGTACCATTGGCAGTATCTGGTATTACCTACATGTGATAGATTGCAAGCCCATTACTGCTCCTCCTCAATATGTTTTACTCTAAAAGTTTGGACAGCTATTCAATTTATGAAAATTACTTCAAAAGATAAATGATGTAACTATTATTTTAATGTTCTACTCAAATGGCTATACATTTTGTCAAGTTCAACTTTCAAGATTTCTATCCTTTATACCAAAATATAATATTTTTATTTTCAGAGAGAAACAAAAACAACTAAAGGAAGACAAGAAAGAAAAGCGTAAAACACAGAAAGGAGAAAGGAAGAGGTAGCGCAGTATTCTGTACACTATTATTTGTGTTGCTTTGTTAAATTTATGTATTATTCTAGTTTTAAATGTTGTCCTGGAAATAATGCACACTTGATTATGTCTTTCGATTGTCAGTCAGTCAGTACAAAGAAAAACCTAGTTAGTAAAATATATGTGTTATCTTCCAGGGTTTCTTGAGGTAGTTATGTTAGCAATAATGCTTGAGCATAAGCTATACAGGCACAATGCAATAACTAACTTTAGTGTTATAGCATGATGTTTTACATCCTATAATAAATCCAAATGAAGGTGCAATACCTTTCATGTTTGTTGTTTATCTGTAATTTTATATAATTGAGTAAGAAGAATAATATTAGTATGCATTAAATAATGTTAAGTGCTATGGTAGGTATTTTATAGTCACTAACCATTTGACTGGGGGATCTTACAGAAGGTATTTTATTGATAAGTCAATGCTGTTACAAATAGTATTGCGATCCCAGTTTGAAGGATCAAGATTATGATGTATGTGTGACTAAATTTCTTGGAAGAGTAACACCTCATTAAATTAAATGTTTTTTATAAATTGTTTTTTTTTTCTACATATCTGCAGTTCCTTATTTATTGTTAGTCTGGTAAAGGCATAGAGCTGTGTTGCTTATAAAAAGCTTACAAAAATTGGTAATGTCCAAGATTATTATCAGGCCATTAGGGTCTTTAGCCACTAAAGTGTAGAAATCAATATCAAAGAGTGCATCTTTGATATTGATTTCTTTGAATGTTTGACATTTCAAATAAATAACTTCAGTTCATGATTTATATTTTATTCAAATAGGTAGCACCTGTCATAACAACTAAGACATTTATAAATAACTAGTTGTGCAAAAAATATATTTAATACATTAATTTTCAAATTCTTTTTAAAGTTAAAAATACATTATGGAATTGTGCACTTCCATATAGGTTATATTTATCTAACTACTGTAGTTAAGTACATAATAATACTTTATTTCGTATACTTAGTATGGTAGTAAACCAATATGGCCTCTTATCTAGTTTTCATCAATACTGATAAATGACTCACTATCTCCTGTATCATCTGGTTCAATAACCTTACCGTCAGTGATTATAAAGTTGTGGGCACCTCCTGCAAATATATGTGTGATGGTTCCACTTTTTTGTATTGGTACCAAAGTTGGCAGAAATATATCTTTATCAGATGGTATGCCAGTATTAGAGTGTTCATTCCAGCCCCATGCCCAAAGTGTATTGTCTGTTGCCAAACAGATAGTGTGTTCTGATCCTAATGCAACATCCTTGACCTGCCTACCATCTGAAAGATTCAGTAAAAATTACACCATCAACTGGAAATACTGAAACATGTTTGAAGAAGTTGATGGTAAGTACATACCAGGCAATTTAATTAGATTTTTTTGTCCCACAAAATCATTGCCTCCAATTTGTCCATAAGTATTTCTCCCCCAGGTGAACAGAGTTCCATCTTCTAGCCATAGTAATACATTGGTCCACCCTGTTAAAAGTTTCTTAACTGCTTGTTTCACACCTATATCAATCTTTTGTGGTGTGAATATTTTGCTATATTTCTCAGTGTTTAACACTAACTGGCCATGGTTATTATTGCCCCACACATACAAAGCATTTTCATCTGTACTCCATGCTACAGTATGTTTCTGTCCACATGCAACATGAGACATCTTACCAATGTTATTCACTAAAGTAAATCTATCTACTGATGTTACATCTGTACCAAGTCCCAACTGACCAAATTTGCCACAACCGGTCACCCACACTTCACCTTTTGTATTTATAATAGCAGTATGTCTTAAGCCCATGGAAACCACTTGTGCTTTTACCTGAAGTCTCACAGGGGAAACAGAAACTAAGAAATGGTCTTTTGGCAGTCCTAGTTGTCCATGGCTATTTGAGCCCCAAACAAATAGAAGGTCATCTGTGATTCCACAGCTGAAGTCCCAACCACATGCAATGTTTGTAAATTTTATCCCACTGAGTGCCCATGTTCGTTCTAAGGTATGTAGTTCTTTGTCTGTCGCTAGCTGGAGTTTAGAGTTCCAGCCGCAAGAAAACAGTCTGCCTTCTTCATCGATTAGTAGCGAGTGGCCGCCTCCACATGCGATTTGTTTTATTTCGGTGTCATAAAATTCGATTTCGACTTTGGTAGGCTTTTCTGTTTGTTCGCTTACAACGTTCAGGCCTAATTGCCCATGGGAATTGGCGCCCTGAAAATACATTAGTTTTATGTATGAAGGTTATTTTATGGTATCAAAAGTAGGTGCTCACATTGATAATTTATTTCGTCTTACCCAAGACCAAAGGACCATGATGGTTACACATACATCACCACAGATTTACAAAGAATAAGCACTGGATAAAATCAAAAGTCAAGACTAGTATAAATAAAATTCTAAACCAAATTCAAAGTACATCAACAAACTTTCGTTTGAGAAGAGAAATAAACAGAACAAAACAGACAAACAAAACAAGCAAAAAAACAGCTGACGCTGGCTGAATGATAATACATTTGACTTGACAGATGAAGTTGACTTCATTAAAAAAAATAGGGCTGGGCTTGGCTCTGTTCTCACAAAAGTTTGCCAATCGATTCCTAGATGGCGTTGTACATTATTACTAACTTATTAATCTATTTGTATGATTGATCCGGCAGTCAATGCATTTCCTGTTTCTACAATCTACCATACCAATCCCTTCTATCATGAGTCACCAATCTGCCTTGGATACAAATCTTTTTTGAAGTAGGTAAGTACTTAGCTTTCTTCGTCATGAATTCCTAAATAACGTTGCAAAATAGAAAATAATTTATTTATTTACGACCTAAGCACTTATTACTGTATTATAATAATAATAACTAAATTCCAAATAGGTAGGTACTCAGTGTGAAGCTTGTTTGTCGCAAAATGGATTCTGACTCAGCATTATGTAGGTAGTAGTTTTTAAACTCTCGCGATCATAACACATATTTAAAAGTATTACACGGGTATTTATCGCGTTTACCACAAACGTCGGGAAAATAATAAAGGTAAACGCGATAAATACCCGTGTAATACTTTTAAATATTATGTAGGTACCTACCTAGGTACAGGCAGAGTAGGTACCTACGTACACATCTTTGGTATTGCGTGCGATGCGAAATTTGAATCTTGTTTGTGGCACTGTTGTTGTCACACACACAACTTTCATCATTTAGCTGGGGAGCTAGCGAGCAACATTTCTGTACGATCTTTTCTATTGATTCTTCGGAATCTTGGCTCATGCTCATGGAAGAAACGTGAAGTTTAAAAAAAACGTTGTGGGGTGGCATAGAGATGGAGTAAATCCACTGTTTGACACGGGGATGTCCAATGTAAACATAAAAACAAAATAATTTTATTATTCTTAGGGGTTTCGTAGCTGAATTGCTACGCTAAGCTACACGGCTACGGACCGTAGCTCCATTCGGAGACGTACGTATTTACCTAGTCATTATTATTTATTCTGTGATCCGGGTAAATAAATACCTACTAGGCACGTACTAGATACAGATAGGACGTTTAAAAATTCAGCTTTTCCTTCGTTGTAAGAAATCTATAGTTATGCACGTTCTAAATGTATCGTAGCATTTCGTATCTCTCTGATACCGACAAACGTAATTTACAGCACAGGGGGTCTCAGCAAAAAGTTAACCGAATGTTCGTTTTGACACTTGCATTACATGGTTATAGTAGGTAGGTACATTGCGCGATCAAAGTTAGTGGTTGTCGCATAGTGTAACTTATAGTGTGAAAACGAAAATTCATTTTACTTTTTGCAGAGTGATCCCAGAACACCAGCCAATAACACGCATCAGATTAATTTAGTTCGGACAAGGCACGAGGTATTGAACTTCGGTGACTGGTGGCGAATTGTGATAAACTAAATATGAATTTTCATGTAAAAAGTTAAAATCTATTTTGATGCGTCATCGTGCATTTGCAACTAGAGCAAATAAGTATAATTTTCTTTTATTTTTGATATTTTTAATCTACATCTACACTAATCTACACTAATATTATAAAGAGAAAAGATTTGTATTTTTGTTGTTTTGTATGTAACGAATAGGCTCAAAAACTACTGGTCCGATTTCAAAAATTCTTTCACCATTAGAATGCTACATTATCCCTGAGTAACATAGGCTATATTTTATTTTCAAAAAAATCAGGGTTCCTTACTAAAACTCCAATAATGTAACCCAAGGTGGAAAAAGAAAACCTTACATCGCGTGCGCTGCGAAAACTATTGATGATAGAACAAAATAATATACTACGACTTTGCAGAACACATCATTATCTACAAAAAATTTCGCGACAGCATATGTCTAACTATTATAGTTATGTCACAATAAGTTTCTTTTATTATAAAAAAATAATTGAAATGCCGCCGCTAGAAAAGGGTGTTTATTTGTACCTTGGTATTAATCCTTATCCAAATAAATCATTTCATAATTAAGACGGTTTCAATACCTATAGATTACTTCTTAAATTTTTCAAATCGGAAATTCCATTCAAAAGATATGACGAAATTAAAAATGTTAACGGGTCCACGGGTCACGCTTGGGGTGCGATTTCACTCACTCAAGGAGAAGGACGTGCAAATGTAAGAAATTAGTAGACGCGAGGCTCGAACCCACGGTCTAAGTTTATCCTAAAATGTTAAAAAAAATTATGACCACCCATGCGAAGCTGGGACAGGCCGCTAGTCATCAATATTCCGATATCACGTCATATGCATTCTATCGACCCCCTAGATAATAATATGATATGATATGATAATAATTTTATATTTAACTAGTTTTATCGTGTTAACCTACGACTAAGCTACTTTTTTTATACTATGTAGTGATAATATTTTGAATCCGCTAATAATGTAAGTAAGATAAGGCATAGATAAAAATGGCTGGTTCCAAATTACATGAGCAAATTTTCAAGAAAAACTAGCAATTGACTCATAAAAGGATCACGTACATAATTTATTTTATAGTAAACCCGAAGTTTATGGCTTTGAAAAATCGTTTCCCTGTTTTGCGGAAGGGCGTAAAACAAATGATGGTAGCTGAAAGATGTATTTTGTGCTTTCTGACTTTTATGACATGTCCTTATGTAGGTACTTCTATTTTTTATATAAGTATAAAAAATATAGCCAAACTGAGAACCTCCTCCTTTAGCGCCTTCCCTTGCTAGATGCTAGCTTTAACTATCCTGTTTATATTTTGATCAAAAAATCCATTGTAGTAAGTTTTAAAGCACAGTTAAAAGTTAAGTTTGTTACTGATTAACTATGTATTAGGTACCTACCACGTAATGCCTATCATATAAACGGTACTGGCCAATCTTGCAATCATGAGTAGCTACCTAGATCACCTAGTTTTATGTACATATCACATATCTACAAGGGAATCCTAGGCTACTTCTTCATGGACCAACAGTTGCATAACACGTGCCATCCTAAATATATTTTTCCATAGCCATTCCATTTAACTCTCTTGAGTTTACTCACATACTCTACTGTATATTTATAGACGATCCCACTCAGATGTCAAGACGGTAAAAATGGTGGCAAATACCGACCTTCGTGTCGAAAAGGTAACACTCCGTCTCAATGGTCGTTACTAAATATTTGAACAGGACGCAGTGCGCTGGGCCCTACATAAAACAAGTCTTCTCGAGCGGACTGAATTTTTCAAGCGAACTGAAGCCCTAGCTCCTTCGAGAATAGTGCCAGGTCGAATATCGGATCAGTGGGACCGTATCTGATCGTGCAGGACTCGGTAATCATCAATCTCCTCAAGATTGATGTTCACGCTCCATTATTTTCGGAATGGCATGGTGATATAGGAACGAATAGGCAAATTACGGATAGTACGTGAATCGAAAATTACACTAAACTTCAATAATATATTATATTACATTGTAAAAGGATCATACAAAAGAACGGTAGGAACCAAGCCGTAAGTTTGTTGCCTGTTCTTCTAGGCTTTGGTCGCGTGGAACTGGCACCTAGAGTCACCTAGCTTTAAGACGTTTCAAAGTGATCCTTGTGATTTTATTGAATAAATACCTATTGACTTTGACTTTGAATTGCCCCGAAAAAGTTAAAAGTTTGAACATCTTCGCCAGCAGATCAGAAAATATTTACATAAAATAAAAATTGACTGGCTCTGGATTGGACTTTAGTGCCTCTTTGTCAAGATACTAACAATTAAATCCCTTAAATTATGAAAATGTTTAACCTCCGTGCGGTGCCAACTATCAAATAAATTCTCAAAAAATGCAAGGACACCAAAAACCACTTAGCCTTAGACTTTGTTACCTTTTTTTGAAAGGTAGGGTAGGATCTTCCCTCCCTAAACTACACACCGTATTATATCCCTTTATGTTGCGCTATGGAAGCTCCTAAAAGGTGATTTGCATTATATTTCACGGAGTTAAAATAAAGACGACGTAAAATGTAAATTTGGGACTCTCCTGAATGTAAAGTTCATGCTTGATTTTATTTTCATGGCGCAGATGCGAAGTGAATTTTAAAATCTGTTCTGATGAAATTTTTCGGTTTACGCATCACAGCCAAATGCAGTTTTTAGTTTTCCTCTAACGTAAATAGCTAATAAACAACATTTTACAGTCATGGTTTTCACACATAATCAACGCAATAAAGGTGTTTTTTTTATACAGCTAGCTGATGGAATAAGCAGATGACCCACCTGATGTTAAGTGGTAACCATCACCTATAACAAAACTTTGCCTCGTAAGTCACGCACGATGGGAACGTGCCCCACGATGCACTGCCCTGCGTCCATCAACATGAGATATACAGATGTTAAGCCTCATGTGCCTGTAATTACACCGGCAACCACACTCTTCAAACCGAACAAGCGCTGCAAGCCTTCACAGCAACGCTGCTTGGTGGCAGAAAAAGGCGTGGTGGTAGTACTTCCCCTTACGAGCCCTTCACAAAGAGCTCTACTACTCTTAGATATTCATGCAGGCCTATGTCCGTCCAGGTATAGGTATCGTAAGTCTTAGTCCACCTAAGACTGACGATGATAGAGATGGTGCACCGATCTTGATTTTAACATTTGCTTGCAACACCGTTGGTTTATCATAAAAACGTAATTTAAATCAGATTATGTTTTGCGCCGCAGCTAAATGCGGCATAATCTTTTCAGGAACGTGCAATGTTCACGTTTTCACGGCGGCGGCGTGCGCTCTCTCGCTGCTCTAAGTGGCTAGGTAAATGTGTTTCACCATAATTTTTCTGAGAAATTTACCGAGGATTGTGAAGAAAATGTAATTGCTGAAGTAATTAAGGCAGAAGGACTCAAAATGCTTATATTAAGGCGTGTTTTACAATTTCGGAGTAACGCTTCATCTTCTTGAAGAAGAAGAGTATCGTTAACCGTCATAAAACAATATTTCCGGCTCTACTGATTTGTAACTTGTTCACTCTTAAAAACATAGACAATTTTTTAAATTTTTTACGGATAGCGTTATTTAACATTCCAAAAGTTCTCTAATAAGAAGAAACACTTTTTGAGCATTATAGTTCTTAATAAGAATTCTTGTACTTACTGACGCAGCTAAATTCTTATACAGTTAATATCTTAGAAAAGTTTTCTTACTGAGTTAGGCAGAATCGGAGTACTTTATACTGCGATCCATTTTGTCTGTGGCATACATTAGTGAAAACATTTTACTATATAAAAATAAATAAATATTGGTAGACTTTCCACGCAGCGCTATCTAGCCCAAACGTAGCGAAGCTTGTAATATGGGTATGTAATAATATACTTTTTTTTGTGTGCTTACAAACTTCGTACCTAATAACACCCAGAGAGAGAACAAAATAAATACTTATCTATGTTCATCACACAACTGTTTGTTATCGATGAGGATCGAACCCACGGCCTACAACGCTTGTTGTTGTAACTAAAATTAATTACTAAGAACTATTTATACTTAAGTTTTTACTGTTTATACGAGCGAGTTGTTTGATGGTTGACTCGATAAGACGTTGAACACTTGTAAAACTGAATCTGCTATAATTATAATAATTTAGTTTTAAAAAGTTATGCTATGAATTCTTAAGTGCAATGCTGCTGGTTAAATTGAGTTTCAGTAAAACCATATACCTACTTAATAGCTAGACGGGAATTGATTTTGGTTTTATAATCGTGTACTAACATGTACTAATCGCTATCGAAACAATGAATTTAACCGACCTATTGTTATGAATTTCAGTTTAGCTCATATTCAGAGAATAGCGCAGTCGCCTCTACAAAATTTTCTGTTTAGATCAGTCTTGGCGGTGCGCAGATGTTGAAAAGTTGGGATATACCTCGAATGCATATACTTTTGTGTGTCAAAAATCAGGTAGTAAGAGATGGCTTGACCACTGTGTCGTCTCACTTGCAGCGTGGCATACTGTTGTCAAGGTGGATATATGTGAGGATGTTTTCACGTCAGACCATCTACCTATCTACATAGAGTGCGATTTATATGCTGTAAGACAGAGGCTGACGATAAATAATTTGCCTCCTAGTGCTGTTCTATGGGGGGAGAGAAATGACGACCAGATAAATAAATACCACGATATATGTAACAACATTTTTCGGGAAATGCACTTTCCCCTGGAGTTTGTAGAGTGTGCTAATGGGTCATGTACCTCCCCTGAACATAGGACAGCTCTGGACAGGCTATATAATGAAATTGTAAGTACTATGGCCAATGCGGCAGTACAAACGAAGCAGTGTGGGTGTGGCAAACATAGAAATAGTAAAAATCTTTGTGGATGGAATGTTCATGTGCAAGCTGCACACGCGGAGGCTAGGCTTAAATTCAAAACCTGGGTGTGCTGCAATAGACCCACGTCAGGCAAAATCTATGAAGATATGTGCGGAGCACGTAGAATTTTCAAAAGCCGCCTGAAGTGGTGTCAAAACCACCAGGACCAGCTTATAATGGATAAGATAGCAAAGGAGCGAGCGGCAAAAGATTTTAAAACTTTCTGGAAGTCCACTAATAGGTTGAATACTGGGCCTGGCCTCCCCGTGAGCGTGGAAGGTAAAAGTGACCATAGAGAGATCGCCCAGCTTTTCATGGAACACTTTAGAGTGCGCTCTCCACTCGGGGCATCGGTGGGGGTGTCCGGCGCTGAGTCTGTCGGTCGGGGGGACGAGCCTACATTACAGATATCTACTAAGCAAGTTCAAGCAACAATTAAAAGTATGACCAGAGGCAAGTCTCCCGGACACGACGGGATTAGCATCGAGCACCTCAAATATGCAGGTAATCACTTACCCCGTCTCCTGTCCATGTTCTTCACACTGTGTCTTAATCATGCGTATCTCCCTGCTGATTTCATGAAGACAAAAGTTGTGCCTATTGTTAAGAATAGGACAGGAGATATCTCGGATAAGGGAAACTACCGCCCGATTTCTCTAGCCACAACAATAGCTAAAGTCCTGGACAGTGTGCTTGAATATATTTTACAAAAATACCTTCATCTTCATGACGCACAGTTTGGGTTTAGACCCGGACTATCAACAGAAAGCGCAATCTTGGGACTCAAGCACACTGTCCAGTACTATACCAGTCGCAGGACGCCGGTGTACGCCTGTTTCCTTGATCTCTCCAAAGCATTTGATCTTGTATCTTATGATGTGCTTTGGAGAAAGTTGGGAGACAGGGGTGTACCTACGGACGTACTCACAATACTTCAGTATTGGTACAGGAACCAAAGTAATGTTGTGAAGTGGTCAAATGCTTTCTCTGAGCCATTCAGGCTGGAGTGCGGGGTGAGACAGGGGGGGGTAAGTTCTCCCTCGCTCTTCAGCCTGTATGTCAATGATCTGATAGTCGAGCTCAGTAGCATGCGTGTCGGTTGTCGCGTGGATGGTGTTAGTGTCAATAACATCAGCTACGCGGACGACATGGTGCTGCTGGGACCGACTGTGGGCTCGGTCAGAGAAATGCTGCAGGTCTGCGCCACCTATGCTGCTTCCCACGGCCTCTTGTATAATGTTAAAAAGTGTGAGTACATTGTCTTTAAGGCCGACGGCAACAATATGACCAACTTCCTAGATTTAACCCTTAACGGCGTGAACATTAAAAAAGTTTCAAATTTTAAATATCTAGGTCATCACATTGCCGACGACCTTAAAGACAATGTTGACATAGAAAGGGAGCGTAGGGCTCTGGCGGTTCGAGGGAATATGCTGATACGTAGGTTTACCCGATGTACGGAGGAAGTCAAGGTGACACTCTTCAAGGCGTATTGTCAAAGCTTGTACACGGCGAACCTATGGGTCAGCTACACCAAAAAGTCGCTAGAGACCCTGCGCGTTCAATACAATAATATTTTCAGGATGATGTTGGGGTTGCCCCGCTTCTGCAGTGCATCAGGGATGTTTGCGGAGTATCAAACGGATGGCTTCGCAGCCTTACTTCGCAAAAAAACTGCATCCCTGATTCGCAGAGTCCGGGACAGCCAAAACAGCATCCTGAAAACTATATCTGATAGGTTTGACTCGCCTATATGGAAATGTTTTGTGCAGCGAGTAATAGGGCCCACCAAGGGTTGACCATCCTTGGTGGGTTTATCACTGGTCAAATTTTGTAATTTTTTAATCATTGTGTTTAGCGTAAGTTAGTCTTAGTTATGGATAATTTGTTGTCTGAAATAAAAACTTTTTATTTATTTTTATTTATTAAAATGATATGGCACTCCCATTTTCAGTTGTTTTACTTGCGCGTTTGTACAATGTTGTTTTAGCCGATTCTAGTGATCTCAAATTTGACGTCTTCAGCGGCGTTAAGAAATACGATGATACGAAGTTTGCTCAAACTGCTTTCAGTGAGTTTTTTATTATTTTCAAACGACAGAGTGGCTGCTCTGCTGTTTGAATTTCTTATTTTTTTATATTATTTTTACAATATAGGCAGTACAAACTAAAAGATTTCGATATATAATTACCTACCAATCATCTAGCCCATCTTGTTGTATTTATTTTTTTATTCTTTCCACTACTAAGTGAATAACGTTGTTTTTATTATTATTAACTTATGTCACTCAAACTAAATAAGTACTGTAACTGTTTGTTGTACCGAAATAAATAAATAAATCATCTTCCGTGAACACCGTAAGAAGCGAACTAAGGCAACGCACCAGAGGATTGGCAGCAGCAACTTCTGAGCCCATAACACCAACGCAGTCACTGTGGTCACCAATCCAGGGAGGCCTACGCCAGCAAAGCGAGCTGCTGGCTTTCCAGGAGAACATCGGGTGGCTGAACTAGCAGCCACCACCCGTCACACAAAAAGAACCCACCTGTGGCCTACTTGCGGTATTTACCAGTCCTTTCACCAAGTACCAAGTACTGAGGTCACCAATCCACTTATCAAACGTGGTGACTACAGGAACCCCCAAAATAATCGGAAATATTTGCAGGCTGATGATGGGCTAACTGTTTTTCTATGGATACCAACTTATAGTAAAACAGACATACATAGTTAATGAGTTTATAATGTAGGTGAGTATAATAGCTAGATGATTGTGTTTCAGTCTGAAACAGTTGTCCAAGTTTGCTAATTAAGAAACACTAATTTGCTTACCCCTGCTCAGCGTTCGCTGAGCGCGGGAAAGAATATTAAATTCTTACTATTTTCAAGTTTTAATTTGTTTTGTCCTTGTGTTTGTATAAATCATCATATTTAACAAAATATATGTCTAGAAGTGTAGTGTGGAATACCAACTACCTACTGTGGGTATGAGTTAAACTTACAGCTGTGTAAATTAACATGAATGCTTGGACATGGTTTATTTATGAATCCGCCAAGGTATTCAATTATCATTCTCGCCAAATATGCTATCATATGATGAAATATCACAATCACTCCAATAGCTTAATAATTTTCAAAAACTAGTGGATATATAATAATGAACGAGCTCGAACAAATACGAGCTCTCATAACTAAATAAAAAAAAAACAATCCCATGTCCACATCAATACACACTTTGATGGTAGTCTGTCAAACCAAACTCAATGCAGATCAGATCAATTCGTCCAAGTTGTCTGATAGATCTTCGCTCTAGCCATTACTCGTTTCATTTATCTGAAACCGTATTATAAGATAACTGTATTACATGTTGTGTGATTCGGGAGAGTAAAAAATAATGTAAAAAAGACAGAAGCATGGATACCACGAACAAGGGTTAAAGCCTTCCTATACAAAAACAACCTAAAGATAAAGTAAAATGAAAAGTTTACCACGACCAGAACCTGCACCACCGGTTTACAATTTTCCAGAAAACTAGGAGCTTGGTAATTACCAATCGGCAGGCAATTGGTACTGCCAATTGGCAGGGGCTTAAAGCTAGGTAAATGTATACCATTTCAAAACGCTTTTTTTTTTTCAGTTTCGCTACATGTGAAGTTTTAAAGTACCCAGGGGGTATGCATCCAGGCAGACTCGTGTCCATGGGACAAGGTGCTGGCAGATGACGAGAACCGATGCCTTCTCATCCAGACCGACTTCGTGTGCTGCAAGGTAGCACAGGTCCGAATGCCGATTAACTTGTTTGAGGCTATTATTCATTTGAAAGTATTCCATAAGTGAGAAAAATGTCTTTAACAAAACCCTTTGTTGTTTTTTTATTGAAACCAGGCAAATGTAGAAATTTTACTCGATTCATGTTTTTTTTTTCTACTAAACTGTATGAGTTTCACGCAATTTATGGATAGGTTATAAACTATAAGTAGATATACATAGCTTTGCTTTTATATTTACTCATCACATCAATTTAAGCATTAAAACTACAAAATATATTTTAGTAAATATATTTTTAAGAAAGAATTAATACATTCAGCTAGTAGGTAAAAAATCCGTTGAAAATTATGTTTTTTGTCAGAATGTTTTCTCCGAGTTCCTCGTATGGAAAATCTTCGCGTCGGTAACGATATAATCCGTAGCTCCGGCATACAAACTTGACTAATGAAGTTTAGTTAGGCTGGCTCGTGCGATCCAATCCCGCCGTGCCTAATCGTATTGCCTTAGCATTGCTGGATCGGCTCACAATATTTAAGCGTATTTAAATTGAAATATATAGGTTATCACAGCGCAAAAAGCGCTTTGCTTTACTTTTATAATGCGAACATCCAAAGAGTTTAATTCCTTACAGGCGGCGTCCGTTTTTCCAAATGCCTATAAGTTGGATGTTTTCAAGAGACGAGTGAATAGATTATCTCCAAATATATGTAAACGTGCCACACCGTAGACCGCATCATCACTTAACATCAGGTGAGATTGCGATCAAACGTTTTGCCTATAAGTTGTAAAAAAATAGGAACTTACCTACCTACAATTGGTTCGACTGGTTTAATCTGAAATTCATTCACATATGTATTGACCACGTTTTTCCTGACGCTTGAGAGGATTGTGAGGATGGTATACATACCATCCTATAGATGGTATATATATATATCCTTGCTATAGCAAGCCTATCCGTACCGGAAGTCAATAGGGGCATGAGAGACGAGTTACTTCTGTCGATGTATAAATCATTTACAAAGGCTTGTTTGATATTTGAGTTTATAGGTCGTCCCAAAGCCTCCATCATGGCTTAACAACTCATGCGAGAGCCGGAACAGACAGCATAATTATAGTGCCCTTTGAAGAGTGGAAGT
This sequence comes from Chloroclysta siterata, assembly GCA_932294275.1. Classification (NCBI taxonomy): domain Eukaryota; kingdom Metazoa; phylum Arthropoda; class Insecta; order Lepidoptera; family Geometridae; genus Chloroclysta; species Chloroclysta siterata. Next base: position 13,156,439 of record OW028600.1, on the reverse strand, counting down.
CTAAGGTGTAAATGTCCTAGCAGTCTAACCAAATATTGACATTGCAGAACTTACGGCGAAGAATGACCAAAGAAGCTACGCCGCCACGAGAAGCGAGCAATGAACGTGACGTCACCGCATCTAGAGAACACAGAGCTGCGTGTAATTCGGTTCGCTCGGATATTGCAATTTCCATCCAGCTCACGCCTGCTGCTGCGTCCTTCCATTTCGTTTCATATTGCGCTGAAACAACATTTGACATTTATAAGGCAAATCGCGGGTTCATTTCACAGGTTTCGCTATTTGCATTCCCTAATTTTTGTTTGGAAAAGTTCCATTTTGTCCTTTTGTATTTGGATCCAGATTTCAGGACTTTGCTTCAGTAGATAACTCCATTACCAAAAGAGAAAAACTCTTTTACTCTTGATTATTTCGTGAAGCTGCAGTAATGGCCATCCCTCCATTATTTGCGTTTTGCGCAACGTTACACGCTTTCAGCGGAGCACAAAAGATTTTCATTAAGCAACACAACGCCGACCCTTTTGATGATTAAAAATTTGATACTTTTCATATTTTTAAAACATTCATCCGCGTATTGTTCAGAGCAAGGGTCGAGGGTAGACCGCTGTTCAATTATTCAGCGTTCATAACTAAAACGTTTTATTTTTATGGCTCGCTTTTATAAATAATCGTGACTGTTTTTTGGAACCGTTCGATTGATAGAGATCTTTTGTTTTCATAATTACTTTCTAGACAAATCACCACGTGTACCTACTGAGTTTACCTTGTCTGCTCATTCATTTATCATTATTACAGAGTAGTGACACGAACGGAGCTTATGTCACGGCAAATTATTCGGCTCAACGCGCCATGCGACGTATAAGCTTAGTAGCCTATATAGGTAGTATTTATTTTATATTAATAGAGAGGTCGAAAAAAGATTTCGCAGATTTTTATTTTGACCACTTCGGAAACTTTAGCTACTGTCTTTTTCGTTTATAAGCAAATAAAACATAAGCAAGAGAGATTCATTCTGACATTTTCGAAATATTTCCCAATATTTTTAAATAACCCTGCTGAGCTGTAGAGCGAAGGGAATTTATCTATCTTGCCTCGCGGTGGTTATCAGATCAATTATAAAAGTACAACTATTATCTTCTCGAAGTAGATTTAAACATGTTTAATGCTTTTTTTATATCCGTGTCTGTGCGATATAATATTTCCCACGTGATAATTTAATCCAAAATGCTAAATTAAACGTGGCCCGATCTCGGATATAAAGTTGAATAAGCACCCATTTTATGGCGCATGCTGTGAGCTTAATGATGCAAATTTTATAACACTGCTGGCCTACGAAGAAAATTATACTTAGTAGAACACAACATTTACATGACTGTGCTTTTAAGAGTAGTAGAGCTCTTTGTGAAGGGCTCGTCCGAGGAAGTACGCCTTTTTCTGCCGCCAAGCAGCGTTGCTGTGCTTCGGTTTGAAGAGTGTGGTTGTCGGTGTAATTACAGGCACATGAGGCTTAACATCTGTATGCCTCATGTGCCTGGACACAGGGCAGTGCATCGTAGGGCACGTTCCTATCGTGCGTGAGTTACGAGGTAATGCTTTGTTATAGGTGATGGTTACCACTAAACATCAGGTGGGCTATCTGCTTGTTCCATAAGCTAGTTGTATAAAAAAAATAATAAAAAAAAGCTGCTAGTTTAATTTTTTTAACTTCGGCCCGCTACTACTCCATGGCAATGTTTAGGTCCTTCACTAAAATGTGTAGGTTTATTATGTAATTCCCCATTTTTAACATTAACACCCTACCATGCAACTTAATACTTGCAATAAACAATTTATGTATGGAATATGATAAATAAACTTAGTCAAAAGCGCCACAAAATATATATCGAATTTTATATTAATTCTTATTACATATATGAATATTGTTTTAATAGGTTAACTTGCTAAATAAATAAATAATAAATATTGGTGGACTGTCCACACAGCACTATCTAGCCCCAAACTAAGCCAAAGCTTGTTATATGGGAACCAGATAGCTGATATAATACATATATACTTTTTTTTGTAAATTTTTACTTATAATAATAATATCACAAAAATAACACCCAGATATATAAATAACACCCAGACAGAGAACAAACATGTTCATCACACAAATGTTTGTTCTCGGTGGGAATCGAACCCACGGCCTACGGCGCAGAAGGCAGAGCTACTACCAACTGAGCTGTGAAGGCTGTCAATAATTAGGTAATACTATTCACATGAAAAAGTAAACGTGCTAGCTTACAAAATTAAACCCATGAGTGAGTTTTTTTTTTAATTTATAGGTAAAGCGTTTGACTGCAATCTCACCTGATGTTAAGTGACGATGCGGTCTACGGTTTAGCACGCTTACCTAGTAGATACCTATTCACTCGTCTCTTGAAAATATCCAAATTTACAGGCATTCGGAAAAACGGACGCCGGTAAGGAATTCCACTCTTTGGCTGTTCGCATTATAAAAGTATAGAAGCAAAGCGCTTTGTGCGGGCAGTAGGTATGTCAACCATGAATGGATGTCTCGTTTCCGTACGTCTGGTGGTCCGATGGTAGAACGGGAATGGGGGAACCCAGTTGTGGAGTGAGTGATACTGTGTTCAATTTTGTTCAAACCTGCTTAGTGGCGGATTTTCATATTTGCCACCTCTACTCGCAATTCGATAACCATGTTTAAAAAAAAAATGTCCTTTGCCTTTTTATGATTGTGTGCTTTAAACTGAGGATCGATGCGTCCTTTTCCTTCTCCAAAAGTATGTATACTTTTCCAAAAGCTGAATCTTATAACTAGAAGGTACACGATTGAGCTTTTCTTACCTTAGAAATATACCCAAAACCAAGATATAGAATACATATAAGAAAAAAGGCTAATTTGTCGCCCCCTAAAATCTGCCGCCCTAGGCTCCAGCCTACTCAGCCTGCTGGTAAATCCGCCACTGAACCTGCTTTAAAAAGAACATTAGATATACTCGTAGCAAGAACTTTGAAAACAGACAAAATGGTTATTTGTGGAGTCACAGAATAGTGCAGTACTTAGTAGGTCTTAAGGATCGTTGAACGTGACCGCGTTGCTAAGTTAATGGTTTTGCAAATCTTTTTGCAAGATAATGGCTTAAGCTCTGTCTTCCTAAGAAGCTACGACCGTCTTATGGTGGCTGTATATAATAAACAAAACAAAAATTGAATAAAAAAACACTTTTCAATTATAATGTTTATTATTATTAGCCCTACGTGTATCTTTTTTTGTATACAACTAGCTAGCAACTAGATGGAATATGCAGATGTTAAGTGGTAACCATCAGCTATGACAAAATATTGCACTGCCTTGTGTTCATCAACTTGAGGCATACAGATGTTAAGCCTCATGTGCCTGTAATAACACCGGAAACCACACTCTGCAAATCGAAACACGCCTTTTTATGCTTGGCGGCAGAAAAAGGCGTGGTGGTAGTACTTCCCCGACGAGCCCTTCACAAAGAGCTTTACTACTCTTAAAAAGGTCTTATTTAAAAAGGTGGATGATTACGATTTACTAATTATTTTACACAGATGCTGTACTCCTATGAAAATGTATAAAACGATCACTATGGCTTATTAGTTTCCAAGAGCTACACCTGACGCTGCACTTAAGTAGTTCCACAGAGTTAGAACGCTATTGCCATCAAAGTGTCAGTTCGAGCGAAGAACCGCAGACCACAGACTTTCTGAAACACGTCTCGAGCGCGGCAATTTATCCTTTTCAAAATACATTGCGTGCTCCGTTTGAATCCGCTAAGCCAATATAAGGCTAACAAGGAATGTACGTTGAATGTAGTGCTTAGTCACGCTGAATTAGTGAGCGAGGATTTATGCCAGACCGCAGCGTTCGGGTTCGGCTGACTCAGGAGATGCATTTGTAGACGGCATTTATCTTGTGGGAATAAGCTTAACGAAGGAGGGCCTGGGGATATGTACCAGCATCCTTTGATAGTTCCTTCTGTAACTGACAAATACTCTAAATATTCAAATAAATATGTATATTTATTTATAAAGCCAAATTTCAAACCATATCATTATTATTTTAATGATATGATTAGAATTTTCTGATATTGGATTTATATATATATAAATGGATATACTGAATTTAATGATACGTTTCGAAAAAGTAATTCATGAGTTTAACCTTCTCATCTTCTCAGTTTAACTCATCATTTTATCAGAAACAGAAAGTTTGAATGAGGAATCATGAAGAATATTTATTTTCATTATAGGTTAACAGAATCTGACGATTATGGAAAATGTTTTCAGAATATTCGCCATAAAAACGTCCGCAACCAAACTGTAGAAACATGGATCGTAGAAATAGTAGGTAGGTAAACCTAGATATTATTATATATTATTGTGTTCGGGGTTGGGTTCAATTTCTATTTTCTACAAAACTCTTTAATCCCGAACATTCAATAAATGCCGTATATACCACGGGACGATTGGTCAAAGGTGAGGAGGTATTCGGAATAGACACTCGTTGAGCATAGATCAAATGAAATTCTTACAAAGGGGCGACACAGAATAAGGAACAGTTACGGTGTACTAGCTTTGAATCACGAGTACCGACACTTGTATTGATTCGTTCGACACTTGGAAATGCCAATCAGTTTGTTGATATTTCTGTCAGTGGATTGTTTGAAATAGGTGTTTCATGGCAGTTACCAACAAGGTACACAGAAATATCTACTTACATTAGTATGTTATAGAACTTTTTTTAGGTTCTACGACATGCCCGTTTCCTCACGATGTTTTCCTGCACCGTTTGAGAGTACCGACATTGTGCACATACATTTTTGAACAGAAAAACTCATTGGTGCACGACCTCATCACGACTTAAGGATCGGAAGGCGGGGCCGCTACCACTAGACCACCAGTGCTCTTAAAAAAAAACATTACTTTACTTGCTGATGGAACAAGCCGAGGGACCTATAAATTATAAGTGGTAACCATCACCCATAACAAAGCATTGCCTCACAAGTCACGCACGATAGAACGTGCCCTACCAATCACTGCTCTGCGTCCATCAACTTGTGGTATACATGACAGCCTTCACAGCTCAGTTGGTAGTAGCTCTGCCTTCTACGCCGTTGACCGTGGGTTCGAACCCCACCGAGAACAAACATTTGTGTGATGAACATAGATGTTTGTTCTCTGTCTGGGTGTTATTATATAGAGGTATAATAAGTATGTATTTACAAAAAGAAAAGCATGTATTATATCAGCTATCTGGTTCCCATATTACAAGCTTTGGCTTAGTTTGGGTTAGATAGTGCTGTGTGAATAGTCCTCCAATATTTATTCATTAATTTATTTACATGTGCCTGTAATTTCACCACCACCCACACCCTTCAAAGCGAAACACAGCAACGCTGCTTAACGGCAAAAATGGCAGCGTAGTAGTACTTACCCGGACGTACTCTTAAAATACTAATAGAAAGTTTACAAAAATTTTAAATGCTCTTTCGTCGCAGTCAAAGGCTTAACACAGACTAATTGCATGATGGCGCCCCGTCTCTTTAAACTTTTATTTAACTTCGTACGGTGCACAAATTGTTAAGTATACCTAATGCAATATGAAGCTAAACTTTCGGCAAAATCTGCAATAGAGTAGCAAAAGTATAGGTTATAAAAATGCTAGACTTTTCAATCAATTTGCAATGTAGATAAATCGTTTGATGTCCTTACATCACGTAACGTTGGTGGCGGAAACTGTAAACTTCAGAGCATTCAAAATACCTATAACTTAAACTCTTGTCCTAGTTTTTTTAAAGTAAAATTTATTTAACATCTGGCAGAATCTTGGCGTCCTCTATTTTTAATCATAATTTAAACATCTAAGGACGGTTTGGCCAGTACAGAATAACGCCAAGATTCCCGTCATTGTCTTTGACACATCTCAAGTAGTGACGGAGTTATTGAGAAAGCTGACACCCGTCAAATTACCTCTTTTTTTTTTTTTTTATTTGAAGGGCTTTGTCGCTGAGCGACCACACTGCCCTATAATAAAACATCAGAAAACAATAAATCTCGTATCAAAACTTAATCTACTTATTTAAAATTACCTCTTGCATTTACATGTCATCTTGGTTGTTTGCGATTTTTCATACATACTCGTAAGTTCAGTGATTAATACCTTAATATATTTTAAAAGTGGAAATATGCAAGCCAGAGATACATAGTAGTAGGTATAGTCTTTGTCTTAATTCTAAGTATAAGCTTATAATAATTTGGTCGAACCTCAAACAGTGACGAGGCAGTTTTTGTTTAGCGCTTGGTTCAGCGCGGAGGCACGTCGGAGGTCGGAGAGTCTGCAAACATCAAGGAGGACGAAGGGGCATCAATCATGTTTTGACATTCGATTTTTCGACCGCCCCGCGCTCCTGTCAGTGGAATAACGAAATAACTAGAAAAACTTTTCCTGTGAAATTGGCTTCGGAACGAGAGCTTTTTGAATTGAATCCTTGTGTATATTCATTTTTGTGTGTACCTTAAAATATGTAAGTTAGTAATTTGGACCGATCGTTGATTAACGTTTGGACTAACTCGCAAAATACTATAGATTATTTTCCTTCGAGTAAGTAATTGTTATCTGCATTCAAAAATAAATCCAAAAAGAGTATCTTCTAGACCGAAGTGATATTGTAGCATGTAATGACAGTCTTTAAAATGTAAAAAAATTCTATAAAATGGAGTTAGGTAAACAGCGTAGAAAAACTTTCAAAATACTCTCCAAAAGCTCCGAGTTCATGCATCTGGTAAAGTTAGTGCAAATGGACGTACTAACAAACAGTGACCGTTCTGTCACATGATTCATCGGATGAAGAAGGGTCGTGACGGGTGGAATTCAGAGTTCAGGGCCATTAAGAGGATAAAGGATTATTTAAACACAGCCCAGTATCATAAAGTATTTATTGTGTTAGAACCGTGCCTTGAAATGGTTGCATCATCCCGAATCCGAGATAAATCTTTGCTCTATAAATCTTTTTCGAGCATTGTCGTTTCACTTATGAGCTAACGTTTAATATACATATATGTTTTAAACACATGTAGTGTAAGTATGTGACGAAAATGTCATGGTCAAAACGGTACAGTCAGTATCAGAAGTAAATTTTTATAACGAATTTGTTATGATTGGCAAATTCCTGTCACGTATGGAATACCAACTACTGCAAAAACGTACCCCCCTCCTTTATACGTTCTCTAGGAACCTGAAGTTCGTACTTGGTACTAAGAGATCTGAGGGGATATCTACCGTACCTGAGGATCGAAGTCGTGAAGCTGTTTTTGTTTTCATAATATATTATAATAAAACTTATAGCTTACCAGTGGCGTAGCGCGACTTGGCGGGGCCCCGTATAAAAAAATGTTTGAGGGCCTTTATGAAGGGTATAGATTTCTCACAAAAGAAAAAGAAATGTTGGCATAAAATTAAAAGAAATATTTATTCGACATTTTTTTTTTACTTTTGTCATTTCTGAAATAATAAAAAAAAGGAAATGTTTTTATTAATTTTTGCTTACGCACGTTGGGGGCCCCGTATAATTGATACGGCAGATACGGCGGTAGCTACGCCCCTGTAGCTTACAGTTTCTACTATCCAATTCCAATTTGATATAGAAGATTAAAAATGCTAGTTTTCATTCATAAAACACTTTTGAAAGTCCGAACATTGTTAACCTTCATGCTGACTGTACATCTCTATTTACAAAGCTATATTATCGCACTTCATACCCACTAGCACGCACGCGTTTTTTATATCATCACAGATACTACAATATTTATGTTGGGGTCGAGTTAAGCTGGCTTGTCTGACCTCGTTAACTAAAACAACTGTTTTTATGGTTGGCTTTATAAATTGAGCAGAAAAATATATTTCTCCTGTTGCGATTCGCAAAATCAGCTTTTTACCAGAAATATTTGAAATTGCGAAGAGAATATCACAAATTGTCAATATCTTTAGTGATAAAAATATACGCTCAGAGGCATCAATTCTGATCTGAGATGTCCTGTTGTGCTCATCATCATCACCATTGGGCTGAAAAAGCCTCCAGCTAGACGTAGGCATCTCCTGTACATTTTCAGGAAGAACGTAATCGGGAGAACCTTCACACACTCACACACACACATCCTGACACTCACACAACACATACTACAGTTAACGTTCAACTTAAAACTTAATTACTTAAAAACTAAAAGTTTATTTTCTTTTTTTTTGTTAAGTTGTCATTTATGAAGTCGTTATTATTGTGGGGTACTTATCTGTCGTCGATTTTTGTTACCTACATTTCTTGTTCTAAAAATGTTAATCCGTTATTGACTGTATGTTGCAGCTGTGGATTTTGTCCAAAAATAAATATACAACGTGTTGATGAAGTTATGTAGGGAAACAAAGAGCGTGTATTTAGACCAAGCACTGGAATACTTTGACGTGTGCAACGGTTGAATACATCGTTTTCGAAATTCCCATAGAAAAGTAAAATTAATATTTTCTCAGAAATTTGCAACAGCCCTGTCTGTGTACGTGTCAAGGTCACACGCACGCGCGCTTCTATCTAGGAAAGAGAAAAACAACGATAACCTACGAGATAATTTGAAATACTTACCTTTCGGTAGATAGGTAGGTACGCCGCCAATCCCCTGACACGATATTTTTACTGGTTCCTATGGATTTTGTCATTATTTACTGGCTATAATAACACTGGATAAAACTGGATTTTGGTAAGTTTGCGAGATTTCGCACGACACAGGCTTCAAACTTCACACTAAACCATTACCTCGTAGGCACTGCTCATACACACACTGACTGACGACGGCTTTTTACATAACAATCACCATTTTATCACGTTTCATGACATTTTCTCAACAAAACAATGTACAACAACGCATGTAAACACAAACAGGGTGACCATCTCAAAAGTGGCGGTTCTACCACACACCTGCCAAAAAATCTGTCAAAATCTACCAAGCTTGACGATAAAAATACCAAAAATATGACTTCATACCATCTCCTTCGTGGCTACGGAATAAATTAAATACCTACATTACATTCAGTTACTATCTTTTGATCGTTTGTAACGGTTTGCAGTTATCTAAAACGAGATAGAAGTTGTTTAGAAACCAAATCAATAAAGGTAAAAAAGAATAAGAAGTTTCCAGTTCGGTAAAAAATAAATAAATTATAAATATTATTTCATTAAAAATTCAAACTAATAAGATTTTTCTTGAAATATTTAAAATCTGCCAAATGGTAGAAATCTGCCACAAATGGTAACACTGATCGGCGGCCGTCGGCCGTCCTGATTGGATATGCGTTTTTAAATGCAACCAATGACAGACAGGTTAGTCAAAGATTAAATAGGACAGACTAAACACTTCCCAAAATTGCAGTTGAATAATTTTGTCGTGTCAATGAACCATGGTGGTAAAGTAACATGTTACAATTTAAAGAACTATGAATATCATAAACATTGGTTTACGACATCTAGTAATTAAACAAAAATAAATATTCTATTAAATATTGAGTACGTAGCCACGTAGGTACCTAGTTACTGAATAGGTATTAGTACCAAAGATCTCAGAGAATGTTTACCGTGACTAGGGATTACAGTCGCGAAAATATTTCTTTTACATACCAAGATCTTTAAAAACAGCAACATCATTATTAGGTAGGCACATTACTAGGTAATTGGTGGCAGTTCTGTTACCTATTTTATCTAAGGTTAACAACTAGAGGTCAAAGAACAGCTGTAAATAGGGCTGCCTCATGATGCGTTTAGATTCATTTTAGATAAAAGTTTAAGAGGCATTTCATGAATGAAAAACTTTGAAATTTTAAAAGTCGTAGAACAAAAGTTGTTCGTTATGACCGGTAGAATATCCTGCTTTCGGATCCCTACAATTCTTAATAAACACGTTGTATAAACGATTTTGTGCCTACTCTGTTTGACTTCCCGAATTCCCGCTATCTTTACAATGTCGTCGACACATCGGGTGCTTCCACTGCCTATTCAAAAAAACAAAATAGGTATATATAATTTCAATTTAATTATTTTATTAAATTTCAAGAATGAAATAGTGATTAAAAAGAAAAACGAACCGCTCTATGTTTTGGCTCTATATCTGTTGCACATTATGTATCAGTCCTTTGTTTGAAACATAGTTTGAATTTACTTTGGCATATTACCGCTTACCCTCGCTCAGTGGTCTAGTGTACTTACACAAACATACGTGGATTTACGAGCTCCAACACTCTCGGGACAGTGGCCTACACCGGATAAGGATAAGATACTGGATAGTGCCATACATTATGAATAAGCCGATTGGTGTTTTGTGGCTGTAAATATCTGAAATGCTTCTTGCTGAATTGAAAATAAATATTTAGCGGATTCGTGTTTAGAATATTTATATTTTAACTTGAAAGTCAACTTTATCTGTTTTATATTCTATGATAAGTATTCTTTAAATGTACCTTTATAAAATGTAACATTTGTCTTGGGTGGGAATCAATCATACGACAGTCTAATATACATATATATGACGTACAGTGCTGGAGCCAGAGCTCCATCGACTATAGCTATTCTATGATTCCATAGTTTCCTTTAACTAAAAAATTATAGTTATTTGAAGGCAGGTAAAAATTCTAAGTTCGTGTATACGTACCCTCTACGCATAACTTGCCGTGCTTCTACGTTAAGCTACGAAACCTCTACGCGCCTCTACGTATTCTACGATTTCGATAAATTGATTTCTAAAGTGGTTTCTTCGACATCTATCGGAAAACAGTGCTCTAATATATCGAAATACTAAAAAAGTAGAGCTACTCACATACCAATGTTATAAAAATGCAAGGAAGACTCGTGCAGTAAGGGTTCCGTACTGGTGGTATGGAATAACAATATAAAGTTAAAAGATTGAATTGAATTGAATTTTGATATTTTTTTGATCACAAGGATCACTTTGAAACGTCTTAAAGGTAGGTGAATCTAGGTGTATGAATGAAATTATGGTCAAACTTATCCTGCAATTTGTGGCTTCTTATAAAAAATACAAAGTTACAGCTTTAGCAGATGAACAATACCCCAAGTCCGAGTTTTGTTTTTCGTAACGTCAGGCCTTTTTTGTATGGAGATTTGATAAGCGCCTCTATCGGGCCTGCTGAGAACGCACGAGTCTTCATACAAAAAAGGCATGACGTCACGAAAAACTAAAAAAAAAACTCAGACTTGGGGTACAGGGATGGAAGGGTCAACCGCACGTAACCCTAAAAACCCAGTATCCCCACTGTAAAATTGCGGTTAATTAATTCTCCGTACAGTACCCCAAGTATGAGTTTTGTTTACCATATTTGGTTTTTCGGTTTTTCGTTTCTGTTCCGTGTTCATTGCGGGTTTTGTATGAAGACGCGATAGAGATACCGATACGGAACTTTATGTTCTACTACAAATTTTCATCTTACTTGCAACATAAAGTTCCGTATCGGTATCTCTATCGCGTCTTCATACAAAACCCGCAATGAACACGGAACAGAAACGAAAAACGAAAAACCGAATATGGTAAACAAAACTCATACTTGGGGTACAGAACACAGACAGACATAAAAGTTGAACGTGCGCTAACTAGCCTAGTGCCTGCAGACAGGCGGGCCTAACAAGTTTGAACAAGCCCAGCCGACCGTTCCTATTGAGTTTTTTGTAATTGCCCATCTCGCTGGATATAAAATGCACTGAAATTTCAGATGAATACTGAATTCTGTTCCTCTCTCCGTTATTTAAATCTACTTCAAAAAAAGTTACGTCCACTATATAGGCACTTGCGTCTACTGTATTATTTCAGCTTGAGAATCCAATTTAAATTAAGTAATATGTTAAGACATCTCCAAGATGGCTGTTTCATTAACGAGTGGTAAAAAAACCACACACTGGGATTGTGGTTATTACAAGGTAAGGTTCCCGGAACTAGTAAAGTTATATTACCTTGTTAAAAGAAAAAGTAGAGAATATTAAGATTTCAAAATTACTTCACCTAGAATAATGAGGTTTTTATTCACGGCAGATAACAAAAAGGGTTGCTGCAAAGTTATAGGAATCTTAAGGATAAGAATATTTTCTTTTTCTTCTCTAATTCTTTGGATCACTTGATTTTTAATGACAAACGTTAAAAAAGTCTTCATTAAATATACTCAAATAACCAATGATTCAAAATAATGGAGCTGCGATAGTCGAATCCTTGCCTTCTGGTCATGGTTGAGGTCGTGGGTTCATTTCCGATCGTAAGTTTATCAAAAAAGGAAAAAAATTGAGTAAACCAGTTAGGATTCTATCAGCTGCGGTAGGATCACAACCATTTGGAATAAAAACTACTGCAAAAATGCAAATGTGTGAAATGGGCGTACATGGACGTCTCCGGACAGAAAACCTCACAAAAATAAATAAATAAAATAAATATTGGTGGACATTCCACCATACCTAAAGTAGCAAGTTTCACTGCGTGTAATAATGAAAGTGCCGCAATTTATAAATATTTTGCTCGTTGCCCATTTTGCTCAAAGAAGCTCGCTTTCATAACTTTCTAGAAGTTTCAAGCCGCTTTGTGTCGATGTAAGGCTCTGGGGAAAAATGACAGACACATAACTCCACAGTTTCAAGTATTCTTTTACATCACGCGCTCAATAATTTAGTTCCAGACGATACGCTAGCGTAAATAGATCTGTGAAGAATTGAAAATGCGATACGAAATGGAATTATAGAATTCTGTTTATATTCAAGTCAGTGAAATGCTGTAGTATTCTTACCAGCATGCTTTTTAAATGATGATGTTACCAAAGTTGAAACACTGCTCAAAGCTCGCCCTGTCACTGTTTGTCATTACTCATTGGTAAGAGATGGCAATAGTTTAAACACTGATTGTCTTTTGAAACATGTTTATAAAGCCACTAGCGGCTCGTCATGCCTTCGCACAGGTGGACATTTATTTTTAAAAATATAGCCTACGCTACTCAGGAATAATGTAGCATTAGCATTCTAATGGTGAAAGAATTTTTGAAATCGGACCCGTAAATTTTGAGTTTATTGGTTACAAACATACAAATATTTCCTCTTTATAATATTAGTGTAGAGGTAGATTAGTGTAGATTAAAGGTTTATTACTTCTGGGACTCTTGAAAATGACGAGATGATAATAGTGGCTAATTGGGTATAGTATACAGTAATAGTGATAATTGGGACTAGATAGTGCTGTGTGGAATGTCAACCAATATTTATTTAATGAGTAGCCGATAATTTTAGATCATACTTACTTTCAACACGTTTTTGATAAAACCGCCTACGGGAAGCAGCTCAGACGATGGTTAGTGGTAAAAAATTCTTTTAACCCTAGAGATTAAAAGATTTTTTTACAGCGAAAATATTCTTCATAAACAGCTGACCCGTTTATAAGCATCCAGCTCGTTGAGTCTCAAGGAATGATTGCAGGAAACTGCAGCGCTTTGGGTTTTAAATTCTTAGAAGAAAAATTTAATTTAACATCCTAGCCTGAGCCTTTTATTTATCTAAAATATTAATCTCAGTTATTGAATTTAACTGACTTGTACAAAGATTTTTTTCAATAATTTGCTAAATAAAATTTGTAAGCCTTATCATATTCATATTATTATGATTATTCATTTTGCTACCATCCAATTCTTTGAATTAGATCTTTAGTTGATAGCTTTTCGCATGACCCATACGCAATTTAATAACACGATGACGTATTTTTCTATGAAAGCAAATAAGTTTCCTTTTAAAGCTGGGGCATCCATATATCCAGTTGAATAGATCTCGACTAAAGGGCACTGATAAGTTCTGATTGGTTGAAGCTGCCTCCAACGATGAAAGAGTATCATAAAGGCAAGCTTTAAGAGGTATCTTAATCTGTCTCGATACCTTGTTCAGTTCATTGAATTGCTCTTCTACGTCTTGGTTGAAGGAAACCAATAATATGAGGGTTAATGTTGTGTAATATAGATCATGTAGCAGTCGCTACGGACTAATCAATTACTGGAACATCTGGTCGGAAACCCCGATGGATTCGAGTTATGTTCGCCTTCTCTTGAATTATTAGAGAGCTTAATTTGTGTGACGTTTTCCCACAGGAGGCGCGAGTGCACTTTAGCCTCCGAAACGTCTGGCTGTGGCTAGAAGCTTGAGCATGTCAATTTGTAGGAAACTAAGTGGTTTCCTTTATGCTTTTAGTGCTTTAGTTACTAACCGCGTGAGACAGGAATTAACCCTGGTAACTTAAATCCAATGGCTTTTAATTCGTAAATATTTTTCCCTTAACTCATTGGTGTCTTATCATTGTCATATAGATGTTTATTCTAGGTAAAGTTAAATAAATATAAATAAAAAGAGAAAGTAGTTAAGAGTAGAGCTCTTTGTGCAGGGCTCGTCCGGGGAAGTACCTACTACCACCACGCCACTAAGTTGATGGACGCAAGGTAGTGCATCGTAGGGCACGTTCCTATTGTGCGTGACTTACGAGGCAATGCTTTGTTATAGGTGATGGTTACCACTTAACATCAGGTGGGCCATCTGCTTGTTCCATCATCTAGTTGTATAAAAAAAAATTGGTGCACTTTTCACACTTTTTTCGTAAATACATTCCTATAGTCTTAAACACCCAGACAGAGAACGAACATCTATGTTCATCACACAAATATTTGTTCTCGGCGGGGATCGAATCGAATCGATCGGCGATTGCTTCCCGTGGATGTCGCAAGAGGGAACTTAGGAAACCCACTAAGGGGTGGGCAGACCAGCATCTTCTGAGTGCACAATACCAAACCACCTGACTGCCAAGTGTAGTGACTGTGGCTGTAAATCTAAAATAGTTTAACTTATAATAGGTGATAGGAAAATAAGTTAATTTACATACTGACAAAGAAAATTTCAATAAAATACAAGTATTTACATGAAACAGTAAATCTAAGTTGTAATTACCATAAACAGATTAAATTAAGTAGGTACTAGATATCAACAAAATTGTTGAGAGAACGTGTCATCATGACCTAATCCGTCCTTTGTGTTTGTCCGAAAAACAGACATTTGTCATAATGTCGGTTATACGCGCCAACACACGCTGTGTTGGCCAAATACAGGCAAATACGTTTGTTCGTCAACCTGTGTCGGCCCAACTTGGGCAAACGTGTAGAAGGCTTACCGTGATCTGTGATCCGATTCAGAAGCCTTAGAATCCCAACCTACGCACTTTCATACCAGCCGCTTATTATATACAGGATCTCAATCAACAGTTAAGAGGCAGATTACCGCGAATGTACTTCTCGCTCGTACATTTCAACATTTTTTAAGATATACTAATAAATGTAAAATACGCAAACAACCAAGTTTCGGAGAATTACATTACAGAGGTTCAGCAACAATATATTTTTTTTATATTACCAGCAGTTGTAACAAGCAGATGGCCCATCTGATGTTAAGTGGTAACCTGATGTTAATGATCCTAATAAATTTTCACACCAAAAATATGCTAAATAAGTTTTATATTAATGCTATTCTACAAAACCTGGTTGTTTGCGATTTTTCACAACTACCTTTAGCAATCAAAAATGTTTTTAAGTGTGAGCGAGAATTTGTTTGACGGTTGTCCGCCTCTTAAGTTAACGAGAAACCTTGGCTTGATTGCGTATAACTATAATTGAGTATCGTATAAGTAGGTACCTACCATGTAGGTAGGTAGGTATAGATTAACATATCAGAATTTCAAATTCACGGCTTCACCTGAATTACATGAAATTTGAACGCACGAATGCCTCAATCAGTATTCAAATCGGTTAATATCTTAATCCGGCGTTGCGAACTTACAAGTCCAAAGTTCACCAATATGTTAGGTATAAGCTGCCAGTACGATTATAAAACTGTACCCCAAGTATGAGATTTGCTTACGACATTTCGTTTTTCGTTTTACGTTTTTGTTCCGTGTTTATTGCGGGTTTTGTATGAAGACGCGATATTGATACCGATACGGAACTTTAAAAAACCCGCAATGAGCACGGAGCAAAAACGATTCGTTTTTGTTCCGTGTTCATTGCGGGTTCCGTATCGGTATCTCTATCGCGTCTTCATACAAAACTTGCAATGAACACGGAACAAAAACGTAAAACGAAAAACGAAATATCGTAAGCAAATCTCATACTTGGGGTACTGAACTTTTGCTACGGTGTGCGATGTTCATAGTATTGTCATCGCTTCCGTGGGTGCTTGCGAGCCATCGTGACATTGTATTGCGGAATACGGCGCAGATAATCCGTGTTAAATAATTATATGTATTTAAGTTTTTAAAGTATTTACGATATGGGCCAGTATTTAAATTTATTTTGCCTGAAATAAAATTTAATATTATTATTGTACTTGATATATTTTAACACATTTAGTGTAATTAAATAATACTATGCCAAATATAATATTTGGACGTCTGACTATCAGAAATACACTGAAAGAGACTGAAATATAATATATTGTAACAAAGATCATACAAAGGAAGGGTAGGGTAGGGACCAAGCCGTAAGTTTGGCGACTGATTCTTAGAAGGACCAAGCCTGGAGGCTGGCAATTAAATTTAGCTTGCTTTAAGACGTTTCCTGATGGTTGTCGCCATCTTAATTAAAAGCAAGATTTCTTATCTAGTAAATTAGAGATAGTAGATAAATTTTAGATAAATTGGATAAATTTTCAGTGCCGCTCCAACTGAGCGCCAGCTTTTCAAATAATACTTTATTTAGCTCAGCAAAACCAGCAACTGAGCGTCAGCTTTTAAAACAATACTTTAGTTAGCTCAGCAAAACCACCGGCCAGTAATCGATACAGTATCTCGACATTGATCCAATAATCCAGTGTACAAAGGCTCTGTCGGCGAGGGCGATGCAGCCTGTTTATCTGAGGGAACGCAATGAGCGGCTGTAACGCGATTACTCGCTAGCTGAGCGGCAATGAGGCGGGCTTTCCCTTCACGCTCATCAGCGATGAAACTGTAAACGTAGACTATGGATGAGTGAGTGCGCTAGGTTTTATGTGCTGTAATCAATTAGACCACGTCTACCATGGTCATTTAGTATCATCACTGAAAAGGAAATAAACAGAAGGATAAAAAGTTCATGGATCAAATACTGGGCTATGACAATAAGAATAAGAATAAGAACCATTTATTGTAAAACTGTGTAAATAGATCTTACAGAGGTAATTTTGTTCCAACAGTCTGCCCCTTTCGGGCATACAATATTACTATACTATCCCTATAGACATCCTCGACCACCCATCGCAAAAAATAATTTAACTACAATAGGTATTCTAAGATTAGTCCAAGGAGGTAATTAGATATCTACTTAAAGTAGTTACATTCAAAATGTATGATATACATAGAAATATTTTAAGGGAAGTTGCTCATTCCGCTGTAAACAAAAGCAATGAATATCTGTCTTGCACCATGTCTTACCTACGCTTGCCAGACGTGGCTTTTTCCATAGAAGCACCTAGAAAAGGTACGACTGTGAAAAGAGCAATGGAAAGAAGCTACATAGGCGTGAGGTTTTCAGATTGTATCAAAAACGGCACCATTCGGAAAAAGATGAAAGCAAAAGACATAGTCCGGCGGATTCTGGGGCTGAAATGGAAATGGGCAGGCCACTTGCAAAGGCTAGATCCAAACAGATGGTCCCATGTAGCCACTAACTGAAGTCTGCGTCCCCCCCCCCGCAGAAGATGGTGCGACGACATTTTCAAAGCAGCGGGAAAACTTTGGTTAAGGAAGGCAAGGCACAGAGCAGAGTGGAGACTTGGAGGAGGCTTTCACCGCCGCACGGGCGGTACTTACATATCGTTATTTTTTTTCACTTATTAGATTTATTCTTTCTATTAGCATAATCAGAAGTATATAATTAAGCATATATAAGCAATACTATGGTAAGAGCTATGTTTGTTGCCTGGTCTTCTAGGCTTGGTCGCGTGGAACTGGTACCTAGAGTCACCTAGTTTTAAGACGTTTCAAAGTGGTCCTTGTAATTCGACTGAATAAACACCCTTTGACTTTGAATTAATATAGTTCAACGAACTGACTGAAGATTCTAAATTGGTGAACACGAACTGAAAGTCGAAGTTAACATCCCATGCTTCGACTCCTACCCGATGAAATGACGAGATCGTGAGGATCGCGAGAAATCGGTGGTAGGGGGCTTATAGATTCGTTCTTCCTGGATATTATTGGGGAAGTCTATCACCAGCAATAAACTACTTCAGGCTGATGATGATAAATCAATATGACTAATATATATTTTATTACATCTTATTATGGCTAGAGTGGCTCAGCGCACAGTGGCAATGCAATCAGTATCTATTGGGGACGCTTCCGATATGGATCTGTTGAGCTCTAGATCCTTTGCAACGGTCTGCAGATAGCTCAACTGTTTCATATGTATTTTGTACATTTTATAAATACTTGTATTCATTGTAATTTTCTTTGTAAATAAATGTTTATTCTATATATTAGGTATGTGAGTGTTGCAAGAAGCGACTGAACGCACTAGATAATGCGCCTGCGAAGCGTGGTGACAACGGCAAACACCCCCATTGTGGTGAGTATCCAGCAGTAAACTTATTCAGGCTTATGCTGATGATAATGATCATTCTATCTATCACGATAATTATTGCTGAGTGAAGATATTGCTTGGTCAGGAGAAAGAAGAGAGGAACAATAAAAATAATTAATTGACAATAAACAAAAGTCACCCATAATAGTTCATATTGAAAGAATATTGTAAAAATTCCTCTGCCAGAAATTAATGTAGCACACATCGCTACCTCTACATAATATCAAGACAAACTGGCTTTGACGTTCAGATTATGACCTAAACGAGGTTATTCCGTGTCATAACATATTTATAGCCCAAGAGTCCTAACTGATACTGACTGATACTTATAAAGGGTTTACGCTGACCTGAAAAACACAAACACACACACACACAATATTAGCCTGAGATAATGGATAACGACATCAAGCCTCACAGCTCAGTTGGTAGTAGCTCTGCCTTTTGCGCTGGCCCGGGTTCGATTCTCACACATAACAAACATTCGTTTGATGAACATAGATGTGTGTTCTATGTCTCGGTGTTATTATGTATTATGTCTGGGTGTTATTATATATTAACAAACAAAAAGTATACAAGGTGTAAAAATACCACTACTAAACTCTTCAGGGGGCTAAAGTACCAATCAATATGAATAACTTTTTCTAGGGAACCAACACTGTGAACGCGAATAAAAAAACAGCTGTTTCATGCGAAAGTTCAATACCTGCCCGGCTAAAATGTATAAAACAGCTGTTTTTTTATTTCGCGTTCACAGTGTTGGTTCCTTAGAAAAAGTTATTCATATTGATGGGTACTTTAGCCCCCAGAAGTTTTCGGGAGTTGTGTTTTTACACCCTGTATAAGTAATAGCTAACTGGTTCCCACAGTACAAGCTTTGCTTAGTTTGGTGATAGACAATGCTGTGTGGAAAGTCCGCCAATGTTTATTATTATTATCATCTGAAAGTTTATAATAAAATTCTAACAACACTCCATCCCTAGCTGAGCCGCAATGAAGCGCTCCTCTCACGCTTGGCCGCTTCACGTTCATCGGGCAGAGAGCTGTACCCAATAGCTGAGCTTACGCAGTCTATTTCATTTTATGGGTTATATGTAGGGCTCGCATATAAAACCAAAGAGCCCTATCTGGATCAAATGTTTAAAAATACTCTTGTGAGAGTAAGAATGCCACAGATTGGATTGAAAATAATATCTTGTTAAACCTTATTATGTTACAAAGTTTTTATTTTATTATATCCCAAAAGTTATTATCCGAGTGGGATTTAAACCCACGATTTCCTCTTGATACGTGGCCGCGCTAACCACCTGCGTTTCCTTAAGAGCTGATTTTACCATGCTCTGTTAGTTACTAATAAAGGATTAACAGGCCGTTAAATCTAACCTTAGATGTCAAACGCGCGTACATTTTGACATATTTAACGGCCCTCTAATCCTTTGTTAATCTAACAGTGCATGGTGAAATTAGCTATAAGTGTTGTAAACACTATAAAACTTATAAAAATGACTTATTATGGTTAGTAAAAGACATAAAAATAATTAAATTCTTCGTACAAAAATACAATTACTATTTAGTATTTCATTCAAGTAAATATAGAGAAGTATGTAACCGGAACTGCTTATTACATTTCAGTTATATAGATATTATTGTTCCCATTTATTTAATTGCTATAGATACTATATCTAATTTGATTATACAGGGTGTCCGTTTATATAATTGATATAGGTACTATATCTAATTTGTATTTAGATTATAAAGGGTGTGCAAAGATAGCTCTCGAAAATGTACCACGAAAACTACTACCAGGTACACTGGAGAAGAGCTAGCTTTTTACACCCCGGATATAAATAAATTCACAATTAGACCAACTACAATGTACTCACGTGCATTTAACTAATTAGTGTTATCCCCATTATGAAAGTTATTAGTGGTCCTAATCTATTATTTAATTAACTAATTATTTAACTACCCACTGTTTAGTAGGTAAACACATTAGCCTCTCTCGTATTTATACTCAGCACTGATATTTTTCGGCTCATAATTCATGTATCTACCATTGTTTACGCTATTCTGAACTAAGAAGTTTGGTTATCAATAAGTTATGTACCTTAGTGTCGTTTTGTTTTGTGTTGTGATGTTACGAAATATTAAAATATAGCTGTAAAGCAACTGAAATCGTTTATGGGACAGCTGATTGAAAGATTATATCCATCATGAAGAAAACCTAAACTAAAATCAAGCCAAGTCAGGTAACATCGTAATCATTAATAGATTGAATTACCGGT
The DNA here is from genome assembly GCA_932294275.1 of Chloroclysta siterata. Classification (NCBI taxonomy): domain Eukaryota; kingdom Metazoa; phylum Arthropoda; class Insecta; order Lepidoptera; family Geometridae; genus Chloroclysta; species Chloroclysta siterata. The sequence continues at coordinate 13,135,463 of OW028600.1, read as the reverse complement.
TGTCTAGTGGTAGCGGCCCCCCGCCTTCCGATCCTAAGGTCATGGGTTCGAAGCCGGTGGTGTACCAATGAGATTTTCTGTTCAAAAATTTACGTGCACAATTCCAGTACTCTCAAACGGCGAAGGAAAACATCGTAAGAAAACCGGCATGTTGTAGAACCTAAAAACATGTGTAAATTGCTCGAAAGGAGCCTTTTGACTTAAAATCCTTTCACCACATTGTTTCGAAAGAAACTAGTGACACGATAAGAAAGAGAGATTAAAATATTATAAGATGAACATAATTTTACTGACACCGATGACTGTATTAGGACTGTTAATTAGGTTAGATTTTAGTCTGTTTTTTTGATTTTCGAGCCCATGTTTCGTATGAAGACGCGATAATCGGTACAAAGAACTCTCGTGTCCTGTTCCTGTTTTCGATTACTCTGATTATTATTCCATGTAGTGTAGGGGTAGGCTGATGAGACAGGCTTGCTCAGCATCTCAGGAACCAGTTATACGAGTACCATCTTCTCAGGCTAATGTTACTTGTCCACAGGAAAGACATGGTATAACAGACAATACTCATGAAGCTTGAGTGAGCTCCTGGGATTCCTCTCGATGTACTGCTGGCACAAAACCAAACGAAGTAGATATGTTTGATAGACCTCCTTGATAATGCCGTCTGGGTCGACTTATTTAGAACAAGATCGTAGAAGATTGAATACCTTATAAGTTGTCGATCTGTGACGATGCTAATAATGTCGATCTGTGACGATGCTAATAATGAAGACTGGGGTTTGAAGGTGAAGATTTTTAAAGTTTCTTTGACATTACCAAGAAGAGTAGACACAGGTGCCTCAGTGTGGCCATCCGGAGGTTTCCAGATATATGAAGCCAGGCACATCATCTGACGTGTTGTCTACGAGGTATGGAAGTGATACTTGATTGTTATTATTTAGTTTTGACAAATAATGCAGATGTCCAAGGTCTGTCTGAAATGACGTACCACCGATCGGTGCCTCATCTCTCACTATTATAAGTAGGTACATTTACATCAAAATATAGCATGTTCGATAATGGATTGGGTTGGTACATCATTGATGTCAGATTTTAACAGGCTGTTTTTTTAGTCTACAATGCCAGTCGTAAAATAACACTTCCAGTAGAGCTATGAGCGACCAATAGATTTTCAGCAAAAATAACTTCAGCGGCCCATATTTTGTTTACGAAAAGGGTTGGGTTTAGAAACGCTTAGCAAGAAAATAAAAATGGTGGCTATTGTTTGGAAAGTACCTGAGTGCTGGGTTGTGTTACATTTTGGTACAGTCGTGTATTTATTACAATGATTAAACTGAGCGTTTTAGTGGTAGGCATGGAACTTGTCACATATTGAGTAAGTACCTACTTACTATGGATATGTGCCAACATCTCGTTATCCTCCAGAATTTTGAGCTTCTTAGAGATTTGAGTCAAAGTCAAAAGGCATTTATTCAGTTGAATCACAAGGATCACTTTGAAACGTCTTAAAACTAGGTGAATCAAGGTGCCAGTTCCACGCGACCAAGCCTAGAAGAACAGGCAACACGGATGTTAGCACGTGTTGAGAGAGTGTTACCCGTGTAGGTACTGTCGTGAGTTATAATAGTTGTATTCATTGGTTTCTATATCTCGTAGAGGGAGTTTGTCTATTTGATTGCGCCGCGTCGGGTTGATTCCCTCAGAAATAAGTTTCATATCTTGATCCAATCCAATCAGGGAGGGAACTTCTTGTTCTTGAACCGGATCGATCATCTGAGTTGGATTGGTATTTTCGAAAAGTTTTTTCGTTGGATAAACTATACTTCGTGTAGGGACTTAGTATTCCGGCACGGTTTAGTTCATCAAACTTAGAAACAAGAATTAGGGCATATTTTAGTAGTTTGATGTAATATTGCATTGAAATTCGATGTTTTTTTACACAGAGAAGTGATTAGGGGGGTAGTCAGACGTCTAAATATTACATCTGAATTAAGTTTTGGTTGTCGTTATTATCATATTATGTTAAAATTTAGACATTATTTATCCAGAAACAGACAATTTTAACTAGGTTTAAATTGTTAAAATTTGTTCAAAAGTTGCATAAATAACAAATGTGTTCCCGAGAAAATTTCCATTCCCGTTACATTTTTTAACAACCAAGCATTGTAAAAATATTCGTGCGCTAATTAGCCTTCCACTGGTCTGCCTGACGTCAATTCCATTATTGCATGTGAGAGGGGTGTGAGAGGCACAATTAATGCTCCAATAATAATTTGCGACGTTGCCAGTGGATGGGCTTTTGGAGCGAGCAGGTCACACGCTCTGCTGGCTTTCATTTTACACCCTCGGGCACTAAGTGGCTCTAATAGGCTTCACAGGCCAAGTTGTTTTAAGACTGCCTAGCCTACAAACGTTTTGAAATCTGTCACGGTGTTTAAGACAGTGTTGATCCAAAGTATTATAAATATAATAAATAGTCTGAAAGGACCTTCTGATTGTAATTTCATGTTCATTCTCCGAAACTTCATTGGTTGCGATCGTTCGAAAAATGAAAAATGAAAACTTCCGTGTATTTATATCTTGAAAAATGTTGAATGCGAGCGGGAAGTTGTTAGACGGTTGTCAGTCTCTTAAACGTTAGCACACGTTTCTGTAGCCAGTCAGACACAGCCTCCTTGTTTCAGCTTTAATTTAGCTTACTTGCCAACTAGAATGCAATTAGATGCATACTAAAATTAGGACAAACCGACCCCTAGAAACAAGCACCCAGACTGAATGCCAAATGTGAAGATCGTATAACTTAATACGGTTTTTTAAGAATAGTATGAAGGGCTCGTCCGGGGAAGTACTACCACCATGCCTTTTCTGCTGCCAAGCAGCGTTGCTGTGTTTCGGTCTGAGGAATGTGGTTGCCAGTCAAAATTACAGTCACATGAGATTTAGCATCTGCATGCCTCTAGTTGATGGACGCAGGGCAGTACATCGTAGGGCACGTTCCTATCGTGTGTGACTTACCAAGCAATGGTAAATTATAGGTCATGGTAGCAAATTCTCAAACTTTTTACGTATTCGACTATTTAGATTAAAGGTTTGTTTCGTAGCTAGACCATAATAATTCCACAGACAAATTATCGGGTTCAACCTAGCCAATCCTCACAAAAACAAGCCGGGATAGTTAGATAAGTAAAACAGTGAGGGTCGCTGGAAACAGTAATCTGTTTAAATTCCGCTCCGTTCAGATGAATTCTATTTAAATAACCGTAAAACTGTCCGTGTGCGGATGCCCTTAATCCTTTTGATGTGGATCATGTCACGATTGGATTTATTGCAGGCAAAAGGACTAAAGAGCTACTCGGTATAATAATACATTCTAAACTCATTATTTACTATAATTAATTTATGTCTTGTATCAATCTGTTAAGGAAGTGATTTAATATAAATTGAGTACCTACATAATAACCTCGATATTATTATTTTGATTGTCTTGGTAAGACGCCTTTTTTCCGATTTTCGATATTTATTACGCAAAGAAATTCGTAAAGTAAGAATAAAAGTTTGGAGAAGCTAACGAGTTTACTTATTTTATTCAAAATCTGTGCTTTTATTTGAGTAATAATCGGGTTGCAGCAAATAGTCGAGCTTGGCATAGTTTTACTTGAATTTTTTTGAAGTTTTGCTTGTAAAATTTAAGAGAGTATTTGCCTTCGCGACGAAGGAAGTTGTGGAATGAAAAGTTCGTTGCAGCACTGCCGGTGACAAGCTCAGATTCAGAGATGTGTAAAACCTGATTTTGTTTTGATTTTGTTAAGAGTAGTAGAGCTCTTTGTGAAGGGTTCGTCCGGGGAAGTACTACCACCTCGCCTTTTTCTGCCGCCAAGCAGCGTTGCTGTGTTTCGGTTTGAAGAGTGTGGATGCCGGTGTAATTACTGTCACATGAGGTTTAACATCTGTAAGCTATGGCTCAAGTTGATGGACGCAGGGCAGTGCATCGTAGGGCACGGTCCTATCGTGCGTGACTTACAAGGCAATGCTTTGTTATAGGTGATGGTTACCACTTTACAGCAGGTGAGCCATCAGCTTGTTCCATCAGCTGATTGTATAAAAAAAAATTGAATACTCAAATAGCATTTTAATATTTCGTCCACTTATAAAAATATGATCCAAATCTATAGATTTGGATGATTTCTGTTTTGTTTTTGGATTTAAGTTTGATCTCCTGGGTTTGCTGTTATCTCGATTTCAGTTTGTTAAAATCTTATCCAGCCATTAAGTAGGCATGATGTGTAACCATATCTCCCTACCTCAACATCGTAGGTACAACATTCCATTAGACCCCGACCCTAATGTATTATCGATGACACATTACGGGTAGGAATGTATGAATAATATAAAGCGTTCGTTTTCGTTATGATTTCAATTTTCGTCTAAAATCGCATTAAAATAAATGTAGGTAATTCTCCTGACGTGGGCTGGTTGTTCAAGTTTTTTCCTCAATTTCTATTTTTTTCACATAAACGTCTTGAGTATTTTTTCATCAGACATCACGAAGGCACATCAAAAAGTCGGCTGATATTATTTTATCTCACGCCTCGCATGGATCGGAATGTCGAGTTCAATATGTAACGTATTCCGAACATGTCTACTTCGGTTAGAGCGGCACGTGGCCGAATACCATTACCGTCGGTAGATACTCTTAGTTTCAGATTATTAGAATTCACCGAAGTTTATTCTGTGGCTTTAGAAGTTAGAATGTTCGTTGGTCAACTTGGTTAAAGCTTTAGCTCAAAGTTTCCGTCATGGTTAACTTTTTAACTTTCACAATCGGATTGTAACATGTATATCTTATATCATATAACTATCTCATGGTGCAAAAAACATCCATTATAGCTTCCATTTATTCACTCCCTCATAAAATCTTGCTTCTTCAGAGTTTTAGAAATAATTGGGAAATCTTTAGAAGTTCGTGCGAGAAGTGGCCATTTCCAACGTTGCTTTGTAAATCTGAATCCCATAATATGGGCCTTTCCTTTTTACAAGGTTTGGAATGTATCTCTACTGCTTAAACACTTCCTTATAATGTTGAAAAATATAAAGTGTCGATTCACGGCACTTGTGGGCCACATGTCATCGCGGTCGTAACGTTGGAAGGTGCAAAACTGTTTGTCATCGCAAAAAATTGCGTCGTACACTCGACATGTTGCCACACTGCTGAGTCGGCGCCGCGTGATGAATCGAACACGTCTTGCTGGCTCAGCCCTCATTTCAACGAGTGTCGAGCGCTGGTCCAGCGTGCTCATCATTCAAGATTTTATGTGAGCAAGCATGGTAATATTTTTACAAAGGATTGATCATCTTACGTCGTTGGTTTTCGTTTAATTTTTACAACCCTTTATTTTGCTGTAGTTAAGTAAAATGTTATGTGTAAAATGTTATCCTAATACTGCAAAATGTGGATGTTTGCCAAATTTAAAGTTTGACTACTTATTGCCTAATTTAAAGTTTGGCAATCTCTAAGTACCTAACAAGTACACCAGATTACACGACTTTGATCCCGTGCTCAAAGTCGTGAAGCTGATTCAGTTTTTTCGTATTATTTGCTGTAAATTAGCAATTTGAGATGAAGTTTACAATATTAACTGCTTTGCCAAGTGTACCATCTAAATACATCAAGTTATATTGTATCACTGAATGAGGAAAACTGCGACAAAAATTGGGGGAAGTTGTATAAAATCTGGGGCAATTATCTTTGTCTACAGTCGTTATAACAGCGAGCCGTGGAACTTAGATAAGCGGGTGAGACTTGTTTGCTATAGACGTTGTCAGCTGCATCTGACCGACAAACGTCCACCAATAACGTATCTGATTTGATAAATATAATTTCTCATAGCTTTTAAACTGCACTATTTTTTTAGCATGTCTTCTATAAAGCAAGGTGTAAATTTTACTATCATACCACAATTTACAACACGTTGATTTACAGTAAACCTTACGGTGTACCACATTTTCAGTGTAATTTTCATTTTACTGGCTGCAGTCTACGACATCTGTTACAGACCATCGGCTGAAGTAATGCGTATTACGGCAAATTACGCGTAAGCTGGGATATAGCTACTCGCATGTAATTTACAATGGCTCGTAAAACAGTCACTAAGATACTACAGATGTGGCACAAGCTCTAGCGCTGCCGATTTAATAGTTCCGTTTATGGAGATAAATTACTGTTTTTAATAAAAGTGTTTCATGAATCTTAAGGAGAATCTTCATTTCTCGGATGCAAATGCCATTTTTCTTTCTAGTTTATAAGTGCTGCAAATTATGGTGCCTTTCCATTTGTTTACATGTTTATTTGTAGAAATGTGACCTTTTTGTAAGGAATCACTGCGCGGAAATCAAGGATACACGAATCCTTACCTACTTCGACCATAATTTGTAATTAGTTTTGGACGTTGGTCGGTTAATTTGTTCTGAAAACCCATTTTTGGAACAACCCGAGTGCACCAAAAATTTTACAATTTACATGCCTTCTTTGAATCCTTAAGCAATCGAATGTACAATCAGAATAAATTATAGTATACTGTGTATCTATATAGGGTAGGTATCCGCAATGTATGTCGATCTATCCGCAGTTATTTGATAACAAATACACTAGTAGTTCGCCCCGAACTGTGATCTCGTGATGCGACCCGACGAACGCATCCAAACTTTGAGTCGGTATTAGTCAGAGGCAAGTCCAAATATTATCTTTGGACTTTTTTCTGACTACCGCCTACTAACTTGGTATGGTTACCAAGTTTCAACTCTATTGGCCTATTTATTGAAGAGTTCCGTTGAACAGACCTTGACTCCATCATCAGACCTGGTCGTCGTCACCATTTTATGAGAACTGAGTACCTCCTTAATTTATTTCAAGAAAAAAAAATAAGAAAAATCAAAGGAACTGGCCGACCAGTAGAAAAACCTTGATGTCAACGAAACTCTTAGAGATGGGAGCTCTTGGATCGCTGGTTATCTTAATTTAACTTTTTAAATTTTATCTCGAAAACCGAGCGTCCCAAAAAAAAAGTAAAAATTGTTTTGGAATGTCCAAACAAAGCCCTTTAATATGACATGTAACTTGATTTTTTAATGTAACTTTTTTAATTTTTGCTCTCTTAAAAAACCCCATATCTCAAAAACCCTTCATCCGATTTTACTCATATACTTACCAGTAAATTTCTCAAGTACAAGCTATCGACAAATCAAATTTCATGCAGATCGGATCAACGGTTATAAAGTTATCGCCAGACAAACATACATACATACATACATACATAAAATGCCAAATCGCCCAAGTTGAAACTAAGATCTTCGTTCGCTTCGCTCACTCGATCAAAAATTTGCCTGTCTATTGTTCCGATACAATTCATTTATTCATTGTGAGCACGAGACGTCAGAATTTTATAATATCCTTGCCTGCCTAGTCTTTTAAAAGTATAATAAGAGCTGATTTCACTATGCTCTGTTAGTTACTAATCAAGGATTAACAGGCCGTTAAATCTAACCTTAGATGTCAAACGCGTACATTTTGACATATTTAACGGCCCTTTAATCCTTTTTTAATCTAACAGAGCATGGTGAAATCAGCTCAAAATAGGAGTTGAAAGAGGGAATAAAAAAATACACGAACACAAAAACAAAGCCCTTAAGGCTTATCAGTTGTGTAGGTACTACACAGAAGCAAATATCCTATTCGCTTCGTAACTAATTATCTCTGAGTACCAACTTAACTTCCCCCATTCTCGAATTTCCGGGTTACGTCATCAGTTAGTCGTCTGCTGTAACTTTCTTAATAGTATAACATTCTCAGTACTGTTGTTCCTTGTCTCCAGAAGCTGATGAAGATTTGGACGCACAAACTGTCGTTATTGGTTGTCAATTTGCCTACCTTGCGTAAATCTATTTAAATATCGAATATTCAAATGTATTCACGCAATTTTACACGATAGTTTCAAAGTAGAAGGAAAGGAGGTGGCCGTCATAAGTAATCGTTATAAAACAAAATTTAGTATTTTTGGTAATGGTTTTTGATTTTATTTAGTGAATCGAAATGTATACCATCACTTTTGATAGATTGGTGATTAGATATGGTACCTATTGCTTAAACTTTCAAAGCACAATCGATCTTAAAATAATTTTATTTGAACTTGGACTTAAGAACACGAGATACAGATGTGATGAGTTTAAAATGATCTTATAGCGAAGATTAAGGCCTGGTTTCACCATGCACTGTTAGTTACTAATCAAGGATTAACAGGCCGTTAAATCTAACCATAGATGTCAAACGCATACATTTTGACATATTTAACGGGCCTTTAATCCTTTGTTAATCTAACAGAGCATGGTGAAATCAGCTCTTAGTATTAAAAGGGTCTTTGGGATAGTTAAACATCATTAAAGGTTGGAAGTAAGCAATTTTCTTCTTTTTTCTATTTTGTCAATGGTACTCTTACAACTTTTAAATAATGCTTGGCCACCTCTACTGCATTGTCTGTGGCATAGCTCGTTCTTTGTGTAGGGTTGGGCACAAAAGTCAGGTTAGTAGATGAGCCAGGACTATATTGGAGCTTCGCAATTGCAGCCCATCAAGGAGGTTTAACGAGAAAAAGCAATGGAAAAATATACGTGCACATTTACTTCTTAAGACAAATCAATTGTGTACGGTACAATTAGGAAAATACCCTATTTGCCTAATTAACTAAAATATCTTATTTGGGGAACTGTCTGATCTTTAAGATTGAGCTGTTCCCGTGGTGTTCTCGATGTCGATGTCTTTTTTGTCGCCTGTTACGTAGGACTTAGTTTGTCGCATGTCTCTCAGTGGTTAGCAATCTGGGTGTTGCGATGTCTCAGAGATTTGTCAAAACAGTTGTTGAAGATTTGGACGCATCATCTATCACTTGATACCGTCGGTTTTGACCTCGAATGAATCCGTTTGGTTGCAAAGTTTGTTAAGGAGATATGAAAGAAGTACGATGCCCGTCGTAAAATAAAAACCACATGAAGATTGGGTTATTTTTCTCTTCGAATGATTGAGTCTTTGATTTAGCTTTGAGTTTTGTTAGCTTTTCTGAGTATTTTTCTAGATGATTTTTTGTTTTATTCGGTGAATCTAAAGGCATCACGTTGATTTTGATGGGTAAAAGATACGGTGGAGCCTCAATTTCCTTTGATGTTTTGAATCAGTCGTCTGTTCTTATATCAGGAACGATGATAGGATTTGCCGTATTTTCTTCGTTGGTTTGATATGCCGCAAGCGTACTGTAGCTTGTATGAAGTTTACAACCTTGTGGTAGTGTGATAATGCCTGAGCCTTGAAATTTATGGTTTGCGACTTCGTCGCCGCAGTTTAAAACGCAGCTTGTTTCGACGTTCAATCTGTAGTAAAGAGCCATCTGTTGTGATTAAGTGACTGGAACGTCTGGACTTTCACTGGGAATGTTATCGTTGTGCAGGTCTCAGGAATTATAGTCTCCTTGCTGAAGAGTAGTTGTAGTTCGAAGATAATTTATCACACATCAGTTTATACTTTTCCAGATATTTGACTAATCGGTTATTGATCGCTCTTTCTACTATCTTTGAAAGTGTCGATAATATGGATATTGGTCGGTAGTTTGAGGTTTGCATTTTATCACCATTTTTATATATGGGAAGGATTAGAGATTTTTTAAATATATCTGGGAAAACGTGAAACGAAAAGCAAAGGTTACAAACATGTGTTATTGGGGTCACTAGTATTAGTTTGTGGTCTTTTATTAACGTGTAGATATGTTGTCCCATCCTGTAGAGCATTTGGGTTTTAGAGAGTCAATGAGCCGGAGAACTTCGTTTTCATCAGTATCAATGAGTACAAATGAGTTTACATTTTGAATAGTTTGAAATTGGTTGGTATCGAGTTCGCTAATATCTTTGGCTGTGATTTTTTCGCCTAAGGTCTTCCCGACATTTGCGAAGTAGATATTTGCAGCATTTGTTGTCAAAGTTAGTTGACAACAACATTTATTAGTTCTGAGGGAATAGTTTTTTTGGGCTTATAGTGTGTGATATCGTTGATAAATTTCATGTTTCCCTAATGTGTTTGCCTGCTTTTTCAAGAAACGACTTTTCATAGTTTTTTTTGAGCCTTAGGAGCACATTCACTGAGGAGTGTTTACTTGTTTATTTGTAGAAATGTGACTTTTTTGTGAGAAATTACTGGGGAATCCAGGATACACGAATCCTTACTCCGACCATGATTTGTAATTAGTTTTGGACGTTGGTTGGTTAATTTGTTCTGAAAAACCATTTTTAGAACAAAACCGAGTGCACCAAAAATTTTACATTCCTTCTTTGAATGCGTAAGCAATCGAATGTAGGATCGGACTAAATTTTAGGATACTGTGTATCTAGGGTATCCGCAATGTATGTCGATCTATCCGCAGTTATTTGATAACAAATACAAAATTTGCCGTCTATTGTTCCGATACAATTCATTTATTCATTGTGGGCACGAGACGTCAGAATTTTATAATATCCTTGCCTGCCTTGTCTTTTAAAAGTATAAAAATAGGATATGAAAGAGGGAATAAAAAAATACACGTAAACAAAAACAAAGCCCTTGGCTTATCAGTTGTGTACTACACAGAAGCAAATATCCTATTTGCTTCGTAACTAATTATCTCTGAGACGGTATCGACTTAACTTCCCCCATTCTCGAATTTCCGGGTTTCGTCGTCAGTCAGTCGTCTGCTGCAACTTTCTTAATAGTATAACATTCTCAGTGCTGTTGTTCCTTGTCTCCGGAAGTTGTTAAAGCTGATGAAGATTTGGACGCACACACTGTCGTTGTTGGTTGTCAATTTGTCTACCTTGCGTAAATCTATTTTAATATCGTATATTAAAATGAATTCACGCAATTTTACACGATAGTTTCAAAGTAGAAGGAAAGTTGGCCGTCATTAGTAATCGTTATAAAGCAACATTTAAATCTTTTGTGTCTTGGAACTCTTCTTAGTATTTTTGGCAATCGTTTTTGATTTTATTTAGTGAATCTAATTGTATTCCATCACGTTATTAGATTGGTGATGAGATACGGTAGTGCTAAAACTTTCAAAGCACAATCACTCCAAAAATAATTTTATTTGAACTTGGACTTAAGCATACGAGATACAGAGATGTGTCGAGTTTGAAATGATCTTAAATCGCCTGTTACGTAGGACGTCGTTTGTCGCATGTATCTCAGTTGTTAGCAATCTGGGTGTTGCGATGTCTCAGAGAGTTGTCAAAACAGTTGTTGAAGATTTGGACGCATCATCTATCACTTGATACCGTCGGTTTTGACCTCGAATGAATCCGTTTGGTTGCAAAGTTTGATAAGGAGATATGAAAGAAGTACGATGCCCGTCGTAAAATAAAAACCACATGAAGATTGGGTTATTTTTCTCTACGAATGATTGAGTCTTTGATTTAGCTTGGAGTTTTGTTAGCTCTTCTGAGGATTTTTCTAGGTGATTTTTTATTTTATTCGATGAATCTAAAGGCATCGCGTTGATTTTGATGGGTAAAAGATGCGGTGGAGCCTCAATTTCTGTTCTTATATCAGGAACGATGATTGGATTTGCCGTATTTTCTTCGTTGGTTTGATATGCCGCAAGCGTACTGTAGCTTGTATGAAGCTTGTATGTAGCTTGTGGTATGTGGCATGAGCCTTGAAATTTATGGTTTGCGACTTCGTTGCCGCAGCTTAAAACGCAGCTTGTTTCGACGTTCAATCAGATCTACATTTGTTGTGATTAAGTGACTGAAACGTCTGGACTTCCACTAGGAATATTGTCGTTGCGCAGGTCTCAGGAATTGTAGTCTCCTTGCTGAAGAGTAGTTGACACTCGAAGATGGGACGCTCCGATGAGTCGTAGACCACGAGACCCTTACGATTGCTTTGCTTTAGTGCAAAGGTGTTGCAGTAGTTCAGCGAGGTTGTTGACGCATAATATTGCCTCTTGGGTTTAGTAGACAAATATATATGCTCAGGAAGGATAGTTGAATAGAATGAGGAGTTCGGGTGTTGGATAGGTACAGAATATATTTTACGGGGTATAAAGTAAGAGGATCATTAATGACAAGAAGGAATTCTAATATATAAACAAGACGATTTGAATAAACATAGGCTGTCAAAGTAGATCATTTTAATGGAGTGTGTGTGTTGTGTACGTATGTTATCAATTGTGATAGAAGTGATTTGAGTTCTTCGAATAATCTTATAAGAACTTACAATAAAGAGATGTATAATATTGGAATTAGCAAAGAGGATACTAGACACTACTACATTTTATAGACATGAACAAGTTCTACAATTTGAAGCGATGTTGGTGATATGTTTTCGATAATTTTAAGGTTGAAGATTGCAATTATTTTTATTGCATGATACTTGATAAATCTAATTCAGTCCTTTCAAGTTTATCGATGTATTTGTCGTATCGTTTCGTATACTGAACTTATTTCTGATAAATCGCAATCGACCAAGTTGTCGGTCGGCAATCATATTGCACAGTTGAGTTGGAGATAGTCGTCAGATGGACATTGTTGAGGGGAACGGACTAGGCGACTATCTGGATCTTTAACATTCATGATCCATAAAAGGGTTTTATGGCCTGTTAGTATTTTGAACCTTCGACCAAATAGATAAGGTTGGAAATGCTTTACTGCCCAAACTGTGGCTAGTAAGTAGTTCGCGTTCGATGGTAGAATAATCAGTTTCAGCTTTATTTAGTGTACGTGAAGCATATGCTATTGGGGAGACTTTGACGATTTCACAATGAGAAAGGATTGCACCAATTTTGTATTTTGAAGCGTCATTCGTAAAATTGAATTCTTTTCTAAAATCGGGATATTGTAAGTTAGTTTAAGGATGTCTTTACAGCTATCGAAAGTGCGTTGCTGTTCTTTGCTCCAAACAAATGGACATTCTTTTTGAGAAGGCCTGTCACAGGTTTAGTTAATTTACAAAATTTTGCAATGTATAGTAACCTGCAAGGCCTAGGAGTGAGTTTGCCTTTACAAGATCTAGGAATTGGAAATTCTTTAACAGCTCTTACTTTTTCAGGGTTAGGTTTCACATCTTCGCAAGAAATTATTTGACCTAGGTAGGCTACCTTTCCTCAGAAATTTCCTTTTATCTAGTTGAATTTTCAGACCATTTTCACTAAGGCGTTTAAAGACTTCAGTCAGTTTTTGCTCGTGATCTTGAATACTGGAAGTGAAAATAACGATGTTGTTTAAGTAAACGAAACATCATTGACCTTGTAGTCCATGGAGAACACTATCCATGGCACGTTGGACTATATTTGATACGTTTTATTAGGCTAAATGGCATTCTTAAAAATTCGTAGTGACTATAAAAAGGCTGTCTTTCAGTTATCTTTAGGGTTCATTCAGCTTGAGTCGATGTAGTAGGTTTAGAAATAGAACTCGATTTCGTATTGATTTTGAATTTAAAATTTGACTGAGTTAGATTTAGTGTTTTCGTTTGAGTGCTGCCATCACAAAAAAGGTATTGTCTCGAGTAGACTAGTCTGTTTTGTGAAATCACTGCGTGACTCTCACTAAGCTGAAGCATGGTCGCTTAACCCTGATGGATTTAGTCAAAGTCAAGTTTTACCATTCCAGTTGGAGTGCTTTCGTCTCGATTTCCATATTTTGGTTCGAATTGGGGCTTGACATCAGTATCTGGGCATTGGAATAGCAAGCTAAAGTGGTTTCCGAAGGGATGCCAATCTCTTCGGCCGCGTGCGAATTTAAATTGTTTACACTCGTTGATCAGGGTTTGAATTTTGTCAGGCTGAGATTGGTGTTGTGTGCGCGTTTGCGGCATTGCCCGGTTTCTTGCTAAAGTTGCGTCTCAAATTAATCTTTCAAATTAATTTGAGGCTGCTTTGTCTGCTTGTTGTGTGCTGGGGTGTAACTTTGGTTTTGTCTAGTTTCACTCGCGAGTATATTGTTTGAGTGAAGGGCGCTGTTTCTATATAGCATTTGTCTAGCATTATTCATGTAACCAATTTATTCTTCTTGAATCGCAAATAGTAGGTTGATATTGATCGAACCCTTAGAAAAAGTTAAGTGCAGTTTCTTTAGCAGTGGCTACATGGCCTCGTAATGTTTCATCGGTGATTCCAATGTTTAGGTTTTCATCGAGTTTGCTTCTACATAAATTCATTCTATGAAAATAGTCGGCGATTGATTCATTAGATTTTTGGAATAGTGACTTTTTTATAGTTACAGACGTGATCTGCAATTGTTTTTGCATAGGATGGGATAAATCAAATTTATTTATCTCTAATTTATCGATGCATTCCTCGCAAAGTTTCGTATCCTTAGCGTTGGTTGCACCTACAAGAGACTAACAAACCGAGACAAGCCTAAGTTTTCTTATAACACGTGAGTTTATCTCTTAGATAATATCTACATATTATGTACATGTTAATTTCCGCGAGCCTTGATTCAATTTGGTTAAGGTTTACGTTTTAGTACGGTGTCGTCGATTGGACGTTAAAAAAATCATTGTAATGACAGGACATGATTTTAAATTAATCAGAGAGACGTGTTATAGAGAGGGAGGGAGAAATTAACAAAGGTTCTTTACGTTTCTATATACTTGTGTGGGCGTTTCCTGTAGTCGCGTATATATTTTATGATGAACATAATCTTTATAAGTGGTAGGACAAAAAAATTAAATTATAAATATAATTTCTATCTTGAAATGATAATAAAGTGGCTACGTTTAGGCTACTATAAGGTCGTAAATAAAGAATTCAAATTATATTCAATAAAAACCTATATTTGAATTATACCTTATAATATGTGGTTCTAGCGGCCGCCTGCGTCTTCGCTATTGTGGTTGCGGTGATTGCTATCATAAATATTTAAGGCGGGTTCCATTTTCGGGATTGTAATTTTTTCCTATATTCTTTTTCATTCCAATCGATTCTGTGCTTAGGGCGTGATTAATTCACAAACATCCAAATATCGAAACATCGTAACATAGTTACATACGCATATTAGGAGGTAAAATAATAAACTGTTTTCATTGATATCTGAATAGAAACTAGGTCCTTTGAAACTCGTTTGAAAGGTTCAGTTGACTGGGAGTTATGATCATGACGCTTGACAAGATTTTATTTGAAGTTCGTTACGATAGCAAACAACATAAGATTTTAACTTGTAGTATTGACAAATTTGTATTATTTTCTTCATTGGTCATTCCTTTCCAAAAGCATTTGTCTCTAATTTTCTTAATGATTTCAACTATACTGGAAAAAGGTTCATCATGTTAGGTTTTTTCATTTGGACGGACTTGGGATACCTAACTTGCTAGAAGTACCTATTTGTACATTACTGACTTGTGCAGGATGGTGCATTTGGGGTCTGTAATTTTTGATATCAGGGACAAAAGATGGAAAGCTGTTCTTGAACACAAGAAAACAGAGCTTTGACTTTCTGAATCTGAGGGATTCAAGACATAGGGCATACAGCATTGTTATTATTTTTATGAGTTCTCGGGGTATCATTGGACAAAGGCCTCCTTCCACTTATCACGATTCCAGTTTACTCATTTTGCCTGGAGATGTCTCGCCATCTCTGTTTTAGTCTGCGGCGTTACCTTCTCTCTGGTTCAGGATGTCAATAGGTGGCACCTTTGCCCACATTACCTGGCATGCGGCAGATATGACCAGCCTTATTCCAATTTAGCTTGGCAGCTTTCGTAGCTACGTCTGCAATTTGTGTTGTGTTTGTAGCGCAGTTCTGTGTAACGGATTTTATCAACACTCTTACACCCAGAATGTTGCACTCTGGCATTATTATGCATGTTGGCATTATTGCAAGCCTTGATGTAGGAATTCTAGGTGAAATATTTAGGTATGACGTCATATCAAACAAAGGTATCGCAAATTTTCGGTTATTCAGTCTCTGAGCGCCAGTGACTGTAGCAATAGCAGAATCATCGTGAAGCTCTTTACAATTGATAAATATTCTAACATTGTTATCATAATTATGGAGCATTGTCGATCAAGATCAAATGGCCTATAATCTAAAATAAGCTGAGATTCAAGATTTAAGGCAACAGATAAAACCCAGGTACTATTTCACACCGTATACGGTGTACCGTGTATATAGTACCTAATTGGCACAATCACTTTAGTATTTTTATGATGAACTTGAGCACCGTCGATATAATTGATATATTTTTTTATATAACTGTCTAAGAACTACTAGATACCGTAATCGGTCACGGTTTGCTTACGTAGTGGAAACTGAAGAAATGTTCAGAGCAAGCTATTGGTTGCAAACCCAACTTCCATTCCACTAAAAAATACAAATAAAACTCCTTCGATTTATCGAAGCCAAGGAAATTTAACCTACATTTGGCTTCGCGCCCGCCACAAGAAAACAAACACGGAAAGCGTTTAGCTATCGCTCGAAATCTCACACGTCGTCGCCTCGATGTACACGTCACACAAACGTGTGGAGTATGTGTGTCACTATTTAGTAAGATGTTTTCTTCAACCGATGACTGACAAAGATTTAAAAATTATTTTTATATCTGCGAACATGTTTACTTAGTTATCTTCATTGTGGCCTTCGCTCAATTTTTGATTCTCCTTGTATATCATGAAGGCCATCGCTTCTTACGTAATCAATATGTATTGGATGCCAAATGTTGAAACTGAGTGTTTATAATCGAATTATCTCGAGAAAACATGAGATTATTTTATTTGGAAACATGAAAGAAAGAAAAAATATTTATTTAACCCACTACAAAAACAATAACAATAACAGTAGCTACGTAGGTAGGTCTCGGATTTGCACAACCTGTGCTAATCCGAGAGAGTTAAACTGTCCTGCCATACCAAAGCAATCAATGACTATACCTATACCGCGCTATGTTACTGGCCCAATTTGTGCCACAGATATGTAGTTATGTAGACCCAGTATTTGAGAGGTTCAAACAGTCGACTTATGTCGGTATAGGTACCCATACTGGTGTACGGTAGAGTGTTGGCTCAAGTCGCGACCCACTTCCGAACATCACGACAGCAAGTCCGTTTTTCCCGACAGGAAATGAGATTTCCAGACAGATAATGGCTTTCCACGGATTATGCGAGCTTTGAGTTTAGAAAATTCGCCTGAATAATTCAGTCTGTGGCCCGTCTCGAACTGGATTCGCCATTGTTATTTTACGACTGGCTTGTTCTTATTTTATTATAATAACGTATTTTTTATTTAATCTTAAGTCTGTTTTATCTTAACTCCTTGGTTTTAAATTTGTGATAGCATGAACACGAACTAGCACTACTCTTATATAATAAACTGGTTTATATTAATTACATTGGTATTTTTTATGCTTAAAGTAATGTCATATTTAACATTAAGTAACATTGATAAAGATACCAAATCTTCATATTTATGTACCTAAGTGTAAAGTTGCCATTAACTATACTTTCACTGCAAAAAAACGGCTACTTCGTACGTTAACACATATTTTACTACAGTTCAAGCGGTTGGTTACATAATCACATTACTGTGTTTATTATGATCAATCAAAAGGAGGCTGGGTGATTGATGGCATACACTAGCTGATCAAATTTTTTTTTCAATAAAGCCTACTTGGTCTTTGTAATGGTATAACTTAATTCACTTAACTTTTGTTTGGCATGGCTCTCATTCCCTTACACGCCAAGCCTCTTTTATCTGGATTTTAACAATAATTAAGGAAGTCGGCTGATATTGAAACAAAGCCTCATTTTGTATAGCATCATTACGGTCCTTTGAATTACGTGGAGATACGACGAGTTCCTGTTTCATTAATTCCAATTGGCTTTTCACAGGAAGTTTTACGTGTTTTGAGAATTCTCTGAAATCTCATCAATTTTTCCAAGTTTCCTTCATTGAATAACTAATTTTATGTTTATTTTTTTGCGTAAATAAAATAAATGAAATGTATTTATTTGCCTGAAATATGTACATAATCAATTACGTTATGGTTTAAATATAGACTCACACACTGCAAGTAATAGCTATTTGTGTAAAAAAGCATTTCTTCATTCTAATAGATATAATTTATATATTTTATCAGATGAGCCATCTGTAGATCGTTTGCAACAGACTGCAGTTAGCAAAGATTCATGTGTATTTTACATTTTATAACTTGTGATTTTCATTGTAAATAAATGAATATTATTAAAAATATTATATCCAAGTAATTTTATTTGTTCCCTTACCCAAGAACACAAGTAGAACACACACAAAAACGCGGTTGTAAAAATACGTTTTTGTAATAAGCGAAGTAAAGCGAGGAAAGATTTCTTCTCACTTCTTAGAACCGAAAGTTATTGATTTACGGCGGACCCTAAGTATTATTCTTTGGGTTTACGACCTAACGAATGCTTGAAGAAATGAAATCATTCTTTAAGAGGTGTACTTAAAGTGTGTCGTGATCATTAGCCGAGAGCGGTAGGTACAAATGGCGTGAATAATAGCCCTCGAGCGCTCTAAACGTTTGACTAACTGTCTTGGTCTTCGTTCTGAAATATTTGTTACCGCTTCCCTTCGCTAACTACTTCATCATTTAGTTCGACGCTGAGTAGCTTGTACTTTGTACGCATTCTGTATTTACTTCCTACTCAATAAGCTACTAAGAGGTGAAGATATCATCAGATGGGTTATTTATTTTTGTCATTATGCTAGGAGTTCACTCTTTCTATAATGTACGGGTTAACATGTTTTGTGCCTCAAGTTGATGGACGCAAGGCATCACAGGGCAAGTTCTTATTGTGCGTTAATTGCGAGGCAATGCTTTGTTATAGATGATGGTTACAACTAAACATCAGGTGGACTATGAGCTTGCTCCATCACCATGTATTATAAAAAAGTTATAAATTGCATCTTCACTTTGCTAAAATGCCTTTAGAAGATAAAGGTAAGAAATAAAGCAAGCCAAAGCTGCTTTCTGTGTCGACTAAAACCGATTTGAAAAAGGCAAAGTCGCACCTCGAATACTAAGTTATCCCGTATCGAGGAAGCAGCGATTCTACTGACGTAGGTAATTATCTGCGGCGGCATACCGCGGATTTCTACGAGATCGTTGAAAGGGATTGCTGGAGCTTGCATCCGTCTTATCTCAGTTGGGTACCTATTTTATGGAGCGCCTGATCGTACGCTCTTATCTAAGAAGTTTTATGTTTGTTTTTTATGGTGAAAGTTGGATGTAAGTATGCAAAATATATTTACTTTACTAACATAAAGATCGTGTAATAATAGAAAATTTAGTTTTGAAAATAATAAATATAACAATTACGACTGTAAAATAACTTTAACACTAATCTTGCCTACTGTAACAGTTTCACCTTTGTAGCTAGCTATTATTAAACTTCTTATTCTGCTATTTTAAACTTTATACAGTTTGATGGCGACTAACTACGAGTAAATTCCCAACAACAATAGCAATTCCCGACCAATTTTTCCATAACAATGAACGACGTTACACTCAAAATGCAATAAAAGAATTGAGAACAATAGGTGCCTGGCCTACTGCCTATGCTCGAAGACCCAATATAGCTTGACGTAGCGCAACGGAGCTCCAAAGTTATGCACAATAAAGCACGTAGTTTGCAATCGAGTTGCGATTCCAATTCTCGATGCGGTTCGGTTTTGGTACTACGTAGATAGACGGCATGAATAAATTGAAGCGATACTACAATACCTAGCAGCGTCCGTCTAGAGTCGATGAACGGGGCACTCTCATTCTTATACAGTAGGTGCAGACGAGAAAGTAATCCAGCGTCCTTCAAACCCCACTGAGTATCATAAACCTTTTGATTGGAGAATTTTAAAATTTCAAAGAAATTGTAATTATTCTGTAATTGTTGTGCCACGTGCAGTCCAAATCTTTATTTTTATTAAACATACTTGCTAATGGAACAAGTATGATATGAACGTGCCCTATACGATTGCACTCCTCTGCGTTCATCAACTTGAGTGTGCCTGTAATTTCAATCTCATGGTACACTACACATGCAGAACCGCAACCATCAGAAGATCAACAGAAGTTCACATTCGGTGGGTGAATGTCTGACGATCATCTAATGTTAGTCTCAGCCAAATAGCCTACAACTACACTACAACTACAAGGGCCAGTACCTGAGTTCATGCAAGTCGAGATACTGTTTCGCTACTTCCCTTTCAGCGGTTCCCGGTATTGGTGCTGTGCGGTTCACTGCAGCGATACTGGGAAGTACTGAAGTACCAAACCTATCGCAGTCAGTACGAAGCGCCGGTTCAAACTAAATACTATTGTGGAAAATTCATAGTATACTAAACTCTCTTTGAGTGTGGATGGCTGCAGCTGTGGCACATTTTCAAAGAGTTTCGTTTTTATTTCGTTTAAGTGGGAAGCACGCTAAGATTGAGAACACGAACCTATAATAATTTGACCTAGACGAGCATTTTATTTTCTACAATGTGTCAGGTTGATAGCTGTGTTGCACTACTGCATCAGTAAAATCCTACCTGTGATACTAAAATATAAACTTTAGTATCGCACACGAATTCCTCAGACGATACCCACCTCGATATACTATCTATGGCTTTAGGTAAAGCAGAATATAGTGTAAAAAGATTCACCAGGTTATCTGGAACATTTAAACTTGCTTTGCAATAAATATAATATTAATAGAATATTAACTGGGCAAACATAGCCCAGGATCGCGACGTGTGGAAGGAATGGGGGGAGGCCTTTGCCCAGCAGTGGGACCCGGAGGGCTCATAATAATAATAATAATAATAGAATATTTACTAATGTGTATGTTTATCATAAGGAAATCATAAAGAAATATTTCAAAATGCAATAAAATACAGGAATTAAAGAAAACCTCTGAGATTCTATGAAAATCTTTATAACAAGCTTCTTCATAAGTACTCGACCGAGATGGCTTCCTTGAGGATTAATATATCTATTTATAATGAATTAAAAAAGGCAAGTAATCTAGGTGGAGTAGGTAGAGCGATCTCTTTATTAAGTCTCGTGGCGTACGAGTACCAAGTCAATGTCTGGTTTTACGGCCAAGGTTTTGTGGGCATCGCTGCATCGGCTTACACCATAGACAGGCTTCGCTTTATGAGCCATAAAGGGCTGCCGTCTATGGGTAATACCGTATAAACGGCAACATTAACTCCAGACCAAAGCTAATAAGAAAAGTACAGTCAGCCAGTTGCATTGTTGTGAATATACAAATAAAAGGTGAGTCCGTGCCTTTTTGTTTCAATTCTTTGCTTAGCTTTGGTGTACATAACCTAAGCTAAGCAATTATTATTAACATCGGATTTTTTTGTTGTACTACGTAATGTAACAAAAGGCTATAAAACCACTTTTTATTACGATTATAACAAAAATTATCGGTAACCATGTTATCATAACCATAAATATAGCGATGACGTAATCATGTTTATCACTAAGAAATTGGTTATGGTATTTTCTCACTGCATTGTGAATTTCAACTTATGATGCAGTGGCTCGTTGGTCTAGGGGTATGATTCTCGCTTTGGGTGCGAGAGGTCCCGGGTTCAAATCCCGGACGAGCCCAATTTTTGTCAATTAGGCTCGTCCGTCCAATGTTTTTTTTACTAAAACCAACATTATTGTTGATATAAATGAAAAAACTTGAAGTTTACGATGCGATCGAATGACTTCAAACGTTTTGCTTTTATTTTTAGAACAGACACGCATGAGGCTTTGACCGTAGCGTGCGATGCCTACTGAGAACGTTGCTCCGATTCAATGCCTTTCACCAAGTATAATTAGATTACGTCATCGCATAAGCACACGTGTGTCTCGCGTAAAAAACGCGTGGTTAGAACCACTATTTCGACAGCATGCTCAAGCGGCTCGTTGGTCTAGGGGTATGATTTTCGCTTAGGGTGCGAGAGGTCCCGGGTTCAAATCCCGGACGAGCCCAATTTTTTATGGCATTGTAAAGTTTTAATTTTACTTTTAATGGTCACTTGTCGTTAAACAACACAAATTATCACACACAGAATGTTGTTATTTTTTTAAATACAATTTCGTAGCAAACTGAGTATCCCATTATACCCAACAGCGAACCGTTTTGAATTTTCTTATATATTTTAGTTAGTATCTGATTTCTGGTTCACTGAGCAAGAAAATTACTTTTGTGTAGATAGGTACTGTTCTTCTCTATCTTGGGCTTTTTCTGCCCATTTCTTCCCAGTTACCATGACTATTTCGTCTGACCATCTTTCTTGGGGTCGGCCTCTGGCACGCGTTCCGTTTGGTCCTTGCCACTGTGTAGCTGTTTTGGTCCATCTCTGATCCGTGGTACGTGCCAGATGGCCTGCCCACTTCCATTTTAACGTTTGTGCGTGTTGAAGTACGTCTATGGTCTCGGTTTTCTTGCGTATTTCCGAGCTCTTGACTTTATCTTTTAGTTTTATGTTTAAAATGCTCCTTTCCATGGCTCTTTGGCATTTGCAAATTTTATCCCTAGTGTGTTTATTAAATATCCAGGATTGGCACCCATACGTAATACTCGGCAGTATACATGAATCTAAAACTATTTTCTTTAATGCGATCGGAAGTGTCGATTTTAAGATCTCTTTGTAGCTCCAAAATTTTCCCCAGCCAGCTGTTATTCTTCTGTGTAACTCGTCGCTGTGCCTTGATTTTTTTAAAGATATGAGTTTGCCAAGATATACATAATCTTCCACATACTGCAACGGTGAATTGTTGACGTTTACGGCCATGTGATCGCTGTTTGTCATAATCTTGGTTTTGGAGGTATTAAGCTCAAGACCTATGCGAAGACTGGCGCATTGGAGTTCGTTTACCATCGACTCTATCTGCTTTGCAGACTCCGAAAACAATACTATATCATCTGCAAATCTGAGATGGCTGAGGATTTTTTCATTGATATGTATGCCTTTTCGAGTCCAGTTTAATCCTTGTAAAATCTGCTCTAGTACAGCGATAAAAATTTTTGGTGACAAAGGGTCGCCTTGTTTTACACCTCTACGTATCGGGAAGGCTGGGCCTGTCTGGTCTAGTTTTACTCGGCTAGTACTCTTGAGGTAGATATCTTTAAGTATATTGAGGTACACGTTGGGGACATCCTGCTGCTTAAGAGCGTTCCATATGCTATCGTGGGAAATGGAATCAAATGCTTTGGCATAGTCAATGAATACCAAGTACAGCGGTCTTCTAAACTCTACATATTTTTCAATAACTTGTTCGACCACTTGAATGTGATCGACAGTGCAATAGCCTTTTCTAAACCCTGCTTGCTCAATCTTTTGGTGGCTTTCTATAGCTGGGCTCAGTCTTTCTTCTAAACATGATGCAAAAATTTTATCAATAGTTGGTAACAGACTTATAGGGCGATAGTTTCCGACGTCTTTGGGGTCTCCTTTTTTGTATAGCAGTATAATATTTGATGCAGTCCAGCTGTTTGGTACTTTTTGCTCCCTAAGTATCTTGTTGAAGAGACATGTTAAGGGGGCAGCTAAGGTGTATTTTGCGGCTTTTATTACTTCATTCGATATGTTATCAGGTCCTGGACTTTTGTAATCTTTAAGTTTTTCCAGTTTTTTTATGAGTTGAATTTCGTCAAACATACTTATTTCGTCCATTGATTCGAGTTCCATCGTTTTATAGGTATTAGTAGATGTTGAGGCGCTGTATAGGTTTTTGTAAAAATCCGTCGCAGCGTTGACTACTTCATTTCTTGTTTGTGTCTTTGTAGGAACCGCGGTATTTTTTAAACTAGAAATCCAGGTTTTATTAGTATTCAGCTGTCTGTGAGCTCTTTTGGCGCTACCTGATGTTGAGAGGTGTCTTTTGATAATATCTAATCTGTATTTTTTATAGTCTGTTGTAATATGTTTGTGTGTTGTTTTGTAGAGTCTTTTCAATTTTTTCTTGTCTTTGTATGTTAATCGTTTTTGTTTCTGTAGGCTGTAGCGTTTTTCTATTAATTCCTTTGTTTCTTCACTTATTATATTTTTTCGTTGTTTTTCATTTCGTTTAATTTTTTTCAAGCTCGATTTTATATGGTTTTCTATTCTATTGTAGTACGTGTTTACATCCTCATTTGGTTCCAGACATAAATCGCACATCTTTATGTTCTCTATAAATTTAGTAGTTTCTTCAGCCGACTTCAGTATGCTAGGGGCGTCGCAATAACTAGCTCGACTTTGTTTTATTTTCTTAATTTTAAATGTTCCTCTCACAAGTCTGTGATCACTGGGGTATTTTAGTCAAGATAGAGAAGAATGGCAGACTTTGGAGGAGGCCTTCACCCAAAGAGGGGTCCTCAAAAACAAGGAATAAAAATAAAAACATTAATGTATGTACCTAAACCAAAGCCTTTAAAAACTATAAAAAACTAGGGACACGATTAGAAGGATAAGGAAAAATAACTATTAAAATGAAATCAAACATGTAACATACTAAAAAATCAAATCACAATTAGTCAATTCAAATTTTGCATGCATTGCATATACTTTTAAATTAATTATTACTATTGTCAGAGGAAATAAAGGCTATTTTATTTTATTTTTATTTTATTAGATAGGTACTGTATGTATTATCTCGCTTAACGTGATTTCGACTAAGAGATTCACTCATTACTTATTTTATTTTTCACTGTTGTATTTGATAAGAATATGTAGAGCTGATTTCACCATACTCTGTTAGTTGCTAATCAAGGATTAACAGGCCGTGAAATCTGACCTTAGATGTCAAACGCGTACATTTTGACATATTAAGGGCCGGTTTCACCATGCTCTGTTAGTTACTAATCAAGGATTAAAAGACCGTTAAATCTAACCTTAGCTGTCAAACGCGTACATTTTGACATATTTAACGGCCCTTTAATCCTTTGTTAATCTAACAGAGCATGGTGAAACCGTCCCTTAACCGCCCTTTAATCCTTTGTTAATCTAACAGAGCATGGTGAAATCAGGCCTTAGTAACGTAATATTTTAATTATGTATAAGTGTTTCAATATTAAATATTTCAGAAACAAAAAAGGTATTTACCCTGGTCCTGCCTTGAAATTTATTCATTCATACAAATTTCTAGCTCTAGCTTCTAGCAATCTTGAAGGTAAATTATGATAAATTGATAATAATAACTAAGTTAACACAGTTAGTTTTGAGGTGCCTGTTTTTCTAGGCTTGGTAGAGTGGAATTGGCACGATTCACTTAGTTTATGACGTTTCAAAGTGATCCCTGTCATTCTATTGAATATATCTACAACTAGTGGCTTCCCGCGGCTTCGCACGCGTTGAAGTGGTGAACCGTGATTGAGCCACAAACATCAAAACATCGTAACTTTCGCATTGATTTGTATATTATTAGGGTAAGATTTTAAATACCTACGTAGGTATATGGGATACCTATAGGCGTACATTACCTATATTAGGTAGGTAGGTATAGGTACTGACTGAGTTTGGCACAAACATGACAAATACAACAAAGACAACCTTACACGGAAAATATGTACTTATTTGTTCCTAGTTTCTACCTCAAAAACAAACGAAACGAAACAGCTTCACGACTTTGATCCCCAATCACGGTAGATACCCTCATATCTCTTCGTACCAACTCAAGATTTCCGTTTTTAGAATATCCCATATATAACACAGAATATAACATTGACGCTTCGTTGTATCCTTTTTACTCGAGCGCAACGAAGGAGGGTAACGTTTCAGGGGTTGTTTTCGAAAATCAAACTGTTTTTTTGTTATTTATCCACAGAACACATTTTCTTTTAGTTTGAAGTTAATTACACTACGCGTTAAAAATCTCCCATACTAACTTTTACAGTCATTTGCACCCTTTGCGGGGGTAATTATCAAAACTTCAAAGTGTTATTCTTAATTATTTATTTCTTAGTATATTTACCTCAAGTTTTAAGTCAATCGCACCACGCGTTAAAAAACTCCCATACAAACTTCGACATCCCTTTGCATACTTATTAAAATGTTATTCCTATTTTTTTAGCCTTGAAGTAAATCTACATCAAGTTTCAAGTTTGTAGATTCAAGGAATAAAATTTTTCATACCAACGTTTTCAACCCTTTTTACACCCTTAGGGGTTGAATTTCCAAAAATCCCTTCTTAGTACACCTCCACGCCATAAGACCTATGTACTCTTCAAATTTCAAGTCTCTCTAGGACCAGCGGTCAAAACACTCCCATTCAAACTTTTACATCCCTTTGCACACTTATTAAGGGTAGTTTTAAAAAACTAAAAATGTGTTTCCTATTTTTTTGCCTTGAAGTATATGTACTTCAAGTTTCAAGTTTGTAGGTTCAAGGAATACAATTTTTCATACCAACGTTTTCATCCCTTTTTACACCCTTAGTGGTTGAATTTCCAAAAATCCCTTCTTAGTACACCTCTACGCCATACTACCTATGTACTCCTCAAATTTCAAGTCTCTAGGACCAGCGGTCATAGAACTCCCATACAAACTTTTACATCCCTTTGCACCCTTATTAAGGGTAGTTTTAAAAAACTAAAAATGCCTTTCCTTTTTTTTTGCCTTGAAGTATATGTACTCCAAGTTTCAAGTTTGTAGGTTCAAGGAATACTATTTTTCATACAAACGTTTTCAACCCTTTTTACACCCTTAGGGGTTGAATTTCCAAAAATCCCTTCTTAGTGCACCTCTAAGCCATAAGACCTATGTACTCCTCAAATTTCAAGTCTCTAGGACCAGCGGTTTAGGCTGTGCGTTGTCTATATGTCAGTCAGTCAGTCATTCAGTCAGTCAGGACTTTGAGTCTTATAGTATTAGAGATAAGACTTTAAATTTGGTGTTTTAGCTTGCATTGTAATAATAAAATATTCGTCGGTAGTCTTATTTACCGAATTTTTTCTACGAAAGTAAAATCTGTGTCACTAAAAGTAAAATTCACTCTTTTGCGAAAAACTCGTCGGCGGCGTTGTTGTAGTTGTTTTCTATCAAATTATAATCATCGTCACTACCTTCACTACTCGTTAGCACCATTTTATTGTAATTAATTTAAAAAAAAACAGTTTCTACACAGGGTGAGCCCGCCTTTCAGTATTGTACTATATTTTATAAATATGTAAACTTATAATTACAATTTTGTGTTCATTAGGACGATTTTCCTACAAATATGTAACTTATCGCCTGTCAAGTGATTTTTTTTATTGAACAGAAATATGTAGAATTGTAGCTACAATTTTGTAAATTTTCCAGCATTACAAATTTGTAGTTCGTAATTTTTATTATACAGAAACTTGTAAAATTGTAGCCTTTTACATTTAATTGTAATTTACAATTTGTAATTTGTGAGTTTTACTGAACAGGGTCACATTAAATAGTAAGTATTGGTTTTTTTATTTTATTGTTTGCTCGCTAATGAATCCCAACCAGTGTTTCGCGATTCTGCATGTATTAAAGTAATATAAATTATATTTTCATTATTTTTTAGAGATCTCAGTAAAAATATCTGATTCGAATTTATACCATACAAGCTGGTGCCCGCGACTTCGTCTGCGCAGGATTAGTCACACAATATCTTTATAAATTGTAGCCTGTGTGTTATTCTGATGTATAAGCTATATTATTGTAAAGTTTCATTAAAATACATTCAGTAGTTTTTACGTGAAAGAGTAACAAACATCCATCCATCCATCCATAGTTACAAACTTTCGCGTTTATAATATTAGTAGGATTATTATGCATATAAAATATCCTATTGTACTTAGTTGTATAATTTTAGCGGACATGCTTTGTTGAAATCATATGTTGTAAAAAAAAAACTTTTTTCAACGCCGCAAAATCCTTAATAGCAATGATGTTTTCCGACGTAACCCAATAATATTGTTTTCGTTGTGACTAGCTTATGTAGGTATCCAATTTTGTCTCGCCGTCCCAATGTTACTTTACTTCCCATTTCCATTAGCAGTCAAAATGAATTTATTGCCAAAAAGCTGAGAGGGGCGTCTTAGATGATGTGATGGAGAGGTCTTAATTTATTCCCGCCGGCAAATTGAATGTGACCTTGTTGATATATCTATAGGCATTCCAGCTTCGAAATTACTCTTGAATATTCATTCATTGAATGGAGTAAGATATAAGTACCTACCTACCCACTGTTTTGAGTAATAAAAAATATGTGAGTTGGAAAACATTCGGAATAGACAATGCGAAACTGAAACAAAAAATATTACTAAAACACCAAACAAAAAATATTACCATCTTCCTTATCTTTATCATTAGCCTGGAGTTCTCTGCTGGGCAATATCTCCCAAAAGATCCCCGAAAATGAACGAAGACCCTTTACCATCCGCCACCGACTCACGAATCCATAATGCCGTCGTTCTACAGGGTGGTAAGTGGTACTAAAAATATTGTAAGGCAAAAGTTATCCGAGCAATTTAAATTACAAATGACATCAGGTTAAAGCCCATCTATAATAATTATCGCGCTCCTCCATTCTCCATGAATCTTACTTGACCGATTTTTAGCAAGATTTATTGAAGAGTGGGACAGAAATTAATGCTTCCAGGAGCTTAGGGTAATTTCTCACGTAAAGCCCTGGGGGTAGGCTAAGTGACAAATGAGGTCGCATAATTTTATTAGTTTGAACTGTGTGAGAGTGGTAAGTTTATACGGAACTTTTCTTTTGGAAACTATTTCAAAAAGGAGCTCTAAAATCTTGAATTTAATAACAATAAGTTTAGTTAGTTTTTCAGGTACCTAGTTGAATTTGGATTATACTGATGTAGGTATAAGTTATAGTTGCATTTCTGTTGAGTGACGGCCAATTTCTGTCATACTTAGGCCCAGTTTCACCATGCTCTGTTAGTTACTAATCAAGGATTAACAGACCGTTAAATCTAACCTTAGCTGTCAAACGCGTACATTGTTAATCTATGTTAATCTAACAGAGCATGGTGAAACCGGCCCATAGGTACTTACTTTTTCATGTCTATTCTTGAATTATTTATAAATTGTATTTACATGTGGCGTAAATAAATGATTTTATATTGTATTGTATTGTTAATTAGCTCACAGATATAATGATCTATAGCATTACCAATATTTATTGAGCTGCTAAATTAGACTGCCCGATTCATCGACCAACTAAGTTTGAATTGGGATTAGAAGCTGCCACTGATGACGTTTCAATTTGCTGCCGCCATCATTTTGTCGATTCCATAATGATCTATAGTTTAATGTAGGGCACTGGCCAGTAGGTACATTGTTGTATTAACGTGCATAAAACTATGCATTATTTTACCACTTGCACACGTAGGTAACCAAAATTGGGCGAATCTTTAGCAAGAACTTCATTCTTGTTGTGTTGTCTTCATTTTCCCACGAGGCTAAGAAATATTATTTTGATATCCGCAATTTAAAGGCCACATATAGCGCAGAGAGATAAGTAGGTGAATATATTCAAATCCAGTAGGCTAATTTAAAACATTCGGAAACATTTCCTATCAGATCCGTTATACCTATAGAATTTGTCTAAAAACAGAATAAAATAAATATATAAACATACAACAAACGTGATTTTTTTGCCGTTTTTATAGATGATGAGACGGAACCCTGCGTGCGCGAGTCCGACTCGCGCTTGGCCGGTTTTTTAAGATTGTCATGAGTTCACTTTAGTAAAAGTGTATGTGTGCCGCTAGAGAGAGATGGAATGATCAAGCGCTTGAGCCTGACGATTTTACAGATAATGAAAGATATAGTTCGTTGATAGCTTTTTATTTTTCTTCTTTCTTGTGTCACAGTTTACAAGCACTAGTTCTTAAGCTTCTAAAATCCGTAATTAATAGCTTATTAGTTAGACAAGCATAGTTTACGAGCTTGTGCTTGGAGACTGTGTTTGTGCACTAACTTTGTGCACAGAGCTCTGCTCAACTTTACAAAATAAACAGCATTAATTATTTATGTTTGCATATTCACATACATGTAAGTTTCTTGAAAACTAGATGCTTTATTAATTAGATTCGATTATTTCGCTTGTGACGCAAGGAGCATACCTAATATAAGTTTATCTAAGGGTCCCAAACGGCCATAGTTAAATTGGAATTTTTCGTAAAAAATCGAGTTTTTTGCATTTTTAGATCCTTAGGCTAAGGACTCACGAAGCGGTTTTCACCCGCGCCCGCCGCGGTGGCGGAATGGAGTTTTATTTTCAAAACTCACGAGACCGGAGTTTTGTACGGTTACGCAGCCGTCGCGGTTGCGATTATCGCTCGCAAACTTGACGGTTGATTATCGCAAGACGGGCGGTTGCAAGACGGGCGGTTAAGGCGAAGACAAGAGCCAATGTGACTCTCGCTCGCACGTTTCGACATATTGCAAGATATAAAATCACTAAACTCATTTTCGAAAAATCGCAATCAACCATTTTGTGTGCAATCACATTGCACACAGTTAAGTAAAAAAAACATTTTGATCGATACATGTTTTCCTACTCAAAAGTTTGCTTTACTAGTTTTCGAACATAAGCAAACTTTAAAATGTGTGATAGTGATAGTGATTTTATATCTTTCAACATGTCGAAACGTGCGAGCGAGAAGTTGTTTGATAGTTGTCAGCCCCTTAAACGATCAGTTGAGTTCCAGACCGCCATGGACACACACCAGAAACGAGCTGTTGCGTTATACTTACTTCACAGAAGAATGAAAAAAGGTTCTGGGTGCATCCACTAATTGCGGAAAGAGATCGTTATGGATTATTTGTTACTCTTATTAATGAGTTAAAGAAGGATTATGGAGTTAAGGTTAAGGATTTCTGTACACCCCGCGCCCCCCGCTGCCCACTGCGGTCGCCCGCCAACCGATCGTAGAGCGCGAGGGTGCAACCCGCCGGTACAAGATGACCGCCGGTGCAGCGGGACCCGCAAACAATCGCACACGCCGCGGGCGTAAAACGCGTCGTGAAATGTGCTTTAATTTTTTACAATAATATCTGTATTCTACAAAGGCTGCGGGCCCGCACCCCGGCGGGCGCGGATGAAAACCGCTTCGTGAGTCCTTAGCACTGTAAAATAACTATGGGTTTAAAGTTTTTGAAACACTTACAAAATCCCAATATTCGTTTTTAGTTTTCATACATTAATGAACAGAAAGCAGCTGAGGCAATCAAATCGAAACCAACCTATTTGTTCGATATTCAAACATTAGAGAACGTCGATTTTCCATAAAAAAATGGAATTTAGAAGAAGTAGGAATTATGTTATCTTTTTCAAGTACATAAACACAGAAGAAATAATAGTAGGTAATAAAGAGCTAGATATAATAATTGTCTTAGTATGAGAAAATACCTCAAGCATTTATCATAGTTATCCTAATATTGCTGATAAAAAATGTGAACTAACTCACTTAGGTATCTCTAGCTTTCATAACATTAAAATATGAATTAAAATATATTGTCTTAAAAAAATTTACACAATTTGAATTAGACATAAATAACTTAATAAGCAAAATAATAAATTATCAATCTAATCTAGACTTAGCCTAGATTCTCAATCATCAAAAATTTAAAAGTGAATATTGACAAAACAAAAGTAATGCATTTTTACACACAAAGGAGTACCTAAGCCACTTGACTTAACTGTCAAAAATAAAGCATGAAATTTTTGGGTATTATACTGCATAATCACTTGGGATGGAATTTGCACATAGAAGAAAAGGCAAATAAATTAAATAAGTTTGTGTATGCCCTAAGACGTATCAGATATATATCATCTCTCGATGCTGTCCTTAAGGCATATCATGGTTATGTAGGTTCAACATTACAATACGGGATTCTACTGTGGGGAAACTCAACTGAAATTAACAACATAATTGTAGTTCAAAAAAAATGTATTCGGTCCATTTGTAGAGCGTACAATCTCGACTCGTGTAGGCCATTATTTAAAAAACTTAATGTTATACCGCTGCCCTGTATCTATATAAACAAATGGTATTATTCGTAAAAAAATATCCGTACATTTTTAAAACACATCTAGATGGGCGTGAAAGAATACTCAGGGCAAGAACAAATAACAAGCTTTTTTACCCTGAGTGTAAACTCACTCTGACCAAAGAAATCGCGTTCTGTATGGCAATTAAGGTTTTTAATGCTCTTCCATATTGTTTCAAAGACCTTCCTATTAACAGTCTCAAGTCCAAACTTTACCACTGGCTTTTAAACTGCTGTTTTTATTAAAGGAGCGAGTATTTTGAACATTTTAAAAATAATAATGTACTTGTACCTTTGTGTAAAAAAATTATGTAACTACCTTTTGTGTTTAAATAATGAGTAATAATTTTATTAAAATTTGTATAATTATTATTATAAATTTATTTATATATAAAATAAGAATTTGTACGCCTTATGTAAAGGCAAAATATAATGAAACCTATATTACCTACTTTAACACCTGAATGCTACTTATGTTTTGCAAATAAAATATCTATATCTTTATCACATCAATATTAGAAGTATATATAGTCTTATAGTCTATGTTATCTCATTACGTTTCATAATCCACGTTTTATACAACTGTCTCGGCTTAGACCTTCAATAGTTCTCTTTCATCATTCTCGCTACAGGATTCGACTGAGGGGTCATTCACCGTCATTAGTGAGAAGGCGGCGTTAGTGACGTCTATTTACGGCGCGAAGGCTCGACCTAAAGAATACCTGCTAACAATGCTCCACTTTGACGAAATAGGTAGGTAGGTACCGTCATTTAGAACTTGCACACTCTTTGTAGCTGCGACTAATGTAATGTTTTGTGTTTTTCTCTTTTTTTTAATAAACATGTTTAGTACAATGGTTGTCTGAGGTTTTGTGTTGTGACTAATGTGACGTTGTTAGAATGATTTCAGATTTGACTCGTTTTTCAAAAGCTACATAAATATGCTACCACCTTATTTAATGATAAAGTGGTAGGTAGTTATTTATTCTGTATTCTGTAGGTAAGCTCTACAAAGGATTCAAGTAGAGCTGTAGCAAGTCGTATGTATTCGGTACTGAGTAACGGGTGCGCCATCAAGTACCGAGTAACGAAACGTTACACATGAATGCATTTCGTTACTCGCATGTTTCGTATCATGGGTACCAGAGGGCTTATTACGAGTTTAGTGCCGATCAAGTGCCGATCGTCGATCGTTACGATACACCGAATTTTCTATGAAAAAAAACAGGTTCTCAAAGAATACGCTAGATGCCGTTGATTTATTTTCATAGAAAATTCGGTGTATCGTAACGATCGACGATCGGCACTAAACTCGTAATAAGCCCTCTGCACTGTTTCGATTCACGCAAGTACCGCTGATGCGTGTATTGAAACGTTTGATCGTATGTTTTACACATGCGCGCGCTACAAAGAACGATGTTTGTATTAATAAAAAGTATAATTTGAAAAATTAAATTTAGCATAACAAACACAAGTCTGGTTCAAAATACGGAAAAGTGAAAAAATTCACCTTAAGCAGTTTGGTATGTAATGTATAAGTATGTTTTCTACAAATTCCGAATGTTGTTGTTGTTAACGTTATTCTGTACGCGTACGCAATACGACTCGATTCGTTGCTCTAATATACATAGCATGTTATGAGGTATGAGTAACGAGTAACGTAACGATACGAAAGTAACGAGTACCTACTAATTGTAATAGTAACGAATACAAACGGGTACGCTTTTTTTCGTTACTTTTACACCTCTAGATTCAAGCATCCAATATTGTCGGCGATGTTGTGCGACACTAGTGACACCTGTCGACGGAAGAAGAATGAAAAATCTTAGTCCTCCTCGCTGGTAGAAAATGCATGCTGCCAAAATTGTACAGAAATATATTTCAGTCGTCTGCTTGTCGTGTCGTGGGTTTTCCTTCACCGTTTGAGAGTACTGGCACTGTTTTATTTGGTACTAGCTGGTGCCCGCGACTTCGTCTGCGCAGGATTAGTATTTCGAGTAGCTTATAATTAGCGTGGCGTAGTACATACATATGTGTAACTCTAGCGGTGTTGGCAGCGCACGCCAGAATAGCTCGCAGTTGGAGGATTTTTTCCTACTTAATTAACACTTATCGTCATATTTTGGTCAATTCACACAATATCTTTATAAATTATAGCCTATGTGTTATTCTGATGTTTATGCTATATTATTGTAAAGTTTCTTTTAAATCCATTCAGTAGTTTTTACGTGAAAGAGTAACAAACATCCATCCATCCATCCATACTTACAAACTTTCGCGTTTTTAATATTAGTAGGATATATTTGAGTATGCATCTAAAAATTGGTTGAGTGATGAGGCGGGTTATAAATAATATTATTAAATGCTTACAGCCAATTTTTTAATAAGGGCTTAAAAAGACCATGCATCAAAACAATCCCTTTTTGTCATCGCTTAGAAACTTAATTTTCTAATACGAGAAAACCCGTGTTTTGCAAAATCTTCTATTACTCCGCGGGGCTATCACAGAAGCATATTAGCATAAAAATAAATAACATTAGCTTATAAGAATTGTTGCTTGATATTTGTACATGTTCAGTTGACATCCCTTTGTGAGTTGTTGAGTTTTCTTACGAAAGATGACAGTCTTTCGACTTTTTTTATTGCTCATATAATTTGCTATGCTATTGCTTTGTTAAAATTTGATATGCTTTGGTATATATACAAGGTGTTCCTTAAGTTGTGTATATAAACTTCAGGGGGCTAAAGTACCCATCAATATGAACAACTTTTTCTAAGGAACCAACGCTTTAAACGCGAAAAAAAAAACAGCTGTTTCATACAAAAGTTCAATACCTACCAGGCTAAAATGTATGAAACAGCTGTTTTTTTTTTCGCGTTCACAGTTTTGGTTCCTTAGAAAAAGTTGTTCATATTGATGGGTACTTTAGCCCCCTGAAGTTTATATACACAACTTACGGAACACCTTGTATACAGGTCGTCCCAAAAAGTAGTAATAAGCGGAAGTCCAGAGATAGAGCACCTCTTGGGGTACGAATCACCCCCATGTACCTATGTTCCGAAATTTTTCATAGTTTTTAGTTAATATTTTTTTAATGATTTTTTTGAGAACTTCGACCTGAACAACTTTAGTAATGCTAATTAGAAAAGATAATTCTAAAAAAAACTCTGAAAAATTTGAAAAAAAAACATCATAACTCGAAAACTATGGAAAATCGCGAAACATACATGGGG
Organism: Chloroclysta siterata; assembly: GCA_932294275.1. Lineage (NCBI taxonomy): Eukaryota > Metazoa > Arthropoda > Insecta > Lepidoptera > Geometridae > Chloroclysta > Chloroclysta siterata. The sequence goes on along the minus strand of OW028600.1, from coordinate 13,100,180 downwards.
GTGATTCGGGTACCCCAAGTGGTGCTCTATCTCTGGACTTCTGCTTATCACTACTTTTTGGAACATCCTGTATAGTTAGTCCTTCTCTGTGCAAGTACCTATGCTTCCATAGTATCGAGAATATTTATGAATATTTGACGATAATAATGAATGAAAACACGGTTTCGCTTTTAGCAGAGCCGTCTGGATTGTCAAACAATTGGGCTGTTATATTATTTCATTGTACCGGTGTAATTATAAATTCACGAAGAAATTCCTTATTTAAAATGATTATTTGTGCATGTTGAAGTCATGGAACACATTAGAGGATAGGCAGCAGCATTTATTAAGGGGTGACTCCCGTCAAAGTACTTCTCGCTCGCACAGTTCAGTGATTTCACAAAGATGTGAAATCACTCACACACATTTACACAAACTTATTGATGAAAAATCGCAATCAGCCAAGTTGTGTAAAATCAAATTGAACACACTTCAGAAAAACATCATTTTGATCTAAATCAGTTTTCCTACTAAAAAGTTTGCTTTAATAGTTTTCGTACCACATATACAAACTTTTTAGTAGGAAAACTTGGTTAAAACTGGAGGAAACTGGATTATAATGATATTTTTACATTAGTAGTAGGTATAGGGTCAACAATCAGGATGCAAGCAAGCGTGGTGATTAGTAAACATAAAATAATTTTCATAATAATCGAAGTGTAACCAAATTATTGCAATAAATAAATAAACATTAATATTCTTGTAGTTTATGCCATATTATGGGTATGTTATATAGGTACCTAATAATTTGGGGCAGTATAATATTCTAAGCTGTGTGTATTTTAGAGAGAACACGAGACGTGAACGAACGTGAACGGCGAGATCCTTTTACGAAAATATTAATTTTGAAAGACGTCTACCGTACCGGTTCTCAAGTAGGTACGTGAATTATAGAGATAACTAGTGGTTCGCCCCGAACTGAGATCTCGTGATGCGAACCGACGGACGCACCAAAACTTTGAGTAGGTGGTAGTCAGAGGCAAGTCCAAACATTATGTTTGGACTTTTTTCTGACTACCGCCTACTAACTTGGTACGGTAACCAAGTTTCAACTCTATTGGCCTATTTATTGAAGAGTTCCGTTGAACAGACCTTGGCTCCATCATCAGACCTGGTCGTTGTCACCATTTTATGAGAACTAAGTACCTCCTTAATTTATTTCAGGAAAAAACTATAAGAAAAATCAAAGGAACTAAGCGACCAGTAGAAAAACCTTGATGCCAACGAAACTCTTAGAGATGGGAGCTCTTGGATCGCTGGTTATCTTAATTTAACTTTTTTGTTGTATCTCAAAAACCGAGCGTCCCAGAAAAAAAGTAAAACTTGTTTTGGAATGTACAAACAAAGCTCTTTGATATGACATGTAACTTGATTTTTTTATGTCACATTTTTTATTTTTGCCCCCCTAAAAAACCCCATATCTCAAAAACCCTTCATCCGATTTTACTCATATACTTACCAGTAAATTTCTCAAGAACAAGCTATCGACATATAAAATTTCATGCAGATCGGATCAACTGTTCTTAAGTTATCGCCAGACAAACATACATACATACATACATACATACATACATATATACATACATAAAATGCCAAATCGCCCAAGTTGAAACTAAAATCTTCGTTCGCTTCGCTCACTCGATCAATAATTATGACCGGGAGGAATAACGAGCCACTTTACCTACTTCCAAGCATCCAAGCGTCCTATGCGACGAGATACGATTCTAGTTAGTGGATTCGACGGCAAAGCCGCCACGTAGCGAAAAACTTTGGCCAAAGATAAAAGAATATTTGTTTTCAAATAAAAAATGCATTTAGTTGCGTGTCACGACAATTTTGTATGTTGACGCTCGGGCGGCTATGAACTTTTTTAAAACGATTCAAAACAAATACAGATATTTTATTTTTGTTTTTCTCACAGTTTTTCATCACGACATATTTGATACCTAATCTACACTAGTCTACACTAATATTATAAAGAGGAAACATTTGTATTTTTGTATTTTTGTATGTAACGAATAGGCTCAAACACTACTGGTCCGATTTCAAAAATTCTTTTACCATTAGAATGCTACATTATCCCTGAGTAACATAGGCTATATTATATTTTCAAAAAAATCAGGGATCCTTACTAAAACTTTAATAATGTAACCCAAGGTGGAAAACAAAAACCTTACATGCGCTGCGAAAACTATTGAAGATAGAACAAAATAATGTACTACGATTTTGTAGAACACGTCATCATCTACAAAAAATGTCGCGACAGCATATGTCTAACTATTATAGTTATGTCACAATAAGTGTTCTTTTATTATAAAAAATTAATTGAAATGCCTCCGCTAGAAAAGGGTCTTTATTTGTACCTTGGTATTAATCCTTATCCAAATAAATCATTTCATAATTAAGACGGTTTCAATACCTATAGATTATTTCTTAAATTTTTCAAATCGGACATTCCATTCAAAAGATATGACGAAATTAAAAATGTTAACGGGTCCACGGGTCACGCGCGGGGTGCGATTTCACTCACTCAAGGAGAAGCGCGTGCAAATGTATGAAATAAATAGACGCGAGGCTCGAACCCACGGTCTAAGTTTATCCTAAAATGTTCAAAAAATTTATGACTACCCATGCGAAGCTGGGACAGGCCGCTAGTTATATTATAATCACATACACACACATATCTACATCCTTGTGAGCACTGCTAATCTAGTTGTAGCGGCCCTGAAATCCCCAGTCGTCGACCAATGTGTTTTCTGTTCAAAAATGTATGTGCACAGTGCCAGAACTCTCAAACGTTGAAAGAAAACATCGTGAGGAAAACCAATCTAAACATGTTGCTCAAAAAGATCCACTTTCTAAAAGCGCACTAAAATCCTATTACCACACGGTTTCGAAACAACTAGTGACACGGCAAGAAAAAGATCACATCTTTGCAAATTGTTTCAAAAAATGTTAGTATCTTATCTATTTGCTAAGCCATCGGCAGGCTCGTGGGAAAAATCAAATAAAACATTCCGTATCACTTAAGTTCTTCTGCGGCGATAGGCAGCTGCGTCCGTGCCGGAAGAGTCGTGTTTACTCGGAGAAATGGCTGAATTTCAACTGTAAACAGCGTGCTACGCCAACCACTACGTCCGTTGGACCATAGTTTTGTCACTGGACAACAAATTCTTATATTCTAGTGGAATTAAAATTTGTTTGTTATTGATATAATTGTTAAATAGTCGTTTGTTTTAATTGTTTTGTGTTTTATTTATACCTATGTGTTTGTACTTGTATGTTGTCACTGTTTTGTTCATTTTTGTACCCATTATATGTCATTACCCTAATTATATGTTGTGTGTTCTTGTGGCCAATAAATAACTGTCTATGTCTATGTCTAATTCTTTTCATATTATTCGACTGTATGTTTATTGTTTTTTGAATGTTTGTTACTTTTTTGATTACTCCGCCAATGATGATGATTTTGATGTTTTTTTTGTTTGGTATGTCATACTTCAAAGACATACATACAATTTTTATTGTTAATTCATCGAAAAAGATACAGCGCTTAAAAATAAAATTAAAATAAAAAGTAAGATGTGCCAGCGAGTTGCCCCTGTGCCTCTGAGGGTCAAATTTGGTCCCATCTCAGCATAAAGCCGCTCCACAACACGTTGTGTTGCAAAGCGACGCTGGTTTTCAGAGGAGGATTAGATTCAGATGAGATTACTTCTTATATGAAAACTGCGCCTCCTGCATCCTCCAAGGTTTGAAGTAGGTCGCAGTAACGATATGAGTTTTCATGGCGGCAAATGTCTTAAAAATAAAACTTTTTGCCGCTGGTCTTACGACTTTCCTAAAGCTTAAGTGTTCTTCTTTGAGTGAAATTGGCATAGTAGGTAAGCTGGCTCAATTATTTTATAACAGAGCTACCATTTTGATTTGAAACTACTCAAATCAAAATGATTCTCGTTACTAAGTTACTAAGCTACTCATCTGCCTATTTATGATCATTTTCAAATGGCATGCATATTGGTAAACTTATAAATACCTACTCACATGCCACATCAAAAAAAAATTGTACTATGAAAATCAGGATGAATGGTTTTTGTCATGTTTATCCTGTTTATAATGCCGAAAAAGTAAACTTCAACTATAAGTAAAATATTACTGCTAGCTGTTTTTTATATTATTACATAATTAGTTCGTATCATCCGCTTCATGCAGCACATTCAATTAAACCCGTCATGGGTAGCGCACAAAGCGAAACAAGTAGCTAATAAGGAGTTTGCTCTGCGCAGTTGATTCCTGTCGCAAGTCGGCGTTCGTGTCAATATTTGTGACCGAGGAGGCAAACAAGCCCGCCCTAGTAAACACGACTTAGGATACACGCAATTACCAACCTAAGGCACATCCACTGCTATCGTTTTTCATTAGAAATAATGAATTGGAGAAAATGAGGCGTGCCAAAATGGCTTGCTGAAGCTCGACGTACCTATGCAACTACGTACCCACCTGTAATTTTATGAGAGCAATCTAAAATCGGTTTGAGGAAAATGTTGGGCACATTTCAGTAAAAGGTTTGATTTTATAAAGAGTTTTAGGGGGGAAAAATTGGTTTAGAAAGAAGCTTATGATTGTGACCCGACACGCACGGTAGACATAACATCACGGTAGGTAAAAAGTAAATAAAAATATTAAACGCACATGCTTACTAAGTATCTAAAAGATTTTATGATATTAAAAAAAAAATCTCTTGCTGTGTTTGGCATAAACAAAAAAGACAAAAACTGACATTCCCGATCAAAAACGTTTTGACTGAATGTTTTGATATCCGCTCTTCCTGCTTGTGCTGACAGCCGGTAATAAAAGAAATAGGGACTTATTGAAATATTGGAATAAACAATATCTCCAACAAAGAAAACAATCTTAGCTGACTATACCCTAGTAGCAGAAATCGGCTTTGTTTGTAAGATAAGAGGCGTTACTGGAGAAGGGCAAAACTTAAGCTATAAACTTTATTATAATCTACATCTACACTAATATTATAAAGAGGAAACATTTGTATTTTTGTATTTTTGTATGTAACGAATAGGCTCAAAAACTACTGGTCCGATTTCAAAAATTCTTTCACCATTAGAATGCTACATTATCACTGAGTAACATAGGCTATATTATATTTTCAAAAAAATCAGGGATCCTTACTAAAACTTCAATAATGTAACCCAAGGTGGAAAACAAAAACCTTACATCGCGTGCGCTGCGAAAACTATTGAAGATAGAACAAAATAATGTACTACGATTTTGTAGAACACGTCATCATCTACAAAAAATGTCGCGACAGCATATGTCTAACTATTATAGTTATGTCACAATAAGTGTTTTTTTATTATAAAAAATTAATTGAAATGCCTCCGCTAGAAAAGGGTCTTTATTTGTACCTTGGTATTAATCCTTATCCAAATAAATCATTTCATAATTAAGACGGTTTCAATACCTATGGATTACTTCTTAAATTTTTCAAATCGGACATTCCATTCAAAAGATATGACGAAATTAAAAATGTTAACGGGTCCACGGGTCACGCGCGGGGTGCGATTTCACTCACTCAAGGAGAAGCGCGTGCAAATGTATGAAATAAGTAGACGCGAGGCTCGAACCCACGGTCTAAGTTTATCCTAAAATGTTCAAAAAATGTATGACCACCCATGCGAAGCTGGGACAGGCCGCTAGTAAGAAATAAAATAAAGCCTTCAAAATATTACATTCTGTTTTCATTTTTGCGGACTATAACCTACTTCAGCCACGCTACTTCGCCGCAGGTATAAGATTGGTGCTCTAAAATCAGTGCTCTAAAAATCGGTGCTCTACCAGAAATACCCTCCCAACTATTGCAAAATGTCGGGATATGCCAAATATTATATTTGGACGTATCTCTGACCACCCCCTACAGATATCCTCAAAGAACCTTGCGTTGGTACTTGTTCCTTAAAGATCTGAGGGTATATTCTACCGTGTCTGAGGATCAAATTCAGCTGTAAAATTTTCAAATAGAGCCAGAGATATTCTCTGCTGAAAAACAAAAATGCAATTCGATCAATACCACGCTGCAAATGAACAAACCATTGCAGAATGCAGCAGACTGACAGTTTTATCAAATCGAACAATCGTTTCCATAACAAATTAGCTGACCACATGCCAATGCGCCATTAGTTCTCATTTACTTTGACGTTTATTGAGCTGAGTATAATGCGGTGGAAAATATTGTACCTGGCGTTTGGTGGCTTGCTTGTTTATTTAGTGGGGCATATCACATTATACGATACAAAAAATAAATGTAGTATGTTGATCCCAAAGGCTTTCGTTGATAGTCAAGTGTTTCAAAAACTTAAAGTAGGTACTTAGGTACCTATATTTCAAATTATGACTATCACTTTCATCTTCCACGCTCTCGACTGAGAGTTTTCATACCTACTCATCAGTTATATCCCAAGACCAAACAACATTTCAAACCAAAAAAATCAAATCAAAATGTTTATTTGCAACTAGATATATTTACGTTATATTTACGTAATTAACAAAAGATGGATTACATGTATCAAACTGATAAACTAAATCACAATTATTTAACTAAAACAGAGACAGTTGCAAAATGGTCCCAACTAAACAATGATAATTATAATCTCTTCCCAACACTTAGACACACATACACAATATGAGAGTTATCCTGAGAAACCTTCATAAGAGACTTGTGTTATCAGGAGAACTCACACATACTCCCTTTCCTCTCACACAGCTCCCCCCTCACACTCACATGTCCTGTACACGGTTAGGTTGCTTAATTGTCGAAATTATTTTATTTAGTGCTAATTTTATTTTTTATAGGTTTTTTTTATTAATTAGTCAATTATGTACATAGACGTGAGTTTTTTGATTGACCTTTTTTTCAAATATCTTGATCGGGTGCTGGATCGACACAGTTTTTACTACTGCGATTTTCAGTGTTCGACCAACTATTTTATATGTTTATCTCCTTAAGTCCTGTGTTTTTGCTTTCTTATTCTTATTTTTGTACCAAGATCGGACGCTGTAAAACGCGTCACAGTTTTTTTACTACTGCGATTTTCAGTGTTCGGTCTGCTTGATTTTGTATATTGTCTAGTGATAAACTGTTTGTTTAAATAAATAAATAAAAACTCAGAATATGCAAGTTGCAATAACTGGCTTTATTTATTACTGACCTACCACATACCTTTACTCATACGTATAATCTAAATAGGTGTTGTTTGGACCACCCATCCGATCGACTTAACATGCAACTTGTAACAAGTGATGTCACATGCGAACGCTTCAGTTATGTTTTATACAAATTAACCAGTCAGCCGGCCTATCTCCGGTCAGCAATTAGTGTTATCGAATGTCATTTGCATAACCATATTTTCAGGTTATCGGAATCTCTACAATCTCCGCTTTGGATTATTTTTTATTGAAAGTTATTTATGGATATCGCGGAATTTGAAACTAAAGGACGCATAAAACCTCGAACAGAATACCTTTTTTAATGGCGAAAATCAAAACTATATGGTACATAGCTACAATCAACCTATATTTCAAAAAATATTACACTATATTTCACTGTTTTTTGTCCCTCAGCTGAAAGATGTGATGTGATCATCTTGTAAGTAATTTTTAAATTACTCAAAATTCTATTCCTCTTTGAGATAGTTTTGTCTCTTTTTTCGTGTATTTTCCGACATAGCTGGCTAAAAAAGTGCTTAGCAGGTGGTGTATAAATTAAATACTATGCAAAAAAGGCCGAACAAAGCGATAAAAAAGACGGTAAGATAGTGAACTCCAGGATAAACTGTTCGTACCTAGAACCTTATCTTATTATTAATTCAAAAACTCTTTCCTTTGCAGTTAGATAAATTAGAACTCCGAGGATTAATTATATCAATCTTAAAAGTTGTAATCGCGTCTTTGGGTAGAGGTGAAAAGTTTAGATGCTTTGCCGAGACAGTAAACATCAACAGGAATATTAGCACAGAGCTGTCAACAGTGCTGCATAACTCAGAGCTTCTTCCTTTACACTTTATAGTTCGAAGCTTTTGAATAAGCATCGTGTCAGGCTCGTGGTGGCTTGCTAGCTCAATCGTAACTAATCATAGCCACGAACTGTGATCTCGTGATGTCCGCTCCATGCAGTCTTACATTGATACAAACACAATAATTAAAACAATACTAATATAACTTACTTCATAGTATGCTCTGCTTGAGGTATTGCTGTATTTTTGCCTTTAACGTCGGTCAATCCACACTTATACACTAATCTACACTAATAATAATATTTTAATATTATAAAGAGGAAAGATTTGTATTTTTGTTGTTTTCACCATTAGGATGCTACATTATCCCTGAGTAACATAGGCTATATTTATTACTAGAAAAAATAAGGGATCCCTTCTAAAACTTCAATAATGTAACCCAAGGTGTAAAAAAATTGGTATTTCATCGCATGCGCTCCGGAAACTATAGGCACAAAAATGTTCAACAATATTAAAGAACACATCAATATCTACAAAAAACTCAGCGATGTCTAACTATCGTAGTAAAGTTACTATAACTTCTTTTTATCATTTGAAAAGTTGATAGAAATGATATGAAGCTGGGACAGGCCGCTAGTAAACGTTATAAAATGTAGGCATTCGAGCCTAAGAGTTGTGTTGCTCCTGCTTACCTCAGGTAACTTTTAATAGGCAGAATGAGAATGTTTTAATAAGCAGTCTCTCTTAGTTTGTTTTCACGGCTTATTTTACGATGTAGGTATTTCGCAGGGTTTCGTTTTAAACATCTTCTATATATATAAAAGAAAGTCGTGTTAGTTACAATATTTATATCTCAAGAACGGCTCAACCGATTTGGCTGAAAATTGGTGGCGAGGTAGCTTAGAACCAGGAGACGGACATAGGATACTTTTAATCCCAACTTTTGAAACTTGTAAAATTGTAATATTTTATACAAACAATCGAAGAGGCAGGAACTTTAGTCTTCAGTTAGTACCTGTATCTTCTGAAACAAAATTACGTGGCTCAAGATTGTTCCATGGGGAAGAAAATACATTTTTTTTTATTAAAGATGTTGCCAATCATATCAATAAACCATTCTTTTATTTGTAAGTATTCTAAACTAAACGTGCGCGAGCGAAGCCGCGGGTAAGAGCTAATTTTGAATAAAATTAATAGCAGCGTGTTTGTGGAGTGGCCTATTTGGAAAAGGTTATAGAGGTATACTTGTCGTCCTTTCTCTAAATCTTATCTCGATCTTAATTTCATTCAGGGTCAATCTTGGGTTCATCTTATTTCGATGAGATTTGTGCTTGATATAACTACCAAGAGTTTGAAACTATTTCTAAATAACGAAATACGTTACGAACTTACGTCGTAACGTAAGTTCGTAACGTATTTATAACGAAATTATAAATATAAACGTATTTCGTAATTTCTTCTTATACACATTTTTTAAGTTGTGACGAATGTGAGGTTGTGAAGGATATTTTTGCACTATTTGACATTTGGATCGTATTTTTCGCATGTCAGTATCTGTTTGTACAGGTTGGTTTGTGTTTGTTTAGGATCGAAGCTCGAAATCTTGAGAGATTGTGGTTCCGACGCTAAGTTTCGCCTGACCGCAGTATCCCTACTAATCTGAAACTGTCACTCAAATACCGAATTTAGCACTAAACATTCAACTGCTTTATAATTCAAGAAGAGTACAGAATGTCAGCATTTGAAATGAACAAATCTATTTGATAATTATATATCTAAGTACTCACGGTTGAGAGAACACGTCCTGATATCTCGGAAGGGTAGGTCTGACGAGGGTTCGAGTACCTATTTAATCTTTTATTTCTGAAAAATTACAACGCTAGCAGTAAAATGTTAAAAGTATTTTTTGGAAATATTCAACGTGATCATTATTACAGGTAAGCCAGTAGGTACGTATATGTATATAAAATATATCTTCTAACTTCACACACAATATGTTTCTGTAACCCATGTTTCGTCAAATAAATGAATTGAATCCATTGATTCTTCATATTATGTGGTAGGTTTAAATATACCGAACTAAGTTATTGCAATTATAACTTTATTACCATTACTTTATTACCATTAGCGGGTAGGTACTTAATAAGTTAAGTTAAGCAAGAATATCAATATGATCCAAACAAGTTATTTTGGGATTTCAACATTATGACACTTCAACATTTTTCGAAACGTTAAAAAACTGAATTCTGTTACTAAAGGAAAACCTTTTGTAACAGAATGTTGAATTCTCATAATGTTGATAGCCCAAAATGTATAATTTCCCAGAATGTTGTTTTTTAACGTTTCGAAAAATGTTGAAGTGTCATAATGTTGAAATCCCAAAATAACTTGTTTGGATCATATTGATATTTAGTAACCTTTAGTAACAGAATGTTGCAACCTTAGTACGAAAACTAGTAAAACAAATGATACATATTTTTGTAGAAAAATTTGCAATTTATGTAATGTTGAAATGTGCGAGCGAGAAGTAGTAGACGTCCTTAATTCTTTTGTTTACTAAAATAAAAATAAGTCAAATTAGCCCGTAACTACTACTTTTACGGCTTTGTCAACCCTGTAGAAATAACAAGAGTGATGAAGCATATAATCAAAATAATCTTATTTTGATTTTAAGCATATTTAAGTTTATTTACAAAGAATTACATGATTGCAAATTACAATGAATACAAGTATTTATAAAATCTACAAAACACCCGTGAAACGGTTGAGCTATCTGCAGACAGTTGCCAACGATCTAGAGATGGCTTGACTGATCCAAATTGATTGTTGTTTTTTTTATTAGTTTTATAGAGTTAACTACACCTAAGTCAGTAAAATTCAAAAGTTATTAATAAAAAAACAAAAAATTGATGGACCTACGCATAAAAGCCGTCCCTCGTGCCGCTGGTATTTCGTAATTTACGAGATTTATTTAATTTCCTTTCATAACAAAGATCGACAATAGGAAAAGGTTGCTCGTGCAAATATCTAAATCGGGCTTGGATTTATTGTCTTGACTTGAATAGTAGGCATATTTTGTTTCACTTTTAAAATTGACATAATTGGGAAAAAAGTCGCTCGTCCGGGGAAGTACTAAAAGGCACCATGCCTTTTCTGCCGCCAAGCAGTGTTGCTGAGCTTCAGTTTTAGGTACGTGTTTCAATTACGGGCACATGAGGGCTTACTTACTTAACAGGCTTAATCTGTATGCCTCAAGTTGATGGACGCAAGGCAGTGCATAGCAGGGCACGTTCATAACGTGCGTGACTTACCCAAATTGCATAGGCACACAGACAGCCGGTTCCTTTTTTACAAAACGGTACTGGAATAATAAAAACAAACACAGACTGCCTGCTATATACGCTATTTTACGATTGTATCACTTCATTATAGTCAAAAAAAATTTTTTTTACTGTTATAACTTAACCTACTTATAGGTATAACCTACGTATATTTGCAACGTCTTTAGTAAAGTGGGTAGGCGAAGTCAGAGTGTCATTATCTTTCAATTAAACAACGCGTTGTAAATACTTATTTGTATTCTGTGGCAATGCTTACCCAAAAACTCTCCAATGTTTGAGTGTCTTTGTGAAGTTCTTCAATGATATTCCTCGGCGGACCTACTCGGAAGTCGGCTGTAATTAAATCTTTCTTCTTCTTTTTGTTTTTAATTTACGGCTGACTGCTTTCGCTTTTATTAGAATTCCAATTTCAAAACTTTGAACAACTTAAGGGTCCTGAAATGACCGCTTATTAAAATAATGAATCGCTTGGATGGTTTCATTTTTTAATATCGTTTCGTTGGAAATACTTTAAATAGGAGCTTATTGCAATTCATACGGCACGTCATAATACACATGTATCTTGGTTTATATTTCCTAGCAAGTTTATATTTTTATGTACTAGGTATGTTTTTTTGTTTTTCTGTTACTGTCTGTGCACCCCAGCTAAACTTAATTTTACTAGGTTCCAACCCATCCAAAGGATTTCTGGATGAGATCGCTTTTTAGAGATAAGACCGCCCATTGTACATTATTAGTTATAACTTATTTACCTTTTTTTTGTTTGTTTGTAAAGTGTACAACAAAGAATTGTAATTAATTATTTCAAGTTATTACGTATTCAAGAGCCTTGTTGCAAGCATTCATGTGGTTTTCGTCAGTTTTTAAATCCTTAACTAGAGTTGGCGAGGATTTAGAAAAGGCGTACCTACGTAAGTACCTGTATGTATTGTATTTTGCAACGGTAACAGTTTTCGGTTTTTGAAAACAACAAATACCCGGGTTCTTCATAGTAAACAAGTAAACAGTTTTCAGAAATGGTCCCTTTGTAAACACAAAAAGGTTCACTCCTACTGTCGAAGCTTCAGGAAGTCTGCGTCAGCTCGCAAAGTACTTACTTCACCATACTCATCATCATCATCAGCCTGTCGAAATCCATTGCTAGACATAGGTATCCCCTGTTCATTTTTAAGATTAGTAGAGCTCTTTGTGAAGGGATCGTCCGGGGAAGTACTACAACCACGCCTTTTTCTGCCGCCAAGCAGGGTTGCTGTGTTTAGGTTTGAAGAGTGTGGTTGCCGGTGTAATTACAGGTACATGAGGCTTAATCTGTATGCCTCAAGTTGATGGACGCAGGGCAGTGCATCATAGGGCACGTTCCTATCGTGCGTGACTCACGAGGCAATGCTTTTTTACAGATGATGGTTACCACTTAACATCAGGTGGGCTATCTGCAAGTTGTATAATAACAATGATTCACCGACTACCAGCGATCTTCACAATGTCGTCGAGCCTAACTCGTACTACCTACCGGTCGGGTACCTACTTAGATATTTACTTTTCAGCTAAAATATAACTTGAGGCTGGCTAAAAGTGAACGTATATCCAGATGAGCTTATATTTGAGGAATTTCGAATTGTGAAACCGGTATAACATTTTCAAGTAAGTTCGAGTAAACTAAGTATGATGTTTTAAGTTCTCGCAAAAAAAATAAGGGAGGTTTGAGCTTTTCCTGCAGTGTAAAGTAAATATACGTAAATATTTTACGAAAGAAAGCTTATTGCTTTTGAATTAATACGATAACCATTGCACTGTTAGATTAAGCTCAACTATGTATGTAACTTATTTGAAGTTGTACAAAATAAAGAAGTCCTACAAATTGAAAGGTAAATAAAAATGCTAGTTTGTTCTACGAATATGTCACAATATCGCTTCGTTACTTATGGCTTTTTATAACCTTCCCAATTCCGATTTGACAGCTAGCTCGAAATCTGGCAGGTTAGCCTTTATACGGCCCTATACAACGTGTAACATAGTAACCCTATAATTTCGGAAGCAGGGTATTTTACAGGTCATGGCAAATAACTTTTATTCTACGACTTTTAAAATTTCAAAGTTTTCATTCAAACAAAAACTTTCCTCTTAAACAAAATGAAACTAAATGACACAACAAGAGGCAGTCCTGTTTACAGCTGTTTTTTGATCTTTCATTGTGAACTGTAGATAAAATATGTAACAGAACTGCTACCAATTAGTTAAAGTGCCTTTCTTATAATGAGGTTCCTCAGTGTTTATAGATTTAGGCATTTTAAAATGTAAAAATATTTGGTTCTTACCTAAGGCAGTAAGTACATACTCAATATTCAATAGAAAATTTATTTTTCTTTGATTACGAGATGTCGTTTTGATGAAAGTATAGCATTCTTTATGATTTTCATAATGAATGAAAAAAGAAAAAAAAGAAAATTTCACTTTCATTCAAATAAAATATCCCTATGCTCATTTAAAATATAACTGTTTCTATTGTTGGATCAATAATACTACTTAAATTATACAGTTAGTATCTACACAAAGGTTTACTTACTGTTGGAAACTTATTTAATTATTCAGTCAATTATCTATAGTAATACTTCTCGTCGACTATAAGTCTCCATACAAAAACGGCCTGACGGTACAGAAAACGAAAAACTCTGACTTCGAGTTTCTCCGAAAAACCGGATGTCCGCTGCATATTTGATAACCTGATCACTAATAGGAAAAGTTTCTGAGTAGTCTACCTGCAGGCAAAATATAGAACAGAGGTCACACACGCGCTGGCTTTGTCTCATCCATTATTCAGAGTTATCGGCCGCTAGTACGGCTGCTGTCGACTTTAGATCGGGAGTTGGCGAGTAATTTTATACGTCAAGCTGACGGTGCAGAATTTGCATGAGAGCGCTAAGTGACAAGTTCTACGGAACTACAAAATACAAGAGACGATTTTTTTAACAAATAAATGTCTGTCTATTTTTTTGTCTGGTCTATGACTACGATATGTATACTAATTTTCTTAAAACCTCACCAAAAGTCAATTGAAGTTAAAATCAGTATAACCTACGAGTACATCATTTAATCATTTTAAAACATATTTAATATTTACACATATATTTATTATTCAATATTTTTTATCAATTTAATGCATAATATATTAACATTGACAAATACCTAATACCTGACTATAACATAATCACACTCCCATTGCAATTAAATAGATACGGTCTGTTGGCCAACTATTTAATTTAAAACCTCGGCCTGTCCATCCATGTTGCTATACCCTATGAAAGGTTCAAATTATGATACCTACTTACACGTTACTATGTAATTACCTAAACTAAGCCATGTGTACCTAAGCAATCAATGTATTATGTATTGAGTATGAACATAAATGACCTGGTTCTGTAATTATTTTACAAAAAATTTTGTGATGTGTCATATCAGGTATAAGATATGATGTACGAAAGTTATCACTTCCTTCCTGCCTTATCGACTACTATCAGCTTCTAACTCGATTTTCTTAATGGAGATTAAGTGTTTATTGACATTTCTTCCCGGGTGACTGCGGTCGTTGGCGTACTTCGTTACGCCTCATTGCTTATCTGATAAATTAAAATAGATAGACTTAGCTCAGTAATGGATGAGGTTGGCTGTTGTTACGTTTTTTAAACGGAAAACTATTCTGCGTTTTCTCTTTTAAACTAGAAGAAAACTTTATAGCTAAAAAGCTAAAAGTTAAATTTTGAAGTCCGAAATTCCGAAACCGAAGTCCAATTTACAAAATAGTAACTTTTGCTATAAAAATCATGCTAAAATATCCAAAAAATAACAAGTCACGAATTACGAAACGCTTATACAAAATGAAAAAGACTTGAAAGATTCTAATTTAGTAATTTTTTACGATCATTACACGTTTCTCTGAAAATAAGGGCAGAGACAAAACAAGATATCTCTTGGAGATTAATACCCATAAATCTTAATGCCGGTGGATTGTGAAAAACGACCCTTATTAAAGGAGAAGTACATAAAAAGCCCATAAAAATAATGGCAAAGGCGCGAGTGGAATTTCTCGAATAAAGCCGGCACCTGATCAAACATTTGCAATCTTCTCGCTCAAAGAAACGAAAGTCTTGTTGATTTATTCTAATTAACAAAACCGCATAAAACAAAAATCTGAATTTCTTTCCTTATAAAGCCTTTTTCTCTACATGGTAGAATCAGAAGTGAGGAAACCCGTTGAAGAATCAAGGTCAACGACAAAGCTCGTAGCGTTCGAAAGCTGAAGTGGCAATGGGCAGGATATTCGTAACTCGTCGAACCGACAACCGCTAAGGTTCTCAAATAGCAACCACGAACCGGAAAATGAAGCGTAGTAGCTCGAATCAAATGGATGGACCTATGACGTTGTCAAGATCTGGAAATCAGTCGCTGGAGAAGGCTCAAAAGTGTTTTTTCTGGGGGACGTATGGGGGAGGAGGGGAAGATCTAGCAGTGATCCTCTACAGGCTGATGATGATATTGATAAATACTAAGTACTATAGTAGAAGTACTAAGTTTCCGATTATTCATTTCATGTTCGACAATTCTCATATCTAAATAATTAGAGTAGCTACTTCTTACCTCCACTTTCAAAGATAATTTCCGAGAAACATGATTATAAATTACATGAAAATACACAGTTTAGAAAAGAAAAGCCCCGAAGGAAATTGATCTGGAGAGTCAAATAATCTATAGCTTATATAAACCACTCAAATTGTTTGTTGGTGTTTCATCCCACTTAAAGCGCTTTTCATTAATTACTTTAATTAATTTGTTTCTAATACCTGCTTTCGGTTTGCGCAGAAATATTTCTTCACGGTACCGGTTCCCACATATTGTATTCTGTAAATAAATCAATCTAAAGAGAAAATTTCCTCTCTCTTATCTTGGAAACATTTGTTCCACCATGGGAATCTTCTTTGCTACCTTCTTGCGTTTCAGCCGTTTCTTTGTCACAAAAATTGCCAAGAACTTAATTGCTGTTGGCTGGAAAAACTTTAGTACATTTCAAATCTGTAAGCTCTAAAAAGCCTGAAGTTTCGCCAAATATGTTCTAGATACGGTAAAAATATTATAAAACAGAAAAGCCTGTGGATTTCAACCCTATCCAATTTTCAGTGCCATGTCGAAGGCTTTGCGGGTATCGATATCGTAGAGTGAGCCCAGATCCAATTATTGAGCCAGTTCCGATGCGTTCTAAAACTCGATAAATTGTAGAAAGTTCTGCCATTGCACCACATTTGTTATTGCGAAACATATTATATTTATTATTTTCAGAACAATAAATGGGTAGGTTCCTTTTTTTTTTGGGTTTGGACGTGTATACTCTTTGCTATTACATAATAAATATTTGTAACTTAATGAACAAAAATCACAAATTTCTAACTCCTAAAAAATGTTTTTGGAATCTCTGGCATAATTATTTTTATAAATGTGTATATGATACAGTATTCTTTTCGGAATGTCAAACTCAGGAATTTGTTTCGTTTTCAGCGACTGTGCACATCGTTCTGTTTCATTGGACCGGGGAATACATATATGAATTAAATAACAATTTCAAAACAAACTAGCTCGAGTTGTAGGTACTTGCATGTACACACGGATAGGCATCATGCTGAATTCGGCTCGCTTTTATGTCCTTGTAATTTTCTTTGGGTTTTTGTTACTTAATCTCTATCCATGTGTACTAGATGATCCAAGACGTTTACCTGGATTTATCTCGGAGAGACTTGCCAGGTATCCTGCCATTAACACACTTTGATGTAGCAAAACGATACTTATGTGCTTGGTTGAGCGATAAGCTTAGTGGCAGTGAGATACATCTCATTCTTGCCCCAAACTGATCTATCTGGGATACAGTTACCTGATAATTTTTTCCTACCTAAATCACATAAAATCCGAGCAAGAAACAAACAATCATTACACAATTTTTTATCCTGGGTGGGAATTAAGCCCACTACACTGCGCAACTAGGCATTTCTAGACATCTATTCTACAAGGTGTTAAAATACTAGTAAAGTAACCATCAATATGAATAAGGAACCAACATTGTGAACGCGAAAAAAAACAGCTGTTTCATGCAAAAGTTCAAATGGCTAAAATGTATGAAACGGCTGTTTTTGTTTTCTAGTTCACAATGTTGGTTCCTTAAAAAAAGTTATTCATATTGATGGGTAATTTAGCCCCCTGAAGTTTTCGGTACTAGTATTTTAACATCCTGTATATCCTATTCTAGATATCCCTGAGGGGTATAACTTTGTGCGATTCAAACCCACAGCCTACAGCGCAACTAGGTATATTCTTTGAGTGGTAAAACTTAAAGAGATTTGTGCTTATCATGGCAGGATCAGTACGGGCGTTTATGTAATACAATTTACATAATTTACGGAGCGTCGACGCAGCGCGCTTGTATCAGCGGATTATGACGTTTACCTGCCTTTTGCCACGTTAAGCACCAGAGATAAGTTTTATGTAAATATTGATGTGGGTTGAAGGATAGTCGAATTACATTTACGTGACTAAAATAATGAATTTTATATATGATTTTAGAAAAATCGACCTCGATCCTGGGCAATCATGACCATGAAAGGAATGGGGGTGACCTTTTACTCAGCCGTGGTGTTCTACGGTTGGGTAAAAACGGAAGACCCTTAATAATAATATTTATGCAAATTATAAAAGCACCAGTGGTTTAGTGTTAGTGAAACCGCCATCCGATTGAAGGTCGTAAGTTTGAATCCAGTCGTGCACTAATGGATTATTCCTTTCGAAAAATGTATGTGCGTGCCAAAGCTCTCATACGATAAGGAAAACATCGTGAGGAAACCAGTTCAGAGGAACTTGTCGAGAATCTGTTTTATAAAATTTTCGACTGCGGCCATTAATAATTATAATCCGATAATCTGGCAGCTTTGACAATATTCAGTTGGGGATTATAAGAAACCGTTCTAAACTACCCACGACTAAGCATGTGAACCCTATTTATTCAACCAAACTTCTAGGTGAAGCCCTTGTTTGCTTCCAGAAAATGTGCCTAAAGAAAACCTGTCATGCTTATAAAGTTTATTTAAGTAATATTGATAAGCGCCCCTCAAGAGAAATTGAGTTGAAGTTGCCGCCCGCGAGCCAACTCGAGTGAGGTGGCGTGGTGGTTCTCAAATATTGACTGCGGTCGGAGCTCCGAACTTGCGGATTTCCCCGTGTTATATCATGCCATAACTTTCATATTAATGCCCCAGGGAAAGTGAAAACTTGTAATAGACTAGCCTTTTGCCGTCTTGATTGCCAACTTGGCATTTCCGAGAAAAGTTCCTGTAACTTTATCGCTTGTTATTCTAAATCAGATTACCACAGCTGCTTGTACCTACTTTAACAATTTAATAACCCTCAGGAATAAATAAGTAAATAAATATCGGTGGACATTCCACACAGCACTATCTAGCCCCAAACTAAACAAAGCTGATTAAACAAACAAAAACAAAGTTTTTTTAAGGGAACCTTATTATACAAGGTGTTCCTTAAGTTGTGTATATAAACTTCAGGGGGCTAAAGTACCCATCAATATGAACAACTTTTTCTAAGGAACCAACACTGTGAACGTGAAAAAAAAAACAGCTGTTTCATACATTTTAGCCTGGTAGGTATTGAACTTTTGTATGAAACAGCTGTTTTTTTTTTTCGCGTTCACAGTGTTGTTTCCTTAGAAAAAGTTGTTCATATTGATGAGTACTTTAGCCCCCTGAAGTTTATATACACAACTTATGGAACACCTTGTATAGAATAGAATAATACTTATAAATAATAGCTTATATAATACTCATATACATTTTTTTCATCAAATACTTACTTTTTATAAGTATATAATAACACCCAGATAAAGAATAAACATCAAAGTTCATCTACTCAAACATCTACTCTACATACTCAAATGTTTGTTCTCTGTGGGGATCGAACCCACGGCCTACAGTCCAGAAGGCAGAGCTACTACCAACAGCTGTGAGGGCTGTCAAATTAAGCTCAAAGGTGCTTATCTAGGTATTTTTTTAACTAGAAATAATAAAACATATTAGACAAAACAATATGAATGAAACAAACTTCTTTACTTTTTCAACTTTATTTCAAAATCTTATGACAACTACAGGGATGAGTATTATATGATAAGAATCGCTAAATGTTATTTTCTTCATAAATAGGGTGAAAACATACGTCCATGTTGTCCATTGATCTACAAATCTTACGGCCGGTTTTTGAATGCTCGATTAAACCTAATCAGATGTCAACTTACTTGCTATCTATGTTAAATCTGATGTAATAGCTGAAATAGCAAGTGATTTGACATCTGATTATGTGTGATCGAGCTTTCAGAAACCGGCCGTTAGTGACGCTACGCTGCGTCAAATCTCGCTACGCAAATAACGCAATAGCTATGCTCCGAAATACTGAATTTTACTTTCTTACCAGATCAATAAAAAAATGTTTTCACCCTAGAAATACATAGGTATCATAATTACATGTAATTCTTTTGGTTCACAATATGATTACACATAAATAAAAAAATATTAAGTATACAGAACAAAACGTTATTCTATTCTTAGTCTAAATGATATGGTCTGAGAGAGATAATCTTTTGAGTAATTTCTATAGTTAAATCGTAAAAATTGTATCTACAAAGTTGGGTCAATAATCGGTAACATGCTTTTGATCGTCTAACAAAATATAAATAACTTCTAGTAAATATTATTATTCTAAAGTGAAATACCTAGTGCTATTAATTACGAATTGACTAAGTTACATTTTTACTTTACTTGGAATCTATAGAGTTAAAATAAAACTAAGCCGAAAGCCTAAAATAAATAATTAAAATAATGTGATAAAACAGCAAAAACACACATAACGTCATGACCCTGCAGACTGACACAGTTACTGAACGAAGATTCAAAGCAATCTGTTTTTTTATGTACCACTTGCTGATGTTGTACAAGGACCCCCGACAATAACATGTACTCGTATATAGTTCTTAACTCCATACCAGTGGAATTCAACAGGTTTATACTGCTTACACTGTAACGTGTGTCTTTGCTGATGGTTTTATCAGCTAAGTGCACTGTGCAATCACAATAATCGATAACGTGACTGTGACCTCCTATATCTAATTGTATTAGATTTCAGTCATCTATAACTTCCCATAATGGCAGTCAAATGTCAAGTTAAAGCATTTAACCTAATATGCGAAAAGGATTGTATTTTCGATTCTGTTGTTGAGGTATTTTAGTTCTAGGTGGTCGCTGCACTGGCTCGTATGCTCCGGATAGTAAGGGCGAATTATCATCTATAATTTCATCGGTATTTGTCATGTTTGTTTGCAGTAGATCATGCACTTCTGTATTATTAAAATCAAGTTTTTCTGAAGACCTGTTTGTTTGTGGACTGTTGGTCGAATCAACAGTGGCAATTTTATCAATGACGTCAGTTGTAACTTCATTTGTATTATTAATAAATGTCGTTGTAGTCATTGTTGTTTCAGTTTTGTTGATTATTAATGGGATGGTTGTGACTGTGATGATAGTCTCAGTTTCAGTTGCTATATCTTCAGCTGTGGTAGAAATGTACAATTTGTCATCGATTATTGTAATAAATTCTTCTGTAATATTTGCCATTGAGAAAGTAACTCGATCAGTAGAAGGGGATTTTTCTTGGTTAGCTATGGATGTACTTTCTGGTTTTTCAACTTCAATACTATCCGTAAAATGAGTTTCCTTTGAAACTATCGGTGACAAAGATGTAGAATCTATACCAGATTTTTCAGTGTCATCTCGAAAGATTGGCATTTTAGTAGTAATTTCAAAAACAGTAGTATTAACAGCCGGGTCATCATTAGAAATGACAGTGATTTGAATCACTTCATGTTCCATTGAATTATTTTCTGGAGTTTTAATATTAGGAAGAGGTGAATTATTTTCTAGAGTTTTAATATTAGGAAGAGATGAAGAATTATCTTGCGATGTTTTAGAATTAGCTAATTTATTGTTTACCAAAATGTTTTTATTCGTTATTGTTTCAAGCTTAACCACATCACCTGTATAACGAGAAGGTGCTGTATTTTCTTCACTGGTAAGAGGAGCATCTTTTAACATCACTTTTAGATCCATTGCAAAATCTTCATCTATTTTATCTTGATATTGAGAATGGTTTTTTAGAGCTATGGAGTTGCCATCTGCCAGAGTAGTTATTGGGTTCTGTGTTGAATCTGTTGGTTTATTAATTTCACTGGGCTTGGATTGCCACATTTTAGCTCCTTTTTCTTTGGATTCGTAGTGTTTTTCATTCACATATTTTTTAGGCACGTGCGTTTTCAAGTTATTTTGTTTTGATTCCTTCTCTTGATTTGGTTTGACTGGAGAAATTAAAGGTTTTTCCATATTATGTGTATTTTCCGATTGTAATTGGTTACTAGTTTCAACGACTGAAGAATGATCATCTTGGCTATGTTTAGTGAACTGTTTTTCAGCTATTTGTTGAGCATGCTTCTCTGCTAAAGAAAGAACGGTCATATCGTCACTCATTCTGGATTTTGCCATTACTAATGGCGGAATAAAATGGTCAGCGGGTTGTGTAAAAATATTTTCGACATTGCCTACTCGAGCTATTTCCTCATGTAACATCTTATGCTGCATATGTCGTTCGTCCTCAAGTTTTTGAAGCTGCTCGTCTACCAAAACATTATCATCATCAACCAGTTTTGGTATGAAGTTACTTTGAATATTATGATCGTCACTTGATCCTAAACTGATATCTTTACTAAACGACACTTTATTCAAATTTTTCATGTCATTGAGTTTTGTGGAAGTTTTGTATTGTATTTGTTTTGTTTTTGAGTTAATATACTGTGGAATTGAAGTAGCTGTTATTACTATAGGTTGATTAATGTCGATTTCGTGTTCAGCCGTCGTATTTTCCTCAGTGGTAGTATCACTTGCTGTGTCTTGCTCAGCAGTGGAATCTGTGGTTGTCGGCCAGTTTGCGCCTGTTGAGGTACTGGATATTTCTTCCTCATCGGCACACGATAAATCTTTTAGCAACCCTTCACGTTTCTGAAAACATAAGTTAATGTTAGTACTTTCTCATGTAAGTGAATTTATTCTTAAGAGAAATAAAAATATCTTAAACCGAAAAAAAAATTATGATCATGATAACTTTGTTAGGAATCAGTAGTTACCACGTATCCGGTGCATTGCACTCGTTTCACTCCAGCCAGGCCACAGTCTGCGTTGAGCTGGACAGCCGCACTTTCAGGTAGGTAGAGGATAGTAAGTGCAGGAAGTTCCCGTACCATGCATCCTTCGTTGCCCAACGCCCATTGTGGCACTAATAAAAAAGGGAAAGTTATAAAATAAATTAAAACTAAACTATCTATGTTTTATTTACTTATTTATTTTCATTAACTATCACGGGATACAATAATATATGATCAGGAATAGTTTTGAACTGCTTATTTTGTGTCAGCAAAATATTATTGATAAGTAAACCAGATTTGTTTCAATAAGGTCATGTTGGTTAAAGTCTTTATAGTAGGTACCTACTTAATTTGGGTTGTATACTAAAAACAATGAACTGTTAAAAAATATATTCACCTGGTAATTCACAAATGAATGACGCCACCGTAGGTCCGCCACACGCCCTAGCCTCCCAGCGGTAGTCAGCGGCGGGGTTCGCAGCGGCGCAAAGTGGGGCGGAGCGCGTGTCTGGAGCTGAACTCCAGTATCCATCGCCGCTCAGACCACGGTAGTCCCTAACAATTAAAAAAATATTGGTTAACGAATATTTAAAAAACAAACTTATGTAATAACATTTTATCTTAAGAATTGTGATTGCCGCTTAGTTTTTTTTTTATACAACTAGCTGATGGAACAAGCAGATTTCCCATCTGATGTTAAGTGGTAACCATCACCAAAGCATTGCCTCGCAAGTCACGCACGATAGGAACGTGCCCTACGATGCACTGCCCTGGGTCCATCAACTTGAGGCATACAGATGTTAAGCCTCATGTGCCTGTAATTACACCGGCAACCACACTCTTCAAACCGGAACACAGTGTTGCTGCTTGGCGGCAGAAAAAGGTGTGGTGTTAGTACTTCCCCGGACGAGCCCTTCACAAAGAGCTCTATTACTCTACTCACAAAGAACTCTACTACTCTACTAAATTGCTAAATCTTAGACTCCAAGATTCTCAAACGATACGATAGATCTTGGAACCAATCATTCAACAAGATTTACAGAAGAAAATCAAAATTAAAACTAGAGAACAAAATTACATCTCTATAGCTCAAAGAAAAAGGTTAATCTTCAAAGAACTCTCTCGTAGTTTTTAGACTTCATTTTACGAAACTGATAAATTTGAAACTGAAAACTGTTATAAATCACTGCCAACTTTTCACTAAAAATAAATTGTTCTTACAGTTTACTTTGAAATTTTCTCTACCGTCATTACGTAAGTGGATCGTTGGGTCACTAAATACAGTCTCTAGGGATAGGTATCAAAATGTATGACGTTCCTTTCTTGAAAATTTAAGTTAATTATTATTATTTAGGTACATGGTATATTATAATGCTAGAATAAGTTTCTGTTTGACAGCCTTCACAGCTCAGTTGGTAGTAGCTCTGCCTTCTGTGCCGTAGGCCGTGGTGGGTTCGATCCCCACCGAGAACAAATATTTGTGTTATGAACATAGATGTTTGTTCTCTGTGTGGGTGTTATATATATTATAATTAAATATTTACAAAAAAATAAATTATATACGAAGTATATCAGCTATCTGGTTCTATCTCGCCCCAAAGTAAGCCAAAGCTTGTGATATGGATCACAAGCTTTGGCTTACTTTGGGGCGAGATAGTGCTGTGTGGAATGTCCACCAATATTTATTTAATTTATTTTTCGCACGTCAAACTTATTCACTTAGGCTGGTAGAAAATGCAAAAACTGTATTTTTTTTGCAATAAAGATTTTAATGTATTCTTTATTAAAATAAATATACTTACGTCCAAGTGAAGTCTCCATCAGGGTTGCTACGGATGAGGCCTACCCAGACCGCACTGGATATATCCAGTTCTCTGAGGTACGCTCGCACTGCGTCATACTGGGCCGTTGTGTCCACTGCAACAAACAAATCTCATGTTATACTTTTATGTGTTTTAACAATATGAAAACGTAATGTAGTAACGTAGTGTATAACCATATCCGTGTGTACACACGGATATACAGCTCGTTTTTATGCCCTTGTAGTAAGCTTCAATTTCTCTGATTTTTGTAGCTTGATCTGTACTGTGCACCTTAAGAGGAAAGGATACCTGAGATTCTTTTGAAAAATAGGTATTTGTATAACATTTTCCTGTCTCGCTGCATGCGCGACGCGCCCCATGCAAAAAAGGGACAACTAGAGCTCAGACCGATTTAGGTACTTAATTATTACCAAAACAGAATTTCGTAGTCGACTATTTACTCCCTTAAAACATGCCCATTAGTTTTTTTTTAATATTATACAAAATCTTCAGCTATGCCCCAATGTTATAATTTATTTGTAAATATGCGTATTTTTTTTTTAATGAGTGTTTGAAAATCTTTAAAAAATTAGGCAATATAGTCTAGTTTTTGAAGACTGCTACTTCCTATGATAATAAGAATATTAAAAAAAAAACAAGACAGGGGCATGGTCATGGTAGTTAAAGGTTTTATGGTCCAAAAATATTTGCTCTAGTGTCATTATACAGGGAGGAAACAGTCGACTACGTCTGTATAGAGAAAGAGCCGGTATTATTTCGTCTCAAGAAGGTTATAAAAAATTATTTTCGAGTATTTTCTCTAGTATTTTCGAAATTGTCTAATTCGTAACCTCTCACAGTATCTACATAACAGGTAGAGGGAAATTTAATTAAACTCCATCGTGATCAACAAGATTGTGGTCGAGTCGCAACTCCGTTCTGGATCTTACTTATGTAAAGTGGACAGTGTATCCTCGGAAAGTGCCCTCCGGCCTCAAGTGCCGAGCCACAGTCCTAAAAGAGCAGGTTGAAATGTTGAACAATTATTAGCCTCCAGAAACCTTACTACCATGAGCTTCAAATTCAAAACATCAGCTTTATGAAATAATAATGTTTGATTCTAAATGATTCAAGATATGTTTGATGAAGAATGTTTGATGCGATTCAGAGTGTAATGTCCCTTTCGCTTAAATGTTTAGAAATCATTTATTAATTTAATTTTATTGGTAGGAACGCTGGATACATAAGTCTCAGTTACGGAAGAGTTTACCGAGTGAGCAGGCTGCCTACCTAGACACTATCCGCAGTGTTCGAGTGGAATTCAGTTTGAATTACCACTTAATTAATTGAAACCAGCCGAGACTGTATAACAGCTAATTTCACGTATCGAATACACTCAGTTCCGAGAAATTCTTTAATTAAATACCCATGTAAGAACAGCCTTACACTGAAAACTTGTTACAGAGTATTCGGTCATTCCAAAAAAGATGTTAAAAAAATATGATAGTTAAACTCAAGTGAAACTGCAGGTTATCAAATAATAAAACTGTGTATTTTTCCCGTAATTTTTTTTCTACATTTCTGATACCTTAATACCAAAATACATGTCTCATCTCATCTTGTATTCTGGGAGCATCAGCAATCTTTATGAAGTAAATGATATGTGAAAATTAGGTATAAAAAATACCAGCTTGTATTCTAAATCAAACCTTGAGATGGATGTATCTAAAACTCAAATTCCGTCAATTCCATGCATTCTCGCATCGGTCTAAACAAAACATTATCCTGTAGAAAAAACATTTGGAAACAAGTAAAACCGTCTATTTTCCGGGAAGAATATAAACATTCACACATTTATTATTCAAGTGAGACGTTCAGTTCAGTTTCCTATTGGTATTCGACCAACCAGTTTATGTCTTTGTTTCCTTTTCATTTTACCTGAATACAGAATTTTATAAAACCTAGTAGGTAATTTATTGGTATCTTAATAAAATTTAATGTTTAAAGTGGATAAGTGTTTTGCTAATTTGAACTTTAGAAAACAGAATAATATATTACATTTTATTATCATATTTTACACAATACCTACCAGTTAGTTTGCTGTTCTAACAGATGTGCCTTAACTGGTTCTATAAACAATGAATGCAAACCAGACTACTTATGTCTATAAATCATGCAGGATTACAGATGAGCATGAAAATATGTCCCGTTTCTTTTTCAATTTTACTGTTGAATATTTGGTGGAAACATAAATCGGGCTTCAGTAGATTCAAGATCAGGAAACAATTCCTTGTACTATTAACCCGAACGTCACTACGCTATTACGTATGGACGTACCCCTGACTACCGCCTAAGACGTCCTCAAGGAATCCGGAGTTTGTACTTGATACTAAGAGATCTGAGGGGATATCTTGAGGGTGCTTGAGTTATTTTTTCAGTCACTGCGCGGTTAATAATTCAAGGTTTAATATTATCCACTGAGGGTCTTACTCAAAAACTATGGTGCTAACGATTTACAATCTATTTATCTTACGGCACATCATCCCACTTAAGCGCAGACACGTCAAGTGCATGAATAACCGTGAGATTAAGCATGAGACAGCACGTCGCGATCCTCGTGAGGGCAGGCAGCTGTCTGGAATGTCTCACGTCGATGTACAGCTAGCTGATAATATGGCTGCTACTAATGAAACGAGATCGTCATGAACTCACGCGGTCTCAACTTTGTGAGTTGGTTTATTTTGGTTATATGGATTTACATAAACTGTTGAACTGATAGTCAGTATGTAGATTTACTCGTACATATCCCTCGAGTTTTATTTAGAATAGAATAGAGGTAGTTTATTTTGCGCCAGAATAAGAACAGAGTAGGTATACAACTTACTTATAATATGAAACTAACACAACATGACACAGCCTAAGTATTCAAATTTTGCACACGTCTAAGTATTCCAGTGCTTGGTCTGATCTTTTGGTATTTAGCCGTATAGGGGTATTATTATGTTACACGTTATATACTCATTAAGTTATTTGATGCAAACATATTTATAGCCTGAAAGATTTAAAACTAAACGACATATCCCAAACACATTGGTAGCATCCAGAGATCACTCCACTCACGTGCTCTGCACGTCACGTACAACGACTGAGCGTTGATTGGCCATTTTGTAAACTGACTCGTTATTTCACAAAGAATCCTTGTGATTCGAAGTGCGCTTTGGCACGAACACTTTTTATGGATTTAAGCTCGGTCGTAGGTAGTCTAGTCTATTGGTGCTACGTGCGATGTGAAAATACTTTCTCTAAGAGCCACAAATAAGACGAGCTTACCTAAGAAACTATTTTGCAAAATACACTTCTTCTCGGTTTATAGCCTTTAAAGCCATATACCTATAGACAACGTAACGCAACCAAAATCACGTACGTAAGATAGTGGTTATTTCCAATAAAATTGACATTACAAGTTGCGTTATGCCTTAAAGTACACTGGTAGGAGAATAAATATCATGATACGATCCCCGGCGTACCTACGAATGGCGTCAAATGTAGTTATTGGGATCCCGCAGGCTAAATTGCGGCTGGCTCGGCGCTTCACAATCTAATATAAATTTCCCGATGCCTGTTCTGGCGAATTTTGGTGTTATGCCGTTGGATTACGGGCGTACAAGGGTTACAAGGGTTTTATGCTTGTACTTGGGTCTACAAATTAAAGCATTAAGGGCTGTTATTTTCGTATTCTATTTGAAATAACATTTTTAATAGTTTATTCAAAAACTGTTAAAACTGACAAATATTGTTTTATTGTTCGGTTATAGATAGTTTATTTAATAACTATTAAAACTGACAATGCTGTTTTATAGTTCGGTTATAGCTTGAAAGGGTACCTAAATACATATAAAAGCTGTATTTTGTCTGAAAACTGAGGGTCGAATCAGTTACGAGAGTAAAATTGATGTCTATCTTGCAAAGTTTATTTTAAAATATTATTATCAGGATTTACATTTACTAGAAAAACTTCTTCGGAAAAGAAAATTAAAAGTTGCATGATTGGTTACAAACAATAAAACATCGCCAATGAAATAAGTGGAAGGCGGCAGGACAGTTAAATGGCATCACAAATATTGACATGGTTGCCGGAGAGTTCTCTCGCGATCTCGCGGCTTCGGTACAGGCAAGGAAACTATATTTTTATAAACAGTATTTCTTGCGAGACTCTTGTGCTCTCAATCGGCGAAGGAAAACATCGTGAGGAAACCATAAATGTGCTATGTAATAATTGGTCGTATCTCAGACTACACTTTCTAGATTTCCTCTTCACATCAAATCTTAAGTAAGTACTCAGTACTAAGATATCTAATGGAATATCTACCTTATTATTTTTATTTTTTTCTTTACAACATCGTGAAACCTAGTAAGGTTTGTGTCGATTTTGGCACTGACTCGAGCTGTTACACTTTTTAAACACAGAATTTATAGTAGGTTTCATTTGGTGAGTAAACTTCTTAAAATTAAAGTTAGGACTTGATTGCATGCATAATAAGTAAGAAGGTAAAAACAAAAACTTTCTTTCATTTGATAAACTTATAAGGGTCAGTTGGACCAATAACAATATTTATAAAAAAGCAAGTAGGTAGATATTAGAAACCTTCTATGGTATAGAATAGAATTAACGTTTATTTAGCATAAATATAATAGGTATAATAATAACACATAAGCCAGAAATCTGTTAAAAAGGCAGATAATATAAAAAATGATATTTTAGGCGGCTCAAGCGAAACAATAGGGCTTACCTACTACCTACCTATGCTAAAATGGTATTCAGCTCAGCATAAATGTGCTCGTATATTAATACCTATACTATGTGGCATAAACTTTTTGTCATATCCATGTGCAAAAGATGAAGAATAACGTTTTTTCTGCGAGTGTACCTTCTACGCTCGGTTTGGCTCAGCGCCAGTTGACTATCCCATTTTATATATAAAAGTTTCAGAGGCTATACTGCAAGTCTTTGAGATCCGTTATTTCTGAGCGGGAGCCGCCAGCGCCATGTCTTGGAGCCAAGGCGCTTTCTGGAGTTAGCATTATAAATTCCGAATTATGTTGTCATTTTCCGGCACAAAGTGTCTCAACTCGAAATATTAAACAAATCCAACGTTTGAAGCTATTGTTTGTTTGCTATTGCGGTTTGAAACCAGGCTTGCATCAAAGGACATTTCTCTTCGAATAAAATATGTGATGCGCCTACGCAATGACATGCCCCCAAACGGTGAAGAAAAGCATCGTGAGGAAACCAGTTAGTATTCTAACAGCTGCGATGGGCTTGCAACTTTCATTTACGCGAGCCCTCATAACAATCAACAGTCTTTGTGGAGCAGAGGATGTTGATATTTTTATATTAAGGGGCTGACAACCATCAAACAACTTCTCGCTCGCACGTTTCGACATGTTGAAAGATATAAAATCACTAAACTTATTTTCTAAAAATCGCAATCAACCATTTTGTGTGCAATGTGATTGCACACAGTGTAGTAAAAATTTCATTTTGATCGATACAAGTTTTCCTACTTAAAAGTATGCTTTATGTACGAAAACTAGTAAAGCAAACTTTTGAGTAGGAAAACATGTATCGATCAAAATGATTTTTTTACTAAACTGTGTGCAATATGATTGCACACAAAATAGTTGATTGCGATTTTTTGGAATATGAGTCGCTTTGGTTTTAACTGTAATGGCAATGTAATATTTAATAAATAAAAAAATAAAAAATAAATTAACGTACCTACGGAATACCAACGATTGCAAAATGTGGGAAGTGAGGTAGGCTTGTGGACATGTGCGGACATGTGGCTTGTACCAAATGTTATATTTGGGCGTAACTAATGCCTCTCTTTGACATCCTCTAAGAATCTTGAATTAGAACTTGGTACTAAGAGGTCTGAAAGTATATCTACCGAGCCTGAGGATCAAAGTCGTACACGAATCGTGAGCTTAGCAAATAAAAGCAGAGCAAATAATAAATCTACTGATTCTACTCAAATCATTTCCGTAACAACTCTAGTAATAGGTACAAATGTAATATGAAACTTCTTTCATGTATGCCACATGTGCTATTTATTATTCTCCGACAGAGTAATTCTGTTAGTTCAATAAGTTATCAAGATTATTTTCCGTCTCTATGACGTAGCTGTGACCCAATCAATATCGGAAGTAATGTAAGGACCTTACTTCGCTATTAGTTATAGTTTATTTGTTTGTACCCTAACTTTCTTTGTCTCCGTCAAGAACAATTACCGAGAAAAGTAAGAGTAAACAATATCTAAAGTACTCTTACTTTAGATATTGTTTACTTTTAACAAAGGCTTTTGACAGACTTTTAAAATTTTTGATCGAGTGAGCGAAGCGAACAAAGATCTTTAGTTTCAACTTGGGCGATTTGGCATTTTATGTATGTATGTATGTATGTATGTTTGTCTGGCCATAACTTTCGAACCGTTGATCCGATCTGCATGAAATTTGATAAGTCGATAGTTTGTACTTGAGAAATTCACTGGTAAGTATATGAGTAAAATCAGATGAAGGGTTATTAAGATATGGGGTTTTTTAAGGGGGTAAAAATAAAAAAAGTTACATAAAAAAATCAAGTTACATGTCATATGAAAGGGCTTTGTTTGGACATTCCAACACAATTTTTTCTTTTTTTCTAGGACGCTCGGTTTTTGAGATACAACAAAAAAGTTAAATTAAGATAACCAGCAATCCAAGAGCTCTTATCTCTAAGAGTTTCGTTGGCATCAAGGTTTTTCTACTGGTCGGCCAGTTCCTTTGCTTTTTCTTATTTTTTTTTTCTTGAAATAAATTAAGGAGGTACTCAGTTCTCATAAAATGGTGACAACGACCAGGTCTGATGATGGAGTCAAGGTCTGTTCAACGGAACTCTTCAATAAATAGGCCAATAGAGTTGAAACTTGGTTACCGTACCAAGTTAGTAGGCGGTAGTCAGAAAAAAGTCCAAACATAATGTTTGGACTTGCCTTTGACTACCACCTACTCAAAGTTTTGGTGCGTTCGTCGGGTCGCATCACGAGATCTCAGTTCGGGGCGAACTACTAGTTATAGTAGTTTAAGGATTCATATCATAATAGCTTCGCACCACAGCTGCATGCATGGTGCCCGAATTAAAAGTTACGCACAGCTTTAGCTAACATGGTCATGGTTTAATCACTCTAGTTTCGCGGGATACCAAGATCTTTTGGGTTTTCACAATTTTACATGGGCATTTTTTCGAAGCGAATCGTGATTCGAAGGTAGGACTGTCATGAATTATGTATATTTCAAGTCAAAATCGGTCCAGTCGTTACGGTGCGTGATTAACTTATCAACATCCAAACTTTTGCTTCGAAAGTTTGCATGACTAGTGAATGACTTAAGTCACATTAATAGTAGCTTATGTGACAGGACACAATAGTGACACATAATGCACAAATAGACCTAACATAAACAAACAAAGAGGTACAATATGTGTAGTTTTTTCCCTTGCCGTTGTCTTGTCCAGGCATAATAATTTTCGAAATCCTAGTTTTTGTGTAACCAACTGACATTGACAGCAAGGTTCACGCCTCTTCACGGTAACCCAAATTTCCTTTTTGTGCCTCTCTACTGGAGTTTCCTGTTGTTTGACACTTCAAATAGTCAATCAACGTTGGTAGAGACTATTGCACCATTTATCGATAAGGGAACTTGAAAACGTTAAAATGTGAATAATTGGAGGATACATGTATGCATTAACCATGTACTTATCTTAGGGTTAGACTGATTAACCTTTAAGATGGTATAGGAGCTGGTCCAAGCCATACTCCACTAAACAATCAAGCTGTGTAAAACATAGGAACCAAAATTTCAATCCGACGTCTGACGCAATATACATTTACCTACATAGATAGTATTGAAACAACATATGCCAGAACTCGGTAACTCTATTAGTCTGTTGTTGGTCAGATAAATGGATGGACATAGACAGGTGGATAAGCTACGTTCGAATTCAAACGGTAACCCCAGAGCGTTGGCGAATTCAGATGAATCATTAGCAGGCACAGAAATCCGTACGATGTTTACTTATAGTGCGACTTTGAGGCCGTAGATGTTCGAAGAGAGTTTGTCTTCTGATTGACGAACAATAAATGAAAACGACACTAAAAGCTGTGTCAAATTGCTTTTTTTTCAAACTTTTCGTCGTCTATGTCGAAATAAATGGTTATATTTGTGTTGGTGATATAGGTATCATTTTATTACCGGGGTAGAGCAGACAAAAAATATGATAGATGTTCGTTTTATGTTTGGTAATATTTCGTACAAGCCAGCGGATTTATGAGTTAGCCTTAATTTTGAATCATACATACGTTTTAGAACTTTTATACACTTTGAGGCATGGTTTTGCATTATGTTTATTTTTGTTTTAAAAAACCTTACATGTACCTACACTTTCTCCTAACTACAAATCAGCAACACCATTTTATTATTGTATTCAATGTTTTTTAATATTATAGAGCATTTATAAGTCTTAGAAATTATAAGAAAGATCCCCATTTAATGTAAGCTTAGATAATCAGACAAATATATCTTCATTTAAAACTATAAGCAATGATAAATTATAAAAAGTTTGTATTTTGAAACAATATGAAAAGAATTAGCGCAGTTAAGATTATTTATGTATTAAGTTTTGTGGTTGAAAAATATTATTTCACAACATAAATGACAACATCCTAAATCTACTTATTCCCAGCAGCAGCTGCTGGGAATAGGTAATTTTACATAAATTATTACTAAAATGGGCACAAATTAGGCTTGAGTGATTCTCCAAAGCCCTCTGGTATTACACCATTGCTGTTTCAGATGGTTCGAAAAACCAAGGAATGAATTAAGTGGACACTAGATGTAAGGCTGAGTACCTATACCTACCTACTTTTCTCACATGTGTATATTATCTCATACGTGGTAAAATGCAATTTTGAGCTGATGATATAGTAGCCTTTTTATATAATATATTTATTGTATACAAGGTGTTCCAATACCTGTACTTAAAACTTCAGGGGGCTAAAGTACCCATCAATATGAATAACTTTATCTATGGAACCAACACTGTGAACGCGAAAAAAACAGCTGTTTCATACAAAAGGACGTTTTGCCAAGCTCGATTTTGAGCACCATTCAAAGTTCGAATGATGCTCAAAACCGTGCTCGGCAAAAAACCTACCTGACTAAAATGTATGAAACAGCTGTTTTTTTTCGCGTTCACAGTGTTGCTTCCATAGAAAAAGTTATTCATATTGATGGGTACTATAGTCCCCTGAAGTTTTAAGCACAAGTATTGGAACACCTTGTATATTACTTGCCTAATACCTGAAACAAAGCATTGCACCATATGTCACGCACGATATGAACGTGTCGTACGATGCAGTCCACTATGTCCACCAACTTGAGGCATCTGTACGCCTCAATTACAGGCAACCACACCCTTCAAATTGAAACAGCAAAGCTGCGGCGTCACAAATAGGCATTCTTTATTAGTATAATACGTTTTTGTAGCAATGAAGCATTTGCCAAATATGCCCATTACGATCAAAGCTTCAAATATCATAATATCGTTTCTTGGCTTAGGCCTCGTATAACTTGGATTTACTTATCTTTAACAACGGATAAAGATTATTACCCTTGACACAGAACAGCGGGATGAGTCAGCTGAACAGTGAGGGATCCTAATAGATTTACGACTCACTAAATTTAAAGCCCCCAGTACCCGATATAAATCTTTAGCAGTTGAATATAGCAGAAAATATGAGGCGCGACCACATCACGTCCTGTTTATTCGTCTGGTCCGTTTTATTTATTCGTCAATAACCATAAATGACAAACAATATAAGATTACAAACTACTGCAAAATGTGGGTATATATAATAAATAAATAAATAAATAAATATTGGTGGACATTCCACACAGCACTATATCGCCCCAAACTAAGCCAAAGCTGTGATATGGGAACTAGAGAGCTGATATACTACTTATATAATTTTGTTTTGTAAATACATACTGTAGTGTTTGTATCTACCTAGTAGATATAATACCCTATCTCATGTGCACAAGCGGTTATGTAACTGTCAGTGTCAAGCTCCTAACCTGTCAATGTCAGCCACACGTCTTGGCGGGACGGGGACAGGGTTGGGCGGGAAAACCGGGAGACACGGATGGTGAACGATGGGACACGTACAGGAGGCCGGCTTGGTGTATCAGTGAGCCAGGGTTATCAATATAATACAGGATTTTACAGTGGCGACGAGGATAAAGGTCAGTGAATTCTATATTTTACAAAAGAAATAAAAGGAATCCAGATATATGGCTTCTCGCTTTGTTTGTAAACTATAGTTTTGACCGTGGCTGGCGTGTGGTGGGTGCTCGATTCGACGAGCTATGGAGCAATAATACTGGTCTATCTAACGTATGAGACATAGATATGAGATGAATGCTTATCATAAATTGCATTTAACCAACCAACATACTTACCTACTTATAATCATTTCACTCCAATCCAACCATCAGTTGTTTTATTGATTGTTATACCTACCGAGCTGCAGCAGGTGTAGCGTTGTGGTCACTGCCTATCTACTCGTGAGGTCGCATAAACGGACAACTCGATGGATGGAGTACATAACGATTTGCAGTTTTGCGTTATACCTTCCTGCAGTACTTTGTTGGTATGTAGGTGTTTGTGTGCTGCATGCAGCAGCAAAAGGGTCTCAGCGTATGCCTCACCACTATATTAGTAGATAGGCGCTGTTATTCTACCGAGACCTTCAGCCAATAAACCTTGTGAGAAATTTATAAGTGTGGAGTGTTCTCTTATAAAATAAGTTACAATTAAGTATGTTAAAAATAAACTGTACATACAAATTAATCATATAAAAAATAGTATTAAACTTACACACTTATATCATACAGTGTGAGTCGTTACAGGTGAGTGTGTGTTATATGCATGGGCTTCCATGATTCCCCCAGTCTCTTAAGAGTGGTTATCACAGAGGGAAACCCACAACATGTGTGTGTGTTAATAAAGAAAGTGTTATAAGATAATTCTAGCATGCATGAAATGGTTTTAACTGTCATTATGAGATACCATTTATCTTCTAAGTACATTCTACCGCTATAGTCAAATCAAGAAAAAAGAAGATGATTATTAGATATGTGATACCAAGTACTAACAACAAATAGATGAATCAGAAACACTAAATGTACACCGGTACAATTAAACCCAATAGTAAAAAGAAAAAAATCAATACTTTAACTTTGAAATGGATATGTAATAGGAATATAAAGTTATAAGTATAGGTATCAATCAGCAATTGGTTGATAAAATATGTACGATTAATTACTTGTCATATTATAAGGTGAGCTGTTAGCGGTCATGGATTACCTGCCATGAATGGGTTGCAGTTTCATGTTAAAGGTTTACCATTCAACGGGTTGAATAATTGTTGGTCAAGGATTTACCATTGAATTTGGAATTGGTTATTTGGAAAAGGCTTACCATTAAATTGGTTTCATGGTTATGGTTAAGGCTAACTATTAAATTGGTTGCTATGTTAACTTTAGGCTCACCATTAAATTGGTTGCAAGATACTGTCATGGCTTACCATTAAATTGGTTGCACACTTTTGTGATCAAGGCTTACCATTAAATTGGTTGCACATTGTGATCAAGGCTTACCATTAAATTGGTTGCAAGATTATTGTCAAGGCTTAACATTAAATTGGTTGCACCCTTTTGTGATCAAGGCTTACCATTAAATTGGTTGCACATTGTGATCAAGGCTTACCATTCAATTGGTTGCACATTGTGATCAAGGCTTACCATTAAATTGGTTGCAAGATTATTGTCAAGGCTTACCATTAAATTGGTTGCACCCTTATGTGATCAAGGCTTACCATTAAATTGGTTGCACATTGTGATCAAGGCTTACCATTCAATTGGTTGCAAGATGATTGCTAAGGCTTACTATTAAATTAGTTGCACACTTTTGTGATCAAGGCTTACCATTAAATTGGTTGCACATTGTGATCAAGGCTTACCATTCAATTGGTTGCAAGATTATTGTTAAGGCTTACTATTAAATTAGTTGCATACTTCTGTGATCAAGGCTTACCATTAAATTGGTTGTTAATTGTTGATCTGAGGGTACCATTGAATTATTGACCCACAGCTTACCATTAAATTGGTTGTACAAGAATAACGTTTTCCATTACATAAGTTACTTCTTATGGATCAGAACTCACCAATAATTTGCTAAGAAACAGAATCGTGAATACAATGGCCTACCAACAAATTGAACAGAACTTTACAAAAAATACCTGAGTAGGTATGCACCTAGATAGCCGCATGTCGTGGAAGAAACACCTTCAAATGAAAAGGGACCAATTGGCCCTGAAGTACAGAGGACTACACTGCCTACTTGAGCGAAACTCAAAACTGTCGGTAGACAATACGTTACTTATCTACAAAACTGTAAGGAAGCTGATTTGGACCTATGGCATCCAACCATGGAGTACCGCCTGCATCACAAATATTAACTTAATTCAACGCTTTCAAAATGGAGTCTTGAAAAGTGTATCGAATGCCCCCTGGTTCATAAGAAATACCGAGTTGCATGACATCCTCAAAGTCAAAACAGTATCTGAAAAGATCAAACGTACTGCTCAAGTCTACCAAGTCATACTAGAAAACTACCCCAACCAACTAGCACAGATACTCACGAATCCCACATACATGAGGAAACTTAAAAGATAAGATGTCATGCTTTTGAGTGACCAATAATGTACTGAGTAGACAATTCAGAAGTGTACTCTGCCTAACAATAAAACCTACAAAATATTGGTCATAGGTAGTTAAAAGAACTGATCGCAGATAAAACTCCACCAGATAAATTTGATGTACATGGAGACAGTGTGTTAGTCGGACTGAGAAAGAAAAATTGAAAAGATTTTCAGACATTTACTATGAAGCTGCTGACATACAATCGATAAAACAAAAAAGAGCAATACTATTACTCTTAGGAGGAACAGGAGTACAAGAAATATTTTATAATAGTATATCGGAAGCTAATAATTATGCAGAGCATTTTCTCCTGCAGTACAATAAATCATATAAATGCTCGATGATGCATCGAATAGCTCAATTAGGAAACGAAAGCTTTAAAACATTTATGAATAAACTACGAGACCAAGCGTTGAAATGCAAGTTTGATAAACCAGATGAACATATAATGGATAAATTAATAAAAACATGCACTTCAACCTGAACTACAGCAAAAGATTTTAACCATGGGTAATGAAGCTACACTAAGCAAAGTCATAGCCCTAGAAAATACCTTACAAGCTGTAAATCATCAGATTGAAAACTATGAAAGAAATAGAACAAAATATGAGGTAAATGCTATAGCAGCAAGAAAAAAAATTGATGATGAGGGATGTGGAAGATGCGGCTGCATTGGGTATAGCTCCACAGATTCAAGCTGCCCTGCAAGAGTAGAAAAATGTAGAAGATGTGGTAAAATTGGACACTTTCAGAGTGGCTATAAAAAACCTGAGCAACAACTCAAATGGAAGATGGAAGCCAGGCAAGATAAATATAAAAGCTACACAAGACTACGCAATAAACCTACAATAAACTAACTCTCGTAGAAGATGATGAAGTCCACTACGTTTTTTAATGTCATTTCGGATGCAAGTTTTGTATGCAACATAGGGAATCTAGGAGTGATATTTGAAATGTTAATAGGTCCAAGAAAAATTTAATTTCTGATCAGGTATGGGAAATTTGAAAGAGAACCAAGCAGTGTTCTAAAACCAAGTTCTTGAGGCAACCAAAGAAAAATTTTAGGACATAATAATGGTAGCGAAACACATATAAATTTAGATATGAAAACAAATTGCATTACTATGTTATGTTAAAATGAATGGCGCTAGCTCTTAGCTGGGCAAGGATACAGCAATATGTTAAGGAGTATTGAAACTTAAAATCAATGACAACCAGATTAAAACAGAAACCTTTCCCTAAACTTAAGGACGTCCTAGTAGAAATCCCGATAAATTACGCAGTCAAACCAGTCATGCGACCTCACAGAAAAATACCAATACCGATGGCAGAAGAAATAAAAAAATTTTAGAAATCAGACATTATTGAGGAAGTGCATGAACCATCAGCATGGGTTTCGCTATAGAACCAGTTTTTAAACATAGGCATAGTAAGATGCTCCTGTGTCCCATATCCACATACGAGGCGCGCCAACATGGCAATACTCAGGGAGAACTTACACAGAAGGAGTAAAACCATTGACTGTGTTCATAGAGAGTATCTCTGGACTTAGATTGCCAAAAGGCTATAGAAGAACTTCAAAGCTTTCTTGGGCTCGTCAACTTGGTAATATATAAATAAATGGATCGTCAATTTGGCTACTATGACAATACCATTAAAATAACCACCTACTACAAAATAAATTATGCAAAAAGAAGAGAAGTTTTCTTGAAAGAAAAAAAAATAGACTAGATTCCTATGCTCAAAGACATAAATGACTGAGAAAACTATTCTGAAGCGAGAGATAGAGATAAGTAGCAGAAGGAAAAGGGGAAGGAATATGGGGACCGGAAAAGAAGAGCCGAAGATTCAGATATAATGGAAGGAGATAAGGTTTATGGGAATAAGAAGGAAAAGACAAATAAGGTGTCATCAATTATTAATCAGATAGGTGTAGTTGAAAATGTTGTCGCCGGTAATATAGCAGTAAGGAACCAAGAAACTGGGCTGAAGATAAGGACAGCGATTATTCACTTAAAATGCAATGGTCAATGGAATTCGGTAACACTTGGAGGAGACATGAGCGAACGACGAGTTGTCAGTACATCATACCAAATGTTATGGGTGCAGAAGTGATTTAAAGTAGTTTTAATTGTAAGATTCTATGTGGGGTCATTGTAAGTATATTCAGGTTTCTATTAATAAAAAATATTTAATAAGAAAGGGGTTGTAGTGTTTGTATCTACCTAGTAGATATAATACCCTATCTCATGTGCACAAGCGGTTATGTAACTGTCAGTGTCAAGCTCCTAACCTGTCAATGTCAGCCACACGTCTTGGCGGGACGGGGACAGGGTTGGGCGGGAAAACCGGGAGACACGGATGGTGAACGATGGGACACGTACAGGAGGCCGGCTTGGTGTATCAGTGAGCCAGGGTTATCAATATAATACAGGATTTTACACATACTTATAATATTATATAACACCCAGACAAAAAACGTTTAATGTTTTTGTGAGTTAAATAAATATTGGTGGACATTCCTCACAGTTGGTGTTGGTGTTCCTTATGTAGGTAACTTTTTGTGCCTAAATGTACTGGATTTGAATGTATCTCTGACTGCCTCCCTTAGCCATCGTCAAAGAATATTAAGTTAGTATTCGATCTAAGAGATTTAAGGGGACATTTACACAGTCTGGACATCAAAGCTGCTATTTTTCAGTAATATTTAAATATGATAATAAAGTAGGTACATACATATTTCTTTATTTAAGCATTAAAATACCGTTTTTGCCTTTACTTTTTATTAAAAAAAGTCATGTGTTATTTATGACGTACAATTTGATAATACAAGTCGACATGCTCACACACTCAATATAAACGATAAAAATAATAATATAATAAAAATCAACAAGGCGATGGTCGAACTTCGCTCGAAGGATTTACAAGTGGTTAGGAGTACAAGACGAACCTTGTACCAGTTAAGTTAATTCTACTCATTTCGAATGTGCTTAGTTTCCTACTGGAATAGAAAGGGACCGCTGCCTATGTATGTACTTGTGGTGTAACAAGGTATTATGCAAATTGGTGGGATTACCTTTACCGTCTTATCCCTAGTCCGGAGGTTTCAACTCAAGCGGTGACCTGAACTGATACGAGATTTCAGATATAAAGGATTTATGTACAACTTAACTTGATGCTTTTAAAACATAATACCGTATATTTTAGCCAATACATTAAATGCAAGTATAAAGAAAACCCATTTAACAAGACTTCAATATTAGTTATGGCACCTTCTTCTTATTCTTCTTTTATTTGTGGCTGTTCATTGGCCGATAGGGTTTGCCACGAATTTGCCAACGTCAAGTTGTTATAGACTTAAAACAAAAAGGCGGAGATCTGAGTTTACCAAGGGTTCTAAAAGTTGATTCGTTGAAATGATAAAAAATCATTTGTATTACAACAATAAGGATAATAGGTATATATAGGATAAAGGATCTTAAACTAAAATAAAAAAAAATAAAGTAGTTAGGTGAGTATGGCATATTAATACACTGTTTGTTTGTACTTATCAACAGCAAAGTCATAGTCAAAAGGTATTTATTCGATTGAATTACAAGGATCACTTCGAAAGCTAAATGAATGCGCATGCAGTACGCACTCGACAAAGCCTAGAGCTTGCCTGCCTAAGAATAGGCAACAAACTTACGGGTTGGTTCCTAGCGTTCATTTCTATGATCCTTGTTACAATTGTGTGCGTCTGTCTTTACGTACGTAGTATTGTCTCATTGGTCAACACAAGCATATTCAACTAAAACCTTCTGTTCGTTTTTACAACATTCGTCTCTATCGAGTCCCACTAGCAAAATAAATCAATACGAGAGGGGCGTGTGTATGTTTACGGCTGACAGCAATTATGGGGACGTTGTTTGCCGTCCGGCGTCCGGTGTCAAGTACCAGACAGCGGCATGTCATTAGTACACGCTCGCTGTCGTTCGCCTGTGAGGTGAAGCCCTAACGAGGTATACACGTTTGATAGCAAATTAAACTGAGCAAATATCTAGTTTCATGTTAGTTTTTAGTGTTTTATGTGGACTTTTAGTTGTTCTAGTCTGTTTTTGGCTCTACAAATGAGAATATACAATACTCTCATCTCATAGAGTTTAAAACTTAGAAGTTTATTTGATTTACTTGCAAAAGCCTAAACTAAATCTTAATTTAAATATGGGAGCAATTGAGGTCTAAATATTATTAGCAGATGGCGGTGATCGAGAAACATGTTGTAAAGGTTTCACGTTTCGACAGTAGTATTTTAGTAGACATTGTTATTTTAGTAGTATTTTCCCATCTCTTTTTCTATCATCTTAATGCTATTGGTGGGTCTCTATGGCAGTGTGACATTGTGGCTCGTAGTTAGCGAATGCCCAGTGCTATTTGTCAACATGTCCCAAAGAGGACCATGGTTTTGACAGTTTGCTATGCCGATTTGAAAAGGGTGGCAATTTGGCACAAAGCCTCTCGGGCAAAGAGTCAATTAACTTAGTATAATTATAACGAAATACTGTCTGTTCTTAGGTAAATATTGAAATTATGTACTTATTTTAATAAATTCAATTAGAATTTCAAGGTCAAAGTTACTTATAAAGGTGCAAAAAACGATATCTGGTCTGTTTCAAGACAAATATGTGTTTCAATAAATGCAATTATAATTAAAACCTACATTTTAATTTGAATTCTGCAACTATCGGTATTGAAAGCTTTTTTACTTAGCATATTAAATTAATTAACTTTATTAACATGATTTTTTATGATAATGATATATTTGTTTTTCAAATAGATATGTATAAACATAAGGAGATACAAAAAAGAGAACAGAAAGAACACAACAAGAGCTTCATATCGAATGGTTGGTCGGTTTAATAAATATACAATATCATCAATATTTATAATATTTACCAAGCACTTGTCTTCATTCATTCATTCATTCATTCTCTTGCCGGAAAAGGGAAAATGTCTGTCTACTAAGGTAAAACTTATTTAAACTATTTCTCAAGAAGTTTTAGTGGTTTCGCGAAAGTGCCTGCAATCTGAATTTTGCACATAAAATCTTATAGCGACCGTGGCCTAGATACAATGTAAGCGTGAACCATCGATATATTAGGGTTGCCGGAGGGATAGGCTTTAATTAAAATTAATGGCACCATAATTTGATAGCGCTTTGGGCTTTATAGAATCTCGTATCGCCAAAGTACTTATGTAAGCTGTAAATCTATTTGACCAATTAGTCATTCGCCCTGAACGGCACTCTCGAGATGTATCCATATATTCTTTGATTTACTTACCTTGAATATAGGAGAGCAAAACTAAAAGTGATAATCCTAAATAGTTTTTTTACCTACTACAACAACATTAATGTTTCTAGAATCGAGATAGACCACTTTCTTGGAATTATTCAACAAAAGTTAAATAACCCCAAAGCTCATAATCAGTACCACAATAATTTTATGTTGAAATATTTCCTTTTTTAAACAAAATAAAAAAAAAACATTATTAAGTTTCCTACATTTGTTTTTCAATTATATAGATTTCAGGTAGGTACTATACATATATGTATATGGTAAGACTAGCCAATTTTGCGTTTAGAGTCCTGTAGGTACTCGTACCTCAAAATAAATAACAAAATCATTTGAAAACTCATTGTGGTACTTTATTAGATAACTAAGATATATACCTAATCATCAGTCTCAACATAGAAATAAATCGGATTTCGGTCTTTAAAAGCAAAGTAACAAAATAAAACTCTTGTTTCGGAAAACTTGTTACAACTTTCTGAGCTGATATAACAAACCAGCCCTAAAACACGTTATTTTATACTTATCGTAATAATATTGCGTAGCATGTATGCCGCTGGGTATTTTTATTGGGTGGCAATCCATCACACACGGTATTGTTATAGTTCGATAAAGGAATAATAGTGTGGAAAACGAAGTAATATATCATCGTGATGTATGGTGCTTTTCTAGTAATAATCAGATACCTCTTTCAACGAACGAGATATACTGTCTCAGAGTCAGGCTATCCGTAAGAATAAAATATTTTATAGTTACGGATATTTTTTATGTTTACTTTAGACTTGTCTTAAACAAAGATGGATTACTCAAATATGATAAAACCGATAAATGTTTTATGCTTGTGATGTATAAGGTTTTGCCTCATAAGCTTTGCTACCTTGCATAAAATTCTTACGCAAAAAATATTAAAAGCAGATGTCTATCGTACAGACTGTCAAAGTCTAGTTTAGAGATCTGAGGCTTCAATAAAATATGTGTATGTTATAAATTACATTTAAATGTTATTTTAACAGCGAACAATGTTTAGTACTCAATAAATTTCATTTCATTTCATTTCATTTCATTTCATTTCAAAAGGAGCTTTATGTCGTTTGCAAGAAGTTCATAGTTTCAATTCGGTTTTCGTTTAAAACTAAAATACCTAATAAGTGCCAGAGCACTGGTGGTCTAGTGGTAGCGGCCCCGCCTTCCGATCTTAAAGTCGCGGGTTCGACCGGTCGTACACCAATGAGTTTTTCTGTTCAAAAATGTATGTGTACAATGACAGTACTCTCAAACGATGAAGGAAAACATCGTGAGGAAACCGGCATGTCGTGGAACATAAAAGTTCTCTATCATGTGTCTCGAAAGAAGCCTCTTGAGGCTCACCTAAAATCCTTTCACCACACTGTTTCGAACGAAACTAGTGACACGACAAAAGAGAGAGTGCCAAGATGTCTTCAGACTGTTCTACGGTTTATGGTATCGGAAAACATCACTACATAGTATAAAACAAAGTCGCTATCTCTGTCCCTATATCACTATGTATGCTTAAATCTTTAAAACTACGCAACGGATTTTGATGCGGTTTCTTTTTATAGAAAGAGTGATTTAAGAGGAAGGTTTATATGCATAATACAAGCATAATCTCTTAGGGATAACCCACAATACCCGTGCGAAGCCGGGGCGGGTCGCTAGTAAGTTTATAATTTCATATTATTATCTTGAGTGCCGAGGCACTAGCTGTAGGCGGGTACTAAAAGCGGACGCTAAATAGATAAGCCAGGATGATTTATGTATAATTTCAAAGGATGTTATCAATGAAGCCTGTCAGTTTCGATTGCAACGTACTAGGTTATGTGGCTACGGCGTACACAGACACACTACAACAACAAAAACCTTTGTAGGTAGTAGGCGAGTAACCAACTGAGACATAAGATGCGGGTTCAATCACGGTGGGATAATTGTTTCTTTTTCAGAGTATTGTGATATTATAATACAATCTGGTGCCCGCGACTTCGTCTGCGCAGGATTAGTCACACAATATCTTTATAAATTGTAGCCTATGTGTTAATCTGATGTATGAGCTATTTTATTGTAAAGTTTCACTAAAATCCATTCAGTAGTTTTTACGTGAAAGAGTAACAAACATCCAT
This sequence comes from Chloroclysta siterata, assembly GCA_932294275.1. Classification (NCBI taxonomy): domain Eukaryota; kingdom Metazoa; phylum Arthropoda; class Insecta; order Lepidoptera; family Geometridae; genus Chloroclysta; species Chloroclysta siterata. The sequence continues at coordinate 13,055,361 of OW028600.1, read as the reverse complement.
CCATCCATCCATACTTATAAACTTTCGCGTTTATAATATTAGTAGTATAGGTTAGGATATAGTAGGATACAGTAGGATTATATTAATCATGATATTTATTGTATTGCACTCATACCCATGACACAAAGAATCCTTAAAACTTGTACTTACTTTTTTTTTTTATAGTCCTAGGAAAAATTAAAAAACTTAAAGCATTTTTTTAATCCTAGCAGTGAAATTAAAGAAGGTCAAGTAAGTAAAAAAAACCTTGTATACTACGGTTTATGTACATACCGGTACAGGGTCATTAAAAGCATAAAACCATAAAGTCGAAGTACGCGACTAAAATAGAGGGTAGGCGATCGATGGACACACCTAGCCGGGCGGTTGGCGGCCGGTGGACAGGCCATACATAACGCTAATAGGGCGCACCTTGTTTTTATATTCGCTAATAAACCAGATTATGGTCGGCCGAGTGCTCTGCGCTGGAATATCTGGTAATTCCCCGGATATAAAATGTACCCGCTGTAGGATTAACGTTTATGTAACTTAGTTTTTTATCTGTAATAAATGTTATTTTTTTTTTACTCCAATGTAAACCTATAAATATTTTTTTATTTTTTTATTCTTTATTTATTTCTTTATTCCTTCCTTACTTGCTTATTTCTTTTGACAGATTCATTGACTTTACCATCATGATACGGTCTTTTGGCCCATTATTTTATGACAACTAAGCAATACGCGCTGCTATAAGTTATCACAATATACCTGTATATTATAGACTAGCGGCCTGTCCCAGCTTCGCATGGGTGGTCATAAATTTTTTGAACATTTTAGGATAAACTTAGACCGTGGGTTCGAGCCTCGCGTCTACTTATTTCATACATTTGCACGTCCTTCTCCTTGAGTGAGTGAAATCGCACCCCTTGCGTGACCCGTGGACCCGTTAACATTTTTAATTTCGTCATATCTTTTGAATGGAATGTCCGATTTGAAAAATTTAAGAAGTAATCTATAGGTATTGAAACCGTCTTAATTATGAAATGATTTATTTGGATAAGGATTAATACCAAGGTACAAATAAACACCCTTTTCTTTATAATAATTTTTTTATAATAAAAGAACACTTATTGTGACATAACTATAATAGTTAGACATATGCTGTCGCGACATTTTTTGTAGATGATGACGTGTTCTACAAAATCGTAGTACATTGTTTTGTTCTATCATCAATAGTTTTCGCAGCGCACGCGATGTAAGGTTTTTGTTTTCCACCTTGGGTTACATTATTGGAGTTTTAGTAAGGATCCCTGATTTTTTTGAAAATATAATATAGCCTTTGTTACTCAGGGATAATGTAGCATTCTAATGGTGAAAGAATTTTTGAAATCGAACCAGTAGTTTTTGAGCCTATTCGTTACATACAAAAATGCAAAAATACAAAAATACAAATGTTTCCTCTTTATAATATTAGTGTAGATAGAATCAGAAATGAGAAAATCCGTAGGAGAACCAAGGTAGCCGACATAGCTCGCAGAATCAGCAAGTTGAAGTGGCAATGGGCAGGTCATATAGCTCGAAGGACTGATAACCGTTGGGGAATAAAGGTTCTCGAATGGCGACCACGAACAGGAAAACGAAGCGTGGGACGCCCTCCTACCCGATGGACTGACGACATTGTCAGGATCGCGGGAAGTCGGTGGATGGAGAAGGCTCGGAATCGTTCTTTTTGGAAATGTATAGGGGAGGCCTATATCCAGCAGTGGACTTCTTTAGGATGATGATGATGATCCGTATATTGCAGATGAAAAACCAGGAGAAAAATAACAAAAAATACGTTATTGAAAGCGATTTAAAATCAGGAATAGGTACACTATCTGGCTAGAATAGGTGGTCCTTTTCATGAATAAGCTTTCATTACTCCTTTCAACAGAAATGGAGCGCGGTTTCGAAATACGCTTTTCATTACAGCGCATTGAAAAGCGTTGACTGACGCCATCGCAAATACCTACAAATAGTAAACGATCATTTTTAACGAGAGCCAAACTATACCGAAAACATGCTGAAAAACGCTTGCCTCTACCGTATTTTCAGTTTGGTAACCTTTGACGTGAGCGTTACACCAGAAAAATTTTTCACGTAAAATATTCATATATTTTTTTCGAGATTGGCAGTACCTACTACGCGTAACTCATTTTGCGCTCTTTCTATGTGCATGTGTGTGTTCGCTGTTTCTATGTGTGTTTCTTTCTCTTTCTATTTCTATACCTATGTGTTGTTTCTGTGGTGAAAGCATAAAATAAGTAAACCCACAACGTTTTTACTACTGTAAGTAGGTACGTGTACGAAATACTCTTTTAAATATTTATTACAGATGAGAAAGTGAATTTTCTTGAGAAAGTAGATACTTTTTTACGAGCGATAAAGAACCCATATGCATTGTAAATGTCAGATGTAAGCAGCTTTTTTATGTTTGAATAAAATTCCTTGAGTATTCTATGAGCGAGGGTAGTAGATAATGATGGTACAGAAAAGTGAATAATGAAAAAGAGGTACCTGGTAGATACTTCGAAATACGAGTACGTTTATTAATCCTATTTCCTATCCTATTCCATCCTATTAATATACATGGTGTTAAAATACCACTCCCGAAAACTTCAGGGGGCTAAAGTACCTATCAATATGAATAACTTTTTCTAATGAACCAACACTGTGAACGCGAAAAAAAAACAGCTGTTTCATGCAAAAGTTCAATACCTGCCAAAAATATATTAAACAGCTGTTTTTTTTTTCGCGTTCACAGTGTTGGTTCATTAGAAAAAGTTATTTATATTTATGAGTACTTTAGCCCCCTGAAGTTTTCAGGAGTGGTATTTTTACACCTTGTATAAATGCAAAAGTAACGAGACTAGATGAATGGGTTTTAGTGGCTCAACCACGCCTTAACTACTGAACTGATGAAAAAAAATTAACGTGTTTTAAAACATGAACAAGCCCAATAAAGAGAAAATGCCGTAAATATTATTTTTGACACGCGAGCAAAGCCGCAGGCAGCGCCTAGTATGATATCATTTTATTATGGCAATTCGCACTTAGAGATCCATAATGTATATCGCCTTACGTTATATCCGAAGGAGGGGCCTTCTATTGTAAGGCGATTTAACCGTTTAGTGTTGAATTCAGGACATTCGCAAGAATTTGCCGGCAAGTCTATATTGAGCTCAGAATTATTTGTGTTTGAACAAGTAAAGAAAGCAACAACATATGAAATTATTATTCATAATCATCTCAAATGCCTTATTTACGTGACTGTACTTATTCATTGTACTCAACAGTCTGCGAACCATTAGTTCCACGATAAATCTTGCCTTTCAAACAAGAGCGTGGCAATCTATTCTGCCCTTTCATACCCTCATACATAACTATAGTTTTCAAGCTCCGTATCGGGACTCGGGACTAAGTCCCATAAAGTAACAACCCTCAACTACAAAGAACATTAGCATCGATTTACATAAACGGATTGGAGTTCTTAGTCCACTTGGATTTAAATAATAAACGCGATTTCGAACTCGGTGTGGTTCAACAAGACAGATTCTAAACAAAGCCAAGATAAGTTATTATTGCCACAGACAGTGAATGATCACTGGATTACTGGCATTTTATTTACTAAATCCCGGTTTTAGCATCTCAGAGTATCGCTATCCGTCAGAAATAAAAATACTTGCGCCTCTACTTTAGACTCGTCAAAAACAAAAAGAAATATTAGGTGTATAGGTGAATGACTGAGACGAACCGAAGACTCAGTGGCACGTCTTGGGAGAGACGCAACAAATCTTGATGATGATAAAAACCAGCACTTCAGGTTTAGTAACCCTAAGGTACCTAGTATTCAACAATTCTAGCTCTACTTTGCACTATTTATTTATTTGCTACAATGTGGTTACAATAGGTTCTTCAGGTAAAAATGGTCAGCACATTACTATAATCTAGCATGCAAATAAAATTATACAATACCGGTTTTTTTGTCATCATAAACGTTCTCAGAGCCATTAGGTATATATAAAAACATGATGTAGGCACTTACAGTCACTGTTGGCAGTACTTATATTTTTCCAAACTTTCAATTATGTACTGACGGAAATTGGCCAAAGAAATATAATTTTGAACTTTTCCGCAGATAAATGGTTCTTTTGCAAGTTCTCGAGTTTGGCTTACGTCTTCGGGGGCGAACTTTCAAGGTTTTTGTAAGTTCGTAGGTAATTTTAGAGCCCTTTGAGGTTATTAGAGTTTCACTGTTATTGGCATTTCTTTAAAACATAATAGGAGTTTCGTTATTGCCGAAATAATTTTCTTCCAGATTTGTAATCGACGTAATGTTCAGAGCGGAACACAAAAAATAAAAGATGCCAAAAACTTATTAAGCTGGGTAACCAACGTTACGAGGTGTAATGTAACATGTTACACAGCGAGCATTCATGCAGTCAGCACGTAGTGTTACGGGGAAACCAGCGAGCAACGAGCCGCTCGTTGCTCGCTTTGAAGTGCTCCACCCGGCTGCCGGTTTTTTGGCGAATCCTTTGACTGGTACGCGGTTCAGTCAGTACGCTGTAACAAGTCGGCCACCTTGACTGAGAGTGGCTAGCGAATATGGAGCACAGAGTTTTGACGAGCATGTTACGCCGATTTTTAAAACACAGCGAACATGCTCAATGCGTAACATGCTCGATGCTAATTTTACATTACACCACGTAACGTTGACCAGTACCCAGCTTTAGCTTCATAGCCAATCTGTCTGTACTGTATTGTGAGTATGTCAAATAAATGTATTTTCTTTCTCTCTTTTCTATAGCTTAGTTGGCCCAAAAAGGAAGCAAAAAGCAAGAGTGTCAATAATGTCGTGATCGCAGTTACTAAATGAAAATAATAATCGTTACTTTTAGTAACATGGTATTATTAAAAGAATCCAACATGCCGATTATTTGAGAAACGCAATTCCTATTCAAGTCACAGAGGCGAGTGTGTAGAGGACGTCGAGCCCCCCTCGCCTCTAGCACATATCTTGTGTAGTAGGCCCAAACTTACGGACGTGATGAGCCTGCCTTTGTACAACTACACTTCGGTTTACGACCGGCCGTACAACACGTACGATATGAACTTTTCGACAACGGTTGAGTAGTTTAATTTTAAGATGGTAAAACTTTTCCACGTATAAGCAAAACTGCAGTGCAAGTACGGAACTCATTTCGCTAAATTTAGCGATAGTCAAATTTGTGATATTTTGACGAATTGTGCGAGTACGGAACAGGGGGTCGCTATTTTTTGACGATCGCCAATTTTCGCGATAATTGTAAAATGGCAACTCGGAAACTTTCGGTTTTGAACACAGATGTGTAATTCGCTTATATACACGAATTTGACAACACGATCGTGAAATCAAAAGTACTACCATACTCGCATTTTACGAATATCACGACTTTCATCAAAATCGCCAAACAATCGCTAAAACCCGTTTCCACGAATAGAAATGTCAAATTTAACGATCGCATAGTTCGTAAAAAGATCGGTACTTGCTGGGCTGTACTCCTAAAATTATTAGAATAAAATATCATTCATTATTTTTTAGGAGAATCGGTGGACTGGTCGCAAGATTGTGCAAATACGCCCGAGCAATATAGATATTTCTCTTCGAAAAATGTATGTGCACAATCTTATTGCTCTCAATCGGTTAAAGTAAACATCGTAAGGAAATTAGATATTCTGATAGTTTTTAATATAGATATTCTGCAGCAGCAATGGGCTTGAAACCTGTCACGTACCTATAGATTACCAAAGTACAATATGTGAGTGAGTATGTGACAAATGTAATATTTGGTCACACCTCTGACTACTAAAGTGAGTTCTAAAAGCCTGATGATCCCAATATAGCATTTTATGGTCCTATAAATATTTTTTTTTGTAAGCTTGAATCGAGTAAAATATAACAGTTTTTAAACAAATTTCGAAGAAACATTTTGGGTAGATATATTTTCAAGTTGGCGTAGACTCATAAATCACCAAAACCGAATTCACTATTAGATTAGCTTTAAGGCGCTATATCTTCGAAAACCCTGAAATTTTGCATATGAATAGAATGATGATATACGGGTAGCTCGCAAAAGTCGCAATAAATTATGTCTATATTTTTCTTGAGCTCACTTAGTAGTAAGTATACCTTTTTTATTCTACTTGTCCATAGAACAAGCAGATGGCCTACCAGATGTTAAGTGGTAACCATCACTTATAAAAAAGCATTGCCTCGCAAGTCGAGAAACGAGAAACCAGATAACTGTTCGTTCAGATATAAGCACATATCTCAATGAAACCACCAAAATAGCATCACACTGATACTGGTATTACTAGGGTCACTGAGAATATACAAGAGAAATTAAACAAATAAATATTGGTGGATTTTCCAGATACCACAATTTTTTTTAAATTAACAATTTAACAACTGGATATATACATTTTGTAAGAAATAGTCGACGTTTTACTAGTAGGTCATTTTACTTAAATCGTACATCCCACAAGGGCGTTATACAGATTGTCCTTCTGATACGGACCGAAAAAAACGGTTGCTATCGCGAGTTAACGTATTTTACAATACCAAGTTCAACTTGGGATATGAGAACCAAATAGCTGCTATAATACTTATATTTATTTATTTAAGAGTAGTAGAGCTCTTTGTGAATGGCTCGTCCGGGGAAATACTACCGCGACGCCTTTTTCTGCTGCTAAGCAGCGTTGCTGTGTTTCGGTTTGAAGAGTGTGGTTGCCGATGTAATTACAGGCACATGAGGCTTAACATCTGTATGCCTCAAGTTGATGGACGCAGGGCAGTGCATCGTAGGGCACGTTTCTATTGTGCGTGACTTGCAAGGTATTAATGTTTTGTTATAGGTGATGGTTACCACTTAACATCAGGTGGGCCATCTGCTTGACCCATCAGCTAGATGTATAAAAATTTTTTTTTTAGTAAATATATACTTATCTCTATATATAAAAATTAATCGCTGAATGTTTTACTAAGCGCAAATCTCGAGAACAGCGGAACCGATTTCGCTAATTCTTTTTTTGTTGTGTTTGTTATTGTCAGGAGAAGGTTCTAATAAAAGAAAAAAAAAATGCGCAAAATTAGAAAATTTAAGAATACTTAACCACCATATAAAATTATTTATAATCTAACCTTAGCGCTTTGGACATGACGTTTAACATATAATTGACAACACCGATTGATTGGTGTGTTATATACCAATTCGAATTCAATATTCAAAGTTAAGACAGGACAACGTCTGTCGGGTCAGCAAGTAATTTATAAAAACACCCAGAAAGAAAACAAATCTATGTTCATCACACAAATGTGCAGCGCAGAAGGCAGAGCTATACTAGCATCTGAGCTATGACGCCTGTCAAAAAAATAATTCATGAAGACTATTCACAATTTATGCGATAATTTAAAATTAACATGATAATAAAGTCAGTTCCTACCTTCAGTACCTACAAAAGTTATGAAAAGGTACGAAATACTGAAAGTAAGAATAAAAAGTCCCATAACAATGTTACCCCAACTTGAAATTACGTCGAAATAGAAAAATGTGCTGACTCACGAAAAGGTTTATGTGACGAGGAAAATAAAAAATATCCGCATCGCGAGATTTTCACACGTTTATATTTCGTGATAGCGTTTTGGGTCAGCTGACTCAGGAAATAGAATTCAGAAAAGGTACACCCGCGTACCTTACTGTATTACGCATCGGGTTAAACACTGCTTGCTTTTATGTCCATGCCATGAAGAGCTCTTTGTGAAGGGCTCATCCGGGGAAGTACTACCACCACGCCTTTTTCTGCCGCCAAGCAGCGTTGCTGTGTATCGGTTTGAAGAGTGTGGTTGCCCGTGTAATTACAGGCATATGAGGCTTAACATTTGTATATGCCTTAAGTCGATGGCACGTTTCTATCGTGCGTGCCTTACGAGGCAATGCTTTGTTATAGTTGATGGTTACCACTTAACATCAGGTGGGTCATCTGATTGTTTCATCAGCTGATGCTTAAGAAAACTGATGCTTACACATTTTTTAAATTGGCTAAATAATAAACAACCATTTAATAAAAAAATGGCAAATTAAAAAAGTGAGTTATTTTTATAAGCATACAAAAGAAGCAACTTATAATACCCTAATCTATTCTCCAGAGATGAGATCATTAGGACGAAAGACGTCATAATTTAAAATTAAAATTTACGTTGAAACTTGACTTAAAAGAGCATTATTTTAGAAAAGTATAACGCTGCTCCATTAAGTAATTAATTACTTCGTACCATTTTACATTTCACAATATTAATTTAATCGTCATTGGGTGGTTCAGCTAGGTGAAACATCTTGGGTTGTGGTGTTTGGATTTAATCATGGTAATAAACAATATGTGGTGTATGTGGGTATGTGCCGAGTGTAATATTTGGACGCACTTCTGACTACCCCACTTAGACATTTTTTTTTATACAACCAGCTAATGGAACAAACAGATGGCCCACCTGATATTAAGTGGTAACCATCACCTATAACAAAGCATTGCCTGGTTAGTCACGCACAATAGGAACGTGCTCTACGATGCACTGCGTCCATCAACTTGTGGCATACAGATGTTAGGCCTCATGGGCCTGTAATTACACCGGCAATCACACTCTGCCGAAACACAGCAACGCTGCTTAGCGACAGAAAAAGGCGTGGTGGTAATACGAACCCTTCACAAAGAGCTCCACTACTCATAAAAATCATTCATTAATTCTCTAATAATCTTAAGTTAGTACTTGGTGAGAAATCTACGTGCGTTTCTGTTTTCTGTTTTATACACACAAACACAATAAATTCTACCTAATGATTTTTATAACGCACCATAGCCTGAATACCTACTACTGGCTGGAGCACCTAGAACTCTGTACCAAAGGAGGAGATATTTTTTTTTGAAATAATAAAATGATTACCTTTTTCCATTGATTCCATGCCACGGCAGATTTATTTCACAGTGCCATTTTGAACTTAATTTCGATGAAAATACATGTGTTCTTTGAATGCAACAATTAATCTGAAACTACTAGTACCAACGTAGGTAGTAAATATGCCCAAAAACCATAATAATATTTTTCATATTTCATCGTAAAAATGATTTGTGTAAATTATTTATAGTCCAAGTGCAGTATACTAGAATATGAAGTTAGCTGTGAAGCTCTACGACAAAGTTCACCGAAAAATATTCAATTACAAACACATGCGACTTAACCTTTACGTCTGATAAATGCAGTGCAATGGCACTTAGGACATGACCTCGGTAGACGTACTTTGTAAGATAACGCAACTATTACAGGCAATATAAAGAGCTCATCATCAGCTTCGCAATGCGTGTTCCATCACTTTTTACCAAAAAAGTTTTCAATTCCAAAGGCTTATTTATATAGTACTAGTGGGCCCGACAGACGTTGTCCTGCATGATTTAGTTGCAGTATAGATAAATAACCTAGATACCGACTGCAGCGCCATCTGCCGGGCTGATTTGTAAATCTAAATCATCCAGGATGCCACCCAAACGCATACAAAAAAATTCATTCAAATGGGTCCAGCCGTTTAGGAGGAGTTCAGTGACACGTAGGTTTAGTAGAATTATATAATTATACTAGAGGCTTCCCGCGGCTTCGCACGCGTTGAAGTGGTGAGCCGTGATTGATCCACAAACATCCAAACATCGTAACTTTTGCATTGATTTGTATATTATTAGGGTATGATGTTAATACCTACGTAGGTATCAGAGATACCTATAGGCGTCCATTACCTATATTAGGTAGGTAGGTATAGGTACTGAGTATAGCACAAACATGACAAATACAACAAAGATAACCTTACACGGAAAATATGTACTTATTTGTTTACTTAGTTTCTACCCCAAAAACAAACGAAACGAAACAGCTTCACGACTTTGATCCCCAGGCACGTTAGATATCCTCAGATCTCTTCGTACCAACTCAAGATTCCCGTTTTTAGAATGTCCCTTACAAACACTGACGCCTCGTTGTATCCTTTTTATTACACAGAACACATTTTATTTTAGTTTGAAGTTACACTACGCGTTAAAAAACTCCCATACAAACATTGACATCCCTTTGCACACTTTGCGGGGGTGGTTGTAAAATATTGAAAACTTGATTTTAAATCATTTATTGTTAAGTATATTTACTTCAAGTATGAAATCAATCGCACTATGCGTTAAAAACTCTCCCATACTAACTTTTACAGTCATTTGCACCCTTTGCAGAGGTAATTATCAAAAGTTAAAAGCGTCATTCTTAATTATTTATTTCTAAGTATATTTACCTTAAGTTTTAAGTCAATCGTACCACGCGTCTAAAAACTCCCATACAAACTTTGACATCCCTTTGCACACTTATTAAGGGTAGTTTTAAAAAACTAAAAATGCTTTTTCTATTTTTTGGCTTTGGAGTAGGTACATCTACTTCAAGTTGTTTCAAGTTTGTAGGTTCAAGGAATACAATTTTTCATACCAACGTTTTCAACCTTTTTTACACCCTTAGAGGTTGAATTTCCAAAAATCCCTTCTTAGTACATCTCTACGCCATAAGACCTATATACTCTTCAAATTTCAAGTCTCTAGGACCAGCGGTCAAAAAACTGTTGTACAAACTTTTACATCCCTTTGCACACTTATTAAGGGTAGTTTTAAAAAACAAAAATGCCTTTCCTATTTTTTTGCTTTGAAGTATATGTACTCCAAGTTTCAAGTTTGTAGGTTCAAGGAATACAAATTTTCACACCAACGTTTTCAACCCTTTTTACACCCTTAGGGGTTGAATTTCCAAAAATCCCTTCTTAGTACACCTCTACGCCATAAGACCTATGTACTCTTTAAATTTCAAGTCTCTAGCCTTGAAGTAAATGTACTCCAAGTTTCAAGTTTGTAGGTTCAAGGAATACGATTTTACATACAAACGTTTTCATCCCTTTTTACACCCTTAGGGGTTGAATTTTCAAAAATCCCTTAGTGCACCTCTACGCCATAAGACCTATGTACTCCTTAAATTTCAAGTCTCTAGGACCAGCGGTTTAGGCTGTGCGTTGTCTATATGTCAGTCAGTCAGTCAGTCAGTCAGGACTTTGATTCTTATAGTATTAGAGATAAAGATATTCATTATTCATTGGTTTTAAAATGTACCTAATAATCCGTTTATTGAGCATAAAATAATAAATAAAAAACCTAAGCTAGGTTGTATTAAAGCCGTTGAATTTATTCTCCACAAAATAAAAGATCTAGATAGCATAAAATAAATTCGAATGCTTGCAAAGTTGAGCTGGGAGGTGAAGGCGCTCAAGGGGAAACTTCTTTGTTTTTATCATCAAAGCTCTTTACTCTTTTTTTGCTTTTACCCTCTAAATCGCTGCAGGGGACAAATCGATTCTAAGGCAATTACTGCTTTTTACTGTGATCCCAGCTTTGAATGAAAGCCTTTATTTTACCACTGACAAAAAAGTTACTCTTGCATTTGCTAGTCAAAAAAGTAGTTACTAATATTAGGTGCTAGTATATCCTACCAATATTATAAATGGCAAAGTTATATTTATTTGTATGTCTGTTCCCTGCAGATTTGGATAAAACTTGAAATATACATTTTCAAAAATTTATGTGCACAGTGCCATACTCTCAAACGATGAAGAATAACATCGTGAGGAACAGGTCATGTCGTAGAACATAAAAAGCTCTAAAACACTTGTCAAGTGCTCGAAAGGAGCCTCTTTGCGGCGCACGTAAAATCATTTCAGCACACTGTTTCAAAGAAACTAGTCACACGACAAGAGAAAATTACCTATACATATATACCGATAGTATACAAGGTGTTCCAATACTTGTTTTTTTCCTTTTTTTTCGCGTTTACAGTGTTTGTTCCTTAGAAAAAGTTATTCATTTTGATGGGTACTTTAGCCCCCTGATGTTTTTAAACACAAGTATTGGAACACAAATCAAAATATTTTATTGCGGAACTTTAAAGAAATGGGGTAGGTAACACAATAAGAAACGATGATAGCTACAGTAGATATAAAAACTGTGACGTAACCATCAACTCCTAGATTTAGGTATGGAGAGTTCCATAAACAGAATGGTACAAAGTATCAAGACAAATCTATATATATATACCGATAGTAATTGAGCTTCAGTTTTACCCCAAGCTTCTGCTTTCACATTCATTTCACGCCTGACCGCTGTCAACTTCTTTATCCCGAATGAACATGAAATTAACCCCTGCCGCATTTCAACCCTTTGTTCCATCCGAAAAAGTGCACAACAGCGTCGAATGAATGTTTTTGGGGTGAGAGTACGGTCGAATTGTTTTCAATGTTGTTTTTGTGGCCAAGTTTTTTCACCTACTCCAAGTAAATAATTACTACCCTGCTTCTATTCACACGTTTATGATTAGTTTGACACGTATTTGACAGCCTTCACAGCTCTGCCTTCTGCGCTGTAGGCCGAGGGTTCGATCCCCCCCGAAAACAAACATCTGTGTGATGAACATGGATGTTTGTTCTCTGGCTGGGTGTTATATACCTCTAATATTATAAGTATGTATTTACAAAAAAAAAGATATATAAGTAGTATAATAGCTATCTGGCTCCCATATCACAAGCTTTGGCTTAATTTGGGGCAAGATAGTGCTGTGTGGAATGTCCACCAATATTTATTTATTTAATTAGCTGTAGCCCGCGGTTTTGCTTGCGTATAACTTAATAATAAATAACGCATTTATTGCATTGGAGTGATTCGTATCGTTTTTCTGTTTATTAGGTTTTTTTATGTTTTCTACCCAGCAATTTTTCGAAAGTAGCTATATGCTAATCCAGGTTACGAACTATATTTATTCTAAGTTCCGTTCCGATGGGTTCAGGGGTTAAAGCATAGTTGAGTAAGGCTCTGTATTATAGTTTGTTTATAATTATCTCCGCAGCTGAACGGATTTGTATGGAACTTGAAATATTCATAGTTGAATTGAAAATATTTATTTCTCTTAAGAATTAGGTAGAATTCACTTACAGAGAAAACTAAAGCTAAGTAAATTTAGTGTGCCTTTCGGCATAAGGAGTAGCTTAATATAAAATAAAATATGCATAACACATCAATGCGGAAAAACAAAATATTAAAAGGTCCGAGTGGGTAGATTGTGCATTCAAAAATATGCGTTTAGTAGGCGGTAGTTATGCTTTAGTTCATGCCCAGTAGATACCCCAAGTATGAGTTGTGTTTACCCTATTTGGTTTCTCGTTATTCGTTCTTGTTCCGTGTTCATTGCGGGTTTGTATGAAGACGCGATAGATATACCGATACGGAACTTTATGTTGCAAGTATGATGAAAATTAACACAACTCATACTTGGGGCACTGGAATAACATTATAGCCGTGGGCTGATGGTAGTCTGAAATAATTCTTGGTTCTAAATACTTATCTACTATTTAGCACCTAATCGTAAGAGCCTCTAATTACGCTTTAACAAAACTTTCACACAATTATGTAAAGTACTTCGAAGACTCTTTAAGTGAACGTGAAATAACGCAGAAAGTCACGCTTCAACTCTCAGTTAACTTTTAATTTCGTTATTTGTTAAAAGTTTAAGTACACCTTATTAAATATACAGGGTGTAACGCAACTACTTCTGAAAACGAAAACGGGGCCTTGAGACTATCATTACTATATATATATATATATATATATATATAACAAGTTCTTTGAAGATCACAGTTTTAAAATTAAATATGTTATTTTTAGTTACATGTCCTGGATAACTCACAGAAGTGCAAAAATTAGAAATACTATAATTTAGGCACGACACATCTTGATACTTGTCAAATGTAATATTTGGACGTACTCCTGACTACCCTTAAACATCCTCAAATAATCTTAATTTGGTACTAAGATATCTGAGGGAATATCTAACGTGCCTGGAAATCAAAGTCGTGATTTTGGTTTTTAATACTCCAAGACGCGACTGATGTCTATAATTTCTAAATTCATTAAATGGAAAAGCTCTTGTTCTATTCTCCTTCTATTTATATTCTACTCAACTTGATATTCCGACCTAATTTAAGTTTTCATTCACAATAAGACTTATGTTACAAAGGATTTCGACAAGCCCTTTGAGAATACAATACGAGACCCGATGTTTGTAAAGACGAAAGTGTTGAGTACTAAGCCATTGTTTTGTTTGTCAGCTTGTGAGAATAAATGACACAACTTTAGAGACTATATTGGATTTTGTAGACAATATAAAGATAATAAATAAATGAATTCTTATTTTTACAATGGCAGATATTTCACTAATACAATTTAATTGTGACTATTTCGTTAGTTTTTAACGTAAATGTCAAAACAAAACCTTTATAAAAAAGTAAAAGAATCGCTCTGCGTTTAGATTATGGCGTAAGCTCTTCTTTCTTCTACTTTGTTTAAGAAACAAAAGCTTTTTTTGTAATATAAGGAAGTTATTTCTGTCTTCTAGTATAACGCTTTATTACGCGGTATTATAAACAAGGCACATTCTATAAATACCTATGTATCACTAGAATATTACGAAATTCCGTACGCTAAATGCTTCATAGCTCAACAAGCAGCACTGAATATTCCTAGAATGCGTTCTTGGTTGAAGTGTTGAGAACTTATAGTTGAGTAGACGTAGTAACGCAAATGTCTTTATTTGTCTACGTTCATCATCATCAGCCTCAAAAGTCCACTGCCGCTGTAAAGTTGCCTGGCCTTACAGCGAAGGTCGAACCTCGAAGGTAAGATCGATCTCAGGGTCCCAACTGTTTCTGTGTAAATCTTCTTAATATATGAAAGAAAGTCGTGTTAGTTACACTATTTATAACTCAAGAACGGCTGAACCGATTTAGCTGAAAATTGGTGGGGAGGTAGCTTAGAACCAGGAGACGGACATAGGGTACTATTTATACCGACTTTTTTTTTTTTTATACCGAGCGAAGCCGCGGGTAAGAGCTAGTTAACAATAAATAATTTATCTACTGCTGGACATAAGCCTCCCCATAATCCCCTATCGTTCCAGGGAAACGATCTTGAGCATTTTCCATCCGTCTTCCCACTATTTGAAATACTTCCCACAATTTTTTTAATACAACTAGCTGATGGAATAAGCAGATAGGCACCTGATGTTAAGTTGTAACCTATAACAAAGCATTGCCTCGTAAGTCACGCACGGTAGGAACGTGCCCTACGATGCACTGCCCTGCGTCCACCAACTTGAAGCATACAGATGTTAAGCCTCATGTGCCTGTAATTACACCGGCAACAACTGATCCGGCGATCTTCAAACCGAAACAGCAACGCTGCTTGGCGGCAGAAAAGGCGTGGTGGTAGTACTTCCCCGGACGAGCCCTTCACAAAGAGCTATACTACTCTTAAATCATAAATCTTCTTCACAATGTCGTCTTTTCGTCGGATGGGAGAGCATTCTTTGCTTCGATATCCGGTTCTTGGTCACCATTTGAGGACTGTTTAACAATGTTTGAATTCAAGTTCCGAAGTTACAAAGTTGAAAAATTAAGTAAGCTACATAAAGTGGTGCTCGCGATAAAATTAATAATATAAACGTATGAAGTGTGACGCAACCCAAACACGAACCATAACCCATTCCCAACGGACCGAAGTCAACATGCGTAAAACCTTACTTATTTACATTTTCTTATCGGCAGGTACATTCATTTGTGACGGAGCTATCTCTGAGGTCGCCCATCAAGTGTAATGGGGTCTTGGCTGGATTGCCCTCGATTACACCTAACGGCCCGCTGGGATATTGAAATGCGGTGCGAGACATGGAAATCTTCGCGGGGCTCGGATGGAGGCGAAAATACTATTTGAAAAAGTCTTAGGTGACATGATATCCATGATGATCCTACGATAAATTTCATAATTCAAAAGACCCATTGCATTTAAGAAATAAGATACATTTTCTTACAAAGGTTCTTAGGATTCAGTATGAATTGATATAAACTTTGTGTAAATCCTGTTTTGTGAGAGAAACCTGAACACGAAGTCGTCTTGTAACACAGGTTTCACAAACCTATCTCAGGCACCATCTCTCACAAAACAGGTTTAAACAGGTTAAAGAAAAATAAACCGGATACAAAAAACGAGAACCGAAAAATCTAACTCAGACTTCGGGCTCTCACTCCGCGGTTATTACAATTGACGTTGTCCTGTTTAGCTTTTTTTTTTATACAACCAGCTGATGGAACAAGCAGATGGCCCACCTGATGTTAAGTGGTAACCATCACCTATAACAAAGTATTGCCTCGTAAGTCACGCACGATGCCTACGATGCACTGCCCTGCGTCCATCAGCTTGAGGCATACAGATGTTAAGCCTCATGTGCCTGTAAATCCTGTAATTACACATGATTAAACAAGCTTAATAAGAATAAAACAAATAGGTATTCAGTAAATAAGTATTAGTAATAAGTTTAAAGCTTATGAGCAGATTTCACCATGCTCTGCTAGATTAACAAAGGATTAAAGGGCCGTTAAATATAGCAAAATGTACGCGTTTGACATCTAAGGTTAGATTTAACGGCCTGTTAATCCATGATTAGTAGTAGTAGAACTAACAGAGCATTGTGAAACAGCTCTTAGTCAAGCTTTTCTTTGCTCTGTGTACTTCTTTCTCGCCCGCAACTCGACGCGTCGAACAATAGGCCACATTCCACTAAAATGTCTCTTGATTGCCGACGATATTTACTTGTAAGCTCACAGCAATACACCGATATGTTGCGAGAAAAATCTTTGAATGCTTCAAATAAAGACTCTCACGAGCCTTTTATTGGTGTCATTGTGTAGTACAATTTCACAATATTGAGTTCGGACATTATTATGATGCTATGTAGAAAGAGTTTAAAAAACACCAAGTGCGCTTACACAACGATCGCTAAACATGATTAACGAGCCCCTAATCACATTTGGGAAGTTAAGGCGAAGACAAGAGCTAATGTGACTCTCGCTCGCACGTTTCGACATGTTGAAAGATAAAAAATCGCAATCAACCATTTTGTGTGCAATCACATTGCACACAGTTTAGTAAAAATTTCATTTTGATCGATACATGTTTTCCTACTCAAAAGTTAGCTTTACTAGTTTTCGTACATAAGCAAACTTTTAAGTAGGAAAACTTGTATCAATCAAAACGAATTTTTTACTAAACTGTGTGCAATGTGATTGCACACAAAATAGTTGATTGCAATTTTTCGAAAATGTGTTTAGTGATTTTATATTTTTCAACATATCGAAACGTGCGAGCGAGAAGTTGTTTGATAGTTGTCAGCCCCATAATTACGATTAACGACTAACAATATTGCCGTTAAACATTATTAGCGAACTGTCAGATAATGGAAAGATGTTTACGTTAATTCTGTTTAGTTTGTTAAACGTTTTTTTTTTATACTACTAGCTGATGGAACAAGCAGATGACCCACCTGATGTTAAGTGTTTAACTTAAATCAGATCGTTTACGGCACTAAGATCATCAAAGCCAAGATTTGGCAACATAATCAGTATTTTTATTTGTCTTTTAATAACATCAATTTAATAAGAAAAATGTGACGCATACGAATTTGAAACAAGACTAGTGTAAATCATAATCATCGTCAGCCTGAAGAAGTCCACTAATGGCCTCCCCCTACTTTTCTAGGAAAAGCAATCTTAAGATCTCTCTATCCACCGAGACATTTAATACAAATAGGTGTACAAGCATTGATAGAACAATATTTAGATTGCTAAAACATAAAAAATCTATTACATTTCATAGCAATCTAAATATTGTCCAAACGCTTTTACAAAGTTGTTGCTCAAATTTATAATAAAAATAATCATTAACTTAGTTGTAAAAGCCATTAAAACTTTCCGTATTTCCAGCTAGCCACTCTGTGAATAGAAAATTATTTCTAGCGATGAATATTAACTTTAGATAGTGTATAATTACCCTTACTTCACAAGTGATTTCACTTTAATAAACATGTAGGCTTTTAGCAAATTGCTTGCCTAAACGGTTTCGTAAAGCTGTTGTTTAGTTTTGTAGAAAATTTGCTTATTTCAGCCTCAAAGATTTTTTAGAGTGTGTTCGTATGTTTCAGCGTAGATGGAGAGAAAGAAAATATCTAATATAAACTAATTTGCTTGCAAAAATTGGGTTTTTGGAGACTGTAGTAACAATATTTTGTATTGTTTTGTAGCATAAATTATGTTGTAGACTCTACGTAACATTTAGTAGTAATTATTTTTGAAAGGCCTCGTTTCTATCGTGCGTGACTTGCGAGGCAATTTTTGCTACCACTTACGAGTAACATCTGGTAGGCCATCGGCTTGTTCCATCAGCAATTTAAAAAAATATAAAAAAACAGCTGAAGTGACTGACCTGTTACAAGATTGGCGTGGTGGAACTGGCAAACAGCATCAGCCTCGTACCAAGATATGCGATCTCTAAAGTAGCGATAGAACACCGGGAATCCTTCTTCAGGAAGCACCCATGTGTTGCTAATGTTAACCTGAAAACAAATGAACTATGAGTAACCGATCCTCGTTTCCCGATAACTGTATAGTCATTGTAAAAACACACGATTGAGTAAATACTTTGTGTATTATATTAATATTTTTTAAAATTATTTATTAAAAAAATATAACTTTGCACCTATAAACCTTTGCAGGTTTGTTTTTCGAGTGGATTGCGAAAAATGATCTCATTAAAAATAATTTTTAAGTAGTAATAATCTCGTTTTGAAAGGTTTTTAATATAATTAATATTACTGCAGACTTGCTCTATTACTCTACATATATTTTTTCCCATCTACGTGTTTTCATTATTTTGCATTGCGTACTGTGCATGTTTGGATGCGATGCAGCAAAATAACTGCAACGCCGTAGAACATAGTTTTCTAATTCAATCAAAGTTAAATTATCTGTAGATAAATAAACAAACAGCCTTTCTCGCTGTTATTCTCTGTATTCTTTATATTGGAAATCTTAGAAAAAATGCTTAGTAACTTATCAACGCAAGCTTAACTCGCCTCATATGAAATTATTCAAATATTTTCAATTCAATTATTTTACCTTCAATTATTTTCTCAATAAAAACATTCACAGCTCTTGAAAAAACATGTCAAAGACTTAATTTGGAAAAACATCGGATTGAGATTTTATATTTATTTAATAAATATAATTAATAAAATGGTCACTTTTATTATTTTTTTATACAACTAGCCGATGGAACAAGCTGATGGCCCATCTGATGTTTAGTGGTAACCATCACTTATAACAAAGCGTTACCTCGTAAGTCACGCACGATAGGAACGTGCCCTACGATGCACTGCTCTGCGTCCATCAACTTGAGGCATACAGATGTTAAGCCTCATGTGCCTGTAATTACACCGGGAACCACACTATTCAAACCGAAACACAGCAAAGCTGCATGGCGGCAGAAAAAGGCTTGGTGTTAGTACTTTCCTGGACGAGCCCTTCACAAAGAGCTCTACTACTCTTATTGTACCTCATAGCTCATTACATCCTACAAAAATAGTAAATAACGTAGTACGTTCTACGTACTCGCCGCAAGTTCTCGGTAAGGCTTAAAAGTTTCCACCCAGCTAGGGTGTCCGTCGAGAGCCGATGCAAAGCTTTATTGATAAAATAAACAGACAACCCGTTTTCATGATCAGGATAATATAAAAAGCCTTTTAAGAGCTCAATAGAATGAAAATGTTTCTCTTGTACACAAATTTTCCATTTCGTTATTAGAGTTTTATTATGCGGCGCAATTTTATTAACTCATTGAGAAAGTCTAGCGTGATGATGTTGGAATTGATTTGAAAGATAAAATAAACTGCTTTGAGAAGTACTAAATTTAAAACTAGACTACCACCATGTATATACAAATAACGACCATTTTATTTTATTCTACTCTCTGCCTTGGCTGCTTCCAGCAAATAAATAAATAAATATTGGTGGACTTTCCACACAGCACTATCTAGCCCCAAACTAAGCCAAAGCTTGTAATATGGGAACCAGATAGCTGATATAATACATAAATACTTTTTTTTTTAAATACATACTACTTAAAATATAAAATAACACCCAGACAGAGAACAAACATCTATGTTTATCGCACAAATGTTTGTTCACGGTGGGGATTGAACCCACGGCCTACGGCGCAGAAGGCTAGTAGGCTAGAGGGCTACTACCAACTGAGCTGTGAAGGCTGTCAAAAGATAAAGAAGAAAGGAAGGCAAAGGTATGGTTTTAAGGATTAAGCTCGTATGTGTACGTACATGCCTTATGTAATTCCAAGAATGTAATGTAATGTTTCAGTGTACAATAGAGATTTAAAAAATGAATGTCTGATTTCTATAAAAAGTTTCATGAACATCTCTCATCACTTTTTGCTCTGTATTCGTACTGTTCTTTAGCCACGTATACGCACTGTGTACAGTGCCAGTGCTCTCAAACGGTGAAGGCAAACATCGTGAGGAAACCGGCATGTCGTAGAACCTAAAAGTTCTAAAACCGTGCAGGGGGACGATCGATGCCATTTTTGTTGTCAAGCAACTACAGGAAAAGAGCCTGGAACAACAACGTCCACTTTACATGTGTTTTGTTGATCTCGAAAAGGCATTCGACCGTGTACCGAGGGATGCACTCTGGATTGTTCTTAGAAAGGTGGGATGCTCAGAAAAGTTTGTTAGCCTCATTCAGAACTTTCATGAAGGAATGATGGCCCGGATTCAACACGAAGACGACTATACAGAGCAATTCCCTGTTACCAGTGGTGTCAAACAGGGGTGTGTAATGGCTCCCACGCTGTTTGCCATATATTTTGCCGCTGTCATGAATGATTCATACAGATCCTGCGGTGAGCAAATAGCCCTTAATGTAAGAACAAATAAAAGCGTCTTTGACATCTCACGCTTTAGGGCTAAGGGCAAGGTGCAGGAAGTCTCTGTCATGGACATTCTCTACGCCGATGACGTGTGTCTAATGGCCGACAACACTGGAAGTCTGCAAAGATACATTAACAGCTTAGACGAATCGTGCCGTAGGTTTGGCTTGGTAATAAGCGTCTCCAAAACACAGATCCTGAAACAACCAGCTCGAGGTGAAATCTTAGATCCCACAATTATAACTTTAAGCGGAAAACCCCTCGAAGAGGTATCAACGTTTCGTTACTTGGGATGTTTCATGCGTGACGACAACCGTCTTATCACTGAAATTTCGTCACGCATAGCGAGAGCGGCTTCATCTTTTGGGAAGCTAAGTAACAGAGTATGGGACTCACATGACTTGCATCTCCATACTAAGATCGCCGTCTACAAAGCAATAGTTCTGCCCATAATGCTATATGCCACTGAGACCTGGTGCCTTTATAAAGGCGATATAAGGCGGCTTGACATTTTTCACCTGAAATGTCTCAGATCTATACTTCGGGTTAAGTGGCAAGATCGTGTCCCTAACTCTGAAATACTTCGCCGAACGGAAATGAATGGCATCGAGTCGCTGCTCATCAGAGGTCAACTGAGGTGGTGTGGGCATCTTGTGCGTATGGAGGACTCGCGGTTACCGAAATCGGCCTTCTTTTCGGAGCTTTCTCAAGGTAAGCGTAAGGCTGGCGGCCAATTCCTGCGCTACAAGGATGTCTTAAAGCGTCACTTATCATCCTGTGAAATACCCTGTAACAGCTGGCAAGAGCTCGCACAACGACGGTCAGATTGGCGCAGCACCGTCCACAAGGCAACGTTGCAGTTTGAAAGCACTCGTCTTGAACACCTTGACGCTAAGCGCCAACATCAAAAAACAAAGCCGAAAATTGCATATAACTACACCTATAACTCTTCAGGCCAGCTGTATTGCCTATCCTGTGATAGGACTTTCAAAACAAAGTTTGGATTTGCGAGTCATATTCGCTCTCATATGAATAGGTAAATCGATTTAGCTTCGTAGTAAAGTTCGCCATTGACGGATACGTCTCGGAGGACATCATCATCATCATCACTTTTTGCTCTGTATTCGTACTGTTCTTTAGCCACGTATACGCACTGTGTACAGTGCCAGTGCTCTCAAACGGTGAAGGCAAACATCGTGAGGAAACCGGCATGTCGTAGAACCTAAAAGTTCTAAAACATGTGGCAATTGCTCGAAAGGAGCCTATTTGAGGCGTACTTAAATTCCCTTCTCTGTTTTTTTTTATTTTTTTATACAACTAGCTGATGGAACAAGCAGATGGCCCACCTGATGTTAAGTGGTAACCACCACCTAAACAAAGCATTGCCTTGTAGGTCATACAAGATAGGATGGTGCCCTTCGATGCACTCCCCCGCGTCTATCAACTTGAGGCGTACAGATGTTCAGCCTCATGTGCCTGTAATTACACCGGCAACCACACTCTTCAAACCAAAACACTGCGTTGCTGCTTGGCGGCAGAAAAAAGCGTGGTGGTAGTACTTCCCCGGACGAACCCTTCAAAAAGAGCTCTACTACTCTTAAATTGTTTCAAAAGAACAAGTGACACGACAAAAGAGATAGACCAAAAAAGTTTCAACTAGCTCTGAGTACCTTTAGGCAGTTAACTGTACCAAGCCGATCAATATAACTGGTACTCTTCAGTTCATTATTCCATTGAAGTTGGAAAGTAGCCCTCAAACAAGCTGTTCCCGATAATTTAATTAGTGAGTTGAATACTCAAGTACTTCGTTTGACTTCGCAACTCAAACAAAAGATTGTTGGGCTTGTTTGTGTATAAGAATTTTAATCAGTTTGAACATGGAGTATTCAGCCAGCACCAAATTTTATGTATTAAAATATAATGTATGTTAAGAGCTCTTTGTGAAATACTCGTCCGGGGAAGAACTACCACCATGCTTTTCTCTGCCGCCAAGCAGCGTTGCTGTGTTTCGGTTTGAAGAGTGTGGTTGCCGGTGTAGTTAAAGGCACATGAGGCTTAACATAAGTATGCCTCAAGTAGATGAACGCAGTGCAATGCCTCGTAGGACACGTTCCTATCGTGCGTGACTTACGAGGCAATGTTTTGTTATAGGTGCTGGTCACAATTTAACATCAGGTGGGCAACATGCTTGCTCCGGCAGCAAGTAGTATAAAAACTGTATATTAGATGCCCTTCAAATAAATAATAAGAGAAGATACCTTTTAAGTCTCCCAAAGCTCTTTTTTACTTTACTTTAGTAACTAAAAACGTAATCAGATAATATAATTTGGCGTTTTAGTTCTTTCTTCGAAGCAAAATTAGAAACTTACTAGTGTATCAAATCTTCATTCACCACTAGGCGAAAAAGGGACCTATAAGTTCTGCAGGGCTTTTTTGTAATTACTGGTATAGGTTCATAACACCCAGACACAGAACATTAGTAGGGTTTGAATTAAAACAAAAAAAGCCGGCCAAGTTCGAGTCGGACTCGCGCACGAAGGGTTCCGTACCTTTATCTATAAAAGCGGCAAACCCCCTTAAATATTTATTTTATTCTGTTTTTTTGGTATTTGTTGTTATAGCGGCAACAGAAATACATCTGTGACAATTTCAACTGTCTAACTATCACGGTTCATGAGATACTTCCTGGTGATAGACGGACAGCGGAGTCTTAGTAATAGGGTCCCGTTTACCCCTTTGGGCACGGAACCCTTAAAATACAAAAAATAACAGAAACTATTCATGACTCCCCAGGCACGGTAAATCAAATAGCAACTCAAGATTCTTAAGGGGGGTAGTCAGTGGTACGTCCATACTACATTCGGCACATATGCTCATTTTGAAGTAGTTGGTATTCCATACATGACAGGTTGCAAGCCCATCGCCTTAGTAAAGAACAAAATGTAAAAGCGTAATAAAAGCCGAATAATATTAGATGGCAACCATTGTACAAGCATGTTAATCAGATTCCTGCGGAGCGCGTGAACAATGCGTGCGTGTACAATTTTTGTAATTTTTAGAGAAAAAAGTCTTTTTTCTTTTTGAATTTATTTTGTATCAAAGTCAAAGTCAAAAGGTATATCAATAAAATCACAAGGATCACATTGAAACGTCTTAAAGCTAGGTGACTCTAGGTGCCAGTTCAGTTCTTGGTATCGTTGCTTAGAGGTAGTTCAAAAGGTACAGACAAAGAGTAGCTTAATTTGCTATCAACTGCTCATTTGTTAGTAGATCTGCGCTGTAGGTTGTGGGTTCGATCCCCACCGTGAACAATTTTTTTGTGATGTACATAGATGTTTATTCAGAGCCATGGGCGTTATATAAAAAAACCATTTTCATATTCTATCAGTTATCAGGTTCCTATAGTACAAGATTTGCTTTGCGTGAGACTAGATAGCGTTTCGTGAAATGTCTAAAAATATTAGTTTGTCTATTGTAATTAAATAGGAAACTTTATTAAGCAAAAACAATAATGCCACTATTCTTCAAAATCTCTCAAGCATCTTCTGGAAAAAAACTCTTATCATATCGTAGAGAAACTAAATATGAACTTTTACTGTTAGGTAATATTCTTTCGATTTAATTTGTTTCTTTTTACTTCATAATCTGCAAAAACAGAACAAACTTAGCTCAGATTATAATCTACCAAACAGAAAGTGGAGCGGAGGTTCTTTACTAAATCTAACTTCAAGATTATGTATTGAAATCAGCGCGGAAAGCGTCATTCAACAAACTGCTTCAACTTTAAATAGTTATCTACTTTACAAAAGTAACCAAAAATATTGCGTCATCATTGCATGTTGTCTAAATAATAAAAGTAACTTACCGCTCGTCCTTGGGCCGATGCGAGCAGTGCCAACAACACGAGCGATCTCCACATCGTAGCTTCGTAGCGCGCGCGTAGCGGTCCGTAGCCGGCGGCCGCTGTAGCGTGACTGCCGCAACTACGCGCTACGAGCGCTGAAGCCTACGCGGTACTAACTATTACGTAAGCTGCGTCTCTACACTAGCGCTGCCGTCTTCCCAAATAGTAGTAAATCCGATTTAACCATCTCTAATTCCGGCTTTGCAGTTATAGATTTCGCGGAATATTTTTAGAATAAACTACTACTACTTGGTACTAAAAAATCTGAGGAGTAATAAAAACCTGCGGGCTACCGTGCCTAAAAAATAGTTTCACGACTTTGATCCCCAAAGTCGTGAAACAATTTTTTCTATTTCTTCATACCCTTTTTGGAAACTATCTTTTATGTCTACAGTTTGCCAGTATTTCTGAAAACGACGTTGCACTTATTTGGGTTTGGACTGCAAGGAAACTTTTATATCCAGGGCATCTCTACGAGTATTTTAAATTCGGTGGTGGATTGCCAAACATTGCTAAATCTGACACAGTTAAACCTATTTGTTATTATGTTATTCGCGACAGGCTTAACTTTATTGTGCAATTACTTCTTTTAATCAATCGGTTGACGATTTGTAGGATAATCAATGTACTTTAGATGCCATATTTTTACCAATAGTGCTACCATGGGCAATACTCTGCGTCCATCAACTCGAGGCATGCAGATGTTAAGCCTCATGTGCCTGTCATTTTTAACGGCAACCACACCCTTCAAACCGAAACACAGCAACGCTGCTTGGCGACAGATACATGCATAGATTACAATAGATTACAATAGATTCACTAGATAAACAAAACAAAAAAAATCACAACCACCCCAAATTCAAAAACGTGACGTCTTTTACTGTTCTTTTCATCAAGAAAATCAATTATTCTTGTTATAAACTTAGGAAACTCATTAATCATGGATTATCGAAAAATTGAGTCGGCCCCTATCTTCATCAAGTCTTCCAAAAGTTTGTAATCTTTGAAAAGGATTTGTAAATATGAGTTATCGGGGCTATACAAGATATTCTGTGATCCTAAATACAAATAATAATTTACCTAGAGAGTATTTTTTTAAAAGATCAGTAGAGCTCTTTGTGAAGGGCTCGTCTGGGGAAGTACTACCACCACGCCCTATTCTGCCGCCAAGCAGCGTTGCTGTGTTTCGGTTTGAAGAGTGGGGTTGCCGGTGTAATTACAGGCTTAACATGATAACATATGAGGCTTAACATCTGTATGCCTCAAGTTGATGGACGCAGGGCAGTGCATCGTAGAACACGTTCCTATCGTGCGTGACTTACGAGGTAATGCTTTGTTATACGGGATGGTTACCACTTAACATCAGGTGTTCCATCCGCTTTTTCCATCAGCTGGTTGTATAAAAAAAATCGAGGATGAAACGCGAAAACAGATCTAAAACGATTTAATAATTATATCGCAGTGAAATCATCTAGTCAAATAAAAGAAGGAGATAATCAAGTAAGTAGATAAAATAGGTGTGTTTATATAGTATTTTAGCAATAAAATTACAATGAATACAAGTATTTACAGAATAGACCTGAAACAGTTGAGCTATTTGCAGACCGTTGCAATAGATGCAGAATTTATTTATTTATTTGAGACTGACGAAGACCAACAACTTATTTAAACTTAAATTCTAAGTAATATAGGTTATCATTGAAGCCAACTAGCTTAGCTAAGTTGGCTGCATTGTCACGCTAAATGATAATACTGGCTTAGCCAGATACCAGCCATCGAGTCACGCGTCGCTTCGATAAAACGCGTATCCCACAGAGTCTCAACCGTGATTGGAGCAAATGTATCAGCCGAGACCTGCATATATTTGCGCTCCTATCTCCCAAATCTGCCGCCACGTCACCCTTAATGGATGTCCTCGGTAGACGCAAGTGTCGACATAAGTAGCGTCCCACACTGTGGGCCTTCCCAACTCCCAAGGTACAAGGGTCATACCGTCGGGTTGTATACCATCGTCACGCATAAGTTGTATGTCAAAAAGAATAGACTAAACAGCCATTCAAATGTAAATAGTTGGACTGGAAGACAATTTGACCTTAGAACATAAAATATAATAATAAAACGTCGCAATTTTCTTGTAGAAGACGAAGAGGGTACGAAAATACTGTAAGCATTTAAACGTGAAGGTCGTTTTTACGCTTTTCTATAGTACCTACGTGACATAAATGCAAAAATCAACAATGAAAATACTTGAACGAAATTCTAATATTTTAAGAGCACATTCGGTCGCAACGATGTATGTAGGAGTTTTCCGATGCCAATGAAATTTCAACCTTGTTTTATTTTATCGTGTTCTCAGTTTATCCGTTTTTGTTTGTTTTTATTACTTTTTTAAATTGCTACCGTATGTGAAAGAGGACTATTTTGCTAGCCGATCGATGAAAATTGTGTGCAGCAAATCTGTTTAGGTCCGACTATGTAGCCTTTTCAACAAACAATTGAAAAGGTTAACATAATATTATATAAACCTTTTCAATGCATCTATTTGCACCATAAATATTTTTTTACGAGTTTTTTCTATATTATCCAAGTTTCATGTTTTTATGTATGGTAATAAAATATGCAGTATTTATTTACAGACGCAACTTGGTCCGTACGCTGCGAGTTATAAAAGATGTCATAACATACTCGTATATATGAAACACCGCATACCGAGACAATACGCCTAGTTTATTTTTTACATAAAAAATGGCTGCTACTGGAATATTAACCTTAAGATTCGACGGTAAACGGTCCATAATTTATCAATATTTGGTATCAAAATGGTAATTCAGAATCAACACTTCTACCCAAAATGTCTGACTGTTACTTATTATTCCGTGCACAAACTATGATTGCGAATTGTACTCACAAATAAGAGAACGCTTCATCAGTCGGTTGCCTTTGTTTATGTTGGTTTTATTACGGGTTTGTCTCGGCTAACAAGCGAGTCTCTCGAAAACATTTTGCATTATGCACGAACCGTGGACCAATCCGAAATTGCTTTCATAGTAAAATTCATATTGGGTCGAGATGATTGTGTAAGTGAGGAATAAATTTACATCTTTCAAAGTTTATATTTGCATGGTTATAAGGCTGAATATTTAAATAAAGAAATGCTAAGTTATAAAATTAGACTCACCTTGAATCCCCGCTTACCAAGCTCTCGTTACTCGAAGCTCGTATCAGCTTGGTTAATTAGGTAACCTAGCTGGCTTAATATCACCATCCAAACTTGTGTTGACTCTGATCAAATACTACATGATTCAACTGACTTACAGAAGCGATAACCAAACCTAAACTGTTTGTGTTATGTTTAACTATCTATGAGTAACGCTATCCGTCAGACAAAACATTTCTCTAGATTTTATCCTTTGGATAGCGTTAAACATTATACATTGATTTTCATTTTAGGACTCTTGTTTGCTTGGTGCCGCTTTTGAGCGTAGTAACTGCCTACAAATACTTATCCGATACCAGTCACACCCAATATGGCACCAGCCACATCAGCTTCCACAAGTACACGGCAGCCATCAGCAGCATACCTCACCATGTACTCATTGTGTACAGTAATGTTTACTGTTCCGGAAGCCTCGTGAGAAGTAGGATAGTGGTCACGGCTGCCAGCTGCTTCGAAAGACGGAAAACCGATGCGCCTGTTATTGTGAAAGTTGGCTCAACTTTGGTAACAGGGTTGGGGTAAGTTTCTTGATGGAAATTGCCATTTTTGCATTATTGCAAATAAGTTGCGCCTGAGAAATAGCACCTCTTTATACTAGAAATAATAATAATAATAATAATATAATAATAATAATCTTTATTTCAGAACAAGTTCCATATTTTACTTACACTAACACAAAAACACAAAAACAGAAAAACTGTGTATTCTTAAAAATACTAAAATAATATATACTAAATAAATACTTTGTCTTTGAATCGAATCATCTTCGATTCTGCTACACTATTTAAAATCCAACTGTAACTAAAATCTCTTTTAGACAAGTGATAGAAGTTTTGGAAGTAAAGTCTCACGAGTATTTTGGACACGATTCAAATAGAAACAACGACATCGCTATTCTGGTGTTGAAGGTAAGACGGTAGACAATACATTAAATTTTTGCTGCGAACGTGCTGGAGTGGAAGTAAATCTGTACTTTGCCGTAGTTTCCCCCATTTTCTTGGACGGAGACAGATCGAGATATACTTTATAGCACACTACATTAAAGAAAAAAGTACACATAAAAAACCTAAAACTATTTGCTATATAATGGACGTGAGATACATAATTTACAGTTGTGTGTAAATAAGTTTTGCTGTGTCGTTGAAACTGGTATTTTTTAATCTTACAAATATTTCCATTTTTTTTACTAGTCTTATGTAGAAACTGAATTATATGTATAAGGTTTACACTAGTTCGTTTGGATTCACCTTAAGTTTTTTTATTTATTTATCAACAACGTCATCCTTACAGGCTAACCTAATACGATAGTGTAATTTCATTTAGATTTTTTATAAATTTACTAAACAATCCAAATACTTAATAACATATTAAATCATACTGCTCATAAAAAAAGTTATATTGTGGAAGCTACATCGCTTATACTGTCATAAGACGTGTGGGATAGAAGTTATTATATCTCGATATTTTGAGCTGACTTAGCTTTAGTATCCTTATCAATTTATTTGTGCTGATATTTCTGGCAGGAACACGTATCGTTCGGGGATATGGTGAAGAAGATTATATTGGTGCAGCCGGAGATAGCTATACGGGTCGGTTCTATTCTCGACGTATCTGGCTGGGGCAGTACGGTATGTGCTCTATTGTAGGTGGCCTACAACATACATTTACATTTACGATTACGAATATTCGATTTCGATATTACGAAATGAGTAGGTAGTAGTACTAGTTTTTTTTACAAGAATTGTTCGTCCTTTTACTACAATCTCACCTGATGGTACGTGATGATGTAGCCGACGTTGGAGCAGAACGGTCTGGAAGACACCTTCACTCTTGCCTTGAAGAGATAATAATTATTTGTTCCGAAGTAGGTACACTGCACAAGCGCCATCTATTTGTATTTTAGTGTAATAATTGTTCAGAGGAAGAGGTGTTTGCAAACAAACTCGTTACCTACACTAGCTACGTTGACCCAAGTGTCAGTTCCAAGCTTTTACTTAGTACGCCAAACCACTAACAGATGGCGTTTTTGCATTTATGGCATTTATGTGAAAGAAAAAAACGTGAATCGGAATGACAGCCTATGTGTTTTTCAGAATCTTAAGTCAAGATACACGAATGTTCTCCTTTGGTCAGAAATGGTTGTATTGGATAGAAATGAATGCAAGAAAGTTTATCCTCATTTGATAACATCTTCCAATTTTTGTGTTAGATACCAACCTGTAAGTATCCAATAAATATTTTTAAGGCGAAGACAAGAGCTAATGTGACTCTCGCTCGCACGTTTCTACATGTTGAAAGATATAAAATCACTAAACTAATTTTCGAAAAATCGCAAACAACCATTTTGTGTGCAATCACATTGCACACAGTTTAGTAAAAAAATCATTTTGATCGATACATGTTTTCCTACTCAAAAGTATGCTTTACTAGTTTTCGTACATAAGCTAACTTTTAAGTAGGAAAACTTGTATCGATCAAAATGAAATTTTTACTAAACTGTGTGCAATGTGATTGCACACAAAATGGTTGATTGCGATTTTTCGAAATTGAGTTTAGTGATTTTATATCTTTCAACATGTCGAAACGTGCGAGCGAGAAGTTGTTTGATAGTTGTCAGCCCCTTAAGTGTTATTTTTTCATGATCATTATCATCTTTTTTTACTCTCATCACACGCTAAGTGGTATGGGACTCTATTCATGATACGGTGTTATCCGTTTAGCGAAATATATTGTTTCTTATAATATTTATTTATAAATCTATCCTACTTCCCATTTCCTACTAATATATAAATACGAAAAATACGATGTTTTGACGTGTAACACCTGGACCTATTGGAGTGAAACTTAGAACTAATATAGTTCATAATCTGGATTAGCATATAAGCTACTTTTTATCCTAAAAATTTTCCGGGAACGTGAAATAAAAATGAACCATCCCGATAACATCTGCATGTATGCCTCAAGCTGATGGACGCAGGGCAGTGCATCGTATGGCACGTTCGTAACGTGCAAGACTTGGCTAGGCAATGCTCTTATAGGTGAGGGTTACCACTTAACATAGATTGGGCCCCATGCGGAACATCCATCAGTAAATGATAATTATAAAAGGAAAACACATCACCACTAATACACAAGCCAAGCTGGAGGCAGTATCATCACAGTATTCATTTTTGTTCGATGAACTTCTATCCACTTTCCCAGGAGCGCCTA
The DNA here is from genome assembly GCA_932294275.1 of Chloroclysta siterata. Lineage (NCBI taxonomy): Eukaryota > Metazoa > Arthropoda > Insecta > Lepidoptera > Geometridae > Chloroclysta > Chloroclysta siterata. Next base: position 13,024,039 of record OW028600.1, on the reverse strand, counting down.
CTCAGTGACAACGGAGGCCCAGCCGAATACGACCAACTGTTAGTCGGTATTGTGTCGTTTGGCGCTGCTAGATCTGAAGAACCCTACGTCGCCGTACTGACAAACGTTTCTTATTTCAACCGGTGAGTTAACGAAATGTCAATTGAAATAATTCGCCATAAAGGCCCTTATGGTTATTTTTTTTTTATTTATTTCACAGATGGATTTTACTTAATTCCAAACGATTTTTGGAGAAATACTGCGTGCCGCCTCATCTGCTCAAGTTTGATAATAATGAATACACGCAGTCCGAGGAAGATCACGAAAGCTACGCCATTTGAAACTACAATAGACTTCTCACTATTAAAGACTCTATTTTTGAAGAATATACATCTCTATAATCAAAAGAAACTATTTAAAGACCTAGCTCAACTACAATGCGTGAGCACGATGGTATTGGGATGGGATGATAAAATTAAAATGTTCATCGCTTAGCTGTATTTCTTTCCTTTTTTAACGTTTCAAAGCCAATCGTGTGTTCAGCACGCGATGACAAACTGCTAATGGGTAGGTGAGAGGTACAAAACGAACTGTTTAGTGGCTTACTGTTTAATGAATTTATATTTTGACAGCCTTCACGGCTCAGTTGGTAGTAGCTCTGCCTCCTGTGCCGTAGGCCGTGGGTTCGATCCCCACCGAGAACAAACAATTGTGTGATGAACATAGATGTTTGTTCTCTGTCTGGGTGTTATATAATATTATAAGTATGTATTTACAAAAAAAAAGTATATAAGTAGTATATCAGCTATCTAGTTCCCATATCACAAGCTTTGGCTTAGCTTGGGGCCAGATAGTGCTATGTGGAATGTCCACCAATATTTTATATTTATTTATATATTTGTTTAGAATGTTGAAGAGTGCGAGCGAGAGGTACCTACATTAGCAGTTGTCATCGCCTTATTTTATTTCTTGACAGTTTCATGCAGATTATATTATTATACGCTGTGACACATGCAGTCCACAATAAGTAAAACTTTAATCATACCCATTTCAATGTTTTTCTGAGGTTTTACAATAGTTTTGCATGAATTTATAGATATTGAATTTGATCCACTCCCTAAAATAGTACACGTTCGCGTACACGCTTGGTTTGTGTTTCTTCGCACATCCGTCTCCATGCGAGGTTATACCCACTATCATCCTGGAAAGATATAATAAGATTGAAAAATTAGATTATGTTTGCCCATGCACTGCGACCGAGTATACACAGATAAAGTACCTACTACCTTCGTTAACTTATGATAAGGTGAGAAAGAAAAGAAAAAAATGGCTTCACGAATTTAATCCCCAGGCACGGTAGGTATCCTCAGATCACTTATTACCACAGAGGACTGGTGGTCTAGTGGTAGCGGCCCCGACTTCCGTCGTGGGTTCGAAACCAATCGTGCACAAATGAGTTTTTCAGGTCAAAAAATTCTGTGCACAATGCCAGTACTCTCAAACGGTGAAGGAAAACATCGTGAAGAAACCTACTTTTAAATAACAATAATTTATTTAAATAAAGCAAATTTAGTCAGCACAGTAGCAGTGCAGAAGTTATAACTCCTTACAGAGTGGAGCTTGCTAGTGCTGTGTATAATGCAGGGTCTTACAAGGCTTTTATAATAATGATACATTTCAAAACTGATCGTTACTAATTTAAAAAGTATTATTTTATCACCCATTCCATAAAAAACCACCTCCTGAGTCTCCCTTACACGTGTCCCGAGTGCCTTCTCCATACAAACAGAACATGTCCTCGGTGAACGTCAAGGCATGCAAACGGCCACATTCACAGTTGGGGATGTACCGCAGTTGCGTCATCATCAAACCATTTTTTGAGAGTTCACCTCTGTACTGAAAAATACCTTTTATTTTGACACCATAGTTGCACCTCATTAATAACTAAATTCTTTTTAACCGTACTAATCTCCTTTTATCCTTCCGTGTAAATTGAATCCCTAAGTTTCTCTTATTTTTGTTAAAAAAAATACAAGCAAAATGGTAAATGCACCAAAAGAGAGACGCCAAAAAAAACCTAAATTATTATTAACCGCCACCATTTTTTCAAAACAAATGACGGTCAACTTTACTATGACTTCTAAAAAGTATTTGAACTATATCACTTGACACTAGCAAGATTGTCTGTCGAATGACGGATAGCTGCCATAAACGGAGCGAAGAAGAAGAAAAAGTAACTAAATTATTCTCTGCGTGTACACAGACAGTCAAAGCATCAAGATGGAAGACATCAGAGCGGGTTGTCAGTGATGACTATGTAATAAAGACGTACCAACAAAACAATTGGCCGAAGTACAAGCTGAACGTGGCACAAAAGCTATGCAGAGAGCTATACTGGAAGTTTCACTATGTGATAGGATCTGAAATGAGGAAATCCGTAGAAGAATTGGTCCCTCTGCGGACCGACATAGATAACCGGCATAGCTTTCAAAACTATAAATCAAAGTGGAAATGGCCTGGCCATATGACTCCTAGAACCGACCACCGCTTAGGAATAAAGGTTCTTGAATGGCGATAACAAATTGACTGACGACATTATAATGGTCACGGAAAGTTGGTGAATGGAAAAGGTTTAAGACTCATGAGCAGGCTTTTTCTGGATATGTATGAGGAGGCCTACAGAGGCGCCTATGTCCAGAAGTAGACAGATTTCTTCAGGGTGATAATGACGAATTTATCTTTACCAGCTATGCTAAGATTCTTCTTTTTTGACGCCTGCGCAGCGGGGGAGAGCAGACGCGTGGCGCAAGTCTTTTATACAGGTGAGTTAGAAGACCTGACGTATCACATTCGTATGGTCAGTAATAGTGTAACTTGCGATAACTGCCGTTAAAATTGCCTATATACATATTTGATTTGCTGATGATGTGTTATTGATCTCGTAAAAATCATCCTAATTACGTTATAAAACTAAATAACAAAGTTCCTATAACTAATATATATTTTTAGTTGATTTTTATTATTATTTGTATTTGTTGCGAAACCTCTAATTATTTTCATTAATAAATATTATTCTATGATTATTTTTGTTTAATTTATCTCAGTATCTTGTATTTTAAATATTTTATTATATAACAAACAATAAACATATTAATAGCACTTGATTACTGCCGCAGAGATTTTTAAAAACACAGACGAATGTCATGTCATTCGTAGGTCAGTGGTAATGTTACGAAATAAAATGTCAGTGGTTAAGGGTTAATTCAATGATTCCGGGACTGGGTAGTTAACGTGAAAATAATACTAAATTACTTATTTAAAAAATGGCCTGTAGCAACGTTCACGTTCACGTTCACGTTCACGTCAACGTTCACGTGTCACGTTGGGGACACGTAGGTGATAACAGGTGCCCGAAGTCAGTTCAAGGAATCGGAATCATTCAGGACTATTAGATTCCTACCTTTGTCCAACCCCAGCCAGTTGCAGTAAAGTTCGTCTCTCGCCGATTCATCCACCTTGCGTTAGACGCCAAAATACCCTTTTTCGTGTTCTTTGTAAATCGCATCGGCCTTTCCAAAAAGACCAATGCTATGTCCCATGCGAAGTTTCGTGTCTCGTTGTACTTGTGGTGGATAACCAATGAGTGCGCACCGTACGAATCTGCATTAAAATCGTACACGAATCTGGAACCTAGAATAAATACCTAAGTACCTTATTTTCACACTATAATGAACATCGTTTTAGATGGATTAGAAGAAATTGATAATAGTATTGGGCAATCTATAATTTAATAGATCCATTATATTTTTATCAATAGATCGGATCTGCAAGCTCACTCAATACAACATTAATAAGTTATTTTTATAACATCAATTCGAAAAGAGATAGTTTGCTCTTCGAAAACAGGGAGCAAAATAGCATTTTGATCCCAAGGGCGGTAAAGTGATTTGAATTTGGAATGTGCTTATTGAGTAAAAGTTCCAATCACCAAAGAGATCACGAACACTGTATGAACAAGCAGGCTTTATGATAAAAAAAGCGCCTGAATTAAATAAAAATAAATAAAAACACGCGAAACGCGCATTCCACCTTTGTTCATAATTGTTTACTCAAATTCAGATTTTACATAAGAGCAACAATATGTTAAGCTCGAGTGAAATACTTTGAATCCCTCGCTACGCTTAGAATCCTTCGCTCCGCTCTGGATTCAAAAAACACTCTCGCCATTAAAATAGTTGTTTGCTCCCTTGGTAAACAATCTACTATTGTTGGTTAGGTACGTTTTTTATGTTAACTTATAAGTACGTTTATAGATAAATGGTACCTATCTACGAGTAGTCTAGCCAATAGTGTCAAAAACACAAAAGGTATTCTAGGTCTGCAAGAGAGTTTATGTAAAGATACTTAAATAAGCTAAAATCAAAACTTTTAGCAATCATTAAAGGTTTCAAAAAGCTTTGTTGACGGTTGACCGTATTTGACGGTTGTCAGCTTTTCAAAAAGTTCACTGACCTGCTTGAATGACAATCTCTTCAACCTCCAAATTGAAATCGAAGCAATGCGCTGACGTGAGTACAGTCCAACTGTTCACAATATTCCCAGCGCACATATTGCCTTCATTATACAACTGCACCATAGAGGGAACTAGGTCCATGGACACAGGACTACCACCAACAATCTTCCCAAAAATATGACTGGGTTTTTTAGGATAAACCAATCTAGCTTTACAAACTTTATTTGAGTATTCAATATTCATTATCAAAAGTATCAAAATATATCTTGTAAGTCCTCTCAACATTACGGACTTTTGTGTGATTGCACACAAAATGGTTGATTGCGATTTTTAGAAAATGAGTTAAGTGATTTTATACCTTTCAACATGTCGAAACGTGCGAGCGAGAGTCACATTAGCTCTTGTCTGCGCCTTAATCTAAGGTTGAGTAACATTTATGGGTCGTTTTAGTAGTGTTCACTAATTAATTTTCTGCTTTACGTCGAATATAAAATCCAATTAATTTAAATAGGCTTTAATCATGAAAATTAAGTAGACAATAGCTCGTGTAATTTTCTTAGTCGAAAAAGAAATCTACGCTGACAAAGTTATAAGAAAATTAACAAAATATATAAAAAATTTGCTCTGTTTAGATGTAAGTACAAATCGGTATTACAAATAAGTGCATTTTGAACAGTGAATTGGTAAATGAAGTCATCTGCAATAATTACTATGGTGATATCGTTTTCAAAACTCAAGATGCGATTGTATTTTTCATGAACTTTGGAACGCCACACATCATGTGATTTAGAACGAACCGGAAATCTAAAAGAAATTATACTGATAATTATTATTATAAAAAATTGAATAGGTATGGTTATTTATGAAAACGACTTATTTTGCAGCGTGAAACATGAGATAATCAAACTTTAAATAGAACTATGCAGTGGTTCTAATAGTTCATTTTAATTGGATATCAATTTTGATAAAGTGGGCCTAAAGTTTCCTAAGATACGCAAAGCATCTGTCAGTATCAATATGATATAGGTATAGACTGTAGTATCAGTTTATCGACACATAAATCGGTTGTTATATGGCTGTGTGGCATTTAACAACCGATTTATGACAAATTATTTTCACAGACTGATTTAACGATCAGTGATCACATATCACTGATCGTTAATCACAGATAGCCTATATTTATTCAATAAATCGTTACATACTTCAAAATACTTTAATTTTGTCTGTATGGATATTAAAGTCGAAGCAATGAGCGGGTGTAGCAACGGTTTTTTTAGAAAGGCTGGTGCCAAAGCTCATTCCTACCATATTAAAAAAACTGTTCCCTGAATGGAACCCCTTTCAGACGGATCATTTGGCCTCCAGCAATACGTAGCTGCAACCCTGAATACTACGCTTGAATTCCTCTACACTTCAAATCACTGACTACTTCAATATAATATGCAAACAAGCAACGTGTCAAAATCGATTCCAACATGACACAAGTCAACATTTTCAGAGCAAACCTCACTATTCCCTCTGTAGTTTATTACGGCGCTTAAAATATTAACGGCTACGTAGTTTAATATTCGTGATAACTTTTAATAGCCAAAGGACGATAGCTAACAAATTTATCGGCTGTGTTGGGCATAGCATGATTATGCCGGTTGCGTGACAAAGATAACTTTGCGACTTTACTAAGTATAGTAGGTTGATTATGTAGACAATCTATGGTTACATAAGCGAATCAGTCGATGACTAGTTCTCGACTGGTTCGACTGAAGCACACACATCTTATTGAGTATTTATTTATTACAGTTTATTATAGTGATCTTGTGATTTTTAAATCACAGAAGAATTGTCGGCACCTTATCGGTTGAACTAGTGCAAATAGTCCAACTTGTAAATATTTTCTGAATAAACGGCTCTATTATTTTTGTTATATTATAGTGAACTCTTGTGTCATAAAATTAACAAAATTAATTATGGTATTTTTATTTCATGATTAAAACTGTAACGTTACAATCCTCTTCCTAAAGAGGATTGAACGCACAAGTTAATTTAGAAGACGACTTTACCTATCCTAATGTTTAAAAAAGAAATGGAACAAGATGATTAATTCGTTTTATTTAAAGTAACCAAGGTAGCAGAGGATGAGGAGACGGCAGAACAGCAGACACTGAGGCAAGGAGAAGTGGATTATTACTATTATTTGCATGATACCTTTAACCACAATTTAGGAGTCTATTTAAACACAGCGCGAGCAAAATTGCTGTATAACAAATACGAAAGCAAAATAATAATGAAACTAATGGAATGTAGTGCAGACATCGCACCGCGTCTGATTTTACGTTGCGGAAGTTACGCGCCGCCCGCCTTGCAACCCAAACCAACCAGTAACCAGTCGCCTCACGCCGGCCGAGCGAAAGGCCGCGCCCGTACTCCCCGTTCCATAATAACAACATAACCCAAAACGGTCTACTCAGACACACACTTAACTTTCATCGATTTCATGAATAAAACACTAATTTTATTCATCAGTTTTGGGTAAATGGTCAGATGTTCGGTGTGTATCATGAGTTTTGGGAAAGAATTCGGGGGACAAGTTGAAAAGACGGGATGAAAACAAAGGTGTATCGATTTGGAGTTTGCAGCAGTTTAGAAGCACATCAGGTGGGTTTAGATTAACTTATTTAATGCAATTTTATCAGCAGCTAGTACCTTCGTGATCTGGTTCATTGATTTTACCTCAGAATACATACTGTTAAACATTTCTTAACATCTCAGCACGTACGAGGGCATAAGTAAGTATTTAAATATCTAGGATGTTATTAGTCACTATAATTTACCCACACTCGTATAATAAATTCATTCATTCTATATGGAAATTTTACTTACTAATAAGAAAATAACAACTCTACGACTATTTACAAAATACATATCATGAAACAGCTGAGCTGAAATGTAGGCTGTTGCGAATGACCTATAAATAGCTCAATTTAATGAAGTTAATTTTATTCAATGAAATCGCACTTAAGAACCTTTCACCACACAGTTTCGAATGAAACTAGTGTCACGACAAGAAGAAGAAGGATGATATTGCAAAGATTGATTTATACATCAACGCAGCTTATTTATTGCAGAATCACAGAATTCATTAATATACATACCATTTAACAAAATGCGAAAGTGTGTCTGTCTATTTGTAAAGTTTTCACGGTTAAACAACTATAGGTATAATCTATGAAAATAAAATTTGTCACTGCGATAGCTCGCAGTCTGAAGACAGAGACACAGGCTACTTTTTAAAGTAGGTATATACTGATGGTATTAGTAGTTTTTCCATAATTCGTAGCCCGTTAACCGTTAACCCGTACGTAACCGGGTGAGTCTACTAGTACATAGTAATGGCTATACTGTGAGGGGCAATAAATCAAAGCTATCATTATGCAAATCACATGGGTAGGTCTCAAGTTTATATCTATATAGTACCGGCATCCGAAGATGTGCTGACTATGCATAGCTCAATATTTGAGTTTATCAAAGTATTAGTTTTTTTATGTATATTATGTTTACAAATAGATAGAAAATTCTTTATTGCACAGAACAGAATGTATCGTACATAGGCGAATTCAATGCTAGAAAGCATTCTCTTCCAGTTAAGCTTTGTGTAGTTTTGAAAAAACCGAGGGGTAGTGCACAGACATGGATGATAGGGAGCTATTTTCTACAAATAACATATAAGTTTCGAACCAATATTCACTCGACCTTATGAAAAACATTGCTTATTATTTTCTCAAACAAATTTTATTTTTATTTTAATGGTTTTACCTCCTTGCTCATAAATAAAAGAGGACTCGCAAGAAGCTTTCTTATTTGTCGTGAATTCACATTAGGACACCCCTAAAACCTATTTGGAAAGCACTTGACATGCCCGTTCATAAGAATCATAAGAGAGAGTCGCGTATTACAAACAGAAAATAAAAAAGGTCTCACCTTTCTAGCCTTCACAATGATTGCGTATATTGCTGTGATCTATCGTATTACTCTATACGTGATATGTGAGCTATCTCAGCCAAGGTTCTATCCAATAGGGGTGGAAAACAGAGCCTTTCGATCTAGGCTAGGCGGCTGTGGTTAGTGAAACGTGACAAGAACGCACGTGTTTGCAAGAAAGGCCAACCTATAACCCTTTGTAGTAGCTAGGTGTATAGAATAAACGAAGTAGTTATATAATATGCCATTACAATCCATTTCTGCTCACGGCCATGCAGCAAACAAGGCAAAGTATGTAGTTATGTAACATTATTATGTATCTATTCACTATTAATTTGATCGATTGGTATCGAATTTCGGTTCATTGAAAATAGTTTATCAAAATAAACAAGTTTCATAACTAAGTGATTTATGTTTTATGAGCCACCGAAGTCGGGAAAACTCAAAAAAGAAATTATAGTATATGAGTTCGAGAAGTTAAATAAGCAACAACTATCTGGCGTCAATAACTATCTGAACTTTGTACTCACAGTGTAGTCATTCAAACATTTCCTCTTCCTGTTTGAAGTTTGTACACATGTTTTCATAATAATTTATAATTTATTTATTCGTTTGTAACATGCGCATAAGATAAGAGCTTTAGTATTTTTATATTTTAGTATTTATGTACTATTTATTATCAACCTTTAAAAGGTGGTAACCGTGTTGGTGTTTTTAATCGAAACACATAACTTGCATCTTTTTTATAAATTGGAGAATGTGATACTATGAAAGTAAAGTACTTAAGTTAAGTTTGTTAATGGGTACTTAGCCCCCTGAAGTTTTAGACACAAGTATAGGAACACCTTGTATATAAGTATAATTTAATAAATTTAAAGATCGGTGAAGGAAAACATCGTGAGGAAACCAGTTAGTATTCTAACAGCGGCGATGGGCTTGCAACCTGTCACGTATGGAATACCAACTACTGCAAAATGTGGGTATGTGACAAATTTAATGTTTGGACGTACCTCTGACTACCCCCCTTAGACATCCTCAAAATAGAATCTGGAGTTAGTACTTGGTACTAAGAGATCTGAGGGGATATCTACCGTGCCTGGGGATTAAAGTCGTGAAGCTGTTAAAGAAGAATAATTTTCCATAGGTTACTGCAGTTCCGACGTGCATTTTAGTTCTGTTTTACTACTTTCCACTGTACGGCTGCCTGGAAGAAATAGAAATCAATTTCAGTAATAAAGCTGTCCATTGTACTTTAAAAAGTCACCTACGCATTGAAGTTACTTGAGCCTATAAGAGCATATAATAAAGCCTTATCTAAATTTCTCTTTCAAATTAAATTCGGATTCAAAACGCTTCCGTATATAATGGAGCCTCAAGTGATTGAGTGTACAGCGAATGACTTGTAAATTGAGCGCACACAGGCAGGGTAGGTACACAGCTGACACAGCGAGACCCAATCAGCCAGACGTAATCGCGTTATTTGCCGCTCTAAGCTTAGCACAAGGGTTGAACGAATAAAGTTTGTAGACTGCTAACTTACTTCAGTATTCAAACCGTTGTAGGGCCTTTTAGGAAAATATTTTTACTACTAAAACTGGCCTCATAGTTCAACTAGTAGTAGCTCTGCCTTCAGCGCTGTGGGTTGTGGTTTCGATCAACAATTGAATAATACACAAATGTGTGTTCTGAAAAATCCATTTAGTATTTCGCGAGACTAGCTTGCACAGACAGACAGATGCGTTGGTGGACTTCGCTTTATACGCTTTTTTTGTGAAAATCAGTGACGGAAAACAGGATCGCACCAATGGTATGATTTATTTATGAAGCGGGTATTTCTGCCTATATATTACAGAGGAAAGTTCTCCGCTAGACATAATACGAGGCCATTATTTTCGGCCGTCATATTTATGTCGGAAGCCGCTCCTAGCAAACCAAAGCGAAACGTCGCGTGACATCCCTGCGAGATTGAAATGTATTTTTTTAGTGGTATCGGCTCAATTGCCGGAATATTGAAACGATAGAGCAATGTTTTTGAAAGAGAATATTGAGTCACTTTCAGAAACAAGGAAATCAGGCCGTCCTTGCATTTATTTGAACTGCTATTTTTTTTTAATTTATCTCTTCGAGAAATAAATAAATGAATAGCGCTCTAGTCCTTTACTAAGTAAAGCTTGTATATGGGAACCAGATCATTAATGGAATACATTACTATTTTTTTTTATAAAACCAGTGCACTGCACAATAAAATTCATCACGCAAAATTAAATTGATTCTTGGTGAAAATCGAACCCACAACCTAAAGTTGTGACGTGAAGCTAGTCAACCTTAGCAAATCTTTACGTTCCTACTTTGCGGATGAAAAACCACTTTATTCTAAAAAGGCTCTGTCTATGCTATGCAAGTTGCACTTGTAGGTACAAAGACGCAGACAAAGACTTTGCTTTCCGTCTTTGTAAAAGTAAATTTAAAACGAGAGAAAGTGCTCCTAAAATTTTCAGCTTTTTTTCATTTAACAATTTGTATTATTGTGTAATAATAATAGACACTTGACAATATAAGAAGATAGAACATTGTTGTCTAGATTTTGTATTGTAATTAATCGCGCCAAAAAAGAAACGATCGCTAATCATTATGTACTCCGTTTGGTCTTTTAAACATATTTATTAAAAAACTTTCCGATGAGCTCACATCTATAGTAAATAGTAGTACCTGCTTTTGTTTATATGCTTTTAAGCTGAACTAGTGAGATTCAATAATAACAAACCATGTACCTAGTTTCATAAATAATAAATATATTTACCAGCAACATGATCTCTTCTTGCCTTGATCTCGCCTTGTCAACACTCGTCACTCATAGTCGTTTCTAGCTTGGTTTTAGCTAGTCACAGCGCCTTAAATCTGTAATAATATTTGTTTTGTGTTAAATGATATACCTAGCTATTAAGTTTCCCTAAAATAAACAAACTTTTTACATTTATTTTATAGATTAGCGCCGCCATTTATGATTCGTTTCTTTATTCATGCGGGTTATACCGAGCTTGATCACATCTGACATTTCACTTACCGCTGGCATTTCAGCTCTCGCTCCGAAAATACATTTCTAATTCCAGAGTCAGGAACCGGAAGTATACGAAGCATAGGACAAAGATGGACAGATGGTTGGCTTGTAGAAAATGCTGACTTTTGTACAAACTTTGATGCAAATAAACAATAAAATAAATAAAGATAACATCCGCACGATGCTCCGATCGCGTTGTACCTACCCTACCCGACTAAAAAGTAGCCTATATTTTAATCAAGGTTACCTATGTATATTCTAAGTTTTATTCAAATCCGTGCAGTCGTTACGGAGAGGAACGATAATCAACATACACACAAATTACTTAGGTATTAGTAGGGTACGATAAACTGTATTTGTTCCAATACTTGTATTTAAAACTTCAGGGGGCTAAAGTACCCATCAATATGAATAACTTTTTCTAAGGAACCAACACTGTGATCGCGAAAAAAAAACAGATGTTTCATACATTTTAGCCAGGTAGGTATTGAACTTTTGTATGAACCAGCTGTTTTTTTGTCGCGTTCTCAGTGTTGGTTCCTTAGAAAAAGTTATTCACATTGATGGGTACTTAAGCTCTCTGAAGTATTAAATACAAGCATTAGAACACCTTGTATAAGTGGCGTCATTAATTGTATCATGCGCACTAGGTAATTAATTTAAATGATGTTCACATAATCTTGAAACAATAATAAACATCGTTCGTGACCTAAGAAATGTCCCGCAACTTTTGCGTGGGACTATAAGAGATCGGCTGCAGAAATATTCATGTTTAATAATAATAGTTGATAATGCAGAAAAAAAACAGTTGTTTTTAGGGACAAGGACACCTTTATTGTTTTTATTATCACCAATCACCACCCGCTAATGGACGCCAGTGCATCGTGATCATATTATACTGCGTTTACATTTAGATATTCGCGCTGCCATTCGCGTGGACGGAAATGTTGCCGTCTATATGTGTGTTCACGCAACACGGGCAACGCGAGTGGACATGGAAGTGGCCTGTTTACATTCTCGCCCAAGTCCCTGCTCATGTCTCTGCACATTTCCACGGACTTGAGCCAAGTGTAACGGGGTATTAGGGAACGTTCTTAACATGTGATGGTTACCACTTAACATCAAGTGGGCTATTTGCTTATTCCATCAGCAAGTAGTAAAATCAGTAGTAGTAAATAAAGTAGTACAGTAAAATCACAATCTTCACTTTGAAAAATCCAAAAGGCTCGAATACGACAGAATATGTTTTTGTTTCGCTTGGTGCTAGATTCTTGCCACCAAGTCTAGAATACGTTACGGCTTTTTCAACAGCTTTTTAACGGACTTCAAAATAACTTTTCTATAAAAAAAAACCAACTTCAATGGTTTTCTCATGGATGCCATTGTCAGAACTAGACCAAATTGGGACCACACGGGAAACACCAGCTTTCAAATAAAATAAGAATCATCAAAATCGTTTTTACCCTGTCGAAGGTTCTGAGGTAAAAAACATTTAAAAAAAAACAGAGCGAACCTCCTCCTTTTTTGAAGTCGGTTAAAAAGGAGACGACTATATTTTTTTAATGTTTGATACCGCATAACTCCGTCATGTATGAACCGATTTGAAAAAATCTTTTAGGAGGATATATTTTCAGATTGGTCCCATAGAAATTTCATCTAAATCGGTTCAGTAGTTTGGCTTTAAAAAAAAACATTGAAAAGTTATCCAAGTAAATTTTACTTGTTTACATTTTCAGTGTACCTACTTGAAGTCGGTTTTTTTTTTTTTTTTTTTTATTGCTAATAGCTAAACGTTTGACTGCCATCTCACTGTAGTATGAATACTGTATCTACTGACTCTTTTGTAGAAAATATATTATTGTTTAACCCTTCGTAACAAAATAATACAAATATACCTAGTAAAGCTCCAGTGTGATGTAATTCACCCTTAGTGTGGCGTAGACGACACAGATATTATGTGTTCATAATGCAAGGCTCTTGAATTAATAACGTTTTAATTTATTGAACCATCCCAACCAACCACCCACTACAATGCAAATAATGAGCTATCTAGGCCACGATGTGCGTTCCACACATAAGTATGTTGGTAGGTATGTACAATCAACATCAATAGCATACTGAAAATCAGCGCTGTAGGTACAGATATTAGGACGTATGTCAGCATTTTTGCTCAGTATATCCCCATTGCCTAAACTGTTTAAGTATAGTCACCTAGCTTTGAGACGTTTCAAAGTGAACCTTGTGATTTTATTGAATAAATACCTTTTGACTTTGACTTAAATATGATATGTTGTTATTCGTATTGTACACATTTTTGTAGGTTTAAGGCAATTAAAGTTTTTTCTTTCTTTCTTTTTCGAATGTGAATTTACCACAAGAAACGCATTGCAAAACGTATTACAATAGTCTGTCAAAATAGCTTCGCAAAATAAATTGTACGATAAATTAATATTTCTTGATAGACATTTTTTTCTTATAAAAAGTAAAACTTTATATCAAACAGTTTCCAAAGTACCGGTATTTCCGGTAGAATGCAATTTATTTTGTTGAACTTAAACTGTTTTTGAGTGTTGTTTTTTATCGGAGACAAGTCAGATTATACCTATTGAAATTTAGAGGAGTCATTATTTTTGGAAGTTAGTTTTCGATTTGCTTAGTTAGATTGTTTTTGATTTAACGCTGACTGTACCGATTTAATCATAAAAAGTTGAGCGAGTGTCAGTCGGTGTAACCACTTCATAGATCATTTCCAGTCAATTTAGTTCAAATACGGTATAGAAACAGCATTTTTTTATTTATTTTCTCTTCTCTAATAGAATTAGACTAACCTCTCTCTAACCTTCTTTTCATGCAAAAGTCATGTTTAATAATAACCTTACGTATGTGCTATGTGTTATTGTTTATTCAATTTACTTTAAAAGGACAATTATTTAAACAAATATGAAACAAAGAAAGTTAAATACATATGAAACAGTTGAGCTATCTGCAGATCGTTGAAGATAGCTCAACTGCATATGCATATGCATTCAAATCAGTGCCAATCGGCAGCATCCCCAACTATTTACTTAAATTATCTAGATACCTACTTTGTTTATTATACATAATATGAACGTGTTTTTGTATTTCGGTCACTGCTACCTTTTCCCTCCTTGGTTTCAGCTGAAATCAGCGTTAAGTAATACACCCAACATTTATGCTGAGCTGAATACCATTTTAGCAAAGGTTGTTGTCGCTGGAACCACTGTTTTTTACCTACCTTTTTGGTTGATTTAAGGCTGTTTTGTTTTCATTGTTATACTTTCTTGTGCTAATAAACAATCATTCTATTCATTTCCTAGGTCAATGAGAAAACATTTCAATTCAAAAACAAAATGCAATCTACCATTTACTCGTATAACTGTTACACTTGTCGAAGCAAACGAATGTATGTATACAGATGCGATTGAGTTTTAAAACTCCGGTTCATCAGAAAATTGTGCTCACAATGTGTATCATATCACACACACAAATATTATAAGTATTGTGTGTATTGTGAGTGCTAGCGTTTTACTTCGGAAAGCGTGTACCTATAGTGCGTGACTTACGAGGCAATGCTTTGTTATAGCTGATGGTTGTTCGGCCATCGGCTTGTTCAACCAGCTAGTTGTACTAAAAAAACATAGGCAAATACATAAATCCAGGTGATTATTTGAAACTCTTAAAGCATCTATTAATAGCTTTATCTTCATTGAATTTATTTTCACATTCTCTAGAACTACAATCTGGAACAAACGGACAACTGTTGATAAATCTAATAATACAAGCAAGTGTTTCAATCACGAATCCACGGAGTGATCACGCGTGTATATGTAAACAAAGGTAACTGAGCACGTCACAGAAATAGAACATATTATAGGCCTGCTCTAGCTATCCTACTTTTTTTTATACAACTAGCTGATAGAACTGCAGATTAATAGCAAATGGCCCATCTGATGGATGTTAAGTTGTAACCACTACCTATAACAAAGCATTGCCTCGTCACGCACGATAAGAACATGCCCCATGATGCCCTGCGTCCATCAACTTGAGGCATACAGATGTTAAGCCTGTACCTGTAATTTCACCAACCAACCACACTCTTCGAACCGAAACAGAGCAACGCTGCTTGGCGGGAGAAAAACGCATCGTGGTAATACTTCACCGGATGAGCCCTTCACAAAGAACTCTTCTAATCTTACAACATATTACGGGCCTGCCCTAGCTGTCCTAGCAACGGAACATGATCAATCATAGATAACTCTGATTTATTTTATCAAACCTAATAACACTCGAACTGTCACATGGGTGTACCTAGTATAACAGCCTCTAGAGAAGATACCAATGTACTGGACCTGTTGAGATAAGATTTACTATGATTGAACTATTGCCGATAAAGTTTCCGAGTCTATTTCCTTAATTTATTGCGACTGTAACACAAATAGTGGGAACTTGCCGTTGGTCGAACGACATCGCAAGGGACTGGAATAAAGAGGAAACTTTATTACGCTACTCTTCAAGAGTAGTAGAGCTCTTTGTGAAGGGCTCGTCCGGGGAAGCACTACCACCACGCCTTTTTCTGCCGCCAAGCAGCAACGCTGTGTTTCGGTTTGAAGAGTGTGGTTGCCGGTGTAATTACAGGCACATGAGGCTTAACATCTGTATGCCTCAAGTTGATGGACGCAGAGCAGTGCATCGTAGGGCACGTTCCTATCGTGCGTGACTTACGAGGCAATGCTTTGTTATAGGTGATGGTTACCATTTAACATCAGGTGGGCCACCTGCTTGTTCCATTAGCTAATGGTATAAAAAAAACTAAAAAAAAACTCTTTCCGGTGCTGGTGTATCTATGCCCAGTGATGGGTGCAAACAGGCTGAAATGATGATGATTGTAGCACAGAGTAGGAGCACCGATGGTATAGTGGTCCTCAGACCTCAGATCCTAAGAACTTTCAACATTTTTAAATAGATAAAACTTAGATGCAAACAACTTTTACTCCACAAATTTTGATATGTGCGAGCGGGTATTGTTTGATGGTTGTCAGGCTGAAGCAATTTATTTTAAACCTTTTTTGAAACAAGGGAATCATTTTTAAATTCAACCAAATAACTCTCCTCAAACAACTACTCGTCATCAGCGCATGTATGCGCTAATGACGAGTAGATACGTAAACTCCAACACGAATTTTATACATTACACAATATATAAACTTCCAGAAAAATGTTAGAATACGCTATTCATCTTGTTTTTCTTTATCTCGTGTCGAACAATGGTCTTTATTATGTTTTCTGAAGAAATGTATCGAATCCCACAAAGTTTCTTCAGTTATCGCTATTTTATTTTCTGCCGGTTGTCAGTACGAGAATAGAAACGCAACAGAGCGGTCGACGCCGTGCCGCGCCGCCTGTACGCGAATTTTACCACTATTTTCTCTCGTCGAGGAAAATTATCGTGATCTCTTAGTGAACGGATTATCAGTAACATTTTGGTGACAGGATTTCTGAGGAGGTAAAAATATTTTTAAATAATAATTTGATAATTTATTTGTGTTGATTTATATTTCCATAAGAGACATCAAGATGAATCAGCAACATCTTCATTTTGAAAACAAGATGCTACTAACATAGGTATACTAACAGTTTTTAATTAGGAACACTAATTTTTATTGTTTCATAGTGTATATTTTTTAAACTTACTTATAAACTATTTTATGACTTTATTGACCTATTACTAACACAAGTATTCTCATACACGAGGGCCTCAACGCTGTAAAATTTTTGCTTATGTTTGGCTACACAAAATAAATATTTTTAATTTTTTTATTATGTACCTATTGTATTTTTTTTTTTTTGCATTCATTATCATGCTAAAATATCAAATCATTTGATATTGTTACGAACCACCAAATAATAAGGAAACTATTCATTTTATAGCGACGCCAAAGCAAAACCGTTTACTTTTCCCGGATAAATTTAATCATACCGGGAGTAGGTAATAAACACCAACTAAATAAAACGTGTTCGTTGACCGGACAGCGCCAAGAAAATTTGGCGCAAGCTTTAACATGCGTTTCAAGGACAATGTAAATGCCTGGAAGTGCCCTACCTTAAACACTACACTATATTTTATTTTAATATAAACAAAGAAAACTCAAACGCGAAAAACAAAATATAATTTCTTATTTTTAAACGAGATGTCACTGAAATTTAAAAAGAGAATCAGTTTAATACGGTGTCTTTTAAATTACATGTTCTAAAATTTAATTTATAATTATTATAGTAATACCTTATATCCATACTAAAGAAAATATTTAAAAAGGCATTTTAATTTTATTTGTCTCATATCTTGTAATATCTAACAGTTTTTTAAGGTTTCTATGTCTGTGTGGTACTAACAAATTGGATTATTTTGATCTGAAATAAATGAATTGAATTGAATAGGCACCTAATTATTTTACTTATAAGCATTTTTTGATAAGAACGCCGACTAATTTCCTTTCTTCAAAGAGTCACAGTGACCTAATGTTCTTTGAACTCTGTAATTTAAAAGCTTTAATATAAAGTTAGAGAATATAATTTTGTTAATTGGGTGAGTAAGATTATAACGTTAACTGGCGTTTCTAGAAATTGAATTTTCTTTGGGTATTTTGCCTACAATGTGTGTTTATGTGAAAACACATAAATTACGTACCTACTAATACACCTGGTATGTAAATTTCTGACGGTATTCACAGCTCAGTTGGTTAGCAGCTATGACTTTTGCGCTATAGACCGTGGGTTAAATCCCTATTCAGAACAAACATTTGTGTTATGAACATAAACATTTGTGTTATGAACATAAATGTTTGTTCTATGTTTGGGTATTATACAACGCGTATTATACATATTATTGAGTATTATACGTAGGGTTAATAAATTAAAATAGGTAGGTAATAATTTTACTTTTGTATGGGAGTTTTAAAAACGATATATTTAATCACACGTCAAACTATTCTAGTGCTTGGTATTTATGTTACAAATAAGTACAAAAAATTCAAGTAGCTAGCTTTGTTTGGTTTGGAGCTAGATAATGCTGTGCGGAATGTCAAACAATATTTATTATTTATTATAAACACGGGTAAATTATCAGCTCAAGAATCCTTCATCAGCTCTTATGGATGAATAAGAGAACGCACCAGGGGGCAGACAGTAGCATCTCTACATTGCGATCACCAATACACCTTTTTTTTATACAACTAGCTGATGGAACAAGCAGATGGCCCACCTGATGTTAAGTGGTAACCATCACCTATAACAAAGCATTGCCTCGTTAGTCACGCACGATAGCAACGTGCCCTGCGTCCATCAACTCGAGGCATACAGATGTTAAGCCTCATGTGCCTGTAATTACACCGGCAACCATACTCTTCGAGCCGAAACACAGCAACGCTGCTTGGCGGCAGAAAAAGGCGTGGCTTTTTAAACCCACCACAAATATATTTAATTTAGGAGAGTTACATGTCTAGCAGTGGACATATTCAGGCTGATGATAATTATAATAATAAACACTCCTTTAAGACACTTTAAGAGTAGTAGAGCTCTTTGTGTGTGGCTCGTCCGGGGAAGTACCACCACCACGCCTTTTTCTGCCGCCAAGCAGCAACGCTGTGTTTCGGTTTGAAGAGTGTGGTTGCCGGTGTAATTACAGGCACATGAGGCTTAACATCTGTATGCCTCAAGTTGATGGACGCAGGGCAGTGCATCGTAGGGCACGTTCCTATCGTGCGTGACTTACGAGGCAATGCTTTGTTATAGGTGATGGTTACCACTTAACATCAGGTGGGCCATCTGCTTGTTCCATCAGCTAATTGTACATCAACTAGTTGTATTAAAAAAAAAAAAAAAAAAAAACTCCCTGTAAAATCTGATATACGTACTAATAGGTAATAAAAAAATGAAAAATATTTATTTTGTGTAGCCAAACATAAGCATAAGTTTACAGTGTTGAGGTCCTCGTATAATTTATGTAACCAAAGACCACCGTGAATACGTTTCTAACATTTTCATAACAACAAATCAATTCACCGAATCAGAACAATGATACGCAATGTTCAATAATGCAAGTACCTATATTGTGTTAATGACCTACTACATAAACAAAGCAACACAACAAATGAACACGTGTAATATGCATACGTAGACAATTGTGGCCAGTAACCTTGCAATAAATTTATAAATAATACTATTTAGAATTTAATTGTATAAAACAATCAATTATTCATCGTGGCAATGCAGCTAGTGTCTTAAGGAAGCTTCCGATTGGCACTCTCTCTCTCTTGTCGTGTTACTAGTTTCTTTAGAAACAGTGTAGTGAAAGGATTATAAGTGCGCCTCAAGAGGCTCCTTTCGGGCACTTGACACATGTTATAGAACTTTTTAGGTTCTACGACATGCCGGTTTCCTCACGATGTTTTCCTTCACCGCTCGAGAGTACTGGCATTGTGCACATACATTTTTGAACAGAAAAACTCATTGGTGCACGACCGGTTTCGAACCCACGACCTTAGGATTGGAAGGCAGAGCCGCTACCACTAGACAACCAGTGCTCTCAGTGTTCCGATTGGCACTGATTTGGATCAGTTGAGCTATCTCTAGATCGGTATATTGTCTCGCGATATAGCCGAGTCGATAGAGGCTTGGCTAGTGAATCTATACTTCTGCGCTGTATAGATTAAATTCAATTCTAGAATAGACATTATGTGTGATGAATACAGATGTTTGTTTTTATTATACCATAGATATGGTCATAATAGTTAGCCCTGTCCATAAACGACGCGATTTTTTCACGCACCTCAACATTGACTTCCGTAAACATAAAACATTTTTGTTAACATGAGTTGGGTAACTCTTGAAATGTTTTTTTTTATACAGTTAGCTGATGAAACAAGCAGATGTTAAGTGGTAACCATCACCTATAACAAAGCATTGCCTCATAAGTCACGAACGATAGGAACGTGCCCTACGATGCACTGCCCTGCGTCCATCAACTTGAGACATACAGATGTTAAGCCTCATGTGCCTGTAATTACACCAGCAACCACACTCTTCAAACCGAAACACTGCAACGCTGCTTGGCGGCAGAAAAACGAGTGGTGGTTGTACTTCCCCGGACAAGCCCTTCACAAAGAGCTATACTACTCTTAGGTGGCTTGAAAACAATTAAATTAAAATAAGAAATTAACGAAAATGAGAGATCAATATATACCAAAAGCAACCGTACGAGGCTTAGCTCGCATACCTGAAATTAATATTAACAGCGGTATCCGGACCTTTTTTTGGTATAAAAAATAACCTAAATGTTACAAACTAGTACAGGCTACAAAATATATTTGATCCAAGTTTTATGCAAATCAATGGTTATTAGGGCGGGATTGAACCACAAAAATATTAACTAGCCACAAACATCTTTAACATCTAAGCATCGTAACTTTTACATTTATATCTAGTATTCAAAATATTTTACGACGACACCTTACGTTTCGTAAGGTGGTGGACGTGTATAAAATATAATAAAGTGAACATAACTGATGTAACACAACCGAGCGGATCTTACGACGTACGACCTATTATCATGACTGATAACACCTCGATACAGAGCGGTCATGACATTACAAGTCAATCTTCTCTGTGTTGTCAGGATATTTTTAACTGTTCATAGCGAAACCGTGGTGAAACACAAAAAAAAACTCATTTTCTCTAATTCTCATCTCAAGACTTCTAGTTTTTCCAATGAATGTGATCGAAAACAGTGAATGTGATTGTGCTAGACACATAAAATACGAAACTAAAATGTCCACCGTTTCGAAACAGCAGCAGAACAGAACGTTTTGTGATTTCTTTTTCATTTCGGTTCTTTCTTTTTCCATAATGTCAAAAAAAAACTTGTAAACTTCTCCAGACTCATATATTATTATGCTCATTGCTCTTGTAATTGAACAGGCTCTGATGATCACCAATAATAATGGTTTAAGGCTAAACTGTAATATGGCAATTTATAAATAATAAAATATACCTGTGCCATAGCACGACAGTAAAAGGAGAGTATCACTAAGTTACAACGTAGCGCTATTTTCCAGACAGACCAATTTGAACGCAATGTTTCATGAGTTATCAGATAGGGTAGGTCAAGTTTGTGGTACTTAGTATCAGTAATGACCTATGATGTTGGGATGTAGGACTAAGATTCTATGAAAACAATCATTTATACATGGATTCTGTAGTTCTGAAGTGTTGCTTTCGCTTTGAAAACAAACGTATAAAAATAAAATAAAATATTTTCCTAATTATTTTGAAACTTTATCATGCAGCCATTTATCACAGCCACTGGCAAGTAGCAATACTTAGTTTTAAATAAGTCCTTCCTTAGAAGCAGAAACGTGTCTAAAGACTTATAAGGTAAAACCTTCACTTAATTATTTTTCTTACAACTATGGTCAAGAGTGATTTGATTGCAAATAACTAAAGATCTTTATTTATGTTTTCCTTTGTAGAAAACATACATTTATTTACAGCAAATACCTACAAGTATTTATGTACAAATAATATATAAAACAGTTATTATTAATATATAGAATTGAATTGAATTGAGTTATTATCTACAGACCTTCGCAAATGATTTATAAGTAGCTCAACTAATACGAAATAATACCAATCGTAAAGGAATACCGTTTTTATCATATCAATTTACTCATAAAAATGTACTTTCTTTTTAGCATGTCGGGTTTGCCATACCTGCATTTTATTCGCAGGCATATTTCAGATCGTTTTAGGAAAATAAGGGTTCGTCGTACCAATGTAAATACATTAAGTCCTACCGATAGCCAATAAAGTATCTCAACGAGATAGCCCCAAAATCATATTGTTATCAGCAAATCACTTGTCCTGCACGATGCGTAGGTATACATCACAATCTATCAAGGGTCGCTATATCGGCAATCGATCATGAGATAGGCCAGGGCCGCATGTTTGAGAATTGAAATGATTAAAGGTACATACTTACCTACTCATGTTACGTTGTTGCTATGTATGAAAGTTTCTAACTTTTAGACATAAATTGAGCAATAAGTGACATTAGTAAATTCGACCCCCCTTGAGATTTACAGTAGAATAGCTGTTTGAACAACTTTACGGGTCACCGAAAAATGTTCTCCGTACCATATCTACTAATAATATTTATTTTGTTTCAGTTGAAACGACGACTTCACGGAAAATGCTTCGCGTTTGCAGAACTACATCGCACACTGTCCTAAACCGGAGATAGGTTCTAAGAAAATGGTCCACGACCAAAGATAGCCTCAGTCTTTCACACACCCCTCCCATTGCATTTTTCTATCTCCAATAGCAGTAAGTAACAGTGCCTCTACAAGTGATCAATGAAAAAATCTTTAACATATCTTACGACAATACGGATCATATGTGTTAGTATACAGAAGAAGAGAAATTAAAGGTGATATTAAAGTACTTCAGAGATTTATATAGTTTTAAGGAGAAGTGCCAAAGAGTAACAAGATGTCTAACGGAACAGTAAAAAACTCGAACGCCAAGAATGGCAACGGACATGCGCCGGCGCCGACTAACTACGACTCACAAAGCTTGGCGCCGCCGCCTGACGGAGGATGGGGATGGGTGGTGGTCTTCGCTTCTTTCATGGTCCATGTTATCAGTAAGTACTTCCTGACTATCACTTTACATAAAATGATAAAAATCTCGGCCACCAGGACTGGGAAGAGAAGCGTCGGACGTCCAGTAACACGATGGGTTGACGACATTGTCAGCGTCGTAGGCCGTAGATGAATGAGGGTAGCCCAAGATCGTGTGTAATGGCAAGAGCAGAGAGGCCTATGCCCAGCAGTGGGCAAAAAATGATGATGATAAAAATCTCTCAAAAAAAATATTATGAAGTAATTACTATTTATGTCCAAGGCACAAAGCAATAAGCATTTTCATTCCCAGTTGTATAAAACGATCAGCCTGGTACGCCATACCAATGAAACATCAATTTTATGTTCCCAATTCCAATTTTCTAGTCTGCAACAGAATCTCTCCTGGGTACAATAGTAGTTAGGTATTAAAATTCTGCAGTCATTTTATAAACTTCGCTATTTTCCTAGATCTAATCATTTGCCCTGAAACGGTAGAAACTCATTTCAATGTTAAAGTGGCGAACGTTGCGTTGAATTAATAAAGACCCAGTTAACTATAAATACATAATATATAATTAGGTAGGTATACACGAGTCGAGCAAGTAACTTATTAGATACGAGTTTAGTTCCACTTTAGGGAGTTATGACATACAGTTAATTTTCTGTTATGCGTGGAATTCTCAATCATGCCAGCCCTTGATAACATTGCTATATGGTTTCTACTAATTCATTATTTATTTTATTCAACAATAATCATAATACTATAAACATATCCATTGTAAATGCGTATACCTAATTTTATCGGCAAAAGATGCTATCTTTTCATAAAACACGACACAGCATGACATTTTTTAAACACTCGGATGTGAATGAATGTATGTCTGTCTGAATGTGTCTCTTTGTCTTTTTTGTTTGCAATGAACAAAAAATAAGAAACTAATGTTTCAGAATGTTTTAAAATATCCCTGCATGTCCTCATAGGCTGAGAGAAAATCTTATATAAATAAAAATGTTATGTTGGTTTGTGTACGCTTCAAAAAATCAAAAAGTTACTAGTTACTAGTTAGTTTAGCACCAATCGAGCTAAAATTTTAGCATGACATATAATCCGCATCAAGGATTGTTTTTATACCATTCAATCACAATGTGCCACAGCGAAGAGTGGCAGGGAACAGCTAGTAATTAACAAAAACAAATAAAACTGCCTTGGCACAGGCAGAGAAAGATTGAGAAAAAAATAGAAATATTGAGCTTTTAGTTTTCAAACCTTATGCTTTCTTTTATTGAAGCAAGTATAGTCGAGCGTGTTTGTAGACCCCATGACAAAATAACTCTATATTAAAATGTTACTTTTTACCACAAACGGTACAAATCTTATTATTTTACTAGGTACCTATACTAATCCTTTCACCACACTGTTTCGAAAGAGCTAGTGACACAAGAAAAAAAAAGACTAAATACCAATCTAAACTCCTCCTCCTGTTTACCTTTTTCTGTATGCCTACGCCTCACTAAACTTCAATAATAGGTATATTATATTACATTGTAAAAGGATCATACAAAAGAACGGTAGGAACCAAGCCGTAAGTTTGTTCCTGTTTGGCTTTGGTCGCGTGGAACCTATTAGAGTCACCTAGCTTTAAGACGTTTCAAAGTGATCCTTGTGATTTTATTGAATAAATCCTTTAAAACCTTTTGACTTTGACTTTGACTCAGTTAGTTCCTGGCTTTCTGATATAATAGCACAACGGTATTCATAGATTACTCGTGTGCAATGTGCACAAAAACATAATACAAAATTATCATGTCTACTGAAAAATAACATCAAAAACACGAAGCTTAATCAATATAAAATAAATATAAACTGACACTGGTTTACAGATTTCGTGGTCTGAGATAATGTCTTCGTAAATGGTTGAAAAATTTGTAAATCAATAAATATTTCTTACGATTTACCGATATTATTAAATAGAAAGAATATGATTGCACCCGCGCCAATAATTAAGACGATTTTTTAATAAGATTGTTACGTTGGCACCACATGCACGTCAATAAAAAAATCACAATGGCACTCCATTTATGTTTTTTTTATTGGGCTCTCACGAGCAGGCACGACTGAAAGGTAACTAATCGTCAGCCAGTAGTGTATTGATTAGTTTCATTATTAGCGCGGGTTATATCATTATTGAATTATTGCTAAATCATATTAAGAAAACTGCATTAAGAAATTATTGAAGAGAAAAGTGAAACGTTTATGAAATGAAGTCTCTTAAGAGTACAATGAGTGCACTACCTGAAGCAAGCAGTCGGCCTGGTCCTGCTTGCTTCAGCCATTGCCGACCCCTCCTGACGGCGGGTATGGATGGGTGCTCGTTTTCGCTTCTCACGGTATCAACCTTATCAGTGAGTCTTTCTTTATGCATTAGTTTAAGTCCATCTACTCTCTAGACTCTAGTCCATCTAGTCTAATCAGTCCTTGAAAAGAGAACACTGTTTTGAAAACAGTGACACGGCAAGATGAAGTCTATCTATTACATTAGATAGAAAAAAAATAGCCCACTATTTTCATCCCCAGCCATGGTATATATTCCCTAAGATCGTTTTGTACCTTGGTACAAAACGATCTCGAGGCGACGAGGCGTAAAAAATCTCGAGTGGGTACTTGTACCCACTCGAGATTTTTTACGCCTAAATATTCCATTTGACATATTCCAACGTTTTCAGTAAGTTGGTACGAGTATTACTAACATTTAGTACCGCATACCGCAACGTAACATTTTAAACATTGCTCTACAAAAACCCTGTTTTTTTTCTATATAACTTGTTGATGGAACAAGCAGATGGCCCACCTGATGTTAAGTGGTAACCATCACCTATAACAAAGCATTGCCTCACAAGTCACACACGATAGTAACGTGCCCCACGATGCACTGCCCTGCGTCCATCAACTTGAAGCATACAGATGTTAAGCCTCATGTGCCTGTAATTACACCGGCAACTACACTCTTCAAACTGAAACACAGCAACGCTGCTTGCCGGCAGAAAAAGGCGTGGTGGTAGTACTTGCCCGGACGAGCCCTTCATAAAGAGCTCTACTACTCTTAAAAACTCCTGTTTTTTATTTAGTTATTCATGATCCAATGATAAGATATATTGTTTATCTTTTGAAATGTTAATAAGAGAAGCCAATATCATTATTTTCATATTATGCCACAGATTAGAATTTCAGTTCATTAAACTTTTAACCAACAGAAAATTCATTTGTAATTTATAGAATCTACAATTTATAGATTACCTAAACTTTCAAATATTGTCATTAGCTAGTCACATTTTCATTTCTGTGTCGTTTAAACATATGAAATCCATTGTTCAAACAATTTAGATAATGTATGTAAATAGTACGTTACGTTTATGTAGATTGTATACACAAAGACAAAATTCACGTATTTCGCTAGAATCCGTTTGTTCACGTCAAACATTTGAGCGAAACAGGTACAAAGAGCTACAATTACGAATTTGGCTACAATTACGATAAATTTAAATATTTGATTAATATTTCTGCCGCCAAGTTGCGTTGCTGTGTTTTGATTTAAAGAGTGTGGTTGCCGGTAAAAGTACAGACATGAGGCTTAATATCTGCCTCAAATGGAACTGAAGAACGCAGGGCAGTGCATAGTTTTAAAAAAACAATATTGCACAGCGACATTGTAAAGGTGTAAGGTGTAAGGCCGGAAAAATTCAGCAGTAGACTTGAATATAGGCTGCTAGTAATAATCACGAAAGTAGAGCACTTCAACAATGTGCATAGTACCTTCACGGTATCATGAAACACATGAGGGTACTATGGAAATTGTTGAAGAGCATTATCTACTCTCGAAGTTAGGCAGGCATCAGCTACACTTGTTCGCGTAGTCGGTAACTTACGTACCTCTAGTCCCGGAGTATTTAAGCCAGATTGCTAGAGCGGACCGACAGCATAATATGTCCTCCGAAGCGCGGAAGGTATAAACAACGGTACCTCTCGCACATTGCGCTAGCTGGTAAAGCTCCACAGTTTCTGTCTCAATCCTCACAGGTGTTTAACGGGACCCTTATTTTATTGCTCGAAAAACAGGCCATAGCCAGCCTGTATTCATAAGACAGCTAGCTCAGTCCATTATTGTTACATTCTTACTGTAAAAGAAACAGATGGCCAAACCTTATTTTATTACATAGTATAAAATGTGATATAATAATTTAGGTGGCTTATTGAACCCAATCCGTTCAATCTAGACTACATACTAGCTCGAAAGTTGCTGACTGATATGTTATAAGGTACTTTAGTGTATAACTTCGTATGAAAGTAGCTCTCTCCCATAAGCTGTGGCAAGATTGACCCATAAAGTCTGCTTAACCGACCGGAGGATTCCACGTCGGGTAAGTATTTGTGCCGCGTCTGATTTTTGACGTAATCCAACCCCATGTTCTGTGTATACAGCTTGATATTGTTGTGGGAGTTTTTGTACATGTACTTAGAAAGGACCGCTCCAACGTCGACTACATCGTCGCTTACCATCAGGTGAGATTTTAGTCAAAGGACGGTTTATTCATTATAAAAATTAAAAAAAATACGTAGTACAAGGCGCCCTACCCAGTAGGTAAGGTAAAAATCCCAAGCATTACTGATGGGTAGGTAAGTTTAGTTGGTACTTTCAGACTTCAAAATTCAAATTATACTAGAAACCAAACATTAATTTTACACTTCAGTTTTGCCTAATAGACAGAGTATAAGTTTAGTGCAATGTTTGTTTAGATGCACATAATTTTGCAAAGATGGTATCTGGTTAACATGATATAGCGAATGTTAATTTAGATTTATACATTTCTATAACTATATCACTAAATTTCATGTACCTATATGCATAACCATACATGTAAAGTCAATACAAATAAAAGCAAACATACACATAGTAATACCAGAGCAGAAAACGGAGATAGTATCAGGCAATATTTAATCAGAGTTATGTAAATGTTTTCTCATACTTATCTTTAAAATACTGTTGCTTACCTGATACACAAAATAGCAATACTAAGAATGTAACTAAGTATGCACATATTACACCTTGATAGGTTCTATGTCGACACTCGTGACTTTTTTAGTAATATTTTAAATGCTTGGCACTTATGTATTTTTCAATGAGTTTACATTTTCCAGACAACAAATTAACAAACGGGTCAAAAGTTTAACTAAAGATGCGATCATTTCGTAACCATTTTAAAAGCTTAAATTAAACCCTCCGAGCTTTTAACGAGGACGGTAATAAAGTTACAGGGTGATACTTAGAGAAATAAAGTTGCAATGTTCTACCTTTAGATACTACAGAATGAAAGCACTAAAAAGCTTAGTATAAATCAGGATTACCGTTAAAAGGAGCAATTACTAAGCACGGAATAATATTGTAAGACGAAGAGACAGACTTCTTGCCGTAAGAAGGTACTAATACAGATATTAAGAAATAAAATTCAGCTGCCAAATGTAATGTTTCCTACCTCTGTCTACTTCACCACCTTCAGACATCCTCAAGGAACCTGGAGTTTGTACTTGTTACTAAGAGATCTGAGGGGATATCTACCGTGCCTGGGGTTCAAAGTCGTGATGCTGTTTCAGTTGTTTTTTTAGTTTTTAGTTATAGATAAAAAAAAAAATTGTCGCTTCATAAAGCGACAATTTTTTATACTCTGATTAATTCAATAATGTAGTATCAAGCAAGTGACTATTTCGATAATATCATTTTCTGACATACCTACCTACCTACATGAGTATCGTCAAATCCTGATGACAAGAGCACAAGTGGCACAAGAACTTCTCAGAATCTCGCGTGACAGGGAACAGTTGATTAGTGGTAAATTGGCGTAATTTCAAACGTTCATCTTGAAAAGAGCTTGTTTAGCATTTCTGACAATCCAATATTTTCTAGGACCTATGAGATAAGCACGTTAAAGAATAAGAAAGGAAAATTATTTCATATTACTTGTATCGACAAAACCCAAGGACAAAGCCGATTAAACTTTTTAATTGTCATTATTACGAAATCTATATTATGATGTTACATTTTAACTGTCCTACTTTACAATGTCCTTATGTAAGATTTTCTGTAAAAAAAGCTACTTAGAAGTAGGTAAAATAATAGAAAGCCCGATGGTTGGCTAATATCGTAAGGATAGCAACAAGAATTATAAAAAAATCGTAAGGAATCCACTGAGATTACTGTATTTAATTGGCGCAGGAACGAAAGTATGCCATTGATCAAGCCTATTATTTTAATAATCTAATTAGATTAGACAGAAATAGGTATGCAATATTGGAAAAAAATCTAATATTAAAAACATTTACAGCTGAGAACGAAAATAAAATGTTCTAAATACAGCTTTGTGTGTATCGAAAATAATATTGGCATATTGTCAAATGGTGCTATCAAAGTGTATGCACGCCCACTAACCGATAAGGAGACTCTTCACATATAATTTGAATATAGCAATAAGTAAACATGATTGGCCCGCACTTTACTGTAAAAAGTATCAGAAAAAGAGACGATTGGAAGGATTTAGGGAAGATAGGTATGGTTTAAAATAAAATATGATGTTTTTATAAGTTTTTTAGTATGTTGGTAGCACAATTGTTGTTCAAAAATTAAAACCAAAATCAAAACAGTATTCAGTTAAATCACAAGGATCATTTTGAAACATCTTATACACTATAGGTGAATCTAGCGCCAGTTTAGCGACCAAACTGCAAATAAAAATTTAATATGAAATAGATAACATAAATCTAGCACTGATCCACCAATCACTTTTTTATTTTATTTTTTATTATGAATAAACCATCTTTTGACTACAATCTCACCCCAGCAAACATTTCACGTCAACTTTTCTAAGCTCTCGACTTATTAACTTATTATAGTCGAAATTACGTGTTAATCACCATTATTTTAAACTTTTTAGAATTTTTTACCAATAACGACAAGATCGAAGTAAAAATTTCATCATTCTCACCAATTTATATAACTTATAGGTTAGACAACCGCATGGTTGTATTTTGGTTTTAAAATCAGGCCAGAAAGACTTATTATAATTGCCGTCAGGTTATTTTTACTAGTTGGTTGAAATCAGGTGACAGTTTAGGTAATTACTACCCAAATATTGCAACTTATCAGTCGCTGACTTAAATGTAACATTTGTGACTTAAATGAAGTTTTTTTTACCCCATTTGTTTACTAAATTTCAACCAATTAGTTAAAGTAACTTATACACCTATATCAGCACCATTAGATTTCCATAAGTACTCATCTATTCGACTTTATGGTAACAATAACTCGGAAATAGAACCAAAAAGTCACAGGAACTTTAAACTTCGTTCGTATAAGTCACATTTCAGTAATATTTTGGTGAGAGAAGACGCTTCCACCTTAGCGTTCATTTTTATTTAAGAACCGCCATCGAATAAACTTGAAATTGTCATGGGCACAGATAAAAAACCGTACAGACATTCCAGTACATTCTATAGAAAATGTAAGTACAAGCTTAATAATACCGATAAGAATTATTCATCCCAGGAATTATCACAAAACATACCATTTCCACCTTTGCAAGATATGTTATGACCATCAAGTCTCGTTTCACATACAACTTCCTTTCGCAATTACTCGCTTTTAAAAGAAAGTTTAGTAAACTCGCAATAAGAATGAGGAATAACAAGAGATAGTAGAATAGTAACAAAGATATAAGAGAAGAATATAACACAAAAGATGACGAAACAAGTTATTCCACAAAGCCAGAAACAAGTTATTATTTATTTATTTATTTATTGATCGAGTGAGCGAAGCGAACGAAGATCTTAGTTTCAACTTGGGCGATTTGGCATTTTATGTATGTATGTATGTATGTATGTATGTATGTATGTATGTTTGTCTGGCCATAACTTTCGAACCGTTGATCCGATCTGCATGAAATTTGATAAGTCGATAGCTTGTACTTGAGAAATTTACTGGTAAGTATATGAGTAAAATCGGATGAAGAGTTATTAAGATATGGGGTTTTTTAAGGGGGCAAAAATAAAAAAAGTGACATAACAAAATCAAGCTACATGTCATATGAAAGGTCTTTATTTGAACATTCCAAAACAATTTTTACTTTTTTTCTGGGACGCTCTGTTTTTGAGATACAAAAAAAAAGTTAAATTATGATAACCAGCGATCCAAGAGCTCCCATCTCTAAGAGTTTCGTTGGCATCAAGGTTTTTCTACTGGTCGGCCAGTTACTATGCTTTTTCTTATTTTTTTTTCTTGAAATAAATTAAGGTGGTACTCAGTTCTCATAAAATGGTGACAATGACCAGGTCTGATGATGGAGCCAAGGTCTGTTCAACGGAACTCTTCAATAAATAGGCCAATAGAGTTGAAACTTGGTTACCGTACCAAGTTAGTAGGCAGTAGTCAGAAAAAAGTCCAAACATAATGTTTGGACTTGCCTCTGACTACCACCTACTCAAAGTTTTGGTGCGTTCGTCGGGTCGCATCACGAGATCTCAGTTCGGGACGAACTACTAGTTTATTTATGGTTACCATTTAACATCAGGTGAGCCATCTGCTTGTTCTATCAACTAGTTGAATAAAAAATAAAAAACATGGGCAGACCCATAAACCATCCGTATCGGCTTTGAACGATTTGTTAAAATTTTAAATAAAAACGGTTAAGATTTACCCAAAGATGGTTGGACATTACTGAAAACCTATGATGTTTATAATAATATGAAACCGATAGGCAATGGACATTTTTGGTACAACTGCGTATAACAAAACTTAGAAAATTTTGTGAACTCTATTAACTTTGATGGGGTTTTGCATATTGAGTTACATTTTAACGTTGATAGTAGGTATGTCTTTATTCAATACAAGCTGGTGCCCGTGACTCCGTCTTATCGTCATATTTTGAACAATTCACACAATATCTTTATAAATTGTAGCCTATGTGTTATTCTGATGTATAAGCTATATTATTGTAAAGTTTCATTAAAATCCATTCAGTAGTTTTTACGTGAAAGAGTAACAAATATCCATCCATCCACACTTACAAACTTTCGCGTTTATAATATTAGTAGGATAGTACAGCATCCGGAGTATGCCCAATATCATTCGCAATTTATGATAATGCCTCAAATAAAACCATTGTTTTTTATGGAACAGGAATGGAAACAGATATGGAACCCTTCCTCAAAGACTGAATTAAAAGAAATATAAAAAAATGGGCTTAGCTCTAATGGATAAAAGCTACATAATAAGTTTAAATGTTTTGTTTGTGATATTATAAGAGCATTTCTAAAAGGTACGCCATACTTTAACTCTGGAAATAGTAGCTGTATTAAATGCACTATAGAGGGAAGGTGGGACAAAAAAGGCAGAAACATGAGGTACTATGTTTGATTGTCCCCGAAGATCTGACGCTAGTTTCCGTAACAAATTAGATGAAGACCATCACATTCACAATACACCTCTCGTGGATTTACCTATTAATATGGTTGAAGATTTTTTTATCGCTGACTCATTATATTTGTTTGATCTTGGTATTATGCGGAAATGTTTAATGCCCTGTTTAATGTCCTGGTGTACGTTTCAAGTTTCAATTTTCGAACAAAACTAAGAGGGTTTGAAATACATTTGCTTAATGAAATGTTAGAATCTCGTGAAAAGGATAGACAGAGCTAAAGAAACACAAAAGATAATCAGAAGTGTAAAGTTTTTGAAATATTTGAAGGGTACTGAGTACCGTGTGATGCTCTTATACTTGGGCTTTGTCGTGCTAGAAGATGTTCTGTCTCTGTAACTAAAGAAGTGTATGAACATTATGTACTATTAGCTTGTGCTGTCACAATCTTGAGCTGTAAAATGTATTTAATATATATCGAAATTGCAAAAATATTATTGGAAGGCTGCATGAATATTTATGGTTCTGATTCAATTAGCAGCAACTTCCACAATCTGTATCATGTCACCAACAGGTCGCTAAAGTTTCTTGTAAGTAGCCAACATTGTAGTAATTGCGACTTTGATAGGTCGCATTTACTAAACGCGTAGTTAATACGACCTTACTTTGTCACTAAATACTTACAGGTCGGATAATAAGTAGTTTTAACGTGATGGTAGAGAAAATTGAGAACTCCATTTTGTTTCTTATAATTTAAAATTCTTTACAGGAACAGAATGAGTTTTTAGTTAATTACTCCTATACCAAACTTCAATTTACATAAATAAGGCATGCTGGTATTATAATATATCATGGTAAATAATAATTAGCCTGAAAAACATAATATTTATGAAATGTAGAAAACTGAAATCTATATAATAAAATATTTATTGTGTTAATATTACAATATTTTGAAGGCCCATTGTTATTTTTCGAAGCACTATATCATAATACACAGTGAAATTTACTTCGCATACGATTTTAGCCTCTAGTTCAGCTGTAATTCATAATTTATATTTAGTAAGCAAATTTTATAAATCAAGTTACTCCATTTTTAAATTCTTGTTCATTCATGATTGACGTTAAAGAAAAATAGACTTTATACAGATCGTAACAAAATTGATGCAATATCTCAACAAAATAATACCATAGGAGATTAAACCTCATTAAGTCATAATTAAGAAATATTTACGTCAAATCAACGTCATATAGAAGTCGTAATGACCAAACAAGTAAATACAACCTTAAGACACGTTGTAACTACGTCGAATCGACGTCGCACCAGCTACCTACTTTGCGACCGTGAGGTTAATTTTACTTACGCTACGTCGATTCCAGGTAACTGGCACGTGCCAATTTTCCCCATTTAGGTGGAATCGATGTGGATTCGAGGTAGATTCGAGGTAATTCAATTTGGTCGCATTAAAATGGCAACTTAAAATAGGTGTAAAAACACGTAATTCAAACCAAAAATGTTTGCTGGGACCTGATGGTAAGCGACGATGTAGCCAACGTTGGAGCAGAACGGTCTAGAAGACACCTATTCAAGGTGTCTAGAAGACACCTATTCAAGGTGTCTTCTAGACCGTTCTGCTTGAAGAGATTTATATTGTAGTGGTCAGAATTAATCAAGATTGCCTCTTTATTTCATTTGTCTATTTAATATTTTGTAATGGATCACGTAAAATTAGACGAATCAAAAAACTAAAAACTCACCTGTTTCTTTAGCTGAAGATCCTAATCCTAGAAGGTACACTACCTTATAATGCTAGTTTAGACTCAAAAATCTTGATAAACTTTGTGCTGAGACATCTAAGGGTCTGGGGGTCAAAGCCGTTAGACTGTTTCCGTTTAATATTTATGTTCTCCATGTTAGACGCTATAGAAAAACTGATACTCATTCAACATTAAAATATTATTCATTTGGCTAAATTATCTAAATTAATTCCTTCTCAAATATGATTTGTGTCATGATATCGCTTAAGTATATGAGAACCGAGATTTAGATATTATCTTTGTGATTGTTGTTTTTAAAAACTGCAATTATAAATTGTTCTTTTCAGTGTTGTTAAAGTTTGTAAATATTTTAACTTCTATAGTCTTACTTTGCTTCTTGTTTCTTGAATGAAAAACTCAAAATTGTTCACACTTATGAGGTCAAATGACACACTTTCAGGAAACTTGCCTATTATTTTTACAAACAGTGCATTTTATTTTATTTCTTAGTATGTATTTCTATAAACTAATATATCATTTATCTGACACGGTACCTGTCAAGATAAACAAATTCCAAACAACAACAACACAAAGAAATCCCATTATCGACGATGTTGTTGGGCTCGTCGTCGCCGGAAGAAAAACAAATCAAATAACGATTTAGCATTGGTGATTTACTCCTTAGTAAATCCAGTTCTGCCCTGAAATAATTTAAAAAGAAACAGACACAGCCACACGACGTTGATACGACACGGTAGATATCCCCTCAGGTCAATTAGTACTCATCATCATCACCATCAACCTATGTTCGTCCACTGCTGGACGTAGGTCTCCCCCCAAGACGTGCCACTGAGCCCGGTCTTCGGCTCTTCGCATCCAATGTTTGCCAGCTACATTTCGCAGATCGTCGCCTCACCTCGCCGGAGGGCGTCCTACACTACCTAAACACGATCTCTACTCAAGTATTCGTTTGCTCCAACGATTGTCGGTTCTACGGCAAACATGGCCGGCCCACTGCCATTTCAGCTTGCTAATCCTTTGAGCTATGACTTGACTTGACTTTAGTTCTCTGTCGGATAATTAGTACGCGAGATTTTTTAATAATTTGAGAATTTCTAAGTGGAATTAATTGCAAAAAACAAATAGATATTCGCTTTCCAAATAAACTGAAATACTTTTTTTTTCATGGACAATATTTATTATGATAGATCATATAACTTGATTTTAATATAGTGGCAACAGTTATTGGCAAAGTAAAAACTTTTTGACTTATCCCGCTCAAACTCACTGGACCACGAGGAATAAGAAACAGAAAAAAACAGAATCAACTCTACTTCAACTCTACTTTGATACGAGTAGATATCCCTTCTCATCTCTTAGTACACAAGGATACGCCTCAGGCAGTGAGTGAACCTACCTATAGGTAGGTATACTGCTCGCTTTTATGTCCTTGGAGTAAGTGTTATTTTTGTTAGCTTTGTGTATTTTTATCTGTATCAGGGTGTAACTTAAATAGTAATAACTCAAGATGCTTAGTGGATGTTTAAGGAGGAATTCACATAAAGATAAATTTTCTCTCGGTAGATAATTTTAGCTTTTTGACCCGATATTGCGTTACTTTTTACTAGAACTTATTACCATAGTAGAAAAACCAGGTCAAACATTATTTTTAAACTTGATTCTTCATTCTTTATTTTCCACAGTAATAACATTAAGTAATCTTAAATATAAAACATAATGTACGAACTGATTTACGAACTAAGTAAGTTCGTTCGTCTTCTTCTTGTCGTAGCTCTTTCGAAACAGTGTGGTAAAAGGATTGTAAGCCCTAAATGAGGCTCCTTTCCAGCACTTGACACATGTTTTATGTTTAGGTTCAACGACATGCCAGTTTCCTCACGATGTTTTCCGTCACCGTTTGAAAGTATTGGCCACAAACACTACTTATTCTATTCACAATAACTATTCGTGCACCAATATGTGCACGAATAGTTTTGAGCCCACGAATGATCGTAAGGCAGGGCTACTATAACTAGACCACCAGTGTATCCAGTAGGTATATTATTATTTATAACTTATCGGATAACTTGTCTGTCTGTGTGTCCTAATAAAACATAAACTGAAGTTAGTCCCTATTACCTATTATCAGCTTGCAGGCATTGGCCGATGCGACGACCCTTGACCATAAATAATGTTTATCAAAACAATATTATCTCTCAAAAACATTATATTATTGTAATATAATATGTTTATGCATAAAGTTTAGATTATTGCCTTCTGCTTCTATCACAATAATAGTAATAGGGGTTTTACAGTTAGGTAATATTACAAAGTTTAATCCTACTAATATTATAAACGCGATAGTTTGTATTTTTGTAAGTATGGAATGGATGTTTGTTATGGACTTTCACGTAAAAAATACGGAATGGATTTTAATGAAACTTAACACATAGGCTAAAATTTATAAAGATATTGTGTGAATTGTCCAAAATGTGCGCAGACGAAGTCGCGGGCACTAGCTTGGCAATATATAAAAAAAATTGTGGAGGACATTCCACACAAGCCCCAAAACCTATCTATCCCCAAACCAAGCAAAGCTTGTACTATAGGTACCAGATATAGGTACTGCCTATTTTTATAAATCTATTTGTTATCGGTGGGGATCGAACCCACGGCTTCCAGTGCAGAAAACAGAGCTACCAACTGAGCTGAGAGAGCTCTTAAAAGTTGTACTTTTATAACTTGGTACATACGCGGTAGAATTGTTTGCTAACTAAAAATATACAACATCGTATTTTCCTTTCCCTGACAGTTTTTTTAAACACAGAACTGAGGTTAAACTTTCATGAGTAAATATAATTTATGTGAGGCGGGTTTCATTGCGACTTGCGTGCAAAGGGCACGTTGTGGAGGGAAGTTTCGCTACCCTATCAAGGTCGAATTACCCTCTGGGATATTAAATAGAAATATCTAAAAATAGGTTGGCATCTAAGGCTTAAAAAAGGTGAAGCTATCTAAGTCTAAGAAAAAGGTAACGCTAAAAAAACCTACAGAATAAGAACAAATACTTTGACTAGCATCACAACTCAGTTGGCACAGAAGCTCTGCCTTCTGCGCAGTAGGTTATAGGACCGACATATTTACACAACAGCATATTTATTGTTTGTTCACAAATATTTATTTATTTTATTGAACTCTTGATTTTACCTCGTATCACGAATTAGATAATATCTATATAAATCTGTCCAAAGGTTAGTAATCAGTGACCACACATGCATACTCTACACTCATGTTGCAAGAACATGCTGCAAGCGATAAGGGTGTACATTGTATTTCTCTTTATGTAACTTATCGTTAAATATGTATTACCTTCTATTTAATATGTTGATCAATGAAGAGTTATCTTGCCTTGTTGCCTAATAAATTGGAGTATCAACTTAAGTCGATAACAGCAAGTCCTAATCGACACGGCAGTCATGACACGACTATATGTGATAGTGATATATTATATATATATTGCATAATACGAAACAACTGATAATACAGCTACTTAAGCGTGATTTAAATAAATACTTTCATAAAAATAGATAAAAACGGCACACCTCCTTACGCTGTGATAATAGCTTAGAATATACCATCTACAGATAACTGAAACTGAGCATGATCTGAAATCATGATTCTGGCAATATTTAGAGTAGGTACTTTACTTATTCTTCTTGCTGATAGAACAAGCCCACTTGATGTTAAGTGGTAACCATCGCCAATAACAAAGATTTACCAAGTTAGTCACGCATTGTAGGAATGTGCCCTACGATGCATGCCATAAGCCTCATGTATCTTCAAACTGAAACCCAGCAACTTTGCTTGGCGGCAAAAATAGGCATGATCCTAGGCGAGACCTTCACAAAGAGCTCTAATTGTATAGGTAAGAACATACCTAGGTAAACATCGAAATAATTTACTTATGCGTTTCATAAAATGGTTTCGCTTCATAATTTTCAAAACGATTTTTCCCGTAACTTTCACTTAGGCATTGTTCTTCATATGGACTGCACTCAATTCTGGGTGGTTCTTGGTCTCCTTTACAGAACATGTCTGACCCTGCCCATTTCCATTTATTTTCGCTGGTACAATACAAGGCTATGTTAGTTATTTATTCATCATCCTTACCCTAAATTTAACTGGGTTCGTCTTCTTATCCCTGTATTTTTTACCACGATCAAGGATTTTCAAGTTTCTGTTTTCAAGGATCCATCTGTAGTCTTCCATAGCCATTTTGTTTTGATATACATAGTTGGTATATAAGCTAGAGCGTGGACCTCAATTTTACACTCTGTTATTGTTTAATCAATTTTAGAAATATTCCACAGCAGAAGTTATTTACAAAAGTGCAAACTGCCCACTTAATCAGTAATCAATCAACAGTACCACTGGTGCCTACAAATAATCTCAGCCATCTGTTTAATTATACATATAAACTGGTTTTTTACTGGATTTAATTGAGGTAATTACAAACAGATGTCGATTGGCCCTGCAGTCAACATTATGCACTTACGAATGCATAATGCACAATGCAGGACCTGTTATGAAACTATGGCCTACTCGTAGATGACATTCTTAAAACCTTGACATGAACCGTGTCCTTCTTTCAAATTATTAGGCTAGCGGGTACAAAACAATTTTCGTGACATTTTGTAAAAATGACTTAAATACCTGCCTTGGATTGAACATGAGCATGATATCAACAGGAAAATAAACATTTTATCACTTATCCTTACCAAAAACCGTTTTGTTTTTAATTTAGCTTCATTAAATTTATTGCGGCTTACTAAATACGTTCCTATACAAATATACTTCGCAACCATAAGGCAAGAGACCTCTTAACCTTCAGCCTTAGATTCAGAGAGTTAATTATTAAAGTTGTTACAAAACCAATAATTCCCGAAGCCTACTAAGTTAAGAAAGTTTTCCGAAACAGCTTCTTAGGGCAGGTATTTATTAATATAGAGATGAAAGAACCTCGACAACGTTTCGTTGGTAACTACATTAAGGTTTCACTCAATTCTGATTTTATGTATTTCATTTATTTACTGGTATAACGATGCAATATAATAAACCAAATTTAAAGAGAATAAAATAAAAAGTACCTACATTACGCACGTTCAATAAATACAAACACAGCTGACGCAGGTTACATTTAAAAAGATAGAAAATTATAACAACTTTTAATATCTACTTCTAGGCTTTGGTCGCGTGGAACTGGCACCTAGAGTCACCTAGCTTTAAGACGTTTCAAAGTGATCCTTGTGATTTTATTGAATAAATACATTTTGACTTTGACTTTGACTTTACTAACTACAAGAAAAACAACCAGTAGGTCCAATAGCCGGTTGTTTTATTACTTTGTTATGAAAAGTTTGTAGGTTTTCCCAATGTAACTATCATTCAAAGTTATTTAATAAGCTATTGAAATTAATATCTTTCTTCTTGTCCCAGCTTTCATTCGATATGTTTACGTATCATCGCTAAAAAAAAGATAATTCCTTTTTCGCTAGTGTAGGTTCAATCCACAAAAAAAAGACCGGATAGTCAGTTTTGTCATCGTATTAAAACTGGTTCGGAAATCGGTCGACAACCGTCAAACAACATCTCGTTCGGTTTTTAAATAAATGAGGTTTTGAAAAATCGAATACAACCAAGTTTCGGAGAAGTTTGTTTTTTTTAGTTTACGTACAGATAGGATACCTAATCAAACTTTTTGGTAGGCATTATTGTTTGGATCAAAATGAAATTTTTGCTGGACCTTTCATAATCATAATC
Organism: Chloroclysta siterata; assembly: GCA_932294275.1. NCBI lineage: Eukaryota > Metazoa > Arthropoda > Insecta > Lepidoptera > Geometridae > Chloroclysta > Chloroclysta siterata. The sequence goes on along the minus strand of OW028600.1, from coordinate 12,983,784 downwards.
ATTGCATTTGCCTTTGGATTGATATTGATCAAAACTTAGTTGTTTGCGATTTTTCATAACTTCATTCAGTGGTTTTATAACTTCAAAAATTCAGAAATGTGTGAGCAACCTGTTTTGACCGGTTTTTTCGTTATTTCGGTTTTCCGGTTTGCCTGCCCTAGTGAGTAGGTACCCACTACAAAAATCTAACCAGAAATATGTTTTTTTTTTTCGTAAAACGAAAAGAGTCTGATCAAAGTATCCCGGAGGGCTTAGCTTACTCAGTAATGTACGTAGGCATAATAAAATAAGGGTGGAGAAAAATTAAAAAGGCTCAAAATCGTTCTTTCATTAAATGTTTGACAATGGAGGGTGCTATAATATCCAGCAGTGGACATTTTCAGGTTAATGATGATGATGAATGAAACAGCAATGCAAACAAAGCTCGGATTCGTGCCACGTAGAATATTGTTCTTTATATTTTAATACCACTACAAGGACTTCCAAGAATTTATTATAACTTCGCAAGGCGAGAGTATTAGAAATTATTTAATAATATCCCTACCAACAACTGTAAAACGAGATCTTCATATTTTAATTTTATTTTCATTTTAGATGGAATGGTTTACAAGTGTTTTTCTAACTAAAACTGTAGCTAAAAGACGTAGCATGTCAGTTTAATACTTACATAACTGCAGGGCCGGATTTAGAGGTCCAGAGGCCCCGGGGCAACAAAGGAGCGGAGGCCCCCTCGCCCCGAATTATTTTCCAAATAAAGTGATCTATTTTTTTCAATCGAGTTTTTCAATAAATAATTTATTGTGAAACCAAGTAGATTCTCTTATACAAAAAGAGTTACGAGCAGTGCACATGGTCCATGTGCACTGCTCGTAACTCTTTTTGGTGTTTCTGTTAATATTTTATTTTTCTTGACTAACAGCTATGTTCCTATTGGTGAACTGCTATTCTTTTCATGGGCTATCATAATCCATGTCACATGGAAAATTAAAAGAATAGAGGAGCTGCAAGCAATGTTACCTACTGAAACCTGTCGAGTTATGTGCATGCACTCAAAAAATAAGGGACAAAAACAGAAGTGAATTGAGAAAAAAATATTTCTAAATTAAATTAGGAAACCTCAATTTACCTAACAAATATTAGCATGTGATCACGATATTTTGGTCGCCTTAATGATTAAATTACGCACAACCAAACAAACGCATGATAAACAATAAATCATAACTGAAATCATAACAAACGACAACATAAAAAACGGTTACGCTCTCCGTAACCGTTTTTTATGTTCTTTTGTTCTCTGCATATATTTCATATATTATATTATATGTAAAGAAAAAAAACACGTTTTTGTAATTACACAATCAAATATGACATTCGGTTTATATTGTAGATTACAAGATAACGATGAAAATACTCACGTCTTAACGTCTGTGGTCTGTCCGTAAAAAATCGAAATGATTTACATTTGTTGCACAGTGTTCGCAAGTTAGTAGCTTCTCAGACGCACGAGAATGTATCAAATTCTGGGATTCCCTGCTACACGCACGCCTCTCAGCGGACAATTGTCAACGCTGCGACGGATCGTACGCTCGTATAGACAAAAAACGGGGGAAACAGGTACCGTCGTTGCCGTCGTATCTCGTATCGACACGCAAATACAAAAATAGGCTGAATAGGCTTGTAAAATCCGCAGAATATAATATAAATTCCCCATCCGAACTGGCAATTTTTATTCTACTGTGGACAGGCAGAGGGCAAAAAAACTCACACTCGCTCGCTGGTTGAAGAAAATTATGCTTTTGGAAAAATATATTAATAAAAGAATAGACAACTACATGAAGACGAAATTACGCACGGAAACTTCAATGGACACATTCTTTCCTCGATCATGATTCACGACTCGATTATTAATATTAGCGTTTGACTCCTTGTCACGATGAGGTGGGTTTTGTATGACAATCGAAATCGATATTCTTCATTATTTATACAAACAAATTATTATTGATCGACTATGATTTTTTTCAATTTCTTGCATGCAGTAAAGTTCGTGAATAATTGATGGCATTTAATTGTGTCACAATAATAATTATTTGCCTTGCTGCATGAAATATGAAAAAAAATTACCTATTAGTCAATAATAATTGATTTGTTTATGAATTGAAGAACACCAATTGTTCACATACTGCAATTAATGTATATATTTAGGAAAAAAAATTGACGAGACACGGAATCGAATACCCAACCTCCGAGGTTGAGGGCAAGTATCACCCCACTCAACCATTAAATGATTGAGGTACTCTTCCAAGATGGGTAGTGAATTGGAAGTGCTTATCAGGGCCATTTGAGATTTTGATATTTCACTGAATGGCTGATTGGAGTGAACAAATATAGATCAATGATTTCTATTATTTAAGATTAATATAATCAAATCATGTATGTACAAAGTACCGTGGGCTGTAGGTAAAGGTAAAATAGCAAAAAAAAATATCAAAGGAAAAGAAGATGTTTACTAGTGTTTACTAGTTGGAATTTGAAAGATTTTTTTTTCCGAAGTCTCTATTGTGGGGGCCCCCCGTTTGTGGAGGCCCCGGGGCCATCTCCCCGTTTGCCCTCCCCTAAATCCGGCCCTGCATAACTGAAACCATGCAGCATCTTTGTATGGGTGATATCTTCAACACTGTTTTCCATTGTAAGCTGAGCTTTTGTTCGCAACACCCTGCCTGCATTGACAGTTCAATGTATGGGCCCATCATGTTAACCTACTTTATCGTAAAACTCTAACATTATTCACGTTTGAAGTGATTGGAGTACACAACACAGGGGTATGCAATGGCTGGCACACATTCAACTTTTTTTTCAAAGATTTTGCTTTGCCTCTTACGCCAATACCTCGCAATGCAAAATAAAAAATAGAGAGAAGTTTCGAACCAAATCTGATTTCTGGACCAAAGAGAGGCGACTTAATTCAGTATTAAATAAGCATAACTATTATAAGCGTTGTCTTTGGTCACCGTCTGGATGCTCTTATCTTGGAAATATTTTGAAATAGCGTCGTAGCTAATAGTTTAGCCAAGTAAATTTCAAAGATCAACATGAAAACGTGATACAATGAGCTAAATTCAGCAGTTAAACGTTTAAGGTACCTACAACTCCGATTGTGTATTCATGAGTCTGCGTTGCCAGTGGTTTATGCTTATTTATGACAATTACTTTTGAATTAACCATAAAATTTTACTGTTTCAGCTGATGGCATGACTTATTCGTTTGGCGTGTTCTATGCGGAGTTCCTGACCTACTTCAAGGAGGGGAAAAGCACGACGGCATGGATCGTGTCTATCCTAGCCGGGGTCACTCTGTCTTCAGGTAAATTTAATGGAATACTAATCAGATCACGGACGGAGAAATATTAATTTTATTTCTATGTGCTATAATAAGTAACGCAGATCAGTTTACACTGCTGTACAACCAGTCAAGGTTTAGAAAAGTTTTTGAAATAAAAGTTCTTTTAGTACATACATTTAAATATGCATTGCCCAGAAAATAAATTTATAATGATCGTGTGATTCCCTTGAAACCTTATTTCAAGTAAGTAGATGAATATTGTAGAGTTGAGATATCAATGCGAGTAAATTGAGCGCTTCTGAACCCCAAGCTCCTATAATATCAATATAGCTCGTAAACCAGTAGTTGGAATTGATTTAACGAATATGCGAATCAACTTATCGTTATATTGATGCACAATGAATCAACTGTTGGCAACAACATAACTGAACATTGCCTCGCTTGCGGCTTGCATAATTATAAGGATTATTTGATGCAGTAGGTAATTATTATTGCAAGACTGACCCTTCTGTTAACTACATTCCTATTTAGCCTTTTTATTTTTTTTCTGTATGATATTTAGTGCCTGTTTCACCAGTAATGCATAAAAATATAAACGTTTCTACATTATACTTGTGTAACGCGGGCTTTAGGTACCCCAGAGTTGTGCTCACACTGCCCTTATAAAATGCTCAAAAGACTAGCCTCCCACCGCCAGAACTACTCGACTGTCAATGTCAAACCTCAGTTTGTCAAGTGAAAAAGAGATAGAAGAGAGACCGGCGTCAACACGCGCCAACGCTTATTTTCCGTTTTCAATATATACCTGTACCCCAAGTATGAGATTTGCTTACGATATTTCGTTTTTCGTTTTACGTTTTTGTTCCGTGTTTATTGCGGGTTTTGTATGAAGACGCGATAGAGATACCGATACGGAACCCGCAATGAACACGGAACAAAAACGAATCGTTTTCGCTGCGTGCTCATTGCGGGTTTTGTAAAGTTCCGTATCGGTATCAATATCGCGTCTTCATACAAAACTCGCAATGAACACGGAACAAAAACGTAAAACGAAAAACGAAATATCGTAAGCAAATCTCATACTTGGGGTACTGTTTTCCCATCCTGAATTGTTTTGAGCGATTGTAAAGTGTTCCACAATATAGATACCCAGTTGAAATCGTGCGAGAACATTATTCACGACCCCTGAGAGACCACCACCATTACAGTGGCGCCCAACGTGGGGCACGATTCAACTCGGCGAAAAACATACATACACGCCATCTTGCTGTGCGTGTTTTATTACACAAGGGCGCTACAATCGCACCGTAGGAAGAGTCCATTGTACGTACGTACGAAGAAGTATCTTCTGGATCGAGATCGAGACGAACGGGTGGGCGAGTCCATTGTGCACGCGGCATTTTAACGCGTCTTCACAGCGACCGCCGCCGCCACCGGCCGAGAAGGAGATCGTACCTACCTACAGGATACCTACTTTCACCGTCGAGAAACGTCGGAGTACCGATACCACCTACCATGCCACCTAAGAAGCAAATCGGCAAGAGTGACGAGTCGGGATCCGACACCGACGAGAGCAACAGGACAGTGATATCATCATCACCTTCACAGAACATCACCATGTCGGAACAGATGTTTCAATCGCTGATGGCTAATATTACCAGGAGCCAGGCAGAAACAAACCGAGCCCTGTTCGAGAACATGTTAGCCAGTAGCAGAGACCAGTGCACGCCATCACCGAGACCCGATACGCAACACCATCCATCACGATCCGGCAACTTCTCGAAGTGCACAGCGCGCTTCGACGGAGCATCAAAGAACGCGGACGAGCTCGAGGCGTTTATCGACACCATCGAAGTTTACCGGGACTGCACCAACGTCAGCGAGGAGCACGCGCTGAAGGGGCTACCGATGCTGCTGACAGGCGAGGCCGCCGTCTGGTGGCAAGGCGTCAAGTCGTCGGTAGCATCGTGGAGTGACGCCCTGCAGCGACTTCGCGGAATGTACGGAGTGCCGCGTCCCGCGTACAAAATCTTTCGTGACATTTTCGCTACCGAACAAAGTGTCGAACGAGCGGACGTATTCATTTGTAAAGTGCGCGCGTTGTTAGTGAAGTTACCGTATGTCGTATCGGAAGAGATGAAGCTGGACATTGTGTACGGTTTGTTGGACCGAAGGATTAGAAAACGTGTATCTCGCGATGCAGTGGACGGGCTAGAACAGCTGATCGCGAAAGTCAGGTTAGTCGAGGAGTCTTTGGCGGAGGTGAGTTCATTTAACCCTTCTAGTAATACAAACTCCGGTATTAACCCTTTCGCTGCCGGTAGGAATTGTTTGAGCACAACTCTGAGCGTTAACCCTTCAAACGCCGTAGGTGACACATTGAGCGCGACGAAACCAAATGTTAGGTCATCGTCCGAATTGCGCACGTCAAATACGAAACGTAGCGATAGTGAGGGGCAACAGAAGCGTGTTCGACCAAAGCGCACCTATTGCAAGCTTTTTGGTCATTCCATTGATGAGTGTCGTAACAAAGAGAAAAAAGATTCGAGTAAAGTTGATAGTAGTAGCGTTTTAAATAAATCGAGTAATGTTACTCAGTTACGTTGCTACGGATGTGGTCAGCTAGGAGTAATACGTTCGAAGTGTGAAACTTGTAAAAGCGCGCCAAGTACAAGTAAATCCGATTCAGCCAATTTTTGCAGCGCCTATGTAACCGATAGTGACGATTCGCTTCCGCTGTTGGAAATTAGAGTAGTAGGCAAAAAGGGCGTAGCTATCTTGGACACTGGGGCCACGCACTCTATTGCGGGTCCGTTGTTGTATAGTTTACTTGTAGATGCAGGCGTAGAGTTTAAGGAAACTTCACGAACCATAGGGCTTGCTGACGGTTCACAGCAAGTATGTACCGCACTCGAGTGCGATACTTACGTGACCTTGGAGGGTCGCGCGGTACCTACTACATTCTTGGTGTTACCAAACGCGCCGACGCGAACAACACTCTTAGGTAGGGATTTTATAATGAACGCTTGTATCCTGTTGGACTTACCACAGTGCAGCTGGTGTTTCAACGATGAGCCACGGCGCTGGCATCCGTTTGTTACCAGTTTCGAGCTCACTACCACCAGCAAGACAGAGCTGATGAAGGTAGATGCATCAAATTTAAAGCTGAGGGACGAAGAGGGCACTAAACTAACGTCAGACCAGAGAGCCCAGCTGAACTCTTTACTGATAAAGAGAGCCGACCGTTTCGCTAAGGCGGGGCCTCCGACTGAATACGCCACGCATCGATTGAAGATCGACGCGCAACAAGAGCCTATCGCGTCGCCTCCTTACCGATTATCTCCCGGAAAGAAGGTTATTCTAGAACAGGAGTTGCAGAAGCTTCTGGATGCTGACGTGATTGAAGAGTGTGACTCACCGTGGGCTGCCAACGTAGTCCTCGTGACGAAGAAGGACGGAGGCGTTCGGCTTTGTGTCGACTACAGAAAGTTAAACGCCGTGACCGAACCTGACCGTTACCCTCTTCCGCGGATCGAAGATGTCCTCCACGCAGCCAAGAACACCAGCTTCATGACGACCTGTGACCTTCGTTCGGGCTATTTTCAGATAGGCGTAGAGCCTGACGATCGAGATAAAACAGCATTCGTGAGTCCTCTCGGATGCTTCCGCTTCAAAAGGATGCCTATGGGTTTGCGTAATTCTGGCGCCACCTTCCAGAGGTTGATGGACCGGTTCAGGTCTGGTAAAGAACTGGCCAACGTTTCGCTGCTTACGTATCTAGATGACGTCATCATTCTTTCAGAGTCTTTCCCTAAGCACCTGGAAGACCTGGAAGCCGTATTCAACAGGCTCGAGATGTATAATTTACGCATTAACCGCGAGAAGAGTTACTTCGCTCGCGAGTCTGTTAAGTTTCTGGGCCACGTGATTGTACCGGGTGGAATAAAAGCAGACCCCGATAAGACCGCGGCCATTGCTAACATGCTTCCGCCGAAGAATGTTAAGCAAGTGAAGACCTTTTTGCAAACGTCCAGCTGGTTCCGGCGATTCTTACCCAATTACGCCGATGTCGCTAGACCTTTGACGGATCTTCTCAAAAAGGATAGCGTGTGGACGTGGACCTCGAAGCAACAAGCTTCTTTCGACCGCATTAAACAACTGCTCGTCTCGGCTCCGATATTGCGTCAAGCCGACGAATCGAAGCCATTCACGCTGAGAACTGATAGCAGTGGCTACTGCCTCGGAGCAGTACTAATGCAGGGGGAGGGCCCCGAGGAACAACCAGTTGAATACGCAAGCCGACTGTTAAATAGCGCGGAAAGGAACTACAACACGAAGGAAAGAGAAGCCCTGGCAGTGGTGTGGGCAGTTATGAAGTTCCGTGGATACATTGAAGGATCAGAAGTAGTGGTGAAGAGTGACCACCAACCCCTCCGCTGGCTCATGAACGTCAAGTCACCCAGCGGCCGTTTAGCGAGGTGGGCCCTTACTCTTCAAGAATACCTGCCCCGCATTGAGTACATACCCGGAAAATCTAACGCCATTGCCGATACTCTTTCGCGTCCACCCTGTGCAGACGAAGTAGATTGTGACATCTGCTACGCTGAAGTTGATTTGCCATCTAGAAGTCCCAAGGATATTCGCGAGAACCAACTCAAGGACCCTGAAGTACGCAAGATCGTTGAAGATCTGGAGTCAACCGACGATCCGTTCAGGGGGAGAAGTTGGTCCGATAGGGGATTTATGACGTCAGACGGCATACTATACAGGTACGGACCAGAAGAATGCGATGAAGAAACTGCATGTCTAGTAGTGCCTGAACACGAGCGCGAGAAAATCTTGGCAGAATACCATGGCGCACCGACAGCTGGACATTTCGGAGTAGAGCGAACACTTGATCGAGTGAAATCGAAGTACTACTGGTCCGGGATGAGGCAATCCGTCATGGCATACCTGAAGAAGTGTGTAGACTGCCAGAGGTACAAAGCCGATAATAAAAAACCATCCGGTCTGTTGCAGACTCCTGCAACCAATCGCCGCTTTGAAGTTATCGCCGTGGATCTTTTTGGTCCATTACCGGAGACCGCCGACAAGAACAAGTGGATACTGATCTTGGAAGACACATGTTCCTGATGGGTAGAGCTGTTTGCTCTACAAAACGCTACCAGTTCAGACTGTGCCAAAGTCTTGATCTCAGAGGTATTCCTGAGATATGGAGTGCCTAGACGAGTACTGAGCGATAATGGTGTCCAATTCATAAGCGAGGTAATGCAACAGGTTTGTCATTCGTTCGGCATTACCCAATCGCTTTCGCCAGTATATCATCCACAAGCTAATCCGGTCGAAAGAACCGCGACTTGAAACCTCAACTCGCCATCCTGGTTGGGAGGGATCACCACACTTGGGACGTTCACCTGCCCGCTATACGTTTTGCGATGAATTCTGCAGTGACTAGCAGCACAGGATACTCACCAGCTTATCTCACATTCGGTCGAGAAATACGAGCGCCAGCTGACGTGATCACAGACATGCGAGCTATCCTAGAGAGTGATAACGTGATAACGAGTCTCACCCCATACCTCCTGCGGATTTCGAATGTGTTATTCGAAGCTAGAGAAGTACACGAGAAGGTTCAAGCAAACCAGAAGCGTTACGCCGACGAGGGTCGTCGCCCTGCTCCTGATTACTCCTCCGGTGATCTTGTGCTCCTGAAGACACAGGGAAGTAACGACGCTTCGAGCGGACAAACGTCTAAGTTTATACCCCGTCGAGACGGGCCATATCGAGTTAAAGAGGCGGCTAGCTCGACTACCTATGTATTAGAGAGGTTGAGTGATAATCAGGTTTTAGGTAGGTATCACGTCTCTCAGCTGACCCCATTCGTAGGCGATGTACAACCGCCGGTCAACGAGAAACGAAAGCGTGGTAGGCCTAAACGATTCCTTGACTGACCAAGACGCGAGGGCGCTTGTCTGGGTCAGTGGGGGAGGTTGTAACGCGGGCTTTAGGTACCCCAGAGTTGTGCTCACACTGCCCTTATAAAATGCTCAAAAGACTAGCCTCCCACCGCCAGAACTACTCGACTGTCAATGTCAAACCTCAGTTTGTCAAGTGAAAAAGAGATAGAAGAGAGACCGGCGTCAACACGCGCCAACGCTTATTTTCCGTTTTCAATATATGTATACCTGTTTTCCCATCCTGAATTGTTTTGAGCGTTTGTAAAGTGTTCCACAATATAGATACCCAGTTGAAATCGTGCGAGAACATTATTCACGACCCCTGAGAGACCACCACCATTACACTTGTCAATAATAATAAAAAAAACTGACAGATTTAACAAAATAATTTAGGAAAGCTTATAGTATAATCAATTAGGTTTCACCATCTCTGGGTAGGGTAGCGTAACCCAGGTTACAGACGATTAATATAGCCTAGTCGATTAAATCTTCTACATCAGGGCTTCCCAAAATGTGCGTCACGACGCCCTGGGGCGTCGCAGCATTATTCTAGAGGCGTCGCGGCGTCGTCGTAAGGCGATCCACATAGTCTGTGTTGATGAGACCGAATCGAGTTAGTGCTCTTTTATTTATTATTGCAACTCTCGATTGTTTTACAAAGACAATGTACTCACACGTGTACCTAAACGAATCACGAAGTGAGATTTACACTTACCTACCTATCGACAAAATTACACAATGATGTGCAGAAATGGAGTTTTTCTCATAACTAAGCTAGAACTACAACTGGTAGGTGCTTTTATGCCAGAGGGGCATCGCTAAAAAATTCAAATTCTAAAGGTCTCACAGTATAAATACGCTTGGGAAGTCCTGTTCTACAACAAAGCTACGTAGCAGCCGACTATTACAAATATCTGAGTCTTAAATGAAAGATATTTGTAATATCTGAGTGTTCAATTAAAAAGTATTTTTTTTTGTTTATTTCAGGACCAATATCCAGTTCATTCGTAAACCGATGGGGCTGCCGGACAGTCACAGTTGCCGGTGCTATTCTAGCAGCAGTTTGTGTGATGCTGTCTGCATTTGCAAACAATGTGCTGACTCTTATATTCACTATTGGAGTCGGCACTGGCTTCGGCTTTGGACTCATCTACTTGCCGGCCATTGTCAGTGTCACGGTGTGGTTTGAGAAGCGGAGAAGTCTTGCTACAGGTTCGTATTCAACTGCGAGCTTTACCATCGGATCATTGAGTAAGGATTTTACCAACTCGGGGTAAAACTCTAACTCTATTATATTAGTTTGATGAAATTATCAGATTATTTGTTTTTTGGGCAAAAAGACTTTGTTAAACTGGCCAAGTGTCTTTTATGCGCCACATACACACACACACACACGTGGTCATAAGTTGTCATGCAAGCACAATACAGTTTATACATACGTATAGATTTTGATCAATAGCATTCTAAGATTCTGTATTTGTTGGTTTCAGGCATAGCAGTGTGTGGTTCGGGGCTGGGCACACTAATTTTTGCTCCAATCACGTCATCACTTATAGACTACTATGGCTGGCGAGGAGCCATGATCATCATAGGAGCTATCACACTAAACTGTATACCACTCGGGATAATGTTCCGCCCCGTGCCTGAACTACCGCGGTCCGCAGTCCAAGAACCAATGCTGCCGAAAAATACTAAAATCCCACTAATAAGGTCACAGAGTAGCGAAAATGTAGTAAAATCAAATGGAAAATCGAAATCGGATGATAATGATGTTTCAAGGCTGACGCTCTCACAGCCTGCACTGAACGATCCACAAGAAGCGAGGTCGCGTGGGCCGTCGCGCCACGGCAGCGGCATTATGCTGAGACCTGATGTCCTGTATCAGGGCAGTATGAAAAGCCTTACGAACTTCAAAACTTCTACACAAGACATCACTAAATTGAGAAGAAATACAATAATAGAGAGAGAACAGAGATGTCAGTGGTTACCCTGCTCTACGGAATTCAAGACGGTATTATCAGAAATGCTGGACTTCTCTTTATTCGTAGACCCAATATTTATTTTATTCGCTCTATCTAACTTTTTGACCAGTGTTGGTTTTTACATACCATACGTTTACGTGGTACCAATGAGTGAAAAGTTGGGAATTGAAAACGCTCCATACCTGATTTCGATTATTGGAGCAGCGAACTTGGTGGGCAGAATTGTTTTAGGATACATAAGTGACATGCCTTGGGTGAATAGATTATTAGCTTACAATATCTGCCTGACCATAGCTGGTATAAGTAAGTTTCCCTTTCTAAAAACAATTGACTAAAATGCTGAATTTAAAATTGAGTGTTGTTTTAATATAATTTTAATTTCAGGTACAGCGATGGCGATGCTTTGCTGGGAGTTTTGGGGACTAGCATTTTACGCTACGGTATTTGGCTTTACAATTGGTGCCTACGTGGGTCTGACTTCAGTGGTTCTAGTGGACCTTCTTGGGCTTGAGAGACTCACAAACGCCTTTGGACTACTTTTACTGTTCCAAGGAATAGCTTCACTAATTGGACCTCCGTTTGCAGGTATACTTATAGTTTCGTTTAACTTCTCTCCTGCTGTGCAAGTACGGAACTCATTTCGATAAATTTATCGATCGTCAAATTCGTGATATTTTGACGAATTGTGCGAGTACGGAACTCGGGGTCGCTATCTTTTGACGATCGTATGCGATATCGTCAATTTTCGCGATTATTGTAAAATGGCAACTCGGAAACTTTCGGTTAACACAAATGTCTATGGATTCATGAATATGATTCGTGAAAATGATTCGTATAATCCGCTAATACACGAATTTAACAACACGATCGTGAAATCAAAAGTACCATACCCGCATTTTAGCGAAATTCGCTAAAATTTTACGAGTATCACAACTTTCGTCAAAATCGCCAAACAATCGCTAAAACCCATTTTCACGAATAGAAATGTCAAATTCGATGATCGCATAGTTCGTAAAAAGATCGGTACTTGCGCTGCATTTCTGGTAAAATAGTTTCCTGTATTTTACATTCCGCTTTTCATCTACTGTTCTAGGTTTGTTGTACGACCATTTGGAGACATATGCACCAGGGTTCTACGTTGCGGGAGGCGCGATAGCATTGAGCGGGATAATTCTCTTCGCTATCCCTCTGTTCGAGAGGCGGCGGAATCGGGAGCAGTACCAGGATACACCTCTCGAGCAGATATAGCAGGAAGAGCCGCGAGGGACACGCGAGTACCCGACCATAGTACTCAACAGTCCCTCCACGCCATCTTACACCAGTTCCACTGAGGACACTAACAGCAACAGGGTATTTAAAACTACAATAATAGAACCTACATATTATGTAGATGACGATGACGAGTTTGTAGTTAGCATTGCAATGGATGAGTGTGAAGAACATTTCGGCGAGGGCCATCGGATCCATTCCACGTACAATTTATGCAGTGCTTATAACTTGTGATTATTTAGGTAGTGTTAAATGAAATGGTGCAATACGGAATAATATGTTTATTTTTATAAGTATGTGATGATCGTGCGCCGAACGGCTATGTTCGCTCCGCTAAAGAACTTCAAACAAATTTACAATAGTACGAGTAAGTAGAACTAGTTTGATAGATGGATACGATTGGATGTTCATAGGTAGTTATTTTATTGAACTTCAAAATTTATCATGATTGGTGTAAACCATATGTTTTGCAGTTCAATATAAATTGATAGTTTATAACATGTTCTATTGTTCCATAAAATAAGCCTTATCGTGGACCAATCGTGGATGTATGATATGAAGATCCAAACATATTTAAGTACACAATGATGCATAATATTAATAAGTACCTTATGTACGTAAGCTAATGAGATCAAACACTTAATTTATTTTTGTATAAGCTGTTATATTATTTCAATAAAAAGATTAGATCATTATTGTATTTTCTAGTGATATCTTCCAAGTTGTGTTCATTATAGAATTATTTGTTTTACCGTTTCTTCTGTCAGCGAATCTATTCCGATGTAGTTATACAATGATAGGATGATAATAATTATGTGACTGAATTAAATAATCATTATGATCATTTTTACTCGACTGCTGATATTCTTCGTACAAACTTTGTCACTTTGTATTAAATTGTTGCCATTCTATACTATCGTATGTAATGCGATTTCTGTAGGTACATCTAATGTTACTGTCTCATATAAATGCTTAGGTTACACGATTACAATAATATGAAATATATTTAATTGAATCGATTCGTAGATTTTAATTTAAACCTACTTATCTTTTTGCTCTTTGTCATCAATGGTTAATTTAGCGTCGCGGGGCCCGTTGATGTTAAAAAGCATTTTGTTGCGAATGTTACCGTCTGCTAAGAAAAGTGCTGCAGTGGTCATCGCAGGCGAAACCTGGAATAACAAAAAACATATTATTGGATTTTTTGTGGTATTTCGCCCCGAACTTAGACTACGCAACGTCTGTTTGTGATGTAGCAAAATTATAGCTGGATCCACATTAACGCGCTGAGTACAGGATCTAAATAACTAATAATATAGAAAAAAACCATAAAATTGATTTTTTCAGTCATATTTGTTTTTCCATTCATTTCAGTCATAAAATAAAAACGTTAGGAATTGAAAAATATTTATTTAAATGCGTAATCTAAGTTTTGATCTCTGTTTGTCATAATAAAACAAAATAAATCTATTTATTTATAAAAACCGCATGCATCTAATAATTGTACAAGGGATCATACATTTGCTAAAAAATTATAAAGTAATATATTTGTAATAATAACTAATACGATATAGTCATAATGGCGGAGTCACTGGAAGATCTAGGAACGATGCTCAGAGTCCTCGATATTGTCTCCCAACAGGTGGGTCTTAAGATGAACATGAGCAAGACCTTTGATAAAGAGGTCAGCCAAGGAATCCAACTCGGATGGGCAGCGTTCGGGAAGTTACGCCACATCTTCTCGTCACACATACCTCAGAGCCTCAAGACGAAAGTCTTCAACCAGTGTTTTTTTTTATACAACTAGCTGATGGAACAAGCAAATGACCAACCTGATATTAAGTGGTAACCATCACCTATAACAAAAGGATTGCCTCATAAGTCACGCACGATAGGAGCGTGCCCTACGATGCACTACCCTGCGTCCATCAACTTGAGGCATACCAGATGTTAACACTCATGCGCCTGTAATTACACCGGCAACCACACTCTTCAAACCGAAACACAGCGTTGCTGCTTGGCGGCAGAAAATAGCGTGGTCGTAGTACCCTACTTACCCCGGACGAGCCCTTCACAAAGAGCTCTACAACTCTTGAAATTAAAGGCTTTATTATAAGATAACTAAATAGCAGCAAGAAAACACACGAAGACATTGTAGGTAGATAACAGTCGCGGTAAGTCGTTGGTTCGGAGAAGGCAGAAAATAGTTACTTTTTGAAACTTATGGAGGAGGCCTGTGTCTTGTAATTTACTTCTGTTTGTGATTATTATGCTGAGCATCAAGATGTCGAGTGTATTGCTCTACTAAGATTGCAAGGACTACAGATTTGTACTTGACTGTAGGTACATTTCAGTATGCCGATCTAGGCAAACGTGAATTAACCGAGAGACCGTTTGGCTGAGCGGCAGACACTTACGACCTTATGCAGTGACACAAAACCATATATGCAGTCTTACGGCATTTTTTTATACTTTGCTGATAGAAAAAATGGCTCACCTGAGTGGTAACTATCACTTATAATAACTATTGCCTCGTAAGTCTCGCACGATTTGAAGGTGCCCTACGTCCATCAGCTTGAGGCATAGGTACAGATGTTGTCATGTGCCTGAAATATCACCGGCAACCACACCCTTCAAGCTGAAACGAAGCAACGCTGCTTGGCGATAGAAATAGGAATGGTGGTAGAACTTCCCCAGACGAGCCAGACAAAGAGCTTTACTAAGTTCACGATTATCTAGATCCCCTAACCGTACTATCCAACAAACAGTTTGGTCAACTTGACTCAGTGCCGGAATAAATACTTGCCCAGTGCATCCACATAGCCCATTTGATGTAAAATGCAGTAGTCATAACCAGGGGCTCGGAGTAGAACAACTGTGACATTAGCACACTTCCTCTTATGATTGCAATAGGAGCCCAGCACATCAAATTCACGAGCGCTACGATGACAATATTCTGAAAATAAACATAACATTTATCAATAAAAATCCACATCCCCATCTATTTTCCAAAATCAGTATTCACAAAGTTCAATAGCAATATAGCTTTGAAAATTATTGCTCATACATTCATGCTTATTCTAAATTTAAATTGTTATTGATTTTCCAACAATATATACATAATATTTTACACAACTCTTGTTTAAAAACCTATAAATTATGAAAGAACTCTATTTTTTAGCTATTATTTTTTTACTTTATTTTTTAAATCACTGGTAGAAAACAGAGTTCACGTCATCGACCTTAGGCTATTTACCCACACATTCATAAAAATAAAATGTAACATAGGCAAAAAATATGGGACTTTGGGAAAAACTCAGTGTGGAATGATAAACATTTAAACATACCCAAGTAAAGCTGCGGCGTTTTTGTTTTTCTTCGGAATCTTTAAGATCTTTTTCGTATACACAAGCGAAAACAAGCGATATCATCCTGTAAAAATACATTTTAAATACAGATACTTGTATACTAGTAGTTCGCCCAACTGAGATCTCATGATGCGACCCGACGAACGCATAAAAACGTTGAGTAGGTAGTAGTCAGAGGCAAGTCCAAACATTATATTTGGACTTTTTTCTGACTACCGCCTATTAACTTGGTATGGTAACCAAGTTTCAACTCTATTGGCCTATTTATTGAAGAGTTCCATTGAACAGACCGTGTCTCCATCATCAGACCAGGTTGCTATCACCATTTTATGAGAACTGAGTACCTTCTTAATTTAATTCAAGAAAAAAAAATAAGAAAAAGCAAAGAAACTGGACGACCAGTAGAAAAACCTTGATGTCAACGAAATTCCTAGAGATGGGAGCTCTTGGATCGTTGGTTATCTTAATTTAACTTTTTTATTGTACCTCAAAAACCGAGCGTCCCCATATCTTAATAATCCTTCATCCGATTGTACTTACCAGTAAATTTCTCAAGTACAAGCTATCGACTTATCAAATTTCATACAGATCAGATCAACGGTTCGAAAGTTATGGCCAGACAAACATACATACATACAGTGCCAAATCGCCCAAGTGGAAACTAAGATCTTCGTTCGCTTCGCTCACTCGATCAATAAAGGCTAAACAGCTACACTCAGAGACATTAGCTGTTACATAAATCGGTCATTATCATTGATTTCTCAAAAAAAAACATAGCCAAACTTAGGATCTATGATCAGATCTTTGCTCGCTATTTTTATCTATTCTAGATGATATCAATTAAAAATAAAATAAAATTTAAAAATAGCTCTCAGACAACTAAACTACAGAGTAATAGGCAACAATTAGTATTTTTTTCTGAGGTCTACAGTATTAGCTTTCGAAGGGTGGGGTTTCGTGAATATCGTAAATTACGAGTCGAGGGTGTCATAAAATACGGTGCAGTCAGCTGCACACATGCATACACGTTTAATAACTTTTAAAATAGTAGGTGTTACAGCATTGCAATACAGCACTACGAAGGAATCGCACCCGCCCTCCGATTACGCTATATCGGGTGGCTATCGACATGACAATCATTTCATTATCCATGTCGATAGCCATAGGTAGTTCTATGTTCACCGCACTAGTTCGGTTGCCATCTGCGCTAGTACAAAAAATAGTTTGTAACTTACATAGCAGCAGCAGGTTTGATACTGCGAAGAAAGAAGATCGCCACGATCAGATACTTCACCCAAAAGTCTGGCAGTACCACATCGAAAGTATAGAACGTGCACGAAAAGTCATATCCATATCCTCCAACCCCAAGAAATGGAAGGATAGAATACAAACAGGCAAAGAAAATGCACAGACGTTTAAATAAAGTGTAATGGCCTTTGTTGATGTTCCAACCTGAAAATAGAACAAATTTTTGAGATTATTAATAAAGACGCCAAGTAATAAAGTAATAAAGAAGAGTAAATAAATTCTATCATAAAAACAAGATGCCAAAAACGGGATCATTGACTTGCATTGACATATTTTATTGGATACGTGGAAGAACTTAAACAAAAATACCTTTTACGACGTATTTGGTGACGACGTATCTTTCAATGCAAACGTGGGTGAGCCATTCAACCTCTAATACTGCCAAAAATGTTTCCAGAAAAGCAAATAATTTGCAGTATGGATGAAAATCATCTGATCTGTAAAATTAAAAAATAGACTAGGTACAGCATTTCTGCAAAATTAGAACATGAGAAACAAAGAAAGATCAAAGAATAATAGGAATGGTTACTAGTATAAGAAGTTTTTTAAATAGGGTCGTTGGTCATCAACACACTATATACACACAAAAATAAAGAAGGGGTAGTTTTATGGGTATAGCTTCTTAATACAGCTGCAATTTTTTATAAATTGAATGCATCGTGCATTAAATTTATAAAGAGTACAGTTCAGTTTCACAATGTCATTTAGTATCCAACAAAGCAAACTATTATCTATTAACCAGAAAACTCATAGAACGTTGCTAAATACATGTTTTAACAAATAGATGGTTTTACCTCACAATCCTGTTGGCAAATGGTATCATGCCCAAAACTCTATGGGCGCAAGCAGTCACAGTAAAATTTGCCAAATTCTTGTAACTACGGTCCTGTCGAAGGTTCGTCATCAATATGGTCAAATTCAACCACGCGATCAATGCAACAGCCAGGACTCCTATTAAAAATAATAAACAAGTTACTACCTATAGCGGAAAATATTTGGCTTTGATTTTATTATGAGGAACCATACATACGGAACACTAAAAGTATACTCAAGATAAAAGTTTAATTATTGTGATAAAATATTTTACAAAACAAAACTAATAAGTGGGAAAATCATACCTGTGTTGAAAAACCCTTCCTCCAAACTATTTTTCTCGTCATCATCAAACAAGTCAGCCCAAGCACACTTTTCGGCCGCCATTTTTTCACAGATCGCCTTCTAATTTGTATGATCTACTGAAAATTCAAGTAATCTTTTTAGCTCAAGACAGTTGCCGTGAAAGGCTGCACAGAACGATGTGGCGAGATGAAACCACAGTCTCAAGTTGCATTTGTAGCTTCAACCAAAACGACACCAGTTTTTACACGCTCTGTTAATTGCATCGTCTTTGTGCTACTGCAACAATAGTGATATTTAGACAAGGTAAAATTCACTACAGACGCACTTTATCTACATATTACTAAAAATAATTACATTATAGCAATGGCTGAACTTCCAAAAAACACTTCATCCGCAAAAATAAGACACAAAGACAATGGGTATACTTATTGAATTGATGAACTACCGTCGAAACCAAAACTATTCCTATAAAACATTTAATACACGCGAAAAGCTTACATAACTTACATTTTATACCATCTATCAGAGGTAATAAATCAACGCTTCTAGAACGATCGAACTGCGTAGCTAGCCTGATGTGACACAGACAACTTGATAGTTCTTTCAGGGTTCTCATAGCTGCTACCCCCACCCCTCGCCCCGTGATAACGATTTACATAAACACAGCATCCGTTTTACTACCCTCCCTCGCTACAGATTGAAATATCAAATTGCGTTATGATCGACTTGTCGGCATCGCCAAATTGAGAATGAATAATCGTTGTTATCTAGTAATATACTAGTAGTTCGCCCCGAACTGAGATCTCGTGATGCGACCCGACGAACGCATCAAAACTTTGAGTAGGTTGTAGTCAGAGGCAAGTCCAAACATTATGTTTGGACTTTTTTCTGACTACCGCCTACTAACTTGGTACGGTAACCAAGTTTCAACTCTATTGGCCTATTTATTGAAGAGTTCCGTTGAACAGACCTTGGCTCCATCATCAGACCTGGTCGTTGTCACCATTTTATGAGAACTGAGTACCTCCTTAATTTATTTCAAGAAAAAAAAATAAGAAAAAGCAAAGTAACTGACGACCAGTAGAAAAACCTTGATGCCAACGAAACTCTTAGAGATGGGAGCTCTTGGGTCGCTGGTTATCTTAATTTAACTTTTTTGTTGTATCTCAAAAACCGAGCGTCTCAGAAAAAAAGTAAAAACTGTTTTGGAATGTCCAAACAAAGCCCTTTCGTATGACATGTAATTTGATTTTTTTAAGTCACTTTTTTTATTTTTGCCCCCTTAAAAAACCCTATATCTTAAAAACCCTTCATCCGATTTTACTCATATACTTACCAGTAAATTTCTCAAGTACAAGCTGTCGTCTTATCAAATTTCATGCAGATCGGATCAACGGTTCGAAAGTTATGGCCAGACAAACATACATACATACATACATACATACATACATATATACATACATAAAATGCCAAATCGCCCAAGTTGAAACTAGAATCTTCGTTCGCTTCGCTCACTCGATCAATAATCAGTCAGTTACTTAGTAACATAGTGGTCTACCTTTATTAAAAAAACGACACTTTAAAAAAAAGTTTATATAATTTTTTTAAGCATGGGATAAATAGGCTCTTAAAAAGTAACTCATTGTCTTTTCTTTTGTATCTCTTTCATCTCGGGGCGAATCTAATCTGTTGAGGTTTCCTTGCCACCTCGAGTTTTCTACCAAAATGGTATTTCAAAATGTAGGTAAGTATTTTTGACATTTCAAATACTAAGGTCTATAGAACTTTTTGGCTCGATCAGGGCGCAGCAGGGCGTACTGTTTCCGCATGCGTCCCAGAAGGGCGGCGCGCAGCCTCTCGTCTCCCGTCAGGTAGCAAAGGACGGGTATCGTCGTTGCAGCCTATAAAATTAAACATCGGTCATCATTTGTAAAAAATATTAGAATACGTGCATTGGAAACTTATATTTTCGTTTTGTAATACAGATAGTTAAATGCTGTAAGCTGACTGCCGTTTGTCATCTGCGATATTTTCATTAGAACGCAATTGTAGCCGTGATCGTAAATTACGGTTGAAGTCTGCCTCTTTATGATCAAGTCATAGTAAACATTGTTTATTTTATAAGTAGGCGCTTCAGAGATTGAACCATTTCGTAGACCCTCTACGAAGAGGGTCTACGAAATTTTGTTCGGACCCAAAAATCAATCTAAGCTTATGAAAGTCATCACATTTTTCTTTATATGTACTGTTAACGCTGTGATTGAAGGGAATGGACAAATCTATCATATCTATTCATAAAAGAAAGAGTTCGTTTTGAATAAAAAATTGGATCAACAAATAATGTTTTTTTGAAATATGAGCTTTTTGAAATTTATTCTTTTGAGACAAAAAATAAGGAGAAGATAATTAAATAATTAATCTACTTCACTATAAAATGTTTGATTCTACATAAGCTATTGTAGTTTAAAGTTAATCCATGGTTTTACCACACACTTTCTATTTGAGCTTTGAATTCTCATAATTATTTTGTAGGTCTCCGTGTACTTTGATTGTACTCACTTCAGAAGCAATAGGAGCAATTAAAGCTAACGCCGGTGGAACATGAGGTCTGTATCCAAGAACCAGGAGAGGGAACCACTGCCAGCCAATCAACACTGCAGCAGGTATCCACAGAGCTAGCGTAGCTACGCATATTGTATGGACACTCTGGAATAAAAGAACATCTTTAACAACCTTGCAGCTCTAATTATTTTGGTAACAAATAAATCTGATCTGATGTGACGAACTTAAATAAAACTGTTTTGAAACCTCACAAATGTTTACATGTCTTACTATAGGTAGTATATATAAGGTGGCCTTAAACATGTGAAGGTCCGAATATGTGTTACCTGCGTTAGATATTTCTGCTCCTGTTGATTTTCTCCTCTGTAAAATATTTGTTCGAGCCGTACCGCTTTGCCCATGTAAAAGAATCTGCAAAATAGAGTCATAAAATACTTGGTATATTTATTTTTCGTTAGTTTGTTCCTATTTATAGTCTGTACTATCTATAGTCAATGAAAATGACATTTATTCAGTTAAATCACAAGAATCACTTTAAATCATCATCTTAAAACTAAGTGAATCTACCCCACTCGATCATTTGTCATAATCCCCATCAACCAGGATTAAACATGGTAGTAGGGAAAACGCCAAAAAAATTTTGAAGATTGTCATAATCCCCACTGGTGGAGACAGCTTAATGGGGATTATAACAATAATGCGATCATGCCTAGAACAGACAAGAACTAGTAAAATAACTTAAAATACTCACATCCCAACTACTGGCACTACTCCACACACAATAACGTAAGGTATACAGAATCCAATCTGTCTGGTCGAAGTCAGCGATGGCCAAAGTAGAGTGCAAACCGTGCCGGTGGGATCACAGGAATACACGCCATAACCGAAAAGTGGGGGTATCGCGAACACGATGGCGTTAAGCCCACTAACGCCAACCAATGTCCAGTAAAACCTTATGTGTAGTTTCTTTTCTAAAAAAATATTAAATATTTAAACAATTCATATATAAAAAATAGAATAAGCATCTTATATTTACTTCGATGAAAAGGTACAAATATTATTCTCAGCTACATTACTCTTCTACCCAAAGTACCAACTTGTGTAACGAACCATGTCTGTAGTGTTTTGCTAACACGTATCGTTCCAGGACAATAACAAATAATGCAGTCATTTGAAAGACACCAAAGAATTGATTTATAAATGCAAAGAGTTGACAGCACGCAGGACCAAAGAGCCATCTGGAAAAATATAAATTAATAAATAAGGTAGGACAATAAAAAACTTTGAATTCAGATAATTAGGATTCACAATAACTGCATACATTTTAGCAAGTGTACCTTTTTGCAATAGCCGATGGCCCCGCAAAAGGGAATCCAAGCAGATTTCTGCCGAGCGAGGCCACACACAGATTGAGTACCAGAATATGACTTTTGAATATGAGCAGGTGACTGTGGATGAATGTGGCAAAAAGCCAACCGTTGAGCAGCACCCCAAACAAGCCTGCCGAGATAATAATTTAACGCTTAAAGAAATCAAGTCACTATAAAAATTTCTAAAATAAGAGTATGCACTATTTTTTTGACGTACGATTTCTCCACCAACTACTGATAAATGACCACATCCAACCCAAGCTTTACATAAGTACATAAGACTCCCTTTCATTGGACACACTGGACACAAGCCGTCATACGTCACGCTGATATCCACACAAACACCTGTGATCAACTACACTGGTCAAAGGTAAAAACACTAACCGAACACAAAAAGGCAAGCGCCGAGAAGCGTCTTATATGAACTGTCAAAGTAAAACCAAGGGCACTCTTCTTCATGGTAATCAAACATCTGCATTGTCACACTGATCAGTGGGTGCTATGCACCATAACATGTAACGACGATTTTTTCTCGTTTTTTGCGCATTTAGATTATTTTTTTGACGGACACCTGAACGTCCACGTAGGAGAAGCGGTCACAGAGACTGGGCAGGTTGTCGAACCAGCAGGGATCTTGGACAAAGGGCGTGGATCATGTTACTAGGCAGACCGACGCCACTTTGTATGCGACATCGAGGGCGTGAACGTATGCGTATAACCTGTACCTACCGCAGTAAGAAAACTAGCAAATATTGATAAATCTTGGGACTGCAGAGTTCATTTTAAGTCTTTTATTTTCATGTGAACCTGGTTTCGACGAATATTCACCAGCAGATTGCCTAAATATTTTTAAATCATATACATACTATAAGGATATAAGGAATCAAATATAAATCAATTATAAGGAATTAGCACTAGTTTAGTATAAATTATTTCTATGCACAGCGTTATACAATGTTTATGGCGTTGTCGAATGAAAAATTCAATTAATTTGCCAAGTGTATAACATTTTGTAACCAAACACATTATAGTGCATCATCGGAGTGGATAACGATCAGACACAAAAGGGATTTGAGATGGAAGCAAGACTTTGAAAATGAAACACCATTTACCCTAATTATAAAAACGTCTGGAAGGGATTAAACTAGTTTTTATCTCTCAATCATATTTGGCGACATGGCCTTCCCTTTCAAAAATGTCGACAGAATGATGGTAACGGTATTTTCAAATTTTTTATTGATAAATCTGAAAGTAACTATATAAACTTGTTTAGAAAACAGAAATATATTTAAAATCTACAATACAATATATTTCTTTAATACATATTTTATTAGTTCTATATTTGGATCAAAATTCAATTCACTAGTGTTCGTTGTCTGCACTTTTTGTTTTCTACCACAAGACAACGAACACCATCCGGTTTCACTACATCTTGTGCATCGAAACCCAAAAACCATTACACGCCAATAAATAATTGTCCATCGCCACGCTTTGCTAATTATGTCTCGCTTCAGTATCTAGCAACGCGGTCCATCTGTTCTTCAAATAGCCTGTATCGAAACACAATACACTACTAAATCTATGCCATTAAGAATCTGTGATGACGTGACCAGTACCTACTGTGTCGATAATGATCGTTTTAGAATGTCAATACAAGTTATAAATATAATAGCTGTAAGTTAGCTTATTTTAGGTTTATCAATTCGATGTTTATGCATTCATAGCATAATTTTATTAGATAAGTAAGTTGAATGCGTAAGCATTTCGTAGGTTTTCAATAAAATGTACTACTGCTACGTGGCGTTGTTTCTCGATCTTTGCTGGTTCATATTACGAATATTGTGTTGCATTATATTCACTTTACAATAGCTCCACCTGTATCAGTTCCGTAGAAACCACTATTATTATTTATCTGTGCCCTATCCCAACCTAATTAATACTATCCTTAAAATCATCATCATTGTTGTTTGTTATCGTTAATTGTAATTGTAACTGTTTACTAGAATTTTAAGAAAACCCTCTAGATTGCATTGCATCTTTTTTTCAATAAAGTACCAATGATGCTGGTAGTTTAAATGTAATGTTAGGTACTTTTTGACGGATCCTTTATTTGATTTAATACAATTTAATTCGTTTTGAACAGTCCCGGCCTCGTTTTTTTGTTATTTTTATGAAACCTATGTGCATTATCATCAAAATCGACCAAACTGAAATTTAACTTTTTCTGTTGCATTAGAATTCGGAAATCTAGCAACTGCTCTAGAATTAAATTAATAAATTAAATCTAGTTGTACGTATCCCAGAGCTTTCTGCAGCCATTTATTTTACTTCAAACGTTTAAAAATAGTCTTATACCCGACCTATATTTATATCATAGGTGCTTATGTATTTAGATTTTTCCCAGATGTCACGGCTCCGTCGTTCACACTATTTGTACGGCAGTCATGTCTCAGGTAACTGCTGAACTCGCGGAGTGCTGAGTGATGTGTCATGTAATTGATTTTTATGAGTACCTAAAATGCATGATTAATCAATACGTTATTGAGTTGGCAACGTCCGTAAAGAGCGCAATAGATCCACAAGAACGCACCGCCCGGCCGGCGTTCGCCCGACGCATTTAATTACGGAGAAGAACACGCACCTACCTGGTTTCGGTTATGATATAGTGTGTTCGATCAGTTCCTGGCTGTTATCATACCGCTGATTTGTTTATTCGCATCGAGCGCGCAGTGCAGTGCCGTCATCGGCGGTCGCGGCGGCAGGATGTTATCGTTGGAGCAATTGTCGCAAACGGTGAAGGAACATTTAGGACTGTACAACTATGTAGATGGAATACAGTACTCCTGTAAGTGGACCGTTGGCGAATCATCTCTTGGAGGTCGAGGACTTATAGCAACCGAAGACATCAAGTCCGGTGAAGTGTTATTCGTGGACCATCCGCTCATCTTCGGCCCACGGGCCGGACCCAACCTCCCGCGCGGATGCACCGTGTGTCGGAAACTATTAGACTCCGACTCGTTCTTCAAGTGTTCAAAATGTACATTACTAGTGTGTTCGGAACAGTGTCAGAATACAACAATACATTCGGACGATTGTGGTGTTATTTCCCGTTGGAATAATAAAATACCTATCGAGGAAGTCGACGACACGTTAATGTCGCGAGCGTTGACAGCGATAAGAGCATTATTACTCAACGAAGATCAAAAACAATTCATGACTTACCTACAAGCTAATATGCAACCACAACACGGAAAAGAAATTAGAGATATTTTGCCGTTCTTTGTCATACCCGAGGAAGAAGAACGGTTGATGATATTAGCCTGCTGTGCGCTCGACACTAATGCCTTTGAAATAGCAACTCCGTACGGAAAAAGCGAAATGAGTATGCGAGGATTGTACCCTGTCTCGGGGCTGATGAACCACACTTGCGTGCCAAACACAAGGTACAGCTATAACATAGAACATCAAATGACAGTCAGTGCAGTAAAACCTATAGTAGCCGGATGTGAAATATTTTCGTGCTACTCTGGAACTTTGTGGGGCACACCTGCTCGCCGCACGCACCTCTACAAAACGAAACATTTCTCATGTAAATGTGACCGATGCGCTGACCCGACGGAGCGTGGTACGCTTTTAGCAGCTCTCAAATGCTTCGCGTCTGAATGTCCAGGGGTACTTCTTCCTAAAGAGCCGTTGAAAATGACAAGTGCCTGGCGATGCATAGAGTGTGACTTGCGAGTCCCCTACAGTAACATCTGCTCAATCCAAGGCGCTCTTGGAAGCTTGATGAGTACATTGAACTTTGAAAATGTGGGTGACTTGGAGAATTTCCTGGTGAACCGTATCACCAAGCACATTCCGAGGACGAACCAGATAGTGGTGGATCTGCACTGTAGGCTGATATGGATGCTTGGGGATTCCGAAGGACTTCGTTGGCACCGTAAGTTAAATGTAACGCTACTTTGTAAACTGCATCGTATTTGTACGAGAGTAGTGCCAAGCCAGTCAGTGAGCTGATGCAACTTTAGCTCACTGATTGAATAAATCGTTTGAATGGTCTATGTCTAGTCAAGACTCAAGCCCACAACCACAACACGTTTCCTGCTTGCATAAATATAACAAAAAAAGTGCGACCCTCTAATGTATTTTTTTATTATAGGAAACCTACCTACTTTTTAGAAGTTAACCTACTCTTATTTCAACTTTTTGACAGGTCCAGAAGATAAGATATCAACTAGTCGATCAATACACCCATCTACATGATAATCATATTTAAACATTCTATCTTTTAAAAATATAAAATGCAGAGCAAGTTCAGGGACGTTTGATTTTACAACGACCGTGTTTTTTAACGACTATCCATCATCATGATGTATTCATTTATAAAAATAAATTAATAATATTTTTTTAATTATTTGTTTTTATATAATGAAATATTACTAAATAAATAATAATATTTGCGGATTTGCGGACTATTTACACAACGGGAAGATTGTTAGGTAAGTTTAAAAGAAGTATTCTAACACTTATTTTAGATGGCGATGTCTATATACAAAATAATTACCCTTTGCACTTTTTTTACACTACTCTGATGGAACAAGCAGATGTCCCGCCTGATGTTATGTGGTAACCATCACGTATTGTCTCGCAAGTTGCACACGATTTGATCCTGCTTTACAATGCACGGCCCTGCGTCAATTAACTTAAGGCATACAGATGGGCCTGTAATTTAACCAGAACTTATGCCCCTTAAACCGATACACAGCAGCGTTGCTTGGCGGCAGAAATAGGCATATTGTGATGGTAATACTTCCCCGGACGAGCTCATCACAAAAAGGCTCTACTACTCCTTAATAATCCTAATAAACTCCATAAAATAATGCATTTCACCTGTCAGCTTCCAGCATAGTTAACAACATAACCTTTTCAACCGGCGTACCTACTGTCACAACACTCACAACAAATGAATTATAGTTTATGCCGTGTTTGCTCCTAACTATGCTAAAGGCGCTTTGGATCTAAAGAATCCCACACTGCCCACAAATAGTTATGATATTTTTTTGCTAGTGCCTAGTGTCACACATTTTATAATTTTATTATAATCTTCTGGGTTAAATAAAACAGACAATGACACCCAAAAACAATATAATAAATAGACAAACACGCCTGAAGGAAAGCGGTTACCAACGATTGCAGTTAACAATATCTGAAAAATAAATAGCGCGTTAAAAATTTAAACTCCCTTTTGAAAGAACCCCATTCTATATAATTTACGGAAAATCTTAACAGGTTCCATAATGTTCCATAGCCTGAGTTTAGTACCTTTATTACTGAATAAATCGCTATTTAATGAGACCTATATATACAACAGAAATAATAGGTACTCTACGCATAAACTCCAACTGCAAGGTTGTGAAATATTTAGAAACAATTGCCAGGGTTATTTTGGGGGAAGGGTAAATATTTAGGTATTTACTTACATCATTTCCACTTTACACCAGGATGTGCTATTAACGGCAGCGGCCAAAATAATGTTTGTTAGGTCAGCAGTGTAAATTACCGAAATGTTATGTCAAGGTTATACCTATTTTGGATGCTTAACTAAATAATTTACAGTGAACGGATAGCTGTCTAACGAAGTGGGTATATCTGCTGCATCACATCCCCTTTGAGGTAATTTCAAGATTTTATACAAATTGTATAACTAAACTTATAAAATCGAATGTGGAAACGATCAAATGTACCTTCCTAAAGTTACGTTCAGGGTCTGTAGGATAAACGAATGAATAACAGGATCTGGTCTTCTACTTACTATTTTATATTTCACATTGTCTGCAAGATGTATTGGGTGTCTATCCGACCGCAAGAGGTTCGATCATCGCTGTGGGACAAATCTTCTTCCTAAATTTAAATTTAATTTTTAAATTTAGGAAGTTGAGGTTCGGGGTTCGGGGTTTCCCACAGTTGACTCTTTTCAATGTGTGTGGTCAGCGACCTTCTCTTTTATCTGGCTCATGTAACTTATTCTTGGACAATATACATAAGTGGGACAAATATATCAGCAAATATTTGTTCCAGTAATTCTGAGTGCGTGTGTACTGTTGTACCGAATGCTGCTAAAAATCGCGCTCTGCGAAACGTCGAGTGTGAAAACCGCGCGCCCTAGTACCTTGTCATAGTTTCAGAAACATACGTCACACTGAAACTTTAGAATAGAACAATAGTGAAGTAAACATAAATCTCGACCGACACGAATTACGTCAGTTTCGACATGTGAGCTGGCTTCATAAAACCGAAAAGGCTTCCAGCTATTTTCATATCGGGTCAGCAACATTGACTCGTACTAACCTCAGTCAGCCGCGACTCACTGCTGGACCATACAAACAGCACTGTTACTCCATCGTCAAAATGGAACCACGTCAATACGAGCTCTTGGAAAATCTACTTGACCCGAACCAAATTGGACAACGAAACTGGAGCATCAAGCAATCAGATTTGGGAGGCCGAGGCCTGTTTGCTACCAAGCTCATCAAACAAGGAACACTCATCTTTGAAAATAAGCCTTTAGTAGTAGGTCCTAGAGCGGAGCACGACATCAGTTCATACTGTACAGTGTGTTACAAAATTAGTGATGATGTATTCAAATGTGATATGTGTTTAATGCTATTGTGTTCTAAGGAGTGTGAAGTTGCTCTGGATCATAAGAAAATGTGCGATTATGTAACCGAGACGTGGACACTTAAATCGAACTGTAAGCAATTAGAAACGCTATGTCATGTGCAGATATATTTAACATTTTTGCTGTTAGAAGATAAAAATCTACTGAACTTTTTACAGAAAAGTAAAACTAGTTTTAATTTTGAAGAAATAAATGATCTTTATTCCAAATGCGATATACCGGACGAACAAAAAAGCTTTATTACAGTCATAAATTCAATACTAAAAATAAACTCGTTCCGAATCGCCAGAAACTCTCAGGAGAAAAAGATACCATTACGGGGTTTATACCCTCTATCTTCATTCCTGAATCATAGCTGTGTGCCAAACACAATAAATATTTTCAAAAAAGATTACACAATGTCTGTTATCGCCTCAAAAAATATCGAGGCAGGAGAAGAAATTTTGACTTGTTATACAGGATTATTATGGAGTACACCAGCAAGACGATGTCACATTTACAAAACTAAAGGGTTTTGGTGTAAATGCAGGAGATGTGAAGACAGAACCGAAATGGGCACAAAGCTTTCCGCATTAAAGTGTCTGGATAAAAATTGTGTCGGTGTCCTTCTGCCAAGAATACCCACGGACCCTGGAACTGATTGGAGCTGTGACAACTGTGAAACCAAAGTACCAGCTGATCGGATTTGTGTTGTGCAAAGCGCCTTGGGAAGTTTGGTAGGGGCTTTAGACTTGGATGAGCAATTTCGCTTAGAAACTGTCGTGTTGGAGAGGTTAGCGAAATTCATCCCCTACAGTAGCCATATCTTCGTGGACCTAAGGCTACGGTTAGCCATACGAGTTGGTTATGAAGGAATGAAACTGAAAGGTAGGTAACTTAATTACTTTTAAATATTATATATTTCATAACACCAGATGCCTTATTAAGTAAATTTTGCCTAGTATTCTGTTAAATTTCTAATGAATAATAATAATAATGTTGTTTACTTCTAACGTTGTTTACTACTTATGTAATAATTAATTAAAAAATCATTTATATGCGAAAAATCTATCGTCTTCCTATCAACAGTAAAATAGGCATTTTACCGCCTATAGACTATAATAAACTAGAAAGAACTATTACTATACAAATTTAATATAACTATATTATATTCCGAAGATAAAACAAAAAAAGTATTAAAGATGTTGACAATCATATCAATAAACCATTATTTTATTTCTAAGTATTCTAAATTAAACGTGCGCGAGCGAAGCCCCGGGTAAGAGCTAGTAATATAATATAACTATATGCCACTATTCTAAATATAATAGAACCAGCGAGTGGTAATTTATTCAAGCATAGGTAGTACAAGATTTTCTTAGTTTCGGGCTGGTTGGTGCTGTGTGAAATGTCGACCAATATTCATTTATTTTTTAAGGATGAGGTTTGTAGGTAGGTACTTTACTTACTAATTGTTTCGGAAAGTGTATTTTGGAACTATCCCGTAGAAAGGTAGAGCGTATGTGCTACGCCGTAGCTGAGACTTCTACGCAAGGGTACCTTTAATTAATTATTGTTCTACAACTAAAGTGATTAGCTGGATTAAAGATTCCTATCTACCTAGTTAGTAGTTCTTTATGAATTTAGATGACGATACATATATGTATATGTGTATATAGGTATATCAAAAATATGGTACTGATACCCACATAAATTCCGTGCGAGGCTGATCAAATTTCTAAGGATCGTAAGTTCATAATTAAAATAACATTTGAAACTGCAGTTATTACACAAACATTTTAAATTACATTTTGGAAAGTACCTACTCGTAGAAGGTTATACCGAGCTACCTGCTGCGATTAAACTGAGTACATACTAAGTAATTGTATAATGTTTCTCGGACAAAGTGCGGTTGATATTGTGTCAAGGTCTGATAGAACACAAAAAGTATCGTTCACATTTTAGTATGTAATGCCACAGAATAAATAATAGTAGGTACTGTAAAAAATACCTACACCTACTTTAAAATTTAAATCATACTTACTTACAAGAAAACAAACAATTTCTCTAGCTTTTTTAGTGATTAATAGTACCTATTCGTTGAATTTTTAAACCTATACCTAATAAGTGTTTTGAAAAGTATTTTAAAAAAAGTCATCTTAATCAAATAAAAAATTAAATAAAAAAAAACATTATTCACGTAATCACGTCTACAGCTCGATACAAAACAAATGATAGATCTACCAGAGCAGACGTGGAAAAATAACTTTGAAAATGATGAAGTTTCCCCAATTTAGTGCAGGCGACTGTACTTAAATTAATGCATTTCTCGTTTGGTTGGTTTTACTCAATGGAAACGTGTAATCCTCTGACGCATGCGATTTACGCTTAGATACGTACGATACGGGTGATGCGTATCTAGGGCGTGAAACTACTTCTGGCAAAGCGATCGGAGTGCCTAAATAGAGGAAGTACCTAAAGGGTTAGGTCGGTAGATACGCGTAGGTATGTAGTAGGTACATGCATTGTAACGTATCAGATCATTAACCGCCACAAAAGATCTTCACAAAGAATGTTCAATAATGTGAACGACGAAATGTTTTCAAATATGGAAATACCCAGCCACAACAGCAACCCTTTGTTCGAAAGCTGCATCGCTCAGTCACAACTGCGTCATAAACAGAAACTCATGCGCAGAATAATTCTAAAGGCTTATATAAATTATGCAGTTAGTATTGCAACGTTCAGAATACTCGTAGCGTGTCCCGACATGCGACGAGTACCTACTACGCAACAAGTGAATAAAATCGGAGACGGTTGTACCGCGAGGTGCAGTTATAATATTGACCGCCTATTGATATGGGCGCAGCCGCAAGGAACGCGCGTCCCCACGTCGTCACCAGATGGATCTGTTTGCCTGTGCCGTTAGTACCTACCTTCATTCATAACTATGTTACACACTGTCTAATAATTTATCCGGTAATCGCTGCCAGAGCAAGGGGCAATAGCTCATGGTTTTGGCATCGTTCAAGCGAATGTGACTTGTGACGAGACAATACCTTTTGTGTGGCTAGTTTATAAGGTGCTATGCGAACCTAGTAGGTGAGTCGTAAACAGTGTTTGTTCTTACTAGGTACTAGATAAAAGTACTTACCTAGATCGAAGCAGGTAGGTAGGTACCTAGTAAGGGGATTTGTCTAGCGTGTATTGTGTTCGACTTGGCTTCTTGCCGCTACTCAACCATAGGTGTAAAGGTCTTTGTTTACGGTTCTGCCAACTATTTCATTAGCCCAAGCCAAACAATGATAAAATAACAAATAGACTAGTAAATAGCCGTCTAGTTAATTAATAAAAAGTATTTGAGTTATAATATTTAACAGTAGTAGGTAGGTACCTAATTGAAATTTACTAGCAAGTGACATTGAGATGTCCAATTGGCTTTCATACCCCAAGACCATGCATGGCCAGCCCCACGCTCACTGGCCATCATCAGCCCATAAACAGAAATAGCATGGAGGATCTAGGGTGATTTTCAAAGGAATGATTTGTGCTTAATCATGGGAACTGGAACTAACAACACGATAAAAAAAATCCTCCTCGTGATAATAAATTTACGCGTAGGTACGAAGGCATGGCGAGAATCTAGTTTTAATAAAAATGTTTGTTTGTTTGTCAGAGCTGTCGGAGTCGCGGCTGGCGCTGAAGGAGAGCCTGTGCCGCGGCACGCTGCGCTCGCTGGCGGCGCTGGGCGCGGGCGACGCCCACCTGCGCGGCCTGCTGCTCTATCACCTGCACGCCGCGCTGGCAGAGCGCGCGCGCCGCTCGCCAGAACTCTATGACGTAAGTATTTAGTTTGTTCACTTTGCTTGTTTTCTGCTGACATTGAACGAGAGCCTGTACCGCGGCACCCTGCACTTACTGGTGGCTACTAAAGCACAAAATAGAAATGGTTCGCTGCTCAGTACCTATGTAGGTACACAGTAGGCAGGTCTATTCTGTACAATCACAAGGATCATTTTGAAACCTCATATAAGTATCTAAACTAGGTGAATCTACCGCCAGTTCCTCGCGATCAGTTAGTAGGTACCTACCCCAAGCCTGATTGTGGTTTTTCGTTTTTCATAAGTAGGTATTACGTTTTTTGTAAAGTCATGGCTTTTTTGTATGGAGACTCACGCTCGCCCGATAGAAGCGATTATCGAATCTCCATACAAAAAAGGCCTGAAAGTTACGAAAAACTAAAAACAAAATTAAGAATCGGGGCTCTGGACCTCGTAGAGCTCTTCATAATAGAGTTTGTTTATGGAACCCTATCGCCGCCGTATCTATTTCTGCCACCAAGCAGTGATGCTCGCATTGCTGTTTCGATTTGAAGGGCACATAGAAATAGAAAGTTGGTACCTACAACTCGCCAACTACAGGTGACGATGCAATTCAGAGCAATTCCACATTCTTCTTCTTCCAAGGCACGTCTTCGGTGCTATGTGCACTGGTGGTCTAGTGGTAGCGGCCCCGCCTTCCGATCATAAGGTCGTGGGTTCAAAACCGGTAGTGCACCAATGAGTTTTTCTGTTCAAAAATTTATGTGTACCTACAATGCCAGTACTCTCAAACGGTGAAGGAAAACATCGTGAGGAACCGACATGTCGTAGAACCTAAAAAGTTCTATAACATGTGTCAAGTGCTCGAAAGAGGCTCCTTTCGAGCACAATTAAAATCCTTTCACCACACTGTTTCGAAAGAAACTAGTGACACGACAAGAGAGAGGGGGGGGTGCTGTATGAAGTATATTAGGTACCTACTTTCCTAGCACTTAGGAGTTGCAGTTTTTATAGGCAGAGATATAACATCAGATGAGCCATGTCTGTTCGTCCCCTTATCTCATTAAAAAACACAAATTATACATTAGGTAGGTAGGCCTTCCCATGTCTGGTTTCCTTTGATTATTTTTGGAGCAAATTCTTCTAAAAGGTAGGATACTCCAACCATTGGAACTGTTTGCTGTAAGCTAAACCTGTCCAAACTAAGATTCTTTTAAATTATAGTGACTGATCTACCCTTATTACTGAATAAACATCAGAGTAGAGTGAATGCAGTAGAAATGAGAGCGTTACGTAGTACCTATGTGTGGTGTGAATTTGAGTGATAGAGTGAGGAACAGTGTAATTAGAAAGAAATGTGGAGTGAAAGAAGACGTAGTGATGAGGGTAGAGAAAGGTATGTTAAGATGGTTTGAGCATGTGGAGAGGATGGATGAAAGGAGATTAACGAAACAGGTGCATCAGGCGAGCGTAAATGAGACTGTTGGGAAGGGAAGACCTAGGCGAACGTATCTCGATCAGATAGCAGACGTTCTAGAGAAGGACCGGTCAAGAGTACCCTAAACCGACGAGAATGTATGAAGAATGTTATGAGAGTGAATGAAGCGAAAGAGGTATGTAAAGACCGTAGCAAGTGGAAATCCGTGGTCTCTGCCTACCCCTATGGGAAACAGGCGTGATTTTATGTATGTATGTATGTCTACCCTTCCCGAATAACCAAATTTGTATTGATTCCTAGGACCTGAAGTCAGAGATCGAGAGCTCAATAGATCAGGCGTACCACATACTCCAAGGCGATATCTCCGCGCCCCCCGACATCGAACTGAGACACCGCTACCTCGGCCCAGGCTGTGATAAACCCCAGCAGGAGAGATTCTTTATACTAGACTCGTGACGTCGTGACCTCCAGTGCCTTTAGAATGTAATTTTACTTGTATTGTTCTCATTAACCTAAGAATGGTTTTATAAAAACTTATTTACCCATTTATTTCAACTTAGTTTCTTTGTGGAGAAGCGTTATGAATTTTATTTTATACAACCTCACCTAACCAACTCATAGTTGGTAAACTTCTGTGGAAGTCCGGTCTTATGTACCTATGTTTATATTTGATCGATTGAGCGAAGCGAACGAAGATCTTACAGTTAACTTGGGCGATTTGGCATTAAGATAAGATAAGATAAGAAAATTCTTTATTGCACATAAATAAATTACATAGGAGAACTTAATGCAAATTAGCATTTTCTTCCAGTTAACCTTTGTGTTATGTGGAGTGGGTGGTAGTGACTCTTTGAGACAATAAAGGAGAATAACCTTTAAAAAACAACAACTAAAACATAAAAATAACCTACTCAATAAATATTTACCTACAATACATACCTACATACAAATTAAAGAGATACATACTATTATATAACTATAAATATGTATATAATTATAAAAAATCATACACATATAATCATACATATTCTACTAGTAGTTCGCACCGAACTGAGATCTCGTGATGCGAACCGACGACCGCATTAAAACTTTGAGTAGGTAGTAGTCAGAGGCAAGTCCAAACATTATCTTTGGACTTTTTTCTGACTACCGCCTACTGACTTGGTACCTTGGTAACCAAGTTTCAACTCTATTGGCCTATTTATTGAAGAGTTCCGTTGAACAGACCTTGGCTCCATCATCAGACCTGGTCGTCGTCACCATTTTATGAGAACAGAGTAACTCCTTAATTTATTTCAAGAAAAAAAAATAAGAAAAAGCAAAGGAACTGGCCAACCAGTAGAAAAACCTTGATGCCAACGAAACTCTTAGAGATGGGAGCTCTTGGATCGCTGGTTATCTTAATTTAACTTTTTTTGTTTTATCTCTAAAACTGAGCGTCCCAAAAAAAAAGTAAAAATTGTTTTGGAATGTCCAAACAAAGCCCTTTCATATGACATGTAACTTGATTTTTTATGTAACTTTTTTTTTTTGACCTCTTAAAAAACCCCATATCTCAAAGACACTTCATCCTATTTTACTCATATACTTACCAGTAAATTTCTCAAGTACAAGCTATCGACATATCAAATTTCATGCAGATCGGATCAACGGTTTTTAAAGTTATCGCCAGACAAACATACATACATAAAATGCCAAATCGCCCCAGTTGAAACTAGATCTTCGTTCGCTTCGCTCACTCGATCAATTAAATGCTCAATTTTGTTGAGATGTCTGGTTGGACAAAAAATGGTGGTATAATTTCCCTTTGAAGATACCCAGATGTAGCTTCGCGTATTTCCACTGGAAGAGAGTTCCAGAGGCGTATCGCACTGACGGTGAAGGAATCTGTGTAAAATAACGTTTTATGGACGGGAGTCATAAGGAGTAGGTGTTGAGAGGGGCAGAGGATTGTATCTATGCATACAAGGTCATATTGATGGGTACTTTAGCCCCCTGAAGTTTTAAGTACAAGTATTGGAACACCCTTTTAGTTTTAGCATGGATGTTTACCTCTATTTATTGTTTAACTTTAGAACAGTTGATCTGATCTGCATGAAATTCGGTACTTAAGTCGATAGCTTGTTCTTGATAAATTTTCTAGTTAATATAATGAGTTATATCTGATAACGAGTTATTAAGTTACGGATACTCAGTTCTCATATAATGGTGACAGCGAGCTGGTCTGATGATAGAGCTAAGGTCCGTTCAACGGAACTCTTCAATAAATAGGCCAATGTGGTTGAAACTTGGTTAATATACTGAGTTAGTAGGTGGCACCTACTCGTACTAACTCAGTATATTAACCAAGTTTCAACCAGTTAATATACTGAGTTAGTACGAGTAGGTGCCACCTACTAACTCAGTATAGTAACCAATTCAGTAGTTCAGGTACTAGTATATACCTGTGGTTCAGGCTAGCTGGATCACGTACCTACCTACCTATATCGTAATATGTCATAACGAACTACGAGTCGAGAACATAGGTACTAAAAATATACCATCTCTAATACTATAAGACTCAAAGTCCTGACTGACTGACTGACTGACTGACTGACTGACTGACTGACATATAGACAACGCACAGCCTAAACCGCTGGTCCTAGAGACTTGAAATTTGAGGAGTACATAGGTCTTATGGCGTAGAGGTGTACTAAGAAAGAATTTTTTGGAAATTCAACCCCTAAGGGTGTAAAAAGGGTTGAAAACGTTTGTATGAAAAATAGTATTCCTCGAACCTACAAACTTGAAACTTGGAGTACATGGACTTTAAGGTAAAAAAATAGGAAATGCATTTTTAGTTGTTTAAAACTACCCTTATTAAGTGTGCAAAAGGATGTAAAAGTTTGTATGGGAGTTTTTTGACCACTGGTCCTAGAGACTTGAAATTTAAAGAGTACATAGGTATTATAGCGTAGATGTGTACTAAGAAGGGATTTTTTGGAAATTCAACCCCTAAGGGTGTAAATAGGGTTGAAAACGTTGGTAAGAAAAATTGTATTCCTTGAACCGACAAACATGAAACTTGAAGTACATGTATTCCAAGGCTAAAAAAAAGGAAAGGCATTTTTAGTTTTATAAAACTACCCTTAATAAGTGTACGTTAAGTGTCAAAGTTTTTATGGGAGTTTTGTAACGCGTGGTGCGATTGTCTTAAAACTTGGGGTGATACTAAGAAATAAATCATTAAGAATGAAACTTTTAATTCTTGATAATTACCCCTGCAAAGGGTGCAAATGACTGTAAAAGTTAGTATGGAAGATTTTTAACGCATAGTGCAATTTATTTCAAACTTGAAGTAAATATCCACATTAAATAATTTAAAATCACGTTTTCAATATT
Source organism: Chloroclysta siterata (assembly GCA_932294275.1). Classification (NCBI taxonomy): domain Eukaryota; kingdom Metazoa; phylum Arthropoda; class Insecta; order Lepidoptera; family Geometridae; genus Chloroclysta; species Chloroclysta siterata. Next base: position 12,946,212 of record OW028600.1, on the reverse strand, counting down.
TTAAAACTACCCCTGTAAAGGGTGCAAAAGACTGCCAAAGTTTCAAGGTTTGTATGGGAGATTTTTAACGCGTAGTGTAATTAGCTTCAAACTAAAAGAAAATGTGTTCTGTGGATAAATAACAAAAAGACAGTTTGATTTTCGAAAACAACCCCTAAAACGTTACCTTCCTTCGTTGCGCTCGAGTAAAAAGGATATAACGAGGCGTCAATGTTTGTAAGGGACATTCTTAAAACGGGAATCTTGAGTTGGTACGAAGAGATCTGAGAGTATCTACCGTGCCTGGGGATCCAAGTCCAAGTTCGTTTCGTTTGTTTCTGGGGAAGAAACTAGGAACAAAAAGTACATATTAGTAAGGTTGTCTTTGTTGTATTTGTCATGTTTGTGCTAAGCTCAGTACCTATACCTTACCTACCTAATATAGGTAATGTACGCCTATAGATATCTCTTATACCTACGTATTTAAAATCCTACCCTTAGAATATACAAATCAATGCGAAAGATACGATGTTTGGATGTTTGTGGCTCAATCACGGCTCACCACTTCAACGCGTGCGAAGCCGCGGGAAGCCACTAGTGTTTGAATAAATCAAAATAATAAATGGAAACCATATTTTTTTAATATCAATGCAATAAATATACTACCGTCTTTAATCTGACCATTATTCTGAGGTAGAGAGCACCGGTGGTCTAGTGGGAGTGACCTTCCGATCGTAAGGTCGTAGGTTCGAATCCAGTCGTGCACCAATGGATTTTTCCTATCGAAAAATGTATGTGCGCAATGCAAGTACTCTTAAACGGTGAAGGTAAACATCGTAAGGAAATCAGTTGGTATTCTAACAGCGGCGATGGGCTTGCAGCCATACACATATGGAACACATATGGTCATATACTAACTACTGCAAAATGTGGGTATGTGCCAAATGTAATCTTTGGACATAGGTACCTCTTACTACCCCCCCTAAACGTCCTTAAAAGAATCTTAAAGTCGTACTTGATACCAAGAGATCTGAGGAGATATCTACCGTGCCTGGGGATCAAAGTCGTGAAGCTGTTTCAGTTTTTTCAGTTATTATTCTGAGTTAGTTGTACTGACGCGAACGCAGCCGATCAGATCTTAGACGTATGATTATTATTATTACCTCCATGGATCAGATAAACGGCTGACCTCGGCTGACTAATCTTTTTGACACTGGCTGACTGACTGACAGTGACAGATCGAGCGACGCCGAGGTTCGGCTCCATGGAGGTAATCTTAGATTATGGAGGTAATACTTCGTCCGAGTTCGGCTCGGTTTTCGTTTCGTTCAAATTCGTTCGTTTCAAAACACAAACAAGCAAGAGTATTTTAGGAAAATATCAAAAAGAAACCAGTTTTCTAGTGGCAAGTAGGGATGAATCGATACCACTCTTTCTTCGATACTAGTACTCGAAAGTAGTATCGAATCAAAGTATCGATACCTTATTCGATACCATATTAAAGTATCGATACTTGTGAGTACTCATTCCATTTTTGAAAACATTATAAATTCATAATAATGCCAGATATGCTGAGTACAAAATGAGAAAAGTAGTTTATTAATCAATGCTTTAATACCTACATATTATTGACACAAATTATTAAATTTAACCAAAATAATTAGTTAAGAGTAGCTTCACCCAAGAACAGCAACTTGTCCAAATGTTTGCTTGTTAGTCTGTAAGCCAAAATGACAACTAAATTGAAAATGAACCAAACATAATAATCCCGCGCCCGCGTCATGCGTCCCCGTGTACCAGCAGCGCCGCTATTGGTCAATCGAGTCAACCGACCGGCCCGGGCGGAAGTGAAACGATACCATTGTTTTCTTTCGATACCAGTACTCAGTATCGAATGTCGATGGTATGTACTACTAGTAGTAGTATCGAATGATACGTATCGATACCATATGAGTACTTGGTAGTATCGATTCATCCCTAGTGGCAAGGAAAGCAAAATAAATTACAACTAGACAGGCACTACACTAGGCACGACAACAGTACCTAACTAATGCAAATTGAAATCTAAACTGATCTATCTAGCTGATTTAATTGAAATGCATGCCTGCAAGTCCATTGTTTACAATCGGCCTACGTGATTGCAATAATTCATTTCATTCCAGTAAATTATCTTACTTTATCATTTCATTAGATATCTACCGAAGCGACGTGACGTCGTGTATCACCACATCACACAAGATAGCAAAAATGTGTTCTAAACTTTGCCAAGCTTTGCTACTTTCCTCCTCAAATTGCTATGGTTATTCCATGTTAGAATTTGCTAGGGAAGAAATATGTGCATTCCTGAAACAGTAAGTTTGATGATTTTCTGTTTCCTAATGTGGATCTATCTACCTATTTATTTATTAATTATCTATTTACCTTTTAGGAAAAATGTAGAAGAGATAATTTTCTTACCATATGCTCAAAATGACTATGATGGCTACACAGCTAGAGTGAAAGCAGTTTTAGAACCTTGGGGTATAAAAGTATCCGGAGCACACACTCACACTGATCCAATAAACCTACTTGATAGCTCTAAAGCCATTTATGTAGGAGGCGGAAACACATTTCTGTTATTAAAAAGGCTGTATGACCTGAAAATATTAGATGTGATTAGAAATAGGGTGGAACATGGAAATTTACTGTACATCGGTGCAAGTGCTGGGTCAAATGTTGCTACAAGAAGCATTCACACAACAAATGACATGCCAATCATTTATCCGCCTACATTCGATGGGATTGGCCTTGTTCCTTTTAACATAAATCCTCACTATATTGAAACTGTGAGTGATACTCATAGGGGTGAGACAAGAGACCAAAGAATATGTGAATATCTGGAAATGAATTATGCTACACCAGTATTGGGTTTGAGAGAGGGTTCTATTTTAAGAGTTGATGGCACTGCTCTGACAATAAAAGGTGTTGCTGGAGCTGTACTATTCCACAAGTGAGTAAACATAAGATACTTTATTTGTTTTGGTTTTCAATTGATTAGGACAAGGGATTTTGAGATTTAACAATTAATTATTTTTTTTTTAGGGGTATGCAGAAGACAGAATTCCCCGTTGGTTCTGATATGTCCTTTCTTCTGAACAAAGAGAATGAAAGCTTGTAATGTGATGTAATCAAGAGTAGTTTATGTTATGTAAGTGATGTTTATGCATTATGTAGATAAGGCAGTGTATAATGTATACTTATCTACACTATATTACTAATGATATGCATACATACCTTTATAGTATAATATTTTTTATAATTTATAAGCCAATATTGTATTATAATTTATAAGTGCTAGATTAGTTAGATGACTACTTCATAAAAACTATTTGTATTCATATATTTTTATAGGCTAAATAACATACCTGAATATATATTTTTTTTAGTTCAAATATTTTTTATGAGAGAAAGAATTGCGAAGAATAAATAGAATGAAATAAAAACAAATAATATGTAATGAGCATTTTATATTATGACTTCTCAAAATAAAATCTTGTTAAAAATCTGGGGTCTAAATAAAAGAGTTCCACAATGTCTATGCAGTACTGTCAGGGTTACTGCCTGCTGTATTAAAAATATCTAATCCCATAATATTTAACAGACAACTGAATCAATTACCTCTTTTATAGCAAGATAATAACATTTATATTCCAGAAATGTATTTTTAGTATTGTAAACCACCAATTATTACTTTATAATAAGGCCATTGTCTTCCAAGCACATCAATCCATTTCATATAGAATCCAGCAAACAAACAATCACTGAACTGTTCCCAATGTTTAATCAATTTAAAAATTTGTAAATATTGTTTTGATTTCACTTAAATTTGAGCACAATCCCACCAAGTTCCACTCAATTACAAATCCATATTGCACTTAAATGTCTCACTTTGTGTGAAGTCTGCATCCAAAAAGTTCAATTGAAGAATTGAAGTATAGACATTGGGCTCACTTACCACTTCATCATGTCATTTATCTGAGTGCATAATTAAGATTGTCTGTCGAATGACAGACAGGAGCCATAAATGGAGAGAAGAAGAAGGTCTATTATTAATATGATCTGTATTTGATTTACCACTTTCTGTGTATGATCAACCAGATTTGGTTTGTACAAGTAACGCCTTAGCAGCTTGGAAAAGTGAAGGCTGCGGCGTTATCCGAGACTGCCCTGTCCGCTCTGTGGCCGGCAAGTGGCAAAGGAACCGGCGCAACGCCAAATCTCGCCGAGCACTCAATCCTCTTGTAATTTCACAGCCAGAGCCAAATAGTAGAGCGCGCTGACGCTTACGATTTTCTATTGCGACCTGTTACCAAGAAATATTGTTATCAAAAATTATAATTTTCTAGTAGAATATGAAAACAAATAAATTTAAATATACTTATTAACATTAAATTGACAATAATATATTAAAATATAATGTAAAAAATTTATTTAATATGCTTTGCTTTAGACACTACAGCCGGTTTCTGAAAGCACGATCAAAACTAATTGCATGTCAAGTCACTTTCTTTCTGTCTAATCCAGTGTTATAACTGAAATGGCGAGTGACTTGACATCCAATTAGTTTTGATCAAGCTTTCAGAAACCGGCCGTTAATATCACAAAATGATTATTAATTACAAAATAACTAGCCTGTATAGCGGCAACTGGATGCAAGGAGTTGACATCCATCGCCGATTGTTGTTGCTCTTCCTCTTTTTTGTGTGTTCCATTTTGATCTGCACTATCCTTTCCAGGACTGTGATTCTGTTCTGAATCTTTTTTATCATTGTTCACATTTTTATCCAAGATGTCTTGCACAAGTTCTTTGCCTGCCATTTGGATGGATATCCCGATGCGGGTCAGAACTTTCTCTGGTCTCCATCGATCCCTGGCACCTCCGGAAGGCGTGATTTGTTCCCGGCGATGCACATCTGCCACTAAACTAGCCCAGTCTACGCCAAGAGCATCACCTAAGCCAGCTAAAACAACAAAAAGTTATTTGATTTTGGGGCACTGAAAACTGGCACTATTCCTGTCAAGAGATGATAATGGATTGTTAAAATAATGACAGATTTTTGCAGTTGAGTATTAAACAAATCAATGCTATAACATGTTACCTCTGGTTCGTTCTTCTTCAAGTTCTCCATCAGATATCTCTTCGAAATCTAAATTGGTGTCTTCATCATCATTGATGTCTTTCAAATCTTTTTCCTCTGCTGCTCCACTAGTGTCCTGTACAAAAAGAATTATCTTTTACTTCATGAAATTATGTTACAACAAAAATATGTAAGTATAAGGACAGTATATTGTATTGTGTAATAAAAGAGTGAAGGTACCTGGGTAGATTCCTGTTCAGCTGGTTCTAGCTTGATAGCAGTGTCATCAAGTGGTCCATTTTGGCTGTCATCATCCATATTATGGTCAGCCATCTAATAACGGTAAATTACAAATAAAAAAGAATCACAGTAATAATCATCTTAATAACTTGGGTGGCTAGGGCACTACTAGTAAGGGGACCAAAGTGGTAAATTTTGCAGGTCATGTCTTAGAATGGCTCATAACATTTTTACAAAGCGTATTTTATTTAAAATGTCAATGTCTTCAGTAATCACTGTAACTGTTCCGAAATTAACATTGTTTTATTATTCATTCAGCTCTGGATTTGACACTCAAATTATGTGCATATAATGGGAACTGAAAATCACTAGAAGAACTCAGCCTACAAAAACCTAACAGAAACCATTCTCTACTCTTGAAACATAGGATTAGGTTTAGGATAACTATTCTCTGATAATTGTATAGGTGGTGGGCAAGTCTACCCCATCTAAAATGATATCCCAGGCATAAGAGTCTAGTAAAAAGGACGTGGGAGAAGTAGTAGGCCTTGACGTGCGCTGGATAAATAATCTACACTAGAGTAAGATGTAGAGGCTTCTTTAGTTTCGTACTACTGGAGAACTTATAAAGGTTAAGGGAACAGAGAAGAGAAATGATATGATTTCTTGATGCGTCATGATGAATTATGTACTTTATGCATCGGCAAAGCGGATCGTAATTAGTGACGTGCCGCTACTGTGCGGCACGTCACTAGAGATTATTTATTATATTATATTACCTATATGGATGGACTGGGTGAAAGATGACATGAGTAAGAAAGGAGTGAGCACCTACATGACGAATTATAGAGGAGAGTGGAAGCAGAAAACCTGTTGTGCCGACCCCTCTTAGCGTGGGATAAGGGCAGGAAGATGATGATGACCTATATTGTAACAAGGATCATACAAAAGTTCCGCCTACCGCACTTTTAAATGATCCTTGTTACAATCCAAACAAATCCGTATCACAAACCAAGCCGTAACTTTGTTGACTGTTCTTCTAGACTTGATCGCGTGGAACTGGCACCGAGATTCACCTAGCTTTAAGACGTTTCAAAGCGATTCTTGTGATTCAACTGAATAAATACCTTATCTTTATAGTTGCGTGTACTTACATCTTCTCTATTGAGTATATCGTCAGGGTCATCACTGATTTCGCTAAGGTCGTCGGGAATGGGTTTGTCGTCTGCCTCTGGGTCGGCACGAGCGGGAGCGGAGGCGGCGCCGGCAGCGGTGGCGGTAGCGGTGGCGGTCGAAGCGGTGGCGGCGGCGGCTACGGCGGCCGGCTGAGCGGGCGACGGCGTCTGTTTCTCCGCCACCGGAGGCGGCTCGTTCCTCGGAGCTCCCCGTCGCTTGTGTTCCATACGCATCCCACGTCCGTAGTTTTCTGAAAGCATTGCATTATGCTGAAACAATTGGGAAGGGACATTCTCCTGATATTCCGCTAATGCAAGAGCCAGGGCTTCTGCGAAAGAACGTACTCGTACATATTACATATTTTGTATGTACCTATAATATAGAGACTTTTTAAAAGTCTCTATCATCTATAAACCTACTCTTCTCTCTTGTCGTGTCACTAGTTTCTTTCGACATTCTTAGAGGATTTCCTCATCATGTCAGAATGTTTTTTTTATACAACTATCTGATGGAACAAGCAGATGGCCCACCTGATGTTAAGTGGTAACCATCACCTATAAAAAGCATTGCCTGGCAAGTCACGCACGATAGGAACGTGCCCTGCATCCATCAACTTGAGGCATACAGATGTTAAGCCTCATGTACCTGTAATTACACCGGTAACCACACTCTTCAAACCGAAACACAGCAACGCTGCTTGGCGGCAGAAAAAGGTGTGGTGGGCGTACTTCCCCGGACGAGATCTACTACTCTTAATGTATACCTAAACAGTCAACAACTCACCATGCATGCGACCGCGATGTCCAGGGTGACCCCTATGGTGCCAGCCTTCCATCTCGGGATCTTTATCACCCCACTCGTTCATCTGAAAATCAATATTCATAGTATTAAGGCTGGTTTGATCAAATCTGCATGGAAATGGATACTTTTATCAACCACTACGGGAACGTATAATTTTAAGTAACCAAACAAATTGGACATACCGAAATGAGGGTAAGGACAGCCAAGGAATTTGTGGGATAGGATAGTACAGGGAACTTTAGAGCTTCGTTTGCGATAATCAATCGGCTCGTTCTGGTACAAGTACCGGTAGTATAAACTCACCTAGAGAAACATGCAAAAGATATAAAGCAAGCAAAGATAGAAAATAATAATTATGTGATGTAACAAATTTAGGTCACCAAGTAAGGGGGCGTTCATTAATTGCGAGAGGCGTTTAGGGGGGGCTGAGGGTCGAGCCCGATCTCACGTGAGGGGTCTCGGCAAATTTCACGTATTTTTTTTTCCCTCGAGTTTAATTTAAAAACATGAGAAAACTGGATATTTTTTTACTGAAAAACCTAAAATGATAATCTTAAACAAAAAATAATTAAGCATTATTATGTTTTTTTTTACTTAATTCAATGCTGATTGCATTGGATTCAGTAAAAAAAAATACTATTAATAATTGGAATCATTAAAGCACATTAATTTAATAACATCGCCGTACATACGCCGAGAGTGCGTTCCGCGAAACGCACTCTCGGCGTATGATCATTCATGGCACGCGCTAGGAGCGCGTAGTCGATACGCGGCATTGGTGACCGCGCTACACGTTGCTTAGTTTACCGGTTAGGTATGATTAATGACTGCGTGTTTTCAAAGGGAGCGGTTATAGTGATGGTGAAACCAAGCTCAAAGCTAACACAGAATGAAAAAAAAGTAGAAAAAAAACATTACCTGGGACTCATGCATAGGCCAACGCCGGTCCCTCCCCCAGTCTCCTGCGGCGCGGTAATCCTCATTGTCCCATTCCTTGTGTGGATGCATGTAGCCACGCTCGCGGTCCATAGACGATCGTCCTTCCCAGGAGCGGTCGCGGTGCGGTCGTCTTTCATCGTAACCTACAATTTAATCATCATCACAGTGAAAATTCAACAGAATCCGAAGAACATGATTCCGAAAACCCACTATGGTTCTAAAATTCTTAAAGCCTATGCATATTCCCGACATATTTCAAAATAAAGTGAACGCTCTTTTTATCAGTGCGATCAGAATGAAATGCGTGGCGGAAAAATCCATTGGTGCACGACCGCATTTGAATCCACGACCTTACGACCTGAAGGCGGGATCATTCCCTCTTCAACTTTATAAAAAATCTCAACCCCATATCAATTTTATACAACAAACACAGTAAGAAACTTGCATACCTCTGCGTTCTCCAATACGTTCGCCATAGAGTCTTTCGTCTTCCTCCGCGTACCCTCTGGGTGGACCAGCCATGTCGTAACCAGCATCATAATGCCTCTCCCTTCCTTGTATAGCGTAGCCAGGAGAGCGATCGCCATCTCTAGCTCCTGCCTCATAGCGATCATCGCCACGATCGTAATGTTCGACACGATCAGTATCATACGGCCTATCTAGTTCATAATCGCCTGGTTCGCCATCCAAACTGTCCAATCTTTCGCGTTTTGTTGAACGGTCTCTGTCTGCTTTACGGCCACCCCTTTCGGAGTGTGTGTCAGTGCGATCTTTCGATGTTGTCGAATTCTTATCGGTTTCGACAGTCCTGTTTGATATAGCTGCCAGAGCCGCTAGTCGTTCCTCGGGCCTAGGCAGAAGCCGCTCCATTGGTTTGTTAGGTTTCTCTAAGCCTTTGTCGGAGCCTCTGCTGCCTCCCAAACCCTCACGCCCACTTCCTCGGCCTCTGCGTTTGTCATCTCTTTTGTCTTTTCTGTCACGCACCCTATCTTTCCTGTCATGTCGTTCTTTCTCTTCGTTTTTCTCTTTCCTCCTTTCTAACGATCTATCTTTGTGGTCACGTCCTCTGTCGCGATCACGGCTAACGGATCGCTTCTTATGTCTGTCAGAGCTTCCATCTTTTCTTACTAGTTTCTTAGGTGACACAGGTCTACTTCGTTCGGAACTTTCTTTTCTTCTGGTGTCTTTGTGCGGGCGCGGCGATCGGGAACGAGCCTTTCTAGGGGATCTACTACGCGGCTTGGTCTTTTCCCTCTCTTTATCACGATCTTTTTCTCGTTCTTTTTCCCTTTCTTTTTCTTTACGATCTCTTTCTTTGTCTCTATCTCTGGTTGAATGTGGCGAAGTACTTCTAATTCTTTCTCGTCTAAGCGGCGACTTTGCATGTTTTGCTATATTTTTCGATAAAGTTTTTGATGTAATAGGTGGAGTACCGCCAGACTTTTTGGCTGGTGACAGTGATTTTTTTCCAATCGAAGATTTACTAGATGACTTCTTTTTAGCCACAATTGTTTTTTTCTGAGGTTTTTCATCTTTTTTTGCAACATTTTTTTTAACCACACTTTTATCTCTTTTTAAAGTATCACTTTTAATGAATTTCTTCTTAGATGGTACATCGCCATCTGACGAGGAACTTGAATTTCGTTTGAGCTTTCCTTTCTTTACCTTTCTCCTAGTATCCCTAAAGAAATTATAAATTATTATATAACTAGTATATTTTTTTCTATTTACACAATAAATAAATATTGTTGGACTTTCCACACAGTACTAAAAATATAAAACACATATTACAGAATAAATGCTGCGAGCGAAGCTGTAAATTTCTTGCTTCTTGTTCTAGGCTTTGGTTGCGAACACATAAAATATTAGTAGTATGTCTACAGACTGACAACTCCTTTTCAACCATTACCACCGCACCCATTACTAGCACCAAGCTACTCACCTGGATGCAGCAACACACTTATAATCAACACAAGATAAAAGGGGTGCACATTGATTACAAGAGCCTACTACTTAAATTAGAAGAATTGAAACTGGGTGTAAGGATGTATGACAAAAAATATGATGATAATGTAATTGTAGCCTTGTAGCAAGTAAGCATTTCAGAAACACCCACCATTTCTTTCTAATTGCATTGATTTATCTATCATAATATTCATTTATCAAAGACCTCAGTGCAGTGGGCAACTAACAGATTGAGTCATAGGAGGTCAAGGTTCCATTCCTGCAGTAGGTCAAATGTGAGCTTTAACATTTAATTTAACCTGGTTATGGGTGTTGTACATAATTCCATATTGCTTGTAATTTCGTTTCTGATACTAATAGTGTGAGGGGTGTGGTGAGTGCAAGAGCTACCAAATATAAAGACTGCAGCAGCTGGGCTCACCTGTCAGAAGAAGAAGACGAGGAACTGCCATCAGACGAAGAAGACGAGACACTGGAGGAGCTTGAGCTCCTCGAGGAAGATGTGCTGGACACGGGTTTCTTTTTATCCTTGCGCATGTCTTTACCATCCATTTTCAACTGTAATTCTAATTCCCGTTGCAGCTGCAACCTCCGTTTTTCGAGCGCATCAGCATCTGCGTAATCTAGGTCATTTTGGTCCCAATTGTCAATTTCACCGTCGGGACTGTGCCCGGGCCTCACAACCACTGACGAATGAAGTCTACTTTTAGGATCATCTTTCACCGAACGTTTTTGTTCACTATCTTTGTTGGCAGCGCGCTGTTTTGACGGACTAATTAACGTATGGGTAGATGCAAATTTACAGCTTTTACCGTAAGCACAACTGCCGTGCTGGGCCCACTGTCTGCAATGTTCAGTTGTTTTTTTAGCACTGGAAGCCTTTTTAGTACCTAGGCGCTCAAACACACTGGGTCTATTAGATAAATCTTTTTGTTTCGGTAACTCAACAGTAATTTTTCTTTTTCCTTGCTTTGACATTATAAAATAAATACATTGGTCTCGTTTTCAAAATCGATTAAAAACTTTACTTTCAAGCCGGCAGTGACACCGCCGCCATTGTTGTTTTGTAGCGACGAGCGAGACTCGCTCCCAATGCTACCAACCTTTACCAATAATTTTCCCCAAGTTTTTTTCGGAATTTCCCTAAAAATCCCTTAATAAAGTAAAGTAAAATTTAAAGTAAAAAGTTATAAGTTATAAGGCTCCTAGGTACCATACATTAAAGTCGGCACTAACATCCCCCTATGTTAGTCGTGCCTGTTTACAGTTTCTGCTCATAAACTTGTCTTGTGCCCCATTTACTCTATTTCCAGCAGTCACTCTCTTTTCAATATAATGTTCATGCTTTCAAAGTTTCGCAAATAAAGTCCCTAAAAAGTTCGATTTATTATACACCACTATTTTGTGACTACCAAAAAAAATTTAAGGACAGTTGCAGCAGAGGCTGCTAATGCTATTGGCACTGTCAAGATTTTTTAATATTTAACTTTTAGCAAGTTATCGAGGTTTGTTTTCAACCAAATTCCTGCACAATTTTATGGACACACTACAAGAAAATACTACGGAATACTACTGCTAGTCAACATCGTAAACACTCCATTCATTATGACTCCTTCCATCTACCGTCTCGTCGTATAGTACCTACCTACGTCACATCATCTTGTCGCACTCATCGTATTCCTTCTCTCTCGCTCACTAGATAAATCATTTAATGGGTAGGTAGATAGGTAAGTATCATAAAAAAGGCATTATTTTAGGGATTTTTTTAATACTTTTATTTGTAATTAATTGCCATTTTTCCTTCATAATTTTACGGGCTCAGGATGTCAAGCTATTTACAACAATTAAAGTTATTTACAGTATGTACTTACAACTACGCACGTATTTACACTTCCACTAACCACAAGTATTTTAAAAGTTGTTCAAAATGTCCACCTTCATTGTCAATGCAAACATACACACGTTTTAACAAATTGTTTTCAGGAAAATACTTAGTCTTTGCACTATCAAAAGAGTCTAATGCATTGTTAGGCTCACTCACAAACACTAGTCTTTTTATTTCGCTCCACAAAAAGATTGGGGAATTTTTGAAAGATTGTCAGATCGGGCGAGCACGGAGGCCAGGCAACTGGGCCACCGCGACCAATCCATCGGGTGCCAAACTCCTGAGATAGATACTCGATAGCGCACCGTCCTGCTGAAACCATAGCTCCCGCCAGGTTGAACGGAATATCCTCCAGCCTGGCGATGGCTAGTAGCTCCTGGGTCTTCCTGTAGTGTATCTCAGCTGAGCGCACAATCTTCCAAGCGCAGGACTGGCTTGTGCTAAAGCGACGTGCCGCGTCACGCGTGCTCCTCCGCGGATCTTCTTCAAAATCATTTAGGACTTCATCGTAGAAGTTTCGGGAGTATGCAGGCCCTCCTCGTCCTTGCGCATGCGACGGCACGTAAACAGAGCCATGGTCCAATATGCGTTGGTATAATATGCTGGACATCGTGGAGTAATTTGGTTGCCGATTGTTTGGGAACAATTCGCGGTACATCCGTAGGTAATCACTCACATTTCCCCAGACTAAAAATACGTACGTAACATGTATGCGTTATTCTCTGGCAGTGTACTGACAAGCTATCGTGAACGTGAAAACCACAATAAATTAAGTACCTACCCGCGTACAATTTTTATTTTACGGATGTCACTGACCTGCATCGAATTTAGAGTACCTATGTATGGGTTTCGTTCGACACGAGTTTGCCGGCCATAGATAAAATAATAGTTAGTATTGCGCGAGCGGCGCGTTTTGTTTCGTTTCGAACGAGACAAAAATTTATGAATGGATGAGAATGAAACTCGAGTAGAAGACTCTGTAGTAGGTACGTACGGATAATGGGTAACTAGTTATCATCCTTTTCTCGGGATATTCTTTTTAATATTTTTTTTTGAGTTTTAACTACATAAATGTGATCAGTAACTGACACTGAGCATACGGTTTTTTTTTTTTTGGTAATTACAAATTAGTGGTGTATAGTAGTAGTTTTTTTTGGTTCTCAAATTTAGTAAAATAGCTGAAACTAGCATTTGTGTGATGAACATAGATGTTTACAAAAAAAAAGTATTTATGTATTATATCAGCTATCTGGTTCCCATATTACAAGCTCTGGCTTAGTTTGTGGCTCGATAGTGCTGGGTGGAAAGTCCACAAGTATAAAAAAAAACTGACTATCCAATATTGATTGATTTTGTTTATATGAAGTTTGCTAATTACCTTTATCATAGGCAAACTTTGAGTTGGCAACATTTACTTATTATATTGTTAGGAATCTTTCTTCTTCTTATGTTTGTAGTAGGGATGATTACATGGATGAATACCACTCTTTCTTCGAAACTAGTACTCGAAAGTAGTATCGAATCAAAGTATCGATACTACTTTCTTTTAGTAAGTACGATACTTGTGAGTACTCATTACTTTTTTTTAAACATACTTAAATTCATAATAATGCTAGATATGCTGAGTACAAAATTAAAAAAGTAGTTTATTAATAAATGCTTTATTACATATTATTGACACAAATTATTAAAACCAAAACATTATTTATGACAGCTCCACAAGAACAGCAACTTGTCCAAATGTTTGCTAGTAAGTCTGTTACGCCAAATGATAAACTGAAAATGAACCAACCTTAATTCTCCTTGCACTGCCCCCGTCATGCGTCCCCGTCACTGATCCCTTCTTGTATATTAGAGATCAGTGGTCCCCGTGCACCAGCAGCGCCGCTATTGGTCAATCGAGTCAACCGACCGGCCCGGGCAGGAGTGACAACGATACCATTGTTTTCTTTCGATACCAGTACTCAGTATCGAATGTTGATGGTATAATATACTACTGGTAGTAGTATCGAATGAGAGGTATCGATACCATATGAGTACTTGGTAGTATCGAATCACTTTGTAGATGTTCTTGTTAACGATCAAAAGCAAGCAGTTTGCTAATGGGGAATTATAAAACGATCGAATAAAGAAAAAAATTGAGACTGATGACATACTGTTTTAATACCTTGAGCGGTATAAATTTGAGTAAGCGGTAAGTTAACTAAACTAACGACGAATATTGATAATAAAATCCAGAACGAGTTTACAAAAACGTGGGTTGTGATTATTTCAATCCGTGCGACTACATTAATAAATACCTTTGTAGATAAGTTGAGTTCATTATAAAATAACGAGCATGCTGTGGTTGCCTATTAATTGAAAGAGCACTGTATGGAATTTATTGTAATTGTGTGTACCTATCCTTTGTTGGCAATCCTAAATAAATAAAAAGAGTGAGAGGAGCATGGTGAATTCAAAAGCTGGCCTAACTTTTACCTGGTGACGAACTGAAAGCTTTTTTTTCACTATTGACCATTTAATTATATTAAAAAAAAATTGCGAGTACGGAGGTTTTTTTTCAAACCCATATTTTCAAAATATGACTTTTTACACTGGATCTGGTGCCAAGATAATTTTTGAGATGGCAGCACTGGTCATGTTTGCACTGTTTGCAGGACTGCCACTTTTGTCTTTTGAGTACCTACTAGTGATGTGAACCGATTACAATTTTTAACACCAGTCTATACCGATTAGTTATTTAAAAAAACCGGTTTATTTAGCTTATCTTACGTTTTTTCTAAAAAAATACTAGTTTTTTATTATTTATTAGGCATATTATTCGTTTTTCTTAAAATATTTAGGTTCAATTACAATCTCAAAAAATAAAGTGGTCATCAAATACGCAACAGCATCTGCTCCTTCTAGAGGATAATACATATCCTGATTTAATTTCTTGTAATTGATTTTCCTTTTACTTTAATCATTTTTTCGCTAACTAATCTGTCAATTCCAAAAAATTCGTAGGCAAAACTGAAATATTTAAATCTAATGAAGTTAATCGCAAAACAGGATATCGGGTTATTCCCCTACCATAGACAACATTTAAACAGAACAGACTCATGTTCGGATACATATCGAAGACTCGGATACATACATTGTGATTGTTACCGGTTTTTTAATCAGAATCGGTTTTAACCAAAACCGTTTTTATGAAATCGGTTCACATCACTAGTACCTACCAGTGCAGTAGGGATGTCGAAAGTAAACAAATATATCGATACATCGATGTATCGATATTTATTAAAATATCAATATTGACCTCGATATCTCGAGGAAAATATATCGATAAATCGATAAATCGATATATCGGTAAAATTTTGAGAGATTTTGCGGTTTTAAAATTATAATGTATTTAGTTCAGTCAAGCTCAATAATAGGTAATAGTAATAGTTATTACACACAAATAAACTCTTCAGCTTCATAATAATAGTAATGATTTCAGGCAAACCAGTATTCGTCAGATAGCGAAAGTAGAAAAACTCTGCTCTTCACATGCTCCGCTGTCAGCCGGCTCCTATTATTAGAATCTTTTGCGGCTTCGAATTCTATTATATATTTTAATTCAATTAAAGAAAAAAAATATCGTTTTTGATACGATTTTCGATATCAAATATTTTAAATCGATGTATCGATGTATCAAATCAAAATATATCGGCTAAAAATATCGATGTATCGAATGAAAAATATCGATATATCGATGTATCGATATTATTTCAACAAGCCTACAGTGCAGTGTTGTTTTGTTTGTTTCGTTTTTCCAATGTTCCATGAATTCGATCAACAAATCAACAAAAATACATAAAATTGTGACTTTAGAAATAACTTCTCCTTAGCCTGCTATTAACGAATGTACTGCTAAATAAGTGTTCGTGATAGATACATACTGCTACCACTCATAATGCCACTTCTAGATGGAAAAGAAATAGAAATATTTTTCGTAAGTACAACTACTGGATTTTATGTTTTACGTTGTCTTTTTGCTCTCCAAGTATTGTTTTGAAATAATCACTAAAGAAATAATACGCTATTTACCCATTTTATTTCTTATACCTAGTCGACTTGGTAGTTATCCAATCTTACCCACCCTATAACCTCATTTTCAATGATCTGATCTTTCTATTTGTTTTAGAGTGAGGAGGACCTTCCTTATGAAGAAGAAATACTAAGAAATCCATTTTCAGTAAAACATTGGCTCCGTTATATAGAACACAAAAAAGGAGCTCCTAAAAACGAAATCAATCTTGTGTATGAGAGAGCCCTAAAGGAGTTACCAGGATCCTTCAAGCTATGGTACAACTATTTAAAACTCAGAAGAAGTCAGATACGAGGCCGATGTATCACTGACCCCTGTTATGACGATGTCAACAATTGCTTTGAAAGATCTCTGGTGTTCATGCACAAGATGCCTAGATTGTGGATGGATTACTGTGTATTTTTGACAGACCAGTGTAAAATAACTGCCACAAGAAAAGCATTTGACTGTGCTCTAAGAGCTTTACCAATAACTCAACACCATAGAATCTGGCCTTTATATTTGAACTTTTTGAGAAAACACCATATCCCAGAAACAGCTGTGAGAGTGTTCCGTAGATACCTAAAATTGTGCCCTGAAGATACTGAGGAGTATATTGACTACCTAATATCTATACAAAAATTAGATGAAGCAGCTGTAAAACTAGCACAACTTGTAAACAATGAAAACTTTCAATCAAAACATGGAAAATCTAACCATCAACTTTGGAATGAATTGTGCGAGCTTATTTCCAAGAACCCTGATCAAATCCACACCCTCAATGTGGATGCTATTATAAGAGGTGGTCTCAGACGTTACACAGATCAGCTGGGACATTTGTGGAACTCCCTTGCAGATTACTATGTCAGAAGTGGACTATTTGAGAGAGCCAGAGATATATATGAGGAAGCTATACAAACAGTCACCACTGTAAGAGATTTCACTCAAGTTTTTGATGCCTATGCCCAGTTTGAGGAACTGAGTCTGAGCAAAAAGATGGAAGAAGTTGCAAAGAAACCAAGTCCTTCTGAAGATGATGACATAGATTTAGAATTGAGATTAGCTAGGTTTGAATACCTAATGGAAAGAAGGTTGTTACTGCTCAATTCAGTACTACTGAGACAAAATCCCCATAATGTGTCTGAATGGCACAAGAGAGTGAAACTGTTTGAAGAAAAACCACATGAAATTATTGACACTTATACAGAAGCAGTGCAGACAGTGGACCCCAAACTTGCTGTAGGAAAATTGTACACTCTGTGGGTTGGTTTTGCCAAGTTTTATGAGAAAAATGAACAGATTGAAGATGCAAGAGTGGTTTTTGAAAAAGCAACTCAAGTCAGCTATGCCAAAGTTGATGATCTTGCTTCAGTGTGGTGTGAGTGGGCGGAAATGGAAATCAGACATGAAAACTTTGAAGAAGCCCTAAATTTAATGCAAAAAGCTACTGTTTTACCTAAGAGAAAAGTTGCCTACCATGATGATACTGAAACTGTACAAACGCGCTTGTACAAATCTTTGAAAGTCTGGTCAATGTATGCAGACTTGGAAGAAAGCTTTGGAACATACAAATCATGTAAAGCAGTTTATGACCACATTATTGACTTGAAGATTGCCACACCTCAAATTATTATTAACTACGGTTTATTTCTAGAAGAACACAATTACTTTGAAGAAGCATTCAGAGCATATGAAAAAGGTATTGCCTTGTTCAAGTGGCCTAATGTTTATGACATCTGGAATACCTATTTGACCAAGTTCTTAAAGAGGTATGGAGGATCAAAATTAGAAAGAGCTAGAGATCTGTTTGAACAGTGTCTTGAAAACTGTCCTCCTGACTTTGCCAAGGCGATATTTTTACTTTATGCCAAATTGGAAGAGGAACATGGTTTGGCTAGACATGCCATGTCTGTGTATGAGCGAGCGACAGCAGCTGTTCTGCCAGAACAGATGTTTGAAATGTTCAATGTTTACATCAAGAAAGCGGCAGAGATATACGGCGTTCCTAAAACGCGCACAATATATGAAAAAGCCATAGAAACTCTTCCTGAAGAACGGGCAAGGGAGATGTGCCAGCGCTTCGCTGAAATGGAAACAAAACTAGGGGAAGTTGATAGAGCACGAGCTATTTATGCACATTGCAGTCAAATGTGTGATCCAAGAATAACTGCAGAGTTTTGGAACACCTGGAAAGAATTTGAAGTAAGGCATGGCAATGAGGATACTATGAGGGAAATGCTTAGAATTAAAAGAAGTGTACAAGCAACATACAATACGCAAGTCAATATGATGTCAGCACAGATGTTGAGCTCATCTGGAACAGCTGGAACTGTTTCTGACCTTGCACCAGGAATGAAAGATGGCATGAGAATGCTGGAGGCTAAAGCTGCCGAAATGGCTGGTCTTAATAAGAGTAATATTCTGTTTGTACGAGGAGAGACACAAGGTTTGAAGGAGGCGGACAAGGTGGTCAATCCTGATGAAATTGACATTGATGAAGATGACGCCTCTGACAAAAGTGACGAAGAAGAAGAAGACCCAGTGCAAAAGAAAGAAGTACCAGCTGCTGTGTTTGGAGGGCTTGTCACTGAGAATGATGAATAATAACATTATTATAAATCAACTTTTAATAAAACTTAGTTAAATAATGCAGTTTTTCAATATTTACAACAGAAATCACAGAACACAGTTATCTCTAACCATTAAATTATGATATTACTAGTTTAAACCAAGATTGTCACATACATACAATATGGTCCAATATTATTACAACAAATTCACATTTCAGCAAAAATACAAAGATTTATTCAGTTTCAAAGTCTTTTATAAAGACATAGTGTCACTTTACATTATGTGTTAGAAATATGTTTACAGATTGTTTTAGTACACATACAACTTTTATTGATACAATAGGCAATAGCAAAAAAAAACGCGCTTGAGAGCATTGAAATTATTAAAATACATACATAGGTATAGGTAAAACAAAACATAAGACAATCTGAATATATTAATAGGAAAGGCATACATTCTTACATACTTCAAATAGGTCATCATATGATATCCCTAGGTGATGTGATAGTATACAGAGAATTTGAATACATATTATTCAATTCAGAATAGTTCAAACAACCTATGTCATTAGTAACCCCTCCAAACATAATCAACTCTCCGTTGCCCTTTACTAATGAATACATGATTAGTTCTTCCGGAGCACCATTACTTTCACCTAATCTAGGACAAAGCCATGCCACATAGTTCAAGGAATTCCCATTTATTATGGTTGAGATATCCAGCACATGCATAGACAGTGTATTTCTTTTAGTTTTCTTAACTTCTGGCTTTATTTCAGGATTTTCTGGAGGAGGTGGGTCCCTATTTTCTAAATGAGCAACATTTCTTATATTGATGAGATCTTGTTCTGGTACTCCATTGTCCTCAGTTGGGTCACAAGCAAAGGCGGCCATTCTGTATCTATTAGCTTCTTGGAGTTGCCTCATTAGCCTCAGAGCTTTGTCCTGTAAAAATAAATTATATAAAACAGAACATGTTAAAGCATAATATTAGTGTGTGTATATGTATATTACAACTTGTAACATATTAAAATTTAATAAATATAGGCAGTATTTTTGCAAAGCGTCATCTAGTCCCAAATTAAGCAAAGATAGTACTTGTATTCAATTTAAGTTACCTACCTAAGCATGTTATACAAATCTGCACAAAAAATTTTGTCAAGCAGAAACTGAAAAATTATATAGGAATTTGATTAATTACAGTACCTTTTTAGTTCCTCGTATTGGTGAATCTTTTCTTCCAAATTTGCATTCAGTATAATTTGGTATGCAAGGTCTATTTGCATCACTATTGTTGTTTTCATGACTAGGCCCTGCCACAGGTTCATCATTTGTGACCATCTGTTCATGCATTGGTGCATTGGAAGGTCTTCTAGGCAGTTCACCTCGTCTACCATTTATATTTTGATCTCTATCTAGAGGTCTCTGCAAACACTGTTCAACTCGGACTGACACTGGTGGATTATCTGGTCTGCTTAGTGCTGAGATTCGGACAGCTGATGTGACTAATGGTCTTGCACCATTCCATCCATTCCTACTTCTGCTCAAGCTGATCACTTTGTCTCCAACTCTACATGCTGGGTTACACCAGATATTTGAAGAAGCCCATTCTTTATTTTTGACTGCTAATTCCTTCCATGTCCACACTGGACCTGTCATTGTCAGCATCCAACAATCATTGTACACAAATCGATTGTGCAGTGTTTGGACCCCTCCCAATAGCATCAACCTATCTGAATCTAGTTCTACAACAGATTGAGAGTATCTAGGAGCTGGTCTGGGCTTAGTTGTTGGTTGCTGCCTCCATGTAAGGGTAATAACATCCAGTACCCAAACATCATTTGAGCATTGTATTTGTTGTTGAAATTCAGGACACATTGTCAGTCCTCCAAAAACAACCATTTCATCATCCTTCATGTAGGCTGAGTGCCCTGCCATTGGTGGTGGGCAGTTTGTTGCATTCATTAACATCCACTTATTAGTTCTCACATCATAAAAGTGTATTTCATTGAACATAGTAATGTGGGTGTAATACTGAGAGAGTGAAGGATAAGTCCAGCCCCCAAAGACAATCAATGAGTCTTTATATGGAACCATTGAAGTGTATGCCTTGGGTACCGGATATGTGCCAGTTGCAAGTGGTCTCACCCATTGCCGTTTAGACAGATCAAATCTCCAGAGATCATTGAATGAGGTTGCGTTGGTGGTACATCCCCCAAACACATACATATTGTTTTCATAAACACATGCTGCATGTGAGAACCTTTTAGTGATGGTGTATCCCAAGTCACTTGCAGTTATATTGCCCCAAAGTATGTTGAATTCTCCAATGGCTTTGGTCAATTTAGTAGCAGTTTGCCGGAACACACCTAAAATACAAAATAAACTTATTTAAACCTATTATTGATAATTCAAACAAACCATACTAAATAAATATTGTAGGTATGATAGGCATAATAGAAGAAAGCAAGCCAGACTATTGCAGAAGAAAACCTTGTGCTACTTACTTTGAGCACATACATGCCACCTCTTACAGACTAGCATACAGTTCTGTAGATCCTTGTATGGTGGTAGAAATCCCAAAATGAATTCCAAAACTTCATCTGGCAGATCCTCTACAGAACTTAGCAATGTTTGGTCACGTAAAGATTGATGAATTACTTCCATATTTTTGATAAATTTGTAGGTAATGGATCCAAATTACATTATTATTAGTACTTGTTTTGGTTCTTCATGTACTTTTAGTTAACACTACTATGAATTTATTCAAACCATTGAAATTAGAATTCAATGACGGTCGCGTCGGTCGTGAAGCAAATTTCAATTTTCACGTATTTCCTTTTCTTTTCTTTCAGAGTTTCAGATTCATTCAAAGACACTCTAAACAGATGGGGCAGACGAAGCAAATCAAGCAAGGGAGTCCGAAAAAGCTCAAGGCTGTCTTTCTGAAAAATGTGTCAGTCCAGAGTAAATATTACATCTATGGGGAAGGAAGAATATTTTTTGGAAAAATCTTCAATCTTCCGAAAGTATTGTTTATCTGTGAAGGTAGAACGTTGATTGGTTTAATTATTTTGACGTTACAGTTTATTTATCAATGTCATGTGTAAAGATAGAGAGTAGCGCGAATGTTTGAAATTCACTAATTTCAATTAGGTAATAAATCATCTAATTTAGATTTATAAGTTGACATAATACATTTAATAACATTTAGGAAATGTCGTGATTTTTTGTGTCAAAAAAGTAGTTAAACCGAAGTATTTTCTTAGTGTAAGAACTAAGTATGTTTTGACATCTAAGATAACCTATACGACTGCTTGGACTTACGAATTATTTTGTAAATAATAAGATAAAAACGGCTTCCATAATTCACAATGCAACTACTATTACAAGCCAGTCCATTAATTGATAAATTGAAACAATGGCAACGTGCTATATCCTTCAACGAAGTTCAACTCACCACAACACAAAAGGTAGTAACATTGATTTGTTTGGATTTGTTTTTTTCTTAATAAATAGATTCATTCCAGTTTTTCTAAATAATAAATCCTTTTGTGATCCTTGAAATTGGTAAATAATTTTCTTTATCCATTTTTATTTGAGCCCGTAAAAATCATAAAATGCTTGATTCTAATAAGTAAACAAAACTTAGGTGATAACTGAATCCCTTTTTATATTTTCCAGGTAGTATTATGGAGCATAGGTGTAGTCGGTACAAGTGCTGTGGTAGTGGGAGTACTCTCAAGGTATTTAGCAAGGCGGCGAGCTAAACCTATAATCAATCCAAGAATACAGAGAGCTATTAACAAAAGGATATCTAGAATGAGAAGTCCTAATGGTGGTAAGTCTTTTATTTTACTCATGTATGATTTAATAGAATAACAAGAAATATATTGTTAGGTACCTATTTCTTGCAGACAAACACAAACTATGCATTCACTGGCCAAAAAAAGGCTATAAGATTTATGATTCTTTATTAAGTTTTTTTTTATTACAACAAAGTAGACATACAAGCTTATGGCCCGCCTAATGGGAAGCGTTTACCGTAGCTTATGAACGCCTGCAATACCAGAGGAATCACTAGCGCATTGACCTTAGATAATGACCTTAGCTCGACATTTAGTAGAATTACCATACACCACCAGTATTTTTAAAAATTTGGCATAGTTACCTAATTTTTGTTGTGCAGGCATGGGGTCAGTGGCAAGCAGTGGAGGCAGGAGCAGCCCTTTAGGCTTTGGTGAGAGGCTATCGCTAGCTTCAGGGTCCATTGGCTCTGGCGGTGACGCTGCACCGCTATCTCCACAACAGCTTGGCGTTATGGGTAAGATAACATTATATTCCAATGAATGTCATATATTTTGAAGGTAAATTGTGCCATCTATCGGTAAGTAGCAAATACAATCCACAATAAAGTAAGAAAATTTTTTGAATACCACTGTTTATAAAAAGAGAACATGTTAGATATAGAATGTATATTTCTGTGTATTTAGTAGTTTAAGTTATATACCTTTAAGACTTCTTACTGTGATTGAACCTAATATATAGTTGTTTTCTTTAATATTGTTAAGATATGGCTTAAGCAACTAATATAAAATAGCAATTGTGTCTGAGCTATCACTGTTAGACTGGGTTCTAATAAAATAAAAAATCGGCGTCCTTATGTGAAAAATTGTGTGTCAATTTTTCAAGTGTATTCCATAACTCAATTTATACAGCGCCATCTATTGATGAGTAGCAAAACTAAATTGAACAGTGTTGTGCATTTTTGCTTAGTTTTATTTTGTTCTGTATAGATGGCGCTTATCCTCTGTACATCCTCTGCTCTGATTAATTAAAAAGAAGCTATTTTCAATCCTAAACAGAAAGAGAATGCTTCTGTGGAGTCCTGCATAAGTTTTATTGATTTGTTATGCGTAAGCACTTTTTGCTTGGAAAATTATCAAAACATAACAATATTATCAACCTTGGGTAGGTAGCTTATGGCCTAATCTGGAAATTAATAAAAAACCTACTAGGTACCGTGTTGAATGTTTCATTACCTAAATCACTAAATTTTATTCTGCTTAATTTTCCGAGCTCACATTCATCAGCGTAATTCAAAATTAAATCAAGAAGAGTTGTACGAGGTCATGCTGTGCTATCATTATTTTTGCTCGCTGAAAGCACGGCTCGTTGGTCTAGGGGTATGATTCTCGCTTTGGGTGCGAGAGGTCCCGGGTTCAAATCCCGGACGAGCCCGCCCACTTTTGTTAACATTTTAGTTTTACGACATTCCTTACAAATTTTTTGCCTCCAAAATAATAAATAAAATACATTATAGTTACAAAAACATATTTTTTTTATGCAAAGCACTGGTGGAGGTTTTGGGCTTCAGAACAAAACTTTATAATCGAGCTCATAACAGTATTAAAACTATAGTCGTGCGTAATAAGTGTGCTCCCTCGGGACCCATGTTTAGCGTTCAAGGCACGCGCCGACCCACTGACACCGAGGTGAAGCCATTCTTCCCATCTTGAAAAAGACGTGATGCGCGTGATGACATTATTTAAATTATATTATATATGTAACCTATTTTATTTTTATTTAATAAATTGTATTTCGTAAGTTGACCTAATATAAAAAAATGAATATCTACTTGTTGCTGCTCTATTTATTTATACTTTGTGATGAGTTTTAATTGTAGGCCCTGCGTTTTATGAATCATAATTTGCTATTGAAACTAAAATAAAAAAGATATTTAAAGTGATTCACTATTCGTCACATCGCAATGGTTTGGTGATTCAGTAAAGGGACTATTTAAAATGTTAATTATAAATTATGACAAAATACCTACTGTCTTATTATGCCTGGGTACCGCGTTATCATTGCATGTCTACGCTATTTATAGTTGGTCAATTATTCTTGATATACAGACGCACATTTACATGGGTAAAACGAACCACAATACACTAAATAATATTGGTAGAATAATAAACTTCTACAAATACAACATAATCATGTTATTTTAGAATAATTTCTATGTATATTTATGTTCTAATTAATAATAAAAGATGTGAAGCATTCTAGTCTAAGCAAGAATTCCACATTTTGCGAACAGAAAAAAAAAATCATTTAAATTATTTAATTATTTGGGAAATTATTCATTTGGGGCTTTCAACAATGAGAATTTAACATTCTGTTCCTATAGGGTTTTACTGGCTACTCCTCACTAGATGGCGTTTCAAGAAGTTTCTTAAAATTATTTCGTGTCGTCGCCTCGGTCGCATCGTAGCTTGATCGTGATTTTAAAGTTGACAATTGTTGATTATTGAAAATAGATATACACGAGCTATATAAAATATGGAAATGGCTTTTGTTCGGCAATGTAGTTTGTTATTTCACTCATCTGTTCAGTCGGCTCGTTGGTCTAGGGGTATGATTTTCGCTTAGGGTGCGAGAGGTCCCGGGTTCAAATCCCGGACGAGCCCAATTTTTTGCAATTATATATTTGTTTTTGAGTTGTTTAAGAGTTATATTATATCTTTTCTACCTATATATTTGTATTCTCAATATTGCAAATATTTTCTCAAAATTTCTAACCGAACAGTCATCATGCCATATTTTTTTATTGTACAAATTCTAATTTGTTTAATTTACTACATTACGAAACACATTTATAATTATACCTACTAACCACAATGCCTTAGTAACAGATAAAATAATTCACATTGATTTAATATTTAAATGCTATGGAATACCTTTTAGCTTTTCCTACATAACTAGGTACTTCAAAGGAAACGTTTAAAACCTTAAAAACCACGTCGATCCCGACGATTACACACGTTTGCAAACAAACCTTGCAGGCATCCCTCGGGAGAGCTGTACAATCACTATTTCATCGTCAGAGACGCTTCAGAGATGTAACTTATTCGACTATAAATAAATAAATTAAAAAGAACTCTCTTTAAGGTGCAACAACAACAACTGTGAGGCAACTTCTCGCTTGGTAAGAAAACTTGTCGAACAAATCAAAATGATATTTTCGCTGAACCTTATAATATTATTCAAAAAAAGAATCATCAAAATCTATTCATAATTAACGGAATAATAGTATCAAACTTAAAATAAAAAACATACCGTTGAATTGAGTAGGCCTCCATTTATGAAGTTGCTCTATAAAGACAGGTTCAGAGAGGTTCATAACTGACTGTAGTACTTACCCGTTTCAATCAAGAGGAGCAGTGGTTTTACTGCCCCTAAAATCTAAAAATATAGCTATAGTTCACTACGCAGCCTACGCTCCCCGTCCCGGACACAGCTCGGATGTGTGTGGAATATCGCTACAGAAAGCCTTCTTCCCGTCCGTCCCCTTGCGTGTGGAAATAATTAAACCGCCTCCACCTACCTTTGAACTGAGCTGAAATGTCTTCACAAAGAACCTGTCTACGCTACGCCTCCGGTGAAAAGAAACACATAATTTCTGGGTGCTTTCAAAAAAGAAAGCAAGGCGTGTTGTATTGCAACCAAGTATTTTCAGCCGATTTCTTACATGAAAAGATTCGGTATGAAGGACAGAGTCTGATGACAAGTTTGGCTAGATTTTTAATTTTATTACTCGTTTATTGCCGCACCTTCCTACACAGTCCAGTTATAAGTCGTCATTTTATAATAGGACGAGAATGACGAGATCCACCTACTCATTTAATACGATGCTGGGAATATTCAATTTCATTTCTCTGCTCTCCTCAAGCTATCGGATTACCTAATCACAAACGTTCATTGTTAAACCGAGTAAATTATGCGTTGTGTTTCGTATATCTATAGGTGGGTAAGTGGTTTAACCCTTTCTGATTTATGTGCCCTTATTTACTACCTTGTACTTTTATATATTCTATGCTCTGGTTTAGGTGCTTTTCTGCTGAGTTTCGCGACTGTGTGTTTCTCGTTCTCAACATAGAGAAAAATATTAGTAGATATGTTGGTCTATTGACAAAAAAAACACACACAACTGGTCCCCGCTATTCGGTAGCTATTCCTACCTACTAAAGTCACGTCGAAATATTTAGCACCCTCTTATGTCAATATACAATAACTAGGTACTAACTGGTTTCCTCACGATATGTTTTCATTCGCCGTTTGAGATCACTCTACAACGTGTAACATAATACCCCTATAACCCCGGAAGCAGGGTAATCTACAGTTCATGGCGAACAACTATTGCTATGAGACTTCCGAAATTTCGAAGTTTTTCATTCATGAAATGCCTCATAAACTTTCCTCCAAAATGAAACTAACACAACATGACACAGCCCTCTTTACAGCTGTTTTTTGACCTTTAATTGAGAACTGTAGATAAAATAGGTAAGAGAACTGCCTGCCACCAATTAGGAAACGCAAATAGCGTATGTACCAAGGTCACGTACACATAATCAGGGTTGTTGCAAATTTCTGAAACCATATAAATTTTTCTTTTGTATGGAAATTTCGAAAAAAAACGTATTCAAATTTTGCACACTTTAAAGTAATCTAGTGCTTGGTCTGATCTCTTGGTCTTTGGCCTTATAGGGGTATTATGTTACACGTTGTATATCTATATACGTAACTATGTTTGTCTGGTACTTATGTATGTGTGTTTGATTTTATGTTTACATACATATATGTATGTGTAAGCATGCATGACAAACAAGCATGTTTAGCATCAAAGTAAACAAACCCATGCGAAGTCGGTAATTGAGGCTAGCTTGCGTATTACAATCGGATTGTGTCGGGCCGTTTCCTACATCTGTCGTCGTATAAGTTATGAAGTCGAACGGGGAGTTTCAAGCATTTCCAATGGTTTCTTCATCATCTACCTATAGGTAGCTACATAATATATCATACATAAAACATAACATTAGATCAATTCCTTGCCTACCTATTAAAAGTTTTAAAATGTAGTTTTTAAAGCAGGTAATCACTATCACTACATAGTATAAAACAAAGTCGCTTTCTCTGTCCCTATATCCCTATGTATGCTTAAATCTTTAAAACTACGCAACGGATTTTGATGCGGTTTTTTTATAGAAAGAGTGATTCAAGAGGAAGGTTTATATGCATAATACAAACATAATCTCATAAATCTAAGAATAACCCACAATAACCAATCGTTTTTGCTCCGTGCTCATTGCGGGTTTTGTAAAGTTCCGTATCGGTATCAATATCGCGTCTTCATACAAAACCCGCAATGAACACGGAAGAAAAACGTAAAACGAAATATCGTAAGCAAATCTCATACTTGGGGTACTGGTAGGTACCGCTATATTATATGCGTAGAACTATGTCAAAATAACTGTTTTTTTAATAAAATATTCTAGATTATTATGTATTGTCATGTCCAGTAAAGGATTTATTGATCATCTAAGACCATGTTTATTCAGCATTCATGAAATATACTAAAATGTTAGTTTCATTGATGTTCACATGATCATTACTTGTGGCTGTGTGAGATTACGTAATCTTTAATTCTGTATCTTTGCCTTTCCTCTATACTATTATTTTACCTTGCAATCGTGATGTCATATTATATCTAAACAAACTCATGATACCTACCTATTTACATATTTCAGATATGGGTCATAGGTCATTCCAATAGGTATACTACACGTTAATATCACAGTGAAACGTTATGGCGCGGCATTTCTTGCCTTTACGACCTTTACGGAGCATTTAGTAAGACTATTTGCTTGCAATGTTATATGCGTGCTGCCGCAACGAATGGTCTTTTTATGGGGCGTTGTTGGTGGACCGGCGTTCCATGGCCTTCCTAAGCCCATGGTTCTAAATGTCAGGGGCCTTATGCTCACTTCGAACGAGATTATCTCACGGTGGAGATGACTTCATATCTCGTTCAATAACTCGTTGACGTTGCGTCTCGCATGAACTTTGTATGAGAAAATTGGGTGAGAATGGGGATAAATTGTTATCGAACGAGATATGACGTCATCTCCACCGTGAGATAATCTCGCTCGAAGTGAGCATAAGGCCCCAGGTATCTGAATGTTTCTCATCCCTTGGTTTATACAGTAAAACCCGTTTAAGACGACCCAACCAAAAACGCTTCTTAAGCGAGAATGCAGGATAGGGAAAATAAAATGTACTACATATTATTATGTATTATGTTCTTATATTAAATACTTAGTGTAATTATCACGGAACAGAGAATAAGTATAATAACGTTATTTAAAGTAATCACTTATTTTGGTTTGACAGAAAGCTTTTGATGCATTAGCAATTACAAGATTTTCAACATAATTCAACTTTTGCAGTGCGTCTTCGCTTTGGTTCAAAGAAGCTACATAGCGTCTTAAATCATTAACAGCTGACAATGCCTGGGCGTTTGACAAAATCGGAGTTGACTCATCTTCGTCATCGACTTCATCATTATTACTTAGGGCCTCTTTTTGTGTGTTGTTCACATTCTCAATAAGATCTTCAATTGATTGAATTTCGTATGGTGCCACATTGTCATCAATGGAAGAATATCCAGGAAAACCCTGCAGTATCACGGGTTCTTCTTCTTCTTTCAACACGACGTCAACCCCGTTATTTCTGAAACCTGCTTTCTTGAAACAATTTTGAATAGTTTCAGGCTCAATTGCTTCCCATGCCGCTGCAATGTTTAGAATCGCATCAGGCACAGTCAGGGGTCGTTTGCTATATGGGTCTTCTATTTCCTGAAGATAGCGATGTATTAGTCTTGTCCTGTAACTTTGTTTAAGGACCTTTATGATTCCCTGATCCATCGGTTGCAATTTGTTTGTCGCATTTGGAGGTAAGTAAACAAGCTTGATATTCTTTAGTTCAACACCTTTAGGGTGAGCGGGACAGTTGTCAATGAATAGAATTATGCGTCTAGTTTTAATCTGGAAGTAACCATCTACAGCTTTTAACCAGTCGATGAAACGAATGTCGGTCATCCAAGCTTGAGATTGTGCATCATATGTTACAGGGAGAGATCTTACATTTTTGAAACTACGTGGATTTTTCGCCTTACCAATCACTAGCAAAGGTAACTTTTCTGACCCATCAGAATTGGCACAGGCCAGGACAGTCAGTCTCTCTTTATTTGCTTTACCATCATGACAAGTTTCTCCCTTGAAAACATGGGATTTATCTGGCATCAATTTAAAAAATAAACCGAATTCATCTGCGTTAAAAATGTCTCGCGGTTCGTAATTTTGCAACAATTCGGGAAGTGTTGCCATCCATGTATCAACATCTTGTTGTGCCACTGTCTCCGATTCTCCACTGTTTTGACGGTACACAAGGCGGTTGCGATTTTTAAAACGATCTATCCAGCCATTTGAAGCGTTAAAATCAGTGATCTGTAAGCTTTCAGCAATTTCACGGGCTTTCTCGCATATTATGGGGCCACTTATGGGCAGTTTTAAAGCTCGTGCTTGATGAAGCCATTCCACTAAAACTTTTTCTAATTTATCAAACTTTCCTACCTTTTGCTTTTTTCTCTGCACACCTCCCAATCTGTATTTTTCTTTGATTTGTTCTCTATTCTTTAAAATGGTACGTAACGTAGAAACAGGTAACTGAAGCTCAGCAGCTAACTGAGTTTGATTTGTTGTTTGTGATTTTTCATCAAAAACTTTCAATATCTTAATTTTTTCCTGAAGTGATAATGCCTTTCGCTTCATTCTAGTCATTTTGTAACAAACAAATGATGCACTATTACAAAAGAATCAGAGCGCGCGCGCGCGACACAACATGTCAAGTCAACAAATGACGACTGGACTGGTTAAGAGGCGCGAGGGCGGTGCGGGCGAACGTGCGGGGGGCTGGGGGGCTTGCGTTCGGTGTTCGAGCGCTCGTTTTGATACGTGTTGTTGGCGTATGTATTAGACGCAAATCGTATTAAGCGTTATGAAATGTATGAAAACATGTCTCAAGTTGCAGGGACTGGCGTAAAATGACGTATTATGCGAGAAATCGTATTAAGCGGGTTCTACTGTATATGTAGCATCAAATCTTCAGGGTCACTTTAGCTGTTTTGAGCAAGCTCTACCTATCCCTATGAAAAACAGGCGTGATTTAATAATAACTAGTAGTTCGCCCCGAACTGAGATCTCGTGATGTGACCCAACGAACGCATCAAAACTTTGAGTAGGTAGTAGTCAGAGGCAAGTCCAAACATTATGTTTGGACTTTTTTCTGACTCCCGCTTACTAACTTGGTATGGTAACCAAGTTTCAACTCTATTGGCTTATTTATTGAAGAGTTCCGTTGAACAGACCTTGGCTCCATCATCAGATCTGGTCGTCGTTACCATTTTATGAGAACTGAGTACTTCCTTAATTTATTTCAAGAAAAAAAAATAAGAAAAAGCAAAGGAACTGGCCGACCAGTAGAAAAACCTTATTGTCAACGAAGCTCTTAGAGATGGGAGCTCTTGGATCGCTGGTTATATTAATTTAACTTTTTTTGTTTTACCTCAAAAACCGAGCGTCTCAAAAAAAAAGTAAAAATTGTTTTGGAATGTCCAAACAACACCCTTTCATATGACATGCAACTTAATTTTTTTGTGTAACTTTTTTTATTTATGCCCCTTTAAAAAACCCCATATCTCAAAAACCCTTCATCCGATTTTACTCATATACTTACCAGTAAATTTCTCAAATACAAGCTATCGACATATCAAATTTCATACAGATCGGATCAACGGTTCTAAAGTTATCGCCAGACAAACATACATACATACATAAAATGCCAAATCGCCCAAGTTGAAACTAAAGATCTTCGTTCGCTTCGCTCACTCGATCAATAATAATAAACTTTATTTCAGACATCTATGAAATTAAATTTCTGGTCCATATTAAATATTATCTTACAGATTAACATACAGCGATTACGAATGTGCGGGTAATGTAAATGTAAAGATAAATCTTCATCATCATCATTTCAGCCCGTTTGCACCCACTGCTGAGTATAGGTGTCCTCTCTGATACGCCACTCTTTCCGGTCCCTTGCGAGTCTCATCCATTCGTTCCCAGCACTCACTACTATGTCGTTCGACCAAATAATAGAGACTACAGATGAATAAATAACATATAGTATTCCAGCACTTTCTATAAGCGCTAGCAACATATCACTGGCATTATAACTCTGACTAACAAGAGCTACTTAATGAAGCTAAAAATACAATATTCCTCAATTAAGTACTCGCACTCAACGAGCTTTTATGAGCATCACTTGTCTAAGCTCTAGTTACTTAGTTCAACAGGCAAGAAATTATACGCTGATGTAGGTTCATAATGATTGGATGATAGAACTTTCATATACCTACCGCTTAAAGAGAATAATTGTATTCCGTTCTACTTACCTGAAAACAGCTTCACGACTTTGATCCACAGGCACGGTAGATATCCCCTCAGATCTCTTAGTAGAACTCTTAACCTACCTACTAGATTGTATACTATTACTAGTAGTTCTCCCCGAACTGAGATCTCGTGATGCGACCCGACTAACCCATCAAAACTTTGAGTACGTAGTAGTCAGAGGCAAGTCCAAACATTATCTTTGGACTTTTTCTGACTACCGCCTACTAACTTGGTATGGTTACCAAGTTTCAACTCTATTGGCCTATTTATTGAAGAGTTCCGTTGAACAGATCTTGGCTCCATCATCAGACCTGGTCGTCGTCATCATTTTATGAGAACTGAGTACCTCCTTAATTTATTTTAAGAAAAAAAAATAAGAAAAATCAAAGGAACTTGCCGACCAGTAGAAAAACCTTGATGTCAACGAAACTCTTAGAGATGGGAGCTCTTGGATCGCTGGTTATCTTAATTTAACTTTTTAAGTTTTATCTCGAAAACAGAGAGTCTCAAAAAAAAAGTAAAAATTGTTTTGGAATGTCCAAACAAAGCCCTTTCATATGACATGTAACTTGATTTTTTTATGTAACTTTTTTTATTTTTGCCCTCTTAAAAAACCCCATATCTCAAAAACCCTTCATTCGATTTTACTCATATACTTACCAGTAAATTTCTCAAGTACAAGCTATCGACATTTCAAATTTCATACAGATCGGATCAACGGTTCTAAAGTTATCGCCAGACAAACATACATACATACATAAAATGCCAAATCGCCCAAGTTGAAACTAAGATCTTCGTTCGCTTCGCTCACTCGATCAATTATGTTTTAGTGACCTTGGTCCAAAATACGAAGCACTAGAAGATCTTACATGTATTTTTTTTACATTTGTCAGACTGTTGCTAGGTTATCGTGCGAAAATCTACCTGTTCTGAGGAATATGGTTATGATGAATCATTGTAATGGATTCATTTCAATCTTGATTGAAAAGGGAAGTAGGTAAGTACGTACGTTGCTTTATTTTAGGATCTCGAGCACTATATCTCATTCTAATAAATCTTTGTACGTTGTGCTTGTATTATAGGTAGGAAGCTCTCTTTTTGTTTTCATGCGTTGTTAACCCCGCATTCACTTGGTACATAGTGTGTAAACCCTCCCTAGACTGAAGGTCGCCTCCAAGGGATGTTTGAGGGTCGGCATTACAAGGGTACGGGCAAATTTTCTTTTATGATTCATATCTATGCTATCTTCGCGTTTTATGGGATTCGTACTAGGCACCTTTCTTATTGTCCGCTTTATGTTTGCGGTTATTTTACTAGCAATTATTATTTTCATCCAAGTCGATGCCTTATACAAGTACCTATTCCTGCTTTGCTAAGAATGGCAAGTCAAGTCGAGCAGAAGCAAAAATAATTCTGAAAAGGCAATAATTGCTTCCAATCGCCCTCTTTTCACGTACCTATCTTTACATACAGGGTGGTTTTAAGACCATCGAGTTTATTGGGATGTATACCTACCTATTTAGTCCACCTATTAATTCAATTTTCAAAAAACTTTCAACAAAAGTATAAAATACCCTTTAAACGAGTGATACATTTATTTTGTCCGATACTACTCGGAATAACGTACTATCTCTATCGACAATTATAACCCGCTTTCTGTCGCACTATCAATATAATTTATACAGACATTCATGATTGACGCATTCTTAACATTTTCCATTGGCGGGTGTCTAACGGAGTGCAGCTAACCAAGAAATCGACAGTTTATCGACAAATCATCCATCAGTGTTAATTAAAGCAAAATTATACGATTTCGTTTATTGGAAATGACTTGATCTAATTTTATAAGATAACGTACCCACTTATTGAGTCTAGGGCTAAAACAGCTTCCATGAAGCTTGGCATCTTGAATAGGGTAACGCGGTACTTCACACCTGGACAGCTCAAGTCCGGTCTGGTATGGAGTAGGTACTGCTGTCACCTCTGGGATGGCTCTGCCAAGCACCAGCTTGCTGCCTTAGACTCAATTGAACGGCGA
Source organism: Chloroclysta siterata (assembly GCA_932294275.1). Taxonomy (NCBI): domain Eukaryota; kingdom Metazoa; phylum Arthropoda; class Insecta; order Lepidoptera; family Geometridae; genus Chloroclysta; species Chloroclysta siterata. The sequence goes on along the minus strand of OW028600.1, from coordinate 12,912,099 downwards.
GCTTTCAGGCTAATAGGCGAGCAACACATGGCGGAGACTAAGATCCAAAGTCTTGAACATGGCCGCAAAGTTGCTTGCCTATCGATATTCTATAGGTTGCATTTTGGAGAATGTGCTCAGAAACTTTACGACTTAATACCACCATCTCCTTTCCATCACAGGACAAGTAGACGTACGGCTCAGTACCACCCATATCTGATAAATATACCACCCATTCGCACTAAGCGCTTTGCTTCTACATTTTTTATGCGAACTGCCAAGTGGAACTCATTGCCGTCGTCTGTCTTTCCTGATCACTACAACTTGGGTCTCTTCAAGGCAAGAGTGAATAGGTGTCTTCTAGACAGTACTGCTCCTCCGTCGCTTACCATCAGGTGAGATTGTGGCCAAAGGACAGTCTATTAATTATAAAAAAAAAATGAAAAAAAACATAGATTTCTTTGAAAGATAAAATGTTGAATCTCGGGACGCAAGTGCGAGTAGGAAACACAAAGAGCGCGTTCGTCACGCAGCGAAGTCACGCACTCGTGTTAAAAACGTAAACATTGTGGTAAGCGAAAAAATAAAGAAAGTTTTTATGTTTACATCACAATAAACCAAAGGGTACCACAGGTTAGTCAGCTAATAAAAATACTGATAAAGGAAAAATACAAATTGACAATGTGAAGCAAAAGTCCTGATATAGGAATAGAAGATAAATCGCGATGTCCTTGATCTCTTATCCTATCTTACTTGAACCATACCAAATTTCGCTATTTTCGTCGTACATTACCTATCTATATGAAAACTATAACCTAGGGAAGGTATAAATTCATATTATTTATAAATCTCTTCTTTATCATTTCGGACTACACTATTTGCTTCATATTTTTGTTCCTTCTATACTCACTCAACCCCTTTGGCGATATTATTCATATTTGGTTCAGTAAATCTTAAAAGCGTAAACATACAACGCCGATATGTCCAAGTTGTTAGTAAAATGCTCGCTCGTTTCTTTTGCTATATCAATTACTCTAAGATTTCGTCATATATATTTTGGGGTAGGTATAACGCCATTAAAACAAATTATACTTTTATTACACTTTAATGATTTAAAACAAAAAAACTTACGTGGAACATCACAATTATGCTTCGCAAAGAAATGTAGATGTCATGAGATTCATTTACTTTATTCAGGGTTTTAGTTTATTGAATAACAATAGCTAATACCTTAACATGCCTATACTTTTTAGAAGAACATTTAAGCAGTTTTATTTGGATAATAGATAAACGTACTATGTAGGTAGTAGGAAAGTGAGACATCAATTTTGAAAAATAGAATATTATGAAAGTAAGTACCTTAGTTATTAATGTACTATCGGCGTAAGATATAGCTATCCAGTTTGAAACAATTTTGCCTTGCGTTGGTTTTGGGTTACTGGTCACACATTCTTTTTGTTGTTGTCTATTTTGACCAATAGAGAGTTTTATTACAATCAGGTAAAGCGGATTTTTTAGTACTTGACCAGCCCCACGAAAAACGTAGCTCCTTAAAAACAAAAGAAAACGAGCAAGCCGGGGGTGGCAATCGGTCACTTCACAGAAAAATCACCCTTAAGGTGGATAAGCATATCTTACGCCCATGGTACCTACCTACTACAATATTTTACCTGTTTAACAAAGTTTATCAAAGAAAGCTAAAGATTAAAAATACTATGATTCATAAATTATTTTTAAGGACTTATCGATTATGGTACACAAGGTGGGATGTTTGTTTGGAACAAATTATAAAAAAATGAAATCATTGTGATAACTGAAAACGATGTTATAAAAGAGAAAATTAAAGACATTGGGGGCTCACTTATAATTAAGGCGAACAATTACACCGATCAATTCATACAAAAATATCTTTTTTTTACACATTGACAAACACAGCTAAGCATTCTAACATTTGATTTGTTACTTTCGCTAATTAATATCCTTCACTACAGACTTACAACAAATACATGTTATTCAACGGAGGGATGAATATTTTTAATATAGTTTTATGTTGAGATTCTAGCTACCATGTTTCCAAACTATAACTTTGGCTGTAGGCTATCAAAGTTATAATTTATGATATTTTTTTACATTCATACATGATTTTCAAATTACAAACTAAACTATGCATAATGTAGCCTATTAAAATAAAAACAAAATAAATAAGATATTTTATAGTAAAGACTTATTAGGTAATAATATCTTTTAATTCTGGAATTTAAACTCTTGTAACTTAACTAAATCTAACAAAAATATTAAAAACTATAAAACAGGAGGTACTAAATAGATGTGCTTTGTTGATTGAGCGTAACATATTACAAAATACCAAAGGAGTTTTGATTTGTATAAAAAAGAATGTGCTCTTACTTACGACAAATTTAATAAAAGTTTAAATTAAAAGTGAACATGGACAAACTTAAGCATATTTTGTTTAGGTTTATTTTAGGCTTAGTTTGTACATAACATCTTTTAAAGGTAACGTAATGTTGATGCGAGAATTGTTTTGAATTTGGATGACTAATTAAAGTTATCACATGGAGTTGTTATGGTTGGTTTCTACATAATCTTACTTGTTATTACAATACAAGGTTGGTAACAGTATCTTATTCCGCTCATCATTATCTCTATCTATGATGTCACTCTTTGCTATTTATTCAAATAGCAAAGTCCTCTTTGTCGCTCTGCGACTTTCGTATTCGTATCTATTTACAAATATATATTTACAGTTATGCGATTTATTTTGCTTCTCATACACACTGGAATGAAACCACATAACAGGAATGTTGGAGAACAAATTTCTAAATATTTACAAATAACCTTCAAGTTCACACTCGAACTAAACAACGGCGTAAAGCTTGGTTGCTAAAAGAATGATCAACGACAAAGCAACTATATATTTAGTGATATATTTTCATTTTTATATTTACAAGGGCCTTCTTACTTTGCTTTTTAGAGTAAAAGCACGAAAATTGGAACAAGTAGCCCGACGGTGAATATTGTAGTTCCAGCTCCGTTGGGATTGCTTCCGAGGCCACCGACTACAGCCCGGTTAATGTTGTCTTCCTTAGCTGGAGGTACTTTAACCATATCTTCACTGCTATCGCCCATCATGTCGCCGGTGTCCATTTCATGTGACGTTGCTTTTTTGATAGGGCTTGCAATATCATTTTCTTCCGGTGCAGGTGGCACTGTCTCAGAGGCAGGAGTAGTTGTTGTTGTTGTAGTCGTCGTAGTTGTTGTGGTAGTCGTTGGCACTAAACTGTTATTTCCAACAAAATATATTTCACCATAGACTGCTTCCACTTCCATGATATTCTCAATACGTTGTCCTCGCATCTGCCTCGACCGTGAATCTTTACCTTTGTACAAAGTTACTAACTTAGCAGTATATTGCACATCGCGATCTGTGATGTTTCCTCTGAATGTAACATTGCACGCTGTTCCAGGTTCAAGGAATTGTTCTAGTTTGTAGAGTAACGTTCTCTTTTCTGTGTACTGGTTAGCCCATTGGATTTGTGGCAACAGTGTTCCATCGGCCATTTCAACTGAAGTATTTAATCCTATTGCAATACCGTGTCCGTGACCCCAAGACAATGTGTAATCATAAGAGTAAGGGATTTCCGTTGTGACAGTTGCACCAACTTCTTCATCGTTTCGCAAGACTCGTTCATCCAAAATTTCGGGATCTGATTGCCTCACGTGCTCTGTGCCCATGTCCAGCACCACATTTTCTAACTTGTAACTCACGGGTTCAATTTCTACAAGAATTTCTCCATTGTCATCTGTTATTATATCATTTGTTTCATCAGTAAAACTTTTGAACTCTCCAATAACATTTTCATAAGCAATTTTTCCAATGTAATGAGAATTATCATTTGGTTTTTTGATGCGGCCAATAAAAACAGAGTCAAAAGATGAATCCACAACCACAGCCCCATTCGGTTTCGAGTTGAACTTGAACCAAGGTTGCCATTCAATCAAAGATGCGTTTTCTATATTCTCTAGAACTTCGAAAACATCATGCTTGCTCCCGCCAACCAAACAAGAAGTGTAATCGGGTTTCAGTTGGCCTAGAATCATGTCTCCTTGATGACGGGCTCTGCAAAGGTAGATAGGACCTGTAAAAAAACATCAAGTTTTAATACAACTATAGTTATTATCAACACTCATGGTATATAAGATTAACTGTATAATACTATGAGTGAATTCATTAATCGGATAACGAGTTATAAAGATGTGGGGTTTTTATGGGGGCAAAAATAAAATAATATACACAAATAAATCAAGTTACATGTCATATGAAAGGGCTTTGTTCGGACATTCCAAAACCATTTTAACTTATTTTTTAGGGCAAAAAAGTTGAATTAAGATAACCAACGATCCAAGAGCTCCCATCTCTAAAAGTTTAGTTGACATCAAGGTTTTTCTACTGGTCGGCCAGTACCTTTGCTTTTTCTTATTTTTTTTCTAGAAATAAATTATGAAGGTACACAGTTCTCATAAAATAGTGATAGCGACCTGGTCTGATGATGGAGCCTAAGGTCTGTTCAACGGAACTCATCAATAAATAGGCCAATTCAGTAGAAGGCCAAAAAAGTAGGTAGAAGTAGGTAGTTTGGACTTGCCTCTGACTACCACCTACTTTAATTTTCGGACTCTTTGATCCGATCTGCACGAAACTTTGGTGGATCGATAGGTTGTACTTGAGAAATTTATATGAATTTAATCGGACAAGAGGTTATTGAGATTGGGGTTTTCAAAGGGAGCAATAAAAATGAGGTGTCATAAGAAAGGGTTTGGTTTGTACATCCCAATACCATTTTTATTTATATTCTAGGACGTATGTATGATATTTTAGACCCAAGTAGGTAAGGGGGTAGTCAGATGCCAAATATCGTGTTTGGAATCAATGTAAGACAGAAGCGAACATTACAAAATCTTAGTTAAGGGCAAACCACTAGTTAATTTTAAATTCCCAAATGTTTTCACGTCAGGACTGTAACTGGTAAGATGTAATTATGCAATTTTTTTGTACATTATGACCTATAAACCTAAACCTAAATTCTGCAAATAAATGTTTCTGAAAACTTAACCGTATGTACCTTGTTCCGATTCAGATCCAACCACGTAGTTGACCATGGCTTCTCTTTTTGGGTTTGCCCATTTGAGCGTACTGGAAGTGGTGACTTGCTTTAGCTTTGAGTTGAAAAGGCCCACGCCCGCCTCCGTCATGGCTGGGACGGCTAACGTAGCTGTCAGCAGCACTACCCACCAGCCACTTTGACAATTTCTGTTTTTCTTCATGCTTGTATCTGAAACAAGTAAAACATTTATAAATAACGGTTGTACAATTTTATATAATCTTTTGAATGCATCATAATATATTTTAAGTCTTTTTATTTCGACTCGATAGAACCAACCTAATCTACATACTTCCGTAATCGTTGACTCAACGGTATTTTAAGGCTCAATTTTATGTTATTTTGTTTGATCATAACCAAGTATGCATTATTTACACCTAATGTATTATTATCTTTTATTAGATACCTAAGAGAAAACTCAAAAAAACTATTAAACAAGATACATTTTTATTTACAAAATATAAATATTTTATATTAAATATTAATTTTAATTAAAAGTGACGTACGTAATTTGGTTAGGTGAGAAAAGAAAACAATACCTAATTACATATTAACAGGCAAAATATAGACCGTTTAATTGGCAATATAAACATATTAAATCAAAGTTTGATAAGGCAAACCTTATTTTTTTAGCTGTGTTGTGTAAAACATATGAAACTCAATTGTCGTGTCACCGCTGGCAATTGTTAACCTTATTTGGCTCTCGGCGTTTTATAGAATACTAGTGGCTTCCCGCGGCTTCGCACGCGTTGAAGTCGTGAGCCGTGATTGAGCCACAAACATCCAAACATCGTAACTTTCGCATTGATTTGTATATTATTATAGGGTAGGATACCTACGCAGGTATAAGAGATACCTATAAGCGTACATTACCTATATTAGGTAGGTATATGTACTAAGTTTAGCACAAACATGACAAATACAACAAAGACAACCATACACGGAAAATATGTACTTATTGGTTCCTAGTTTCTACCCCAGAAAAAAACGAAACGAAACAGCTTCACCACTTTGATCCCCAGGCACGGTAGATACCCTAAGATCTCTTCGTACCAACTCAAGATTCCCGTTTTAGAATGTCCCTTACAAACATTGACGCCTTGTTGTATCCTTTTTACTTGAGTGTAATGAAGGAAGGTAACGTTTTAGGGGTTGTTTTCGAAAATCAAACTGTCTTGTTGTTATTTATCCACAGAACACATTTTCTTTTAGTTTGAAGTTAATTACACTACGCTTTAAAAATCTCCCATACAAACCTTGAAACTTTGTCAGTCTTTTGCACCCTTTGCAGGGGTGGTTTTAAAATATTGAAAACGTGATTTTAAATTATTTATTGTGGAGTATATTAACTTCAAGTTTGAAATCCATAGCACTATGCGTTAAAAATCTCCCATACTAACTTTTACCAGCCATTTGCACGCTTTGCAGGGGTAATTATCAAAATTTAAAAGCATCATTCTTAATTATTTATTTCTTAGTATATTTACCTCAAGTTTTAAATCAATCACACCACGCGTTAAAAAACTCCCATACAAACTTTGACATCCCTTTGCTCACTTATTAAGGGTAGTTTTAAAAAACTAAAAATGCCTTTCCTGTTTTTTAGTCTTGGAGTACATCTACTTCAAGTTTCAAGTTTGTAGGTTCAAGGAATACAATTTTTCATACAAACGTTTTCATCCCTTTTTACACCCTTAGGGGTTGAATTTCCAAAAATTCCTTCTTAGTACACCTCTACGCCATAAGACCTATGTACTCCTCAAATTTCAAGTCTCTAGGACCAGTGGTTTAGGCTGTGCGTTGTCTATATGTCAGTCAGTCAGTCAGTCAGTCAGTCAGTCAGTCAGTCAGTCAGTCAGTCAGGACTTTGATTCTTATAGTATTAGAGATATAATAAATAAATAAATATTGGAGGACATTCCACACAGCACCATCTCGCCCCAAACAAAGCCAAAGCTTGTAATATGGGAACTAGATAGCAGGGGCCTTATGCTCACTTCGACAGAGATTATCTCACGTTAGAGATGACGTCATATCTCGTTCGATAACTATTTATCCCCATTCTCACTATCTAACTCCCCAATTTTCTCATACAAAGTTCATGCGAGACGCAAGGTCAACGAGTTATTGAACGAGATATGACGTCATCTCCATCGTGAGATAATCTCTGTCGAAGTGAGCATAAGGCCCCTGATATACTACTTATATTACTTTTTGTTCTTGTAAATACATACTTATAATATTTTATAACACTCAGACAGAGAATAAACATCTATGTTCATCACTATCACACAAATGTTTGTTCTCGGTGGGGATCCTCTACTACTACTACTCTACTACCAACTGAGCTGTGAAGGCCATTTTTTTTTACATAATGAAAATGAACACGCATACTGAAAGTTACCGAAGTTTAAATTTATTTCAAGCGCATCATACGTACTCTACTTAGTATTATACGAAGGTGATCCAAGCTCGTTCAGCAGATGACGTGTTTTTAATGTCAATAAATCACACTTATACCACAGCAGATGGAGTAAATTTAATAAGTTCAATTGGAGATTGACACGCACTATTTCAAGTGACACAAATCCGGACGCCCCCTCTCTCTTTGTTATTTGATCAATCGGTGATAAATTGTATTTGAGATTGGGATATTGGATTAAATCAGTGAATTTGTTACAGAGAGCTTTTTTGTTATTGGAGTCTTTCATGACCCTTTTTGAAGAAAATCTACTGTTAAATGTCTTTTTAATATCTTTCGTACTAGTCTTCCATATAAAGTAATGCGTGAATTTTGATTTAAAAAAAATCGTGGTTGATTTGCCCAAAGAAAACAGAATGAGGGCATGAGGATTGGAATTCCCCTAAACGAGTTTGGTGCACTGGCTATTGTGTTAGCATTCCATCAGGCCACAGACGGGCGCCGACTGAGCGAGTTAAACCCCATTGTGGCGGGGCAGGCTCCGTGTCCAAACGCAACCTTTGTGTGCCTGCCAATATAACACCTATAATCGATTAACTGATTTTGCGGCCCTGAATGGCATACGTACGGAATAGTTTTTAGAGCACGGTGTAAAACATTAGAGTTTTCTTCTGAATTCGTTATTCGCTATACATTATTTAATAATTGGCTTCATCATAAAAAGGGTTACAGACGTTTAATCATCATGTGTAGATAGTTCTGACCAATATGGTAACCTTAATTAATTTATCTATTCCGCTACCGTTGTTGAAATTTTGTTTAAAAACAGTTGAAGTCAATTTGTCGAGGCTTTTCAAGTTCGCTAAAGTAATATCCGGTCATGTAGATGATTTCGATCTCCCCCGAGAAATTAGGAATGATAACGTGCATAAGGGAAATACAGACAATTACTCTGCGGTGGCTCTAATGAGTCAATTTAAACTCCCCATACAATCTTTCCGACACAATACCTTCATCGTGTGATGTGTGCGAGCGAGTACTCGTTGCGAGGGGAGACAACGGAGCGCTTCAAAACAAAACAAGGAAATCTCTCGTCAGTCAAGAGTTTTCAACTTATTTCCTGCCACTGAATTGAAAACAAGCGTTTGCTGCTCTTATCCACTAAGTCGTACATTCGTTATTGCAATTTGCAATCGTAATGAAGCGAGTTTTAAGATATTTTTTGGCAAATCAAAAACTTGGCATCACAAAACCATGTTCGAATAAGGTCACCTCGTTAAAATCATGAAAGTTGGCACTGTTATAAAGATGACATCACAACTTTAAAGGCTTAAAGGCTAAAACTTATACATTTTGTGAGAATAGTTGTTGCGGTAGTGGGTAATAAAACTTTACGACTGTCGGTGATGGTTGCACCGAGGCTGAGGTCACTTTTTATTTATACACGCTGTAAGTACAGGTGTTCGTAATTTGAACGCTAATTCAACACAAGGACATCATGTCTTTGCCAAAGTCAATGTTAAAGCCATTAGGCATCTACAGTTCAAATTGTCGTTAATAGCTAAAATGGCTCTGCCAATTTATAAATTTGCGTTCAAGGTATTAAAATATAAATATTTTCCTTTTAAAAATCTGCAACCGTTTCTTGGAATCGATCCACATTATAAATTGATTATTATAGATAGAGTATAATGTATTTGTATGTATACCGTTCTAATTAAATAATAATAAATAAATATTTTACTATGCTGCAGAAGCTTTGCATCTAGCAAATGCAGAGTTTGGCGAAAAACGGTGGTCGTTTTTCGTCAATATTTTTGTTAACTTTCCAGGTAGGATTTTGTTAAATAAACTTTTTATATTCTATTCTATTAGATATTTATATATTTTGTTAGTGTAACTAGTGTTTTTTTACACTCTATCTCCCGTCTTGCTCTTTAGGAATTATACAAATACTGGCTTTGTGTATGCATACATTAAAAACGAAAGATATTCCCCAAATGTTAAGGTACCACGATATATTCCCCGAATGTTCGTGAACTTTTGTTTACGATTTAAATATACCCTGTGGGAACTAAACTAAGTTTACATAATCAAAATATAATGGAATCTTCAATGAATCTTAACTATGCTACTCTTAACGATGTAACTGTATTTGATATCAAAGTTACGGTTCCTGTCTAGCTGTGATTTATGTGTATTATCTGTGGAGAAAGCTCTTGGGATGACACTTTGTTATCTTTGATTCCGTTGCTCTGGCATTGTTTGTTAGAGATCATTTATCAGCTTCAAACAAATGGATATTTATGATTAAGGATTTTTATTATCTGTTCTCATGAAAGTTTTTTTTAATATTCGTTACTTTTAGCTTATGTGGATTCAAGGAATCTTCTTGTCGTCGATCGATTTTAAGTGGGCCTCAATATGGCAGCACTATAAAATCGATTCGAGCACTATATTCAATGGGTTTATTAGAGACAGTTTGACTTTTTGATGGCAGTGACTAAGAAAATGAGGAGCAATAGGTTAAGCGTGCTATGGGCACGTCAAGCGAAGGGAAGAGAATGTCATGTAACGAAAAGAATGTTAGATATAAATGTGGATGGATATAGGAGTAGAGTAAGGCCAAAGAAATGACGGATGGATTGTGTGAAAGATGACATGGGTAAGAAAGTGGTGACTACTGAGATATGGATGATAGAGGAAAGTGGAGAGAAATAACCTGTGGCGCAGACACCATATGATACAGGATACGGCAGGAAGATGATGTTGATGGTCGCTATTCAATTGATTAACATAAGTAGCTCATTGAAAGAGCAAAGAGCTCCCGGCAATTCAAGCTAATCGCATTACATGCAATCGATATTGCTAGACCGGATTACTGGCGTACGGGAAAGAAAAGAAAATTGCTGATTACACTAAGAAGCTTAGGTACTGAGTACCGTCCGGTGTCTGCATTTGAATCACTTTGAGTATTATTATTTTTATTACTCTACGTGCAAAATGACTTATACTCCATTTATATTGTTTTTGATTGTTAGCAACCTCAATAACCTACGTCAGGTCAGGCTTTAGATTGATTAACTGTAATAGTAAGGAGTAATGAAAATACGGTGTTTTATTTTAAATAACAAAGTTTTTGCTTTTTGCCTCTCCTGTATCTTTCATCCGGTATCGTTCATCGTCTCTTCTATTACAATATGCGCCACCCAGTCTTATAATGCCATTTATAATCTAATTCAGCTTTAGCATTATAGTTTGCGTCTGACTGAACAGTTGAACTCACTACGCTGGTCACGTTGCGAACAACACTAAGCTTTTAACCCAGTTGTGCAACGCTTACAATGCAAATATTCCGTTAACGCTGCACAATGAAGCTCTAGGGATACCGGACATTGTACCACTTAGGTAGAAGGAAAAACTACTGTAAATTTATAGCGTAGGTACTTCACCCCATTGATGATACTTGCAATGATTATTGTAGCGGTATATAATCACAGCAGTCGTTAGTGTTTCATAGTGGTTGCTGCCGTGGCTCGCATTCTACCGTTAGCACAAGGCAAACTTGTTCAATTACCTACACCGGGCACAGGGGTCATGCCATTTTTAAGACATTCACTTAATTACTCTCTAAGATAACTCAAGAACATTTTCACCGTATGAAATTTCTGCTACCTTCATACGCTGTGATAAAGAATCTTGCTCGTCGAGGCCCGTCACCTCTTATCTGTTCAATCAGTACTTCATGATGACGGCATGCGGCGTAGCACCGTTAGGAACACTTTTCTTATTAGCTTATCTAAAGTTCAGTTCGGTCGTGCTATTCGTCGGTCTATATCCATGCATATTATATATTGTTTGTTAAATTCCTGAGTAGTGTAGTGTCTACTGATATGAAGTTTTGCTCTTAGTAATATGCAGGAGGTACTATTATTTATTCAATGGTAATAGAGAAGCGTTAGATGGGAGGTGCACACAGTGCGGCAATTAGCTTGGTAATAGCTTCGTTATCAGATACCGCCTCATCTCTATGGTGAAACGAGCGCCGCTCGCTGCCGCTTCACTTTGTAAGTCTTGTTAAAGTGAACATCCAGCAAAACTACGTTATCAGGGAGGGCTTTATTTATGCGTTTTATAGAACAAGCGCACAAGTAAGTAGAAGTCTGTTACGGTCATTATTCTTCAATCGATCATATCTGATTACGCTGGCCTATACAGTGGATAACGGTAGGTATAAGTTTAATAAAATAGATTTCAATTGGTGTACTGTTATCTGCCGTTGTTTTAGTTTTATTGTGTTCTAATAAAAATAAAATATAAGGTGAAGCGATTTGAAGATAATAAAAATCAATCGAAGTCAGTGAACCAAATGATGCTTTGATTAATAGAAAGCACCGGATGGATCCGTTACAATCATCTTTATCGGGAAGTGAACAGTATGCGATCTACAATACTGGACCAATGAATGCGGGCAATAAAGTTTTTGCGCAGTGCAAATTACTCTCCAGGGCGCCGTCGTCTGTGCACTGGCTAACTGTCAATAAATCATCTTTTATCACTGTTGGACAAAGTAACGTACCGTTCTTCGCTTTATCATTTTGATCATTTATATTTGAATTTTGAAAATATGTTCCGAAGTTTTTTAGTAGAAATTATAAAATTCCTACTCTTCCAGTTGTCATTAGTTGCATATTCATGAAATCGGCATTTCATCGGTATCAGTCGCCGGACAACCGGTGTCACGGGTGCCGTCGCGGACCGCTGCTTGAGTGCGCCCGCGCGTAAACCAGCTGATAGCGTGGGAACAACCTCATGCGTGAAAACCATGGAACCGCAGTGCGCTTCGTGCATTATGGCGCCACGACGCCAGATCATATCGCATTAAATACACACTTCTGAGAACATCGTCTGTCTGTAAGTTACGCAATAATAATTTATTAACAATGAACTCGTTCACGTAGAAGATCCTGGTGCTTTATCCAGCTAGACGTTATGAAGTTTATGACAGTTCATAATAATTATAGACGGTGATAATAACAGTATAAGCATTGTGGAGTCAAAACTCACTTTTGTTTACACAAATGATGATGTAGATGTTGATTGAGCTAAGGGTTGCGACAAAACAATACACATGTAGCATTCTTAAAAGCTCTTAAAACAATAGACCGCGATGCGGGTTTGCCTTTGTGGTTAGTTCGTTTAGTTCTCCGAGCCATTCTTGACATTTACAATCAAGTAATCATTGCTCAATGAACTCTACTAATAGGTTTGATAAGCTTTAGGAGTCTTGATTATTTTTGTTTTTCCATTGGCCATCTTCAGAAATGCTGTGTAAAGCTTAACAGATCACCAGGTTTTAGCTTATATACCCTTTTCTAGCATAGATATCATTCGGCTTACTTTTGTCAGCCTTCGACGTGAAAAGCTTATTAGATAAAATTTGGATGGCGCTTAACTAAAGGGTTTCGCGTGTCTTCCCCAAGTGAGGATCCAATTTGTCACGTTTATCGTTTCAAATCGAGAACTCTCGGCGGATACAAATGATGACGCCGACCGATTAGCTGGCATTGCAATACCAGTGGGAACGACTTGCCTACATTCGTCACGCAATAGTTTGCTCGTGCCCTACATTCAGCCTAGTATCAACACACTCCATTATCGTAATAGGGGGTCAATGGAGTTTCTCGCAATAGGTAAGTACCTAGTTTAGATCGATAGAGGTCCGTTTTTCATCGTAGTATATTCTATGTGTACAGTTAGTTTCCGCTAATTTTAATTTGTGAATGAATGTGACAAATTCCGACGGACAATGTTTAACACGCTCGTCAACCACGCAGCTACTCTCGCCAACCGTGACGTTGGGCTCTAGTTCATTAAAAACTATGGCAACCATTAAAATAATAACAGTACGTAGCAGCCAGATTTCAATTGTTGTTTCCTTTTTGACTCGGTTTCACCGTTCTCCGTAGTACGTGTTGTTCGGTTCGATTACCGTTTAGTTTGTTTTATGATTTATATTTGGAAACGTTATACCGCGTAAATTTTGCAACAGGGTCTAATAAAAGGTCTCCGGTTCACCTCGGTTGTTAGAGTTTACTAGCTTGTAGGTATGTGTCATCGGTAACGGACCGATTTAAATGATTTTTATCCGAAGATAAAGTTATGGCGTACATCAAACGGTAAAGGCCTAATTAACATCGTGCGGATAGAGTCTGTATCATCGCACCTACCGGTCGGTGGCTTTTGGTGAGAGGTAGCAATTTGCAACGCGGCTAAATTTAACGATAGTATAAGAAATTTATCGCTTGAACGGTGTAGCGGCATAACTTAATCTGCTTTACACCTCACTTGCATTTTAGACTCTCAGCAATTTACACCAGCTTTAAAAGGACTTCTAAAACCATAATACAATTACCATGCTTATGTTATTTGATACCGCAAAGTTTCTTACAAACAAAGCTAAGGTGACGAAGTTAACCCATGGTTTCTTTAAAAGGCCCGGTGTAAACAAACAATTTCAAGTGACACGTTTTTCAACACTTGTATTTAGTTAAGCACTTAAAGCCAAACTAGTTTTTAAGAGCTGTTTCGTTAGAAACAGACTTTCTCTCCAGGTGTCATAACATTTTTATTAACACTTGAATTTTATTTAAACAGCCATGATAAATATGTGTTATGTGGAGTGTTGTTTGGCTAATATGATGTGCTGTTCTTCGAGTATACCTACTATACGAGTATAACACTTAAAAATTCAGTGGCTATTTAATCATCAGAAACGGTTCCGTGCCCATATTATAAAAATTAACTTCGTCTTCATTACTAACGCAGTCCCTGATAACGCTCATGATCGTTCTCTTGGTGATGTGGTCCATGCTTTATTGAACATATAATTTTATCTAAACAATTGAGTTTCTTTCATCCTAGGATGGTTCAACCACTGAATAAATCCAAGTACTTATAAATAACCCGAATCCATCATTCATAAAATTGAGCAATTTCTGATTGCATGTAATTTTTAGAACAATACAACAATCGATTATTTCGATGTATTCAAGTGTTCTCGCGCTTCTCGATAAATTCCAATGATATTAATCAGTTTTTTTTTTTTTTTTTTGGGCTTGTGAATCATGACGTGCATATAGATAGCGCCAAGCCCCTAGGTATAGCTGGGGTATGATATAATGATGTGCAAAAGGATATGGAGGATGGCAATCTGCTCCCCACGATTTGCGACAACGAGCAGCAAGGTCGCCGTCTGATTGTCGGTAATAGACGCTTATGATATACCCGACGACACATTGCCCTAATTCCGCAGCACTTGTTTGGGGTTTTTCCGATTACTTTCCTATATTATTATCGCGAGTTTATTTTGATTGACTAATTCTCGCCTCGACAAGCTAAAAGTAATATTAGCTATGTACATATTGGTTCATTTAATGAATCTAGCGAATATGCACCTCAGCATTTTCAGGAAAAAAATTGTTTAATTTATTTTTTCAATTTCAAGCATTGCCCTTCGCACATTCGCACGCCTCGCATACATAATATAGTAATATAATTTCTTCTGTGCCAACACTCGGATTTTTATATTGATAAAGTTGATTATTAACTACTGGGTTGATTAACACTCTCACTGTCTTAATTGGTGTTGTTATATTAGCATGTATTCTTTTTTTTCAGTTTCATATATTGGTACATCCATTTTGTAAGAGCTGTGAAAATTGCATTGCGCAACGCAACCAGCGAGATAGTGTCGAGCACTTGTCTTGTTTGAGACACCAATTGCAAAGTCCATCCTGGATCCTGGCAGGATGATAGTGGGCTCTAGAACGTGCCTCAGAGTCGTGACTATTTTTAGATTTGATGACATCATCGAAAAATTCCATTGTGTTGACATTGGGACAATTTCGTTGATTTTTTGCGGCTGCGGCGGCTCTCTGCCACCGGTGCCACGCTTCACTCGTTACGTTATGTAGCATTGTTGAAATGTTAGGTACTGTGTTGATGCGATCACGTTATGCATGATTATTTCATTTTACGATCTGTCAAGCCCGCTCACGAGGTGCTTGACAAGTACGAATTTAGCATTATAAATATACATTTTAACAGTAATTGACTTTACCTTGATTAGAAACTGTTTACTGAGTGATACCTGAGTTGAACTAATTGTTGATTAAATAAACAATATTATGATGAACAAAAGTTACCTTTTCCTAGTGGCTATATTACGTCCAGCGTTGCTTAGCGCGCGTAGCCAGCAATACTCGGAATCTGAAACAAGATCAAAAAGAATGTAAAACGTTGAAAAAGACCATTGTCTTCTAATAGATTTTGAGATTGTTTCTGTTACTCTAATTTATATAAGAAAAGGCCTTGCTCCTAATTTATATAAACGAGCAGCGTGATCTTCCAATTAAAGTTATGCAACAAACAACATTCGTATACTGTTTAAACTCAAATGATACGGTATAAAGAAATTGATTTAGTAACATCTGTCAGTAAATAACAAAGAACCTTTGCGATTAGATACAGCAAATTGTTATAAGTAGCTTTTGCACGACACTGCAGCTGTCTCCTTAAGTGCAGTTTGCTTTATATCTTTTTCTTTTCTATGAGCAGATGCAAGTTCTTGAGCTAAGCAGCTGCTGTCCCTTTTACAAGCCAGATCTTTCCGTCCAACAGCATTTGACACAAAAAAAATACAGGTATTCAAAAAATATACTCATTCTGTTGATTGGTAAAAAAATTATAGGCCTCAACTTAAATACCAGTTATAGTAGTAGACTTCTTACTTGACCATACGGTTTTCAATAGTTTTCCCAAAGCGTTGACATAAGTAAAGGAAGCTTGTTGTTTTCTACTTATATTACCATAAGTGAATATAAATTGCTGCTTTAAACCACAAGATAATGCCAGTCAGTAGGTATTCGCAAGAATGCGTCACACACAAACTGCAGATTGCAAGCAAGTGTTATAATGCGGTCGTTATGCGGCGGTGGTTCGGCCTTCGCCACGGCACCGGACCCATTGTTTCGCTATAAAGAACCCTCGTAACAAGATATCGTCTTCTGTCTTCATCGTCTCCACTTTAATTACACAGCTCAGAACAGGAAATGCTTAATTTATATGCAAGCGATAAGCATGAAACATAACCAATATCGAAACAAGTTTTGGGTGGACTTAGAAAAATGTCTCATTGTTTGGTTGAAGTATTTGGATATATTTTTCATGCAAATGCTTAATTTGTTATCTTTTACATTCTTGACCAATAAAAATAACTTCAATCCCACTTAAATTCTCATTCCACTAAAATGATATAAGTAGATCATCGATTTTGTTCATCTCGTTTCAAGCCGTCGCGTCGAGTCGAACTACAGTACAGTTAAAATGGTTAGAATTTGCTTCGTAATGTAACGAAAGAACTGTTACTGTTTCTTTGTTCACTTCAATATGATCAAATCCCATTATGTGAGATTTGTGGCGTACCTACCTTCTTGCGGTCAAATTGTTCAGTAACCGCAAGTGTGCGTAAGGAAGCCGGGATTTCCAATAACGATAGGGAAGGCTGATAGACAACGGAAAGCTGTGACAGGGGTCAAATAACCAAATAGAGAGGGGTCGAGAAAAGCAATTGCTCCCATTTTTTTTACACAAGTGTCCCATTTCATATATGCCAATTCTTCGAAGAATTCATCTACTGAAGATTGTTATGCTAGACATTTTAGCAGCTATCGGGTTTTTTCACGCGTCAAGAGATAAGCCTGCCGGCCAGCCATACAAGGCTTGATTATATTATTATATACCCCTTATCGCACATTAGACCCGCCTACAAAATGTAATGCCCATTTTGGCCTGCGATAAAACAGTTGTTCATACAGATCATCCCCAGTCCCCATGCCGCAAATTTGAAATTGCCTCGCATCCCTTTGTGCAATGGAGTTATTATTACGGACCACTGATTTGATGAGGATATCCTCCTGAAATATTATTTTTATCTTATACCAGTTCGATGAAAAGCATGTTTTAGTACGGATAAATACGGATAAGGACTAAGAATAAATACATACAAATATTGAAAATATCGAACACTTATAATAAATCTTGGACATTATGAGTTTTTTTTCTTCCCCTTCACATTCCACATTGGTACTCTCAAGAAATTATGATTATAACTTAGCCGTGACTAATATTAAATAACGGCCCGCCATAATTTGTAGTGCAGTAAATTTCAAGTTATATAGACCATGTCTTAGGGTAGGGGGTTGCGAAAACGGCGTAGTTTCCACCGTTACCATGGTTACGCCCTGTACGCGGCTCGACTGCCCGATGATTTCGCAACCGGCTTTGGAGTTAGCAGCCAAAGCACTTGAATTCGTAGGTTATCCCTTTTACTACCCGATTACACAGCATTTGTTCCGTCGTGCTTAATCGTCTGTGTAACAGACGTTATATAACCATCAAACTCTTTGCAAAATATTTCTTTTATGATATTAGTTTGGAATAATAAATTAAACCAGAGTTAAGTAATCACACTTCCTCCAATCTTATCTAAAAGGATACTTATTCTAATAAATTCAACATATTTTATTTTATATCCCATGTTAGGTGTAGGGGTGTTTGCTCACCCTAGTCTAATTGCATTTTATTTATTCAAGACCTTAGTACCCCTTGGATGATCGCGTAGGGAGTGATTTGGCGCAGTCGCTCGTTAGTTGAGCTTGTAGTCTCGAGAGTTCCGTAATGTAATTGACTACCTAGTTCATTAACCAACCATTGACTCTATTATGACAATAACATGTAAGCCTTTCATTTTTGAAACATCTGTCAACATCCTTGTGAGGGTAAACGCTAAATTAATAAATATGGAATTTCTTAATGTTTTAAAGACATTTAACAAAACCTTGATTGTGGGTTGATCTTTATGATGTGTATAGCAAAGAGCTATATATGCTCCGGGAAAATGCTGAATTTAACATTATCCGACATTTTCTCTCGCCAAAAAACATTTCATTAATCACTACTACGGTATCGGGCCTCTTGAATCGTCCGTCCTGGCTCCCGATAAACGATTAGAAAGTAATTTGGTCGGAAATTCAAATTGGATTCCATTCTGAGATAATCTTTAGCCATGATCCAACACGTTTTTTCAATA
Organism: Chloroclysta siterata; assembly: GCA_932294275.1. Classification (NCBI taxonomy): domain Eukaryota; kingdom Metazoa; phylum Arthropoda; class Insecta; order Lepidoptera; family Geometridae; genus Chloroclysta; species Chloroclysta siterata. The sequence goes on along the minus strand of OW028600.1, from coordinate 12,893,366 downwards.
TTATAAATACTGATAGGGAAATTTGGGAATACTGATTTTAATCAGATGATACAAAACTGCTACTGCTCATGTATAAACGATGTTCCCTAGGGAAATGTTGCTAATGGCATAACTTGCATACTTTCATGATTCCTACTAACGGGATTCCATACGGTACGTCTCGACAATACAAGCACATTTTTTGCTGATGTCATACTTGTTCCGTAATAAAACCCCCTCTCGGTGATACAATCGATATTGGGTGGAGCCATTACATATTTATTGCTATCAGGGTCTTGAGTTCTCAGGAAAATGTAAATGTCTTCCACTTTTCGACCGTCCGTGACTTGTGTTTCTACATCTGTATAATCTCGGTTTCATGTCTATCTGTCTATGTCTATAATGTCTATAATCGGTTTATAGATCGCATGCTCTCTGTCTTTATTTTAAAGGTTTATTCTTATAGGTAGGTATCTTTTTCGCAGAAATTTCTATGCACCGTAGACATCCTTTGAATTACCCTATAATAATCCTTGTGGCTGTTTAATGGGTAGTCATGGGGTTGTATTAGGTACATACGAACATAAAATTTGGCATACTCCTACTTTTTGCACATTTTGAATTATAAATAACTGCCGCGTTCATGGAATATTTTGCGTAGCTCACTACGTTACTCATTCGATTGAAATTCCTTTGTTTACAAATATTATTACTATGGTACATCGGGGGACAAAGTTTGCCTATGATATTGGGTAGGCTGTTAACTTTGCGTTTATATGGACCGGGAGCTTTCAAACTGGCATTAATTACCGCCGGGTAACTTCTCCCGCTAAACAAACCGTCGAGCAGTAAACATTGTGCAATATCTCTCTAATTAAGTTCCTTGTGCTGAATAACTCTAGCCTTAGTTAGACAGCGATATTGTTATGGCCTTTTCAATGGATACCTCCAATAGTTTCCGTCATTTTTAACCCACATAAATTTGCAACAGAATCGACTAAGTTTTCCACCAATAAAAAAACGTTTTCGCAGTGCATACAGAAAAGACAGAGTTTGTCGTTTGCATATGAAATGCTGTTATGCATATAGTGGACCCCGAACCACATCACTGCACGCGTGCCATTATTTCATCTGTGCTATTACTATTATGTATTCTGTGATATAACGTTGCATTTGCAGCGACGATGACTCATCGATAACCTCACAAAGTCAGTGACGTCATTTTCACTTAATTGTATTCAGAGGTTCGGTGACTCAATTATACAACGTGTTTATTAAGAATTGTAGGGATCCGAAAGCAGGATATTCTACCGGTCATAACGAACAACTTTTGTTCTACGACTTTTAAAATTTCAAAGTTTTTCATTCATGAAATGCCTCTTAAACTTTTATCTAAAATGAATCTAAACGCATCATGAGGCAGCCCTATTTACAGCTGTTCTTTGACCTCTAGTTGTTAACCTTAGATAAAATAGGTAACAGAACTGCCACCAATTACCTAGTAATGTGCCTACCTAATAATGATGTTGCTGTTTTTAAAGATCTTGGTATGTAAAAGAAATATTTTCGCGACTGTAATCCCTAGTCACGGTAAACATTCTCTGAGATCTTTGGTACTAATACCTATTCAGTAACTAGGTACCTACGTGGCTACGTACTCAATATTTAATAGAATATTTATTTTTGTTTAATTACTAGATGTCGTAAACCAATGTTTATGATATTCATAGTTCTTTAAATTGTAACATGTTACTTTACCACCATGGTTCATTGACACGACAAAATTATTCAACTGCAATTTTGGGAAGTGTCTAGTCTGTCCTATTTAATCTTTGACTAACCTGTCTGTCATTGGTTGCATTTAAAAACGCATATCCAATCAGGACGGCCGACGGCCGCCGATCAGTGTTACCATTTGTGGCAGATTTCTGCCATTTGGCAGATTTTAAATATTTCAAGAAAAATCTTATTAGTTAGAATTTTTAATGAAATAATATTTATAATTTATTTATTTTTTACCGAACTGGAAACTTCTTATTCTTTTTTACCTTTATTGATTTGGTTTCTAAACAACTTCTATCTCGTTTTAGATAACTGCAAACCGTTACAAACGATCAAAAGATAGTAACTGAATGTAATGTAGGTATTTAATTTATTCCGTAGCCACGAAGGAGATGGTATGAAGTCATATTTTTGGTATTTTTATCGTCAAGCTTGGTAGATTTTGACAGATTTTTTGGCAGGTGTGTGGTAGAACCGCCACTTTTGAGATGGTCACCCTGTTTGTGTTTACATGCGTTGTTGTACATTGTTTTGTTGAGAAAATGTCATCAAACGTGATAAAATGGTGATTGTTATGTAAAAAGCCGTCGTCAGTCAGTGTGTGTATGAGCAGTGCCTACGAGGTAATGGTTTAGTGTGAAGTTTGAAGCCTGTGTCGTGCGAAATCTCGCAAACTTACCAAAATCCAGTTTTATCCAGTGTTATTATAGCCAGTAAATAATGACAAAATCCATAGGAACCAGTAAAAATATCGTGTCAGGGGATTGGCGGCGTACCTACCTACCTACCGAAAGGTAAGTATTTCAAATTATCTCGTACGTTATCGTTGTTTTTCTCTTTCCTAGATAGAAGCTCGCGTGCGTGTGACCTTGACACGTACACAGACAGGGCTGTTGCAAATTTCTGAGAAAATATTAATTTTACTTTTCTATGGGAATTTCGAAAACGATGTATTCAACCGTTGCACACGTCAAAGTATTCCAGTGCTTGGTCTAAATACACGCTCTTTGTTTCCCTACATAACTTCATCAACACGTTGTATATTTATTGAGAAAAAAAACTAAAAGGAATTTGTAAATTTTCTGTTAATACCACGAATTGGCTACTTAAACTATTGGCAAAGATAACCGGCGCCGTGCAAAAATACATATGGGTGCATGTGACAACAATATTGGCGCCAAGCAGTAGGGGCAGGTCGATGAACGCCAGCACATCGTTGAGTCATCGGTCACCGCCGTCTCCAAGTCCCCATTCACTTATTAAGAACATAGATCTTCCGCTCAAGAGAAAAGGCTTTACAGAACGCAAATGAACACGCTAACAATCTACAGTCACGTAGTGTTGATAAAAGGACAGGTCACGCGAACGCTACATGTATTTTTAAACCACCAAATTGAATCAAACTTAAATATCCGAAAACTTACGCATAGGAGGATATATAAATTAAAAGCTTATAACAAAAACATTCGTGTTTAATGTCCATTAGTAGAAGCAATAATAGCAGAAGGATTCGAGAGCCCTGCATTCCACGTGGTAAGAGCCATTAAATGCGTCGAAGCGCCGAGTGGTCTGAAGCCAGAGGGTTCTGTAATTTACCGGACATTCGACCCCAATGAATGCACCATTATTAATCCGAATAAATACATAAAGTTCTCAGTGTTCAGAAACAAAGCACAAGCACAATGAGACTTTACCATCCACAGGTCAAACAATCTAACAAACTATTAATTCGTAGTCCATTTAATTAATCTCGCTCATTTATGTGAGACACAAAGCTGCGTTGTTGTAAACTTGACCCAGTTTCGTATGAAGGCTGGTAGTTGTTGCATGGCCTTCATCCAGTTTCCAATACGACCATGTAGGAAATTCTCGTGAACAGCTCGTGAAAGAGAGAATACGTCAATTATGCGAGCGACCCGTTGGCGTAGTTTTTTTTATTTCCTCTGTGTAGTCAAACGACTCTCGTGCAAATCCTATAAGAGAAAGCTTTTTCAAAACGGAATTTTACTGATACGGAATGGTTTCATTGCATTTTTTTACGTTGTTTGGCTGCATAACTTATCAAGACACCTTTAAGTATTATTGCTTTCAATGCAAGCTAAATGGGACTTTTTAATTTAATTTAAGGAAATTTACAGCTACACACAAATGTATACAGGAAAAATAAACAACATGTAATTAAAAATGATTATGTTTGCCAATTAAAAAATTCCACAGGTAAATAATACATATCTTAGAAAAACAGTAAAAAAAAACAAGATAGGTAGGATAGGTACTTACTAGTTCATTGAATGTTTATTTCTTTATTACCATTTATCGTAATAAATCTTGTTAATCGATGTATTTTATTCATAACTAGCGGCCTGTCCCAGCTTCGCATGGGTGGTCATACATTTTTTGAACATTTTAGGATAAACTTAGACCGTGGGTTCGAGCCTCGCGTCTACTTATTTCATACATTTGCACGACCTTCTCCCTGAGTGAGTAAAATCACACCCGTGGACCTGTTAACATTTTTAATTTCGTCATATCTTTTGAATGGAATGTCCGATTTGAAAAATTCAAGAAGTAATGTATAGGTATTGAAACCGTCTTAATTATGAAAAGATTTATTTGGATAAGGATTAATACCAAGGTACAAATAAAAACCCTTTTCTAGCGGCGGCATTTCATTTAATTTTTATAGTAAAAGAACACTTATTGTTACGTAACTATAATAGTTAGACATATGCTGTCCCGACATTTTTTTTAGATGATGACGTGTTCTGCAAAGTCGTAATACATTATTTTGTTCTATCATCAATAGTTTTCGCAGCGCACGCCATGTAAGGATTATTTTTTCCACCTTGGGTTACATTATTAGAGTTTTAGTAAGGATCCCTGATTTTTTGAAAATATTATATAGCCTATGTTACTCAGGTATAATGTAGCATTCTAATGGTGAAAAATTTTTTGAAATCGGACCAGTAGTTTTTGAGCCTATTCGTTACATACAAAACAACAAAACAACAAAAATACAAATTTTTCCTCTTTATAATATTAGTGTAGATGTAGATGTAGATATTCTACTTACCTACTAAAATTCTAAGAACAAAGTAGAAACGATTACTTAGCAAGGTCGATTAATTTCCATACTTATCTACGACGTCGCATAACTGAGATTCATTACAGGTTTGCTCGAGTATAATTGCAAAGAGCATTGCATTGCGTAGTAGGTATAAAGGTTTGTACTTTTTTACAATGCATTAAACTAAAAACTCGGTTCATATCATACTGCAACTGTATTTGTTTTCCGGTATGGGTCAGTTGCAAGACTTTCAAGTCTAGATTTATAGTTCCTGTTTTCCATCACGTGCAATGAAACCCTCCACCTTATCATGTCAGGTCTAGTAACAGGAGATGGATATCCGTTGAAGCGTGCCCTAACGGGAGTCACACTTGAAGTGCACTTGCCATTTGATATGATGAAACGAAATACTACTTCAATCTGCAAGTATTGAATTCGCGAAACTTGCAGTTGCAATATTATTCATCTCGAGATATGTTATACACTATATTCAGAAAAGGCTGCGCGGCTTGTGTTAGTTTGGCATTTTTTGTTTCAACATTAATGTTATAACTATGTTTATTATTGGCAGCAATAACAATAAAATTAACGAGTTTATTGCACTAGACGGCAGGCTGGGCTTGCTTCACGTTCTCGAACTCGAGTGGTGCGTTTTTACGATGTTGTACAAATGAATCATTTCACCTACCCTGACAAGCGTTCTGTTTCTTTCATAAATTACTGATTGATGGCTCATAAGTTCTATAATTAGAAGCGTAGCTTATTTCATTATTCTTATCATCATTAATTTATGAAAGACGACTTTATTTTTACACATACATACGTTGCAGATTTTTTCTTTCTTTATTCGTGTTGTGTACTTTGTTAGTTTATTACTGCTTTTGGGTCATATTTTTTGCACTTAATGCATGTATACTCGGTTTATAGGTAAAATACTCTGTTTGCCCCGATCTAGATATCGGTAATAGGTAGATTTCCTTGGAAATTTACGAATTTGTCATCACCAAAAGTTTTATAATTTGTGTGCATAGATCTAATTTAAACCAATAACGTAAATTTATATAATTATGTAAGCTAATTATAATAATGTAAACTAATATTCTTTTAAAGATCTAATTTCAAAGAACGCACAACGAAAAAAAAACCATCATTACGACTAAGTAGCTGGAGAATGTTCCCTGTCTGGGTACAAAGGCAAAGTTTACAATACTCAGTCGGCTGAAGCACCCTATACTGAAGTAACGTACTCCTGCCTACGTGGTGACTTTAAGTGCGGGACGTGCTGCCAGGTGCTTGTTCAACGTGTCTCCTGGAGACGTCTCGCTCGTACGGTTTTGTAATTCTCTTCATGTTATGCGCTTTATAAAAATGATTCCTGAATCGAGATAATGCGTAATATTACCTTTTTATCTATAAAATATGGCATCTTTAAAGGTCCGGTTAAATGCAGCTACTAAAAATTATAATACAGTTGTTTGGCGGTATCATTATTGCATTTAGAGAATTCATTTTTCCACAGTCTATCTAAGCATACTTAAATTAGGTACTTACGAGTACTTACCTTACCTACTTGTCAACGGTTTGAAATTTATTGTTTAAAACAAAATAGTCCGTTGTTAAGCACCTGCCGAAAACGTGTTTGATAACAATCTCAAAGTGTTTACACTAGCTTATGTTCTTAAGCATCGCTTAGACAAGATTGTAGGGAGCTTGAGTGCTGCTTAAAGCTTTTATTGAAATGTAAACAATTGAGCCTTATGAGTGTTTTGGTTAAAGTGTAGGTACTCATAGTGTTCTGTTTATATTTTGTGGCTGAAATTATTGATTATCACAACATTAATTGTTTTGAATGCATGGTTATAGGCTTCAACGGATAAAAAATTATATATTTACGGAATACGGCTTACTTTATTAAATTGCTTGAAGTTACTGTAATTTTATGGCAACTTAGCTTTTACTACTACCTAATACAGTTAACTAAAAAAAACAAACAAACGAACATTTAGTACCTACCTACGTGATGTGACCGCTGGTCTAATTCATTATTATTCTGTGGGCAAAACAATGCTGCAAAGTTTTCTCAAGTAATTTGTGTGAGCGGATGACGTTCCTTTAATATCAACACGTCCCCTTTTTTATGGTCATTCGAATACTAAATTCCTTGTAGTTATCTCTTTATTTCACTTTTCTGTATTTCCTAAATATGTATATAAGTCTAGATTTTCAGCTGCAATCATTCTCCTTAGTAGTGATGTCTTTCGTAATAGATTATTTATAAGCGCTAGTACGTGCTGTGTTTGTAGTTCGTGACTAGTAACTTGATAGATTAATATCATTAGCAATCGAGGCACGTTCATTGCGAACCACTTCAACTGTAACAGTTATTAGAATATTTCACATATTCTCAAAAGTACGTCTCTTGTTGGCTAGCAGCTTCTTAGTGCTTATATGTTTACATTTTTATGTTTAAATTTTTTTTGGGAGTCACTACATGTTAACTTTGTTTGTAGTAACAATTACTTCGTTTTCCTTGTTTGCATTTCGGAAGTTCGACCAGAGAGTGTAGTATTTTCTATAGTCTGCTGAAGTGCATCGATTAACGGAAGAGGCGGCTCTCCGTTTACAATTAGTGCCTTGTCCCGTTACAACATCATTGTCCGCTATAATACTCCATCACTTATATTCCTTTGTGAACCTAATGGAGGTTCTCAAGTTTTTGTTTGCCGTTTAGTGTTGCATCAGTAAATTAGCTATTGTTCAGAAAAAGCTTTCACATTGCTGTACAAACGACTTTGGAATTTGAATCTTTCAGTACCTTACCTACGTGTATCTCCCACGTGTCTGAACTGAATTCTTCTGAATGAACTTGAGACAATTTATGGTAATAAACCTTGGTTGGGGTAAATTACGTAAGATCACAATAAATCTTCGATGAAGGTCTAATTCATTTAAAAGCGGCGCTAAATGAGGTTTGTATTTACGTAACTTGTGACACGACCGTCCAAACATGTCCATCTGCTCCGCTGAAACGGGTTAGGTTCATAGGGTCTGAATTGTAAAATGACAATGTGAGCATAATGCCTGGATAGAAAAAAGTCTAAGTATGTATACACTTACATGAACATTTTCATATTGTATTTTTTTTTCAACTAGCTGATGGAACCAGCATATTTGCGTAGTCTGCCATCCATTCCATTTCCAATTGAGTGTTCTTTTGAATTAATTATAATCATTATCATATATTTTTCACAAGAACATTTATTTAAGAATTTCGAAAAACTAGGTATCTAATCGTGTATTATAAATTATCAACCGTCATTTACTCACACACGATGTCATGCATGCATGCGTGATGATGATATATCTATTAAATTATAATAGGATTCTAAAATAAAATGCAGGTACTTTCATGTGTAATGTGGGTAAGTATAAGAACTTCAAGTTCAAGCTATCTCTGAATGTTAATCAAAGTATTAAGAAGATTAAGAGCACCTAGATAATAAATTTAATCAGTTTGTTCAGGATTAAAAGCTACCAAAAGCCAAGGACACCACGCTACCCGGGAGCCCGGGCGAGACCTTGTACAACCTTGGACGAGAAATGCCTACGTCCTTGAATACTCTGGGAATAGGGGTTTTGTTGGTTTTGACCTGGTACCCGGCTTTCACGTAAGCTTTTTCATTAGATATAGCGAAATCAAATGAAACTGTCTCTGGACTTCTACTTCCGGACGGTTATTACGGGCCTACATAACTTTCTGCTTCACATCTTTACTTCTAATTGCTTGATAATGTCTTGTTATTATCATAATGACGTGTTAAAAGAGATTTGCCTCATTTATGTAACAAAAGAGAAGATACGGTTGTCTTTATGATCGTATTAGAACCGAAGCATTCGACTATCTATGAATTAGCACATCTAAACCTATTTTTATCAATTTAACGCCTTTAGTTTCATGTTAATTGCGCTTCGAAATTATCCGTTCTTTTCAATCAATATCGTCACACTGAACGTCTTTTATTTCATGTGTCTGATGATATGCGTGCTCTAAATAGGTACATACGCCATTATATTTTGAATTGTAAATATTAACAATTGAACCTGAAATTGTCATGTTTGATTGGTTTTTTTTCACACATCACCAATTCGTTATTATAATTTATAAGTACCTACTTCCTTCGTACAGTCGAAGCCAAATTAAATGCTTTTGGAATTATTATTCTTTGACTGTGTCTTTTCCCAGAGAGCAACTGTATTGTACCTACATTGTGTGTAAATACTTGAGTGATTTACATAAGCTCATGCATCACTTTCGTCACACAATCTATCACTCGGACAACGTGCAGCGTCGTTTCGCGTCTGACTGTTTGGTCTATACGTTTGTTTGCAATAAAATCAATACCATTGTATAGTGAACTATGTGTTGTTCGAATAACATTACCTACCAATTTATCACACTTCTCTTTCTCACAAATACTTGGTGTGAAAGCTGTTCTGCTTTCTTTTACTGCCACGAATTGCTTTCATCAAACTTCAATGTGATCGTAAAATATTGTAACCATGCCACTATCGCCGCTAAGTATCATTTACAACAAATATGAAACTTTATTCAACTTGTGGTTATTTGAAATGTAAAGATCATTACATGTTATTACAGCATTAAAGGTTATAACCGATTCACCTAGGTTAGTTAACCAACTATATTTATGTATAACCTTTATTAGTAAAAAGGTACTTATGTAAGTATGGCAAAGAGTAATAAAGTCAACACTACCCACCTCATTGTCAAGGGCGTTATAGGCATTTAAGGCATTAGTGGCGTGGCCGAGGAAATGGGATTATTTTTGGGCGGATATTAAATTATAGGCGGTAAAACCCGCATTACCAGTCCTATTGAGGTCGAGATTTATGATCCATTATCAATCATTGATGACGAACGATTCTACTTTGTCGACCAAGAATTTTGTTGCCGTGGCTAGGCCCCTGTGATTCAAAATTTAACGAGAAAACGTCCTGTCTTTACAGTGTATTAATAAAATATGTACCTACCTAACATGAAGAATGATGTGATAAATAATCGGGAACAAATTAAAACATCTTAACCATACAAAAAGCATCCAACCCATAGGAGTGATCCGCTAACTGCAAAGTTAACACTTCCTTTCTATGTAAGCAAACCAAATGACCCATAGACATTGTTTATGGAAGCAGCACGTGGTTGCGCACGCGCCGGAATCTTCCAGCGATCGATACCACAGAAGAAACAATAGTACTAAGTGGATACTTGTATGAAGTTGCGTGACATTGTTCTAGGGCCTAACGCACCAGTCGTCAAACCGCCTCCTTTCATGCGAAGAATTTAAATTGATACTTCCGTCCCCCAATAAGGACTACGATCTTCGGACTAATTACCTCATTACAAATTGTAAACTGAGATGAAAAGCAACCATCAATACGTCTACCTTTCTACTTCCTTTGCCAGTTTAACTCGCTTTCTTTTCACATTTTCTTTTAGATCTATGTACGTTTATTTTTTTTTATAGTCTTAACATTGTTGTTTCTAGATCATCTGCAAAAAGCAATTCTATTTGCATGAGAATTAAGGTCAAGGCTATCTTATCGGTTTCTGTGATACTATTGACGTCTGTGTAGTTCCCAAAAAATGTATTCTATCAAATTAATACATACTCGCTTCTGCATTTCGCAAACATGTTTACAAGTGGGTGCATAGTATAGTACAGGTAGTATTATAGGTAGTTCAATATATTTATAGTATAAAGTTAATTACGTATAGAATTTCTCAAGAAAATAACCTATTAAAAAGGGTTCACTTAGTCTGTTTGCAGACACTAACGACAAATCGCAGAAATAGTGTGGTTTAACAATACCACGTTACTGCGCCGTGGTACAGTCAACATCATATAACTAGTAGTTCGCCCCGAACTGAGATCTCGTGATGCGACCCGACGAACGCACCAAATCTTTGATTAGGTGGTAGTCAGAGGCAAGTCCAAACATTATGTTTGGACTTTTTTCTGACTACTGCCTACTAACTTGGTACGGTAACAAAGTTTCAACACTATTGGCCTATTTATTGAAGAGTTCCGGTGAACAGACCTTGGCTCCATCATCAGACCTGGTCATTGTCACCATTTTATGAGAACTGAGTACCTCCTTAATTTATTTCAAGAAAAAAAATTAAGAAAAAGCAAAGGAACTGGTCGACCAGTAGAAAAACCTTGATGACAACGAAACTCTTAGAGATGGGAGCTCTTGGATCGCTGGTTATCTTAATTTAACTTTTATTATTTTATCTCAAAAACCGAGCGTCCCAAAAAAAAAGTAAAAATTGTTTTAGGATGTCCAAATAAAGCCCTTTCATATGACATGTAACTTGATTTTTTTATGTAACTTTTTTTATTTTTGGCCCCTTAAAAAACCCCATATCTCAAAAACCCTTCATCCGATTTTACTCATATACTTACCAGTAAATTTCTCAAGTACAAGCTATCGACATATCAAATTTCATGCAGATCTGACCAACGTTTCTAAAGTTATCGCCAGACAAACATACATACATACATACATACATACATACATACATACATACATACATAAAATGCCAAATCGCCCAAGTTGAAACTAAGATCTTCGTTCGCTTCGCTCACTCGATCAATTAAATAAATATTTAAGACAAATTATTGTAAAACTTAGAAGAGTCAGTGCTTTTTAAGTAAATTTTAAAGGTACAATCAACAGCCAGTTTCATTGACCTCATCTTCATAATGATAATGAAGTGTGAACAATCCAATTAGAATACCTCAACAGCTCTCACCACCACCACGCGTTCATTTAATTTCCTCGCTGACCACAATACCGCTTGTTGGTCCAATGCAAGTAATTAACTTTACCAAGCTTACTTGGTATAGGATAAGAGGCGGACCCGCCCGACATTAAACATTAGATCCAGAGTAAAGTTGTTTTGTTGCGTTGTCTAAACTTCGTCTAGCGTTCGGTCTTCGGGTCAGCCGAAACCCTGCAAATCCAGATTAGGTTTATACACCATTTAAAGCCAACTCGTGATTCAAATATGAAAGGAATCTTTATTTTCACCCCTGAAAATGTGGTTCTGTGTTTGCAAACGAGCCAAGTGGCAGCTGTTTTTCCAGTGAATGCAATTTCCCGCAAGCCGTTTTCTCCATTAAGCCAACACTTTACGGAAGAGATTAATTTAGTCCCATCCCTCCATGTTCAAGCTTTCTGTTTCTTTTTGGATTTTCCGACCGTACTGTCCTTGCCACCGGCTGTATAAATCGTCTGAGTGCAAAGAATTACGCTAATATTTACATGCATCTATTTTCAGTTGGCGCCTGTTGTGACATAAAATACAGTCGTGTTTACTAAAAATATTCAATGTCCGATCAAGGTTAGAACCCAGCCACCGGAGCTCGGCTGCTGCTCTGTAGCTTTTCGCTAATCGATACATTACAATGGCCATGAACTCGAACCGACGCTCGCAGCAGGCGTGCTCCATAGGAAATTGACGGAACAAGTAAAACCTCACGACTTAGGACTTAGAAGAGCAAAAACAATATTTGCTTTCATGTTTGCTCACGATTTCATCTGCAACCATGTTTGTACAACTGCTCCCAGCTATTACCTAGCATGTTGTCTGTCCGACCAGATATCTAGCTCCCTGTAATCATTATGTAGAAACTATGGCGTGTCGCCATCGTCTGGCGCCGCGGGAAAAAGTTGTACACTTACTGCACGGGGACCACATTGCTTTTCACGTTGCGTCATCTGCTTTGGAAGATACAGCTTTTTGTTACATAGAAACGTTCCGGATCGGTCTTTCAAACCTTATAAGTTTTTGCTTCTGGTTTGTCAGTATCAGTAGGTTATTCTGTACTTAATGTTTTGAGCCGCCCTCGTTTCAAGCCAGAACTTTATTTGTTTAGTTATGAGGTTGAAATCCGTCAACATCAACTTCTCGCTTGCACATTTCAACATTTGTGAATATATAAAATTACTAAAAAGAGTTGTGAAAAATCGCAAACAAACAAGTTTCTGGTTCGGTTACAATATAATGCAGGTTCAGCAAAAACATCATTTTGATTCAAAAAGTTACCTACGAGCTGATTTCACCATGCTCTGTTAGTTGCTAATCAAGGATTAATGGACCGTTAAATCTAACCTTAGATGTCAAACGCGTACATTTTCACATGCTCGTATTTAACGGCCCTTTATTCCTTTGTTTATCTAACACAGCATGGTGAAATCAGAGCGAAAGGTTTGATTAAGTACGAAAATTAGTTAGGCATATTTTTTGGTGGGAAAACTTGTTTGGATCAAAATGTCATTTTAATAGGTAGGTATTAAATCATGAAACAAAATCAAGGCCGCTGGCAATATTTCCTGGAAAACCATTTTGTCCGATTTTGCAACCCAGTGACTTCTATTAAGTATAACACGAATTCATTTAAAGAAAAAGAGCAGCTGCACCTCTCCCCTCATTCTAATCATTGTTCGGCCAAAGGGTCGTCCTGAATGGGGAGCAATGGCCGGAATACGTGAAAAAAAAACAACTAGTAAAACTCATCCAGGTACGGGACTTGATCGATTTAATAACAGACGAACTATTTCACGAATTGATCTTAAGAGACCAGAAGCTTGTTCTTCTTGTCGTGTGACTAGTTTCTTTCGAAATAGTGTGGTGAAAGGAATAGTGCGCCTCAAGAGGCTCCATACGAGCACTTGACATATGATTTAGACATCTTTTTAGGTTCTACGACATGCCCGGTTTCCTCACGATGTTTTCCTTCACCGTTTGAGAGTAGTGGCATTGTAACCGGTTTTGAACCCATAACCTATGATCACGAAAGTCGGGCCGCTACCACTAGACCACCAGTGCTCTCAGAAGCTTGATGATACCTGTAAGTCCTAATATGTAACGAAACTTTTCCTTATTATGTAAGTTACAGCAATTTGTGTACTAATAAAAACATTTAAGAGAAAATAACAACTGATACCACCCAGTGTCTAAACTACCCATCTAATTCAGATAAAATGATGATACATTTAGGAACCTATTATCTAAACATCAATAATTATGCAAAATACCACCTACAACCACTGACAAATTATCAATACTCGTAGGTTACTCTCAAATCTACCGCATATTCGATGAGGACAGACAATGACAAACTAACAATCTGTTTTGTTATGTACACTACCTACCTATGCGCTATGCGCTATATGTTGCTAAATGCGGTTCCTCCATTGTCGAAAATTAATTTGGTGTCGATTTTGATAGATTTATGGATATTTACTGTTTGGCGAAATGGGGGGAGGCTTTTGCGCAACACATATTGTTGCTAAATATGCCTAATGCCCCAGTACCTAGTCATAATAATGGATATTAGCGATATGAGTACCGCACTTTTTTCGTGATATAATTCCGTTTTGTGGACATTAACTAGGAAACTTCGATCTTAATACAAGTGCATTCGGTTATTTATACTCGATAGTTAAATAGAATGCTTTAAAGCCTGACAACCGTCATAGAACTTCTCGTTTGCGCATTTCTGTAACTTGATAAATCAAATTATATTTTTACTAAACCGTTATGATTTTATCTCCAAAAAATATTTGAAATGTTGCGAAAGGCAATTCTTGATAGATAAAGCCGCGGCCGTTGGCTAGTGAGTGTGTAACATAAAATATTGCATTGTCGTAGTGCAGTTTAAATAAAAAAACATTAAAATTGTGATCACGTATCTCATAAAATGTTAATCGCATTATAACAAGTGCTCTTCGGTTCATTTGGTATTCATATGCTAAAGAATATTAACGCAACAATTATGATAATCGTTACTGGTTTCATCTGGATCTGGATCAACGCGAAGATTCAATTATTGCTGTTCCAAGAGTTCATAAATAGATCACAATAGAAATGTTCTTATCTATGCATAAGCAATGGTATGACACTTAGCGATTTAAATATTTAAATTGGAACAATAAATATTCACAGCATGTAACCTACCTTCAAATATTTTTATTTCAATGATAAAATTGTGTGAAGTATAGATCTTAATTTTACTACTTATACCTACCGAATTAATTAAATCAAATCAAAAAAAAAAAAAAAATATATATTTTTTATTTTTGATTTTTGACTACTTATACCTACCGAATTAATTAGTAAGGCTTTAACTAACTAAATTGATATAGAAGCTAGTTTATATTTCAGAATAAATATATATCTGAATTAAATTCATCTGTTAAGGCGAAGACAAGAGCTAATGTGACTCTCGCTCGCACGTTTCGACATGTTTAAAGATATAAAATCACTAAACTCATTTCGAAAAATGGCTATCAACCATCTTGTTTGCAATCACATTGCACACAGTTTAGTAAAAATTTCAAAATGCTTGATTGCGATTTTTCGAAAATGAGTTTAGTGATTTTATATCTTTCAACATGTCGAAACGTGCGAGCGAGAAGTTGTTTGATAGTTGTCAGCCCCTTAATGGAAATTCTACTCCCCCTGATGTCAGACAGACGGGTATTGGAAGTGCATTAAGCTATTAGTAAACAGTTAGTACATTTCGCGCCGAAGAGGGAGAAAATGAGGGTATTTTGCTTTGTAAACGAAACCTTCGTTCCGTACTTCCGTATCGCCTCCAACACTATACCAACTACATAATGGATGCCTCCTTGTCATACCGAGATATAGGAATGATTGTAATATTACGAGCCAGACGCGAGATCTATGGCAATGAACGCCCACGTAAAGTATACGTGATTAATTGCTTATATTGCTATATTATTGGCTATTATGAACTGCGAGCGAGGCCTTTGCAATCAAGGTTAAATACCTATTAGCCAGAATAAGACTTCCCATTCGCTTGGAATCGTAATAATCTACGTCTGTACGTAGCTAAAAGCTCGTGGAGCAGTAGGTAAGTGTAGGTATGTAGGGATCGATGTTTAATATTCTGCTATTGACAGAAGCAACTCCAGCAAATAATAAAGAAGCATGAATACAGTCAGGTTCATTAAGGGAAGGTCACCATTGCGTTATTTCTTCAAGATCAGGGCCACACGGTCACCGGCCGTTAACAATAATATACAAGCTATTCAACTGGCCTGTTCGAGAAGACAACATTTTTTATGCTCTCCCTTGGTCGTTGCCGTCAACGATGATGTCATCTACTTATCTTTAACGCACACAACTCGCGAAACACGTTGCTTTACACAAATAATAATACCAAGAGTTTTTGTCTGTATCTTTAATGGAAAAGGCAGGTACCTAATCATTCAGTAGCTGAATTAATTTTATGATTATAGAGAAGGCACGGTATGTAGAGCCTACAAAGTAATTGGATCACCTTGCAAGCATTTGATGAAATAGTTCCATATAATGATCACCAGGGTTTCCACATAGCCATTTGACTTGGGCGTATAATAGCTCAATAATTGTCCTAATATTAAACTACGAGAATTTCCCAACGCCATCATAACTAATGGTAGGTATCCATCCACATCAAAAACGACGTCGATCATCTTAAATATCGCTATTATTAGGTATAACATGATAAATGTTGATATCGTAAAATAAGGCAGAAAGTTTATCAAAACCAAAAAGTCTCGCAAGGAATTTAATAAAGTCAAGTGTATTTGTTGTGGCAGACTTGGACTGCTGGTGCCGAGTACTTGCGAGGAAGGGAGGCGTCGCGCGGGCGCGTATCGATCGGGCCACCTCACGGCGCGGCCTGCATACGGATACAAGAATCGCCCTCCGCTCAGCCCCTTATCAGCCACTTCCCTAGACTAGACCCTAAGCCCTTCGTCAGTGTCGTGACCTCGCTGATTATTGTGACAACTGCGTCAGAAGGCGTCTACTACCTACTAAACAAAGTTCCTAAATAGTTACAAGATACTTTGATTTGCTAACTGAAAAATAAGACTCATTGAAATCCGCCAACAGACACCTAAGTCATTTTCGTTGTAAAAGCCATATTTTCAACTCCAACAAGGTATTTCAGACCGTAAAAATGTAAAAGGGCGATGACGCGACGGTTGTGTCACAATGTTATGACACGCGGATGTAGCGGGTCTAAATTACAAAAAGCTTTCCTCGTTCACCCTACGCCCGAGGGACGTGACCTCGTTCCGTGGAGATTGCAAGAACAACATTTACCTAGACGTATTCTTAACAATGACGTCACGGGGCTTGCATCTATAGAAATGATGGGACGGTTAGTTCGAGGCGTCTTTTCAATACCGTTAAACGTTGTAAGCCGATTAATGTGATTGATTAATCTCTTAACTCCCAGAAACTTCTAAACGCAATGCCGCTGGCTTGAAATCTAATATCTACTTGAAGCAAATAAGATCGCTTCTCCTGTTACGTGAAACAGTCTTATTTGCATTTCCTTTATTCGCTTCGTGAAGACAAAGCAGAAGGCGGTTTCCCGTCGAGTAGCTATTCAGCAAAAAGAATCACACAAGCCGGATAGGTGTAAGAAAACATTCCGAGAAAGAAAGTAATTTTCAGTCTGTTCGAGCACGCGACAATATGTATCAGCTCTTCAATGCTTTGCTTATTTATATTGGTGTTCCTAGTGTATTGAATGCTCTGAACTTATTAACTCCTTTAAGGACTATTCTTGTCGACCTTATTAAATTATGCCCAATTCAAAAACTTCACCATTTCCGCACAAGGCGTGTAAGTTAGCACTCCTCAAATTTCGAAACAGCCGTTCTAGCCGCGAGTTTCCCAAACTTCCTTTGTCGTGCTTGGCTATTTAGCTGATTATGTTTCTGGGGTGGTTCGCGCCCCAAAAATTGACGCAATTTTCCGGCCGAGATCACGCCTACTTATTTCGTCGCGGAATGTTTCGCGCTTGCAAACGGTTTAGTAGGCCAACCGAGGGTTTGAAGGTCCGTGTTTTAATTTGATAACTGAAGGAAACTCTGTAATATAAATTTGAAATTAATACAACTTCCCCTTATAAATTTCAAATGAATAATCCCGTAATAATGAATAATTATAAGATTATCTCAATTAAAAAGATAATCCAAATTATGAAATGGGATTACCTGGAATAGATGGGATGGATGGTATTTCACAAAATATATTCGTTTTTATCAACGAACCTATGTGTCCTAGTGTTGCGTTGAGAGATGTGCAGCATATACGACACACATACTCTAAATCATCTGTCTGGGGTAAAGTTTTATAGCTGACAATCAATGACAATTTCTGTCTAATAAATCTGTTCAAAGATTACCTAGAATGCTACTTAAATAATAACTGTGAACTTTACATAAGCTCAGCAGCAATGATTCAGTTGGTTTTTATACCTTAAACCCATACTGTGGACGATATAGATTAGCATACCGCGTTACGAGATGCATAGTTAACTAACAGCGGGCGGCAGGACACGCCAAACGGAAATGACCATCTCGCAGCCGGAGACCGGAGTGTAGGCAATTTAGATCTACGCTCTTCCTAGCCCTCCTGGGCAGTCCATTATTGTTTTGCCCTCTAAAATAATAGTTCTGACGCTGCATTCAAAGATGGCAAGAATCCTTACTCAAATATAGCATCATACTAAAACTGAATCGGTGGTAAATTCTTCAATTTGACTCTTCTTTTAGACTATGAATCTGAGCAAGTTCCAAGCAGCCAAGCCTAGAAGAATGCTGTCAAACTATGGCTCGCGGTTGGTAATTTTTTAAATACGTACGCCACAAAGGCTGGAAAACCCTGTAAGATCTTCATGCATTTTATCACTACTTTAATATTTTGGATATCAGACCGAAGCTGATATTACTTACTTCTTACTGGGATTAATCTCAATTCTCTTTTTTAATCACTCATTCAGCAAATTAAATATTTCGTTGGTATTATTGATCTATATTTAGGTATATGCTAGGTGTATTGGCCCTTGAGTTGTTTACCTGTCTACTAATTGAACCGTATAACTTAATTATAGGCCGATACTAAACCTGAACTTCGTGGATCCTCCGGTGAAAATATAAATAAGATGCCAAAAGGTGAGTGATTTTAATTTGTTACCTTCCAGTGCCATATTTAAAGCTTTACCAAACTAATTAACCTGTCCTCATACGTTGGTGAAATGGAATAGCTGATCGATACAGCGACGCCAATTTGTCGTGTCACTACGGAGCGAGCGGGCGGCCGATGGGGTTTCAACAATCGACACTGTTGCTATGTTTACATGACACAGAACTTCTCCAGACTATTTAGTCTTAAATTCATGTGAATCATCTTGGTATTGTGAAAGATAAATTGATTTATCCCAGTCATTTCAATAAGTAGTTGAGTCAACATTATTCTGATCCGTTTCCGTTTGCGCATAGTCATAACTGAATTTATTTTTTTGCTAAAGTTCTGGACAACTACCAAACAATTTGCGTCTTTCATTTATCAATGGGTTACTAACAAAAAAACTGCCCTCATCTGAATATTCTGAACACAGGCATGTCTGATCCATATCATTGAAAAATTAATGTCACTGTACCGCGAACAATTTTAATTCAATACTGCACAATCATAAAAATGTGAAAACTTTTAACGTGTGCAAATGGTGTGAAGATACCAGGAAATTCCCTTGTTTACTTTTGAATTTAGATACAATGAGGGAACTATTGTATTGTGCGATGCAACACTGCGATATCTGCATTGTTGTCTACATTACAGTGTTCCGCAGCTGCGGTTTTTGGTGCGGATGGGGACTCGGGGAGTTGCAAATTATGTTACCATTTCAAAATTATGATAACATGTCTCAAAACCGGTACTGCCTTATAAAATCACCTTATCCACATCAGTAGGTATAGCAGTAAACATAATGCTCGTGCATGAACAGTTCAGATAAAGCGTTTTTATTACCTACTCCTTTGCTGGAACCTTTTGAAACTCTTATCGCTATTGCTGAATGCAGTTGAGTTTCAAAGCGATGTTAGGTAAAATCAATGATTAGCAAAATTAGGAGATAAAAACCAGGACTGCTGATTTTCTCAAGTAGGTTTTTAAACTAGGTAAGTAGGTATTATAAATATTACGACTAGCAAAGATAGACTAAAATAAATGTAATTTATTCATGCTCCAATAGCTAGTTAGGCGAATTTGCACTACAAAACCGCTATTTTCGGCTCGAGCGACCTATTGTCAAATCTTTCTTTCAAGCGTTCAAATTCTAAAGCCCAAGGCTTTTCAATGCATTCATTTTATTGGTGGTTAGGTAGTGGTTATTGGGCCCATCGATAATGATTTAGTGAGTCGATTGCATAAGCCCAACGCATGTGAACCGGTTTCAAGAAACGTGTTAGGAGGTCCTCTTCCAATCCAAGCTCGTGTAGAAGTAACACGGACTTCCTCTGGCTATCCGTCTCAATAATTAAGTATAATCCGTACCGTAGTACAGTTGCCTATTTGAAACATTGGTCTAATCTCAGTTCTTAAAAATGCTAGGTAGACTTACGGGGAACATTCTGTTTGGCGGAACTATAGGTTCCCAAGTAATTATGAAATACTATGAAGTTCAGACGTTGGTGATCAAGACAAACTTCGGCTTACTTAAGTAAACTAAGAGATATAATCTGATAAAATAGACCGTAATCCTTCTAATAATACTAGGATGTTATTTGGACGAAAAATAAGAAACATGTTAGTACCTACGTAATTAGATAAATAGCTACATAGAATTCGTAAGCCAATAACTGAACACAGCACATCTTTTATGAAGTAAAAAATAAAAAACCTTTAACATAAATCTTACCTGTCGCAAAAAGGTTTCAGCAGAAAATTCTTCTATTTCACAAAAATATTTCACTCACTGTTCAGTTTCAATGTTTCACTTACAATGTTCGTTTTACAAAAAACACGGGAGATTTATTGAATCTGTGAAGAACCTATACGGTACCGACGCAGTTAGAAGTCGCCGGTAAACTGAACGCGCGGTCCCGCCACGTTCCGCGGGGGATTGGATTGGAACATGCTCAGTGCCGTCCTCCGCTGACGCACTTCTGTAGGTACCTACTGACTCTTTTGTAAGCTATGGCACGCCGCTATATAGACTGTTGCGTAATCTGCGCCATTGGCAGTTTCATGGTGCGAGTAATATAGACCTAACCAGGTAGGTACCTACTCTTTTATTAGACACCTACGTAGCTACCCAACTCAGGCACCTCTTCGTCGGAAGATGTCCTAAGGTCTAACCTAACCTACCAAGAACCTACGTCATCACTACTGCCACTACTAGGTACTGTCATCGCTACCCCCTTTTCTTTAATCGTATTGCTTTTAGAGTTATCTACTAAAGTATTAGCATAAACATTTACTGGTTGAGTTTCAAAGTTATTGAATTATTCCATCTTCCATATACCTACCTACCTGCATACCAATTAACTAATAAGTATGTAGGTAGGTAAACAATACCAGCCCACCTACTCCAGAATCTAGGTAGGTACCTACCTACCTACCTACCGAGTTGATAAAGGTTCTCATAACGAACGAAGTTTTTAAGCGACAGAAAGTGAGTTTATCCCCATGGTCACGAACGACCCAAATTCACCATAAGTTTTCATTAAATTAATTACCTACCTTTACGTAGATAGGTATTCCGGCTAAATTAATTTATCATGAAGGCTTAGCTCGTAAGTCGACACTGGGCGGCTCGCTACTGCCCAGTAGGTAGTCAGCATTTTAGCGGCTGCCTAGTGAAACTTTCTGTTGCTAGGTATTGTTTGGATATTTACCCAGAGTATTTTTATAATCCCAAGGAACCTGGAGCCAGTATCTACTTGGTACGAATAGATCTGAGGGGATATCTACCGTGCCTGAGACAGGCTGACACCCTATAGGGACAGCCAGCATGGTATGATTCAACTTGTCTATAGCTAGATAAATAGATACCCCTGGTTTTTTCTTAGAAATCATTTTTGCAATGTACCTAATACCTACCTACCTAGGTAGCATAAAATGGAAATAATGGAGAACGAAACGAAAATGATATCATGTGGGTAACCTATCTAATAGATAAGTAATTAAGACATTTTATTTCTTCATAAATAGCTACCGCTGTACGTAGTAGGTATTTTTTTAGTTCTTTGGTAAATACCTAAGAACCTACCTAGTCATACATTTTAATCAAGGTTCAATCATTTTATAGTTTTGCTACTCGACACAAGATGGCAGAGTGACTAAATTCTACTTCGACCAAAGAACCGTAGTACCTATACATACAGTGCAACGCGCTTTGTGTATACTACATATAATTTTATTGACGAAATAACTCACTCTGTGTGTCATAGATTTATAATACTACTACTAGGTACTACTACTACTAGGTACTGTGTGTGTATACGTTACGTTCTCTTCTCTCGTTCGTTCTTTACTTCATTTTACATGTTTACCTAATTTTTTATTCTTTTATACCTTAGATCCTTAGATCAAGTATACAATAGATAGAGCATCAAATAATAATACCAAGAGTAAGAGAGACGCAATAATACAAATTATACCTATGAGTGAGAGAAATATAATATAAATGTTCTGTCCCTTTCTGCGTATACGTTTTTGATTGTTTAGCACCAAGTTTGGTGCTAAACAAACCGCTTGGTGCTTGTGAGTTTACAGGTGTTTAGTGCCAAAGTTCTTTGAAAATAGTGTGTGCCTAGGTCCCAGTATACGTAGAGTTAAGTTTATAATGTGGTGCATTGTAGTATTTTAGGCTGTGATAATTATACAGCTCGGAAAACTGAAAATTAAGCTTCCTTCGGTAAGTAGCACTTTTATGTTCTATTTGTCAATTAAACCATAAAACGGAGAATGCACAGTGTCCACAATTAATCATTTAACGGTTGTGCTTACTTTCTATCGCATATCATAGTAGATTTCTAGAATTTAATTATTTTGTAAAATTAAGTATAGGTTACTATAAACCACACAAATGACATGGCTATTCAAACCGATACAGTTCTATCATAGATTTATAATACTATAGATTGCCTACGAGCGTATACCCGAGCAAGACGGACAACAAGTACATACAATTTATGGGTTGCCACATCTTACTATTTTCACCCAACCAAGCATAAGCTATGCTGTCGCCGCGGCTCCAGTTGTTTGTTTAATTATGTTTAATTAAAGCTAGTTTCTGCAGTTTTATAGTTTGTACCCTCCTCTAGGTTACGCCATTTTAATATCTTCTAAGGAATGAGCTAGAAAAAAGCCTACACAGCTCAGTTGGTAGCCTTCTGCGCCGTAGGCCGTGGGTTCAATCCTACCGAGAACAAACATTTGTGTGATGTGATACTAGACGTTTGTTCTCTGACTGGGTGGTTGTGATTTGGCTTATTTTGGGGCTATATAGTGCTGTGTGGAGCGTCCACCAATATTTATAAAAAATAAAATAAAAAAAACAGGGCGAACTGGCACTAAGCTGGCATTTTAGACATTGACATCAGAACCCTAGGCCCCGCGAGCTAGAGTCCTGGATTTTCCTAGTGAGGGGGACAGAGCTAGCTAGTGGTGCTATTCTTCACATTCTACCACCTACCAATAGTTTAACTATGTTACTGCACCAGCTAGGTAAAATTTTTATGAATAAAAAACAATTTATTTATTTATCATTGATTTATTTATTCTACATCCCTACTCATCAGAAACTGTAATTCAAAAGGTTAATTTATAACGCGTGCTTCAATTTTAAATTAAGTAGGTATAAACAATACATCTTAACAGGAGGAAGCCAGCTTATGCTAGAGCTGACCATAAGCCTGAGCAATGCCACCACTTTGCCCTGAAGCGCGAAGTGATGGCATTATGAATACAGCTATCCTCAGAACATCACTATGAATATGTCATAAATACATTAAAATATATCACGTGTAAGTACGTATTTATTTATTAGACGATGAATATTTAATAGTTTGTACATAACAATTTCAGATGAGAATATTTTCTTAATTCTCACTTTTTAAAGCAAGATTTTTAGTATTTTAGTTTTTGAACATACTTTTTATATCCAGAAAAAAAAATACCGTTTATGTTGAAATAGCCCAAAAGTTTTTTAGTCCGTAAGTTTCTTGCCTGTTCTTCTAGGCTTTGGTCGCGCGCGAGGAACTGGCGGTACATTCACCTAGTACCAATTTAAGACGTTTCAAAGAGATCCTTGTGATTGTACTGAATAAAGACCGTTTTGATTTTGATTTTGGAGCTTGGTGACCTGGAGCTTGGTAACCCGTAGCTTTAACCCACCAGCCCAAAGTAGTTGCATCTTTGGGAAATCTGTAAAACAAACATGTTATTATTAGGCATATGTAGGTATTTAATCATACTACGCGATGGTGGTCTCAGACATAAAATAACTACCAACTTCTCATATGAAAATCGTGAGGAGACTTAAATTATTAAAATGTAACGCAAAGCTAAAAAAATAAATTAAATGAAATTAAAATATATGTACCTACTACCTATACCTATATTATATTTTTTTTCATTATGTACTTAAGTCAAACAAACCTTATTTCTTTGAATAAGGTAATAATAAGTTGCGACATTGTCATTTGTTTTCTAGATTATTGTGTGTATTTGAACTTATCCTAACATA
The DNA here is from genome assembly GCA_932294275.1 of Chloroclysta siterata. Taxonomy (NCBI): domain Eukaryota; kingdom Metazoa; phylum Arthropoda; class Insecta; order Lepidoptera; family Geometridae; genus Chloroclysta; species Chloroclysta siterata. The sequence goes on along the minus strand of OW028600.1, from coordinate 12,868,892 downwards.
TCAGAGTCGCCCTAAATCCACCCTAAAGTTGTTCGTTTCCCAACATTTTTGGCAAATAGATTTTGTTTTAGTTGGCAGCCCGAAAGATCGTATAACCCAGCCAAATTATGTTTCTATAGAACTGTATCGGTTTGAATAGCCATGCCATTTGTGTGGTTTATAGTAACCTATACTCAATTTTACAAAATAATTAAATTCTAGAAATCTACTATGATATGCGATAGAAAGTAAACACAACCGTTAAATGATTAATTGTGGACACTGTGCATTCTCCGTTTTATAGTTTAATTGACAAATAGAACATAAAAGTGCTACTTACCGAAGGAAGCTTAATTTTCAGTTTTCCGAGCTGTATCATTATCACAGCCTAAAATACTACAATGCACCACATTATAAACTTAACTCTACGTATACTGGGACCTAGGCACACACTATTTTCAAAGAACTTTGGCACTAAACACCTGTAAACTCACAAGCACCAAGCGGTTTGTTTAGCACCAAACTTGGTGCTAAACAATCAAAAACGTATACGCAGAAAGGGACAAAACATTTATATTATATTTCTCTCACTCATAGGTATAATTTGTATTATTGCGTCTCTCTTACTCTTGGTATTATTATTTGATGCTCTATCTATTGTATTCTTGATCTAAGAGTTCTATAGAAACATAATTTGGCTGGGTTATACGATCTTTCGGGCTGCCAACTAAAACAAAATCTATTTGCCAAAAATGTTGGGAACCGAACAACTTTAGGGTGGATTCGACTCTGATATGTTAGGTTATGTTCAAATACACAAATGGGCTAGAAAAAAAATGACAATCTCATTTTGAATGAGAAGTTGGTAGTTATTTTGTGTCTGAGACCACCATCGCGTAGTATGATTAAATACCTACTTAAGGCTAATAATTACATGTTTGTTTTACAGATTTCCCAAAGATGCAACTACTTTGGGCTGGTGGGTTAAGCTACGGGTTACCAAGCTCCAGGTCACCAAGCTCCAAAATCAAAATCAAAACGGACTTCAGTACAATCACAAGGATCTCTTTGAAACGTCTTAAATTGGTACTAGGTGAATGTACCGCCAGTTCCTCGCGACCAAAGCCTAGAAGAACAGGCAAGAAACTTACGGACTAAAAAACTTTTGGGCTATTTCAACATAAACGGTATTTTTTTTTCTGGATATAAAAAGTATGTTCAAAAACTAAAATACTAAAAATCTTGCTTTAAAAAGTGTGAATTAAGAAAATATTCTCATCTGAAATTGTTATGTACAAACTATTAAATATTTATCGTCTAATAAATTAACACGTACTTACACGTGACATGTTTTAATATATTTAAGACATATTCATAGTGATGTTCTGAGGATAGCTGTATTCATAATGCCACCACTTCGCGCTTCAGGGCAAAGTGGTGGCATTGCTCAGGCATAAGCCTGAGCAATGCCATAAGGTCACCATAAGGTCAGCTCTAGTTTATGCTGGCTTACTCCTGTTAGGATGTATTGTTTATACCTACTTAATTTAAAATTGAAGCACGTGTTATAAATTAACCTTTTGAATTACGGTTTCTGACGAGTAGGGATTTAGAATAAATAAATCAATGATAAATAAATAAATAAATGATAAATAAATAAATTGTTTTTTATTCATAAAAATTTTACCTAGTTGATGCTAGCTGGTGCAGTAACATAATTAAACTATTGGTAGGTGGTAGAATGTGAAGAATAGCACCACCAGCTAGCTCTGTCCCTCTCACTAGGAAAATACAGGACTCTAGCTCGCGGGGCCTAGGGTTCTGATGTCAATGTCTAAAATGCCAGCTTAGCTGGGTAAAAAGGGATTCTCCAAACATTATACACTAGCAGTTCACCCTGTTTTTTTTTATTGTTTTTTAATCAATATTGGTGGAGATTTCACACAGCACTATCTAGCCCCAAACTAAGCCAAATCACAACCACCCAGACAGAGAACAAACGTCTAGTATCACCTCACACAAATGTTTGTTCTCGGTAGGATTGAACCCACGGCCTACGGCGCAAAAGGCTACCAACTGAGCTGTGTAGGCTTTTTTCTAGCCCATTCCTTAGAAGATATTAAAATGGCGTAACCTAGAGGAGGGTACAAACTATTTCACTGCAGAAACTAGCTTTAATTAAACATCATTAAACAAACAACTGGAGCCGCGGCGACATCATAGCTTATGCTTGGTTGGATAAAAATAGTATGATGTGGCAACCCATAAATTGTATGTACTTGTTGTCCGTCTTGCTCGGGTATACGCTCGTAGGCAATCTATAGTATTATTAATCTATGCCTTAGATCATATTATAAATCTATGTTTTATACCTACCTATCTTTCTTTCATTCATTCATTTTCATTCATTTAATTTTATTTCATTTCGTTCATTCGCAGCACCTTCACACAACCTGCACGCGATGCTTGTGTAAAATCGTAAAATAATTATCCGTACGTAATGTATGTTCAATTTTTTCCTCTCTACTACAAGATAGATTGTTTGTTAAGATTTCTCTAATTCATTTTCTCCTTTTTTCGTTAGTGAAAGTACATATTGTAAACTATTTGTAGATGGCACCGCCTAGGCAAGTTCTGAGGCAGCAACTCGAGATCCTGGTGGATTTCGTGGAGGAAAACAAGGAAATGTTGAAAGGTACAACAACAGACGGTTCCTTGGTGGCCCATCAATGTGTCCGGCAGAAGTGGACAGGTATTGCCAAGAAATTGAATGCTGTTGAATCTGGTGCTATGAAAACTCCTGAAAGATGGAAGAAGGTTCGTATCTATTTGTTTTGTAGTTCGTTTCACAAATTTAGTTTTCTATAAGCCCTAAAAAAAGCACTACAAAGTTAATCACTTGGAGACACAGCAGCCCAGGGTTGCAAGTTTTGCAAAGAAAATAAGAAAATGTTAAAAAAATCTCATCATTGGTTGATTGAACAATAGCTTACCAAAGATTTTCTAATGTTTCAGTATTGGTTTGAATGGAGACACAGATGTAGAACAAAAACTGCCGATACCAGACGGTTTCAATCTGGAGCAAATAGATTTCTTCCTATAAATGACTTGGAGATTAGAGTTTCAAAGCTCTGTGGAAAAGGATATGTGACTACCACCAACTTTTCTAAAGTTTCTAATCAGGTGGACAATTTCATAGCTGAAGATGAGGATTCAGATTGTCAGCCACTTGAGAATATCAATGTTCAGCCTGTATTGGTAAAAAAAACAAAACGAAGAAAGTGTGTGGCTGGTACTTCAAAAGAACCTTTAGCTCATCATCAAGTAACAGGTAATTTCATTATGCTTAAAATGTCCGAGCATCCAACCAAGTGTATACAAACTGACTTTCACACACTAGGATTCTGCCCTTCACAGAATAGAAATAAGTAAGTACTACATAGTGCTGCAGGTATCAGAAACTATGAGTACCTTGGAGGGTGAGTACGACTCGCACTTGGCCGGTTTTTTAAACATAGTGCAGGAACAAAGCAAACCTGTGTGATTATTTGTATAGTGTCACCTACCTGATATGTTTATGTTATTACTACATTGTTAGTACTGGCTACACTTTTTGAAACAATAAACAATTTATGACATTATTATAGTATTCACACAAATGTTACAGCTGCTGCCACAAGAATGGAAATCCTCAGGCAATAATGTATCCATTCTGCGACAGAGATCATCACATTCTTAATAATACAGGTTGTTATGTTTTCACAATTTCAGATCATAAACCCAGATCAGCCACACCACCCCCTAAATGGGCTTTAGACATAGAAGAGCGAAGATTAGCTACAGAAGAGCGAATGGCTACAGCTTTAGAAACAATAGCATCAGTGATGCAATCTCAAGAGGAACGCAGAGCCATGCTTGATGAGCGAATAGCAGACACAATGACAACCATTGCAGGGACTGTACAAGATTTGAACAGCGGATTACAGGAAGCATTGCAACATTTACATGCAATGAATTCTACTCATACAAATGGGCCTGATTTTAAGGAAAATTTTATCATGTAGATGTAAGACCTTTTTGAGCGTCAATTTAGTCTTAAAGTACATATTTATGTATTTAATGGATTTTATGATATTTTTTCACCATAGGAATAAAACCGGCACTCTTTTATTGCATTCACAATTGAATCGTAATTTTAAGCTTGTTTATGCTTATGTGTTTAGTTGTAAAACTTTAGTTTTAAGCTTTTTTGTACAAAAACAGTGGTATTCAAAACTTGTCTTAGTGGATGATATTTTAAAGTATAGGATCCAATGTTAAAAATCTCTAGCTCCATTACAATCTGAGAGCTAGCGTCTTTATAATAAGTTGGTATCAATGTTTGTTGTATTTCTATAGGTATGGAGGCTCTAGAGACGAGTATAAACTATTGGGAGGACGCGTTAGCGGCGTTTTCACTAGGGGCGCGAGGCGGCGTCAGCGGCACGCTAGCGCTCACATCGCCCGAGGAAGCAGAGTTCTGCCGCGAAATACAAGAGCTATTGCAAAATGCATACCTAGTACAGGTAACCACTGATATTTTGACTAAAAATGAATACCTATACTATATAATAAGTAAATATTATATAGGTATAGGGCGATGATCATCACACCATGGGTTCCTGACAGACGGCGGCGTCGTGATCGGTCGAGAAAGCCCAAGGCGAGACGATCTGGACACCTTTGAGAGTAGATGGTGGGAGGCGGATCGGGTAGAGGGAGCTGGAAGTCTTTCCCTTTGTCTATGACTAAGGAAAAAATATGATAAGCCTGTTGTGTTGACATATCAAAACCACGCAGCGATTTTATCAAGGATTAATCGCGCTAGACACCATTGATAGCACAATTTTACCCCACAGTTATATTCCAGCCACACCAGCTCAGACTATATTATGACGTCACGTGTCTTTGGCAAAGAATATGAAGGTCATACAACATAACACCCCATGAGGGTTGAGTTCCAGCCACACCAGTTTAGATCGTATTATGACGGCACGTGTCTTTGGCAAAGAATATAAACGGTCATACAGCATAACTTCCCATCTTGAGCCTCTATGAGGCGTGAGGCGCACTTAAAATCCTTTCACCACACTGTTTCGAAAGAGCTTCGACAACCTTCACAGCTCAGTTGGTAGTAGCTCTGCCTTCTGCGCCGTAGGCCGTGGGTTCGATCACCACCGGGAACAAATATTTGTGTGATGGACATAGATGTTTGTTCTCTGCCTTGGGTGTTATTATGTAGGTATGTATTTAAAAAAAAAAGTATATTATGTATTATATCAGCTATCTGATGAGATCACACTTTATTGTACACAAGGATACATCATAAATCTAGGCATAAATTAATAAAGTACAATGGGCGGCCTTATCGCTGAAAGCGATTTCTTCCAGGCAACCTTAGGATGGAAAGTATTTGATAAGAGCGACATCCCATATTACAAACTTTGGCTTAGTTTAGGGCTAGATAGTGCTGTGCGGAAGGTCTACCAATATTTATTTATTTAACTACTGACACGACAAAGAACTAGCCAGCACGACTGTGTATTCCAGGAGCGATGCGAGCTGTTGTTCCTGGACCAGCGGTCGGTGCTGTTCCGTTCGGAGAGCGGCGGCGGCGAGTCGGCGGGCTCGGGCGCGGGCGCGGGCGCAGGCGCCGGCCGCCGCTCGCGCCTGCTGTCCACGCACACCGGCTCCGAGCACACGCGCCGCGACCACCACTCCAGCGCAGAGTCCTTCGCCTCCGCTGAGGACCAGGTACTTAACGAGGACACGACCTGAGTGACACTTCACTTTTTAGAATATATTTTTTTTAACTTTTTTTTTCCAAAAAATACCTCGTACAGACCACTAACTAAACTTAAAATTAACAATATGTAGGTAGTAATAGCTATATAGAACATCTATAGTATAACTGGCTGATCACATAACTTTGTTGCAGTTTCTATATGAAACAAATAAGTATATAAAACAATATGAAAGTTTTGCGATTATCAAAGTTAGATTACAACTAGTGTTTCTATTGATGGCAATAGAAACACTAGTTGTAATCTAACTTTGTTAGCAACTGTAGCTAAAATGTAACAGCATAGCTGTCATATTTACTTATTACAAACAGAAACTGATTGTAACAAAGTTATGTGATCAACCAGCTGGTGGTTGGTGGCCGAATCAGATTTGCAATACACTCCGAACTAGTTAAAAAACTGTATCTCGGGGAATAAAAAAAAAAAAGTTTTTATTCAGAGAATTTTGTACAGTTTTTGCTTATTCTAGTTCACTTTTTTTGTATTAATTTGCGTCCTCCGTTTGTCTTGAGACAAAGGCCTCTTCCAACTCTTTCCATTTAATTCTTGATGATGCCACTGTCTTCCAGGTCTCGCCTGCAATGGCCTTTAGTTCGTCTGTCCATCTTTTGAACTTTTTAGATAAGCCTGATGTTAAAGTTAGCTACTTGCTAAAAAAAATAAACAAATTTACAATTAAAAAGTATTCCTTCAAATATTTGTGCTAATATTATACAATGTTGTCCTATTGTCTGTTGGTCCTATTTTAATTAAATAATTCATAACATGGAATAACGTAATGCTACTTTGAATGTCGATATGTTAGCAGGATCTACTCTTAGAGGTAAAGCATCTTGAATTTCGAACGAACTAATTAGTAAACAATGTAAAAAAGACAATTTAAGATTTGTCTATTGTAACCTTCCTAAACACCACCACAGGAGCCAAGTCGACAGCTACTTAATACTATCCGTACTGTGGATTTAGTAAATTTTCATTCCGTTTTGTTTCAGGTAGCAGACTTGCGTGATTTTGATGATTTAACGGAAGCTTTACCAGAATTAGAAAACTTGGAGTTATACCAAACTGCAGTCAAACAATTAGAACATGGTATTCCCTACAGGTATTAAGAACAATGTACAATAAAGAGACGCGCGTGAGCGAGGTTTCCTAGAGTTTTTATTTTAATTTTGATCATCAGCTTTAATAACTCTACTGCTGGACATAGGCCTCCCCCATGTCTGTAATATACATGATGATGCTGCCTTGCCCCTGATACATTCCGTTAGTCGCTTTTTACAACTACAACATCTATGGCAGATGATGGAGGAGTCCTATTCCATGCTCGAATCACCAAAGCCCACTATTTCTTTCAGGAAGTAATATGAATTTTTTATTTTTGACATACCATATATTCTGAGCTGTAGGCAGTAGGTTCGATCCCTACGAATAAAAAATCCCTAAGTAAGTATACAGTATATCAGTATTATATCAATTATCGGGTCCCCCAAAGTAAAAACTCTGCTTACTAGGTGTAGATAGGTGCTAGGGTTAGATAGGTGGTGTTTGGAATGTCCACCAATATTCATGATAGAAATATGAGGATTTCCTTTTATTTCAGAACGCTTCGCACAGAGGTTGTGAACTGTACGTCCGACTCGGAGTTCCTGTGCAAGTTGTACTGCCTGCGCATCGCATTCCAGCTTGTATTCAAGGACGCCGCCGTGTGGGCCTGGTTTGTGGACGCCGGCCGGCAGGTCCTCACTGACCTGCTGCTCTTCGCTGATAAGGTACGTCTCTCCTATGACTTCTATATCGCTCCTAAACAGGTAGCACCTTTATAACCGCACTTATCGGACGAATGCTGCCGCGATCCACATCGGTCACCTCTGCCAGCGCCGGCGCAAGTGTAACATTTCTTCTCCTAATAAAGTACAAAGAAAGTGTGTCTCTCCGTAGGCATGTTACGGCGTAGTATATTTCGTATTTTATATGAACTTGATCTCTCTGATACTTAAATCCTTAATAACAAAGCGAAAAGGCTCCTTATTCTACTGAAAACAGATATGTTTTCAAATTGTTAGATAGTTAGGTGAAGACACAGATAAGAGAGGTGAAGATGTAGGTGTAGTTTGTTTAGTCAACAATAAAATTTGATGAATAATTAAAATTTTATAAAAAAAAATACAATAATTCAAAATTGAATGCACGAGGATCCACGAGAGACATTTATTATTGTGCCCAAATCTACAATCGCTTATTATTACATTTTCAGGAACCGAAAGAGTTTCTTGTTGCGTATGAAGAAATGGTGTCTTGGACTTCGGACGGCGCTAACTGGCAAACGATTGAGAGTGAACTTTCCAGTAAAAACGTAAAGGTGATTTCTCTAGGATAATCCCTTTATAAATACTTACGTATAAATTACACCAAAATAAGCTAATTCTGACAGAAATTATTTATTCCAAGTTTAACTCAAAGTGATCGATTCGCTACGACTAAACTTTCAAAGAACTTGTGGAAAAAAACCCAAGGAGTAATCTATAATCTCTGCTCCTTTAATCAAAAGGTTTCCAACAATATATACGCGCCATTAAAGAAAATAATCTTAAATGGCGCTGTACATATTATACAAAAGAACGGTAGGGTCCAAGCCATAAGTTTGTTGCCTGTTCTTCTACGCTTGGTTGGAACCGGCACCTAGATTCACCTAGCTGTAAGACGTTCTAAAGTGTGTCTTGTGTCTTTTCTAATCAATTGATTAAACATCTTTTGACATTGACTTATCACAAGTTTATGTGAAAGGTAACTATTGTTAACAATACTGTATGAGTGAGAGCTAATGTTTAGCGCTTAATTATTGGCACAGGTCTAAATTAAGTAATTTCCTTAAGTTTGTGATTTCCTTAAGTGTAGGTAAACACTATAAAACTAATAAAAATTATAAATTAAGTAAATTAAATCTACCTAAGTTGTTGACGAACAGATTGCATGTGACTTGCAGGCCTTAACGTTCTACGATGTTGTACTGGATTACATTCTGCTGGATGCGTTTGAAGACCTCGCATCGCCGCCTTCCTCCGTGCTCGCCGTTGTACGGAATCGATGGCTGTCAGATGGGTTCAAAGAAAGCGTAAGTAGTCTAGATTTAGAAATTGCTAGAAAGAATAGATTTCAAAATTTACCCTAAAAATACTTACAATTGAATGAAAGCAAATCTGGGTCAGCGGTCCTTCGGTGACTGAAAAAAATTTCTTGTACCTACTGACATTTTGTAACTTTACCTCTGCGCCGTGTGTTTTTTCTGTTCGGAGTGTCTAATGTATGTAGCTTCGCCTGAAAGGCCCTTCATTCAGAAATGTTCGATGATTATTTAATTTTGTTTACGAGAATTTAAAGTAGCCAAGAGTCAAGTCAAGCATTATACAAAGAGTTGAAGAATGAAGACAAAGTCAATACCCTTTCGCTATTTGATTGTCATTATCACCCTGCAAGCTTATAACTAATTGTCAATAAACAATTTCCAGGCGCTAACAACAGCAGTGTGGTCAGTCATAAAAGCGAAGCGGCGATACTTGCACTACCCCGACGGATTCATGGCGCATTTCTACTCCATATCTGAACATCTACTGCCAGTCCTCGTTTGGGGTTTCCTCGGACCCAGAGAACGACTGAGGGACGTCTGCGAGAGTTTCCGATCGGAGATAGTGGGATTCATTTCAGACTTGTTCAGCTTTCATAAGTGCAGGTACACAACTGTGGATGATCTAGCGGTTGATATAATGCAACACGCTCGGTCTAGAACGGCAAATATCACGGACAAGTTGGCGCTAAGAAATTAAGGGCCGTATTCTGAAATATTGCTTCATCATGAATGCAGACTCAGGCATTCTTTTTGTGACAGTTTCCGGATTCTCGTTTAAGCCATTGTGACTTGCACAACTAGTTTGAATATTAATAGACGCAAACAAACGCTAAAACGCGCATCACGCCGCCAGAATTCGAGCTAATACGCCTCTAAATCACTTGAGATCAATGTGTCAGTGCAGGCCCCAATAAAAGTATGGGCCTTATCCAAATCGAGAGTTCCAAATTTTATTAGAAGATTTTAGCTGTAGCATCTAAATAGTTTTGTCCGTTTGAATAGGATAAGGTCGATATTTAAGGGCCTTTCTATAAAGCTGTAATGTCTACTACATTATACTCTAACTGTAAGCAAATATGTTCTTATAAAAATAAGCTACTACAAACACCGGCGAGGTCAACGCCCGCAATTCCATTTTGCTTAGAGTTCTCGTAAGATGCTATCGTAAAGATCAAATTAGAGATCATGTTTTGGGCACGTCTAAGCTTAGAAAGTAATACAATAAATTACATATTGTTACATTCCTAAAGTTGCATGATAATATTAAAGAATTGTTCAAGGCAGCGGAGTACATACATGAATTTATCCTACATAAAACGCAGCAGTGTAAAACGCAGAGTTGAAATTTCTTTACAAAAGCACAGTTATTGGCGACCATTTTTCTCTACAATCTGACTCAACCAGCAGTATATTATACCTTGTTTATTTGTAGATTCTTGTTCAACTATAGCTTTTCAAATAAGTCTAAAGCCGTTGTAACTATATTGTGGGGGTTTGTCGTGGCGTGCCGGTATGTTGAATTGGTTTATTGTCATAATCCCCACTAAGCTGTCCCCACCAGTGGGGATTATGACTATCTTCAAATTTTTTTGGTGATTTCCCCACTAACATAGTAAATCCTGGTTGGTGGTTCATAAATTATAATATGAATAGGTACAATTACATAGCCTTCATCTTATCATAGATGGAAAGTAAATACTAGTGTCACAACACTCCCCGACAATAAAGTAATGTTCGTCAATTATTATATAAGTTATAAGTGGTTACTCTTAGCGTAGAACGCATTTCTTGATCTGAACATTTTCTAATGGTGCTAATCATGCTTTTACCGCAATCATGCATTCCATTTGGATTATGTTTCATCCAACTTAGCATCGGGAATAGCTTAACTTTCCTTCCTACAGTCATGTCATGTCTCAACTAGCAATTCACTTCCTATTGACAATATTATTTAGTGTTTTAATGTAAAAATACGTAGGTATTATGTAGTTATTCAAAATATATTATTAATTTATTATTAAATCGGTATGTATGTAGGTAATTTATTAAAATCTAATGTTTTATAGGAGACAGGAAGGATTTTGTAAATACATATATTCATATTTCAAAATAAATCTTTTATTTCAGGGTATTTCAAATAAAATTCAATTATATATTAGAAAATTTAGTATATCATCAGTTTTATAATAAAATATTGGCTTATAGATAAAAACAAACGAGTGATAAAATATTTTTACAATTCAACGATAATACTTTTTCCATATTGAAGCACCAATTTCGTGTACCATAGCATTCCTTGATTTGCTTCAGTTTGAGTTGTTTTACCATGTAGCCTTTAACTAAGCCTTACTGTGAAGGCAGCAAGAAATCAAATCTTTAAGTGCAAATGATCATAATTATATTATGTTAAACATGCCTTTTTGGCACTATCGGTACTAACGTAACTGTTAAGTAAAACTATACACGCGATTTATAAACTTTTTGAAGTGCTTTGCATTCTTCTTGGTTACTATGCTTGCTACGAAAATAAAAAATAATAATGCACTTACAATAACGGTCGAATCGACTCATTTATAAACTATATAAATATTACAACTTTTGTAAACTCAAAATAAGGCTATTTCATACAATCTAAAAGATAAAAGAAGAAAGCCTGGCAATCACTTTAAAAGTTAGTTTAAATATGTTTTTAATACTCAACAATTATTTGGTTTAGTGCACAGCAGTTTCATTAGAAGCTCTTATTCAGATAAACATAATAACATTAACAAAACCAATTTATTCAGTGTAATCAATTTATACACAGCTAGACTCGTACAAGTCATTTTTTAAATATTTTTCTAATATCATCAACAGATCGACAGGCTTTCTTTAAAAATATACTTATAAAGCTTACGACATAGTGAGAATCGACACAACTACTCGTCAAGACTAGACACTAAAAGTCTGAAAAATGAGTACAAACACACAAAAGAAATGCATGCATTCATCTTATAATAAATGGAATCACTCTCTGACTTCCAAAACCAACAGAGTCAATATTTACAACCTGGTTTACTTTATCTGAATATGTTTCCTAAGGCAATTGAAATCAACATTGTTTTCAGTTCATGATTTATCTGTTCCATTGATTTACCTAAAAAATCAAAGTGTATCCTATTTACGCCGGTCTTACTTGTTTTCATTTGATTTTAAAGTTGGCAAAAAAAAATATTTAATCATACAGTGCTCTCGAACTGGGCGGTTAATAAATTAGCGGCAGTACTGCATATATGTGAAAAATAGGAAATGGTGGTTGGAAAACCACACCACCGTTACTAATAACTGGTGATCAAAATATAAAAAAACTGGTCTAGGATTAAATACTCATTTACTTTCTCAGTGTAATGTTTGGACGGTTATCTAACTATCCCGCTTTTACATTTAAATAGCATCTATCCTTAAATCTTCAGTTAGAAAATAACGTAATGGATGTCCGTCTCATGTATCGTCAAACTATTATTGCGTTAAAAAGTAGCAAGTGATAAGATATTATCTCGTGATTAGATCAGACATCCAATCCTGATCCTTCAGTTAGAAAATAACGTAAGGGATGTCCGTCTCATGTATGGTCAAACTATTATTGCGATAAAAAGTAGCCAGTGATAAGATATTATCTAGTGATTAGATCAGATATCCAATCTTGTAAATAAATTATTATAAAAATGAGGTACACCTACCACCATTGAAAAATAAATCTTTTGGTGTGCTAATACTTAAGTCCGCAAAATAAAAGCTGCGCATAAAATCATGAGATGAGATGAGGCGGACGGTTATCGATTCAGGTAATCGAAGACCGGCTGGCCTTCTAAAAGCTAGATGTGAAGATCAAGCAGCCACAATGTAGGTAGCAGCTGCGGTATCATTTTTGAGAGCTCGGTACATAATGTTACCTTTTGTATCGTATATGCGATTTTTTTTTATTTTAGCGAATTTTATTCTTTAAAAAATATGTACCCATCTATTAGATAGATCATGGATCTCAGGATTATCCAGATTATGATATACGCTGTGATACAAAAAATTACATGTTCTATCAAGCCCATTTTACAATTTCGCTCACATGTGCATTACTGATACATGTGCCTTTTCAAGTGCCTTCCTACTGTCTACATACATTTCTTCGATAAACAAGCCGCCTTTAGCCGATTGGCTGCGCAATAGGGTTATCGGTAAAAGTCTGATGCGCAGTCATTCGGCTAACTTCAGGGATCACTGTATATCTCAGTGGAAGTGTAGACTGTACCTACGAGTAAGTGTATGTGCAGTAAGTGAAGTGAGCGAATATCAGAAGTGTTTACTCGGGCTCGGGCGAGTCCGGCGCGTCCGCAGAGACGGTGTTAGTTCCGGCCACGCCTGCCGCGCGTGCTTTCTTCAAGTAGCTCGTACTGTCGAACTCCAAGCAACTCTGTCGATACGATACTCGTCATTTAGCTACATACACCGAAAAAATGTGCAGTGCAGCCTTGCATGTTAGTCTTTGAAAGCAGCAGCGATTTTAGTCACACCTTATTACCAAGCGCCAAGTATTTTGATGATGTTAGTCGAAAAACAAGCAAAGACAGTTATATTTTTATAACGATTTATATTAGAAAAAATCATTTGACAATGACAATGATAAAGATAACATAATACTGGTAATTTTCTACCTACTGTATAAAAACAACACAATGAGTGAACACTGGAATATAAAGATAGCTTAAGACGGCTATGCCTCCAAACGTTTTTTAGGCGAATAGTCTACCTGTAGCCAACCCCTCTCGAATACCCGTTCTGTCCGAGCAGCAAGAACAAACAAACATGACTAATTTATACTCTAATAAACACTTCAAAACTATCAATATGTAAACAGCTCTTCGTAAAACATTCACCAATTCGCAACAGACAATAAACATTACTAATAAAGTGTAGTCACATGAGTTAATCAACAAGAAAATATTATTACAAAAATAACACTAAATATAATTTGGAAACAGTCTTAGAAAGTAGCATAATTCGAGATCAACAGTGAAATTTATTGAGCGAGTAACTAGTGGGCTCATAAGTCGTGCATGTAAAATAATATTTATGTTTATATTGTATACTATCGCCGGATCGGCTCATTTGCAGCGCTGTTTTCGAGTCATCGCCACCTCTCGGTCGGGTCCGCCGCATCCTATATACCACTAGCGTCAGTCTTACTTAACAATTAACGGTCATCTTAAGCTACTGAGATCAAATCAAATGCTTATCTTTAGGTATATGAGCCTACTCTATGTTAATCTTAATGATAGAGAGGAATGCGCGTTTCAGCAAGAGGTGACATACAGAGATTCTATGGACTAGCGATAGAGAATACACCAAATTTTTCCCCCAAACCTCGAAAATCACGATGGGCAGTTACAAAGAAAGCGTGAACAAAGCTCAATTTGTGCAAGTCAAGACATTTTATTACTAAACAGCTACGCGATCGAGTATGTTCCATCCATTAATACACTCCAAAAATATCGAAAGTTAATCGTGGTTGCCTCAAAAGGAACCGGAAAACTAATCGCCAACACTCAATCCTATCAACACTTCATACTCGATCGCGTCGCGTTACAAACAAATCCAGCAGTAGGTACCGCGCGGGCCGAGCGAATCGCAAATCAAAGTTCAACTTTCATTTGTCGATTCGTCGGTAGCCGGGCGTTCGTAGCATTAGCGGAAGGATCCAGGGAGCCCGGAGTCGGGAGTGAAGTTCAATCAAACGTCCACATGGGTGGAGTCGGGAGTGAGGGGAAGGTGTGTCGCCGTTCAGTAGAAGTTGCGGCAGAGCAGCGCGGCCAGGTAGTTGGGATGGTGCAGCGGGGGCCAGGCGCTGCGCATGCGGTGCGGGGGCATGGGGGGGCACGCGAGGGGCGCGGGGGGCGCGCGGCGAGGGGTTACCTTGCGCGCCAGCTCGGCCGGGAAGGCCGCCAGGCCGGCGGGCGGCGGCTTGCTGAGCGGCGAGTCCGCGTACTGCAGCAGCGTCTCGTACGTGTACACCTGCCGCGAGCCGCCGCCGCCGACACCTGCGCACAACAACCGCTCACTGACCTGCACATCTTCTCACAAAACACCGCTTTGTAGAACGTGCTTTGCCGGCTAATAAGTTACACTCAAAGATAGACGCGTCGTAAGGCCTAATTTCACCATGCTTTGTTAGTTACTAATCAAGGATTAACAGGCTGTTAAATCTAACCTTAGATGTCAAACGCGTACATTTTGACATTTTTAACGGCTGTTTAATCCTTTGTTAATCTAACAGAGCATGGTGAAACCGGCCCTAAGCCTCGCAGTACCTAATTTCGGGCTAAACAAGCATCGACGTAGTGCATGTTAGCGGCAAACATCGTTCACAGAAATCAAAACATTGACATAATAAATGCAGGTAGCTTCGGAGTTCAACTTATTTGCCGGCTTTTTTATGCGTTTGAAGCATGCGTCAAGCAACTATCTTATGCCAGGTACAATATAAAAAAGCATACGATAGCCTCAGTTTTTTTTTCATCTACAAATCTGTATCCGGCATAAGCTAATACCGCGACATAAAATACACAATAATATTGATGCTTGTCATTATTAATTAAATCATGCTAAACTCTTGCTGTTAAATACAAGCTATGTATATCGAGTGCACGTGCACTGAACATGCACATTCACATTCTGGGGTAAGTAATAATACTGTCAATGCGATAATATTAATCCTTAGTAAGTACATCGCAAGGCAACTGCACTCTGTTATTGACTGACTGTTGCATAGATTGTTAGTGGTGTGAATATGAGTGACAGAAATGCAATAAATATTGACATATATTTTCACAACAATAATAACTAACGGAGTAGGTAAAATAACGATAATGATGGAAGGATGGAAGCGATTTTGATTATGATAGAACATTTTAAATGTGAGGAACAAAATGCAAGAGAAGATTGATTGATGAAGGGAAGATTTGTACAAAACTACGGCAATAGAATACCTTTCCAGTAAGATCTTCAAGATGCACCAATAAAATCTAAGAAAATCTCGATTTGCCTACGATAACGAATTCTTGAATTAAGTGAGTTCAAAAATGTTCAGTTTATCTTTCCCGTTTTGTTACTTTTTAATCATCGAGAGCGATTTATTACATTATTTCAATAGAAAATCGCCTGCGAAACTTATTCTGAAGAAAGACTTTAACCCAACTCGCAGAAATCTAGAATCAAGAAGAGTATAATTATTATTGTAGATAGCTCTGTAAGTATATTATTACCCGAAATCAATGACTCTACATTTAAGCTTGAATTTCGTTCCGCACGGACTAAGACGTTCTACTTCAACTACAATACTACTGTAACAGATCGTTCTCAATAAACATTGTCCAAAGAGTCTGTATACGAGTTCAGGCGAAGAGTTGGTCTATGTTTGAGGTTTTATTGTGAATGAGTGCGTTACCTCCTTGGTTCTTGTCGGTGCTGGTGGCGCGAGAGAAGCGCGGCCGGCGCGGCGCAGCTTCCTCCCCCGCGGTGCCGGCTGCACACAACGCACGTTACACACGCGCACACCCACCCGGACAAGACTCAACTCTACTATGCAGAAGCAACTGCTATGCATAACCGACTTGTACTTAGAACACTGCTTTTGGCATTGGAAATCACAACTTCTTATTTAATTTGTCAATATTGTTCAAAGTTATACGCCCAAAATCATACAAGTATCAAGGGTAATCTTATACAATGAATAATTTATTGACATAAAACATATTTGAAGAGTTTATCAATTTCATCAAGAATTTATCAATCTTGAATCAATAGTGAGTAAAAACGTAAACTTGTATAGGTACACTGTTGTAGCAGCAAACTATAATTTTGTAAAATATGAAAGTTCTTATTCTTTTTTTTGTATACAAACAGCTGATGGAACAAGCAGATGGCCCACCTGTTGTTATGTGGTAACCATCACCTATAACAAAGCAATGCCTCGTTAGCCACGCACGATAGGAACGTGCCCTACGATGCACGGCCCTGCGTCCATCAACTTGAGGCATACAGATGTTAAGCCTCATGTGCCTGTAATTACACCGGCAACCACACTCTTCAAACCGAAACACAGCAACGCTGCTTGGCGGCAGAAAAAGGCGTGGTGGTATTACTTCCCCGGACGAGCCCTCACAAAGAGCTCTACTACTTTTAAAAATAATTCAGTTCAAGTACAAATTAGGATGTACCACCTCAGACTGTCGATCTTAAAATTTACATTTTTATATTCAGCTGCGGGAATTATTTAATTAATTATTTGTAGATCTGGGAATAACTCAAGGGAGCCAACAGTATTAACCTATCGAGTTATTGACAACATCAAGTTATTTAATTAATTAGTGCTGGCAAATTTGTCGAAAATCTACCCACAGCTGAATAGAAAGAAAGGTGGTATATGCTAAGTTTAGAGTAAACAGACAAAAAACATACATTTTATACAATTTTAATTAGGTTGCTAGTACACTGTTATTGTTACTTAAACACAATATTTTTATTCATTTATTTGTTTTATGTCACATATCTATTTCAACAGTACATAGCGATCGAATGCTCTCATCTCTCATTACTATTTATTGATCGAGTGAGCGAAGCGAACGAAGATCTTAGTTTCAACTTGGGCGATTTGGCATTTTATGTATGTATGTATGTATGTATGTATGTATGTATGTATGTTTGTCTGGCGATAACTTTAGAACCGTTGCTCCGATCTGCATGAAATTTAATAAGTCGATAGCTTGTGCTTGAGAAATTTACTGGTAAGTATATGAGTAAAATCGGATGAAGGGTTTTTGAGATATGGGGTTTTTTAAGAGGGCAAAAATAAAAAAAGTTACATAAAAAAATCAAGTTACATGTCATATGAAAGGGCTTTGTTTGGACATTCCAAAACAATTTTTACTTTTTTTTTGGGACGCTCGGTTTTCGAGATAAAATTTAAAAAGTTAAATTAAGATAACCAGCGATCCAAGAGCTCCCATCTCTAAGAGTTTCGTTGACATCAAGGTTTTTCTACTGGTCGGCCAGTTACTTTGATTTATCTTATTTTTTTTTCTTGAAATAAATTAAGTAGGTACTCAGTTCTCATAAAATGGTGACGACGACCAGGTCTGATGATGGAGCCAAGGTCTGTTCAACGGAACTCTTCAATAAATAGGCCAATAGAGTTGAAACTTGGTAACCATACCAAGTTAGTAGGCGGTAGTCAGAAAAAAGTCCAAAGATAATGTTTGGACTTGCCTCTGACTACTACCGACTCAAAGTTTTGATGCGTTCGTCGGGTCGCATCACGAGATCTCAGTTCGGGGCGAACTACTAGTTTAACAGTTTGGAGAGCTCACAGTTGCTTCTGTACATCGAGTTGGAATTAGTTGTGTCGTAATGGCAGCTATTAGCGATTACTAATAATGGTATGTTAACAAAATGTTTGTTACATAATGGATGATCAAAAAATTTCGAAAAAACTGCCTCAACATTAGTCCAAGGTGGGTATGACTCATACATCTTAATCCTGTATTGGCATGGCCACATTCGGGAAAATACATACAGAATAAATGACATAAATAAATGGATACAATAATATACGCTGATCAACTGTTATAATAAAATAATTATGGTTCTAATACATATCGAAGTAAATATTATGGCACAAAATGGTTCTTCAATGACTCCAAATCCAATGATAAGTAAAACTAGACATGCTTCAGTCAGTCTTTGAAGAATATCAGCTAACTTGAGAGTTTATTAAGTTTTGTTAAATTCTAAAATCATGCTGGAAACTCGCATCTCTTTCTAACTACTGTCATGCTATCTCAGTATTTCTCTCTCTCTCAAAATCGTTTAGTCTGAAAACCCGTCATCTCTGAAAACTAACTAGAGCCAAGCTATGCGATAGCAGCTCAATACATTACCTGTTATAGGGATCTTGACATGCAGCGAGATCTGGGAATAACTCAAGGGAGCCAACAGTATTAACGTATCGAGTTATTGATAACATCAAGTTATTTAATTAATTATTTGTAGGTCTGGGAATAACTCAACAGTATTAACGTACAACAGTATTAACGTATCGAGTTATTGATAACATCAAGTTATTTAATTAATTAGTTGTAGGTCTGGGAATAACTCGAGGGAGCCTACAGTATTAACGTATCGAGTTATTGACAACATCAAGTTATTTAATTAATTATTTGTAGTTATAATCTTTGTAAATGGATACAGTAGGTGCCAAAGTTATTGGAAATTATCAACAGGTACCAGATATATTTTTTTGAGATTTGGTAATGCTCATCTTGTCATATATTTCGTATAGTTATTTTGATCCTTACCTAAGTAGGATTGATATGCTACAAAAATCGTGCAAATCAGCGTTTTTTTTATAGACAAGGTATTTCTTTCAAAACTGGTGATCCTAAAAATGGTTCCATAGCCAAAGGGTAAAACGGGACCCTATTACTAAGACTCCGCTGTCCGTCCGTCTGTCTGTCCGTCTGACACCAGGCTGTATCTCATGAACCGTGGTAGTTGAAATTTTCACAGATGATGTATTTCTGTTGCCGCTATAACAACAAATCCTAAAAAACAGAATAAAATAAATATTTAAGGGGGCTCCCATACAACAAACGTGATTTTTTCGCCATTTTTATAGATAACGGTACGGAAAACCTATCGTGCGCGAGTCCGACTCGCACTTGGCCGGTTTTTTATTATTATTGAGGGAGTTTTTTATCGAACAACCGGGCGTTTATACAACTTACATCAATAAAAAAAACCACCTTTTTCCCATCAGGAAGTTGTTATAATGCCACCTTCAAACGGAAACAGCAACGCTGCTTCGGGGCAGCAATGAATGACTTACCTGGTTGTTCAGTAGCGGGCGCTATAAACACGTCGTCGTCATGTCCGTTGAGCGCGGCGTCGTCGTGAAGCAGCAGCGCGGCGGCCGGCCGCTGCGACAGCGTGAAGAAGTCTCCGGAGCCCGCGCCCATGGCTTCGAGCCCGTTCGCGCTCTCGAAGTACTCGTCCAGCACTAGCTTTGCAGTCTGGAAGGTTAGAAGCTAGTGTTCAATTCTACAGCGACAACTCTGGTTAGGAACCATCCATAAATTACGTCACACCTTAAGGGGGAGGGAGGGGATCGACGAAGTGTGACATTGTGTGACAAAAAACTGAAACACAGTTTTTTAACTAGTTCGGGGGGCTGTGGATACCAAATCAGCTCAACTACGCAGTCAACGATGCAAAACATTAGTCCTAAGTTTTGATTAAAATAACGTTTGTCTGGAAGAGATCGCTACTTGCGATAAGACCGCCGATTGTAGGACAAACTTACTGTACATTTACGTTTATAACTTTTTCCATTCTGTACTCAATAAAGTTACTATTATTATTATTTATTATTAAGGGGTGGGGAGGGTTCCCAAATTTTGTGACATCACATTTTTTCGAAATATAATATTTTATAACACAAAATTTTATTGAAATATAATTTAAATGGAAATTATAATAAATTCGGAACACTGCTGTTTTAATTTCATGAATTTCTAAATGTAAAATTGCAAAATATGGGACATCACACTAGGTAGGGGGGGTCTCACAAATGTGACCAGCTGTGTCAAGGACGGGGGAGGGGTCAAAATATTATGAAATTCGTGTGACGTAATTTATGGATGGCCCCTTATGCAGGGTGAATTTATCAAGGCGTACATGGCGAAAAACTCGTAAAAAAAACTAAAAATTAAGTACTTAAATTGTAAGGATCATACAAAAAAACGCTAGTAGACAAACCATAAGTTTCTAGTCTATTCTTTTAGGCTATGGTCGCGAGGACACATACACATTCTTGTCAGTCAACTATTATTTAATGGTAACTATTGCCATCACTGTAAGAGAAGACGAGAGGGATCAATTTTTCGATAACTTACCTTGACAAGATCCAAGTTCGGACCCGTGATCTTAATGGAATGTTGTCCAAATGTCACAGTGTACTTATACTCGCCGAGCGCCGCATCATTGGTCGAGAAGCTGTGTAGTAGAGCACGCGAATTATGTGGAGATTTCTGAAAATATTACATAGTTTCATAATCAATTCAGGCACGACCCTTATTAAGAAATATTGTATTCTACTATCACATGAAGACATTTACTCCATAAGCTCCCTTCCATTCAAATGGTTACAGGTCGAGTCCATTTAAATTCATAAAACAAAAAAGAATTACGCATTAATTAACCAACTGAGTATTAGGTATAGTCCAAACAAAATTGCAAAAAACAATAACGGTTAAATATTTTTTATAGTCCATTTTATCGGCGATGGTTTTAAATCAAATGTTAAAGATTCCATAATCTATAATAATCAGTCTATTTTCTGAAAGACCATTGACACTTGACTATTTGTAGTCATGAGGTAACAGCAGGTGAACATACCTCTCTGAGCACAGGCGCTTCTTCCTCTCCATTGGAGTCAAGGGACCCGTGAGAGCCACCTAGGGCTGAATCCTCGCCCTCCAGCCTTACTGGAGATGCGTTGCGACGGATGGTATCGCCGATCAGGTGCTTAGCGTGGCTGGAATGTACAACTAAATTATAACAAATATTTTGAATTACCCCAAGCTTTATTCAAAAAGGACGTCACATCGATAAGGAGCGGATGGGAGGAAATATTAGGTTGACAAGAACTAGAAAGATTATTGACTGATGTATTGTAAAAACTTCGCAGAAATATATTTTTAAATGCTGATATTAGGTACCCAGTTCAACTCAGATGAGCACATACAAATTATAATATTTATATCACAGTCACACTGAGTGTGTGACAATCACAGTCAGACACTCAAACACACAGTGCTGGGAATATATAAGAGTGTCAGGCCAGACATTAGACATGGTACAAGAATGCAAACTCACTTCACATTCTCCTCATTAGGTCCCGTGATCTGGACTAGACGCTCCTTTGCACCGGGGCTCACTGAAAAACCATAGCCATATGACATCACCGCTCCCTCACATTCCGCCGATATTTTGCCGGATTTCACCCAACACCTAACTTTAGGAGACCATTTTTTTTCAAAAAGCGAACAGATTTTGCGTCCGTACTAATGTTTGAAACGGATCATTTTATGATTACAATCTCATTTGGAAGTTCCTGAGATTCGATAGGTAGATATAAATGGCCACCTATATTTAGATTTTGCTGGTAAAAACGGAGGTTAGTCTTGTTATCTTTTCCAAGCTCAAGCTGAATGCGATTAATAGGCGGTGAAAATGATGACGTTTTAATTTAGTCACCATTACCAATTTTTATTTGGATCGATTTGGGTTAATCTTGATTCAGCTTAATGTTTTGGTGCTTGATATCGGGCTAGTTTTTGCTGCAACTGTATAGCTGAATTATTTACGCAAACGAGATAGCCAAACAATTGCAGCTTAAATTGCCGCAATTTCAGTGAAGTTTAAAAGCGCCATTAGGCAATGCTTTGAATTACGCCTTGGAAAATTATTAGAAATGAAAGAGCATTATGTCTAGAAGGTGGTTTAGACTATAGATGAGAAGAGTCCACGCCATGAGTAAGCGAACCTTAAAACGTAACGGATAATTCGTCACTGGAAGATTTAAAATCGATATTGTTAGAGATAGAAGAGAATTAAATCCAAGGCATGTTATAGGATAGAGCCCACACCATGCGTCAGCGGCCCACAGCCCGAACGAGCGTCATACCTCGCTGAAACGATATAATCGTATCAGATAGCTCCTCGATCATGTGCACCCGTCTGCCCTTGATACCCATCACTGTAACACCACATAACAACTTCAGTTTCGCCGCTCGATGGCGCCACTGGACTTAAAAAAGCCTTTACACACATATAAACTCAGCTTCAGACCATAATCTTTTTGAAAATAATGCTAGCCAAGCTAACCTGTCTAGGTTGAGTAATAAAAAAAATTGCTAGCATTATTTTCAAAAAGATTATGGTATAGTCATCAATTTGTGCGAAATACTTAGAAAAATAGGTTTTGGTTTATTTCTAAACAGTTGCTGTGTGAAAAGGCCAACTAAACCCACATAAATAAAAACAAACAGATATAAACTTTATCTACTTATCGTCATGCAGAGTAAATAATTTAATTACACAAATTCATTTGTCTAACATCTCGAACGGCAGATAAGCGTAACATTGAATTCAGTCATGCATTGCTTTGTTCCCATATCAAAGATTGTAACATACCTTGCTACCTGCTAGACTTGTAAAATAATAACCATGCAGGGTATCTAAATTTCGCATTTTTCGTGCGTATCTATTATGATACCATCCTCTTATATTTAAAAAAAAAAATGGGACGGAGGCACAAATAATATTCTAAAACACAATTTTTTGGCCCTTTTTCGAAAAAGAATACACACAAATCAATTTCTAAACTTATTCATATATCCTCGAGTCTTATTTCAATTGAATTTAGTACTGGTTTACAAGCACAAGTTGTAGTGAACTCCTACGACATGCAGTCCCCACATAAAAAGTTGCCTGTTGCACGTCCAAACATCACATTAGGGACATGCCCATACGGTGCTATAAATAGGAACAGTAACAGCTTCACGGCTTTGATCTTCAGACACGGTAGATATCGCTCCGAGTACCAGGTACCTGTTTGATCCCCATGTATGGCTTATATCCCCTCAGATTTCTTAAGTGCCAAGTACCAGATCTTCAGACACAGGTAGATATCGCTCTTGGTACCAAGAGCGATATCTACCGTGTCAATCTTGTGACAATCTTGGTAATTGTACCAAGAGTTGGTATACTATACAGTATATATACCTTTTCCAGAATCAGCGTTCCGTATAACCACCTCGTCTTTAGAGTAGTTCTTGCCGGGTATCTTGGTGGGCTTGGGGAACTTGCCGGAGGGCTTTATGAGCTCGCCGGGTCCCAGCATGGTGGGCGGCTCGGCGGGCGCAGCCAGCGTGGGAGACACCGAGCCGCCCGTGCCAGATCCATCCATCGTCGGCACCAGCAGAGGCTATGGATGAAAACACTAGCATTAATTTCACTAGTTTTATTACTTTTTTATGCTTTATTCATATATAGAGACCCGCCCCGGCTTCGCACGGTTATTGTGGGTTATCCCTAAGAGATTATGCTTGTATTATGCATATAAACCTTCCTCTTGAATCACTCTTTCTATAAAAAAAACGGCATCAAAATCCGTTGCGTAGTTTTAAAGATTTAAGCATACATAGGGCTATAGAGACAGAGAAAGCGACTTTGTTTTATACTATGTAGTGAAGTCGTCGCTGAGCCCTACGTTAGCTAACCTGACCTAAAAGAGATTTTTTTCTGTTGCTGTCTCTTTTCGTTGACATGAATGAGACAGATCTTCTAGAGTCGCTATGAAAATGCTTATACGCCAGGGAATATGATTATAGACCATAGTGTGTACCTACTGAAGGAAATTACAAAGATTTTGTAATGCTCCCGTATCAAGAGCAAGTCGTGGTGGCACGCCCAATACGAGCTTTTATCTCGTCTCCATACAACTCAATCTTCCAATATAGACAACCATAAACAGTACTGCGATTCTGAGATTGTACTATGTTGCGCTCACGTTGGTGCGGCGCGAGTTGAAAACTCTCGTGACTCCATACAAAAAGCTGCTCAAAAACGAGCAAAACTCGGAATAAACCTTCTGAGCTATGAAGCCGCAGGCAAACGTATTAACGCCTCAACCTTTTTAAGCCGAGGATTAAAAAAATTGCATAAATTAACCACGCCTAGGTAAATTACTTCAGTTGAAACTTCATAACGTGATAAGTAGCCACTATGAATTCCAATGAGTTTACATCACTATTCAGTGCAAAAACCGTGCCCCGCCTTTTAGGCATGACTGATTGTATTGGGCTTAATTTGAAGTTAGTCTTATTGTTTTTTTAAAACCCTAGAGTGAAATACATAGACCTGACTCCATCCCCATGCAATGACTTATCATGGGTATCAAAAACTATGAGTATGTACACATGGATACAGATCAAGCTACACAAAGCCAAACAAAAAATATTCTTACTAAACAACATAAAAGCGAGCAATGTATGGATTTATGCATATACATGTGTACCATAGATTACTATCAATTAACAACAAAACCCAAAACAGTTTTTTTAGACCAAGCATCACTTGCTTTGCTGAAGATTTGTACTCTTGCAGCTCAGCTGGTTAGTCACCTGTTGTGCCATGGAAGTTGTCACAGAAAATCTTGTTTATGGCAATTGGCAACCAAACAAAGTTCTTATTAGGATCAACATACTTACAGGTACATTAACATGGGCATAAACACTTATAATAGCCACTTTTAAGAAAATGCCAGTAAGCAGTTGCTTCTGTATGTAGTGTCTTCGGTATTTTTCTTGTTTGTTTGGTAACTAGGTCAGCATTGTAATTATGTTTGTCTGACGTCTGATTCACATTATTTTTAGCTAGAGTGCTCTAAAAACATCTTAAGTAGTTTAAAATTCTAATGACTTTGAATTGCTGTCTAGTTTTCTGGGTAACAATATTTCTGTAAAACTTCTAAACTCTACTAACAGGAGTATATGTATACTATACACAAAACTGTACAAATTGGACCCTCATCTTGCTTGGCATCTGCTTGGCTGTTTGTAACAGATGTATAAAGTACCAAATTAATGACTAAAACATTCAAACATTGCACATAAAGAGATAGTAAAAATAAAGTAAGTGTGGGTATAACATGTTTACCTCAGCATGTGTACCACGGTGCCTATAGTATTGACTCATGTAGTTGGAACCCTGCCACAATTTGGCGCGCAACTCAATAAGCTCCAGCAGATGCAATCTTGTTTTTTTGTCCAGTCGTTCATCCTGTGAACCATTTCGGAACACCACAAAATATCTGAAACATTTCGTTTTATAAATTTACTACTTGCATTAAGTGTAAGCTTTTATTTAAAGTTATTAGGAATTAAATTTAGATACCGATCGAGGAAGTCCTTATAAAGTTCTTCGAGCTGAGCGCCATAAAGCTTTAAGTTAGAATACATGGTTGACACATTGCTTTGCAACACTCGGTCATAGTTGCCCTGCATCATTTGGTATGCAACTGCTTCTGTCAGAACAATGAGGTCATCAACTGCAACAAGAAAAACATATAAATTCCTAATCTATTTCCATCTAAATCAAATCAACAAGTTGCAGTAGCGTAAACAAAACAATTCCTTCAATCATTCAAGAATCTATTCATGAAATCTGATAAGATTCTTACCAGAGTTTATCTTGACATCCAGCATAGAGTTGCGATTGTGTGCAGAGCTAGTTGTAGATTTCAAAGGCCTGGGAACCTCCAGTTTCTTTACCGTACGTGTCATTTTCGTTAGGGTCGACATGGTGCTGTACAAAGATAGGGATCACATTTTAGACAATCCAAATATTTACAATTTCGCTACAAGTTTGAAAACGCCGCCGCACCGGACATAGTGAACATGATGGTCACATATTTGTTCGAGGATATGAGTAACCTTGCTATAAATTATTCACACGAAACCACCAAATACCAAGGAATTATCAGGAAACTCACTCATCCATGGCGGCTGCAACTCGAAGCGCACTTGAACCACTATTACAGCAAATCGCGAAAAGTGAAAGTGATGACAATGAATAATCCTAGCGAATAAATTCGGAACAAATCCAATACCTAAGTGTTCATTACTCTTTGTATTGGATTTTTCGTTCAATAAAAATGGGACAGCTGAAAAAATTTTGACTTTATGGAAGATAAACTATTTTGCTCGATGAAAAACATTTAGACAAAACAAATGAAAACCATGGAACGGTATGAAATAGGAAATAAACAAGAAAACTCACCTGGCTACGCCATTAATTCGCAATAAAAATAAATTCACTAGTGATGTTCAGACAAATCGAAAATTGCTGGTAAATAAGATTTAAAAATAAAATAAAATAATCTGATCTTTAAAAAACCTTAGGATTTTAGAATCACGGATTTTAGAATCATGTTTCGTCATCATCATCATCTCTTTAGAATTTTGAATACCACTTACAGTCAGCCAGTTTATACGGAAAGTTTCCGAAATATTTGCTAGTTAAGTGGGTACAACACTAACTCACTACTATACTAACTACTACACATAATATATAATAATATAATACTTACACATAACTTTTCAGTCGTTTCATATGGATGCTTTATTGTAATGCTACGTTTACGTGTCTGCATAAGACGACAAAAAAGGTAGACATTCAGCATTTGCTACAAGGCCACAATAGCCCTTGCAGCGCTGGTTTTCAGTGGCACCACACACAGCAGCAGCTGTAACGTACGAGTACGTTTATATTCACGAGTTTTTTAACTCATCATAGAATGGGATGCTAGCCAGTTTAGGGTCGACTTGTTCGGATGAGCTCAAAACACACATGGTTTATTCCATCGGGTTTCCTGCGGTCCCCAGTCGTGCATCACAGCTCTACTAATTATGTACATTCAATACCTTCAACTTGGGAAAAATAAAATTGAGTAGGTATTTTCCCCGTAATTATGGTCCATGGCCAGCATTGCAATGGACTATATAAGCGATACGATACAAACTTTACATACATTCTAATGCAGTCTTTATACTTAACACTATCATCATTATTAATCGCATGAACGAAGAACATAAATAAATTTTGGTATCATAAGATTCATTATAAAAAATCGCGCTCATCATTATGATCGTCCATGGTAGCACAATGTTAGTTTTTTAGAGCCACATGGCAACCAACGACGCCCGTGCGTGACCCACACGTTACTCTGTCTGTTGCCATACAAATGGCTCACCACTAAACATGAGTCCGATATATCAAAACGTATATCGGATATGGGTTAGATATCATATCATATCGATATTCATATCATATCCATATTCATATCAACATATCCGTTATCATAAAAACTATTCAGAACCGCAACTGTTAATAAAGACACGAACAAAACGTTTGCAACCCCCTACGACTGATATCGATATCAGAAAACCGTTTTCTATATCGATATGCAAACTATATATCGGTTAGATAACCGTTTGCGGGAAAAAACGAAAACGCCCATGTCTACTCACCACGAGCAATCAAAACATTACGTTACGCCATGGTCCACACGAGGGTGAAATCTAAGCCGGTGCCAAAAGTAAAGTTTAGACGTACCTCTTAGTAGGTACCATCCTTAAACATCCTCTCCCTATCCTTATCCTCCATTCCCTAGAAATCCTCTGGTATCTACTGTGCATGGGGAGTCTCGTATTTGACACAAAGAAATCCCACAAAGAATAAAATTGCCTCGTCTGTATTCAATGAATGACATTGCGGGCAAAGACGTGCGTGGAGGTTCATTGACAAATAAAAAATTAATTAGTGCCAGTTCGGTTGTCAAAGTCACCACTTCATGTCAAGTCAGTTTTGTCTTGCATGGCCATGTCTGTCATTTATGATAATAAGAAAGATGTCATGTGTCATGTCAGTTTGCGTTGCGGTGCGCTGTGTGTGGTTGTGTTATTAGTTTCACCTTAAAATAATAAAAACACAACACGATGTAAAATGATTAAATGTACGAATAAAATAATTAATAAAACTAAATTGAACTGCACCTGTCAGTGCCAACTGTGAAAATAGTGCTAGCTGCAATGTAATGACTACTTGATCTGTGAAAAGGCAAGCAAAATATACTATTTATTTAGGTACCTACTAAGAATGTAGTTGTTTTGGGTCAAGATGAGCAAGTAAGTAAAAAGGTAGCTCAATAGATTCAATAGATTCTCAAGTTTAAGTTTATCTTAATGGAAAATAATTAATCTCTCGTATTATGTTTTGGTGGTTCTGCGTGGGTAGAATCTGTTTGAAATGAAACCTTTAACTTGCCGGTGCTGGCGGCGGTGTGCGTCCTGCGTTGTACCTACTTATAATCGTCGTGCTTTTTGTGTTACTAACACTGTTATGTAGACAAACAAATCAATAATAGGTAACAGGTAGGTATACAAATAAATATATATTTTGAATTACCTACAGTACTAGTCCCAGGTCAGAGTCACCAAGCTAAATTTCTTCAATAAAATCACAAAAATTACTATTAATCATCTTAAAAACGTAAGCTAGTCCCATGTGACCAAATCTAGATTTTATTCATTTAGCTTTGTGTTTTACGTAGTACCTAACTTCCTACCAGCTTATCTTTGATTAAATGGTGCTGACTTCTATTTTTTTTTCAGATAACACCATGCACAAGTATTACTTTTCGGTAGTGCTGGTCAGGATCGTCCTGCCAGCGGGGCTTCTACTAAGTAAGTACCTAGTATCATAGACTAACTATAGTTAGTCTATGCTAGTATTCACTTTCAATATCTTTACAAATATTGGCGGACAAGCTAATATCAAAAATATATCTAATCTAATACCCATATAAAAATTTAAGAGAATATTTTATTTTGTCTAATCAGAATCCCTGTATGATTGCCGTAACATGTAACAGACTTTTTGATTTTGTTAACTGATCCATGTAAAACTACTTTAGTTGCTTGGTATTTCATTGGTGAAATACCTACTATGAAAGGTTAAAAGTGTACCCTAGAAGCTATATCATTTATTTTTATTGTTCGGGCTGAACAAGATCAATAACAATAGAGTGGAGGCACAATGAATTATAAAAAATAACAATAAGAACTCCCGCAGACTGCAGACTGTCTATCAGCCTATAGTTTGGTCAGGTTGGGATGCTAGTAGGTACATAATGCAGCAGATCATTGTAGTAGGTATGCCAATCTTCATACTGATTAAGAACCTGACCAAACTATAGGCTGATAGATAGTCTGCAGTCTGCAGTAGAAAATCTGTAGCCTGCAAGGGCTCTAATTTAGAGCCCTTAACAACGAATTTTTTATAGAAATTTAAAGACTCCAAAATTCGTCGTCAGGTGCCAACCCATCTAGGTATGTAGGTATCCATGATGACGTAATGCCGGAACCGGCCGGCATCGTAACTTCGCGTGCGAATCACGCCGCGCCTTCCTAATAACATGTCTGTAAGCTCATCACCACTGCATTAACATTAGTACCATACCACAGAATAAATTAATATGCTGAAATTAAAATGACGTCATGCGTTACCGTAAATTATTCATTACGATAAAGTTAAAAACAATACAAGCCTTTCTTGCGGTCGTGAACCGGGCTTATGACCGAAAACTGAAAGAAAGTAGCAGTATTTTGACGATTTAACGCGAATACCTATCATGGTTAAAAACACACCACTCGTTTTAAAGTTAAAACCGTGCTATTTCGTAAACAACATTCACCCAAGTGACCGCAGAATCCACAGTGAGTTTTCAATTTGTCATTCTGTAATACATTCACCCTTAACAAGCGCCCACCGCGTGAGTGTTTTAGCGAGTGGAAATACCAACGTGAGTGAGGGAAGCTCAAGATCGACGTGAGCGCGGACCCACTAGGTGAAACTCCTAGTGATTTTATTGTTTAGAGAAACTACACACTTTTTATAAATGTTGGCGGGAGAAACTAAACCAATGTCGTTTAGAAATTGAGAAGCATTTTAGTTCAAATACAGCTTTCATTTAGATTTTTTTTTGATATAAATACCCCTTATGTGTGCCTATATTGCCTAATTCTTTCCGCCACTTCATTTATAGATTAAATATTTTATAAGTAGTGTAAGATATCTAGTACTTTTTTAAATTGTAGGTTTACCTACTTATTTTTCGGGCTTATTCTACTAATCCCCGTCAACGGGGATAAGTGAACTTTTTGTTCATTATTCCCCGTTGATGCCGATGCGATCTCGTAGTGGGGATTAGTGAACTAAAAAGTTCATTAATCCCCATTGCGAGAAAATAAAATATTAATACCTATAAGAATCATGTTTTTATTTTTTTATAAGATAAGGACTCGCTTACTGATTATTTTTATAAACAAATTAAATCCAATTTGTAACTATTTCTTTCTTTATGTGTTTTCAATAAAAACACAGTGCTATAAAAAATAAAACATAAGTACTAAAAATAAAATACAGATACTTAAGTAATCACAGATTTTACATTTATGAATCGTTTACTCCCACCTGTTCTGTTGAGTAGTTCTGTTGACAGAACTACTGGGATTTTTTTTCCCATTAGTTCTGTGACTTAAAAGACTATGCTTTACACCTGGCTTCAATCTCAACTATAAGTAAAAATGTGTATCTTAATTTGCTGTGGTAATCATTAAAGAGTTATCTATCTCAACAAACTATTCCCAAAATATTATAGAGTAGAAGTGCAGAAAAGACTGACAGTTGTCAAATTGACACTTACTGTCAGATATGACAGAAACTGTCACAAATCCTAGATAATCATGGAAAACAGACGGTTTCAGTCAAAATTGTCAATGAATATTGGATTGACAGTAGATGTCAAAACTGAAACGGTCATATCTCGGAAACTACTCGTGCTAGACTTTCAGTTCGTACCTCAAATGAAAGGAAATAACAAAATCTACTTTTTCGATGACAGCTGTCAAACTGACAGTTTCTGTCCGATGTACGAGTAGTTTCCAAGGAAGGTCGTTTTAAATTTGACATCTGTCAGGTTGACATTCTTTTTTTTTTAGTTTTCCATTGTTTATCTTGCATTTGTGACAGTTTCTCTCACATCTGACAGTAAGTGTCATTTTGACAGCTGTCAAAGACTTCCTATAGTGAAGAAGTCGTTTTGAATCACAAGATTTGTGAACAGAACCACTGGGAATTCATTTCCCATTTGTTCTGTGAAAAGATCTAATGGGAAAAAAATCCCAGTAGTTCTGCCGATAGAACTACTTAATTTAATCTACATCTACACTAATATTATAAAGAGAAAAGATTTGTATTTTTGTTGTTTTGTTGTTTTGTTGTTTTGTATGTAACGAATAGGCTCAAAAACTACTGGTCCGATTTCAAAAATTCTTTCACCATTAGAATGCTACATCATCCCTGAGTAACATAGGCTATATTATATTTTCAAAAAAATCAGGGATCCTTACTAAAACTCTAATAATGTAACCCAAGGTGGAAAAAGAAAACCTTACATCGCGTGCGCTGCGAAAACTATTGATGATAGAACAAAATGATGTACTACGATTTTGTAGAACACGTCATCATCTACAGAAAATGTCGCGACAGCATATGTCTAACTATTATAGTTATGTCACAATAAGTTCTCTTTTATTATAAAAATTTAATTGAAATGCCGCCGCTAGAAAAGGGTCTTTATTTGTACCTTGGTATTAATCCTTATCCAAATAAATCTTTTCATATTCAAGACTGGTTCAATACCTATACATTACTTTTTGAATTTTTCAAATCGGACATTCCAGTCAAAAGATTTAAAAAATATAAGATCACGGGGCGCGTTCTCACCCAGCGCGGGCCCGGGCAAGGCGCGAGTTAGAAGTGACTCGAACCCACCACGGTCTAAGTTTATCCTAAAACGTTGAAAAAATTTATGTCCACCCATGCGAAGCTGGGACAGGCCGCTAGTTTGATTATAAAAATAATCACTAAGCAAGTCCTTATCTTATAAAAAAATAAAAACATGATTCTTATAGGTATTATTATTTTATTTTTGACGCAATGGGGATTAATGAACTTTTTAGTTCACTAATCCCCACTACGAGATCGCATCGGCATCAACGGGGAATAATGAACAAAAAGTTCACTTATCCCCGTTGACGGTGATTGTCAACGGGGATTAGTGGAATAAGCCATTTTTCGTTGAGGTTCGAGCTTTAGAATTTTACCGTTCTATTCAGACATACATGTACGTATATTTTTGACATAATGTGGTTCAACTAAATTACGACTCTCGCCGTAAATCAAATCCATTTAAAACGCTTTTCCTGCAGAATGATATCCTTATTATTGTTTAAATCGCATCGTCGCATTGCGGGAAGGAGTAATGTAGTAGGATACAACACTCGCTGGGCGCGCCTTGGTTCTGGGTGCGTCCTCACGATTCGTACTCCGAGTCTGTGACCCGTTGACCGACTTGCTGCGACCTTGCCAGAACCCTTTAATTGCCTATCCGAAAAAAAAGTAATGTACCATATATTAAGGGACACGCAATTCGCGAACTGATTTAAAAGTTACGCAGAACGCATAGTACAAATTGCTTCTTTTCATGACTGCGTGGTGTGTATACCCCTGTGGCGCATCTAGACATACCTTTTGTAAAACATCATGTTGATTGTACCGTACGGAGGCTGTCCTTGTCCGTGTTTTTGAGGCGCTAAGTTTTTGTGCCATGACTATGGTGTGAAGTCATCATGCTTTGTCTGAACGAACAACTCCGTGAAACAACTTCCACGGTTTAACCTAAACTGAAATAAGATTGGTACCATCCCTATGATCACAATAACTGGGTCACCAAAATGATTGGATCTGGGGATTATTGTCTCGTAAAGATATCATGCCCAGCTTGAGTTTCTTACGGCCTGCTGTCCATCTCTGTCATACTTATTGCTGAAATTAGATTCGCAAACCCTGAATTAATGTGCCAAATGTGTCGGAAGTGAGTGCGTGTCACAATCATAAAGGACGTGCGTCCTGACCCTAATTCCCACACGGCCCATAAATCCGTCTATTTGGAACATTACCTGCACGCCCCTTTGTTTACCTAGGTATGTCTTTCCTTTCAGACATAGGAAACTAGGTACTTCATAAAATATTCATATTTCACACAAATCGTATTCTTCTTTGATCATAGATAAAGTTTCAGCACGGTATACTACGTTGATGAAGTTCTTGACAGCGGCCTATTTAAAAACCGGATTATCTAGTTTTATACATTTTGGCGTGGACTCCATTTCAACTTTAATTTTCATGACATTTTAAGTTAAATTGCCGTCCATTATTGTGTAATCATTGTTGAGCCAAAAGGTCAAACCAATTTTAGTTAGCAAAAGTATTGGAAAGAACTTGTTGCATAAAATAAATGCACTTTATACAACATTCCAGGTCAAATTTTGTACGATAAGAGTCTGATAAGATTGACATCGTATCTTTCGTTCTTAGATAACATGCCAATTTGGCGGAACTTCCTTAGCGGATAATGGTCCGATAAAGTATTCTACACCACGGGTATAGTGGGAATTACCTACGTTGCTATAATATCGTTTCATAAACGTTTCACTCACACGTCACGACGAGCCACGATTACAACGCTGTTTGAACAACTAATGGGCCCAAAGGCGCGCCTGATTTTTGACAATATTAATTAGTAAAGTTCCGAACCTTTAAAGTCTAAAAGGCTTCCGAAAGCTGTCTCATATTTATAGCTGTGAGTTTAAAACGATTGGCTTTTTAACCCATTGTGACTGACCTCTCTAATTAATTCGATAAAATTGTCTCGCCTGCTGTGAACTGTCGGCGTTTGACGAGTTTATATCAAATAAAGATGGGCTAAGAACGAGAATTTGCCATCTCTGTAGGTACTTTGTATTTGAACCAAAAGGTTCAACTACTTTGTGTGTTTTGTTTTTTTCACTTAGCTACTTATGTTAAAAATGAATGCTAATTTGCATGTTCAAATGCACTATATGCCTTTGATTTGGTTACTCGGAAAGTGCAAAACGAAAAAGATAAAAATAATATTTTGGGAATAGCTCTACTCTGGTATGCATTGGTAAAAAAGGCCATTTTTAAAAAGTATGTAGAATAACCCAGTTTATTATTTACAAATCAGACATACCTAATTCATTAGAAGTATTGTAAATTGTGTACTGCCGACCTCTAACAACAGTCAAACACAATATGTTCTATTTCGCTGAAGTTGCTTATTAATAAGCTTAATTATTACCTACATGTAATTATAGCAACATTATAATTTAGTGTTCATGCATATTTAGATAGCTAGATACCTCGCACTCAACAATATTAAAATAAAATCCAACCAAGTAAAACCTATTCTACGAAATAAAGCTTTTCGCAGTAGTTATGGGCGGGGTCCCTTTATTTTAATTAATTAAAAGCTCTCCAGTCTGATTTCATCGTAAATCTGGTTTATTCATTCATATGCAGGGAATTTTATCAGGATAATTTATTATGGCAGTAGCCATGTATACATATAGTTTAATTTAATTAAAAATATTAAATAAAAAATTATAAAACGATTACGATGTACTAACATTTTAGTCTTGTTTATACCATTGTAGTTTTTGAAGCAACGTTAAAACTACCGATGATGTTATCAGGGTCAGTCGTCCAGGGCTATCGTTGTATCTGACACTCACTAAATAGTAGTGCAATGTTTTGCTTATATGTTTGCGTGTTCTTATCTACTTTCAGAAAATTGCAATCAACTGCAAGGTTCCTTACCACTCTTTTCCATTTCTCTCAACCTTCATGTGGATACCTAGCGAGGCTATTTTTTTTAGATTGTCGTTCGTGTTTATTTTGTTTATAGGTACCAATATTATGTAGCACATGCGATGGCGGTTTACCATTCGTCTAACGTATTCGGCAGCCGGAATAGCATTGCCTTATCGGCCGTCTGATTCACAAGGTCACACTTCAGTTCAACTGGTTAACAAACAGGCTACATTCTATGATCTCATCATTACATGATTCCATTTAGTTTTTTTGTTTGTAAGTTTTATCCTACTGGGTAATATTATAAATTCGAAAGTTTGTGAGTGTGTGTGTGTATGTTTGTTCCCACTCATCTCCGTAATGGCTGCACGGATTTGGATCAAACTTGGAATATGCATAGTTTGTAAATTAATAAATTGTCTGGAATAAGATAAAACCGTAGCCTTGATTATTTTATTTAAAAAATGAATGCAACTAAGTATTATACATACATATAGGTTGTTAACATAATGAAGATTATGTATACGTTGCGTTGGTTATTTCCTTATTTGTGTACCTACCTTAGTTTATTTTAAGCTCTGACCGTCTGGCTGAACTTAGGTATTACATTCTAAATCGAATATAATGTCCGCGTACCTTAAATACCTCGAAACCATTGAATATCAGTTAGATATACGTATTTCGTTCAAATTCAAGCAATAAAATGTAGGTATATTCACTCCGAATCTTTCTCTGTTTTCACGTGTTATTTTTATCACTGTTATTTGTGTCAGCCAGCATACACTGTTGGAGGTATTGAGGTTTCCGTTCGATTTTATGGCAGGTTGATTTGTGGAAAAGATGATTTCATTAGAGAGCTAACTAAGCCTAACTTTATTTTTCTTTTCTAACCTTTTGCTGATGGTATAATATGCAAATGTGAAAACACTTCTCACTCGCACATTTCAACATTTTGAAAGATATAAAATCATTGAATTTATATTTATGAAATATTTCAATTAACCAAGTTGTGTGTGCAATCACATTGCACACAGTTCAGCAAAAATATAATTTTGATCCGAACATGTGTTCCTACTAAAAAGCTTGCATAAGTACGAAAACTATTAAATCAAACGGCTTTTTAGCGGTAGACTTCTATCGATATTTAGATGATATTCGCGACACAGTTTTTTTTTACATATAATATCGTTTGCAATCAGTATCTGTACTTCTGTTTATTGTTCCAAATAAATACTTTTATTGAGATACACACAACACGTCTAGTCAATATTTGTGTATTAAAAAAATATTATACTTATGAATGAATAATGAATAGTTAGGTACAATATTTTAGACATATTCTATGGACGCACATGCTTTCCTGCTTGACGTGCGTGTTACTACCTAGTTTGTTGGTCTAATGAGATCATACAGGTTGCTACTAAGTTCGAAAAACATTTTATTTTAGTGAGTTAAAACTCTTGTGTCTTTTTTATTCTGTTGCTACTGGACCCGCCCAGCTACACAGGTAAAACATTTTCGCTGCCAAACTGTAACTTAAACATCCAAGCGAAGTTTCGGCAGACTTGCAACGGCAAAAGATGATTACTTAGGTATCTGAAACATTAAAAGTAGCCTATGCCCGTGCCCAGAATGCAAAGCAATTCCAAACTCACTTTGGACATTTCAGTGTTTTGGATAAGTAACTTTATAAACATGCAGCACACTTTCGTACTTATAAATAAGTTTGGATGTCATTCATGGAAGGTTGCATTAGGGATAACATCTACTGCTTGATTATGAGTCGTCTTTATTGACTGTTGCTGACGCTGCCGCTTCCATACGTTGATATTCTTCGTCATCGTTGTTTGTGTTAGATCTAAAACAGACATGTTTCATCATGAGCTTGTGTTGTGACGTGTTATTGTCTACTGAAATATACGACAGACATTTAGAAAATAGTAACTTCTGTTGATTCAATATATTTAGCTATTCAATGACCTTCGTTCACATTCGGTAACGTAGACCTCTATTTAGATAAGTAAAACAAATAGGTAATATGTTAAAAGTTTCATACATCTTCGGAAACTTTTAAAATATCTATCATCGTTCAGCTTTTATTTTTAAAATGTTTATGATAAATGTAATCGATCGTTGGAGCTTCTTTTTTTTTGTAAGAAAAATAGTTAAGACTTGATGAATAAATACATACATTATAAGGTTCTGAAATAAATATAATAGCCATGAATAAATCTATCATTTGATAATTATTATTGTAAGACGTGGACATGAAAGATTTGTTTTGTTTGATTATGAAAGAGTAGTACAGTAACTATTTCTCGACAACGGAATTGTTAGTTATCATACATAAACGTACCCCTCCTACAACAGCGATTAGATTGTAGATAAGTACCGTGAATTACTTTATTACCATTAACTGTAAACTGTCAGAAGTAATGAAAACGCACTAATTATCACTGCACCATCCTTTTAAATAATGAAAAGTTTGCTTACTTTTTGCGTGCTGTGAATGTTATATCGTGATAAGAATCATGCATCGTATGTAATTTTACAAGTTACATTATTAAAATGTAATTGTTGTGATGCGTCATACATAACGATACATGCAAATTTTTGTACGATAGCATATCATAATTGTCATAGTTTAATCTGCTAATAAGGTTGGTTTGAAGGTCTCTCGTGAGATGTTTATCGATCCTAACATGTCTTGCCATAACGTTGGTGGTGTATTGCGGTCAAAGCACCATGTCTGAGAAGATCAATGGAATAAATTACTATAATATGCTCTCTATTTTGGACAGTTGCCAATACCCTATGACATCCTGATAAAACCTGATGTACAAATAATAAGATCTTTGAAATGTGACATGTGCGTATGTGTGATTGTATTGTGGGTCATGAATGGTTCTGTAGGCAAATGGTAATGTTTAGCACATAACACATTAGGTTCTCAATTTACCATTTCCTAAACGAAGTTGTACAACAATTACAGGTCTAAGTTTTAATAATTCTTTGGCATCATACTCATTAGTAAGAGAAAACATGGCAATAATTTATGCATTGCTTTTAATAAGGTCAAATCTTTTATAGTACGCGTGAGGTATATTGCCTCGACGTAAACCTTTTTCAAACATTATGGGACAACCTGTGGGAAAACTTAAGATAAAGATTATCTAAACATGCAAGAAAGATAATGAATAAGTAGTCGACGTAATACCTTACGTGCCTGCCTGAGATAATGTTTACAGAATGTAAACATGATAAAATACAAATTATGATTAACTTGATAATTTATTATTGATAATGTATTAGGCAAATATCTATTCTGGGACTAAGGCGCCGCCGCCGATTTGTCTATCTATCAGTTTAAATTAGAATAGATTATCATCCATGTGTGATTCAATGATCGGTGTTAAAAAACTGGATTTTTATGGTCAACACTTTAGGTACTTCATGATTGGTTGGTCAAGGATTTGCAAGACACAGTAAGAACTGCCTCCATTTCGAATGTGCTGTGCGTAGTTTTGGTTCATCTTACCATCGAACGATACCGCTTTATAAACCTACCCTTCTGTGTACCTATTTATTTTTAAGAATAAGGTAAACAGCTTTTTTGTCTAAATAACTAAACAAATACTAAGCCATTGTTATGATGCCAGTGCGGTGAGAAGCAAGGCGAAATAGGGCGACGTATAAAACGAACTGGAGCAAATTCTAAATGTTACTCTGGCATTTTGGTTGGCTAATAGCGGTATGTAGTAGAGTAGGTAGGTATCTTCACACTAAAAATTACATACCTTGTTTATTTTATGCGTTTAAATTAACTGCGAGATCTGCTACAGGTAAAAACCGTTGACCTACTTATTTAGCTGGGATGAAATCTTCACGCTTAAAATCTCTAAAGACAACGTAAGACGTAAGTGCAATGCATATGCTGTCTGAAATTTCGTGTTGCATTTCAAGCTCAATTTAGAGTAAGAACGAACACTTTGAAGTTATACGTATAAAAACCACTTCTCAGAAAGTCTCTTTCGCAAAACGTTCCTTGCTCGAATATAAGCGATCATCGCAAGATGAAAGTAAACATGCATACTTAATACCAACAACTCAAGAATCACTTATGTATTTTAAAAACTCTGATGGCGTAATAAAATAGCACCAATAGCGTAGTTTTCACATATTTGAAACAGTAGATCATAATTCGCATGCACAGTGACTTATCACACCTACGATAAGTTATGGGTGAAGTATACACATAACAGTAGTTCCTTCGCTAAGTTTCATCATGACACATCTAAACATTTTTAAATAATCATAACATATCATAACATTTTTAATAATCAAAACCTAAGTATTTACATTGTATCTTAAGAGCTTTGGATTTTATTCAAAAATAAATAAATCAATAAAGATACTAAGAGCTGATTTCACCATACTCTGTTAGTTGCTAATCAAGAATTAACAGGCCGTTAAATCTAACATTATATGTCAAACGCGTACATTTTGACATATTTAACTGCCCTTTAATCCTTTGTTAATCTAACAGAGCATGGTGAAATCAGGCCTTAATCGCAGAATGTACCATTTTTCGGATAATACCATTTTGTACTGTTTTTAACGAGGTACATTGAGTTATAAGCGAGTGCGAAGTTATCTAGTCAGCGTCTTAATATCGTTAAAGAAATAGGCCCAATAATCATTACATACCCTTATTGTTAAGGTATCTCGTGTTCACTTTAACACATCAATTTAGAGAACAGAATTATAGAGCAAGATAAATATAAAGTTAGAATACAGGGAACACGCTGAAACCCCTTGTTTCATTAAAGCTAAAGCTTGGCGTTAGTGGCGACGTGATTTATAGTGTCTGCGACTTTTTCTTTATTGCGTTTCCGTTCGGTTTGTTGACATTTTCTTTTGCATTTTATTAATATTTCGCCCTCTTTTCAAATCGATTTTTTCGGATTGTCACGCCTTTTTTCTGCCGCCAAGCAGCGTTGCTGTGTTTCGGTTTGAAGAGTGTGGTGGCCGATGTAATTACAGGCAC
Organism: Chloroclysta siterata; assembly: GCA_932294275.1. Classification (NCBI taxonomy): domain Eukaryota; kingdom Metazoa; phylum Arthropoda; class Insecta; order Lepidoptera; family Geometridae; genus Chloroclysta; species Chloroclysta siterata. The sequence goes on along the minus strand of OW028600.1, from coordinate 12,828,451 downwards.
ATGATGCTTAACATCTGTATGCCTCAAGTGATGGACCAAGCAGCGTTGCTGTGTTTCGGTTTGAAGAGTGTGGTGGCCGATGTAATTACAGGCACATGATGCTTAACATCTGTATGCCTCAAGTGATGGACGCAGGGCAGTGCATCGTAGGGCACGTTCCTATCGTGCGTGACATACGAGGTAGTGCTTTGTTTGTTATAGGTGATGGTTACCACTTAACATCAGGTAAGCCATCTGCTTGTTCCATCAGCTAGTTGTATAAAAAAAAGAACTTGAGGCTTAGGGATTGTGATTGTTTGTTTCAGGCATAGCACTACGACCTTTTGGCCTGTCACTGATCTACTTGCTGCTTTACTTACTGGCTCCACTACCACAAGTGCCTGACTCTCAGACGTTTACCGGTAAGTAGCCGAATTATTTTAGTAGGTTTCACAAAGTGTGTGGCTAGCGAGTTCTATTTTAATTTTCCAGTTATAACTGGCAGCATAACCACTCGAAATACAAACATTGCAGAAAATGTATTACACATGCATTAGTAGGTTACTGTAGAGGTACAATGAGACGTGACATTTTGAGGTCGGCGAGGCTTATCACGACCATAAAATATAACACACGTTGAAAAATCATTGGGGTTACAACAAAACGAATATACCGGTATGATAGTAACTAATGTCGGTTTGATAACATCAATTTGGCTAAAATGTAACCCTCTTTGGCTAAAAGATCTCATTGGATTAGTTTATGAAGTTAGAATGTTTTCTGTGACTTTTAAATTACGTGTCATAAGTATGAGTCAACACAAATGAACAGATATACCTCTAGCAGAACAGCATACGTTTGTTCCGATTTAACATAGTGACTAAATTATAGGCCGCCCAAAGGCATCCGAATAATGATAATATTGGTAGAGGCTACCAATTTACCCCAAAGAAATAAAAATTAAAAAAAAAGTTGTTGATCGCCGTGTTTAATTGATATTGTAACTGTAAGTATCATTTTATTGACTTAGTCAATCTATGTACAAAGAAAAAGTAATACCACCACGCCTTTTTCTGCCGCCAAGCAGCAAGCAGCAATGCTGTGTTTCGGTTTGAAGAGTGTGGTCGCTGGTGTAATTGCAGGTACATGAGGCTTAACATCTGTATGCCTCAAGTTAATGGGCGCCTCGTGACTTACGAGGCAATGCTTTGTTATAGGTGATGGTTACCACTTAACATCAGGAGGGCCATCTGCTTGTTCCATCAACAAGTTGTATAAAAAAAAACTGTTTCAGATATATAAAAAAATAAGAACCAATAAAGTTAAACCTTGATCTGCAAAACACAATCCGAAAACTTTACCCAATTATTTTTTACTAGCGGCCTGTCCCAGCTTCGCATGGGTGGTCATAAATTTTTTGAACATTTTAGGATAAACTTAGAGCGTGGGTTCGAGCCTCGCGTCTACTTATTTCATACATTTGCACGCGCTTCTCCTTGAGTGAATGAAATCGCACCCCGAGCGTGACCCGTGGACCCGTTAACATTTTTAATTTCGTCATATCTTTTGAATGGAATGTCCGATTTGAAAAATTTAAGAAGTAATCTATAGGTATTGAAACCGTCTTAATTATGAAATGATTTATTTGGATAAGGATTAATACCAAGGTACAAATAAAGACCCTTTTCTGGCGGCGGCATTTCAATTATTTTTTTATAATAAAAGAACACTTATTGTGACATAACTATAATAGTTAGACATATGCTGTCGCGACATTTTTTGTAGATGATAACTTGTTCTACAAAATCGTAGTACATTATTTTGTTCTATCTTCAATAGTTTTCGCAGCGCACGCGATGTAAGTTTTTTGTATTCCACCTTGGGTTACATTATTGAAGTTTTAGTAAGGATCCCTAATTTTTTTGAAAATATAATATAGCCTATGTTACTCAGGGATAATGTAGCATTCTAATGGTGAAAGAATTTTTGAAATCGGACCAGTAGTTTTTGAGCCTATTCGTTACATACAAAAATACAAACATACAAAAATACAAAAATACAAAAATACAAAAATACAAAGGTTTCCTCTTTATAATATTAGTGTAGATTAGTGTAGATGGGGACCACTAGTGAATGGTGTGGCGCTGGCTATGACCCTAAGGATTAACTTAGTGACGTCAATCCCCTATTCTTTATGGTTGGCAATTCACCTTCAACTCGGAATGTTTTCTTTCTAAGTTGTTGGCGAACTTGTAAAGGTCTTTGGGAACGTTGCATATCGTAGCACTTCGTAGACAACTTGCTGCATTTTTGGCATCTGAAACACCTGAATTTTATTACTTATCAAAGAGGATAGCTCATTCCTTTCATTTACCAGACACACGGTCACCAATGCATACTTTAGACAATGCTTGTCTTATTCTTACTTCGATTCTTTTTTACCGTCTCTGAGTAAAACTGTCCGTCAGACAAAAATATATCTTGTTTGTTGAGAGGAGTGACAAGTCTCGTAGAAACGGAAATATTATTGTCGGGCGGATAGCGTAGTCCAGAAATGGTGTAACAGGCACTTAGTCACACGAATTAGTCATAGAATTTAAGCATGCTAAACTAAGTGAGCAATCCTCGGTAGTAATCTCTAATTTGTATTTCAGGATTTCGAGGAAAATACCTTGTCCTTAACTTGGCTATATCGTTCATTCTGCTGCTAACTCACGCAGCATGGCACAGCGTTCTGGCCGCGTTTGCGCCTTACGGCTCTTTATTGGAAGACTATCCGATAATACAGAAGATCGGACACAATCTGGGCCTGGTATCTTATGCAGAAATAGACCCGTGGATGGCAGTGCATTTTTTGGCTCCCGAGGTAAGCTTTTGTAGCTTGGAAAGCTCAACTGGTTGTAATAGCTAGTGAATGTGAAATAATCCAATACGCAGTGCTCGTTGCCAACGAGTTGTTGGGTTTGAGTCATCTTGCCTTCGAAACTTATATTCTAAGATTGATTGCTGATTACCTAACAATACTGTTTTTAACGATGTATCAGCTCACTGTTTTGAGAACTGCCATGGGGTTGCTAGACGGGTCTAAACCCGTCTTCTTTGATAAATGTACCTATTCCCTTCCGCTCGCCTTGAACTCTTTAAACTCTTTGAAGTAGAGTTGTATGTTCTGTTTATACAATCGTCTTATTAATAATTTTTTACAGCTTGTAATGACAAGCGTATCGTTAGCAGTTTACTTGCTGGTCAAGAAACTGTTAACAGGTCCGGGAGCGCCTGAGTTGAAGAAAGATACCAAGCACCAACGGTTTCCACTGCTTACAAGCACGGGTAAAGGCATTTCGTGTATTATATTTGTTGAGTAACTTGCAAAAATTATAGACTTTATATTCTAAAAGTAAAAAGTAATGGTCTTTCGCCTGAAAGATAAATGAAATATATGTAGACCATAACTTAAGATTCTAGGCTACAAAGTTCTTGATATTCCGAATCACATACACTGTGTATGACGGTGTTAGCCTTAATAAGTCCAACGACTGTCAGTGTTTCTTCAACCGTGATGGGTCGCATTGTGTGAAATCCAGCATTAATTATAGTATTTTTATTGTAGATAATCACAACACATTTACACCGTAGGTTTAACCACGCCCGTTCGTAGAAACATAATTTGGTACCTACTTGTTTATATTCATAGATGCCAAATATGGTGTTCTCACAGCCGATTCTATTATCACAGCCAATTTCAACTGTGATAAAAATGTAACTGTCATCTTTTTGTTCCAGCAAAGTACTTATGCCTGTTCCTCATAATGTTCTCTGGGATAATGCGACCCAGTGTCACCTCTGGTATCTATTTCCTTGTGTTCATGGGAGCAGCTACCGCCTGGGCGGTCGGCCGACCTTTGGAGAAAGGATTCGCGGTTGTCGGCCGGTGTCTCATGGCGATCATGGCCTTTCACATAGCTGTTCTACTGGTCTATCAGTGCACATGGCTTATGGAACTGTACCCACCTGATATGGACATGGCCAGGTAATTTGGTTTGATTGTTTTAGCACACTGCAGGGATAAAGAATACCTTGGCTTGATTTGAAACGTTAGTTAATTCACACGTTAATTTCCACCTTACATGATGATGCGGTGACTCACGATGCCTATTATTTATGTACAAACAACTCTATTGACTCAAAGACCGCAATGCAAGATAGCGTTAATTCTATGAATGTTTCAGTAGGGTATTGATGCAATTTATATTTCAACAGGTACTTTGGCTTGACAAAATTGGTTATCATCAACGAAACTGACCCAACTAACTTCACATACGAAGTGACCGACGATTTAAAGTGGGCCACTCTAGCAAGTCCGCTTGTAATTCTCTTTACTTACTACATTTTAGCTATCGAAACTCGGGAACTATTCAAACCTAAGGTATGCAAAACTCTATTCTGAATAGAATATTACTTTTGACTGATTTTGACTAACCCTATGAAGTTCAACGCTTTTTAAATAATATAGGGTTAATTCCATTTAATGAACGCTGCGTAAACGCCTTCGATTCCATGCCGGTATAATGCTGTCTTTCTTAGTAGTCCACCGAGTGCTAATTCTGAGCGCTGCAAGTAGGTTAATTCAGTAGTAAAACAAACATTCACGTTAAAAATAGGCACGGAACACTTAGGTTTACTAGTGCATTGCTTGTTGATGATCGGTTGTTTCTCTTGTGTCCTTCGGAATGGGATGCAGGCGAAAAAAAAGAGCGCCTTGACCGGTATAGAGGCGGGCAAGCTGAATGGCTCGTTGGTCCGAGCCGTATCGTTCCACCGCGGCAGCAGGCGCGGGCCACGGGACAAGTGGATGAACGCCACTAAAAAAGTTCGAGTAAGCTTGGCCTTGCAAATATCATGTCATCCTAGCCTACTTTTTTTATTTCGTCGTGTAATAAAACAGAGTTTAACCACAGTATAAATAAAAGTACATACTGCAAACGGACATGTGCACGTTTTTTATATGTGCGTGCACGTAATAAAACGAAAAATTTAATTGCCAAATTTATATCTAATATTAAAACTTTTGTAACATAGACTGAATGTTATTGAGGTTCTGGGAATAGTTTGAATGTTTTCAATAAAAAAATCATCAGTTGTATTATGGTTTATGTAACCTTAGAAATATTTTGAAATTCTTCATTTGTTTCCGACGTTGGAATTTTAAACAAATACCTAGGAGAAATAGAAACATCGATGCTGTTAAACCAGTGAAACTAGTGATTCATGTTAAATTGATAGTTTTGTTACACGACTGTTGGTAGCCAAACAACGTTAAGTTTTGCTGTATGAATCACTTTTCTGGAGTTATAGTTGTTCATAATTGTATATTATCATCACATTATATTGCTGTAGACTTATGTAGATATTTTAAATTCGGTATATTTTACACTAAATTTAGTTTTTTAGGTTTATAAATTATTAGTTGCATACAAATACACATATTATTATAAAAATCGTCTTAAGTATAACAGTGTTTTGAGAGTAGATATGGCATTGGTATGAATTTTGAACCCTAGATACCTGCACCAGGCACTGAAGACAAGGCATGTTTAGACTATGCTAATTTTTACTATTAACTTACTGAACGCACGTTTATTTTGGTATTTTGTTTTATTTATCAACAATATTATTTGACTGTTGTTTGCAATCCGCTTTCGTTCTTTTGTAGGTTGCATATTCATACATAAATTCCAAAGCACTTCGTGGGAACGCCAGTGAGACTGACCCTGTAGGTATTCCTCTTTTATTATGCTGGTGGGTACTTATAATGCTAATTCACAAGGACTTAAAGCACGGCCAATTGGGCTTTTAAGTACTGTAAATAAGAACTGTGTAAGTTTTAACATCTCTGTCTACAAACATCAAAATCAGAAAGAGCTATGTTGTAAAACATCAAAGCCAGAGAAGGTTGTATTCGTCTGGCTGAGCACTGAAAATGCATTTGTTTTGCCTACTTTATAAATATTTTTTTAATGAAATTCAGTTACCTGTTTCATATAATCCACATGAAGCTATTTTGATACAAACATCTGTTGCATGAATTTCAGAAATGTATTTCTTAGTTATAATATCTCTAAGGATTAAGACCAAACCCTCAAAGTTAAAAGTCTAAAACCATTGGTTTAGGCCATGCTTTGTCATGATAAACATTCTTGGTTGAAAGATTGTGCTTGAAATAAATAAATTACTATAAAAGATTCCTGCTGTGAATTAGCAAAAAATCTACGAAAACTCTTCAACGCTTGGGTCAACTTGCTGAAATTGTACTGTCAAACTTGAGGAACTGTATCTTCATTTACATGCGATAAAGTTCAATTTTGTTCGTACTTATGTGTTATGGGCCATCCTCACACGCAAAGCGTTAATATAACACGCGTACATGTTCACCATCATTTGTACGAGTATATTCTGTGTGTTTTGTTAGTATTTGCACTGAAGGTTCATTTTCATTTTGTTGTTTGCTGTGCTTGTTTATAGCTTTACTTGTTGTAACAGTATTGTTCTTTTTATTTTGTTATTGCTATTGTTTTGATACATCAATGTAAGTACCTACATATTACCCTTTTTATTCTATTCATAATTGTGAATCTGTTAGCTTAAAAATACAATATGAGCGAGAATAGAACAACATGATATATGTTGTTCTATTCTTTCCATTATTCAGTTAAATGCAGGGCTTAAAAATGCTTCATCTGGAAATTTTAAGATATTTTTGTGAAAAAAAATACTCGAAGAATCACCACGATAAATGCAGAGTGTAAAGTTTTCAATAGTCTCTTTTGGAAACTAGTATGTATAAACTCCAAAATTGTCTCCCTGTAAAAAGTTAATTTCATTCACGCCTAATTTATTCGGACCTACGTTTCAATATTATGTTTATGTTTGTAGCTATTGCGAAATGTGAGCCCTTCTAAACGATGGTCGAGCGTGCGCTCTGGCTCGGTGTCGAGGCAACTGCACCAAGACTCCACTGGCTCCGTGGTAGTTCCTGACGAAGGTAAAATATCAATTACCTGCTCCGAAATCCAAGAGGAGGACCTCGCGTCGTATTCCTCATTACTGAGGTCATCCTCCGACGTTGAGCCATCATAGTTTTAACGATGGTCAGTGCATGTCTTTGGCATTGTGAAGAGCATCGTGTAGTTTGGTGTTTAGTGATAAACGGATTTGGTCAGACCATCTAAGTGGACCTCGACCTCTCGGGCTGCTCCGAAATACCTTTACCAAAATCCGTTCAGAAAAAATTGTTTAGAAATTCAATCTGTTCCTAAAATTTAACCTTTTCCGAATTAGCAGCACTGATTCCAAAATTCTGTTTCGAAGAATCTGTTCGGAGTTTTAGAATCCCCTGTCTCATCCGATACTGTTATAACTGTTTCGTTCGTTTCCAGAATCTATCATTGAAGATGAAGAACCAACTTTGTTAGATGACATCATTGCTGCTGTCATTGATTTCTTCCAAGTTCTAGTCAGGTACTTTATACTTTACTTGCGTATAGGAAATAATACGTAATTGTCATGAAAATAAATTTTGCTTCTTGGCAGTTTTATGTATTTTATGACCACATCAAAATAGCAGGTAAACCGAGCTAGACAGCAGCGAGTCTTCTAAAGTCGTAGTTATTTTGTTCACTAGCTTATTAGGTGTTAAATCTACACTAATAATATTATAAAGAGGTAAACTTTGTATTTTTGTATTTTTGTATTTTTGTATTTTTGTATTTTTGTATTTTTGTATTTTTGTATTTTTGTATTTTTGTATTTTTGTATTTTTGTATTTTTGTATTTTTGTATTTTTGTATGTAACGAATAGGCTCAAAAACTACTGGTCCGATTTCAAAAATTCTTTCACCATTAGAATGCTACATTATCCCTGAGTAACATAGGCTATATTATATTTTCAAAAAAATCAGGGATCCTTACTAAAACTTCAATAATGTAACCCAAGGTGGAAAACAAAAAACCTTACATCGCGTGCGCTGCGAAAACTATTGAAGATAGAACAAACTAATGTACTACGATTTTGTAGAACACGTTATCATCTACAAAAAATGTCGCGACAACATATGTCTAACTATTATAGTTATGTCACAATAAGTGTTCTTTTATTATAAAAAATTAATTGAAATGCCTCCGCTAGAAAAGGGTCTTTATTTGTACCTTGGTATTAATCCTTATCCAAATAAATCATTTCATAATTAAGACGGTTTCAATACCTATAGATTACTTCTTAAATTTTTCAAATCGGACATTCCATTCAAAAGATATGACGAAATTAAAAATGTTTACGGGTCCACGGGTCATGCGCGGGGTGCGATTTCACTCAATCAAGGAGAAGCGCGTGCAAATGTATGAAATAAGTAGACGCGAGGCTCGAACCCACGGTCTAAGTTTATCCTAAAATGTTCAAAAAATTTATGACCACCCATGCGAAGCTGGGACAGGCCGCTAGTATTACATATTTTTGTTTATACTTGTATTATTTACAGGTCTTCCTACATAGCGACCACAATAACAATGATGGCGTGGAGCATAATGTTCCACTCGTGGCTTACATTCGTACTGCTGATGTGGGCCAACATAGTCTGGTTATGTCAAGACCAGCGTTCCTTCATGTTGAAGACAAGTCCCATTCTAGTCTGCTACGCGATGCTACTGCTCATAGCTCAGTACATCTACGGCATGAATCTGTACGAGAGTGAACTGCCGTCTAATATCACAGTTAGTATGCTTTTAATATTTAAAACACATCAGCCTCCGCCTTTCGTATCGACCGATTGTGCTTTGCGCGGTTATCAAAAACGAGTATATAGTATATAGAATATAGTATATAGTATATAGAGTATATAGAAAATAGTCAAAGTCAAAATATCGTTTGTCATTTTTATAACAGCTATCGGGTTCCCACAGTTGCAAGCTTTACCTAAATTCACAATTATTGAAATACTTCTTAAGATTTTCCTAGATCTTCCGCGTACAAAAAAAAACCGAGTCCACAGTGAGTCCATATTTTTTTTTCTGTCGTTCAGGAAGTAAACCTCCGTCAAATCGGCCTCGGTCGGACGGATGGCGAGCCCTGCGTGCCTCTACTCATCAAGTCGCTATTCACCTGTATGTTTTGGGTGACACTGCGTCAGCGAGTGCAGGAGATAAGACAGCGACGCAGGTCAGCTGTGATCACCGATATGGCGGCACCATTACAGCTCACTGTGTCTACTGCTGCTAGCGGTAAGTCTACCGCAGTCTACTGTCTACTGCTGCTTTCTTGAATGTTTCTTTCTTTACGAAAACAGTGATTTGGGATCCCACTCGTGGTCGCAATAACATTTATGATACATCTTAATATCATACCAGATAATTATGTTAAACTGTTGGGACTGTAGTTTTTACAGAGAATAATGCTTAAATGCTAATAAGCTTTGGGCTTTGGAATTCGTTTTGGTATTGTTTTGTTAGCAAGATGTAGTCATGGTGTCTTACGATTGCGCAAAAGAAGTTGCGCGTCAGGACGTTTTCTCGGTTACCGCAGTAACGGAGAGAAACAGTTCATACATCGTCAGAATTCGACGAGAACGTGTTAATCCCTTTACTTGTATTAAATAACAAAATCCTGAATGTTCATATAAGTTTATGTTGCGAAATCGTCTTCTAATCGAACGTGATCGCGTTTCTGAAATATTTGTGAAAGACGTATTCTAATAATAACCTCTAGAGTCTAGACAATTAGATATCTAGACTGGTCTAGCTGTCAAGGTTTAACACTAGGCTTAACATTGTTTTGAACGGATCCTTGATAGAACAGACGAGAAGTTAATCAATAATTATGGTTATTCTGATGGATGAGATGATACTTCATAGTCTTGGTAATTTTGTTTGTACCATCCTTCTATTTATTAATATTTGTTCTTGGGTGCACGAAACAGGTCTGGCTAATGGTAACAACAAGCTATATAAACATTTTTCTATTAGACTGTTCTTTTAAACACATTTTCCTTAATATACCTGATTACTACACTAAAAATCACTTTCAAGTTATAGAACTAATTATTCAAATAAGGATTCATTCATTTCTATTAGAGTCCACTTTCCACTGTTCTTCTGCTATACTCGCTATCCTTCTTCCACAGCAACAACTGAAGCCGCGTTCACGTCTTCTATGTCATGTGGCACTAAAAAAAATTAAGTCCGTACATTTAAAATCGAAATCAAATGTATCAAATGCATGGATCTGGCAAACCACAATACATTCTAACATAGAAATGTGAACGCGACGTTAAAGACTAGTTTATTTCCTCGCAACTGTAATACGATCAGAAATTCCTTATTCACTTTTCCAGTAATGGAGGCACAACGTGAAGAAGAAAGCCGTTCCCGTCTTCTCAGAGCTCTTGGCGAATGGTTGAGAGCCGCTTGCGCGAGATACTGGATATATGTAGTCGTTATAATGCTCTTCGTAATCGGGATCACGGGGGATCGGATGACGATATTCAGAATTATCTACATGTTCCTATTCCTTACTTTTATATTAATGTTCCAGGTTGGTGTTTAATTTTTTTGATACCCCATAGAATGAGCCCATAGCATAGTAGCGAGGTAGTTTAACCATAATATGCTTTTAGTGCCGTTCTGGTTCCTATTATTCGCGTAGTTATTATCTGTCATAAACAAAATATGTCATCTTTTTTATTAGATTCCCAATAGTGCTAGATTTAATGTTTTTTTTGTATTTTCAGATAAGTTGGTACTGGTGGCGACGCCTCATGTATATATTTTGGATAGTAGTGATTATCTACTCAATGATAAATCTAATACTCATTTACATATATCAGTTCGACAATTTTTCAAAAACTATAGAGGCCTATCTACTTATAAATGAAAGACTGTAAGTGGAAATTTCAGCTTTCTAACATTCAAGTAGAGTTTATTTTTGATTGCTACAATATCTTTCTACTTTTTCAGGCAGCATGATTTAGGTTTAGAACCGTATCACCCGGCAGATTTATTTGTGAAACTCCTTACACCAACATTGTTCTTAATCATAACAATAATGCAAGTTCACTATTTCCACAAAGACTTTATGGCGTTATCAGACCCAAGAACCAGGTGAGTTACAGGAAATTGTACTTTAAATTTAATGACATTAAGAGTAGTGTTGGTTGTGAATATGTGAATTTATTTTCAGAACAAACAGTGTGGTGAAAGAAGCGGAGTCAAGTAGGCCTAGTCAAGCAGGCGCTTCTACCATGAATAATGATGTAAGTTGGTTTAGCTACAAAATGGCTCAACCTACCCGAATGAGGGTTTTATATGCAGCGCAGCTTCTTATTTTGAACAGCCTTTTATTTATTGATAGACCCAGTGGTAACTGAAAATGCTTTTGACTATCAATATGTAAAAGGCAGGATAGAACCACTATAGAAGATATAAGAATTATACATAATTATATGGCCAACTCTCTCACCAGATTTGACCAGACTAACTTGCTTCCTAATCCTAACATGTTTACAGCAATTACCTCCGCTGCCGTCTGAAGAAGAGCAGCCTGCATCGCTCGAAGGGAGCGTGACTGAAGCTGAACATTCCATAGAAATGTCTTCCTTTAATACTGCTGCGAGGCGCTCTTTACATAGGTAATCTACTGAAAACAGACTTTAAATCTTTAAAATTATGTTACCTTATTGTTATGTATGAATTACGACTAGATTCCTGAGGGCATTGTACATGTTTTCTCAATCCAAAGCTTTTAGTGCCTTCCTGCCCTTATCCCACGCTAAGTGGGGTCGGCACAACAGGTATTCTTCTTCCACTCTCCTCTATCATTCGTCATCTCAGTGCTCACTCCTTACTCATGTCATATTTCACACAATCCATCCATCTTTTCTTTGACCTGCCTCTCCTTCTAAAACCATCCACTTCCATTTCCATCAATCTTCTCGTAATATGACTTTCTTCCCTCCATGAGGAGGGAAGAATTATATTCATCAGTCATGAGACTGCATTATACAATTCGCCATGAATTATGTACATTTTTGCAGAAAACCATCCAGAACGCGATCATACGCGCCTACAATCACCGAGCGGCCATCTACCGCGTTCAAAACGGTCGTAGTGCGGGCGTTCGTAGCTCTCAGAGAAAAAGTGTATAATTTGACGGACAAAGCGTTTATCTATCTCGATATACATCTAGTCAAGATCATATTCCTGGCGCTGATGCTGCTTTGCGCTATAAACGTAAGTTTTAATATTGTCTTTCTTTAATAGACTTTCAACTTGGAGACGAATTGAACTCGTTGTTGTGACGATGCCAACTGATCGGTCAGGTGTTTAAAAGAAATGAAAAGAAATAAGTTATAGGGCATACATAATCAATGCTAGTAAAATGTCTGAGGGCTAAGGGTAACCGGTGAGTATTACATTTGAGGGTAAATATTCATGATTATCTTTAAACCTTCTACGACTTTGCAGAACAAAAAATGCATAGCTTGAGCGAATCGTTGTATCAACTCTATATTTTCTTGTAACCAAGCTGTAAGTTTGTTGCCTGTTCTTGTAAGCTTAATCGCGTGAACTGGCACCGGGTTTTAAGACTTTTCAAAGTGATCCTTTTAATTTATTAGAATGACTAATAAATTAAAAGGATCATATTAAATGACTTTGACTTTGTGATATATTTACAGGTGTGCGCAATGCACGTGCCAATAATGCTCATAATCTCGCCTGCTCTCTGGTTGAGCGCGCGCAAACAGAGAATATGCGTGCTTCTAATATCAACTCTAATCAGCGTGTATCTTATGGCGAAAATGGTCTACCAGATAGACTACATCAAGCATTCCTATTTCGATGTCAATTGTACCTCAGTAAGTTTTATGATCACTATAATAAAATAGACATCCCCGAACTCGTCGTGGTCGGCCGAGGAAACTTTGGTGACCACAAGAAACTTTCGTGGTAGAATGATTAAAGTTAACTTTGTAGGCATATGGATATTTGGAGATACTTGGGGGATATTTCCTTTGGCCAGCGATAGGCTGGTAAAATGATCATCAAATGATACGTGACACATCAGGCACTTATTTTAATTTTATTTTATTTTTAGATAGTCGGCGATAACAATACTGAAAACTTGACGACTTTCAACAACGCGGAATGGGTTGGGTTTACGAAAGCAACTCGTTTACGACCGCTAGCCCTCATCCTAAAGGGATACATCGCTCTCATCGCTGTCTTCACGTTTTACTCCCTAGTCACTTATCGACAGCAGACAATGAGGTTTGAACTCTATTTAAGGCGTCATGAGATTCATTATTCTAAAAAGCCAAATTTAAAATTTTCTAAGATTAATACAACTTTCAGAGAACAAGGTGTGCTGCCGAAACACAAAGAGAAAATAATGTTCCCGGAAATCACGAGAAAGGAAGCAGACAAGTCTTTGATTCACTGTGCTAAATATTTAGTGAACTATGGATTTTATAAGTTTGGGGTTGAGGTAAGTTTTGGTTATCATAATCTTAACTTTCGCATTGGTAAAAATTTGGAACGTCTTAAATAAGATATTAATTTATAAATGTTTATCGATTACCTAATTCTAAATAGCTGCGATTTACGACGTAATTTTAGAAACGTTTTTTAAGTGTGATTATATTTTTTTTATCCCATAAAATAAAATCACGACAGTGAAAATCTCGATAGCCAGACATTAGCGTAATCGGGCAGTCCGTAATCCTGATTCCGATGATTTTTCACTGTTGTGTAGAAAGTAAATGGCAGGAGTTCCATATAGATTTTATTTTAAGGGATAAAAAAATTGTATAATAACTCTTAAAAAAACGTGTCTAAAATTACGTCGACTCTTGTCATCACTCCTCAATACATATTTTTTATTCTGGTTGTTGAAATCAATTTAAAAACTCATTTTTTTATTTCAGATTTCCCTCATCTGCCTCATGGGTGTTATAGGGTCTCGCATGGACGTCTACGCGGTTCTCTACGCAGGTTGGCTACTCATCTTAGTGTTGACTAGAAGGCCGCGTCAGGCGAGACTGTGGCCTGCCTTCACTGCTAGTGTCACCTTCCTTATACCACTGCAGTATATGTTATCTGTCGGATTCCTACCCGAGCTGTGTATTGACTACCCTTGGAGTGGGGATGATGAGGTTTGTCTCTATATTATTATATTATAATAAACTGGACACTGCGCGCGACAGACTATACTTACTCGTGTGGAGTACCACGCGAGTAAGTATACTCGGATAAAAAGTAGCCTATACATATGTTATTGCAAGTTACAAGCTATGCATATTCCAAGTTTCATCCAAATCCGTGCAGCTGTAATGGAGATGAGTAGAAGCAGTCACAAAAACTTTCGCATTTATAGTTTAGTTGGGTCAGAAAGTCATCGACGCATTCGATAATGGAGGATCCCTTATCCTCGTTTCTGAGGCCATCAATATAACTGAGCATTTATTTTGCTATTAATATTATTATTAATATTGTTAATTTACAATAAAAAAAAATAAGAAGGCTTCTCTGTTAACGTCTGCTGTCACACTGCAAAAATGTTACGTGGTTTTTCAATAAAATATTAGGAAAATGCGTATTATGCCAAATAACCAATAAAATAAAAACTGTAGAAATGCATCGCTTAGATATAAATCAGCCAGTAAACGTTTCTTTATATTATTTCACAGCAAATGAAACACATCCGCACCTGGCTTTTCCTGCCTTACAGCGAAGATCCGCCACACGCAGTCAAACTCATCTTCGACTACTTTTTACTGTTATTTGCGACGCGTCAACTACGAGTGTTTGTGATAGAGAAGGTACAAGGAGATAACTACGCGGGTGGATCTAATAGTGAGGATATTGGGAAGGATTGGGAGACGCCGTCTTTTGTTAATCCTGTCCCTGATTTTCTTGGATATGTTGGGTGAGTGACTGAGATCATGCTTCCTTGCTTACTCGGATTGCATTGTAGTACCTACCTACCTATTCTTCGACATGCGATAAGATGGTCAAATAAATTCTCTAACCCCATTGGTATAATTATGTGTTGAATACTCTACTGTATGTATTAAGGTCTAACCTGTAATGATATATGTATTTTTTTTTGATAAATACAAAAATAAAAAATATATTCTAGAAATACTCATCATGCTATTGAAAATCTGGCCAATCCCATTTTACAGTAATTAATTTTCAAAAATGTTTTTTATACTACTAGCTGATGGAACAAGCATTGCCTCGTAGGTCACGCACGATAGAAACGTGCTCTACGATGGACTGCCCTGCGTCTATCAACTTGAGAGGCATACCGATTTCATCCTCATGGACAAAAATAAAAAAATAACTGACACTGCTTGTGCAGTTTTTTTTGTATTTTTATGGTAATGGTCAATGTACCTACATGTTTTGTACAAATCGTGCTTGTATTTTTTTTTATTTCATTAACCAATGCTGCGGCGGCAGACGCGCTTTTTTTATTCAGCCAGGACTTTATCAAAGCGAATTGCGTTCAAACTTTTTAATTTAATAGTGTTCTAAATTCAAAAGTCATTTCCTCACTGTTATTTAAGTGCACTGGAATGACCTATTTTGCGCGGACTTATCCAACGAAGGGCCTCTTTTCAAATAAATGGGATGAAAAAATGTATTTACTTACAGCACATGGCTTGATGTAGTGAAAAGGATGCTGTTTCTCGGTATGTTGTGGGTTACGCTCGCTATCATGTTCCTAACGGGTACGAACCGAGTGAATCTCTTCTCTATGGGCTACCTGATCGGATCCTTCATATTCCTGTGGCAAGGGACTGATTTCTACTTACGCCCCAAGGAAGCTATTTTGAAGTGGTAAGTAAATCTTTGGAAATCCAATTACAACTTTGGCAAGAACAAAATGTGTTAAAAATCTAACTTAAACAACCAGCTGCTGGCTGAGCAATTCTAGTCTCATTACTAAATATAAGTTAATTTCGTAGTTTTTGAGTTATAAAAATTTATATTACATACGGAACTTTGGATCTCAATTCACCTTGAAGCAAAAAGCCCCCCTCAAAATTTAGTAACCCGCATAGTTGGTTTTTTCTTTTTAATGTTCTTCCTTTTTTCAGTGGGTATAATGGTCGGCATGAAAGTCAAATTCTGTGGACTCAAGTAAAGGCGAATACAAGAGCTAATGTGACTCTCGCTCGCACGTTTCGACATGTTGAAAGATATAAAATCACTAAACGTGTTTTTCTACTCAAAAGTTTGCTTTAGTTGTTTTCATACATACTGGTTGATTGTGATTTTTCTAAAATGGGTTCAGTGATTTTATATCCTTCAACATGTCGAAACGTGCGAGCGAGTGGTACATTAGCTCTCGTATTCGCCTTAATCAAAGTAAAAAAAGCTCTTCTCTTGTCGTGTCACTAGTTTCTTTCGAAACAGTGTGGTGAAAGGATTTTAAGTGCGCCTCAAGAGGCTCCTCTCGAGCACTTGACACATGTTATAGAACTTTTTAGGTTCCACGACATGCCGGTTTCCTCACGATGTTTTCCATCACCGTTTGAGAGCACTGACATTGTGACCGGTTTCGAACCCATGACCTTAGGATCGGAAGACGCTACCACTAGACCACCAGTGCTCTCAACTTAACCTCCAGCATGAGCAGTGAACGCAACATGTTTTTATTTACTTTCAGGTGGTCATGGCTAGTCGGTTACAATGTCGGCGTGGTGGTTGTGAAAGCTCTCCTACAGATCCCAGGATGCATGTTCAGCAACGTTATGCAAGATCATGCCTGTTGGCTCGTCCAACTGCTAGGCATAGGATGTGTGGACAAGTTTGCAGGAGGGAACATCGCGAGGTTCCTCAAGATGCACGTCGTCAAGGTAAATAGCACCTTGCGTTGTTGCACGAAGGTTGAATGTAAAATGCAGCAATTGATAGTTATAATTGATGGTTCGTCCAAATGCTAGGCATTGAATGTGTGTGGACAAGTTTGCAGGAGGGAACATCGCGAGGTCCCTCAAGATGCACATCGTCAAGGTAAATAGCACCTTGCATGGTTGCACGAAGGTTGAATGTAAAATGCAGTAATTGATAGTTATAATTGATGGTTCGTCCAAATGGTAAGCATTGAATGTGTGGACAAGTATGCAGGGGGGAATATTGCGAGGTTCCTTAAGATGCATGTCGTCAAGGTAAATATCATCTTGTGTCGTTGCACGACGGTTGAATATACAATGCAGTAATTGATAGATGAAAATGATGGTTCGCCTAACTGCCGGGCATGGGATGTGTTTATATTATCATGATGTTCCTCAAATAGCATTTCATCTAGGTAAATAGCACCTTGTGTGGTTGCACGAAGGTCGAAAACTTGGTCCAGTGAATTAAGTGAGTCGTCCAACATCTAGGTTTACTAAATAAGTCGGCTCACGGTATGAGGACTCCTCCATCACTTTTCATGGATGTCGTAAGAATCGAAATGCAGCAGCATCTTCTGAGTACTTAACACCGACACTGCGGTCACCGATCCGCCTGCCAAACGTGGTGGAATACGGCAAACCTCGAGTACCTCAAAGTATGCCTCAAGTTGATGGACACAGGGCAGTGCATCGTAGGGCACGTTCCTTTCTTGCGTGACTATAACATCACCTATAACAAACCATTGCCTTAATTAATAATTGCCTTAATGATTAATTAATTAATATTAATAAAATTGCCTTATTGTAGCAATGCTTTGTTATAGGTGATGGTTACCCCTTAACATCAGGTGGGCCATCTGCTTGTTCCATCAGCAAGTTGTATAAAAAAAACTATTTATTGTTTTATTTGCAGGATGCAGCATGTTCAGTGCCACAAGAGGACATCGGTCTGGCTTGGGACGGCGTATGTTTCGCCTTCCTTATACTCCAGCGGAGATTATTCCACAGCTACTACTTCTACCGGGTCATTGATGAGAGCAAAGCGACTACTGTTCTAGCGTCCAGGTATAAATGGGCTTCCAATCTCGAATACTTTTAAGACCCGTGTCAATAAAGAAACGGATCAGTTAAATAGCAGTTAAATAGCGGAGCAGCTAATCCGTACCTCTCCCTCTAGATTAAAAATAATTCATTATAAAAGATAATAATATATATTATAAACTGTAAAGAATAGTGTGTGAGTGAAAGGTGTAGTAAGCGGCGCCATTTTGGATTCATTTTTTGGCGCGAGCGTTCTGAAAAGAGGAGTGAATAAAAGTAAAATGAAAGTACGCCTTTTAAATGTATATTCAATTGTGTGAGATTTAAAAAAAAAGGTTCACGTTTTTATCTCCAGGCACGGTAGATATATTTGAGATGACAAAATTGCACTTTTTTCTCAGAGGGGCAGAGCTCATAGAAGAGCTCCGTCTGAAACAAATGAAAGTGCAAGAAGACACAGAGATAAAAATTCTAGAGAAAATCAAAGTCAAAATGGAAAGGATAAAGGCTAACCAGAAGAAAATACAAGGAGTCGTGGCAAAGGAGCCGCATCATCACGATGCCGGTAAGGAATTGCACTTCATTTGAATATGTTTCAATGATAAATCAGAAATATCGGATTTATAGTAGGCACTCGAGTATAAAGTAACAGAATTGACCAAATTAAGCTGACGACCGTTAAATAACTTCTCGATCGCACTTAGATGATATAAATTCACTAAATATATGTATGTTATTCCAACTATGTGTATTCCAAGTTTCATCCAAACCCGTTCATCTGTTATGGAGATGATTGGAAACAAACATACACACATACTCAGTTATAAACAGCAATGGGTCATGAATCGCTATTCTCTTAAAATAGCAGACTATCTTTCTAAAACAGCTGCTTTACTCATAACTGACGTACCATACAATATGTATCAGGTATCCACAAACGGTCGTATAAATAATGTTGTCTCAGAAAACTATAACTAGAAATTACTTGTACGCTATTCAGAAGAAGAGGACGAGTGTGAAACACAGCCGGGCGAATCGGAGCAAGTTCCTCTCGTCCGCGGCGACTCGGACGTGTCCGGACGCGGCTACCACACCCCCGACAGCCCCGCTTCCCCCCGCGGCTTCCACACCCCCATCAGCGAACCCTCCGCCCCCCCCACCCCGCGACGACCCCCAACCACCATCGAACTACCCTTCCTACCTCCAAGCTCTCAAGGCGGACCGCCGTCCCCATCGTCTGCTCTGATGACGGTATCTCTTGACGCGTACTTGGAACCGCGACGGATCTCTTTCGAGTCTCCTCCGTCGTCGGAGCTTATCCCCCGCGCTCAAAGCCCCGAGGAGTCTTACCCGGTTTTCTCCCCCCCTCCTATCCGCCGCAGACACACCGTGGCCAGTCCGAGCGTTCAGCAGCGAACGTCGATAATATCGCACTCGAGCCGCGCGGAGCCGCATTCCCATCATACGTGTAACTACCGTGTGGCCTCACATTTACTTCTTCACCGACTGAACAAAAGTGCTTTAGATTGTTCCACTGATATCTTCCTACCGATGAACATACACCATCTATGTGTGACACTGTATACTTGTACAGCATTCTCTTTCAGATTGTTTCTTATAAATATGAACAGTTATTTTTATTTATATAGGAAGTGACTCAGATTTGACGACTAGGCAACGGGTTTTCACAAAGAGACATCAAGGTAAAGATTTGACGCACGGTTTGAAAAAACAGGTGGCTGTTACCATTCCTACTTTGGTCGTGAAGCAACTTAACGGATCATTTGTGCAATGTTAAATAACAGACACAGCTATCTGAACGATACTGTTATTACTTCTTGGCAGATTTCGGTAACCAACGACTTGTATGTGCTTCATTAATTACCCCTGAAAGTTTGGTGGAGTTCGTAATAACCGGTCCAATTGTGAGTTCTGTTGATATGGTCATAAGCGCTGTAATTGCCCGAATTAATATTTCTATGGTGTGTGAACTTGTCGGTTGAGCTGTGCTTTTCTCTTGTAGCGCGCGACAGGCCGCAGTATAGACCACCCGCGAGCCATCAGAAGGGTAACGTTGAGTCTCGGAACTTCGCTCGCAATAAACTTGTATTGGCGTTACTAACATAGTCGGGCTTATCGGTGACGGTATTTAGGCAAGTTGCAACGCTATGGCGGGGACTGTCTAGTCAATTATTTGATGTTCTTTGTAAATTGTAAAAACTGTAAATATCTAAGACAGATTACGCCGCAGCAAGCTTCGGTTATCGTTGCATGAATGAGCTTTTTGTGCTTTGCATGGTCTTGCCTTGTTTGTGTAACGTGATTTGTGCTATTACATTTGTGTATATTTTGGCACCTGTGTTTGTTTTGCATATTCCAGCATCTGAATCTGAATGTATTATACTAGTGGTTCGCCCCGAACTAAGATCTCGTGATGCGATCCGAGCGCTCCGAAAATTAAAGTAGGTGGTAGTCAGAGGTAAGTCCAAACATTAGGTATATTTGGACTTGCTTCTGACTACCGCCTACCAACTTGGTATGGTAACCAATTTTCATCTCTGTTGGCCTATTTATTGAAGAGTTCCGTTGGACAGACCTTGGATCCATCATCAGATTAGGACGCTGTCACCATTTTATGAGAACTACGTACCTTCTTATTTTATTACAAGAAAAAAAGTAGGAAAAAGCAAAGGAACTGGCCGACCAGTAACGAAACTATGATGTCAACAAAACTCTAAGAGATGGGGGCTCTTGGGTCGTTGGTCATGGAAATTTAAATTTTTCGTTCTCTTTAAAACCGGTCGTCCTAGAAAAAAGTAAAAATGGTTTTGGAATGTACAAACAAATCCCTTTTATATGACACGTTACTTGATATATTTATGTAACTTTTTTTGTTATTTTGCCCCCCTAATAACCCCATAACTTAATAACCTCTTATATGATTTATCTCATATACTTACCAGTAAATTTTTCAAGTACAAGCCATCGACTTACCAAATTTAATGCAGATCGGATCAACGATTCGAAAGTTATGGCCCGACAAACATAAAATGCCAAATCGCCCAAGTTGACTGTAAGATTTTCGTTCGCTTCGCTCACTCAATCAATTATGATATTTATTTGTGTATTATTTTGGCATGCATAGGTATACGTAGGTAATGCCTGCTAGCTTTGTAATATTCATTTCTCAGGTGTGACTAGAAATCCGAAGCAAAATGTAATTTTACATTAACTTTTCCAGTGTTTAAAATCATCGAAATAAACGAATAGTATTTCATAAAATAAAACTATACGTAATGATGCCTTAACTGGTAAAGTATCTAACCATAGCGTTATATTATTTATTATATACTTATTTACCACAATTTATTCATTTGATCATTGGATTTCCTAGTTGCACCTACACAGCATAAAATAGAATATTAATATTGTTTTTTCTGTGTGCAGCCGTTCGTTCTGGAGACTACTATATGTTTGACGAATTCGACGACACCGAAGTGCAAATGAAGGAAGATGAATCTAGCTCAGACGAAGACGGACCTAAAGAGATGGGCTTCGGCAAGGTAAGTTTATAGCAACCGTACACACAGCAACAAAGATTGTAAAACTATCCCCAGATTTGTACTAGTCTAGTTTCAAAATCTGTGTTGTCAGCTGTACTTGTCCCGGTAGCGGTTGGGTTGAATGACGTGGTAGTGACTGTGGCTGGCATGGGTCACGTGGGATGCATCATTGAAAATGCTTACTTAGTATCCGAAAATCTTCCAAATTTATTTTCTGATTATACAACTACAAGCGCAAGCGCAACCTCTTTGGCATAGAAAAATCACCTGCAGCTGAACGGGGGCTGAGAATGGGTACTAAGGAAGAAACACATTTCATTGTCCAGTTTTTATGGATATGCGCATGGGTATAAAAAAATTTAGGGAATGTTTTTGTATTGTTATTGTCCCCTGGGTATTTAATTATTACCGCATGTAGCTTCTTCGAAATGATAATATGGGTATACGTAAAAGTAAGCTTTGGGCATTTAGTATGTTCCTGCAGCTTAGCAACTAACTTAATGGTAATATGATAACTATTGCACAGCAATGCTACTCGTAGTTGTACGATACTTTGGTTTTTCGCTCGTCAAATGCACGATAAACTTTTAAAAATGAATGCCAACTTTAGTCTATCAAGTATCAACACAAGAATGATTTACGATGTCTCATTAGCGGTAACGCTTGTAGCCATCAAAAAAGCAGTAACGTGAGCAAAAAACCAACGGTGTCGTAAACCTACCGTGCCTTTACAATTGTGTGGCGTCCATTGCGGCGTAGCTGCTGTCCACTGTGATCAAGAAGGACCTGAAGCAAGCAGTGTCCATGCGGCGGTCTTCAGCGCCCGCCGTGCGTTCGACGCGACATCTCTCGCTCGGCAGCTACCCGCTATCCTATCCGCATGAGGTAATAGATCATAAACACCTCCTCTTTATATTTTTCAATCATCTTCTCAGTGTTCAGAATTTCGTAATTCAGGTAAAACAGAAAAAGTCCCAAGTCAAATTTATTTTCTCTTATTTGGTAAATACCAAAAGCGGCAAAGGTCGAAAAAGATTTAGCTTCTCACTAAGAAAAGACACCAGTAAGACTATAAATAAAAATGAATAAAAAACATGCTTGCAATGCTTGCCCAAAACAAAATGCCACTTCAATTCAAGCTTCAAGAAAAAGCTTGATTTTAGCAAGCGCACTCACGTGTTCGAAAAAGTAAAGTATAATACGAAAGCATCCAATTACACCGATCTGACCACTCTATTCCAATTTTTGTAGCAATTTTTAAAACATTAGCAAACATACAACATAAAGGTAATTATGATTATTATGTATACATTTTACTTTTTATTTCAGCTTGCATGCATTTATCTACTTGTTTTATTAGTATGTACTTATCTGTATAGAAACAAAATAAATCCAATATCTTCATGCATTTGGGATTATTTATGTTTTTTTGCATGCTCTTTATATGTTGTTTTAAATGTTCACAAATTAACATTCATGTTACTAATTTTACGTTTTCACTATTATTTTAATTGAATTTTTAATTTGCAGTCTTATTTTTAAATCTTCCGCCGTTTATTTTATTTGATACTTTTATTTAACAAATGTTTTTATAATTTAACGAGTCTTAAATATTTTCAACTTCACCTGTATTTACATATACCTGGATCTCTCTCTCTCTTGTCGTGTCACTAGTTTCTTTCGAAACAGAGTGGTGAAAGTATTTTAAGTGCACCTCAAGAGGCTCCTTTCGAGCACTTGACACATGTTATAGAACTTTTTAGGTTCTACGACATGCCGGCTTCCTCACGATGTTTTCCTTCATCGTTTGAGAGTACTGGCATTGTGCACATAATTTTTTGAACAGAAAAACTCATTGGTGCACGACCGTTTTCGAACCCATGACCTTAGGATCGGAAGGCCGCTACCACTAGACCACCAGTGCTCTCAAAAATATTGAATGAAATCTAAAAAGTATTTATTAGCCAATGGATAATAAAATATAAATGTTTTGTATATGATAAATAGGCACGTCGTCAGCCATCGCAAGCAGACGGTGTGACTCAAGAGGGTGACGTGGCTCTTTCCGATCGAGAAGACAAAGATGGACCGCCAACGGAATTGGAAGAAGACGCACCTGAACCGGGTAAGACAATGCATGCTATGTTATGGTTACCACTTAACATCAGGTGCGTTATCTGGTAGTTCCATCAGCAAATAATATAAGAATAAGAAATAATACTGACGACAATTGAAAAAAAAAAAATGATTTAATTTAAATAAATATTGGTGGACTTTCCACACAGCTCTATCTCACCCCAAACTAAGCACAGCTTGTAATAAGCACAACTTGAAACCAGTTAGCTGATATAATACATATATACTTTTTTTTGTAAATACTTATATATTATATTACACCCAGACAGAGATCAAACATCTATGTTCTTCACACTAATGTTCTCGGTGGGAATCGAACCTACGGCCTACGGCGCAGAAGGCAGAGCTACTACCAACTGAGCTGTGAAGAATATAATCTAATCAATCAATATATTTTTAACATTAGTAAATATTTGTCTTGTTATACATTTTTCTTCCAAGTATGTATACTCACTAACCAAGCTAATGCTTACCCTCTTCTCTAACGAAAACATAACGGACAACTCCAATTACCTCAAATATCTCTACAATTTAGACGAGTGATTGTACTCCCACACCACCAGAAATAAAAACTGCAAAGCATACCTACTTACATACAATTATTATGCAGAGAGATAATCCATAGCAGCAAACTTAATTATAACTCTGTTCTTTTCGTCGGGATATGAAAAAAACCGGCCAAGTGCGAGTCGGACTCGCGCACGAAGGGTTCCGTACCATTCCGGCAAAAAAATCACGTTTGTTGTATGGGAGCCCTCTTAAATACTTATTTTATTCTGTTTTTTTAGTATTTGTTGTTACTGCGGCAACAGAAATAATCATCTGTGAAAATTTCAACTGTCTAACTATCATGGTTCATGAGATACAGCCTGGTGACAGACGGACAGACATACAGACGGACAGCGTAATCTTAGTAATAGAGTCCCTTTGGGTACGGAACCCTAAAAAGGAACCAGAAAATAAAAATGAAGGCAATGTGTTTTTCCAGAACAAGAAACCTGGATCGACAAAGTGAAAAATATAATGGACACCGCGTGGGCTTTCGTATCGAGCGTCCTTGTATCTCTCACGCGGCACCTGATGAAATACTCGCGCGATTACCGATACGTCTCGCGAACGCTGTCCGTTGAGAAGAAAATATTAAAGGTAAGCTAAAAAAACTGGAACAGCTCCCCTCAGATCTCTTAGTACCCAGTACTAACTCCAGATTCTTTGAGAACGTTTAAGGCCTGATTTCACAATTTTTTACCATTTCACCATTTTTTTCTGTTGGATCCGTGCTCTGTTAGATTAACCAAGGATTAAAGGGCCGTTAAATATGTCAAAATGTATGCGTTTGACAGCTAAGGTTAGATTTAACGGCCTGTTAATCTTTGATTAGTAACTAACAGAGCATGGTGAAATCAGCTCTTAATATGTCAAAATGTACGCGTTTGACATCTAAGGTTAGATTTAACGGCCTATTAATCCTTGATTAGTAACAAACAGAGCATGGTGAAATCAGCTCTAAGGGTGGTGGTAGGCAGTACCATTTTGCTGTAAGCTAAAGTGAACCGAATGGACCATTAAGTTGATACGAGCGTTTACCTTGTTTATTAATTATTGAATAACCTTCAAAGATTGTCAATTCAATCATTTTCAATTTGGTTGTCAACAAACATACCAAAGAACAGACAATAGTGGTAATAGTAGATGTAAAATGAATTGAGGGTAAATGGGACTGTTGGGAGGGGAAGACCTCGGCGGACGTATCTCGATCAGATAGCAGACGTTCTAGAGAAGGGCCAGGTTAAGAGTACCCTAAACCGACGAGAATGTATGAAGAATGTTATGAGAGTGAATGAAGCGAAAGAGGTATGTCAGGACCGTAGCAAGTGGAAATCCGTGGTCTCTGCCTACCCCTATGGGAAACAGGCGTGATTTTATGTATGTATGTATGTAAAAAGAGTCTGCCATTTTTTAACCACAACCATATAAGATGATGTTTTTGAATCGGCTTTTAGTTTTCTCCTGTGGGGGATCCGAATGAATGAATGAATGAAAATGCTTTATTGTACACCTTACAAACGAACAAAATAAGAAACAAATAATTACAACTATAGATATGTACAATGGGCGGTCTTATCGCTAAAAAGCGATCTCTTCCAGACAACCTTTGGATGGAGAGGAGCTTATAATAAGATGGTTGGTTTGGGTGCACCATAAAAATAACATGGTGAAATAATAAAAATTATAAAACAATATAATTATGTACCTACATAAACTAGCCAAACATACAAAAAATAAATAAAATTACACACATATTACATTCTATGAATAAATACATACTAATATACATAACATATTATACAATATACCTATATTATATTATATTTATATTATATTATACCTATAACAAATCAGATGATGACGCAAATCATGCCTCATGATAGAATTTCTTGACTTCAGCTTTAAATAAATACTGCCAGTGAAGGGGATCGCCTTATGTTTAATACGCCGATTAAGTTTATTTTGGTTTCATGTTTCAGGAGAAAGAAGGTTTTGGTATCGGTTTACGGGAAGGCTCTCAAATGATCTGGGAACCACTTCCAGAAACGCTAGCACATCGGTAAGTACAACATTAATAGAACAATCTTGTGTAATAATTAATTACATTTCTAGTCTTGTCGTTATATCGGACTAAGGCCCAGTTTCACAATGCTCTGTTAGTTACTAATCAAGGATTAACAGGCCGTTTAATCTAACCTTAGTTGTCATACGCGTACATTTTGACATATTTAACGGCCCTTTAATCCTTTGTTAATCTAACAGAGGATGGTGAAACCGGCCCTTTGACTTGTGTTCACCAGCATATAAACCAGCCCTATTACGGCGGGTTAATTAAATATTTTAAACATCATCTGTGTCTCATTACATTACCACTCATTTGATGGTGAATAATGGCTTAGAACACTTTATTGTGTACTCAAGATTCAAAATATTATCTTGCATAACAACGGAGTTAAATTCTATGAGGAATGCTAACCGTGCAATAGTTTAAGAGCTGATTTCACCATGCTCCGTTAGTTACTAATCAAGGATTAACAGGAGGTTAAATATAACCTTAGATGTCAAACGCGTACATTTTGACATATTTAACGGCCCTTTAATCCTTTGTTAATCTAACAGGGCATGGTGAAACCGGCCCTGAGCATGAAAAAAGGCTGAGTGAGGCGCGTTCATTTATTTTTAATGACCACCACACTGGTTCCTTAAAGGTCACTAAGTTCACCAAAACATATTGTATCTTGTTATCAAAATGGAAATCGATTATGAAATTTAGAAATCTTTAGCAATCATAGAAATTTAAAAATTCTACCCCCAAGTTTTGAAATGTCTTCGTCGTCGATTACATTATCTCAGAGGATCCTTGGAGGTCCGCTGCTACATTTTTTTAGCATTTTTATACCTAATGAGTACCTATTACCTTCAAAGAACCAGTGACATTGCGAGAATGTCTTTTAGAAAATGCCTAGTGTATACATTCTCATACTTACATTCTCATGGTTACGACGTGTTTCAATTAGAGTGCAGCGGTTACTGGTTGGATGTTTTGCGGTGCGCATATTCTCGTGCGATTCAATGTTACCCTACACGCGTCTATAACAACAATTGAGTGTTTTTTAACGTCTCTGTGAAACGCGGTTACATACGCGTCTATGCTCGTAGATAAGTGCTATCGCCGGAAGAAACGTCAAAATATCCTACAAAAACACCCAACCTGTACCAGGCCTTACGCAACGCAAGTGACGACGGTCCCATTGCATAAATAAAGCTAACAAAAGCAAGAGAAGGCTAACTCGAGTGACAGACCTCAACTCAGTGTGAGTGCGACTGAGAGAGAGGTAGAGTCGTACGCGTTCACTTGCTTTTTTTTGTTTAGATCTGTACACCTAGTAGCCGGCTCAATAAGTTGTCATATAGGCGTAATTGAGTCCTTATAAGCTCAGTAAAACCAGCACTTATAAGAATAAGCTCTGATTTCACCATGCTGTGTTCGATTAACAAAGGATTAAAGGGCCGTTAAATATGTCAAATGTACGCGTTTGACATCTAAGGTTAGACTTAACGGCCTGTTAATCCTTGATTAGTAACTAACAAAGCATGGTGAGATCAGCTCTATGAATGCCAAAATAGTACTAGATATTTGAGTTCAACTTATTGGTCGACCCCTTGGTCGTCGAACTGCGTAGTCTCATAGTACGCATTAGTTAGTAGTATTTGTTTGCATGCTGCCATAGTGCCCAAAGAGACGAGGACACCTATGATAGAAATCTGTTGATGCCTGTAGTGGAAATGGGGTCTGTATATTTGTATTTTAAAATAAACCAAAGTGCACTTGGAATGACAGAACATCGTCACTTTTCCATGTGCATCCCGGGCTTAAACTACTTGTACTTACTTTAGAACTTAGTTTATACTTTAAAATTATTATTTAGTTCAGTAGTTGCCATAGTTATCATTTTTAAAACGTTTCAATAACATTACCGGTGACATAAGTAAAAGGTAGGTAATACAAATTGGTAAAAGCTTTTTTCGTTGAAGCCAGAACTGGCTAAATGTCAAACCTTAACAAGCAGTGCCACTATGCTGAATTTATCGTTTGTTTGACTGAAATAATTCAGTTTCTTCCAATCAAAACAAGCTGAACACCGTACGACTCTTAAAAATAAGGACAATGCTAGTAAATCTTTGTCTAGGGATAATAATTTATATCGATTTAAAAGTTTCCCTAAAACGGTTGTTATGGGTGCGGTTTCAGTCGTAAACTAAGCGATATAAGCGTACCAGAGATACGTCTGATAGCGCCGAGTATGGAGCGGGGACTCGACGCGTCCCCTCCCTCCCGCCGCGCCTCGCCTAGCCATCAAGTTGCCCAACCAGTCGGCCAACTGGTCGGCAGAGAGTCTTCTCAGGACTCGTATCGACGCGACGATGACGATACTTCGGAACACGAGAGCGCGTTTAGTTTGCAGACCACCTCAAGGTTTCATTTATCATCAGGCGAAGACTTGTACTGTATTAAATTGTGTATTTAGTTACTTACTGACGGCTAATTAAACGCGCTTTTGGAAAAGTAACTGGACCGCCATTGTTTTCGTATTTATGAGAACTACATATGTATATAGTTTTGTCAGTACCTTTGGAATTACTAGTAACATAACATATTATAACAGTACAGGTCTTGCAATATTTATGAAATGCGATGGGCTTCCGTTTTTTATTTTGTAAATATTTTTCACTCCTCGAATCCATTTATTTGTGCTAATCCACGTTGCAGCTTTTATCGTTTGTCTTTCCATAGGTTTGGTGAACATATTGGTACCTTACCACGCCGTTTCTTGGTAGCATAAATGTGTTAACAACCTTAAAAATGTTTTGAAACTTTTGTATTATTGACAATTTTTTTGTATTCTTTAGATCTATCTATGCTCAACTTCATCTACGGCTTATAAAATCTTTTACCTAATATGCGTTAATTAAAAAAAACGTCCGCCATTGGTGACCCCGACGTCATACCCTTCTACACACAACCTTCTACAATTTCTACATGTTTATATTTTATGTCTTCCTAAAGGCTAATCTTCAAAAACAATAATTGTACTACCGAGATCATAATTTTATTACCACAAAATCACAGCTGAACTCCAAAAAATAAACACGAATAATTGCACTGAATTCTATTCCGATTCTTGTTTTTAATTTGTCGGTATAGTTTAGTCTCGTTTTTCTCTTTTGTTTTACAAAGGACGGAAAGAGTAAAACGCTAAACTGAAGTTATACCTACACCGACTATACTTTTTAGTATTTTAACTAACTGACTAAAATCGTTTTCAGTAAGGACGTGACGACTCTAGAAGAGCAAGATGATTCGATGTTCAAACAGGACAAGTCTCCGTTCGTGCATTTGGGCTATGCGCTGTGGTACGCAGTGCTAGCGCATACCGACATAGTGTGCTACATCATGGTGTTTATTAATCAGGTACGAAACAACCTCATTTTTACTCAAGGTTTAAAACGTAAGACTGCAGTATTCAGAGGTGATCTTTACGTAGACTCTGCTAGTATGCGTTCTAGTTGTGACTCTATAGTTATACCGCTAAAAAAGCTGAGCGACGACGGATTTTGTTGTCTTATAACCAATATTGTTCTTTGTTTTACGCCTAAGTTTTTAGGCCAAGATTAAATAATACTTTTTTATATATTTATGTATAAAGGCTAAAACGATTTTGAATGCATATATTATTATGAGTATAGTTGTACCTTAGAATAGAAAATAGACTACATTTTATCCCAGCAAAGCCGAATCCAAAATAGCAATATATGTATATTCAGCTTATAATATAATCCTTCTTCTTCTATTGTTTCAGATCCAATCAGCGACCATCTTATCCATACCTTTACCACTTATGGTATTCCTCTGGGGTACTATCACCATCCCACGACCGACCAAGACGTTCTGGGTCACGTTGATAGCCTACACAGAGGTTATAGTGCTTATAAAGAGCATGTTTCAATTCGAGATACTGCCGTGGAATCAAAAGGCGATACCTGCGAATATGCCTTTCACGGCGCCCAGAATTATTGGTATCGAGAGGAAATTCAACTATGCGTTGTATGATCTGTTACTGCTCCTTATTATATTCTTGCACAGGTACGTTCAGTTTGTTTGTTAATATTGCATTGATTCTAATTGTGTCATTACCAGGAGTCGGAATAGTTAGAGCTTTGAAGTACCAAATGACGTAAAATTACCTACGCAATCTTAACATGGATATGCCTTTTAAACGCATATTCATGTTAAGATATCTTAAATCGGTAACGTCCGTTTTTATCACATTTGATTTCGAACCCGAATCGTTTCCGACACGGGGATTAAAAAAGGCATATCCATATTTAGATTTCGTATTTGACGTCATTTGGTACTTAAAAACTCTACCTATTCCGACCCGAATTACAGTTCTGATAAGCGATCTGACTGGTAAAATCGAGAAAAAATAAATAAACAAACACCCATTTATCACGTGCATACTATACAGTACTATAGAGTGAGTGTTCAGTGCTTGTCTTGACAAGACTATTCATTTGAAATAACAGTCATCTGAAGTACGAGGAATTCAGTGTAGAGTTCCCCTCCCCCCACTGAGTTCTCCTTACACTGACTTCTTTATATTTTTACTAGTTTATTGATACAACAACACCCAAACAATCTAAATAAAATAAAAACCGCTATATTTTTTTTCTACCCACATTTTCCCTCAAAAAAATTATAATTTATATTATAATTTTTTTTATATATATATTTTTAATTTTATCATAATTTATATTATCTAACCACAGATTTAAACAATATATTTACATCTACACCTATTTATGTGTACAGATTCATGCTAAAATCCCTCGGCCTATGGAAAGAGTCCACGCCCGATATAGAGCTGCGCGAAGACGTCGAGTACCCCTTAAGCCCCGAGGACACTCAGCTCGTGGTCGAGGGGAAGGGGGTAGAAGTGGGACAGAAGTATGTCCTGTTGCACGATCAGACCGGCCCGTGAGTGTACTGTTTTTGTTTTACGGTTGCTTTTGACATATCAGAGTAACCCTATCCGTCAGATGATAATATTTCCTCATTTACTTTCTACTTTAGAAGTGTCAAAAACAAAGGAAATATTTTTATCTGATTGATAGCGTTACTCTGATATGGTAAAACCTCGTCCTATGTAAGTGCTAGCTGTGTACAAGCTACATTACGTGGTACGTACTAGGCCTATATCCTATCCTCAATTTCCTAAATCGTTCCTACTCCAAAAACCCTTACACCTGCTATGGTAATTTAGGATTACATTTCTTTAGCGGACAAAATATTAGGAATAGGAGTAGGATCTATTTATTGTTCACAAGCTGTTATCCGCGACAACTGAGGCGCAGCGTCGTAATTCAGTTAGTGAGATAACGCATTGTGTGGCTCAGACAGTCGTCTCCGTCTCGTGGACCGAATGTACCGCGTGATGGCGAGAATTAACCCCTCAATAGAAAAGTATTCAAAATTTAATACAAATAGACGACTTAGGCGCAGCGTCGTTCTTCAGTTAGTGAGATAATGCAGTGTGTGGCTCAGACAGTCGTCACCGTCTCGTGGACCGGCTGTACCACGTGGTGGCGACGATTACCACCGCGATGCGCGACCTCCACGCGACCCGCTCTGACCCGCGCGTGACCACGCTCGTGTGGCAGCGGCTACATAGTAGCCATTGCGTCCCGAGGGGCGCCTTACTACGAGAAGTCATCTCGAACCAAATCTATCGACGGTATTTTAAAATGTTTTATCGTCATAAATAGATTTTTATAAACCAAGCACGCAGTATTTAACATGTCATTGATTATATTCCAAATCTAGTATGTTGTATTCTTTATAGTTCTTAGGTAGTTATTTTTGAATTATGTCTCAAACGGTATTCTATAGTAGGTATTCTTAACATTATTTTATATCGACGGTATTCTATGCATGTATTTTACATGGTATTTTTAAATGTTTTATCGTAATAAATTGTTTTTTAATAAATTAAGTAGGTACGCAGTATTTTAACATGTCATAGATTATAATTCAAATATAGTATGTTGTATTCTTTATGGTTATTAGTTATTTTTGAAATAGGTCTCAAACGGTATTCTAAAGCAGTATTTTAATTAAAACTATTCCATTACCAGTATTTTCAATAGATTGTATTTTCAACATGTTGTCAGTTCTTTCAAACGGTGTTTTAAATTAA
This sequence comes from Chloroclysta siterata, assembly GCA_932294275.1. Lineage (NCBI taxonomy): Eukaryota > Metazoa > Arthropoda > Insecta > Lepidoptera > Geometridae > Chloroclysta > Chloroclysta siterata. The sequence goes on along the minus strand of OW028600.1, from coordinate 12,795,973 downwards.
CATGTTATGTTGTTTAATAGTTCTAAAACATTCCTTCTTCATTCTTTATTCTAGGACATTTAGACATTTGTAAGTAAGTTACTACCATAATAGAGTGTCTTAGCGTAAATCTTTTCCTTTCCTTTCTATCTCTAATACTATAAGAATCAAAGTCCTGACTGACTGACTGACTGACTGACATATAGACAACGCACAGCCTAAACCGCTGGTCCTAGAGACTTGAAATTTGAGGAGTACATAGGTCTTATGGTGTAGAGGTGTACTAAGAAGGGATTTTTGGAAATCTCTAATACTATAAGACTCAAAGTCCTGACTGACTGACTGACTGACTGACTGACTGACTGACTGACTGACATATAGACAACGCACAGCCTAAACCGCTGGTCCTAGAGACTTGAAATTTGAGGAGTACATAGGTCTTATGGCGTAGAGGTGTACTAAGAAGGGATTTTTGGAAATTCAACCCCTAAGGGTGTAAAAAGGGATGAAAACGTTTGTATGAAAAATTGTATTCCTTGAACCTACAAACTTGAAACTTGGAGAACATGTACCTCAAAGAAAAAAAATAGGATAGGCATTTTTAGTTTTTTAAAACTACCCTTAATAAGTGTGCAAAGGGATGTAAAAGTTTGTATGGGAGTTTTTTGACCGCTGGTCCTAGAGACTTGAAATTGGAGGAATACATAGGTCTTATGGCGTAGAGGTGTACTAAGAAGGGATTTTTGGAAATTCAACCCCTAAGGGTGTAAAAAGGGATGAAAACGTTTGTATGAAAAATAGTATTTCTTGAACGTACAAACTTGAAACTTGGAGTACATATACTTCAATGCAAAAAAATAGGAAAGGCATTTTTAGTTTTTTTAAACTACCCTTAATAAGTGTGCAAAGGGATGTAAAAGTTTGTAAGGGAGTTTTTTGACCGATGGTCCTAGAGACTTGAAATTTGAAGAGTACATAGGTCTTATGACGCAGAAGTGAACTAAGCAGGGGTTTTTGGAAATTCAATCCCTAAGGGTGTAAAAAGGGATGAAAGCGTTTGTATGAAAAATAGTATTCCTTGAACCTACAAACTTTAAACTTGGAATACATATACTTCAAGGCAAAAAAAGGGAACCCATTTTTAGTTTTTAAAACTACCCTTAATAAGTGTGCAAAGGGATGCCAAAAATTGTATGGGAGTTTTTAGACCACTGACTGGCCCTAGAGCCTTGAAATTTGAAGAGTACATGTACATAGGTCTTATGGCGTAGAGGTGTACTAAGAAGGGATTTTTGGAAATTCAACCCCTAAGGGTGTAAAATGGGATGAAAACGTTTGTATGAAAAATAGTATTCCTTGAACCTACAAACTTTAAACTTGGAATACATATACTTCAAGGCAAAAAAAAGGGGACCCATTTTTAGTTTTTAAAACTACCCTTAATAAGTGTGCAAAGGGATGTAAAAGTTTGTATGGGAGTTTTTTGACCGCTGGTCCTAGAGACTTGAAATTTGAGGAATACATAGGTCTTATGGCGTAGAGGTGTACTAAGAAGGGATTTTTGGAAATTCAACCCCTAAGGGTGTAAAAAGGGATGAAAACGTTTGTATGAAAAATAGTATTTCTTGAACGTACAAACTTGAAACTTGGAGTACATATACTTCAATGCAAAAAAATAGGAAAGGCATTTTTAGTTTTTTTAAACTACCCTTAATAAGTGTGCAAAGGGATGTAAAAGTTTGTAAGGGAGTTTTTTGACCGATGGTCCTAGAGACTTGAAATTTGAAGAGTACATAGGTCTTATGACGCAGAAGTGAACTAAGCAGGGGTTTTTGGAAATTCAATCCCTAAGGGTGTAAAAAGGGATGAAAGCGTTTGTATGAAAAATAGTATTCCTTGAACCTACAAACTTTAAACTTGGAATACATATACTTCAAGGCAAAAAAAAGGGAACCCATTTTTAGTTTTTAAAACTACCCTTAATAAGTGTGCAAAGGGATGCCAAAAATTGTATGGGAGTTTTTAGACCACTGACTGGCCCTAGAGCCTTGAAATTTGAAGAGTACATGTACATAGGTCTTATGGCGTAGAGGTGTACTAAGAAGGGATTTTTGGAAATTCAACCCCTAAGGGTGTAAAATGGGATGAAAACGTTTGTATGGAAAATAGTATTTCTTGAACGTACAAACTTGAAACTTGGAGTACATATACTTCAAAGCAAAAAAATAGGAAAGGCATTTTTTTTTTTAAAACTACCCTTAATAAGTGTGCAAAGGGATGTAAAAGTTTGTAAGGGAGTTTTTTACCTCTGGTCCTAGAGACTTTACATTTGAAGAGTTATGATGATGATCATCATCAGCCCAAAGAAGTCCACTGCTGGACATAGGCCTCCCCTATACATTTCCAGGAATCGTGTTCATCATTGGGCGGGGGGGTTTGCCATAGTCACTACGCTTGGCAGGCGGATTGGTGACCGCAGTGTTGATGGTGTTTACTCTGGAAATGCTGCTTCCCATTTCCTGGAGTGTTCCCTTAGTCGCCTTTTACGACATCCACGGGAGGTGATGGAGGCATCACCTCCCGTGGATGTCCCGTGAATTATAGAATTGGACCCCTCCATCACCTCCCGTGACCGGGACCACCACGGCCAATTTGAAGAGTACATAGGTCTTATGGCGTAGAAGTATACAAAGAAGGGATTTTTGTAAATTCAACCCCAAAGGATGTAAAAGGGTTGAAAACGTTTGCATGAAAAATAGTATTCCTTGAACCTACAAACTTGAAACTTGGAGTACATGTATTTTAAGGCAAAAAAATAGGAAAGGCATTTTTAGTTTTTCAAAACTACCCTTAATAAGTGTGCAAAGGGATGTTAAAGTTTGTATGGGAGTTTTTTAACGCGTGGTGCGATTGACTTAAAACTTGAGGTAAATATACAAAGGAATAAATAATTAAGAATGACGCTTTTAACTTTTGATAATTACCCCTGCAAATGGTTCAAATGACTGTAAAAGTTAGTATGGGAGATTTTTAACGCATAGTGCGATTGATTTTAAACTTGAAGTAAATATACTCCACAACAAATAGTTCTAAAATCACGTTTTCAATATTTTAAAACTACCCCTGCGAAGGGTGCAAAAGACTGCCAAAGTTTCAAGGTTTGTATGGGAGATTTTTAACGCGTAGTGTAATTAACTTCAAACTAAAAGAAAATGTGTTCTGTGGATAAATAACATCAAGACTTTACCATAAAGGATACAACGAGGCGTCAATATCTTAAAAACGGGAATCTTGAGTTGGTACGAAGAGATCTGAGGGTATCTACCGTGCCTGTGGATCAATGTCGTGAAGCTGTTTCGTTTTGTTTGCTTTTGGGGTAGAAACTAGGAAAAAATAAGTACATATTTTCCGTGTGGGGTGGTCTTTGTTGTATTTGTCATGATTGTACTCACCCAAGCAACATGATCACGTGAAAAATGACGACAAACTGACGTCATCTTTGAAACAATGACGTCCTTCGCTATAGATGACGTGATAAAATGACGTGATTCGGAGCTATATGTCGTCGTTTGCTTTATAAGACGTCATCAAATAACGTGATTCGGAGCTATACATCGTCGTTCATTTTTTAAGACGTCATCAAATGACGTGATCCTACACTCTGTATCGTCATTCGCCTTTAATAACGTAATCAAATGACGTGACCCTGCGCTGGATATCGTCTTTCACCATACATAACGTCACCAAATGACGTGGCCCTGCGCTGTGTATCGTCATTCGCCTTAAATAACGTCATCAAATGACGTGACCCTGCGCTGGATATCGTTTTACGCCTTATACACCACTAATTTGTAATTACCAAAAAAAAAAAAACCGTATGCTCAGTGTCAGTTACTGATCAAATTTATGTAGTTAAAACTCAAAAAAAAATATTAAAAAGAATATCCCGAGAAAAGGATGATAACTAGTTACCCATTATCCGTACGTACCTACTACAGAGTCTTCTACTCGAGTCTGATTCTCATCCATTCATAAATTTTTGTCTCGTTCGAAACGAAACAAAACGCGCCGCTCGCGCAATACTAACTATTATTTTATCTATGGCCGGCAAACTCGTGTCGAACGAAACCCATACATAGGTACTCTAAATTCGATGCAGGTCAGTGACATCCGTAAAATAAAAATTGTACGCGGGTAGGTACTTAATTTATTGTGGTTTTCACGTTCACGATAGCTTGTCAGTACACTGCCAGAGAATAACGCATACATGTTACGTACGTATTTTTAGTCTGGGGAAATGTGAGTGATTACCTACGGATGTACCGCGAATTGTTCCCAAACAATCGGCAACCAAATTACTCCACGATGTCCAGCATATTATACCAACGCATATTGGACCATGGCTCTGTTTACGTGCCGTCGCATGCGCAAGGACGAGGAGGGCCTGCATACTCCCGAAACTTCTACGATGAAGTCCTAAATGATTTTGAAGAACATCCGCGGAGGAGCACGCGTGACGCGGCACGTCGCTTTAGCACAAGCCAGTCCTGCGCTTGGAAGATTGTGCGCTCAGCTGAGATACACTACATGAAGACCCAGGAGCTACTAGCCATCGCCAGGCTGGAGGATATTCCGTTCAACCTGGCGGCGGGAGCTATGGTTTCAGCAGGACGGTGCGCTATCGAGTATCTATCTCAGGAGTTTGGCACCCGATGGATTGGTCGCGGTGGCCCAGTTGCCTGGCCTCCGTGCTCGCCCGATCTGACAATCTTTCAAAAATTCCCCAATCTTTTTGTGGAGCGAAATAAAAAGACTAGTGTTTGTGAGTGAGCCTAACAATGCATTAGACCCTTTTGATAGTGCAAAGACTAAGTATTTCCCTGAAAACAATTTGTTAAAACGTGTGTGTGTTTGCATTGACAATGAAGGTGGACATTTTGAACAACTTTTAAAATACTTGTGGTTAGTGGAAGTGTAAATACGTGCGTAGTTGTAAGTACATACTGTAAATAACTTTAATTGTTGTAAATAGCTTGACATCCTGAGCCCGTAAAATTATGAAGGAAAAATGGCAATTAATTACAAATAAAAGTATTAAAAAAATCCCTAAAATAATGCCTTTTTTATGATACTTACCTATCTACCTACCCATTAAATGATTTATCTAGTGAGCGAGAGAGAAGGAATACGATGAGTGCGACAAGATGATGTGACGTAGGTAGGTACTATACGACGAGACGGTAGATGGAAGGAGTCATAATGAATGGAGTGTTTACGATGTTGACTAGCAGTAGTATTCCGTAGTATTTTCTTGTAGTGTGTCCATAAAATTGTGCAGGAATTTGGTTGAAAACAAACCTCGATAACTTGCTAAAAGTTAAATATTAAAAAATCTTGACAGTGCCAATAGCATTAGTAGCCTCTGCTGCAACTGTCCTTAAATTTTTTTTGGTAGTCACAAAATAGTGGTGTATATCGTCACCAAATGAAGTGACCCTGCGCTGTGTATCGTCATTCGCCATAATGTACTGTATGTTTCACATTTATTATATTATAGTATAATATACTGTACTGTACTGTACTATACTGTAAATACTGTACTATACTGTAACTGTACTGTACTGTACTATACCGTACTATACTGTAAATACTGTACTATACTGTACTGTACTGTACTGTACTATACTGTACTGTACTATACTGTACTATACTGTACTATATTGTACTATACTGTACTATACTGTACTATACTGTACTATACTGTACTATACTGTACTATATTGTACTATACTGTACTATACTGTACTATACTGTACTATACTGTACTATACTGTACTATACTGTACTATACTGTACTATACTGTACTATACTGTACTATACTGTACCGTACCGTACCGTACCGTACCGTACCGTACCGTACCGTACCGTACCGTACCGTACCGTACCGTACCGTACCGTACCGTACCGTACTGTACCGTACCGTACCGTGCCGTACCGAACCGTACCATACCGTACCATACCGTACTGTACCGTACTGTTATAGTACAGTATTGGACAGTACAGTACAGTACAGTACTATACTATGCTGTATTATCTCTAATACTATAAGAATCAAAGTCCTGACTGACTGACTGACTGACTGACTGACTGACTGACTGACTGACTGACTGACATATAGACAACGCACAGCCTAAACCGCTGGTCCTAGAGACTTGAAATTTGAGGAGTACATAGGTCTTATGGCGTAGAGGTGTACTAAGAAGGGATTTTTGGAAATTCAACCCCTAAGGGTGTAAAAAGGGATGAAAACGTTTGTATGAAAAATTGTATTCCTTGAACCTACAAACTTGAAACTTGGAGTACATATACTTCAAGACAAAAAAATAGGAAATACATTTTTAGTTTTTTAAAACTACCCTTAATAAGTGTGCTAAGGGATGTAAAAGTATGCATGGGAGTTTTTTGACCGCTGGTCCTAGAGACTTGAAATTTGAAGAGTACATAGGTCTTATGGCGTAGAGGTGTACTAAGAAGGGATTTTTGGAAATTCAACCCCTAAGGGTGTAAAAAGGGATGAAAACGTTTGTATGAAAAATTGTATTCCTTGAACCTACAAACTTGAAACTTGGAGTACATATACTTCAAGACAAAAAAATAGGAAATACATTTTTAGTTTTTTAAAACTACCCTTAATAAGTGTGCTAAGGGATGTAAAAGTATGCATGGGAGTTTTTTGACCGTTGGTCCTAGAGACTTAAAACTTGAAAAGTACATAGGTCTTATGGCGTGGAGGTGTACTAAGAAGGAATTTTTGGAAATTCAACCCTTAAGGGTGTAAAAAGGGATGAAAACGTTTGTATGAAAAATTGTATTCCTTGAACCTACAAACTTGAAACTTGGAGTACATATACTTCAAGACAAAAAAATAGGAAATACATTTTTAGTTATTTAAAACTACCCTTAATAAGTGTGCTAGGGGATGTAAAAGTATGCATGGGAGTTTTTTGACCGCTGGTCCTAGAGACTTAAAACTTGAAAAGTACATAGGTCTTATGGCGTAGAGGTGTACTAAGAAGGGATTTTCGGAAATTCAACCCCTAAGGGTGTAAAAAGGGATGAAAACGTTTGTATGAAAAATTGTATTCCTTAAACCTACAAACTTGAAACTTGGAGTACATATACTTCAAAACAAAAAAATATGAAATACATTTTTAGTTTTTTAAAACTACCCTTAATAAGTGTGCTAAGGGATGTAAAAGTATGCATGGGAGTTTTTTGACCGCTGGTCCTAGAGACTTGAAATTTGAGGAGTACATAGGTCTTATGGCGTAGAGATGTACTAAGAAGGGGTTTTTGGAAATTCAACCCCTAAGGGTGTAAAAAGGGATGAAAACGATTGTATTATAAATAATATTCCTTGAACCTACAAACTTGAAATTTGGAGAAATTATATTTCAAGGCAAAAAAATAGGAAAGGCATTTTTAGTTTTTTAAAACTACCCTTAATAAGTGTGCAAAGGGATGTCAAAGTTTGTATGGAAGTTTTTTAACGCGTGGTGCGATTGATTTAAAACTAGAGGTAAATATACCAAGAAATAAATAATTAAGAATGACGCTTTTAACTTTTGATAATTACCCCTGCAAAGGGTGCAAATGGCTGGTAAAAGTTAGTATGGGAGATTTTAACGCATAGTGCTATTGATTTCAAACTTGAAGTAAATATACTCCACAATAAATAATTTAAAATCACGTTTTCAATATTTTAAAACCACCCCTGCAAAGGGTGCAAAAGACTGACAAAGTTTCAAGGTTTGTATGGGAGATTTTTAAAGCGTAGTGTAATTAACTTCAAACTAAAAGAAAATGTGTTCTGTGGATAAATAACAAAAAGACAGTTTGATTTTCGAAAACAACCCCTGAAACGTTACCCTTCTTCGTTGCGCTCAAGTAAAAAGGATACAACAAGGCGTCAATGTTTGTAAGGGACATTCTAAAACGGAAATCTTGAGTTAGTACGAATAGCCTAACATATATGCCTATAGGGTATCTACCGTGCCTGGGGATCAAAGTCGTGAAGCTGTTTCGTTTCGTTTGTTTTTGGGGTAGAAACTAGGAACAAATAAGTACATATTTTCCGTGAATGTTGTCTTTGTTGTATTTGTCATGTTTGTGCTAAACTCAGTACCTATGCCTATCTACCTACCTAATATAGGTAATGTACGCCTATAGGTATCTCTTATACCTGCGTAGGTATCCTACCCTAATAATATACAAATCAATGCGAAAGTTACGATGTTTGGATGTTTGTGGCTCAATTACGGCTCACCACTTCAACGCGTGCGAAGCCGCGGGAAGCCACTAGTACCATAATAAATGAGAAAGGTGATGTGAATGTTTGTTACCACGTATCTCCGTAATTTATTTTATTTAGATGAAATTTGGTATGAAGATAGTTTAGGTTCTAGAATAATACATAGGTTGATCTATATTTAAAATGAATCTCTGAGGGGGTTTAAGTTTACAGGAATATTATTATTCCTTGTCTCTAATACTATAAGAATCAAAGTCCTGACTGACTGACTGACTGACTGACATATAGACAACGCACAGCCTAAACCGCTGGTCCTAGAGACTTGAAATTTGAGGAGTACATAGGTCTTATGGTGTAGAGGTGTACTAAGAAGGGATTTTTGGAAATTCAACCCCTAAGGGTGTAAAAAGGGTTGAAAACGTTGATATGAAAAATTGTATTCCTTGAACCTACAAACTTGAAACTTGAAGTAGATGTACTCCAAAGCTAAAAATAGGAAAGGCATTTTTAGTTTTTTTAAACTAACCTTAATAAGTGTGCAAAGGGATGTCAAAGTTTGTTTGGGAGTTTTTTAACGCGGGGTGCGATTGACTTAAAATTTGAGGTAAATATACTAAGAAATAAATAATTAAGAATGACGCTTTTAACTTTTGATAATTACCCCTGCAAAGGGTGCAAATGACTGTAAAAGTTAGTATGGGAGATTTTTAACGTATAGTGCGATTGATTTCAAACTTAAAGTAAATATGGTCCACAATAAATAATTTAAAATCACGTTTTCAATATTTGAAAACTACCCCTGCAAAGAGTGCCACAGACTGCCAAAGTGTCAAGGTTCGTATGGGAGATTTTTAACGCGTAGTGTAATTGTATAAATTGTAAACTTCAAACTAAAAGAAAATGTGTTCTGTGGATAAATAACAAAAATACAGTTTTATTCTCGAAAACAACCCCTAAAACGTTACCCTCCTTCGTTGCGCTCGTGTAAAAAGGTTACAACGGGGCGTCAATTGTTTGTAAAGGACATTCTAAAAATGGGAATCTTGAGTTGGTTCGAAGAGATCTGAGGGTATCTACCGTGCCTGGGGATCAAAGTCGTGAAGCTATTTCGTTTTGTTTGTTTTTAGGGTAAAAACTAGGAACAAATAAGTACATATTTTCCGTGTAAGGTTGTCTTTGTTGTATTTGTCATGTTTGTGCTAAACTCAGTACCTATAGGTATAGGTACTGAGTTTAGCAGTTTAGTTTAGGTAGGTAGGTACCTACCTACCTAATATAGGTAATGTACGTGTATCTCTTATACCTACGTAGGTATTTAAAATCCTACCCTAATAATAAACAAATCAATGCGAAAGTTACGATGTTTGGATGTTTGTGGCTCAATCACGGCTCACCACTTTAACGCGTGCGAAGCCGCGGGAAGCCACTAGTATATTATGTGCTTGAAGCCAACACATTTACCACCAGTTATCTTAATCTTATTAATTAACGATTAATAGGACTTTTTTTTAATATTAATCATTGATTAAATTGAAATGCAGTACAATTTACTTTCAGGAACAACGATGAAGCGTCAGAAGAGAATGCCACAAGAGTCATAATGAGGACTGAGCAGCAAGGAGCAAATCAAAGGAATAATGACGATGAAGATGATGAAAACGAGGCCGGTCCTTCGAAGCCAGACGAAGATCAGTATTACAAGTGAGTATCTTACCCTAAAAATTGGAAGAATTAAGAGATTTATTCGTAAAAAAATGCTACTACAATTAAAATAACTTCTTCATTGATTGGTGCCTAAATTTAGCTAGTTTAAAAGACTTTTCAGAGTGATAAATGTGATAATTGTGATTTTAGTTAATAAAGCAACATTGACTTTGACTCTTTGTTGTTTGGTGTTGCCAGGTGTTCATATTTTGTAATATTTTACAGAGTGAACGATGACCAAGAACCAATCATTGCAGTAAACACTACACTAGAGGACACTTACAAACACTATCCACAAGTGATGCTCCTGTCGTAAGTGTTATTCAGTTACATAATTAAGAGTAGTAGAGCTCTTTGTGAAGGGTTCGTCCGGGGAAGTACTACCACCACGCCTTTTTCTGCCGCCAAGCAGCGTTGCTGTGTTTCGGTTTTAAGAGTGTGGTTGCCGGTGTAATTACAGGCACATGAGGTTTAACATCTGTATGCCTCAAGTTGATGGACGCAGGGCAGTGCATCGTAGGACACGTTCCTATCGTGCGTGACTTACGAGGCAATGCTTTGTTATAGGTGATAGTTACCACTTAACATCAGGTGGGCCATTTGCTTGTTCCATCAACTAGTTGTATAAAAAAAATTCTTCGGACTGATTAAAGCCCAGGTTCTCATAAATTAGATAAAATTTTAAATACGAATATAACCCACACTGCGGCAATTTAACTGAATATAACACAATCTAAAACTTTGAAGACATAATGATATTGTAACCTAGCTTGTAGATGGAGCTACAGTCGCTTACCGGCTGTAAATTTTAAAAATTAACCTATATTAACTAATTAATTAACAAAAATAATATTTTTAGGACCGATGCTTCTGCAATTTTTGTCCGATTGCAATATTTTCAGGACCGATGACGATGAGATTATTTTTATGCAAAATATTTAAAATGATATTGCATAATAATAATCTCAACCGCATAATTATTAATTATTCTGCCCTTATTTTTCTCTATAAATCTAAATCTGAATCGTTCATCTGCCTGCGCTTACGTCAAAACGAGCTCTAATCTCGGCTGCGAGAATTTTTGGTAGCTTTTAAATAGAATATTATCCTTTTATTTTTAATATTTCTATTCTTTTCTCTGTAGAGTAAAGAGATACCTACGACCCATGCACCGATTCTTCAAACGCATGCTAACGCCAGGCGCGCGGGTCACGGCTGATGTCTATGCCTACATGTTCCTGTGCGATTTCTTCAACTTTATGGTCGTTATATTCGGATTCGCTGCGTTTGGAGTAAGTATTCTACTAATACTATAAATCACGCCGTAAAGGCCGACTTAGTATTATTTTGGACAAAATAAATAAATATTGGAGGACTTTCACACAGCACTATTTAGCCCCAAACTATGCCAAAGCTTGTAATATGGAAACCTATAATATATAGCTGATATGTATTATATCGGCTATATATTATAGGTTTCATTCCTACCGAGAACAAACATTTTTTGTGTGATGAACATTGATGTTTGTTCTCTGTCTGGGTGTTATACAATATTATAAGTATGTATTAACAAAAAAAAAAGTATATTATGTATTATATCAACTATTTGGTTCTTATATTTTCACAGCTTTGGCTTAGTTTCGGGCTAGATAAGTGTTGAAAGTCCACCAATATATTTATTTATTTATTTAATGGTTCTGGAACACGTTACTTACATTCATTTCATTATACGTTTCAGACACACCAGGGCGACGGCGGGGTGCAAGCTTACCTTGAAGAGAACAAAGTCCCCATTCCGTTCCTAGTGATGCTGATCCTACAGTTCGCTCTGATTATAATAGACCGAGCGCTCTACCTTCGCAAGTTTATGCTAGGCAAGATTCTGTTCCAATACGCACTGATCATCGGCGTGCATATCTGGATGTTTTTTGTACTGCCGTTTATTACTGAAAGGTGAGTTTTTTGTACTGTTTAGTCTTCAAGCATACGATTTAAGAGTAGAGCTCTTTGTGAAGGGCTCGTCCAGGGAAGTACTACCACCATGACTCTTTATGCCGCCAAGCAGCGTTGCTGTCTTTCTGTTCGAAGAGGGTGGTTGCCGGTGTAATTACAGGCACATGAGGCTTAACATCTGTATGACTCAAGTTGATGGACGCAGGGCAGTGCATCGTAGGGCACGTTTCTATAGTGCGTGACTTAAGAGGCAATGCTTTGTTGTAGGTGATGGTAACTCTTAACAACACGTGGGCCATGAGTTTGTTAAAAAAAAACGGCCCACCTCTTTGTAAGTAATCTATAGACGCATATAAAACTTAAAAGGGTGCTGAACTGTACTAATGAGTGATAGTTTATTTCTAACATAGAAACAGTAACAAAATCACATTAAAATTATATTAAATTGACTTGTATTATGTAGCTATGATTTAAGCAAGGCATTTACCCTTCAAGCGCGGATCCATCGTTGTGGGCACGATGGGATAACCCTAATACGCCCACGACCCTAGTTCGCCCCACAGCTTTGTCCTCGTGGAACAACAACACTGTACAACATTTTTGTCAGACCGTCATATATTGTAATGATGTCTAATGATGCAGAATGAACTATATCGATCATGAGCGAGTTTATATAAGACTCGCAGTCGTATTTTCGGGTGGCTGTGACCACAACCTTTTTTCGAGGGCTGGATCCGCGCCTGTTACTCTTGCCAACATTTAAAATTCATTGTGGACCACCGTGTGAAAAAATTTATAACATATTTTTATTAATTTTATATATTTAACTGTTTCAAGCAGCACTTTTAAAAATTATGTTTTCTTACAGGACATTCAATGCCAAAACTCCGCCGCCCATGTGGTATATGATCAAATGCATATACCTACTGTTGTCGGCGTATCAGATCCGATGCGGCTATCCGCGACGGATCATCGGCAACTTCCTCTGCAAATCTTATCATTTCATCAACATGATTTGCTTCAGAGGGTAAGTTAAAGCCTTATTTACACCACAGAAGGCAGAGCTAATACCAACTGAGCTGTGAGGGATGTCAACTTGTTTGCCGCCTTCTAGTCATAATCGGGATTCAGATCCACAAGCATAGGCGAGCTGCAAGATTGCAAGTACGGAACTCATTTCGCTAAATTCATCGATCGTCAAATTCGTGATATTTTGACGAATTGTGCGAGTACGAAACTCGGGGTCGCTATCTTTTGACGATAGCATGCGATCGTCAATTTTCGCGATAATTGTACAATGGCAACTCGGAAACTTGAACAGATGTCTTGAACAGAACCGCTTGAATACACGAATTTGACAACACGATCGTGAAATCAAAAGTACTACCATACTCGCATTTTAGCGAAATTCGCAAAAATTTTACGAATATCACGACGTTCGTCAAAATCGCCAAAAAACCGCTAAAACCCGTTTTCACGAATAGAAATGTCAAATTTGACGATCGCATAGTTCGTAAAAAGATCGATACTTGCGCTGCTGTTTTGACAACACCATGAGTATTATTGACTTAGTTTATTATGAAATATGGTAAATGGCGCCAATGAACAGTTCGCCAGCTTGACACTCCACTTTATTTTTGTTTGTATTATGTTTATTAATCACTAGTGGCTTCCCGCGGCTTCGCACGCGTTGAAGTGGTGAGCCGTGATTGAGCCACAAACATCCAAACATCGTAACTTTCGCATTGATTTGTATATTATTAGGGTAGGATTTTAAATACCTACGTAGGTATAAGCGATACCTATAGGCGTACATTACAGGCGACTTTGATCCCCATGCAGGCACGGTAGATACCCTCAGATCTCTTTGTACCAACTCAAGATTCCCGTTTTTAGAATGTCCTTTACAAACATTGACGCCTCGTTGTATCCTTTTTACTCGAGCGCAACGACGGAGGATAACGTTTTAGGCGTTGTTTTCGAAAATCAAACTGTTGTGGCAGCTACCCACACATAGGTACCTACTTGCAATCGGGCTGACGCGAAGGGTTTGTATGTAGCGTCGCCAGTCATCTCTCCCCGCTCTCTCATTAGGTTCAGACATGTAATACCTACTAATTGAGGGTAGTTTTAAAAAACTAAAAATGCCCTTCCTATTTTTTTAAGCTTTGGAGTACATCTACTTCACGTTTCAAGTTTGTAGGTTCAATGAATACTATGTTTCATACAAACGTTTTCATCCCTTTTTACACCCTTAGGGGTTGAATTTCCAAAATTCCCTTCTTAGTACACCTCTACGCCATAAGACCTATGTACTCCTCAAATTTCAAGTCTCTAGGACCAGCCGTTTAGGCTGTGCGTTGTCTATATGTCAGTCAGTCAGGACTTTGATTCTTATAGTATGAGAGATTTAGTTAATAGTTTTTATTAATGTATGTATTATGTTTTCATTTGCTTGCTAAGATTAATGTATATATTTTATGTTTTTTACCCGTGGTGTTACCCGCTCAAGGCCCTGGCAGAATACCAGTGCTGCGCTGTTACCTGTAAAATGGGTGTAGGTGCAGCAAATACTGAGTCAGGGACCTATTGACCCTTAATTGCACGACACATGACAGTGATTCTTCCATTAGTTTAATTTTTTTTTTTTATCATATGTATTCTTTGTATTTGTTTTTGCACTGTATTACCCATCTAATTCGACGTTTATTTCTTTGGGCTAATAAGTAATATTTCTTTCTTCTTTCTATTATTGCAGATTCATGGCGGTACCGTTTGTGTTCGAGCTTCGAACCCTCATGGACTGGATATGGACTGACACCTCCATGACACTAATGGATTGGCTCAAGATGGAGGATATATTTGCCAGCGTATTTTTACTCAAGGTTAGTTATGCTCATGCATACACACCGTGGAGGTCCCAGCATAGAAAAATACTCTTCCATCACCTTGTATGGATGTCGTAATAGGTTACTAACAACTCGCCTCTTACGACTAATTACCTACTACTCTTATATATGCTGCGGCCCATACGTGGGGATGTCATGTAACGACGTGGTGATCTCCCCCTAATATGGACCCATGACGAGTAGTAGACTTATTCAAGCTAATGATAATTATGATGCATGAATAAGCAATATGTAGCCACAACAGGTCTTTTCGGCTCTAAAGGCTTTACAAATCTGCGTCCCGAATCGTCATCGGCATCATCAGACTGAGATTACAATTAAGGCACCGCACGCATGGCACGCAACGGATTTGGCGATGGTATGCGTCCACTGTATCCGGATTTTTTGTTTAGTTTCGAGTGTTTTCTTCGTGAGTTGACGTATTCGGTCATGGAGATTGACGAAGATATTATTATTATTAGTTGCTAAAGGTAAACAACAAAACACGTGCGGCAGTGGGCGATGTTAGCGGCGAACTGATTTGTGTGACATCACCGGCACGCAACGCATTTTTTGGTCATAAATTGTGGACGCAGCGCTATGTAAA
This sequence comes from Chloroclysta siterata, assembly GCA_932294275.1. Lineage (NCBI taxonomy): Eukaryota > Metazoa > Arthropoda > Insecta > Lepidoptera > Geometridae > Chloroclysta > Chloroclysta siterata. The sequence continues at coordinate 12,780,530 of OW028600.1, read as the reverse complement.
ATCATACAAAGCAAACTAAAATCCGTTGCGTGCCGTGCGTGCGGTGCGTCCGGCGCTGGTCAATGGACACGCGTCCACCTTTACAAACCTAAACGAATAAATAATAATAGTGTATCTAAGTAAGTTGAATAGTTTTTTAATTACAGTACATATGTTATCCTTCCACAGTGTTCTCGTTACGTGGAAGACGAGTTCCCGCAGCCTCGGGGCGTGAAGAAGTCCAGCACGTCGAAGTACCTGCTCGGCGGCGGAGTGCTCGCCTTCGTCATCGCCATTATATGGTTCCCGTTGGTGTTCTTCGCATTTGGAAACTCGGTAACTACTAAATATAGTTCTCGCCAAGTTTTATGTCGGATTCAGACCAAGAGCTAAGCTATTGACGCAGCTTTTCATACTTGGGTGCAGACTGCAAACTATGAACTGCGTCAGCTATACGAGCTAAGGTTATCTAACTTTTAGCTTAGCTCTTGGTCTGAAATCGCCATAGTTTTTTTTTTATTTAAATATTTGATCATGATTTGAATTGTCGTATTTCAATTCAAATCATATCCTCCTAGTAAACCTGGCACCATCCTTGAATAAAACATTTTTTATTCTTTTTATTCTAGGTAGGAGAACCGAATCCACCCACAGATGTTACGGTTAAGATTAGGATTGGACCCTTTCTTCCAGTTTATCAGATGTCAGCACAATCTCACAACATTGATGTGTAAGTTTTTGTCTCGTCATCAACATTCATCATCGGCAGCGCAACATTACAAAATACTTTAAAGAGTAGTAGAGCTCTTTGTGAAGGGCTCGTCCGGGGAAGTACTACAACCACGCCTTTGTCTGCCGGCAAGCAGCGTTGCTGTGTTTCGATTTGAAGAGTGTGGTTGCCGGTGTAATTACAGGCACACGAGGCTTAACATCTCTTTATGCCTCAAGTTGATGGACGCAAGGAAATTCATCGTAAGGCACGTTCCTATCGTGCGTGACTTTCGAAGTAATGCTGGTGGTGGTTACCACTTAACATCAGGTAGACCATCTGCTTGTTCCATCAACTAGTTGTATAAAAAAAAACTTTAAATAAAATAAAAAGATTAACCCATTTATAAACCATTACTCAAATTTAAATTTCCTATCGCTTTTTGTCCCTTACCAATCTGCAATAGTTCGGCCATTTTTTTAAAGTATATTTAAATAAATGAATTAAATATTAAACAAAATATCTATTCTATATTACATTTTATGATTTTGTTACTTAAGCTACATAAGCGAAGTCGAAGTAATATATTTTATCCTAGTAACATCTATCCCCACTAGAAGAATATTAAGTGCCAAGCACTAGGGAATCTGATGGATTGTCCACCGTGCCTAGAGATTAAAGTCGTAAAGCTACATACTTCCCTTATTATTAGTAATTTAATATTTCAGCTTCACAGAACAAGATTTCACCCAGCTAAGCAACATCTACGCGCGGGATCGCTCCGCACAGACCTTCCTATCGAACTATATGTATAACGACATCGCTGTCATCACTATCAATCCCAATTCCACTCTCAAGTGGATCATATCGCCGCCAGAGCTGAAGCGACTTACAAAAGAAGCCATGTCCAGTAAGTTTTTTAAGAGTAGTAGAACTCTTTGTGAAGGGCACGTCCGGGGAAGTACTAACAGCACGCCTTTTTCTGCCGCCAAACAGCGTTGCTGTGTTTCGGTTTGAAGAGTGTGGTTGCCGGTAAAATTACAGGCACATGGGGCTTGACATCCGTATGCCTCAAGTTGATGAACGCAGGGCAGTGCATCGTAGAGCACGTTCCTATCGTGCGTGACTTACGAGGCTAAGCTTTGTTATAGGCGATGGTTACCACTTAACATCAGGTGGGCCATCTGCTTGTTCCATCAGCTAGTTGTATAAAAGAGAAAAAAGCACCGATGGTCTAGGGTGAATGACCCTGCCTTCTGATCATAAGGTCGTGAACAAATGATTTTTTCTCTTTAAAAACTTTATTTTCGCAATGAAGGGCTTGTTCGGGAAAGTGCTCATGTTTATATTTGCCGCCAATCAGCGTTGTCTTTTTTCGGTTTGAAGGATGTGAATTTACAAGCACATATTCATATCGTGCGTAACTTACGAGCATACCTACAAATATGCTACTAATAGGTGATAGTTGCCACCTTACACCAGGTGGGCCACATATGCTTGTTCCATTAACAAAAAACTGAAAAACGGTGAAGGAAACGGCTCATTGACGCTGATAGTATTCTATCAGCAGCAATGGGCTTACAACCTGTCGCAAATGGAATATTGACTACATCAAAATGTGGGTACCTATGTGCCAAATGTAATGTTTGGACGTCCCTATGACTACCCCCCTTAGACGTCCTCAAAGAATCTGGAGTTCGTAATTGGTATTAAGAGATTTATTCTCTCGAATATCTACCGTGCCTGAGGATCAAAGTCGTGAAGCTGCTTCAGTTTTTTCGTAAGTTTTGTTCGGGTTGGCTTAGAGCTGATTTCACCTCTGATAGATTAACAATGCATTAAAGGGCCATTAAATATGTCCAAATGTACGCTTTTGACATCTGAGGTTAGATTTAACAGCCTGTTAATCCTTGATGAGGAACTAACAGAGCATGGTGAAATCAGCTCCTAAATTCACTGTTCAGAGGTTTGATTTTGGTTTCCACAGATTCGTCCCTCCAAGTGAAGTTCACATACGTGATAACACATCCTTCGAACGCGGTCCCTAACCCGCCGGTAATGGACGACAGTCGGGAGGTGGAGCTCGAGGCGTACATTCCCGGGAACAACGGAGAGGTCAAGAACCCAGAGAGGGACACACTACTCGCGCTGTTAGATGGGACTGCCCCGCCTGATGCCTGGTAAATATAAAGAATAAAAAAAAATGCTGGACTTTGCGTACAGCACTATCTATCCCCAAACCAAGCAAAGCAAGATAGCTGATATACAGGGTGATTTTTTCAAGTGTATAGTTTCGGATTTGGCCATGCATGAGGAATAGCGAAAAGTACTCAAGGAGCTCTCGGGCCCGATTTGGAAGACAATTAGGCCTCAATACCTTTTAAACTTAGCCTTATATTATGTTAACGTTGTATATGCTTAGGAATAATATATTAGGAAACCTAGGGCCAGAAATCGAACCTGTTGATTTTTGAAGAAAAAAACACTGTATTATTTATTACACCTATCGATATGGAAAGAATTCTGGGAACTAACGACATACGGCAAACCTAAGGAAAGTGTTGGATTTTTATAAACCGCAAACAGAAAGAGTTTCTTGTCTAGACGCCTTGGTCAATGCCTTAGTACCAATAAATTGGTGTTATAACAATTTTGCAGTACATTTTTGCAAATAAGTAGATAGGTACTGCTTCGTTTAAGGATGTTTGATCAGTAAGTATTTATTCAACAGGTTGAACGTGAAAACTCTATTCCCCAAGTTCGTAAAGGTGTTCAACAAGGGAAACACCAAGCCCGCTTATCAACTGATGCCAGTCATCCCGTATGGTGGTAAGCATTCGTCTTTGCGTCTCCGTGAGAGTCGGGACCGAAAGCTTAACGTGTCCTTCGAAGCACAAAAACGCGGATAAAAAACGTATACTGAGTATTATAAAGTGATAATTTTCAGATGAAGATTCTCGCCTCTACCGCGACGTGCAATTGCGGTTGGAAAGAGTGAACGAGACTATGTACTGGCGTGTTCGAGAACATTGCAGTCGACCTGTAAGTTGGACCTAAAGCAGTAATATAGCTCTTTGTGAAATAGTACGTCGGGAAGTAAACACCGTGCCTATTTGTGCCGTGTAGTGCTCAAAATCAAAAAATCAAAACGGTCTTTATTCAGTACAATCACAAGGATCACTTTGAAACGTCTTATATACTAGGTGAATCTATCGCCAGTTCGCATTGTGGCCGACTAATCTGACTGGTCGCAGGCAAAAATAGGTCACATACTCGGTGCACTTGTTATAGGCAGAGGTACCAATTCAACATAGGTGGTCATTTGCTTGCACCTACAGTTTTTGTCCCGCGACTCAGTCAAGTAGTAAGCAAGTTTTTATGAGCTATTATGACTCGATATAAATCCGCCTTTATGTATATGACCGTTGGGCGATAATAACTAGGTACATATCATATGAATATACAGGGCTGAATATTTCAAGTGGTCGTGCATTGCCAAATCCGAAACTATGCGGAACAGCGAAAAGTTCTCAAAGGAGCCTCGGGCTCGATTTTGATGAAAATTATTATTCCTAAAATAAATATTCCTAGCCAGGAATCGAAGCCGATTATTTTTGAAAAAAAAATAATCTGTATTATACTACTACTGTATTATTACACCATTCGATAGTGTCGCTAATAAGGAACGAATTCTGGGAAGTAATGACATAAATCTGTGAATCTACCTGTACCTGTGGTCTACAGGTTTCATGATCATAATGATTCGTCGGCTATGACCAAACTCGCGAATTGTAAGTTGTAATAATTGCTTTTAATTTCAGGACCCCTTGGCCTCGATACCAATGAACAACTGTGACATGCTCATTATGTACACTTTCAACGACAAACTGTTCCCGGAAACTCTCAACATTATTTCGGGAAGTGGGTGAGTATTTGCATTCTTCAATTCTTGTATCCACGAGAAAACTAGCGCTGTATCTTACTTCAATTTCAGTTAAAAATTAAATGTGCTCACATTTGATTGCCTGTGTATCATAATGACTGCTGTATTTGAGAAGACAATGGATCCTGAACAGTTTCATAACTAGTTCAAAGCTTGTGGATTCAAAACAACAAATTATTCAGGCTTTTTATTACATTTATATTTTACAAGCTGGTGCCCGCGACTTCGTCTGCGCAGGATTACTATTTCGAGTAGCTTATATTAGCGTGGCGTAGTACATATGTGTAATTCTAGCGGTTTTGGCAGCGCGCGCCAGAATAGCTCGCAGATGGTAGACTTTTTCCTACTTACTTGACACTTATCGTCATATTTTGGACAATTCACACAATATCTTTATAAATTGTAGCCTATGTGTTATTCTGATGTATAAGCTATATTATTGTAAAGTTTCAATAAATCCATTCCGTAGTTTTTACGTTAAAAAGTAACAAACATCCATCCATCCATCCATAGTTACAAACTTTCGCGTTTTTAATATTAGTAGGATATAAGTATTAAAAAGCTTTGAAAATACACGTTAAATAAAAATGATCAACTATCCGGCAATCATCCGCTATGACCTGTTTTCTTTCATCAGGACGTCTAGGACATCAAGGACGTCTTTCTCAAGTATTTTTTTTTTAAATCATCAATAAAATTCGACATCTTTATAAAATCTATATATATTTCTAAAATGGCTAACTTTGTTGCACAGAATCATCGGACTGTATACGACATTCGTATTCTTGGCGTCGCGTGTACTGCGCGGATTCTTCTCCGGAATCTACACCAAGATCATGTTTGACGACTTGCCCAACGTTGATCGAGTGTTGCAACTCTGTCTCGACATTTACTTGGTAAGACGTACAACTTTAAATTACTATGTGGTACTAGGTACATATAATGTGGGTGGATATAAAAGTTAAATGTAGTAGAGCTCTTTGTGAAGGGCTCTTGCGGGGAAGTACTACAACCACGCCTTTTTCTGCTGCTAAGCAGCAACGCTGTGTTTCGGTTTGAAGAGTGTGGTTGCCGGTGTAATTACAGGCACATGAGGCTTAACATCTGTATGCCTCAAGTTGATGGACGCAGGGCAGTGCATCGATCGTAGGGCACGTTCCTATTGAGCGTGACTTACGAGATAATGCTTTGTTATAGATGATGGTTTCATCACCACCACTTAACATCAAGTGGGCCATCTGCTTGTTCCACCAGCTATTATTATTAAAAAAAAGTGGAGGTAGGCCAACAAAAGGTGTATTGTGTGAAAGATGACTTGGGTAAGAAAGGAGTAGCTGCTGAGATGACGGATGATAGAGAAAGTGGAGAGAATAAATCTGTTGGGCCGACCGAAGTGGGATAAGGGCAGGAAAATGATGATGATATTGATATACGTACTAGGACGACTAGATAAAACTCGCGGGGTGAAAAAAAAATATCTAGAACCAGTCGGACCAGTCAACTGATATCGTCAAATTTTCGTTCGCATAATGCGGACACACATCACCCGTGGTCTAGCCCGCGGTGCACACTGAACCACTTACTCTGAAGATTTTGTTTTCCCTGTAAACAAGGACAATTGATTTAGGATTTTCTTAATCTTTTTAAATTCAGTAAGTTCGTATGAGCTAGTAGTCAACTCTATATCTACCAGAATAAGGGAGTTCCAGGGTACTTTAAAACCGTCTTATGCCCTGAATTGATATTATATTCTTTGTAATACCAGGATTCTAGAGCTCCTTACTCTATCTTTTATATTATAAATATATGGATCTATCATCCACTTTAATAATAAAAAAATAACAAATTACAGGTGCGCGAGGCCCTCGAGCTAACACTAGAAGAAGATCTCTTCGCGAAACTAGTCTTCCTCTACCGGTCACCAGAAACTATGATAAAGTGGAGTCGACCGAAAGACGAGCCCGAGGAACAAAGGGCGCTGCCCCCTTCGCGTTGAATGATTCTATAGATTTAGAAAAAATCTTTAAACAGTGCTTGCAATGTACCGTATCAATTCGCCTTTTGTACCTGCCCGTCAAACATAGACGTCTGGTAATGCAGATACATCTACATTACGAAATACCCGTTTAGTTCTGATTCGAATCTTATTTATGTGATGACAACCACAGAAAGCGATTGCGTGCGGGCATTTGCGGTCAAAGCCTAAAATGTTGTATCTAATGTATTTACACAAATCAAGTCCAGAGCCGCATATGGTGCTCTGACACCATCAATATGTTCTGTTATTTAATAATAACCTCTATTTACTTACATTAATGTACCTTATGGTTTATTTGTGAAAATGACTACGTAAGACTAGCAAGCAACAAGGTACCTACGACTGATAAAACCTTATAAGAGATTTATTTCGAATGTCCACATTACCAAACTCCAACAATGATAAGTTGCTATAAATATTGAGTGAAGGACTTTCAATCAATTAAATTGCCTCATAAACTGCCACAATGTACCTATCTCTCATTGCATTGCAATATTGAATCGGCTTAGATTCGTAAGTTGTACAGAAACGTTTTTAATAATTTAAGATTAACTGAGTTACGTGTCGTACTCCATGCAATTTAAAATGTATGTAATAAAAAAGAACTTCAAAGTTAAAATTGTAAGTATGTACTTAAAGTTACTTCAATTTTGTGCACTATTTCTATTTTTAGAAATGCACGTAAAATATTTTATGTAGATAGGTACACACTAGACGTGTTTTTTTTTATAAAATGTTCTATTTGTATAATTTGCTCTCTTTTCTTGTAGGTTAATTAGCTCTGTATGTATGCATTTTTTATGTGCTAGATGTTGTCAATATTATTTTCTGGAACATCGAATGTTATCATCTAGTGTAATTTATTTGACTGTAGGAACATACATATATCACTCTTTAAATATAAATTATTGTTGTTGTAAATGTTTTCGGAATAATTTATGTATAGATAAAAAAAAATGAAGTTTCTAAATTCGTCTATAGAGGTTTTAGTTTTTATCTTGCTATTACTTTACAACTTGCTCATGTTATGTAAATACAGAAATTTTATTCCTATTTATTTACTCAATGTTAAAATCTATTTACCTATTTTCTTATTTGATACATCATATATCATTTTACGTAAACATTTCCATGAACTATTTACCTCGGCGCTATAAGTTAAATGCATTTGATTTTTAACTTATTAGAATAATATCTAACAAACTTTACGTCTACTTATTATTCTGTAATTTTGTATCGTGATTGATAAGTGCTGCATTTAATGTTGTCAAGTTGTGATAATAAAATCCATACAAAATGTTCAAAGTCGTTTATTTATCAACTAAAAAAAATTATAGGTATTCATTGCAATATGTTACGTACACGCACACGACATTACAAAAATATTAGACATTTAAGAAATAACCATTAACCTTGGAGCAATATTCATGGACATCAGCTCCTGGAAAAGTAGTTTAGCGGCGTAAGGTAGACGCACTTGGGAAATCTGCGTTTTGTTCTTGCATCCTTTGCATTCAAAAGTGTTGTTACGCAAGTTAGCAATGGCAATCAAACCGCAGAAGTTACACACGTGTATACGGTAAGGGTCAGAGACCTCGAATAGACGCTCGCGAAGAAATTGCGCTGCCCCGTGGGCGATCTGACAATCACGCTCCATCTCTCCGAATCGCAAGCCTCCATCTCTAGCTCTGCCCTCCATAGGCTGTCTTACAAGAATTTGCACAGGACCTCTAGCTCTAGAGTGAATTTTATCGTCCACCATATGCTTGAGACGCTGGTAGTAAGTTGGACCCAAGAACACTTGAGCATTAATTTTTCGACCTGTATGCCCGTTATACATCACTTCGTTTCCACGAAGATGATAGCCATATTCTTGCAAAAGCGAAGATATTTTTTGCACGTTCACAGCGTCGTTAAAAGGTGTAGCATCACCTATTTCACCCTTGTTGGAGGATACTTTGCCTTGAATGCATTCAATTAAATGGCCGATCGTCATACGAGATGGAATAGCGTGAGGATTGATAATGATATCTGGGGTCAGTCCCTCGCATGTAAACGGCATGTCTTCTTGTCTGTATTGGATGCCACAGGTACCTTTTTGACCGTGACGCGAAGCGAACTTATCTCCAATTTGTGGTATGCGCACTGACCTAACACGAATTTTACAGAACTTGTAACCCTCACTGTTCAATGTCAACATGACTTGATCTACGATTCCTGTTTCACTGTTACGTAAAAATGTGGAGGCATCACGTTTCGAGAAACGTTTGGTCGTACCTTCCAATTCGTCATCGTTTTCAGGTAGTGTGATAGTTTTTCCTATTACAACATCATCACCTGACACTCTGATGCCAGGCGCTATGATACCATCATCATCTAGTTTGTCATAAAGGGCATTTCTCATTCCTTGACATGTTTGCCTTGTAGGCTTTTCAAACTGTTCCTCTTGATCTCCAATACGCTTGGATTCTGAATCTTTATAAGATCGGTAAAACACCGATCTGAAGAATCCTCTTTCTACTGCAGAAGCATTCAAAATAACACTGTCTTCTTGATTGTATCCAGTGTAACAGAGGATAGCGACAATCGAGTTAATACCGGCTGGCAACTCTCTGAAACGCAGGTACTCCATGGAGCGTGTTGTAACCAGCGGCTTGTGGGGGTAGTACAGCACATGGGCCAGTGTGTCCATTCTCACATGGAAATTAGTAATGTACACTCCCATAGCTTGTTTACCCATAGCACTTTGATATGTGTTCCTGGGACTTTGGTTGTGATCAGGGAATGGAATAATGGAAGCACACACACCCAATATCATAGCTGGGTGAATCTCACAATGAGAGTATGTCGTACAGTAAGCATACTCCTTCAACTGGGTTAAATCGTCAGGGCTCATAGCAATCATTACTGTTTCCTCTTCCAGAGTGTCAATATACTCTACCACACCACTAGCAACTAGATTTTGCCAGCCATAGTTGTTGTAATCTCTTTCTTTCAAGTTATCAATGTGTTTTTTCTTCAAAAGTAGAGCGCCATTTTCGACAATCAATAAAGGACGACAAATTCTTCCAGCATCTGTATAAATTCTGATTTCTCTGTCTCTGATATCACGAATCATGCTCACTTCAGAAACAATGATGTCCATTTGACGACGTAGTTTGCGTAATGTAGCCATCAGTTGCTCAGGGTCTCTATGGATTCCGACCCAACAGCCATTTACAAATATTTTTGTAGCATCAGCGATGGCAGAAGGTGCAATTTCTTCTAAATTTTCCATAGACCACTCTTCCAAGAACTCTAAGATAGGTGATGGCTGGCTACCTACTGAGATGTAGGCCATCAAAGCTAAGTTCTTCACAAGGCCGACAGCAGCTCCTTCTGGGGTTTCAGCAGGGCATATCATCCCCCACAGAGTGTTATGCAGTTGACGGGGCTTGGCAAGTTTTCCATCTCTTCCGATAGGAGAATTGACGCGTCGTAAATGGGACAAAGTCGAAGCAAAGGTCAATCTATTCAATACTTGGGATACACCAGCTCTAGCTTGATGAGCCTTCTTTTGGTCTCCCCAGTTTCCAGTCGCAAGTGAGTAACGCAGACCATCCGTAATAATTTTAGTCTTGATAGCTAACTCCAAGTTGAAATCTTTTCCTCTATCAATGAATTTCTGTGCATACATTCTGACTTCCTTCAGCAAGGTCTTGAATAATCCTCTGAACAAGAATGCCAACAAAGGGCCAGCCAAGTCCAATCTTTTGTTTCCATAGTGATCTCTGTCATCTAACTCACGGCGACCGAGAGCAGCCAGAAGCAACCTATGCACCATGTATCCCAGAAAGTATGCCTTTTTAGTTTCACAAAAATCTGAAACCCCTACATGTGGTAACATTTCTTTTTGCAGAATTTCTTTCGCATATTTTATACGCTTTTCTTTAGTTACACCTGGTCTAGCACCACGGGCACCGATAAAGTTAAGGGCAACATTTTGCTCTTGGATCACAAAAGCTTCATCCAAAGAAGGTTTCACCATTTCCATCATCTCAGGGTCATCAAAATCGTAAATGATATGCTCCAAAATATCTCTGTCAGCTACAAAACCAAGAGCTCTGAATACAATCATGATGGGTATCTCTTGTTTGATGTATGGGACAGTGGCAATAATGCGTTGACCAATAGCTGATTTCTTAATACTTTGCCCGCCTCGGGCCATCATGTTAACCCACAGAGTTGATGTAGGTCTTGAGCTATGCTCTAAGCATGATCGAATTTCAGTTTTGTAAGCAAATTTACCGTCCTTCATACTAAACACATAGACAGTATTTGTCGCCATTTTCTCTTGTGCAATTAGCACTTTTTCAGATCCATTGATAATGAAATAGCCACCAGGGTCAAGTGGACACTCATTTAACTCAGACAAATCTCTGTCAGTCAAGTTACTTAGAAGACAATATGTAGATCTCAACATGATAGGAATTTTTCCAATGAATGTTTTCTGATGTTGAGTCTCAACGGGATCTTCATTTTCTTTCACAATAGTTTTGGTTATGTCTACATACAATGGGGCTGAATACGTCAGATTACGAAGACGAGCCTCATTAGGCATCATAGGCGATGGAGCTCCGTCTTTCTCCCAATGTGTAGGTTTGGACAAGTAGATTTGGTCAAACTTTAGTAGATACTTTGGCGGTGTTTCGATTTCACCAGAGGCGTGCTGTGCTTCGGCTTGAAGTTCTATGGGTGGTGAATCTTCCACAATTCTTTGTACTGACATTTGAATAAACTCATCAAAACTATCCAGTTGTTGACGCACCAAACCCTTTTCATCGAAGTATGCGTTGATAACGATCCAGCAGGCTTCCTGCCAGAGCTCAGATGATATCTCTTCAACATCTTCTTCTTCATACTGGTCATCTTCAGTATCGTACATGATGATGAACGAGCCAGCAACAGCTCCCAATCGATAAATATATGTAAGTATTGTTTACTTATGATCCAATTATTGATAAAATTACAGTAATTATCTAATAAACTTGCTAAAATCCCTAACACAAAACAACGAGAACGCGAACGCAGAACGCAAGCGACGTATTGAGATTATTTGAGATGAATGAGTGAAAATGAATGAAAACGCTGCACTGAATGAATGAAATTAAATAAACCGAACATAGCCGGCATTAGGGTTGCCAAATTCCCAGATTTCCCAGCTATGCAAGACGGGCTGGCACACACCGAGATTGTCCCGAAATAAAAGCTTTTCAGGGCAGCTCTCGACAATCATTAAACTATAAAACAAATATAAAAAAACATAAAAAGCTTTACAACTTTGATCCACATTAACGGTATATATTCCGATCTTTTAGTACCAAGACCAAGTGTCTAAGAGGGGTAGTCAGAAATAAGTTCAAATCCTAATATTTTTTTTTGTGAAACGAGAAATATTCTATATGTAGTATAATAGACTCCTTTGATTTTTATGAAGTATTTGGTTGCTATGCGACCGATTGTTATTCAAACCTGTCATTATATATTTTGTGGAATAAAACCATTATTGCGAAGGTTTTATCATTTATATCAATTTATTCCACAAAATAATGTTCTAGCCACACCAGCAATAAAATGGAACGTTATCTGAGACCAGACAAACTGGATATTGATCCCTCCGACAGTTCTGCCTCCAAAGAATGGGTGCACTGGAGGAGAACATTCGAAAGTTTTTTGGAAGTATCTAAAGAAGATCAGAAACCAGCAACAAAATTGCTTTTACTCATCAATCACGTGTCAGCTTCGCTCTACTCATTCATTAGTGAGTGTACTACCTATGAGATTGCATTGAGTACATTAGATAAAATATTTGTGAAGCCGAAAAATCTGATATATGCCCGACATATGCTGTCAACCAGAAAACAAAGTCCCGAAGAAAATATTGATGGCTACATGCATGCTCTGAAACTACTAGCTAAGGATTGTAAATTCGAAGCGGTAGATGCTGAAGTTAATAAGAATGATAATATCAGAGATGCTTTCATTACGGGAATAAAATCAAACACGATCAGACAGCGATTACTTGAAAATCTAACTATATCTCTTGACGAAGCATACAATCAAGCAATGACACTTGAAATGGCGGAAATAAGCTCTGGGGGTTACAATACCTTCTGTAGTCTGAATGCTGTGCAGAGTTCAGAAAATAAAGAACCAGTAGCATCTACTTTTAAGCGAAAATGCTTTTTCTGTGGCGGGCTTGTGCATCCTAGGAAGAATTGCCCTGCAATCGATGTCAACTGCCAGAATTGTGACAAAAAAGGTCACTTTGCCAAAGTGTGTCGCAAGAGCAAACATACTGCTGCAGCAGGACTTGAAAAGGAATGTGATGAATCCTCAGCATGTATAATAGCAGCGTCACCAGACTCTCTTAAAAGTGCAACTGTAACAGCTTACATTCAAGGAATCCGCGCTCATGCTCTGATTGATACAGGAAGTTCGATCAGCTTTATGGATGAAGAATTCTTCAAGCTCTGTAATTTAAAGAAGAAACCTTGTAACCAGAAGATTTCAATGGCTTCGACAGCGTTTACATCCCAAGTAGAAGGACAGACCTGCTTATCAGCTAAAATTGGAGACCATGACTATAAAGGTTTAAATTTACTCATAGTCAAAAACCTATGCGCTGATATTATCATTGGACATGATATTCTAAAGCAACATTCTTCGCTTGAGTTATCTTTTGGAGGATCAAAAGAACCTATCAAAGTCAATACATGCAGTGTTGCAGCAGCGACTGTTCCTGCCGTACCATTATTTTCAAATGTTTCTTCTGATTGCAAACCAATTGCCATAAAATCCAGGAGATATAGTGAAGATGATAAGAAATTTATTGAAGATGAAGTGAGAAAACTTTTAAATGATGGCATTATTGAAGAGAGTACATCTGCATGGAGAGCTCAAGTCCTTATCACACGAAATACCAATCATAAGAAACGCCTCGTAATTGATTACTCTCAAACGATAAATAGATATACACTACTAGATGCATATCCACTTCCAAATATGGAAGAGTTGGTGTCTCAAATATCGAAATATTGCATATTTAGCGCAATAGATTTACAAAGCGTGTATCATCAATCAAGTTCCTATTCTCACAGAAGAGCGCCACCTTACTGCATTTGAAGCCTTGGGAAATCTATACCAATTTCGGCGAATTCCATTTGGCGTTACCAATGGCGTCTCAAGTTTTCAAAGAACCATTGACTGGGTCATCCGGAAAGAAGGACTTGAGGGAACTTATGCTTATCTGGATGATATAACAGTCTGTGGGAAGACTCAGGAGGAACATGATAGGAATCTAAAAAGGTTTATGATGGCAGCTGAGAAATACGGCCTCACCCTAAATAAAGAAAAGAGTAAGTTTTCCCTGAAATCCATTAACATTCTAGGATACAGTATAGAAAATTATGTTATCAAGCCCGATGCTGATCGCCTGCGCCCATTACTAAACCTGCCACCTCCATCTGATCTGCCATCACTACGAAGAGTGGTAGGAATGTTTGCACACTATAGTAAGTGGATTCCTAATTTCTCAGAGAGAATTCATGATCTCACGCATGTGAAAACATTTCCATTGAATGAGCAGATAATAAGAAGTTTCACAGAATTAAAATGTGATATATCCAAATCTACCATTCATGCTATTGATCACAACGTACCATTTACAGTGGAAACAGACGCATCAAGTCATTCTATCGCAGCGACTTTATCGCAAGGAGCACGACCAGTCGCTTTCTTTTCCAGAACGTTGAACAAAAGCGAACATAACCACTCAGCTATAGAAAAAGAAGCTTACGCTATTGTGGAATCGCTCAAAAAATGGCGTCATTACCTCATAGGCAAACCATTTCGTCTCATTACTGACCAGCGATCTGTTTCGTTCATGTTTGTTAATAAGCGGACGAGTAAAATTAAGAATGAGAAGATACTACGTTGGCGTCTTGAGTTAGCTTCATTCAAATATGACATCGTGTACCGTCCTGGTAAGCAAAATGATGTTGCTGATGCACTCTCACGGGTCTGCGGATCAGTGTCAATGCGAACTGAAAAGCTGGTTTCATTACACGAAGCTTTGTGTCATCCAGGCATAGTACGCATGAATCATTGGGTAAAATCGAAAAATTTGCCATATTCTACAGAAGAGATTAAGAACATGACTAATTCCTGTCGGATTTGCTCTGAAATAAAACCAAGATTTTATAAATCTTCTTTGCCGGATCCTTCGTTGGTAAAAGCTACATCACCTATGGAAGCTATGTGAACTTGGCACCCGACTTTAAAAAAAATGATATTTTTTCGGTTTATTTGGTAGATTTAGGTTAGTAGTAGATAGTAGTGAAGTTATTTTCGTTTGTAGTAAAACCAAAAAAAAATTAAAAAATATTAAAAAAATCGCGTCCCCCGACTTTGCAAAAATCAACTTTTTCCGGCTGATTCCTATAGATAAACGTTAGTAGTGGATTGTAGTGCAAGAATTTTCGTTTGTAGTAGTATAGAAAACATAGAAAAAAATATTTTAGTTTTCGACTATTTATAAAAACGATATTTCCTACAAAAAATCGATTTGAAAGGCTAGATGATTAATACAAACGCTGAAAACGACTGAAAGAGGTTCGTAGAAGTTTGTAGTGCAAAAATTTTCGTTTGTAGTAAGCCAGAAAAAGCGAAAAATGAGTAAAACTTGTTTTTAAGCATTGAACCCAGGATTACTTAAAGTAGAAGGGTTATACGATTACTACAAACGCTTAAAACGATGAAGATAGGTTAGTAGAGGTTTGTAGCGAAAGAATTGTCATTTGTAGTAAACCAGAAAAAGAGATAATTGAGAAAACTTGCTTTTTAGCAATGAACCCAGAATTACTTAAAGTAGAAGGGTTATACGGTTACTACAAACGCTAAAAACGATAAAGATAGGTTGGTAGAGGTTTGTAGTGAAAGAATTTTCGTTTGTAGTAAGCCAGAAACAGAGGAAATTGAGAAAAACTTGTTTTTTTGTAATCAACCCAGGATTACTTAAAGTAGAAGGGTTTTACGATTACTACAAACGCTTAAAACGATAAAGATAGGTTAGCAGAGGTTTGTAGTGAAAGAATTTTCGTTTGTAGTAAGCCAGAAACAGAGAAAATTGAGAAAACTTGCCTTTAACAATGAACCCAGGATTACTTAAAGTAGAAGGATTTTACGATTACTACAAATGCTAAAAACGATAAAGAAAGGTTAGAGGAGGTTTGTAGTGAAAGAATTTTCGTTTGTAGTAAGCCAGAAAAAGAGAAAATTGAGAAAAAACGTGTTTTTTAGCAATGAACCCGGAATTACTTAAAGTAGAAGGGTTATACGGTTACTACAAACGCTTAAAACGATAGAGATAGGTTAGCAGAGGTTTGTAGTGAAAGAATTTTCGTTTGTAGTATGCCAGAAACAGAGAAAATTGAGAAAACTTGCTTTTTAGCAATGAACCCAGAATTACTTAAAGTAGAAGGGTTATACGGTTACTACAAACGCTAAAAACGATAAAGAAAGGTTAGCAGAGGTTTGTAGTGAAAGAATTTTCGTTTGTAGTAAGCCAGAAACAGAGAAAATTGAGAAAACTTGCTTTTTAGCAATGAACCCAGAATTACTTAAAGTAGAAGGGTGATACGGTTACTACAAACGCTTAAAACGATAAAGATAGGTTAGCAGAGGTTTGTAGTTAAAGAATTTTCGTTTGTAGTAAGCCAGAAACAGAGAAAATTGAGAAAACTTGCTTTTTAGCAATGAACCCAGAATTACTTAAAGTAGAAGGGTTATACGGTTACTACAAACGCTAAAAACGATAAAGAAAGGTTAGCAGAGGTTTGTAGTGACAGAATTTTCGTTTGTAGTAAGCCAGAAAAAGAGAAAATTGAGAAAAACGTGTTTTTTACCAATGAACCCAGAATTACTTAAAGTAGAAGGGTTATACGGTTACTACAAACGCTTAAAACGATAAAGATAGGTTAGCAGAGGTTTGTAGTGAAAGAATTTTCGTTTGTAGTAAGCCAGAAACAGAGAAAATTGAGAAAACTTGCTTTTTAGCAATGAACCCAGAATTACTTAAAGTAGAAGGGTTATACGGTTACTACAAACGCTAAAAACGATAAAAAAAGGTTAGCAGAGGTTTGTAGTGAAAGAATTTTCGTTTGTAGTAAGCCAGAAACTGAGAAAATTGAGAAAAACGTGTTTTTTAGCAATGAACCCAGAATTACTTAAAGTAGAAGGGTTATACGGTTACTACAAACGCTTAAAACGATAAAGATAGGTTAGCAGACGTTTGTAGTGAAAGAATTTTTGTTTGTAGTAAGCCAGAAACAGAGAAAATTGAGAAAAACTTGTTTTTTAGCAATGAACCCAGGATTACATAAAGTAGAAGGGTTATACGGTTACTACAAACGCTTAAAACGATAGAGATTAGTTAGTAGAGGTTTGTAGTAAAAGAATTTTCGTTTGTAGTAAGCCAGAAACAGAGGAAATTGAGAAAAACTTGTTTTTTGTAATCAATCCAGGATTACTTAAAGAAGAAGGGTTATACGGTTACTACAAACGCTGAAAACGATAAAAATAGATGAGTAGAGGTTTGTAGTGAAAGAATTTTCGTTTGTAGTAAGCCAGAAACAGAGAAAATTGAGAAAAACTTGTTTTTAGCAATGAACCCAGGATTACTTCAAGTAGAAGGGTTATACGGTTACTACAAACGCTTGAAACGATAAAGATAGGTTAGCTGAGGTTTGTAGTGAAAGAATTATCGTTTGTAGTAAGCCAGAACAAGAGAAAATTGTGAAAATTTAAATTGTCAATTTTTTGACTTTTTCTCAAAGTTTTTCTCAATTTTCTCTTTTTCTGGCTTACTACAAACGAAAATTCATTCACTACAAACCTCTACAAACCTTACTTTATCGTTTTAAGCGTTTGTAGTAACCGTATAACCCTTCTACTTTAAGAAATCCTGGGTTCATTGCTAAAAAGCAAGTTTTCTCAATTTTCTCTGTTTCTGGCTTACTACAAACGAAATTTCTTTCACTACAAACCTCTGCTAACCTATCTTTATCGTTTTAAGCGTTTGTAGTAACCGTATAACCCTTCTACTTTAAGTAATTCTGGGTTCATTGCTAAAAAGCAAGTTTTCTCAATTTTCTCTGTTTCTGGCTTACTACAAACGAAAATTCTTTCACTACAAACCTCTACTAACCTTACTTTATCGTTTTAAGCGTTTGTAGTAACCGTATAACCCTTCTACTTTAAGAAATCCTGGGTTCATTGCTAAAAAGCAAGTTTTCTCAATTTTCTCTGTTTCTGGCTTACTACAAACGAAATTTCTTTCACTACAAACCTCTGCTAACCTATCTTTATCGTTTTAAGCGTTTGTAGTAACCGTATAACCCTTCTACTTTAAGTAATTCTGGGTTCATTGCTAAAAAGCAAGTTTTCTCAATTTTCTCTGTTTCTGGCTTACTACAAACGAAAATTCTTTCACTACAAACCTCTACTCATCTATCTTTATCGTTTTAAGCGTTTGTAGTAACCGTATAACCCTTCTACTTTGAGTAATTCTGGGTTCATTGGTAAAAAACACGTTTTTCTCAATTTTCTCTTTTTCTGGCTTACTACAAACGAAAATTCTTTCACTACAAACCTCTGTTAACCTTTCTTTATCGTTTTTAGCGTTTGTAGTAACCGTATAACCCAGAATTACTTAAAGTAGAAACTTTAAGTAATTCTGGGTTCATTGCTAAAAGGCAAGTTTTCTCAATTTTCTCTTTTTCTGGCTTACTACAAACGAAAATTCATTCACTACAAACCTCTACAAACCTATCTTTATCGTTTTAAGCGTTTGTAGTAACCGTATAACCCTTCTTCTTTAAGTAATCCTGGGTTCATTGCTAAAAAACAAGTTTTTCTCAATTTTCTCTGTTACTGGCTTACTACAAACGAAAATTCTTTCACTACAAACCTCTACTAACCTTACTTTATCGTTTTAAGCGTTTGTAGTAACCGTAAAACCCTTCTACTTTAAGTTATCCTGGGTTGATTACAAAAAAACAAGTTTTGCTCAATTTCCCCTGTTTCTGACTTACTACAAACGAAAATTCTTTCACTACAAACCTCTACCAACCTATCTTTATCGTTTTAAGCGTTTGTAGTAACCGTATAACCCTTCTTCTTTAAGTAATCCTGGGTTCATTGCTAAAAAACAAGTTTTTCTCAATTTTCTCTGTTACTGGCTTACTACAAACGAAAATTCTTTCACTACAAACCTCTACTAACCTTACTTTATCGTTTTAAGCGTTTGTAGTAACCGTATAACCCTTCTACTTTAAGAAATCCTGGGTTCATTGCTAAAAAGCAAGTTTTCTCAATTTTCTCTGTTTCTGGCTTACTACAAACGAAATTTCTTTCACTACAAACCTCTGCTAACCTATCTTTATCGTTTTAAGCGTTTGTAGTAACCGTATAACCCTTCTACTTTAAGTAATTCTGGGTTCATTGCTAAAAAGCAAGTTTTCTCAATTTTCTCTGTTTCTGGCTTACTACAAACGAAAATTCTTTCACTACAAACCTCTACTCATCTATCTTTATCGTTTTAAGCGTTTGTAGTAACCGTATAACCCTTCTACTTTGAGTAATTCTGGGTTCATTGGTAAAAAACACGTTTTTCTCAATTTTCTCTTTTTCTGGCTTACTACAAACGAAAATTCTTTCACTACAAACCTCTGTTAACCTTTCTTTATCGTTTTTAGCGTTTGTAGTAACCGTATAACCCAGAATTACTTAAAGTAGAAACTTTAAGTAATTCTGGGTTCATTGCTAAAAGGCAAGTTTTCTCAATTTTCTCTGTTTTTGGATTACTACAAACGAAAATTCTTTCACTACAAACCTCTGCTAACCTATCTTTATCGTTTTAAGCGTTTGTAGTAATCGTAAAACCCTTCTACTTTAAGTTATCCTGGGTTGATTACAAAAAAACAAGTTTTGCTCAATTTTCTCTGTTTCTGGCTTACTACAAACGAAAATTCTTTCACTACAAACCTCTGCTAACCTATCTTTATCGTTTTAAGCGTTTGTAGTAACCGTATAACCCTTCTACTTTAAGTAATTCTGGGTTCATTGGTAAAAAACACGTTTTTCTCAATTTTCTCTTTTTCTGGCTTACTACAAACGAAAATTCTGTCACTACAAACCTCTGCTAACCTTTCTTTATCGTTTTTAGCGTTTGTAGTAACCGTATAACCCTTCTTCTTTAAGTAATTCTGAGTTCATTGCTAAAAAGCAAGTTTTTTTTAATTTTCTCTGTTTCTGGTTTACTACAAACGAAAATTCTTTCACTACAAACCTCTACTAACTAATCTTTATCGTTTTAAGCGTTTGTAGTAACCGTATAACCCTTCTACTTTAAGTAATTCTGGGTTCATTGCTAAAAGGCAAGTTTTCTCAATTTTCTCTGTTTCTGGCTTACTACAAACGAAAATTCTTTCACTACAAACCTCTGCTAACCTATCTTTATCGTTTTAAGCGTTTGTAGTAATCGTAAAACCCTTCTACTTTAAGTAATCCTGGGTTGATAAAAAAAAACAAGTTTTTCTCAATTTCCTCTGTTTCTGACTTACTACAAACGAAAATTCTTTCACTACAAACCTCTGCTAACCATTCTTTATCGTTTTAAGCGTTTGTAGTAACCGTATAACCCTTCTACTTTAAGTAATTCCGGGTTCATTGCTAAAAAACACGTTTTTCTCAATTTTCTCTTTTTCTGGCTTACTACAAACGAAAATTCTTTCACTACAAACCTCCGCTAACCTATCTCTATCGTTTTAAGCGTTTGTAGTAACCGTATAACCCTTCTACTTTAAGTAATTCCGGGTTCATTGCTAAAAGGCAAGTTTTCTCAATTTTCTCTGTTTCTGGCTTACTACAAACGAAAATTCTTTCACTACGAACCTCTGCTAACCTATCTTTATCGTTTTAAGCGTTTGTAGTAATCGTAAAACCCTTCTACTTTAAGTAATCCTGGGTTGATTACAAAAAAACAAGTTTTTCTCAATTTCCTCTGTTTCTGGCTTACTACAAACGAAAATTCTTTCACTACAAACCTCTACCAACCTATCTTTATCGTTTTAAGCGTTTGTAGTAACCGTATAACCCTTCTACTTTAAGTAATTCTGGGTTCATTGGTAAAAAACACGTTTTTCTCAATTTTCTCTTTTTCTGGCTTACTACAAACGAAAATTCTTTCACTACAAACCTCTGCTAACCTTTCTTTATCGTTTTTAGCGTTTGTAGTAACCGTATAACCCTTCTACTTTAAGTAATTCTGAGTTCATTGCTAAAAAGCAAGTTTTTCTTAATTTTCTCTGTTTCTGGCTTACTACAAACGAAAATTCTTTCACTACAAACCTCTGCTAACCTATCTTTATCGTTTTAAGCGTTTGTAGTAACCGTATAACCCTTCTACTTTATGTAATCCTGGGTTGATTACAAAAAAACAAGTTTTTCTCAATTTCCTCTGTTTCTGGCTTACTACAAACGAAAATTCTTTCACTACAAACCTCTACCAACCTATCTTTATCGTTTTAAGCGTTTGTAGTAACCGTATAACCTTTCTACTTTAAGTAATTCTGGGTTCATTGCTAAAAAACAAGTTTTTCTCTATTTTCTATGTTTCTGGCTTACTACAAACGAAAATTCTTTCACTACAAACCTCTGCTAACCTTTCTTTGTCGTATTAAGCGTTTGTAGTAACCGTATAACCCTTCTACTTTAAGTAATTCTGGGTTCATTGGTAAAAAACACGTTTTTCTCAATTTTCTCTTTTTCTGGCTTACTACAAACGAAAATTCTTTCACTACAAACCTCTGCTAACCTTTCTTTATCGTTTTAAGCGTTTGTAGTAACCGTATAACCCTTCTACTTTAAGTAATTCTGGGTTCATTGGTAAAAAACACGTTTTTCTCAATTTTCTCTTTTTCTGGCTTACTACAAACGAAATTTTTTTCACTACGAACCTCTGCTAACCTATCTCTATCGTTTTAAGCGTTTGTAGTAACCGTATAACCCTTCTACTTTAAGTAATTCCGGGTTCATTGCTAAAAAACACGTTTTTCTCAATTTTCTCTTTTTCTGGCTTACTACAAACGAAAATTCTTTCACTACAAACCTCTGCTAACCTATCTTTATCGTTTTAAGCGTTTGTAGTAACCGTATAACCCTTCTACTTTAAGTAATTCTGGGTTCATTGGTAAAAAACACGTTTTTCTCAATTTTCTCTTTTTCTGGCTTACTACAAACGAAAATTCTGTCACTACAAACCTCTGCTAACCTTTCTTTATCGTTTTTAGCGTTTGTAGTAACCGTATAACCCTTCTACTTTAAGTAATTCTGGGTTAATTGCTAAAAAGCAAGTTTTCTCAATTTTCTCTGTTTCTGGCTTACTACAAACGAAAATTCTTTAACTACAAACCTCTGCTAACCTATCTTTATCGTTTTAAGCGTTTGTAGTAACCGTATCACCCTTCTACTTTAAGTAATTCTGGGTTCATTGCTAAAAAGCAAGTTTTCTCAATTTTCTCTGTTTCTGGCTTACTACAAACGAAAATTCTTTCACTACAAACCTCTGCTAACCTTTCTTTATCGTTTCTAGCGTTTGTAGTAACCGTATAACCCTTCTACTTTAAGTAATTCTGGGTTCATTGCTTAAAAGCAAGTTTTCTCAATTTTCTCTGTTTCTGGCTTACTACAAACGGAAATTCTTTCACTACAAACCTCTGCTAACCTATATTTATCGTTTTAAGCGTTTGTAGTAACCGTATAACCCTTCTACTTTAAGTAATTCTGGGTTCATTGCTAAAAAGCAAGTTTTCTCAATTTTCTCTGTTTCTGGCATACTACAAACGAAAATTCTTTCACTACAAACCTCTGCTAACCTATCTCTATCGTTTTAAGCGTTTGTAGTAACCGTATAACCCTTCTACTTTAAGTAATTCCGGGTTCATTGCTAAAAAACACGTTTTTCTCAATTTTCTCTTTTTCTGGCTTACTACAAACGAAAATTATTTCACTACAAACCTCTGCTAACCTTTCTTTATCGTTTTTAGCATTTGTAGTAATCGTAAAACCCTTCTACTTTAAGTAATCCTGGGTTCATTGTTAAAGGCAAGTTTTCTCAATTTTCTCTGTTTCTGGCTTACTACAAACGAAAATTCTTTCACTACAAACCTCTGCTAACCTATCTTAATCGTTTTAAGCGTTTGTAGTAATCGTAAAACCCTTCTACTTTAAGTAATCCTGGGTTGATTACAAAAAAACAAGTTTTTCTCAATTTCCTCTGTTTCTGGCTTACTACAAACGAAAATTCTTTCACTACAAACCTCTACCAACCTATCTTTATCGTTTTTAGCGTTTGTAGTAACCGTATAACCCTTCTACTTTAAGTAATTCTGGGTTCATTGCTAAAAAGCAAGTTTTCTCAATTATCTCTTTTTCTGGTTTACTACAAATGACAATTCTTTCACTACAAACCTCTACTAACCTATCTTCATCGTTTTAAGCGTTTGTAGTAATCGTATAACCCTTCTACTTTAAGTAATCCTGGGTTCAATGCTTAAAAACAAGTTTTACTCATTTTTCGCTTTTTCTGGCTTACAACAAACGAAAATTCTTTCACTACAAACCTCTGCTAACCTTTCTATATCGTTTTTAGCGTTTGTAGTAACCGTATAACCCTTCTACTTTAAGTTAATCTGAGTTCATTGCTAAAAAGCAAGTTTTTCTTAATTTTCTCTGTTTCTGGCTTACTACAAACGAAAATTCTTTCACTACAAACCTCTGCTAACCTATCTTTATCGTTTTAAGCGTTTGTAGTAACCGTATAACCCTTCTACTTTATGTAATCCTGGGTTCATTGCTAAAAAACAAGTTTTTCTCTATTTTCTCTGTTTCTGGCTTACTACAAACGAAAATTCTTTCACTACAAACCTCTGCTAACCTTTCTTTGTCGTATTAAGCGTTTGTAGTAACCGTATAACCCTTCTACTTTAAGTAATTCTGGGTTCATTGCTAAAAAACACGTTTTTCTCAATTTTCTCTTTTTCTGGCTTACTACAAACGAAAATTCTTTCACTACAAACCTCTGCTAACCTTTCTTTATCGTTTTTAGCGTTTGTAGTAACCGTATAACCCTTCTACTTTAAGTAATTCTGGGTTCATTGCTAAAAGGCAAGTTTTCTCAATTTTCTCTGTTTCTGGCTTACTACAAACGAAAATTCTTTCACTACAAACCTCTACCAACCTATCTTTATCGTTTTAAGCGTTTGTAGTAACCGTATAACCCTTCTACTTTAAGTAATTCTGGGTTCATTGGTAAAAACACGTTTTTCTCAATTTTCTCTTTTTCTGGCTTACTACAAACGAAAATTTTTTCACTACAAACCTCTGCTAACCTATCTCTATCGTTTTAAGCGTTTGTAGTAACCGTATAACCCTTCTACTTTAAGTAATTCCGGGTACATTGCTAAAAAACACGTTTTTCTCAATTTTCTCTTTTTCTGGCTTACTACAAACGAAAATTCTTTCACTACAAACCTCTGCTAACCTTTCTTTATCGTTTTAAGCGTTTGTAGTAACCGTATAACCCTTCTACTTTAAGTAATTCTGGGTTCATTGGTAAAAAAAACGTTTTTCTCAATTTTCTCTTTTTCTGGCTTACTACAAACGAAATTTTTTTCACTACAAACCTCTGCTAACCTATCTCAATCGTTTTAAGCGTTTGTAGTAACCGTATAACCCTTCTACTTTAAGTAATCCTGGGTTCATTAAAAAAACAAGTTTTTCTCAATTATCTCTTTTTCTGGCTTACTACAAATGACAATTCTTTCACTACAAACCTCTACTAACCTATCTTCATCGTTTTAAGCGTTTGTAGTAATCGTATAACCCTTCTACTTTAAGTAATCCTGGGTTCAATGCTTAAAAACAAGTTTTACTCATTTTTCGCTTTTTCTGGCTTACTACAAACGAAAATTCTTGCACTACAAACTTCTACGAACCTCTTTCAGTCGTTTTCAGCGTTTGTAGTAATCATCTAGCCTTTCAAATCGATTTTTTGTAGGAAATATCGTTTTTATAAATAGTCGAAAACTAAAATATTTTTTTCTATGTTTTCTATACTACTACAAACGAAAATTCTTGCACTACAATCCACTACTAACGTTTATCTATAGGAATCAGCCGGAAAAAGTTGATTTTTGCAAAGTCGGGGGACGCGATTTTTTTAATATTTTTTAATTTTTTTTTGGTTTTACTACAAACGAAAATAACTTCACTACTATCTACTACTAACCTAAATCTACCAAATAAACCGAAAAAATATCATTTTTTTTAAAGTCGGGTGCCAAGTTCACATAGCTACCTATGGAGAGATTAAGTATTGATTTCAAAGGTCCAGTGCCTACTAATACAAGAAATAAGTACATACTGACGGTGATAGACGAATACTCTCGATTCCCGTTTGCATTTCCGTGCGCTGATATGAGCTCATCGACGGTAATCAAACATTTAAATCAAATTTTTATACTATTTGGCATGCCATCCTATCTACATTCAGACCGAGGAACCTGTTTTATGTCTGAAGAAGTAAAGAACTTCTTAAATTCACGTGGGATTGCTACTAGTAGAACCACACCATATAATCCAAGAGGGAATGGACAAGTTGAACGGTTCAATGGAACCCTTTGGAAATCAGTGCAATTGGCTCTACGTCACGCAATCTAGCGATTGAAAACTGGGAAAAAGTCCTAGATCAAGCTTTACATTCCATCCGGTCTTTGTTGTGCACAGCGACTAATTGTACGCCGCATGAAAGGATGTTTACACACACCAGGCGATCATCTAACGGAGTATCAATACCCACTTGGTTGACGGAATCGGAAAGAGTATTAATGAGAAAATTTAATCGTTCGAATAAATATCAACCTGTCGTTGAAGAAGTGACACTACTTCATGTGAATCCAGACTACTCATATGTTCGCCTTGAAGACGGTCGCGAATCTACTGTCTCGAATCGCCATTTAGCACCATTGGGTCAAGAAAGCGAGGTAATTCAAGAAATACCTGAACATCTTAATGAAACTATTACAAGTGAAGAAGATTTCTTCGATTCACATACTACAAATGAGATAGACGAAGGACAGAGGTCAGAACAGCCACCTGATGTCGAAGAGGAACAGAATGTTGTGCCTGTGGAACGTGTTGCAGGATCTCCACCGTCGACACCGCTGCCGTTGCGAAGATCTACCCGGGAGCGGAGAGCACCAAACCGTTACGAGGACTAATCTCTAGGTGGGGTGAATGTAGTATAATAGACTCCTTTGATTTTTATGAAGTATTTGGTTGCTATGCGACCGATTGTTATTCAAACCTGTCATTATATATTTTGTGGAATAAAACCATTATTGCGAAGGTTTTATCATTTATATCACTATAAAAGAAAATTATGAATATTTCTCGTTTCACATTTGAACCAAGAATACCACTAGCTAGACATAAGCAATTACTAAATTAAAATGCTTTCCAATTTATAGATTCCCAGATTTCTAGAAAGCGTTGATAACGTTCTCATCCTTTGCTCATTTCTCGTTTAAACTTATTAGGAAAGTAATTAAAATCGTACTTTTTGTTTTAACAAATTGAGGATGGGCAGGAGTTGTGATTGTGACAAGATCAACTCTCCTAAGCTCACACCTACGACTGGGATTTAAAATTGTAAGAAAGATAAATCCTTGGCTTGGTTAATGTATATTTCCTCCATGGTTAATGTCAATGGCAAGACCACCATAGGCCCAATTTTGACCTTGCCTCCTCCTTGCCCAAACTGTAGGTCACTGACACGAATGAAGTTAATTGAAAGAATGAGTCGTCAAATTTGATGAGTGAGCCAATAAAAATTGAGCTTGAAGGAACAATGAATGTTGCTAGAATAAAAAATAAGAAACTCTGAATCACAATAATAATTCAACTTTCTTGCTGGAATATCAAAATAGTAATACAATGTTGGTGTGCGTATTATGTACTATATAATAAAATGTAAACTTGCCTGCTAGCTGGTGCTTTTGTTGACGGATTACTATCTATGGTTGACTTGACTTGACTGTGGGATGGGACTTTGAACATGTTTTGTTTGAGATTTTTGAGTTCAATTTCAGGATTTTTGAGATGATTCATTTGTGTCCGTTCTTGATGAGATAACTCAGAGAAACTAATTATTTATCCTAGTCTAAGTTTCCATAGTTATGGATTCCACGCGAAGGAGCAATCCTGAAGAGCAGCGTTGTATAATCGGACTTCAAGATTTGAAAATAGCAAACAAAGTTGAAGATGCTACTGAGCAGGCGCACGGCTGTTCGACAGCGAATACGAGCACACTTGCTAAAACTCGGCCAGTTGGCGCAATTGAAAGCTTCGCACTCGATAACTCCCAGCAGAACAACCGCCAGGATTACAGTTTCTACGAGCGTTCAAATGTGATTGCAGCATCGAAATTCGCTACTCCTAAACGCGTAGAAACGATCGCATCAATCAATAAACGGGATATAAACACAGCAGCTTTGCCGTCCAGTCCGACGAGATCTATCGACTCTATATCGCAACGGTCGCTCAGCTACCAGACGGACGATTTGTATGAAATACCAGCAAACCCCAACGCGCCGTTTTCACCGCCTGTGTACGAAAACGTCGAGTATTACGGGTCCGCGCGCTCGCCGCAGCTGCCCTACTACCACCAGGTGTTCCAGCCGACGGGCGCGCCGCCGCCCGTTTCTGACGGCTACTACGACACCAGATACAGCAAGGCGCAACCGCAAGTACCAGTCAACTGCAAACCCAAACCTAATCCGGCTGTCTATGAAAACATGCTGTGTTCTGACAACGAAAAGAAAAATGAATACAAATTGGCACCAATTCCTGACCAACGCTTTGTGCAGCAAGGTTCATTGCCTGGCCCTCAAGTGTCAAAACCGGGTGTGACTAGACACATAGCCCAAGTGATAAATAACAAAGGAAGCATAGATAAAGCCCCACCTCCACCACCCTATACTGCAGGTCAAGATAATGCCAGTGGGGACTATACTATTATGAAATCTGCCCCTCCAAAATACACTGATGTAAGTTCATTATTGAAAAATGATGAAAATGTTGTGACTATTCCATCAACAGCAATTTATGCTTCTATTGCACCAAGTGCTCAAAGGCCTAAAGCTAACATTGCCACTGAAGTACAAACTGCTACAGCAGCTCCTAAATTTTTTCATCCTAAACCGATTATTGCAAACAATGTGGGTAAAGATAAGCCTCTTATTGCAAATGGGGGATTTGCAAAGCCTGTTTCTAGCAGAATGCAGATTGTGGAGGAAACTAATGGCTCTGACTATGTGTGCATGACTGGAGGCTCGTCTGCTGCTGCTGTGGCAGCTGCAAATAGGGATAATTCATCAATTGCTTCAGAATCGATGGGTTCTAGGAACTTGGTCTCTGGAATGGCATCATATTCTCCATCTCAGTCACCTGCACCGAGCCCTACTCCAAGTTCTGTTTCCCAACTGTCTGGTGGTTCCCGTGGCTCCGGTGGGCGGGGTAAGAGTCTGTTGCCATACAGCATTACACCACCCCGTCCTCCTGGGCCCAGTGAGGCTCAGAGGAAGATTGAAGAGCTCACAAGACAGCTTGAAGAGGAAATGGAGCGGCAGGATGAAGAAGGAGAATATTTTGGTAAGTAATGTTATATATATATATATATATATATATAAACAAAGTTAAACTGTGTTACATAATCTCCTGGAGTAGTCGAAGAGCTAGTAAAGTAAATCAGTCCATGAGTTACTTGCTCATATTTTCTATAAAAATTATGTTTATTCTAAAAATAATCAAATCACTACTATTTTACAGACATCTTTTACAAAGTTACATTTTAAAGCAGTCTAGCATTTACATCTAGGATTGGTGAAAAACCTATTAGACTTATATCTATTGTATCATAATATATGTATGGGTAAGATTTCCATATTATAGAAAGAAATAAAATCATGACTGGCCCAGGAATTGTAGATATCGTCACAGATCTTTCTTGGTTACAAAGGGGGTTAGTCAGTCCAAACATTCAGTTTTCATATTCTCATGAATAATATTATAATTTCCAGGTATATGTCACACTTGTGGGGCTGGAGTAACAGGAGCTGGACAAGCTTGCCAAGCTATGGGCAACCTGTACCACACCAACTGTTTCATCTGTTGCTCATGTGGCCGTGCCCTTAGAGGCAAAGCCTTCTATAATGTGCATGGAAAAGTCTACTGTGAAGAAGACTATTTGGTAAGATACTGAGGGTACTTTTTCATTTAACATTTTTTTATTCTTAACTATATTCGCGTTAAACTCTCGCTGCGGGCTCGGTCATAAGTTATCAGAACGAGACAGCAATATTGTTCTCTTTCTCTCTCTCCTCTCGCACAGGAGAACGGACGATCCTTTTATTTAAGCGTGTGTTAAGATCATTTATGACCGAGTTTGCAGCGAGAGTTAAACGCGACTATAGTGGAATACCGCGAGACTTCGTTAGCGCTAAGCCATTTTTAGCTCAACCACCTCTAGTAGAGAATTGTAAGAAAAGATTGTGTAAAAATACAAATATTATTTATTTCAGTATTCCGGATTTCAACAAACTGCTGAGAAATGTGCAATATGTGGTCATTTGATCATGGAAATGGTGAGTGTTATTCATTAAATTCAGATGCTTTCTGAGAATGCATGAGAATAGTTATGAAATGGTGGTGGAAATCAAAATTCCATATCTATTATTTTATTATAGGCCTGTATTATCCCACTGCAAGTCATAGGGGCCTTAAATCCCCTTGACTTCTACGGTTTTGCGTTTTTGACGTAGTCTTTCATAAGTGGTAGGCAAGACTACATGCTATCTATAAGTCGGCCGAGCCTAGTCAATCTCTGTCAAATATAAATAAATAATATTCTATATCGGCCTTGTGAATATGTGCCGCTAAGCAGTGATGCTCGCATTGATGTGTTCCAATGAGAAGGGCAAGGATATTAGTGCAATTACAGGCGCATAAGACTTAACGCCTTCCGACAAGATAGGATGACGGTCTGCAAAATGTAGCAGACAAATACTGCATGAAACCAGCCGAAGACTGGACTCAGCGGCATGTCTTGGTAGAGACCTACTTCCAGCTTGCAGCGGTTTCTCAGATTCTTTTCCTCATCAAAAAACATCCTTTCAGATCCTTCAGGCAATGGGCAAGTCCTATCACCCGGGTTGTTTCCGTTGCTGTGTGTGCAACGAGTGTCTCGACGGAGTGCCGTTCACGGTAGATGTTGACAACAAGATCTACTGCGTGAATGATTACCATCGCATGTTCGCGCCCAAGTGTGCTAGTTGCGGCAAAGGTAAGTTTATTTGAATTGACATTATTAATTTTGAAATACCTATGTATTTTTGTGCCGTCTTATTTTGAAGGCACCACTAACTACATACTAACACACCAACCACTAACCACACCACATAACCGCCGCCTTCGTTTCAAATCTCAGATAAGAGCTTATAAACGAGAAAAATACATGCCTGCGCAAATAAATTGTATGATAGTCATTATATTATTAGTTTGGAGTGAGTGTACAAATTATCTTTCCGCAAATATAAAGTTGGTCATCTCGAGACCCTTTGCCTTTTCTTTTGTTCTTAACGGAAGTCTTGATAGTAATAGACGCTATTTTGTATTATAGGTATCACACCAGTGGAAGGTACTGACGAGACGGTACGCGTGGTATCTATGGACCGCGACTTCCATGTCGACTGCTACATGTGCTGCGTCTGTGGAATGCAGCTCACTGATGAGCCGGATAAACGGTGCTATCCTTTAGCCGGTATGTTAATTTGTCTATCTGAATGTGACCATAAATAGTTTTGGACAAATTGTGGGTACTTATTGTACCCATATACAATTTTTCTGATTTTTTACTTCTTAATATTTCAAAAAGTAGTCTTATCATTGCCATCGATTTCTAGCAAACATTGACAGGGCAAATTTTTTGACCAATAGTTCGACTAGAGTTCATAACGATCATATGATTGTAAGAGCTATTTTCGCCAGTGATCGTCGTTTTAGTAAGTTAGTAAATAATAGATGTAACACACTTAGAACGAATCGACTCTTCTTCTCTTTGATTACTGCTTGGCCACAAAGTAGGAAAGTTTAGCATATTAACTAATAAGGTTCCTACACACTATGCCCGCGGGTTTTTGCCGCGCCGCGCCGCCCCGGGATAGGTACTCAGGCCAAACACATTCAGGCGGCAAGCCCGGCGGCTCAAATACCCGCCGGCATAGTGTAGGAGCTATTACGTTCATAACCGTTTTAGAGTGCCTTCTTAAACGAAATAAGCAACTATAAATAAACTACAAAATAAAACAAACAAAAAATTAAATAATATAAATAATTTATTTGTGCAGGAAAACTGATGTGTCGTGCGTGCCACCTGACGACGATCGGTGCGGCCTCAGGGCCAGGCCAGCCCCCCGCACCGCACCTCTCCCCTGCCTCCTACCAGTACATGGGCTGATTACTGCTTCTCGTCGTCTTTCGGCTATGCAACAAAACATACGTTGTACATAGGATAAATAAAGACGTTATGGAATATTGTAGAATTTGGACAGTTTATTGTCAGAGAACAGACAAAGGAATTTTTGAAAAAAAAATATTCGTTGTTCCTAGACAATCTATCTGTCGTATGGTAACATAAGAACTAAGTACATAATTTGTTCGTGATGCTCACTGCTCAGGCATACATTACATATACAAATAGATTTTCCGTATATCATTGCTATCAACATAACCCAAAATACAAATATATGAAGTTTTTGTAACGCAAATTTAGCAACCCCCGACCGATTTTACGACATTGGCAATGTATTTGTTTTGCATCGTTTTGGTGTGTGCAACCGACTTTTTGATAGTTAGTTTTTTAGTGTAGGTACCGATGATCATTGTAATTAGTTTCGACTGCTGAAACATCAATCCAAAACCATGTTGAAAACTTTTGTTTTTTTTTAATTTATCCGACTGTGTGTTTCAAACACAACTAATTGTTGCGAAACATGTTAAGACATTTCATGTTCGACAGCAAATCTTTAGACTGTCATAGATTTACACTGTTTTCTGGAGTGTGAATATACAAGTTGTGAATTTTGTTTCTTTGACATTTTTCACACTTAGGCCCAGTTTCACCATGCTCTGTTAGTTACTAATCAAGGATTAACAGGCCGTTAAATCTAAGCTTAGCTGTCAAACGCATACATTTTGACATATTTAACAGCCCTTTAATCCTTTGTTAATCTAACAGAGCATGGTGAAACCGGCCCTTATAATCATGTATTGTAATTTTTGGTGCAAATTTACAGTTAGCATTTAGTAATTATCTTGTGTACATTCAAGGATTCTGAATTTATTGGCAACTACCTACTTACCTACTTAGTGAATGACTCATGTTTGTGCTTCCGAAAAAATACCACAAGGTTCGATTGTTTAAGTACATTTTGCTCAGCTGATATTAATAGTTACTTTTAGGAAACGGCCTATTTACATTATTATTGGTATACACATAAGTTTTATTTTACTGCTGCAAGAAATTGACTTCAAGATCCAAAAAAAAATCGATTTGATTGTATTTAGATATAAAATAAATTGAATGCTTTAAATGTATCGTTAGACTATTGAATATTTAGTTTAAAAAAATAATTGGTACTATGGTTAAATTTGTAATCTTATTTAATTCATAAAGCTGGGAATCGATAAAAATAATGTATTTATTTTAAGCTAACAATGTGTTTGAGGAACATTGTGATAATAATAGTTTTAACTAATGGGACTAGGAATTGATTGTAAACAAAATGTATGATACGGTGGTTAATTGGTTCATGCTCTAAATACAAGGTTATGGTACAAAAAATAATGCAAGTGCCCATTTTTGGCTGCTTTGTGTGTTTTACTGATGTGACATGCATTTACTATTTTATAAACACTGTAGTGTACATGACAGCACTCTGGCAGCTGACAGACTGGTTCTATTAAATAAAATTTACTATTGAGCAAATTGGGTATCTTTAGGAGGTCACAAATTAGGATTAATACTTGTCATATTGAGATCAAACATTCCAGTTATGTGCTGTCCTGTTGTGTACTTAACATACAGTTTTCTAGTTTATAAGCTTGTTTTGTATTTGTACATTTTGAATATGGAAATGTGATTATTTGTATTAGGTTTTTATAAAATAAAGCTAATTTTATCAGGTACTTTTTGTATTTAATTATGTTTAACAATAAATACCTAACAAAAAAAAAATGTATTTTATAATTTACACCTTATCTATGTTTGATCTAACTATCTAACAGCAAGGAAATCAACCCAATTATATAATTTATAAAGGATGAATCACTTGGTCATGATAGAAAAAAAATCTTTCAGATTTATGATTAGAGTTTAAATACTGAAGGTAGGTACTTACTTAAAATATTGACATCAGAACCCAAGGCTCCCCAAGCTAGAGACCTGGATTCTATGCCATGATTTAGTATTTCCCAAAACAGTCTTTTAATTTGTAGATAAACAGTTTTTAAGTTATTTGCATTTATGTTTCTCTAGGAGACAATCTCAAGTCCCAGGAGCCACTTAAAATAATATGACATAAGTTTCACTAATACCGGATCTGTACTTTGATTTGTGTGTGTGATTTTTCCCACTGTTTTGGCACATTTGCATGCATTTTTAGTGAAAATTATATCAATTATACCAAGAATGTAGTTCCAAAAGTTATCACATTTTCTTCACCTTATTTTTCATGTTTCTCATTTCTGTTTTGTATTTTCTCATTTCGTCCATAACTTGTGTGCGTTTCTCCTTCATTTGGGTTTGGTAATGTTGTTTACTTTCATTGTAGCGGTCTTGTAGATTATCCTTTTTTTCTTGAAACATTTCTTTAAGCCTTTCCCTTGATGGTACTGGCTTGATCCAACCTATTGCTTGTAACCTTTTGATAGCAAATGTGGTGCCACCTAAAAGAGTGAACAACATGTAACTACACTCAATATCACTGTTAAGACTTAACCTATTTACTAAAAAAAATATGTATTACCAACTGTCACAGCATATCTTAAGGGTGTTGCTAACTTGTACAGGGCAAATGTAAGTGCTAAATATCCAGCCCCTGAGTTTTTCACAGGCGCCAGTAGTTTTTCACTAACTCCATAAGACTCTAAAATA
Organism: Chloroclysta siterata; assembly: GCA_932294275.1. NCBI lineage: Eukaryota > Metazoa > Arthropoda > Insecta > Lepidoptera > Geometridae > Chloroclysta > Chloroclysta siterata. Next base: position 12,746,491 of record OW028600.1, on the reverse strand, counting down.
CTTATTACATCAACACCACTGAAAAAAGAGGTTCAATTTATCAAGTCAATTAGATATTATTGCATCAGCTATATATATTATTTAAAAGAGAATGCAAACAACATTTTAAATAGATACAAAACCATGTATAAAAAGTTAGAAGTAAAGCATGATTATGGGTTGACCATATAGATTCAGACTGACCATTTTGTATGTTTACAACTAGGCATTACCTTCTTATTGCATAGTAGAAGCTTCCAAACCAAACAGCTGAAGTGCACATGTGAACCGGCAGCAGCACATACCAGTAGTCTTTGTACATTTGTTTAAACCTTTGAATAAGTCCTAGTTTCTTTTCCTCCGGCTCTTGGCATGGTTTTCCTGAGCTGCCAGAACTTTTTGTGGTACATCTTCTTACTGATATGAAATCTACTTGTCTTGTTTCAATAATGGACCGATAATTATATGTATTGTTGTAACAAATACCACTAGACAACACTCTTATTGGATAATTTCTCCCAACATTCCAATGCGCCGGTTTGGTTATACTGTAGATAAAGTTGCAATTCCTAAATAAAGCACGGTAAGTATGAGCCATTTCGTATTATTTACTAAATTTACTTTGTACTATTCAGATTGTTCATTTTATACCAGATTTTAAACAGAATCACAGAAATTGAAAATAAATTAATGACAGATTTAAAATTTTGTGTGATAAAATGTTGCATGACAGACAATGACAGAAACAGAATTGACAGACAGTAGGCGACTACGTCATCGCCATGCCGTTAAGTGATAGTTATTAGGTAGAGATTCATTTTCTGACAATTTGGGAAGCAGCATAGCTTTTTCATTTTATTTGTTTTTCGAGTGTTATTTTGAGTTGTGAGTTTGTGTAATTTCGGTGGTATTTTAACCAATATTACTTGAGGTCTTAGCACAAAGTGTAAACATTTTGAATGAAAGTGTATTATATGTGATATCCTGATTTGACAGAAAATGTTTCCAATGTTTTGAAGAAAACCGCCACCATTTTCTTTTTAACAAATGACGGCCGACTTGATTATGGACTGACTTGACTAAAAAGTATTCAATACAAATCACTTGACACTGGCAAGATTGTCTGTCGAATGACGGACAGGAGCCATAAATTGAGAGAAGAAAGGGGATTCATTTTCTGACATTTTTGGAAGCAACATAGCTTTTTCATTTTATTTGTTTTTCTAGTGTTATTTTGAGTTGTGTTGTGTAATTTCGGTGGTATTTTAACCAACATTACTTGAGGTCTTAGCACAAAGTGTAAACATTTGAAATGAAAGTGTAATATGTGATATCCTGATTTGACCGAAAATGTTTCCAATGTTTTGAAGAAAACCGCCACCATTTTCTTTAAAACAAAATGACGGCCGACTTGACTATGGACTGACTTGACTAAAAAGTATTCAATACAAATCACTTGACACTGGCAAGATTGTCTGTCGAATGACGGACAGGAGCCATAAATTGAGAGAAGAAGAAGAGAGAAGAAAGAAAGTTATTAGGTAGGTAGTATAATGCAGCATTACAATAGGAGAATTATCCTTAAGTCTTTTTTAGTTGCACACCCTTTGCTATTAGGTACTTCAACCATTATCTCTGAGACTGATGTCTTCCAGGGGACGACGGGACCTATTAAACCGTCAAGTCACTCCTTTTTTCCGTCGGGGATGAACATCATGAATGAAAACCGCACAACCCGATATCGTCTCGTTACAATCGTCCCCATCCGTATCCTATCGTTATCAAACATCAGCTCATGAACTGGCAAATATTTAGAGTTTGAGTAAAGGTAGGTTTACTCAAACTGTTGCCTTTAATTACGTACGCAGCTAGTATTTAGGTACTTATTTATATTGACAAAAACAGTATAATCTAACAGAAACATCAACGAAGCAACTTTCATTAGTATAGCGATTAAGGCGACTGACGGTGCCAGAAATAGTCCAAGAGTCTCGTTCTCTGAGCACGGTTCCGTCGAGTATTGCGTTCCCTGGATTTGTTTCCAAAACAATACTGTACACCAGTAATTTTCCCCTTTTTACCATAGCCACTTCAAATATTCTGGTCAATGTTAGTTGTTGGCATTGGCTATAGGGCGCCAATAGTTCGTTGACATGGTTGACCAAGAACTGAGCAACGTGAATTCTGACTAAGTTTCCAACTTCTAACTTTTTTCCTTTGTAACACGAGCACCAGTGCTCGTCGATTCGAGCCGATTTACAGGTTCGTTTTGTAGATACAGTTAAAAATAAGCTTGACTGTTCTAAACTTTTGTTTAATTTGGACCTCTTCATTATTGTTGTATCTTCCAACATAGTGGGATCTATGATGTCCAACAAAGTTAGATAAATATCGTATGGAGTAGTTAGTCGGTGGCGATTAAGCTGAAAGTTTTGAACCGCCACCTTGAATCTTCGCTTAAAAGATTGGGGAAAAAGAGCTTGGAGCAACGGCATACGTTCTTCTTGTCTACCTTGTTCCGTGCGCACAATATCACCCCAGCGCATGCCATGGTCGCTTAGAAATATTATCACGGATTCATTAAGATAAGAACTTTCTTCGAAATATGTGAGAAGCTGAAAGTAATCTTCATCCATGATCTGAGGGTTATTCAGGTGCTCGTGACTTACGGATTCCTCCCAAAACATGCCGAAGAGTCTCGAAGCTTTCAAAGTATCCGTCAAACTCTTTATATAATCCAAAAGTATTTTATAAAAATATTTGGAGCCGAGACATTGGTGATAGTTGTAATGTTTATTTTCAAATAGATGCCTAGTTTCATACATAACTGTCTGTAAATAAAAATCGGTTGGAATTTTTGTGAGATTGTATTCGTATTCTCCGAGCAGTCCCGCAATGTTGTCTGAACCAAGGGCTGTGTGATATCCGGCTCTTTTAAAATTATCCCAAATAAAGGGACACAAAGTGTTAATATCACTAGCGTGTTTGTCAAAGCATGTGCTTTTCACGAACTTGAAATTATGTCCCGTCAGAAGTGGGAACAAGTTGGGGTATGAGTTGTCTCCCACTTTGTTGTAGCCTAACAGTTCTATGCTTCCGCGACGACGTAAGTAGTCCGAAGTCTTGACCATCGTACGGTGAAAGTTCATTCTCGATACGCTTTCAATGCCAACTATATGGACGTTATAGCTGTTTCGATTAGCTTGTCTTGTTGTTGTTTGTTGTTGATCGAGGTAGCGCTGCATCTTTTTGAACACGAAGAAGTCATCGTATACTTTTTCATCAAAGTAAAAACATTCGACTCGGACGAATTCATGATTTGCTGCTATATTCTTTTTGAATTCAATACATTCTCCGTACGTAATATTTTCCAACTTATTCTCAGATTTAAAATTTCTGTAGCAGCAAAAGAACTCTTCATCTATTCTTATGTTTAAGATTTCAAGAGAATCGTTGATTATCCAAAGGTGAGTGTTGTTGGCATCCACAAGTCGAGTATTTTCCGAACAGTTACGTGTGGTTGGAGGCAGTCGAACAATTTTTTCAATATTTTCACTGAACAATGGAAATCGACGAATTGTGCAACCAATTGTAGAAATTGTAAACACCTCTGTTTCATTTGTCGATATAACATTTCTGCTAATTAATAATAGGCAATGTGATATCGCAAGCAACCGTAACATGACTGGTTGGTGTTGCGCAGCGAATGCGTGTGGCTAATTTGTAGATAGGTGCTTAACTTACCTGATTAAGTAGGTACCTACCTTACTACCTAGGTAATTGACATAACAAACAGAATATAAACAGCCTTACGACATTGATCTCCACTTAGATACGGTCCATAGATCTCATAATACCAAGTAGGTAGTAGGTAGGTAGGTACCTAGGTATATCAACTCAAGATTCTTTGGGGATGCCTATAGGTAATTTACATTATTTGGCACATAACCGCATTTTGCAGTAGGTATAATATGAATTTAAATTATTAAATTCAGTAGGCAGCTGGCAGCACATATTATAAGGTACCCTGTTGACTAGTCGGCTTCGTAAACGGGAAATATATGGTCAATACGTAATGTTTTCCTATTTTTTTTTAATAACTAGCTCGAACCTACGACGACCTTAGGGTCGGAAGATGATGATGCGATGTCGGTACTAAAAGACCGTCAGTGTCTATTATAATTATTAAATTATTTTGTAAAAAATAATCGAAAAACAAAAGAACGATATGAAAGTAGGAACCAAACCAAGCAATTTGATGCCTGTAGGTACTTCTAGGCTTGGTCGCGTGTACTACCTACCTAACTGGCACCTAGATTCACCTAACTTTAAGATGTTTCCTTGTGATTCAATTGAATAAATACCTTTTGCCTTTGATTTAACATTAATCTTGTATTTAGGTAGGATAGGTTAGGTTAAAATCCTTCTTGGGGTGCTAGGTCAGGTAACCTCCTCGTGTTTCATGGTGTTACCAGGGTGCACCATGAAACACGCTCGCAGTACTCTGTGAGCGTGTTTCATGGTGGCCTGCCACACCCTCTGTCTAGCAGAGTGGTGGTGGGATCCAGGAGGGTTTGGACTGGCTCAAAAAGCCCGGTCGGAAGAGGCGAAAGAGCGCGCGCGAGAACTTCTCGCACCGCTGCTGAGTGGTGACTAGCGGGAGACAGACGAGGCACCTTCTCCCGCATTGCAGATATTCACCACCCTTGTCGGGTGGGAACGGCCGAGCACTATCCCGTGTAAAAGCGGGCCCCGCTGTAAAGGCGGGCGGTCGTAGGCGGTGGACTGGAGGTAAAGGCTCTGCCGGTTTCTGGATGATCTGATGCTGAGTATTCTGGGTTGTTTAGTGGGTATACCGGTAGCGGACCGAGGAGTCCCACATATCACTTCCTATTATAGGTATACATAGGTACCTATAGGGTATATAATAGACTTTATCCAGTTTATTTATTTTATCGATCACTGTTTTAATTCAGTTTTTATCATGTCTCATCAAGGTCTATTATTTCCATACATTGCATTACATTTCTCAATGTACTATCAACTCACATAAAACCTAAATACCTAACACATTAACCTCTAATTACAATCTTAATATCACAGATCAATTAATAATACGAGAAAAACAGACGCTTTTCCTAGAGGAACAGGAAGTTAGACACAGTAGCAATACAACTTTAACAGAGGGTGATGCACGCAGCGACTCTGCTCACCGTAGAGGTTGAGTCGACTGGCAGTGCCGATAAGCGACCAATTACCGTTGTCGTTTCTCAAAGTGGCCTCGAAAAGGCCATCTCCCGGCGTTGTTCTCACTACCACCATAAATTCTTCCCATCCAACTTTTCCAGTATAAGGCTTCCCCGCCTCCATCATCGATACATCCAACACTTCAGCAAGAAAAAGCTGCGCACACTGCGGATATTCTGAGAGCATTTCATTCAAAAACGTTACCAGGCTGACCGGAGCCTTGATAGCTTCCGGGCTGTTTTTCGGCACAGCGACATTCTTATGACACGTGCACCAATGATCGCTTATATCTGCAATTTCACACGTCCTGTTGTAAGGCACTGGTAAGAATAAGCTGATGCCTCTGTCGTGGCCGTAACTTGTTTTACGTCGGGACAGCACGGATGTTTCAGAGATACTATTAAGATCGACCAGATCTGAAAGAGTCGCGTAAAGGTCGAATGGGGTTGTTAAACGTAAGCTATTCTGTTTTAAATGATCGTACGCTCGAGTGTAATTTTCTCGGAATGACGGCGGGGTCAACATGAATAAAAATGGTAGTCTCTCCTCCAGATGTCCTTGTTTCGTCGATCTTATGCCTCCCCATCGTATGCCGTGATCGCTAACCATCATGACTATGGTGTCATTTAAATAGTTATTCGCTTCCAGTCGATTGAAAAACTGCACATAATCATCATCCATTACCATTGGGTAGTTAAGATAGTCATGAGACATAGTGATTTCCCAAAAAAACCCAAATAATCTCGAACTGTTCAGAGTCACTGTCAGGTCTTCTATATAATTTAGCAACACTTTGTACATAAATTTTTCTTGCATGCAAAGATATGAATTGAAATCTTTATTATAGCCAACATTTTTTTCAACTTGATTTATGAATGTATGCAAGTAATAATCCGTAGGAGTGTTGCTAAAGCCTACCTTGATATAATTAAACGTCCCGAGACAGGAACTGTCTTCTCCGAGCGCGGTGTAGTATCCTGCTTGCTTGAACCATTCCCAAACGAAGGGACAATTATCGAACGTCGCTTTATCGTGCGGGAGGCATACTTTTTTCAGCTCAGTATCTTTGATTCCCATTACCATTGGTATTAAATTAGGAAAAGTATTATCGCCAACTTTGTTATACCCCATCATTTCTACAGCACCTTTACTTTTTAAAAGGCTTACTGTTTTCGGCATAGTCCTATGAAAGTTAAGTCTTGAAACACCATCAATTCCCAGAATCAGCACGTTATAAGCTGGTTTGTTCTTTGGTTTCTCATCGTTGTTGTCGTGCTTTACAAATGTTTTCTTGGGTGCAAATAGAAAATATTGCTGGTATAACAGTACTGATTTTGCTGAACACGTTACTCTGACGAATTCATCTTGAACATCAATCTTTTTATTAAAATATTTACAGTCGTTGTATTTTACTCTATCGTCTACACCAGTAGATGTGATATCTTCTATTGTTGTGGGCCTGTAGAATGCTTGGTAACAACACGATAGAGTTTTTTCTTCTATTTTAACATTATAGATATGAAGGTTTTCTGTCTTCACCCATATCCTCGTTTTATCATTATCCAATAAGCTATAGGATGCGTTTTTACAAGGTTTTAAGTTGAAAGGATATTTTACGTACATTTTTATACCAGCACTTAACGGTTCCATTGCTGGTATGCTGCAACCTTCTGTTCTGATGGTGTGACTTTGTTCTGAATTGAGAGAATTGTATCGATGCTTATGAATGACGTCTGAAGCTTGATGGTCCATGAAAATCATGTTCATACTCTTGCTGGTGTTCAGGATGAAGAAACTACCAACGAATATGCTTGTGGCTAGGAGTAGGTATCTGAATGGTACCGTCCGGGACCCACCTCTGCCGGCGCATCCTTCTCCCGAGGCACGACTCATACTGAAATAACGAAAATATCCTTGTCATAGTAATAAAGGGTTCTTAAATATGTCTAATTAGCATAAATGATAGAAAAATTGGGTACTTACCTACCTACAACACATTGTTGATCGGTAAGTACTGTACAAAAAATATCTGATTCAACTCACGAACGGCACCGTTTAAGATTATACTCAACTATTTTTACAGGTCGTGGGTTCGACTCTAAATCTGTACCAAGATATCCTGTAGGTTGAGCTAACGTACCGATCTGGCATGAGAAGTAAAGTATCTATAAAATGACCTCGACGCTGTGTAAATTGTCTTGATATGGCATACTCTAGGCAGCAATTCGATAGCCTTAGTAGATTCTAGGCTCAGCTATGTACAGTCAGCACTAGAAGTTGATAGGTAATTATCATGCGATCTAACCTAAAAGTTATATTATAAGCTTTTTACTAAGTATTATTTTTTATAGTAGGTAAGTACTTAACTATAATAAAAAACATGCAATGTCACTGGTATTAGTCACTGACGCATAAATAGAATATGTTATGATCAAATAAACACAGTATATAGCTATAAAGAGGTACCTATATCAAGAATTTTTAACATCAAAAGCTGTTGGCATTCATTTAATCGCTAGAGATACATAAATAATAGTTAGAATATAGGTATGTAATGGCAATTATAAAACTTAAACGTTTCTATAGGCCAAAGAGTGTGTTCCTTCATAAGTGGCGGTTATTTAGGATGGATGTCTCGTTTACGCAAATTATTTGTAAACGGGTACTAGTGATACAATACAAATTCATTTATTTATGCCATATATAAAAATATAAATAGGTACATGAATGGATATGAAAAGTAAGTGACATGAAATTGGCCGCACTCACTCGGCATGAATACCTACTATAGTAGCATGCGCTTCTATAACGCTAGTCTTCCGTGACACCAGTATAGTAGGTATGACACAGGTGCAAATGGTATCGTCACAAAAAAATAATATATACTTTAAAAATAAATCATAGAACCCTAATTAACTTTTATGTTAATAACCTAATTAACTTTTGGTAGAGGAAGCTATGTGAACTTGGCACCCGACTTTAAAAAAAATGATATTTTTTCGGTTTATTTGGTAGATTTAGGTTAGTAGTAGATAGTAGTGAAGTTATTTTCGTTTGTAGTAAAACCAAAAAAAAATTAAAAAAAATTAAAAAAATCGCGTCCCCCGACTTTGCAAAAATCAACTTTTTCCGGCTGATTCCTATAGATAAACGTTAGTAGTGGATTGTAGTGCAAGAATTTTCGTTTGTAGTAGTATAGAAAACATAGAAAAAAATATTTTAGTTTTCGACTATTTATAAAAACGATATTTCCTACAAAAAATCGATTTGAAAGGCTAGATGATTACTACAAACGCTGAAAACGACTGAAAGAGGTTCGTAGAAGTTTGTAGTGCAAGAATTTTCGTTTGTAGTAAGCCAGAAAAAGCGAAAAATGAGTAAAACTTGTTTTTAAGCATTGAACCCAGGATTACTTAAAGTAGAAGGGTTATACGATTACTACAAACGCTTAAAACGATGAAGATAGGTTAGTAGAGGTTTGTAGTGAAAGAATTGTCATTTGTAGTAAGCCAGAAAAAGAGATAATTGAGAAAAACTTGTTTTTTTAATGAACCCAGGATGACTTAAAGTAGAAGGGTTATACGGTTACTACAAACGCTTAAAACGATTGAGATAGGTTAGCAGAGGTTTGTAGTGAAAAAAAATTCGTTTGTAGTAAGCCAGAAAAAGAGAAAATTGAGAAAAACGTTTTTTTTTTACCAATGAACCCAGAATTACTTAAAGTAGAAGGGTTATACGGTTACTACAAACACTTAAAACGATAAAGATAGGTTGGTAGAGGTTTGTAGTGAAAGAATTTTCGTTTGTAGTAAGTCAGAAACAGGGGAAATTGAGCAAAACTTGTTTTTTTGTAATCAACCCAGGATAACTTAAAGTAGAAGGGTTTTACGATTACTACAAACGCTTAAAACGATAAAGATAGGTTAGCAGAGGTTTGTAGTGAAAGAATTTTCGTTTGTAGTAATCCAGAAACAGAGAAAATTGAGAAAACTTGCCTTTTAGCAATGAACCCAGAATTACTTAAAGTAGAAGGGTTATACGGTTACTACAAACGCTTAAAACGATAAAGATAGGTTAGCAGAGGTTTGTAGTGAAAGAATTTTCGTTTGTAGTAAGCCAGAAACAGAGAAAATTGAGAAAAACGTGTTTTTTAGCAATGAACCCGGAATTACTTAAAGAAGAAGGGTTATACGGTTACTACAAACGCTTAAAACGATTGAGATAGGTTAGCAGAGGTTTGTAGTGAAAAAAATTTCGTTTGTAGTAAGCCAGAAAAAGAGAAAATTGAGAAAAACGTTTTTTTTACCAATGAACCCAGAATTACTTAAAGTAGAAGGGTTATACGGTTACTACAAACGCTTAAAACGATAAAGAAAGGTTAGCAGAGGTTTGTAGTGAAAGAATTTTCGTTTGTAGTGAGCCAGAAAAAGAGAAAATTGAGAAAAACGTGTTTTTTAGCAATGTACCCGGAATTACTTAAAGTAGAAGGGTTATACGGTTACTACAAACGCTTAAAACGATAGAGATAGGTTAGCAGAGGTTTGTAGTGAAAAAATTTTCGTTTGTAGTAAGCCAGAAAAAGAGAAAATTGAGAAAAACGTGTTTTTACCAATGAACCCAGAATTACTTAAAGTAGAAGGGTTATACGGTTACTACAAACGCTTAAAACGATAAAGATAGGTTGGTAGAGGTTTGTAGTGAAAGAATTTTCGTTTGTAGTAAGCCAGAAACAGAGAAAATTGAGAAAACTTGCCTTTTAGCAATGAACCCAGAATTACTTAAAGTAGAAGGGTTATACGGTTACTACAAACGCTAAAAACGATAAAGAAAGGTTAGCAGAGGTTTGTAGTGAAAGAATTTTCGTTTGTAGTAAGCCAGAAAAAGAGAAAATTGAGAAAAACGTGTTTTTTAGCAATAAACCCAGGATTACTTAAAGTAGAAGGGTTATACGGTTACTACAAACGCTTAAAACGATAAAGATAGGTTAGCAGAGGTTTGTAGTGAAAGAATTTTCGTTTGTAGTAAGCCAGAAAAAGAGAAAATTGAGAAAAACGTGTTTTTTAGCAATGAACCCGGAATTACTTAAAGTAGAAGGGTTATACGGTTACTACAAACGCTAAAAACGATAAAGAAAGGTTAGCAGAGGTTTGTAGTGAAAGAATTTTCGTTTGTAGTAAGCCAGAAAAAGAGAAAATTGAGAAAAACGTGTTTTTTAGCAATGAACCCAGGATTACTTAAAGTAGAAGGGTTATACGGTTACTACAAACGCTTAAAACGATAAAGATAGGTTAGCAGAGGTTTGTAGTGAAAGAATTTTCGTTTGTAGTAAGCCAGAAAAAGAGAAAATTGAGAAATCGTGTTTTTTAGCAATGAACCCGGAATTACTTAAAGTAGAAGGGTTATACGGTTACTACAAACGCTTAAAACGATAGAGATAGGTTAGCAGAGGTTTGTAGTGAAAAAAATTTCGTTTGTAGTAAGCCAGAAAAAGAGAAAATTGAGAAAAACGTGTTTTTTACCAATGAACCCAGAATTACATAAAGTAGAAGGGTTATACGGTTACTACAAACGCTTAAAACGATAGAGATTAGTTAGTAGAGGTTTGTAGTAAAAGAATTTTCGTTTGTAGTAAGCCAGAAACAGAGGAAATTGAGAAAAACTTGTTTTTTGTAATCAATCCAGGATTACTTAAAGAAGAAGGGTTATACGGTTACTACAAACGCTGAAAACGATAAAAATAGATGAGTAGAGGTTTGTAGTGAAAGAATTTTCGTTTGTAGTAAGCCAGAAACAGAGAAAATTGAGAAAAACTTGTTTTTAGCAATGAACCCAGGATTACTTCAAGTAGAAGGGTTATACGGTTACTACAAACGCTTGAAACGATAAAGATAGGTTAGCTGAGGTTTGTAGTGAAAGAATTATCGTTTGTAGTAAGCCAGAACAAGAGAAAATTGTGAAAATTTAAATTGACAATTTTTTGACTTTTTCTCAAAGTTTTTCTCAATTTTCTCTTTTTCTGGCTTACTACAAACGAAAATTCATTCACTACAAACCTCTACAAACCTATCTTTATCGTTTTAAGCGTTTGTAGTAACCGTATAACCCTTCTTCTTTAAGTAATCCTGGGTTCATTGCTAAAAAACAAGTTTTTCTCAATTTTCTCTGTTACTGGCTTACTACAAACGAAAATTCTTTCACTACAAACCTCTACTAACCTTACTTTATCGTTTTAAGCGTTTGTAGTAACCGTATAACCCTTCTACTTTAAGTTAATCTGAGTTCATTGCTAAAAAGCAAGTTTTTCTTAATTTTCTCTGTTTCTGGCTTACTTCAAACGAAAATTCTTTCACTACAAACCTCTGCTAACCTATCTTTATCGTTTTAAGCGTTTGTAGTAACCGTATAACCCTTCTACTTTATGTAATCCTGGGTTCATTGCTAAAAAACAAGTTTTCTCAATTTTCTCTGTTTCTGGCTTACTACAAACGAAAATTCTTTCACTACAAACCTCTACTCATCTATCTTTATCGTTTTAAGCGTTTGTAGTAACCGTATAACCCTTCTACTTTGAGTAATTCTGGGTTCATTGGTAAAAAACACGTTTTTCTCAATTTTCTCTTTTTCTGGCTTACTACAAACGAAAATTCTTTCACTACAAACCTCTGTTAACCTTTCTTTATCGTTTTTAGCGTTTGTAGTAACCGTATAACCCAGAATTACTTAAAGTAGAAACTTTAAGTAATTCTGGGTTCATTGCTAAAAGGCAAGTTTTCTCAATTTTCTCTGTTTCTGGATTACTACAAACGAAAATTCATTCACTACAAACCTCTACAAACCTATCTTTATCGTTTTAAGCGTTTGTAGTAATCGTAAAACCCTTCTACTTTAAGTTATCCTGGGTTGATTACAAAAAAACAAGTTTTGCTCAATTTCCCCTGTTTCTGACTTACTACAAACGAAAATTCTTTCACTACAAACCTCTACCAACCTATCTTTATCGTTTTAAGCGTTTGTAGTAACCGTATAACCCTTCTACTTTAAGTAATTCTGGGTTCATTGGTAAAAAACACGTTTTTCTCAATTTTCTCTTTTTCTGGCTTACTACAAATAAATTTTTTTTCACTACAAACCTCTGCTAACCTATCTCTATCGTTTTAAGCGTTTGTAGTAACCGTATAACCCTTCTACTTTAAGTAATTCCGGGTTCATTGCTAAAAAACACGTTTTTCTCAATTTTCTCTTTTTCTGGCTTACTACAAATAAAATTTTTTTCACTACAAACCTCTGCTAACCTATCTCTATCGTTTTAAGCGTTTGTAGTAACCGTATAACCCTTCTACTTTAAGTAATTCCGGGTTCATTGCTAAAAAACACGTTTTTCTCAATTTTCTCTTTTTCTGGCTTACTACAAATGAAAATTCTTTCACTACAAACCTCTGCTAACCTTTCTTTATCGTTTTTGGCGTTTGTAGTAACCGTATAACCCTTCTTCTTTAAGTAATTCTGAGTTCATTGCTAAAAAGCAAGTTTTTCTTAATTTTCTCTGTTTCTGGCTTACTACAAACGAAAATTCTTTCACTACAAACCTCTGCTAACCTATCTTTATCGTTTTAAGCGTTTGTAGTAACCGTATAACCCTTCTACTTTATGTAATCCTGGGTTGATTACAAAAAAACAAGTTTTTCTCAATTTCCTCTGTTTCTGGCTTACTACAAACGAAAATTCTTTCACTACAAACCTCTACCAACCTATCTTTATCGTTTTAAGCGTTTGTAGTAACCGTATAACCCTTCTACTTTAAGTAATTCTGGGTTCATTGCTAAAAAACAAGTTTTTCTCTATTTTCTCTGTTTCTGGCTTACTACAAACGAAAATTCTTTCACTACAAACCTCTGCTAACCTATCTCTATCGTTTTAAGCGTTTGTAGTAACCGTATAACCCTACTACTTTAAGTAATTCTGGGTTCATTGCTAAAAGGCAAGTTTTCTCAATTTTCTCTGTTTCTGGCTTACTACAAACGAAAATTCTTTCACTACAAACCTCTGCTAACCTATCTTTATCGTTTTAAGCGTTTGTAGTAATCGTAAAACCCTTCTACTTTAAGTAATCCTGGGTTGATTACAAAAAAACAAGTTTTTCTCAATTTCCTCTGTTTCTGACTTACTACAAACGAAAATTCTTTCACTACAAACCTCTGCTAACCATTCTTTATCGTTTTAAGCGTTTGTAGTAACCGTATAACCCTTCTACTTTAAGTAATTCCGGGTTCATTGCTAAAAAACAAGTTTTTCTCTATTTTCTCTGTTTCTGGCTTACTACAAACGAAAATTCTTTCACTACAAACCTCTGCTAACCTTTCTTTGTCGTATTAAGCGTTTGTAGTAACCGTATAACCCTTCTACTTTAAGTAATTCTGGGTTCATTGGTAAAAAACACGTTTTTCTCAATTTTCTCTTTTTCTGGCTTACTACAAACGAAATTTTTTTCACTACAAACCTCTGCTAACCTATCTCTATCGTTTTAAGCGTTTGTAGTAACCGTATAACCCTTCTACTTTAAGTAATTCCGGGTTCATTGCTAAAAAACACGTTTTTCTCAATTTTCTTTTTTTCTGGCTTACTACAAACGAAAATTCTTTCACTACAAACCTCCGCTAACCTATCTCTATCGTTTTAAGCGTTTGTAGTAACCGTATAACCCTTCTACTTTAAGTAATTCCGGGTTCATTGCTAAAAGGCAAGTTTTCTCAATTTTCTCTGTTTCTGGCTTACTACAAACGAAAATTCTTTCACTACAAACCTCTGCTAACCTATCTTTATCGTTTTAAGCGTTTGTAGTAATCGTAAAACCCTTCTACTTTAAGTAATCCTGGGTTGATTACAAAAAAACAAGGTTTTCTCAATTTCCTCTGTTTCTGGCTTACTACAAACGAAAATTCTTTCACTACAAACCTCTACCAACTTATCTTTATCGTTTTAAGCGTTTGTAGTAACCGTATAACCCTTCTACTTTAAGTAATTCTGGGTTCATTGCTAAAAAACACGTTTTTCTCAATTTTCTCTTTTTCTGGCTTACAACAAACGAAAATTCTTTCACTACAAACCTCTGCTAACCTTTCTTTATCGTTTTTAGCGTTTGTAGTAACCGTATAACCCTTCTACTTTAAGTTAATCTGAGTTCATTGCTAAAAGGCAAGTTTTCTCAATTTTCTCTGTTTCTGGATTACTACAAACGAAAATTCTTTCACTACAAACCTCTGCTAACCTATCTTTATCGTTTTAAGCGTTTGTAGTAACCGTATAACCCTTCTACTTTATGTAATCCTGGGTTCATTGCTAAAAAACAAGTTTTTCTCTATTTTCTCTGTTTCTGGCTTACTACAAACGAAAATTCTTTCACTACAAACCTCTGCTAACCTTTCTTTGTCGTATTAAGCGTTTGTAGTAACCGTATAACCCTTCTACTTTAAGTAATTCTGGGTTCATTGCTAAAAAACACGTTTTTCTCAATTTTCTCTTTTTCTGGCTTACTACAAACGAAAATTCTTTCACTACAAACCTCTGCTAACCTTTCTTTATCGTTTTTAGCGTTTGTAGTAACCGTATAACCCTTCTACTTTAAGTAATTCTGGGTTCATTGCTAAAAGGCAAGTTTTCTCAATTTTCTCTGTTTCTGGCTTACTACAAACGAAAATTCTTTCACTACAAACCTCTACCAACCTATCTTTATCGTTTTAAGCGTTTGTAGTAACCGTATAACCCTTCTACTTTAAGTAATTCTGGGTTCATTGGTAAAAACACGTTTTTCTCAATTTTCTCTTTTTCTGGCTTACTACAAACGAAAATTTTTTCACTACAAACCTCTGCTAACCTATCTCTATCGTTTTAAGCGTTTGTAGTAACCGTATAACCCTTCTACTTTAAGTAATTCCGGGTACATTGCTAAAAAACACGTTTTTCTCAATTTTCTCTTTTTCTGGCTTACTACAAACGAAAATTCTTTCACTACAAACCTCTGCTAACCTTTCTTTATCGTTTTTAGCGTTTGTAGTAACCGTATAACCCTTCTACTTTAAGTAATTCTGGGTTCATTGCTAAAAGGCAAGTTTTCTCAATTTTCTCTGTTTCT
Organism: Chloroclysta siterata; assembly: GCA_932294275.1. NCBI lineage: Eukaryota > Metazoa > Arthropoda > Insecta > Lepidoptera > Geometridae > Chloroclysta > Chloroclysta siterata. The sequence goes on along the minus strand of OW028600.1, from coordinate 12,731,136 downwards.
GGATTACTACAAACGAAAATTCTTTCACTACAAACCTCTGCTAACCTATCTTTATCGTTTTAAGCGTTTGTAGTAATCGTAAAACCCTTCTACTTTAAGTTATCCTGGGTTGATTACAAAAAAACAAGTTTTGCTCAATTTCCCCTGTTTCTGACTTACTACAAACGAAAATTCTTTCACTACAAACCTCTACCAACCTATCTTTATCGTTTTAAGCGTTTGTAGTAACCGTATAACCCTTCTACTTTAAGTAATTCTGGGTTCATTGGTAAAAAAAAACGTTTTTCTCAATTTTCTCTTTTTCTGGCTTACTACAAACGAATTTTTTTTCACTACAAACCTCTGCTAACCTATCTCAATCGTTTTAAGCGTTTGTAGTAACCGGATAACCCTTCTACTTTAAGTAATCCTGGGTTCATTAAAAAAACAAGTTTTTCTCAATTATCTCTTTTTCTGGCTTACTACAAATGACAATTCTTTCACTACAAACCTCTACTAACCTATCTTCATCGTTTTAAGCGTTTGTAGTAATCGTATAACCCTTCTACTTTAAGTAATCCTGGGTTCAATGCTTAAAAACAAGTTTTACTCATTTTTCGCTTTTTCTGGCTTACTACAAACGAAAATTCTTGCACTACAAACTTCTACGAACCTCTTTCAGTCGTTTTCAGCGTTTGTAGTAATCATCTAGCCTTTCAAATCGATTTTTTGTAGGAAATATCGTTTTTATAAATAGTCGAAAACTAAAATATTTTTTTCTATGTTTTCTATACTACTACAAACGAAAATTCTTGCACTACAATCCACTACTAACGTTTATCTATAGGAATCAGCCGGAAAAAGTTGATTTTTGCAAAGTCGGGGGACGCGATTTTTTTAATTTTTTTTAATTTTTTTTTGGTTTTACTACAAACGAAAATAACTTCACTACTATCTACTACTAACCTAAATCTACCAAATAAACCGAAAAAATATCATTTTTTTTAAAGTCGGGTGCCAAGTTCACATAGCTGGTAGAGGAAACATCAAACATTCGATCATATATGGGGAAATATCATCAGGAATGAAACAAGAACTGTAATAATAGGTACCTAGGTCTGTTTCACACAGGATGGGTAGGTACGTACTTATTGAGTTTTGAACCTAATAACGATATCCGTGAGTATTATAAATAATCGGATAAAAGAATCGATTTAGAACCCGATCGATTTAAAATAAGTTCGAATAATAATATGAAGGAAATCGTTAATCCCCTGTGCAACAGGCTACATAGTTCTTGTTGTAGTAGTTGTTCTTTTAGAATTTAAATAACTTAGATTCTAACGTGGAAATTTCATCGATATTATAAATGCAATAGAAAATGTTGGTTGAGTGACTGGCTGACACTTAAATGTACAATTTAAAGTAATAACAACATAAAATTTGAAAAGGAACCTTACCATTCCTGTTGTCATGGAGGTAGGAGAAAGGATGGGCGGGCGGGCGAAGGGGGACATGGTGCAAAGGTACAACTGAATTTCAATAATTACCTAATTAATAAATAAATTAATGTAATAAGTAACATAGTTCCCTTTTACAATACAATTATAGGTCTAAATTTGGCACATTAGTAAAAATAAATACTTAAAATGTCTAATATACAGGGTGTAAAAAGACGACTTCCGAAAACGAAAGGGGGTGGTACAGCACCCCAAACCCAAACCAAAACAAAAATCAGTTATCCTGAAAAAAAATTATAGCCGGAGAAAACAATGTTTCAAGATTTGTGTTTATTTCGCCAGCCCGCAATGTACGTCGAATACCTACGTAGGTAAGATCGCGAGCGTAGTAGGTACTATTATCTATTTTGTGTCGTAAGTGCCTAGGTAGGTACCTAACGTAGGTAGTAAGTTTATAATTAGTGTACCTACTTACCTAATTCCGCTGTAACCTCGGTCGAACCAGAAATGGCTCAAACTGAGCTCCTCGTTCATGGCACAGCTGAGCTCGCCTGATTGTTGACCGATGAACGCGATCCGGAATGTAGGATCCTCGGCACTTGTTGCATTAAGGTCTGAGAATACTAATCTAATACGGCTTCTCATTTCATCAGCCGTATCGCACTCCCGATCAAAGACTCTTTCCTTGACATGACCCCATAGAAAAAAATCCAATGGAGTCAAGTCAGGTGACCGAGGAGGCCATGCACGAGGTCCAAACCGTCCAATCCACCGGTTTCTAGCATCAAACGGATGATGATGATTCAGGTAGGTACCTATCGCGGTTAATGCGCAAGGCTCGTGACGCATTTCCTCGAGCTTCACCATAGCACATCAGCATTTGTCCATATCGCACTAAAACTAGTGACTAACACTTACACTCACTGTTCTATCTAAAATCTTAACAAAAGTACCTAACCTACTTCAAAAATAACTTTAAACTAACACATAAACTAATAAAAAACGCAGGCACTAAAAAATGAACTAAGTACCTACCTAATTAACTACGAAAATTAAACAATGTACTAATAAGAAAATAAAATAATTCTTTCACGAAAGGTGCAATTGGTTTGCACCGCGCGCGTGTCCAGTACGAATATTGAACACAAACTAAAAATAAATCAAAATATTCAAGTAAATATTGCAAATTAGCCCTATGACAAAAGCCGACAAAAAACAGCGCTGCTCCGTCATCAATCTTTTTAAGTTCTAAAGGAATGACCATAAGGTCCAGATTTCTATTTTCTTTTGACTAATGCCGCACTTTTAATGCCTATTAAAGTCATCAATCTTTTATGTGTTCTAAAGGTATGATCATAAGGTTCAGATTTCTATTTCTCAAATTTTCTTTTGAGTAAGTGCCGAACTTTTGCCTATTTCCTATTTGTAGATAGGTACCTAGGTATCGCTCGCTACACCGAAAATCTGTTGACATCTGTGTGGCGCTCTTGGTAATAGTGGCTGGCTTAGACTTAGGAAATTGCGGGGTCGATTCCCGGTGCGGGACAAATGTTTGTATGAGCTTCAGATAAGTATAGCTTAGACGCAGGCAACAGGTTGCAGGTTCGATTCCTAATGTCGGACAAGTGTTTGAAATGAAATGAAAATACTTTATTGTACACCAAACAAAACAACAGTAGGTGTACAATAACAAATAAAAATAAAATAATAAATGTAGGTACAATGGGCGGTCTTATCGCTGAAAGCGATCTCTTCCAGACAACCTTTGTTTTGTTTTGTTTGTTTTTTTGTTTGTTTGATCTTCAGATAGGTACCTACTACCTAATTATTATTCATTTACGTGTGTGTATCTGAAATCAACAGGCGCGGTGGCCGCGACCCCCAGCAATACAAACAAATGAACAAGCTGAATACCTAAGTTAAATTATTACTAGACATGGCTTATAAATACCTACTAAAGTAAAGTATTTGTGTTACGTGCTTACTCAGGTGCACGCTTCATCCAGTTATGGCCTAAACAATCTAGATCAGATACCTAATTGCAATTTGTTTCAATTTTGTGGTAGTAACTAAGATTCTGTTATTTGTAGAAATAAGGCAGGCTGGCAGCCTAGGTAGGTACCTAGTAGACGCAGACGCGGGTGTTTATAGTCGCGACCGCGCGATAGAGACGGGGGCGTCTCGTCTCGCTCGCACGCCGCGTACTCGAATGACCCGTCCGATGAACTCGGGCAGCTGTTCATGCGGTAGTATGCGTGCTGTACATTTTACATTGCTGTTTTATTTATTTTATTTGTTTTTTGCTTTTATAAATGATATAAATAGGTAGATATGTCTTATTATGTTGTACTGTGTGTATGTAACTAGAAAAAAAAAATAAACAGAGGTAGATACGTAAAAAAAAAAATTGCGTTTTTTTTTCGCGAAATATGTTCAGTATCATGGTCTGATTGTAACCCCCAAGTTTTCGGAAGTAGTCCGGTAACACCCTGTATAACACCTACATCTATGTTTCTATAAAAATATATATCCTACTTTTATACAAATGAAGATCAAGAGACACATAGCTTGGAAGTACCAACATTTTAAATACAGACAGACAGATATTCTATAGTGGCTAACAGAAGAGCAAGTTGGTTTTGTAATTTTCCATAATCAAATAAAAAGCAATAATATATTTGTGGACATTTCACACAGGGCCATTTAACCCAAACTAAGCAATGCTTGTACCATGGTAACAAGTAACTGATTATCATCATCATCATCTGATTATCATCATCATCATTTATCATCATCATCATCATCATCATTTTCATCAACAAGTAACTGATTATATTAAATTCAATTCATTATATGTATAGCGTTCATGGTACAGTAATTTAAAATAACGTTTGATTTGAACATGAGCCTGTTAAATATAGAGATATTGATATAGAGCACGACGATCAATTAAATACTCTATTTTAGGTAAGATTAAGTACATACTCTTTTCTGTAACTGTTTAGGTACTTAATACAAGACGTACAGTAGGTACCCAGACACAATAAACATCTATAAATATATATACAGATTATATATACTATACTATATTTTCAACCAAGCGCCAACCAAGCTCTTTAGTTTTCGACAGTAGATATGTTGTTTGTATAGCTATTAATGTATTTTTTTAGTTACTGTCTTATTATTTATTAGAAGAGAGAACCTCATTCGTAAAATTTTGTCTAAGTAATCCTGATGTTTTCCATCTACTTCATAATACTGTTTTGTTTAATAAAACAATCAAGTGTAGTTTGTGGAAGCTTTTGCGTGATTAGCCGTAAGTATACATAATTTTTTTTATACTATTTGTAGTTTTCCTAGGTGCTCGTGATCTACATCATACTATATTATCTAATAAATATTTTGTTCATAGACATTAACACTTAAAACTAGGTATAAAGTTACGTGGTAACTTTGGATAATATTATCACAGCATGTTTTGACTTCCACTTGGTTATATTGCTATGTACAGAAGCAGTACAATTTGAGCTGGTAATGGTGGAGACAGCGGCTCTGGTCACCGTAAAGGTTGAGTCTGCTAGCGGTGCCGACCAGTGCCCAGCTCTGGCTGTCTCGTCGCAGGGTCGCCTCGAACACTCCCCCGCCAGGCATCGTCCTTACCACCACCATGAACTCCCTCCACCCCACTTCATCCTGCCCCGGAGTCCCCGACAACAACTCGGTCACCTCCAAAACCTCCTTTAAAGTCAACGTGGCGCACTGACGGTAACCACGCAACATATAGTTTAAATGTCCTACTAGATACTCTGATGCTTCACCTGATTCGACGCTCGCCTTCTGCAGCTTGCTGTTCCTGTGGCAAGTGCACCAGTGATCGTCGATTCCTGCTGCGCGACACGTTCTGTTTCCTGGTATCGGCAAGAATAAACTGATGCTGTTACCAAGAGCATAGTTCTTTTTACTTCTTGATTGTATTTCTTCATTCTGAATTGAGTCTAGGTTAATCAAATCTGATAGAGTTGCATGAATATCGAATGGTGTGGTCAAACGTTTGCTGTTAAGCTTCAAGTTGTCATACGCTAAATTGTAGTTTTCTCTAAACGAAGGTGGCACTAGGATGTGGACGAAAGGCAGCCGTTCTTCTAGTCTGCCTTGTTTAGTGAACCGTATATCTCCCCATCTCATCCCATGATCACTCAGTAGGATAAGGATTGTATTATCTAAATAATTAGAATTATCGAGCTTCCTCAAAAACCTCTCGTAGCTTTTATCCATAAGCATGGGGTAGTTTAGATAGTCGTGACTCATGGTCACCTCCCAGAAGAACCCAAATAACTTTGAGGATTTTAAGGTCTTTGACAAGTTTTCTACATAATCTAACAAGACCTTATAAAAATATTTATTACCCATACAGAGGAAAGAGTTGAAATCTCTGTTGGTTCCTACGTGGATTTCAGCTTCGTGAATGAAGGTGTGAATATAATAATCAGTGGGAGTACCACTGAATCCTAATTTTTCAAAATTGAACGTGCCCAGGCTCGCGCTGTCTTCTCCGAGAGCTGTGTAGAACCCCGCATCTTTGTACCATTCCCATATAAAAGGACAGTTATCAAAAGTAGCCCTATTGTTAGGCCAGCAAGTTCGTTTCAAATCCGACTCTTTTATTCCAAGCAGCATTGGCGTTAAGTTAGGAAAAGTATTATCTCCAACTTTATTATATCCAAAGAGCTCTATAGCTCCTTTCTTTTTTAAATAGGCTAATGTTTTGGGCATGGTCCTATAGAAATTCAATCGTGATATTGCATCGATTCCCATAACGATCACGTTATATGCTGATTGGTTTCGAGGCGTGTCAGTTGTTTCTTCTCTGTAAGAAAAGTTAGGTTTTTTTGGCGCGTACAAGAAGAATTGTTCGTCTAAAGTTCTATCGTCATAAACGCACGAAACTTTAACAAATTCATTTACAACTTCAATGTGACTAATGAAATCAATGCACTTGTCGTATTCAACTCTATCATCGACATCGACAGCCGATATGTCAGCAATCGCAGAAGGTCTATAAAATGATTTGTAACAGCATGTAACGTTCGCATCACTGGGTATTTCGTAAAACTGCAAGGTGCTTTTGTTTATCCATATATGAGTGTCGTTGTTTTGGAGTAATGAGTAGTTCGTGTCTGAGCACTGTCTTACGTACTTAGGACGTTTGATAAACTTTCTGATTGTTTCATCAAAGGGCTGCAACCCAGGGATTGTGCAACCTTCAGTTTTTATCGTAAAACTTTCTTCTGTTCGGTTCGAGTCCCATATTAATACGTTGTTGGTATTGTTGAGATACAGGAAGGCTGTATGGTTGTTTAATGAAATGACCAGCAAACTGCCTCCAAACACAGTTGCAAATAGAAGCAGGTATCGGTATCTTATGTGGGTTGATTTCGCACTCCCAAAAAGTTTTTTCCCGAGATAGGTCATACTGAAAAATAATTTTATCTTTTGTAGACATTTGAAATATAGCTCGTAAAGTAAAATAAAAAATCACAAAGGCCATAACTAAACAATGAATATTGCATGTTTAATAACTGAATTACTATGTCATTGTTCGATAATTCATTTACTGATACTGATGGAAAGTAGCAGTAGTCCAATTATAAGTCTTCTGTAGTTACATAGGTGCATTTACTCACCTGTCATAAGTACGGTAGATAAACTTATTCCCAATCCACATCAACAAATCCAAATAGATGTTTTACATTTTACCACTTTATATGAAAACTGTGTCTAGTCGAGTTGAATTAATATTAAACTGATTGTAGAATTTTTATCAAGCATCTTTAAGTGTACAGTATTTTTCATGATGATTTTTCATCGTGCTGTTTGGCCACAAGAGAGGGCTGTTGAGACTGAACTGGGGTTGATGTACTTACCCCGTAACCGGAACGGAATTGCTGAAGATTATAGGTCTTGCATTTCGTTTTGCAAAGTGAAAATGAGCGAGATGGAGCTTGATTTAGCGGCATATCTTCCGTGATTGTATAGGAGGCTGCGCGCATGCGCTGTGATTCTACAAGCCGGGGTACTGAGGGCTGCCTCCCTAACTTTCCGTCAGCCAATATTTATATTTTCTGATTTGAATGGAAAATGACTGCAAACAATTTATTTGAAAATTTTTAAACCTAGCGTAGGCTATTGTAAAAAAATAACAAAAGCTAACAAGATGTTATTATACAATAACAGGCTGGAAAGGATAACTTTACGTAAACCTCACATTATGCTCGGATCACGTCTCGAAATCCCTAGCGTTGAGAATATTTGTGTGTTTATCTTGGCAAGTGGCTACGGATTCCGAATACAAAAAAGTGTGTTAACTGAGATAGTGACAAAAAAACGTTTTAAGCTTTATTTTGGTAAAAAAAATACGTGGCGCGCTTTGCCAATTTATTTCCTTTTGAGTATTCAAGTCGCTAAAATCAAGTAGGTAGGTATATAAGCCTAAACGGCTTTATAGCCTGGTAATAAATCAAGCCGTAAAACTCGTTTACTAGGCCTTCTTTGAGAAATATGGCAGCATCTGTTTTCATTTAGAAGCAAACGAAGCATTTTTTTTTTACATTTTTGTATTTTATGTGCTTGTAATTACGGTTTGAGAGCAACGCGGCACTTTGCCGGTGCGATGGTCTAGTATTAATTTATTCGTATGACATCATAGTACATTCGTTCTTATAATATATAATTTAATTAGATGGGGAATATATGGGGATTAAATGTTTATTCTCGGTGGGGATCGAACCTACAATATACAGCGCAGAAGTCGGAGGTACTACCAGCTGACCTGTAATAATAATGTGTCAAATAATAACAAAAGCTAGTTCAGGTAATGAATATTTCGATAAACTTGTCCTTATATTATTGAGTCTATTTAATGATTGATAAATAGGAATATTTTGACGTCCTAAAAACACATTGACAATCATATGTATTATTCAATAAGTAGGTACGTATTATAATTGATAAAGCCAGTACACATTTAAGAATGTAACTTGGAGGTTTTATCTAAATCTCATCTAGACGAGCCTAACTTGTCACGTATTACCTACAATGGCAGTAAGGCTTGAGGAATTCATCGTGCATGCAGTGGTTTTGATTGTTGTAGTTGTTTAGACGTCGGACAGTGGCTAATAACGACCACCCTTTGCTATCGCGTCGTAGCATTGCTTCGTAGTCGCCAGCTCCTGGTTTCAACTTTACGAGCACTCTAAAGTCCCGCCATTCAGTCTCCTTTCTATAAATGGGCCACATTTCTTCAGCTGCGATAATAAGGTCAAGATATAGCCGTGTTGAGGATATGGTTTTAACAAATGATTTAAACGTTTTACAATAAATGCAGTCCATGTTCACTAAGTCGATTAGAGTCTGCAAATGAAATGTAATGCATGCAAATCAAACGCTGTTGTAATTGCTTTGCTGTTCATTTTGATATTTTCATATGCTTATGTATCATCGAGTTTCCTTATCAGTGATTCGTATCCATGGTCCATCGCCATCGGCGCGTTTAGATCTACACTCATAGATGATTCCCAAAACAATCCAAATAACTTCGATGATTTCAATACGTTCGTAAGACTTTCAACATATTCTAGAATGAAACTGTATTTGTTTCCTATGCATATACCTGCATTATCCAATAAACTAGTACCACTAAAACCAAACTTTCCAGAATTAAACATTCCCAACTTTGCAGTATTTTTCAACAAAGCAGTATTAGAATCTTACATCTTTGAACCTTTCCCAAATGAATGGACAACTATCAAAGAGCGGTATTCCCTTTGGCCAGCAGGTTAGATTTAATTCTCTATCGTTCATTCCTGTTACAATGGGAACTATGTTTTTATAAGTGTTTTCCGCTGCCGTGTGGTATCCGAGCAATTCAATAGACCCCAGTTTTGTTAGCAGGTCATGTGTATGAGGCATAGTTCTATGAAAGTTCAGCCTTGACATAGAACTCAGACCTAGGATAATCACATTGTAAGCTCCTGTATCATTTGATATGGTAAAAGGGTTATCTCTAATAGTAGTAAATGGCTTTTTCGGCGTAAATACGAAGAATTGATCATAGATAAATCTGTTTTTGTTATAACACATAACTTTTACAAACTCATTATTCGCTTCTACGATGTTGTGAAACTTACAATCGAGATATTGTATTCTATCATCTGCTCTGCGGATATTTGAGAAGGTGAATGGTCGATGAAACGATTTGTAACAGCAATTGAAATGTGACTCGTTTTTTATGCGATAGTGTCTAAAACTTTCAGGCTTTATCCATATATGTGTTTGGTTGTTTCCTAAGAGTGGGTAGAGACTATTCGGACACGATGTGAGGTTCGACGGATAGTGAACTAACTTTTTAATAGATATTTCGAATGGTTAGCATTTTAAGAGCGATCTATCGAAATATATACAATGATAATTTGGAAATAATGATTACCAAGATTTTGTCAATTCTATGTTTTTGTTTCAGTCGTAGAGTCATTGTGATCAAATTGAGTGTTGACTCGTATCCGGGACACTGAAAACAAAATAAATTGGACAAGAGAGTCCGATGAACCACGTAACCTTCCGAAATTTGTAGTAAGTCTTAGTAACGCACGACAGTGAAACGAGCAAAAAAGGGTTCTGCCTTTCCAAATTATAGAACAATCAAAGGTATAGCTTAAAAAAAATTCACGAGACGAAATTAACTTCAATTCCTTGAAAATGCAACTATTGGTACCTAAAATTAGTACTAAGAACTTTATTGGGACCATTCTATCTCAAAAATTGTATTTTTAAATGAAGTACCTAGCTGCGAATTAATATAAGACTAACTTTTTTAGACCTCTTTAAAATGTCTCAATTTTCGTGATTTTATACTCTACCTACATCAAATACACGACAGGTCTACCTACCTTTTCGCACAAACGTATTGTTGGCATGCATCTCTTTCACACTTGTCTAAAAAGGGGCCAGCGTAAGCTCATTTTGAAAAATTCTTTTAATTTTTCAGCTAGTCAAGTCCCTACCAAAAAAATATTAAATAGGCGCTAAAAACGAAAAAAAGTATTAGCTGAAATGCCTAAAACAACATTTACCTTATCTATTTACAGTAATGGAGAATAGAACAAAGTAAATTTTATAATCGCTTTTTCTCAGAAATCGTTAATTTTATGGAAAAAAGTGTACGGACAATTTTTGTATATAATTGCATGGTCTACAATTTTTGTCTGAGAAATTTTTATCGTAAATGTAACCGTTAAGCTGAAAAATCCAAAAAAACAAATTTTGCGAACTTTGACCTTGAATTTTTTTTACAAACATGGGTTCGATGGGGACTTTTCACAATTTAATTACAATGGTGTCTCTTTTGTTTAATTCATCACTAGAATCTACTTAGCTTTTCAGCACAAGTATTAATAGTGATACATCTGAATGAATAGCCAAATTAGACCAGCTTGGCTAGACTGGCTTACCTCGGAGGACTGACCCCTACAATGGTGTCTCTAACGTCCATGCAATTGTTTATGAATAATATATAAGAATTTAATGCAAGGGTGAATGTCTAAATTGACCGGACTATAAGGGCTAAGGACTGTATACCTACAATAGAACATAAAATAAAAAAATAGAAAACAAGTTTTCTCAAGTAATAATTAGTTTAAAAAAATATATACAATCTCTCTTCTCTTGTCGTGTCACTAGTTTCTTTCGAAACACGACATGCTGGTTTCCTCACGATGTTTTCCTTCACCGTTTGAGAGTACTGGCATTGTGCACATAATTTTTTGAACAGAAAAACTCATTGGTGCACGACCGGTTTCGAACCCACGACCTTAAGATCGGAGCGAGGCCGCTAGCACTAGATCACCAGTGCTCTCAATAAGAAATATACAATAAGTAGTAGCACAGCACTTATCTCATGAAGCTAAATTTCTATGGGATCAACCATGAAGTTAGCGCTATAAAATAAAAAAAAGAACCATCAAAATCGGATTACTCTGTATATGTACTGTGGTTCATGTGCGGTCATTATCATCATATCGATAGTGAACATTGACATAAAACACATATTATTTGAATGTAGATATGAGATTGTTTTATAATAATTATAATTAGTAACAAAGTAGGTAATTAAGTTTGTAATTTTGCACTCGGTAAGGTCTTTTATAATTTCCACCAATAAAAAGAAAATACCTTCACGGCTTTGATCCCCAGACACGACAGAAATCTTTTAAGATCTCTCAATACCAAATAATAGCTCAAGATTTTTCGAGGATGTCTAAGGGGGTAGTCAGAGGTATGTCTACGTATTCTATCAATAAAAATATATTTATTATCTCTTCACAAAATGTCTGTTTAATTAGGTCGATTTAGTGCCTGTGATAGGTTTAAGAAAACCTGTGTAAGCCAATGAAAGTAATGAAGAAATAAAAACGCCAAAAGTTGGTTTATTGGAACCAACAACAATGTTATCAAATGTTTACAAACATGAACAGTTTGTACCAACACTAACCCCCCACCCTAGGAATATCCTGTGTTGTGGGTAGAAATAAAGGAAAAAATTAAGAACTCACGGGTCTGTTATTTTGAATTTCAGCCACACGACTCATTTTAGTAATAATGAAAAGCAGAGAGTTAAAGATATTTTCAAGGTGCGGACTATGAGCTTTTAAGATAGGAAACACAACACTTTCAGTAAGCTAAAAAAAAAACTAACCTGCGTATAAATGTAACGGGAACACGTCAACTGTCGAGGAAGTCGGTACGAAATATGGTACCGTGTCAATTGTTATCAAACAACGAATGTTTTGACTCTTAATTGGTTTTATTGGTTTGTTAGTTCACACGTACTAGCTCAGTGCATGTGTTTTTAAAACTAGCGCCCAATCGATCGCCGCCGTCTCAGACCTGCACTGAAAGGAAGTCTATACAGGGTGCATTTTGTACGTTCAGTCTTGTTATTATGTATTCGCTATCGACTTGGGGTCAAAAGTAAATAAGATGCGACTACTACCACAAAATAAATGTTCTTTTTTTATTTTCTTATATTTTTTATACTACTTGCTGATGGAACAGGCATCTGCCTGTTCAGTTATCAGTCTTCCTGAAGTTAAGTGGTAATCATTATCCATAACAAAGCATTGCATCGCAAGTCACGCACGATATGAACATGCCCAACGATGCACTGTCCGTTGTCGCAACAAATTGAAACACACAGATGTTAAGCCTCTTGTGCCTGTAATTTCACCGGCCACACCCTTCAAACCGAAACACAGCATCGCTACTTGACGCGGAGCCCTTCACAAAGAGCTATACTACTCTAGCGGTACTAAACCCTAACTAACATTAATCTACTTTGAAATATAACAGGGAGTTGAGCGAAGAATTGTTACACTAGAGTCCATGTCTCAAATATTTAGTTATTACAGTTATTACAAATCGTTTGTAAACATGTTAAAATGCTTACTATTTTTTGTTTGTTCAAATGTTTTGAATATACATCCTTGCATGTCTATTACAAATATTTGTACGATAAACATAGATGTTTTTCTCTGTCTGGGTGTTTATATCCAATAGTAAAAGCTTTACTTAGTTTGGGGCTAGATAGTGCTGTGTCGAATATCCACCAACATTTATTTATTTATTTAATAAGTGAGAATTCACGCAAAAGCACTTTCAAATACATACTGTAATCCTGGCCCGAAACCAGAAGCACGTCCAATAGTAGGTAATTGGGTAGGTTTAAAGTTTCATAGTTGAATTTCGACTGAATGATTACATTTTTTTTTAAATAAATTAATGGGTTGAAAATTTTGTTTAATAAAAAGAAATTCAAGCCACGTGCCCAATTTTTCCAGTGGCTTTTATTCTATACGCGGGTACGCGACTCTAGACCACTCGTGCTCTTATCGTAAGTTTACACCCGATATACCTTGGTAGGTATTTTCAGGCCCTGAACATTAAGGCAAGTGCACGGCATTTAATCAACTTTGATATGGCGTGACGGCGCGCGGCGGTTACATGTTTTATAGATTAAGGTGGATTAGGTTGCGTTTAAATTATAGGCTTTTTTCACTGTTTGTTTGGTGATAAATCGGTAATGTACACTATCTTTTAAATATTATCGGTATGTATTTACAAAAAAAAGGTATAGGGGGTTAGATACAACTGTGTAGAAAGTTTTTTTAAACACACTTACAGTATCACTTATCTTAGTGAAGTAGGTACCTAAGGGAAAAAAAACCAAAACTAATCTAAAGATGACCAAAATGGGAAAAGGATAACTGATACAGTACTTATTTCTACTGATGCAGTACAGCACTTTTTTTGTAAACACTAAAGTTTTACCACTTCCCCAGGCGCGGTAGATATCCGATCCGATTCATCATTCATGGAACTGTTGCATCAAGCCAGAATCAGGGTCAATAGTTCTGACAAAGCACCAGTCAAGGGATCTGAATTTTGGAACTCAAATTCCTGATGAAGCTTTCTGATATGATACTCGTAGCTGGGCCATCTTCCAGCATTCGAGACTCAGGAGAGGTGTGCGTACTGCAAGACTGGCCAAACTTAATACTTATAAACGAACTTTTTCAAAAATAATAAAGATTAAGAGTAAAAAAAATATTTTCCACTATAAGGTTGTAATCTATAAGAGCTATATAAAAACGACGGATACCCAGATACGGTAGATAGATATTCCCTCAGATCTCTGAAGATGCTGTGTGGTTACGTTTATTCCACAATTTAACGTACAGCTCTGGATAACATCGGGCCAATAAATAATGGGTATAAATATAAACTGGTCGCAGCCGTAAGCTCGTTTCAATAACTCTTCGAGACTTATTATAATGAATGCTTAGCTATGTTAATTTGCAATTAGTAAGTATACTTCAGAATTATATGTATAAATTCCGCTGTAAATAGGTTTTCTACCTACCTCCTTTTCTAAGTAGCGATGTTACGACTCGGGTTACCAACCCGGTTCAACCCGGGTTGAGCTTCAAACCGTTCAAGTCGGGTTGAACCTATGCCAAACCGATCTGGACGAGTTGAGTAAGCGAGCGGTTTGTTGATCGCTGTCCCTCTTCAACTCACGCACGGTGCGGCGCGGAACCGCGAGTCGGTACTTCGGGTCGGACCGAACCGAAATATGAAAATGAGATTGACTTGACAAAGTCGATTCAATTTGTTCTTGGGTTCTACGAATGAGTTAAATTTGTATTCATACCGGATTATGAATACAAATTTAACTCATTCGTTTCGGTTTCCATGACATAAAATTCTAGCATGAGCAATACAAATTGGTTCGTCGTATTGACTTTGTCATTTCGGTTTGTAACCCGGTTTCAAACCGGTTTACATAGATTTTTGCGGTTCGATTTACGGGTCGGTTTGCTTATTTTTCAGACCGGTTTGCGTCGGTTTGAAAAATTTCGAGATCGTTACATCGCTATTTCTAAGCAATTTAATAGGTATCTAAACTAAATATCACTAGTAGTTCGCCCCGAACTGAGATCTCGTGATGCGACCCGACGAACGCATCAAAACTTTGAGTCAAGTCCAAACATTATCTTTGGATTTTTTTCTGACTACCGCCTACTAACTTGATATGGTTACCAAGTTTCAACTCTATTGGCCTATTTATTGAAGAGTTCCGTTGAACAGATCTTGGCTCCATCATCAGACCTGGTCGTCGTCATCATTTTATGAGAACTGAGTACCTCCTTAATTTATTTCAAGAAAAATCAAAGGAACTGGCCAACCAATAGAAAAACCTTGATGTCAATGTCAACGGAACTCTTAGAGATGGGAGCTCTTGGATCGCTGGTTATTTAATTAAACTTTTTCGAAAACAGAGAGTCTCAAAAAAAAAGTAAAAATTGTTTTGAAATGTCCAAACAAAGCCCTTTCATATGACATGTAACTTGATTTTTTAATGTAACTTTTTTTATTTTTGCCCTCTTAAAAAACCCCATAACTCAAAAACCCTTCATCCGATTTTACTCATATACTTACCGGTAAATTTCTCAAGTACAAGCTATCGACATATCAAATTTCATGCAGATCGGATCAACGGTTCTAAAGTTATCGCCAGACATACATACATACATACATACATAAAATGCCAAATCGCCCAAGTTGAAACTAAGATCTTCGTTCGCTTCGCTCACTCGATCAAATCAAAGAGATCATCGAAAATTATGCTATAAGTAATAATAATAACTATTAAAAAAGGGAACTTGTGACTTTGCTATTTATACGTTGTTGGTTTATTACAAGAAATCGAAATACGCATTATCTTGGGTTTTTTGTCAAATGACTTTCAGATAGCACGACAATTTTATACAGCTTCGGACTTTCCAACTAGCATTATCGCTAAATAATGACACATGCGCCAGATTCCAGATCAGCCATAAATCAAAGAATATACATTTTAGTTCATTTTCGTCATTAATGACGACTAAGGAAAATAACTGAAGACTTACTCGCTACACGTCCGACATAAATATTGTTGACACCGTTAGGAAGTGTACTTAAATAGGTACCTACTCTGCAATAAAAGTTCTTCACAGTTTCGTAACACATACATACAAGCGTATAGGTAATTTATTTACACATAACTGCTGATGACTGACACAAGAGGTGCAAGTTCAACTCCTGGGTGGGAATAATGTTAATACTCATAACATTTATTGCTTACACATAATTTAGTTAAGGTACATACATAGTTGTTAGGTGTTAGTCAGTATCACGACATGGAACCTGCATATACTCGTACATACATATATGTATATACAGGGTGTCCCAGAAACCGACGTCAACCTGGAAACGGGTGATAGGCCAAGTCATAATGTCCCTGGCGGAACATGGAGACAGGCAGAGGTTTTAAATTAAGTATTTGGTAGACAGGCTTACTTGCATAATACCGTTTAAATTATATAGGTAGGTCGTATCTATTGAATCGTAGTAGGCACGAGATTTAAGCGAGAAGTACTTGGACGGGTGTCAGTCAGCCCCTTGATAAAAGTGATTTTAACATGACCGAAACCATTAAAGGATAAATGCCATAATCTCTACTAATACGCAAGCGAAGTCGGGGCGGCAGCTAGTTTTTGTTTAAGACGGATAGCTGTTACTCAGAGATTGAGACCTTAAAGGTATTGGGAAATACAGAAACACCTAGATACTACACGTAACTCGACCCGATATTCAGGGTCGGGTTATCGTTGATACGGGGAGGTAAACCCGACAAATATAACTTTGTTGCCACATTTGTGTTTTTTTTAGATAAAATTGTGTATGTTATTGTATGTTTGTTTATGTAAGTCATGTGTAGGTTTATTTATTTTATATCGTTTCACAATTATATTAATGTTATTATTAATTATAATCTCTCACTCTCAAATTTCACTTTTCTCTATATGAGTATAAGAGTTTCTCTTTCTCTTTAAGAGTAGTAGAGCTCTTTGTAACGTAAAGTAAAAATGTGTTTTATTGACATAATTCGTGACAGTATTATTATTGAATCCATAGGCTCCCGAACTAGTTAAGGAACTGTGTTTCAGTAGCAGTGGCTTGTGAAGGGTTCGTCCGGGGAAGTACTACTACCACCACGCCTTTTTCTGCCGCCAAACCGCGTTGCTGTGTTTCGGTTTGAAGAGTGTGGTTGCCGGTGTAGTTACGGGCACATGAGGTTTAGGGCCGGTTTCACCATGCTCTGTTAGTTACTAATCAAGGATTAAAAGACCGTTAAATCTAACCTTAGCTGTCAAACGCATACATTTTGACATATTTAACGGCCCTTTAATCCTTTGTTAATCTAACAGAGCATGGTGAAACCGGCCCTTAACATCTGTATGCCTCAAGTTGATGGACGCAGGACAGTATAACGTAGGGCACTTTATATATCGTGCGTGACTTCAAACATCAAGGTTTAAAGGAAGAGAACTCTTTTACGGGTTAAGGCGAAGACAAGAGCTAATGTGACTCTCGCTCGCACGTTTCGATATGTTGAAAGATATAAAATCACAAAACTCATTTTCGAAAAATCGCAATCAACCATCTTGTGTGCAAAAACATTGCATACAGTATAGTAAAAACTTCATTTTGATCGATGCATGTTTTCCTACTCAAAAGTTTGCTTTACTAGTTTTCGTACATAGGCAAACTTTTAAGTAGGAAAACTTGTATCGATCAAAATGAATTTTTTACTAAACTGTGTGCAATGTGATTGCACACAAAATTGTTGAATGCGATTTTTCAAAACTAAGTTTAGTGATTTTATATCTTTCAACATATCGAAACGTGCGAGCGAGAAGCTGTTTGATAGTTGTCAGCCCCTTAAGCTCGCCTTATTTGTACATGTTTTATGTTTAACTAAGTAATGTATTTATGTGTACAATAAAGTATGCTAGTTATAATGAATTACAATAAGCAATTCCAATTGTTATTTATCAGTTTATATTATTACCATGCAAAAATAAGCCCGATTGATGTATTATGTACATACTTATGTACGTGTGAAAGTAAAATGACTCTAACTAATGCTGTCCTTCGATGACGGAACGAAGCTATAAGGTTTCTTTGTCGGAATTCGAAACCCAAAAAAACGTAGATTCAATCTAATTCAATCTAAAGTTAGTCTGTATGTTATGCTACGAGTAGGTAATACGGAAGGAAAAAAATAATTAAGCTTACGTATCTACTTCGGCAAAGATATTTGGTGTACATACATACTATTATGTCCTACACATACTACAGCAATGAGTCATTGATTACTAGAGCTATAGGTAACATCTAAAACCATTTACTTAGGTAATTACCTACATTATGATATCAAAAAGGTAATAATAACTATATTTGCAAAATGCACGATTTTCTACAATGGCAAGTGTGAACAATAGAATATCTTACTTGGATCTAAATGTCAAGAGACAACACACAATAAAATAAAAAGGTCAAAGGTATAATAATTAAAATTGTGAACTTTGTACAGGAGGGGAAATTGGGAACTCGTGGCGCATGCGCTCTCCAGTTACCTCATACACGAAACCAGAGGGTAAAAACCACCTCCGTTTATAGCTCTATTTTTATTTTACAAAACGGTATAGTTTCATTGAATATTTGCGGTATAAGAGATATGAATGAGGACCACGTCGTTCTCTCTCGAGGTGAGCATCCTGCTGTGCGACTGAAGGTTAAAAAGCCGATGTTGGAAAATCAATAGTTGAATAACACAAGCATAACCTTAAACTCAAGTTCTGCATGTCTAGTTGAACTAGTCTTTACTTCCATTCAGTTCTTTGCGCTTTGCGGTGTGGTTTAATGGAAATAATGTCGACAATACTATTTGTAGCGGTTCTTCGATTGGTGTCAGTGGTATTTTCCGAAGTGATATGAATAACAAATGAATTGACCCCATAGATGATGTCATCTCTTTTCATAACTGAGCTAAAGTTTCACACGTTTGGTAAGTGTAATTTAAGGTATTTAATGCGTTGCAGGTCCTGGCCCTTCTCTTCCTGACACTGATCCCCTGGCCGGGGCCGTCAGTCTTCAAGATCACCTGCTCTCGTGACAATTCCAAAATCGTCAGGAAAGTCATACAAAACAAATGGCTCCCAGTTTTAGAAAGGTTTCAGGTAAGTACTTTTTGGAATACGAATTGTAATATGTTTTTGTAATTGTGATATGTTTGCTCTATCACTAGGAAGGCACGCTTGCAATGCGTTGGCTTGGAAACGTTAGCAAGACGCTTATTTTTGAAATAATATGAGATATATTACTTAAGTTTAATTTACAGAACAGGCATGAGTCAATTTTCTTTATTTCTATTTATTATGCAACTAGCGGCCTGTCCCAGCTTCGCATGGGTGGTCATAAACTTTTTGAACATTTTAGGATAAACTTAGACCGTGGGTTCGAGCCTCGTGTCTACTTATTTCATACGCCCTTCTCCTTGAGTGTCTCACCCCGTGCGTGACCCGTGGACCCGTTAACATTTTTAATTTCGTCATATCTTTTGAATGGAATGTCCGATTTGAAAAATTTAAGAAGTAATCTATAGGTATTGAAACCGTCTTAATTATGAAATGATTTATTTGGATAAGGATTAATACCAAGGTACAAATAAAGACCCTTTTCTAGCGGAGGCATTTCAATTAATTTTTTATAATGAAAGAACACTTATTGTGACATAACTATAATAGTTAGACATATGCTGTCGCGACATTTTTTGTAGATGATGACGTGTTCTACAAAATCGTAGTACATTATTTTGTTCTATCTTCAATAGTTTTCGCAGCGCACGCGATGTTATGTTTTTGTTTTCCACCTTGGGTTACATTATTGAAGTTTTAGTAAAGATCCCTGATTTTTTTGAAAATATAATATAGCCTATGTTACTCAGGGATAATGTAGCATTCTAATGGTGAAAGAATTTTTGAAATCGGACCAGTAGTTTTTGAGCCTTTTCGTTACATACAAAAATACAAAAATACAAAGTTTTCCTCTTTATAATATTAGTGTAGAAGTGTAGATAAATAGAATATCCAGCGAAAGGGGTAAGTTGTATCGTCCAGAACGAAAAATAAATTTGGTAGGAAAACTTCTTTGAATCAAAGTTACCAATATATTTGCTGGATCTTTGTAATGTTTTTGTCCAAAATAATAAGTAGTGATAGAAAATAGTATTTTATAGTTATCCATTAGGTATCACCTGTTCTTCAAGACTTGGTCGGGTGCAACTGGCACCTCGATTCACATAGCTTTAAGACGTTTCAAAGTGATCCTTGTGATTCAATCGAATAAATACCTTTTTACTTTGACTTCTACTACTACTACTACTACTTCATCGTCGAATATATTTGAAAATGGTGAACGATCCGCACACCCTGGCTTGATGATGGTTAGTAGTAAGTAATCTTATATCAGTAAAACTCTGAGATAAATTTAAACTGATATATTTAAGACTTATGATGTTGATTAAATGATAATGAGACGCGAGGTTTGCTTGACTACCGAACGCGAATTAATTCGATAATTTGGATATTTGTTTTGAAGGCACAAATTAATAAAGACAGCGTCTGCATGTGACATCAGCAAGTAGAATTAAAAAAAACGGCAATGCGTGAATAATTAACTACAGTAATACATAACAAAAAAATTTAAGATGCCACATTATTGGATTGTTTTACTTTATGAAATGCTATGTCGTATCGTAATTTTTTTACAAGACAAATATTTATTGTTTTGCATTGGCCATGTCTTGTCTTCATGTGAAAACAAATCTTATTCTATGGTATGAAGTCTAATGAATTCGGACCAGCGGCGGTGCTACAAAAACATTTGTGTGATGAACATAGATGTTTGTTCTCTGTCTGGGTGAAATTTGTATTATAAGTACGTATTTACAAAAAAAAAGTATTTAAGTATTATATCAGCTATCTTGTTCCTAGAGGTATATGACAAGCTTTGGCTTAGTTTGGGGCTAGATAGTGCTGTGGGGAAAGTCCACCAATATTTATTGATTTCTTCTTGTTTTTAGGTAAAATTGCCACTAGAGTGTCCGTTCCACCCAGCGCGGGACATATTCGCGCCTCAGCATGCCGCAAAGCTGCAGCACCGGCCGTCGCAGTGGACGTGCGCCTTCTGCGGCAAGTCCTTCTACGAGGAGCGCCACCTCGACACGCACTTCGACCAGCGACACAAGAACCAGATTAATAAGGTCTGTTATTCGCTATCATCAAGCCCGGTGTCACCGAAGGGTATGAGCGAGAAATGGTTAGCGGAACGGACTCCTTTTTAATGAAATAGGTTTACATTTCCACCAACAAAAAGTTTTATCTTTTGATTTCCACTGCAAAAGGGAAAGAGCTGAGCGAGTTCATTTCAACACTTTCTGCTCGCTCAGTCCTTTCCGCTCGACTATTTGTTGGTGGAAATACAAGTATGCAGTTTATTCTTGCGAGTTAAACGGAGTCCTTAAGGCGAATACAAAAGCTAATGTGACTCTCGCTCGCACGTTTCGACATGTTGAAAGATATAAAATCACTACACTCATTTTCGAAAAATCGCAATCAACCATCTTGTGTGCAATCACATTGCACACAGTTTAGTAAAAAAATCATTTTGATCGATAGATGTTTTCCTACTCAAAAGTTTGCTTTACTAGTTTTCGTTCATAAGCAAACTTTTAAGTAGGAAAACTTGTATCGATCAAAATGATTTTTTTACTGAAATGTGTGCAATGTGATTGCACACAAAATGGTTGATTGCGATTTTTCGAAAATGAGTTTATTGATTTTATATCTTTCAACATGTCGAAACGTGCGAGCGAGAAGTTGTTTGATAGTTGTCAGCCCCTTAATGGCTCCGCTCCGCTCGTGGTGGAGACCGGGCTTCAGTCTGTTTTTATACCTACTCAATTTTTTATTAGTAACAAGTTTTTCCCTTCCCACTGCACCCTTTAAGACGAACTAAAACTACTTAATTTTCAAATTCAACTATTATAATTTCGAGATATAATTTTTTGGTGACGATGGGCTTGTCACGTATGAAATAAAAAGGTTTCCATCCAAAGGTTGTCTGGAAGAGATCGCTCTTAGCAATAAGACCGCCCATTGTACCTTGTTTTTATGTCTTTTTATGTGTTTTTCTTTGTGTACAATAAAGTATTTATCTATCTATCTAAATATCAACTACTGCAAAATGTGGGCGTGTGTTAAATTATACTATAATGTTTGACTACCACCCCCTTAGACGTACTCAAGGAACCTTGCGTTCGTACTTGGTACTAAGAGAACTGAGGGGATATCTACCGTGGCTGGGTATCAAAGTCGTGAAGCTGTATCAGTATTTTTCATTTTTTCGAAGCTATCTTCTAAGCTTCATATTCCTATTTATTTAGACTTGACTGCTTTGAATGCGCGTGACGGTCAGTAAGTCATTCACGTAACGATTATATATTGCTTCTAGCCTATTGGCACAGCCCAGTTCTGTCAAAAGCTATATCATTAAAGCACATAGTTTGTTCTAGGCGGAGGACGCGGTTTGTCTAGCGGAGTACTGTGACATCATGCGGTGTCAGGTGCTGGTGGCGCACGGCCTGCTCAGCGGCGGCAGCGGCCCCACCACCGACATCGAGGTACGCCCAGCGAGGTGCTGTTGTAGTTAGGGATACGATAATACGTTTACTCGACTCAAGTCAAATTCGTTCGTTACTAGGCCCCTGATGATGACTTTGGTACTGTCAGACTAGGATCTCGATAGCATGGTGTCTTTCGAAACACGAAGGCTAAGGACTCACGAAGCGGTTTTCACCAGGCCCGCCATGGTTGCGGGCCCGCAGCCTTTGTAGAATACAGATATTTATGTAAAAAATTAAAGCACATTTCACGACGCGATTTACGCCCGCGGCGTGTGCGATTGTTTGCGGGTCCCGCTGCACCGGCGGTCATCTTGTACCGGCGGGCGCGGGTCGCGGTACCGCAGCCGCGGCGGGTTGCACCCGCGCGCTCTGCGATCGGTTGGCGGGCGACCGCAGTGGGCAGCGGGGGGCGCGGGGAGTACAGAAATCCTTAATCCTTCTTTAACTCATTAATAAGAGTAATAAATAATCCATAACGATCTCTTTCCGCAATTAGTGGATGCACCCAGAACCTTTTAGGCCTCCTTTTTTTCATTCTTCTGTGAAGTAAGCTCACAGCACCAGCTCGTTTCTAGTGTGTGTCCATGGCGGTCTGGAACTCAACTGATCGTTTAACCGCCCGTCTTGCGATAATCAACCGCCAAGCGGCGGCGTGGGTGAAAACCGCTTCGTGAGTCCTTAGCCTAAAGACTGTCATTCCCAGGGCTTGACTTTTTAAACCTATACGGTCAGTCAGCCAGAGTTGACGGGATATTCAGTATGGAGGTTTTTTTTCAACTGGGGACGTATTTTTTATTGGATCGTGCATTAATAGATTATGTCAGACAAACATTCATGGCCTGGCATTGGTGGTGGTTCTGGCATAAAATAGGACCCTTTCATCCTCCCTTAGGTGTCGTCACCCCAACTAAGGGAAAGCACGAGTAGATAGACAGCAGTATACTTCACCCTTGCCACAAGCACGACTATGGCGAACCCTCCTAAATATGGAGGAAGCTTATATCCAGTAGTGCAAATGACGATGCCTATTCCAAAAGCGTGCTCCTAAACGTGAGTTTTCCTACTAAATTTAGGCTTGATTGTAGGTTTGGCAAGACATGGAATCGGTGAAGAAAGCATTAGCGCCTGCCGCGCCGCGGAGCGTGGCTAAGGTCCCAAATCGCAGGAGACAACGCGTGCGGACCACACCGGCGCCTCCCGAGCCCGACTGTCCTAAGAGCGACGCGCACGTTGATGTCCTAGGTATTAATTAATTTTAATTTATTTATAGACCTATTTTCAACTATTTCTTTGGCTTATTATTTAATTTCAGTTCAATTCTTTATTTGTGAATTTTTTATTTGGTTATTAAAAGTCTGTACTTAATTTACTTTTTTCGGTCGTAATCGAACAAGAAGCATACATCCTGACTACTGACGTTTTATTTAGAGGTCTGTATAGGAAAAACATTATTTCTCAGAATCCGAAGAGAAAAGGACAGAGGACACGGAGAGCGAGTCCAACCAAACCGCCGAGCTTTGCGACGCGGACACCGTGGAGTCGTCACTACCCCCCGACAGCCGCCAGAAGAGGCTGGCAGACTTACAGGCGGAGAGAGCTGCCTGCGACCCAGCGCGTCTCCAAACACTCAAGGTCAAAACAGTGCTGAATAGAGTCGTTTTTTTATACTATTTGCTAAAGGAACATGCAGATAGCCTACCATGTTAAGTGCAAACAAAGCATTGCCTCGCAAGTCACGCACGATATGAAAGTGGCCTACGATGCACTGCCCTGCATCCATCAACTGTAATTTCACCGGCAACCACACCCTTCAAACAGAAACACAACAACGCTGCTTGGCAGCAGAAATAGGCGTGGTGGTAGTACTTCCCCACACAAAAACTACTCTCAAGAAGTCGATAAAATAAAGAAAATGTATTTACATACACATGCGTAAAACGAAGATGGTAATAACAAATAACAGTGAGGATCAAGATCCTCAATTTATCCCCAGATATCTTGGGCATCTTGATGACCAAGATATCTGGGGATAAATTGAGCAATCCGTGCCTGAGCATTACGGCCGTGAGCTAGTTCAATTTCATTCCCATTGTTCTGTTCTTGTTTTAAACAAATATTTTTTATCTTTCTTGGATACTTTCATATTTCTCTGTTTCCAGGTTCGCTGCGAAAAGATAGTGCATTCCTGCATAGCGACTCTTCTATTGCATCTAACTCAACATCAGTTCAATGAGCTCGAAGGTTAGTAGTTCGAGCGAGACAAGATAGTGCTACGCCGTAGCGGCGTAGAGCTATTTCGTAGCATCTTCGATCATGCAGCTATATTACTCTTTTATCATTTTCATATGCGAGCTTATATGTTATATAAAATAC
Organism: Chloroclysta siterata; assembly: GCA_932294275.1. Taxonomy (NCBI): domain Eukaryota; kingdom Metazoa; phylum Arthropoda; class Insecta; order Lepidoptera; family Geometridae; genus Chloroclysta; species Chloroclysta siterata. Next base: position 12,706,140 of record OW028600.1, on the reverse strand, counting down.
ATTCAGTACATAAACATATTGTTTTATATTAAATTTGCTGTTGTATAAGTAACCTTTAAGCTTTAAAGGCAGCTATTTATAAGCTGAATTATGTGTTGGCATTGTGCAGCTCTACTCTAACTCTAGACTAGATTATTTACAAGAAACATGTATTTTTTTAAATATCTAAGTCATTTTTACTTTTTTGTAGGTAAGAAATTTTTTGGGCTGTGGTCAGTCGTGCAATGCTCTTTAATTAAATGTCAATAAATATTGGTTGACATTTCATGCTCTATGTAGCCCTAAACTATATATAATATTTTTATTTAAATACAAAATTACATCAGGCACAGAAAAAACATCTGTTCATCCCAGAAATGTAAGTCCTTGGTAGGAATTGGACCCACATCCTACAGCGCACAAAGCAGAGCTACTACCAACTGAGCTGCGAGTGTGGCGCGCGTGTTTCAGACGAGATGCAGCGAGCTGTATGTTGGTACCTGAGCTGTGACCGTTACTGGCAAGACACGGCGCCTACCGCGCGGGCCTTCCCTTGGCCACTTCTGTTGGCGCTCGCCACGGGACTAGCGTTAGCGCTGTGTATGTGCTACTATATTATTTGGATCGTTTTTGAGTGAGTGTTTTTGAATAATCCTTCTACTATTATATAAGTGAGATATTTGGTTGTTTGTGGCTAAATCATGCCGCAACGGCTGTAATAATCTAGACTTGGAAATGACAAGGTATTTTCAACTTACAAATCTGTTATGTAAATGAAGTGACCGATAAACAAGCTGTCCTTTGGCGAACCACGTGACTAGGCTGCGCAGAACTCGTTTCCTAAATTGATTTTGCGCAGTTCACGTGGTTCACTTTTAGCGGACTTGTTTGACACTTACTACACTTGCATCGCATATAGCGCACCTTATTTTAATTTTACCTTTAATATAAAATACTTTTATAACAACAACTTGTGTAACTTAAACTGAAACTTCCATAACCATGCCTGTTTCTGGCGCCAAGTCTGTTTCGGTTTGAAGGGTGTGGTTGCCAATGAAATTACAGGCCATACGAGGCTTCAGAATGCCTTAAGTTGATGGACGCAGGGCAGTGCAACGTAGGGCACGTTCATCAGGACATCATTTGCTTGTTCGATCAGCAAGTAGTATAAAAAAAACTATTTACTCTACGAGGTAGGTAGTGTAGGAAATGATTGCTTGGCTCTAATTTTTCAGTTCCGAAGAAGGCAGTGTAGCAGGTAGCGCCTCCGTTTCCATGACAACGCACTCGTCGCCCACGCGCGCGGAACGCTTGGCTGCGGAGGAGGCTCTCCTGGACGACCCTGACCATGATGACCACTACATCTACGTGACCTACCCTCCCGAGCTCAAGAGACGACTTCTGGAGAGGTATGCCGCGAACCAATTCACACTTATCGTACTCTCGCCTTACATCAGGCAGACCAGGGTTGATTGAACTGTAGGATACATTTTGACAGCCCCTTTCTTTGTTTCGATATTCAGTAAATTTACGTTACTAAATTCAAACATTGCTCATTTGCCATGTCTCTGTTAGTCTGACTCAAAGGGTACCTCCCTTTGGAAAGAGATGGCAATAGTTTAGCATTGTTTATCTTTTGTCAGATTTTTTATAAGTAACATCATTGAAGTCAGCCCTTATTCTTCGTCATTCTTTAAATAATATTTTCACGTCAACCAATAGAGATGATAATAAATAAAAATCGTCTCTACAGACACGGTAGACCTTCCCTCAGATCTTAAATCGTCACGAGAAAAAAAACAGAAACCACTTCACGATTTAAATCCATAAGCACGGTTGATACCAAGTACCAACACTGTTTGAGGCTATCTAAAGGGGTCGGGAGTGCATTTTTTACTTTAGACCTACGGCAAAAAAGACAGTTCTTAGAAAAGTTATTAGTTAGCACTTACCCGTGGTTTAGTTATTAAATAATTACATAACAGCACATTGTTTCAACTTCTAGTATCACTTCTAACTTGCACATAATTTTTATATTTTTTATTTTTTTATGTACCAACAACGTGTGGTGTCGATTTGTAGAGTTATTTTTGAATTCTCAATAAAAAAAAGATATACCTATACGATGGATGTCAGATTTAGATCAGCTAAAGTTCTGGGCTTGTATTCCGAATTATAACTCAAACTGAATCAAGAAGCGAGCATTTTTGATGAAAGTTCATGAAAGAAAGCTGTCACAAATTATATGCTTGAATCTCGATTCGTGCTTGAGCATCATATGTTTAAACATGTACTAAAGTAAGACTAGATACCGACCGTCATATTGTATGAAAACCACATGAGTAATAAATTAGTATATAAGATGAATTTTGAAAGTAGCGCCTATGACGTAAGGAGTAATAGGTTAGCGTGGTATCGGCATGTAATTTTACGAGAAGATTGTTAGGTATGAAGAAAGATGAAAAGAGGCAGACTAAAGAAAAGATGGATGGACTGTGTGAAAGATGACATGAGTAAGAAAGTAGACATAAGTCCGATATATCAAAACGTAACTTATATCGGATATGGGTAAGATATCATACCATATCGATATTCATATCAACATATCCGATATCATAAAAACTATTCAAAACCTCAGCTGTTACTAAAGACACGAACAAAACGAAAACTTCACCAACCAAACGATATGAATCAAACACACCAATTGATATTCGCTACCTCCCTTTCTAAGTATGAATTGTTTTACTGGTAAAAAAGAGATGAAGCGAATATGACGTAACAATAGCTAAATAGTTTGCGTTTGTCGTTTCGTTGTTAGTTTGCCTTAGCTAAAAATCATGTTACCGTTTGCAACCCCTACGACTGATATCGATATCAGAAAACCGTTTTCTATATCGATATGCAAACTGTATATCGGTTAGATAACCGTTTGCGGGAAAAAACGAAAACGCCCATGTCTATAAGAAAGGCGTGAGCACCGAGACGACGAATGATAGATCAGAATGGAAGAAGAAAACCTGTTGAGCCGACCCCACTTAGCGTGAGACGAGAGCAAGAAGATCATGAATCTATGTATATGTAGGGACATGTAATTATGAATGTGGAATGTGTGTATGTCAATCCCAATCCCCAAAAACTGCAACAGTTGCTGCAATAATCAAAACCTATTTGTAGTTACTGTAAAACACACTTTTATCTGAAACCAATTTATTGAAAATGTCCCTTATAAGATTCACATCCGTATCGATCGCCAGTGCGCAGTAACTGGCGACCGCTCGTTCAATCGTTTCTCACGCACTCTATATTGCTGACATACACACATTCCACATTCATACTTACATGTCCCTACATATATGATGAGCATCGTTTCAGAATACGAGCCCTTGAATAGACATCGCTGTGTAAATGTTCCTTAAGGCGAAGACAAGACCTAATGTACCTCTCGCTCGCACGTTTGCTTTACTAGTTTTCGTACTTATGCAAACTTTTGAATAGGAAAACTTGTATCGATCAAAATGATTATTTTACTAAAATTTGTTTGCACACAAAGTTGATAGCGATTTTTCGAAAATGAGATTAGTGATTTTATATCTTTCAACATGTGGAAACGTGCGAGCGAGAGGTACATTAGCCTTGATGTAACTGTTCCTACGTAGATTTAAATATTTTTTAGAATAAGGTGGATACTAATATTTGTTCATTGTTATAGCTGCTACAATAGAACGACCCGGCTCTGAGATCCCGCCGCGTCTGCATGCGTTTTGTGCCGGTGCAGTAGGCTAAGTTAGTTGTAGCGACACCTTACTGACAACTAAGCCCGTATTTTGAAATAATATTCAAAAAATCCGACTCCACAATGAAAAACTCGCAATAAAGAATCTCGATTCATACTAGAATATTGTTTCAAAATAAGAGTTTTTTTTAATAGGGTCGAAGTTCACTACCCTTTCAAGCCGGTTAATTCTTTAAAGATATTCCCATTTTAGACAACTGACCGCTTACATTTGTTAGCTGCCTTAATTGTGCGTGAAGGGACAAATATTAACAAGTAATGTTTTTGAATACGACCTATAGAAACTAGTTAGCTAGATAGTCTGATGGTGGCACTTCACATCGCTATTCTTGAACGTATTCGTCGTATTTTCCCAAATATGACGACGTGTAGTAAAGATGATAGATAACTCTTTATTGATTACCACAACAAATAATGATACACATTTTTACTTAAAAACTAACAAGAGAGGGGGGGGGGGGGAGTCTTGTGTGGGTTTAATTAATATATATACCTATTCTATTTTTAAAGTAGGTATCACCTACATAAACTTACTTAAAATACATAAACATTACACAAATAATAAACACACACACAGAGAAGTTAGTAGACTATTCGCCTATATTTTACGAGCAAGACGAGTAAGCAAATAAAAACGCGAATAGCGATGTGAAGTGCGACTTTCATATAGCTACATTGGGGCGACTTACTGTACCTTATATCTTAAAAACTTTCCTATTACTAACTAAGCTGAATTTTTCTATTTTTGCAATTCTTCTGAGGTCCGACTCTTTTTTTTTACGGGGAAAACAATAATACGGGTAATTAAAGTGGAATAAAATATTGGTATTTATTTATACTATGTTATCGGTATAAGGTTCAGAGTCGATATTTACTCAAATAATTACATGTTACTATGTAGAAAATTGGGAATCTCAAAACTGTATGCAAATTTTAAAATTATTGTAGTAAGCAATATAAGAAATATTTTTAGTTGGTAGTTTGCTTAGAAAAACGGTGCCTAATTTTTTTTTATAATTTTATTCAGAATGTTCTTTTTCGTAGATAATTTCTAAGAAAAATGTACATATTGACTGCGTGTACCTATTTATATATAAGTACGTTCTTGTATCTATAAGAGTTTTAAAATGAGCTGGACTACATTTTAAAAATAAACATCGTTGTATCCTATGATTGTGGAGGATGGACGGACTTTTGTACTAAACTTTTGTGGAATAGAGACACTGCAGTCAAGCTGTTGTGTGTAAGTAAAACATTCCGGTAAATTGTTTTCTATGTTTATTCTTCATAATCGGAATGCTTCGAAAAATGCTGCTTTAAATTGCTATTACATTATATCACATTATTACAATTTTATCTGAGTTTTTAATTTTGGAGTTCAAGGACGACACATTTTTCTTTTTCTACCGGTCCGCCATGACAGGGCGCGTAAAAACTTCTTACTTTTTAATTTTAAAATGTTTCTAACATAAAAAATACTAATTACTACAGATAATACATAATTGATTGGCGACATACCCCCCTTTTGGCACGCTTCTGTAATTTCTAAGTGCCCAAATAATGCTAAAAAAGCCAATCAGTTAACTAAACGAAACTCTTTCTTTTGACCAAAATTCTTTAAAATCTTCAAAGTATATAAAAATATTTTGTTCATAAAAAATCTTACTTATCAACTATAATGAGATCCATTTTTATAAACTAGTTCAACATTAGAATAATCTTCAATAAACAGATACCATTTTAGTTATACAATAAAAATCAGATTAAAAATTAAATCAACAAATTAAATGTATCTTCAATTAGCCAACTGAACCACAATCACACTGGTTCGCTTGGCGATATCTTCAGTTTAACAAGATCGAAAAAATCTTCTTAGATATAAAATTTAATAAACAAATACTGTTTATCTTAAACTGTCCAACTGAACCACAATCACACTGATTCGATTGGCGATACACAACCCCTCCCCCTTAGGCACGCCTCGTAAAATCAAAGTGCCTGAACACCGAGAGCCGATCGACTTAAGATTGAGACCTAACCTCGACAGGTAAACGCATAATTTTATTGCTGGGCCTTCGGAACGTACCTCCTGTAGCCTTTACGTCTACTACCCTGACTCGATTGTCTTTTCCGGGAAAAGTAGCCTTGATAACACCTCTGGGCCACATATTGCGCGGTAAAGTTCCATCAACAATGATAACTAAATCTCCTACTTTTAGGTCTTCATCGCAGTCTTTTCCTGTCCTAGGTAAGAGGTCTGGTAGGTATTCCTTAAGCCACCTTTGCCAAAACATATCAGCTAATCGTTGGGCTATTTTCCACTGCTTTCGTAACATCAAATCCTTGTCGTCAAACCTACCGGGCAGTGGAACACCTGAAGAAGATCCTAACAAAAAGTGATTGGGTGTGAGTGCCTCCGCATCATTGACGTCGTCTGACACGTGTGTAAGGGGTCTACTATTAACAGTATGTTCGGCTTCGACTAACAGCGTCACTAGGGTTTCTTCCCGAGGAGCACGTTCATGAAGTGTGGCGTATAATGCTTTCTTAATGGACTGCACTAGTCTTTCCCAGGCGCCGCCCATATTCGCGGCAGTAGCTGGGATGAAATGCCATTTTATACGCGAATTCAGCAGTTCTTGCTGAAAGTTATCGTCTTTCACGAGATCGTTCCAGGCTTTCTTCAACTCCGTATCAGCGCCTTTAAAATTTGTGCCGTTATCAGAGTATATGTCAGTAGGACATCCTCTTCTGCCTATCATCCGTCTTATGGCCATGATAGCCGAGTCTGAGGTAAGACTAGATGCTAACTCGACGTGAACTGCTCGAGTGACCATGCAGGTGAATAGGGCTCCGTAGCGTTTCTCGCGTCGTCTGCCTATGGCTACTTCAATTGGACCAAAATAGTCCAAGCCGCAGTGAGTGAACGGGCGTTTATGATGGTCCAGTCTACATAGAGGTAAATCACCCATAATCGGTGCAGAAGGTGTCGCGCGTCTTATTTTGCAGAATTGGCAATGATGTGACACTAGTCTGAGCGTAGATCTAAGTTTGCTGATGTAAAATTTCTGTCTGATTTCATTCAACACGGTTTCGGTACTAGCGTGATGTTGCTTCTTATGATAATGTGAGATAAGCAGCTTTGTGTAGACGTGAGAGTGATCCAGTATAATAGGTCTCTTGCAATTCTCTGGAACTTCTGGCGCTGAATCGATTCTACCTCGAGCACGTAATATACCGTCATCATCAAGATAAGGACATACTTGTAAAAGTATGCTCTCTTTATTCTGTACATTATTCTTTATCTGGCTAATTTCTTTGCTGTAGCTGTCAAATTGAGATTTCTTTATTAATATCTTTTCCGCTTTTTCTAGTAATTCGACGGTAAGTTCACGTTCGTTCGTCTTTCTGCATTTGTTGATAAAGAGTAAAACATAAGCCGTAGCTCTTGTAAGTCGCTGCAGTGATGAAAATCGAGTGAAATCGGGAACTGGAAATTCCAGCTTGAGAACTATGGTGTTGACTTTCTCTTCTATTATTGTTTCTGGAGCCGGTTTTGGTATTTCTTTTTCTTTAGGCCATAAGTGTTGCTGTTGGTATAAGAAATTCGGGCCGATAAACCATCTATCTTCAGATGAAAAATTGCAGGCTGCGATGTCTCTTGTTGCCATATCCGCTACATTGTCAGCTGTCGGTACCCATTTCCACTGAACCGGTGAAGATAGATCATCAATGGCTGCAAGGCGATGACCAACAAATGCTTTGTATTTTCTAGGGTCAGACCGGATCCAGGCAAGCGTAGTTCCTGAGTCGCTCCAGAAATGCTTCTCATGCAATTTGACTGCGTGTTCATCTTCTACTGTCTTCGCTAGTCTTGCACCTAGAAGAGCTGCTTGTAGTTCCAGCCTTGGTATCGACATGGGCTTGAGTGGAGTGACTTTGGCTTTAGCTGCGACTAATGCTATCTTGACTTCTCCGTCTTCATATTGGTAACGTAGATAGCATGCAGCTGCGTAGGCTTTCTCGCTCGCGTCACAGAACGTATGCATATCTATGCGCCATGGATCTAATCGCGTTGAGTAACATCGAGGTATTTTACATTCCTTTACCGAAAGTAGTTCACGTATCCACGTCTGCCATTTCTCAAACTGCTTATCTTCTATTTTGTCATCCCAGTTTACTTTAGTTCGCCATACTTCTTGAAGTAGAATCCTGCCCTTCACTGTTAGTGGTGTCACCAGTCCTAAAGGGTCAAACACACTCATTACTACAGACAGCATTTGACGTTTAGTAGGGCATTCTTGACATGTGGCGATGTTGGGTGGAACTCTATGCATTGACATGTTAAATGTCAACGTATCTGTAGCTGGTTCCCATACCATTCCGAGAGTTTTGTTCTGTAGTCCAGCTTCTGGAGAAAGGTCGATGTTTTCGTGTGCTCTCTTTTCCTCTGGTATTGCCTTTAAAAGGGCTTCGGAATTACTAGCCCAGCTCCTTATATCGAAATCGCCTTGACTGTGTATAAATATGATTTCGGTGGCTCGTTGTATGGCTTCGCTTTCGTGGTCAAAACTATCCAAGTAATCATCAACATAATGGTTCTTTATGATCGCTTGCACTGAATCAGGATATTTATCCTGGAATTGACGAGCATTTTTATCTTTCACATATATGGCAGAACATGGGGAGCATGTGGCACCAAATAACATAGATCTCATTTTGCATACCTTGGGAGGGTCAGAGTCTGTGGGTTCTCTCCAGAAAAATTTCTGGTAATTCTGATCCTCTTCTTTAATTTTTATTTTCAGAAACATGTCCCTAATGTCCGCTGAAGCACCAATACGCTTTAGACGGAATCGCCATAATAAACCCAATAAAGATTGTAACATATCAGGACCGGTAAGTAATCTGTCGTTGAGAGAGACTCCCTTGGTTTTGGCGGCTGCATCAAAAACCGGCCTGACTTTCCCTGGCTTGTTTGGATTTACTACGGCAAAATGCGGTAAAAACCATGACTTTGTATCATCAACACTTTCGTTAGGCTGTGGTTTACAAACTTCTGCATACTGATTTTGAAAAAGTTTTCGCATTTGTTCTGTGTATTTATTACCTAAATCAGTATCTTTTTTCAATTTTCTTTCTAAAATTTCAAATCTTTTTAATGCCATACTTCTGCTACAGTTTGGTAAGATGATGTTATCATTTTGCCATAACAACCCTGTTTCCCATGTAGTCCCATCAACGCGTTTTGTAGTGGACTGTAAAATTTCGATTGCTCTTTCTTCGATGGGGTTACACCGAACTTTAGGTTGAATACCTAAACTGTCTAACTCAAAGCTATGTTTAATCAGTGTATGGAGGTCTTCATCATGGTTATTAGCATCACAGTGTAAAATTCTTGAGTCATTGTGGTGCACCCTGTATACAACATGATTGCGACTAATCTTAGATACATTTCTAACAGAGCTGATACAGCCATGCAAAACCCACCCTAGTGAAGTTCTTGATGCTACAGGTTGGTTAATTTCCCCAGCACATATCTCTTGAGTGATAATTAGAGGCCAATTGTCTTGGCCTATAAGGATTTTTGGAACACCATGTGAATACCAATCTAGCTTATCCTGCAACTTTTTGATGTGTTCAAATTGGACTAATTTTGTTTTAGTTACTGTTTGAAGACCTAACTCTAAATCATTTTTAGTCCACCCCTGTATATGAAAAGTTTCACTGTGTGTACCACTAATAGAAAACTTAATTCCCTGGCTATTTTCTATCACACTACCCCCTAGACCTTGTAAGTGAAGAGACTTACTGGGGCCCTCTGAACCAATTTCTTTAGCTAGGTTGCTGTTGATCAGTGTGATGGTGGCTCCCTCATCTAGTAATGCAAATGTTTTCACAGATTTCAAAGGACCTGTCACAGTCACTGGCAAAACTTTTAAATAGGCTGTGCTACTTGTAAAATTACTATCAGAACAGTTGTTTAGTTGTTGAGGTGGTTCATTATTTGTCTGTGAATTATTATTAATTTCTTTTCTCAAGAGTCTGTGCAGGTACTTTGAAATTTTACAATTTTTACCTATATGTTTGTATAATACACACCGTACACATAGCTTATTGTCTTTCACAAATTGCCATCGATCATCAACAGATTTTTGGATAAACAAATCACACTTTGGAAGGACATGATCACCATCACATAATAAACACTTGGAAAGTTTTGTACCTTGTTCTGTAGATGTTGCATTGACACTGTACCTCTGGGATGCTCTGGCTGCAGACAGGCCTGCTGCTGGCTCGGGCTGGGAGGCCGCACTAGCAGGCTGGGATTGGTTGTCCAGCTGATGAGTTGGTTTGCTCGGGGTGGAAGACACAAATGGAGCGAAGCGAAGACATCTTTCAGCTTCAAGTTTCAGGAAAGCTGATAATGAAACCAGGATTGGTGAGGAGTCACTGTGTAATGTTTCAGCATAAACATAGAACTTATCCCTGGTATAGCTGTCTAGCTTCTGTATTATGGTGCTGTAAATCTCTGGGTTCTGAAGATGTTCAATTCTGTCGAGGGTTTTGATGGTTGTAATGCAATTGTTTACTGTGCAGGTAAATTTGGCGAGGCTCTGAGTATCTGATGTGTTAATGTGTGGCAGGTTTTTTAGGCACTGTAGTTGTTCATTTATAATACAATGTTGGTTGCCAAACCTCAGTTCTAACGCTGCCATCACTTCTTTAGGATCAGTGTTAGTAATCAAAAGTGAACTCACAGTATTTCTTGCTTCACCTTTCAGAGTTGCTCGAAGTCTCCTTAAGTTATCAACCATGCTGAGTTCTTCTGCATCTTCATTATAAGCGGCTTTGAAAATAAGCCATTCAGAGGCCTTACCATCAAATACTGGCAGCTTGAGAGACTGCGTGGCTCGGTGACTCTTGTGTAGGGCAGCTGCTAGGAGTCTTACATCGTTTGAAGATGTCATGACATTGGGTACAGGTTGTACATTTGTGACACTTTTTACTGTAGGGAGGGGGGACGCTCTCAGAGGCTGTGGTGGTAAAGAGTTAATCTTAGCAGGAATTGCTGTTTGCACCATAGTAGTGTCAACCCATTTGGCCACATCATATGAAGACTCACTGTTGGTGCCGTCTTCTTCCTCTTCTTCCATCAGTTGCTTGTCTATGCTTAGCTTTTTTAACATGCTTTCTTCCATAAGTTTGGCTTTCTCTGCAGCCAACCGAGCTATAGCCATCTCTTCGGATGCTTTCAGCTTAGCCGCCGTAATCTCGTCGATAACTTTCTTCTCAGCCTGTAATATTTTTACTTTCTTGAGGCTGAGACTTGATGACTTTGATTTGGTCGACTTAGCTTTGGCTGTAACTTTTTCGAGCGGTGTAACTTTTTCTTGAATTGACCGATCGTCTTTCTCTACCTTGGTGGCGCCGACGGTGACTTGTTGCTGGAGTTTGAAGGCGTCGGGGCCGGCGCCGGTAGCTGCAGAGTCGCCGGCTTGTTTTCCGTTACTCTGTGATTGAGAACGCGTGGACGGCATGGTAAGAGCTTATATTTTCTTCTGTTTCCTTGTGATCGTTGGCCTCAAGGGCTCTCGAAGGACCATATGTGTAGGATGGACGGACTTTTGTACTAAACTTTTGTGGAATAGAGACACTGCAGTCAAGCTGTTGTGTGTAAGTAAAACATTCCGGTAAATTGTTTTCTATGTTTATTCTTCATAATCGGAATGCTTCGAAAAATGCTGCTTTAAATTGCTATTACATTATATCACATTATTACAATTTTATCTGAGTTTTTAATTTTGGAGTTCAAGGACGACACATTTTTCTTTTTCTACCGGTCCGCCATGACAGGGCGCGTAAAAACTTCTTACTTTTTAATTTTAAAATGTTTCTAACATAAAAAATACTAATTACTACAGATAATACATAATTGATTGGCGACAATGATACAACGATGCATTCTTGAAAATCAAAATAAAACGGCATTAATTCCTTCCTCCTTGACTGTATAAATTGGTATTTAGTTTTTATAAACTCATTTATTGTTGTGAATATCGACCAATTTAGGTTATACTTAGCATGCGTTTTAACCTTTGAAATACCTACGACATACAACATTTTCTATATTTCCTGGATCCCAGGCAAGACGATGGGTTTTCAAAGGTCAAATACAAGCCTTAAATCGCTTAAAAAAGACTAAGTGCCTATTCCACCATCTCCAAGGAACGCCCGTTAGATAAAAATATTTCCGTCTTCTACAATAATTTTTTTGACGGATAGATTAATCAAGAGATTGTGAAACGGGCACTTACTAAAGTCGATTAGTTACTGCTAATTTTAAAAATACCAGATAAATATTATGTAATCGTACAAATAATGTACCTAGTGCTTCTTTAGGAAAAGTCTTTTAAAAAATGTTGATAATCGTTATTACCAAAATGGAAACTAACTTTTAAAAAACACTACAGTTCACTATTTCTTATTACCAGCACCTTCCTGATTTTAAGAATGTAAAAAGTTTGTCAAATAAAATTCTTAATAAAACATGTCATTTTTTATTTGGCAGTCTTCGCAATAAATTAACGTAAAACGTAGCAACAACATTAGCATTATGCACCACTTATATATAAGAACTGTACCCCAAGTATGAGTTGTGATTACCATATTTGGTTTTTCGTTTTTGTTCCGTGTTCATTGCGGGTTTTGTATGAAGACACAATAGAGATACCGATACGGAACTTTATGTTCTACTACTAATTTTCATCATACTTGCAACATAAAGTTCCATATCGGTATCTCTATCGCGTCTTCATACAAAACCCGCAATGAACAAGGAACAAAAAAAAACGAAAAACCAAATATGGTAAGCAAAACTCATACTTGGGGTACTGATCACGAATCGTATATAAAATCTTACAAAATTTGTGTCTTTTACATAGTTATTTTAGATTTAAAACAGGGTGCTTCAATGAGCGTGACCCGAAGAAATGATGATACAATTTCCAATATCTATGGTTGTTATAGTTTAACTACAATCGATCGAACATCGAATCAGCAATTGAATAATCAACGAATCTCCCTGTACAAAGTAGGTAAATGCATTTACCTTGGAAGCTCTATACATATTTGACTCCTTTCCAAACTGCATTTCCATCAATGAGGCACTTGCAACCGCAACCAGTAGGACAGGTATCTCTTTCTGCGAACCTACAACAAAAGTATACAAATATATCGTTGTATACCACTCACAACTATTAGTAGTGGCCCTATCTTCTACGCTGTAGGTTGTGGGTTCGATTCCCACCGAGAACAAACATCTGTGTACGTGTATTTTTAGCAAGTAAATGTAGGTATACATTACACTAAATAAAAAAAACCAGAAATAAACATACACGGATAATTTTTGTAGGTATCATCAAAAAAATAAAGGCAGTTGAAGAAGAGGCTTTTTTACATAGTAACCACAAAGTTATGGAAGTTTGTTTATCACCAAAAACGCGCATGAATTTTGGACGCAGTGTTGGTACTAGAAAGTGTATTAATTTTTTGACACAATGTACTAGATATATACTGTTTAGTACACGGCTGCAAGCCTCTGAGCAGAGTACCACAATGTCTCTCACTTACACACACGCCAAACCTACAGCAGACATATTCATTGATAAGTAGGCTGGTTACTAGGTAGGTACCTATCTACTCGCAGCGGTACAGCGCACAGTATGACAAATGACCCGAAAATCGGACATCACTCTTTTATGATACAAATCGAAACTTTAAGCTGTTTTTAATGCTAGAGTAGAACTCCCAGAAGTCAATTCAGTTTAGAACTCGAATAATATTTTTTTTTAGAAAATTATAGATTTTCAGAAAATCGCGAAAATAAAGGAACTGCAAAACATATTTGTACATTTATTTTTAGGGTAAAGTGGCATTATATACAGGGCATTTTATAAGCTAAGCAAAATAGTTTTAGCTATAACAGTAAAGTTAATATGCTTATTTTTTTGATTTTTACATTTTATTTTTTTTCTCCTATACCATTAGTGATTAGCACCTGATATCTATCTCAAAACATTCTTCGTAACTGTATTGTTACATGTACAAAAAATCACACGCTAATCTATCAGGAAATCGAAGATATGAGGTTTCTATGGTTTTCAATAATTTCTATGATATTAGGGTTGTCACAACAAGATCATAAAAAATTTACTAGAGAAAATTATAAACCGAGTATGCAAGTATGAAATTTTGTATTAAACACGAAAAGGATTTTTACTCGACTGTGAGGACGAAGGATTATGTTACGTTTTCTATTTGTAGAGTTTGCGTGTCCATGTGATCAAATTCTACGAGACTTGATGTTTCGTCGGCTTCGACGTGCGACTGAATAATTCTGTTAAAAGTATGGGAAAGTGAACTCGATAGAGAAACGAACGCTTCTCTTTGTGATACTTGAACTGGAGAAAGGGGGTAGCTTAGTTTTCTTGTCTCGTGAACGCGATTGTATGGAGGAAAGGCATTAAAACCTTTATCTTTGAGGTCTTGATGCAAAAATGATATGTCTCAACTGAGAATTTCCTATCTATATAAATAACTAAAGTTCCTTCTGCAGTGTAAGGCGTTGGAATTGTTTTCAATTTTGCTGCTACTTTGGTTGGTCTTGTTGGACTGAGAAAAAGAGATGTACTGATTACATATTTTAAGTCTTTTGCCGTATTTTTATTTAATTTTTGCCCTTCTATTTCTATTGTTTCTCCAAAAACTTTAATAAATATTTCGGCTGGCTCCTTTTCTAATAATGATGATAATCGTTTACGACTTCTTAGTTGTTGTCTTGTACTGAGCGCGTTATATAATGAACCCCTGATTTGACAATCATCGCTAACTTCAAATCTAGAATCAGGTTCATTAATGCAACTTGGGCAGGCATATAACTAAGATTAGGATATGCACATCAACGCAACTGGGCCCGGTACAGGAACATTGGAAGTGTCCCCTTGACGACTTTCTAGAGTTTTCTTTTCAAAATCTGAAAATTCCTTATCTCGTAAATCTGTGCTGAGAATTAAGTCTGCTTTGATTGTATAAAGAATCGAATTTTGCAGTAAATTTTGATACATATACTTTGATGTCGTTATCATTTTTATAGTCATCACTCATCATTGAACGATAGACTGTTTAATATAGCAGCTGTCCGATATTCTAAAGGTAAATCTCTCGGTCGAGTATTTTTGCCTTTTTGCTTAGCCAAATTAATTAATACCTGGTAGGCTTGAAGTCTCGTAAATACAGATTCTTCTTCTCCTTTCGCACTTGTGGATACTCCCGGAGGTTGAAGAGCACCGGCTGTGGCGTTATCCACAGCATCATTGATAGCCACTCGTGGACTAACAAGAGGGTTGGCGCCCTCTTGTCCCCCTAACACTAAGTCAGCCTTGGATCAGGAAATTCTGCTATATCGATTGGTGTTTGTGAGAGTTTAGATTTATAAAGTCAGATTACCAAAAATAAGCCTAAAATATTGATTGTAAGTACCTAAAATGAACAGAGATTCCTTCCTAGAGAGTATTGAGAAAAAGAGTAATAACAGTGATATAAAAAAGATTAGAAAAGATTAACACTACATAGTACCAACCCTAACAACAAAACTTTAAAATTCAATAACTCCGAATTCCTACGTGTTACGCATCTGATATTTAACAGGCACGTTAACATAGCACTAATGAACACTGTGAGTGAAAATGAAGTGCTAATATCTAAAGAAAACAGCGCAAAAAAATAATTTCAAAATTACTAAAAAAATTATATAACTTTCTTTATTGTTCATCTAGAAATCAATTATATGTTTCCAAAAATAGCAGTTAGTTGATTTTATAGCGTGCTCTTATTGAAACTTTTAAACTTTGCTTACATAGAAAGTTACAGCATTTCTTTTAGTTTTCTCTGATATACAGAGAAAAATAAATAAAAAATCATAACTCCTATTCTAAACTGAATTGACTTCTGGGAGTTCTACTCTAGTATTAAAAACAGCTTAAAGTTTCGATTAGTATCATAAAAGAGTGATGTCCGATTTTCGGGTCATTTATCATACTGTGCAGCGGCAGCTCAGCAACTGCGTTGCATAAACGCAACCCTAAAAATGGTGGTGAAAAAATAAATAAATGTCTATATCTGTATGTGTGTATATATTTTACCACTTGAGCATGTGTTGCGCGTGTCCGGCGTGCGAGCAGTATGCGCAGGCGCAGGCAAGGCCGCGCACCGGCCGCGCGCACACCGCGCAACGCAGCGCCGGCGCGCGGCACGCGCCGCACGCGCCGCACGCGCACCACGACGCCTCCGCCGCGATCTGCTTCGGCAGGCGTGCCTCGTACTTGCACCGCACCAACTTTAGCACCTACGGAATAAGATTCATTTTAGAACGAGCAATTTCGAGATCTGCCGCAACCACCGCAGCAACTTTAGCACCAACGAAATAACGGAATCTTATTATAGAGAGGGGAATTATAAAACGATCGAATAAAACAAAAAATAGCGACTGTTTCGATGTTAGGATAAGTTAGAACATATAAACTACGCACGAGGCGAGCGAAGCGTGCCGCGGCAGCGGCCGCCGAAGTGCCAGAAAAGATTTTTTTATTTAGAATAATCTCTGAATTATATCGCACAAGACGAGGCATCGTTTTGGACAGTTCTACTCAAACAAATATTAGGTCGCTCAAATATTATGAAGCTTCTCATTTTGTATTTTAAGTAACTCAAATTAATGTTTGTAAGTTGCTGTTCTGTTGATTTCTCGTCACTCGCAATAATAGCTCACTTAGTAATACTATAACGTAAATTAATTATTTTTGACACTTAAATTTTAATTTACAGTCACTCGTTTTAATACTACCCTAATACCGCACCACGCTACCTCCGCCGCGATCTGCTTCGGCAGGCACGCCTCGTACTTGCATCGCACGAACTTTAGCATTTAGCACCCGCAATCTCGCCACCTCCGGTCTTGTCAAGCAAGTCTTGTGCTTGCTACAACTTTGACATCCCGTCTATGTTTTTGACGCCTAAATAAAATCTGCTATCGCTCGTGCTCCGCTTGTTGTCAAAAACGAAGACTGCACGTATTTGCTTTTGAAGTCTTTATTTTAACTTGATGGATAGCGTTACTCAGAGACGGTAAAATAGGCGCAAACAGAATGTTCAACGATATGTTAAAAAACTTACTTCAGTTTTCTTGTAAATCAGTTGCCATCTATGCAGCACATCAGCGTACACTCTCTTGAAACAGTAGTATAAATGCACGGTCGCTTCGTCCAGTACGCAAGACGACGTCCGATCGGATTTAGACGCACTCGAGTCCGTATAGAAGTTTTCCGCTTCCGAGCACGAGTTGCTTCGTACTATAGGTACAGTCCACCCGTCTGCGCTGATCTCGCTGTACTGGTTTACTGTGTTGTATGGAGATGTGCCGTTGCCCTAAAAAAATGGTTTAATGTAGTGATAGAAATATTGCGATAACCGATAGGCCGGTCCCGAAAAGAATCATAAAAAAATCAAGCCGCTTACGACTATAATGCCAGGTTCAGAAGATAGAATGTTTATGAATTTCAAAATAGGTGGCGCTAGTAGAAATTTATCGAATTAACTAGTAGTACACATATCTGGGGCCTAATCACGAACAGATTTAACGTTATTCGCGTAAATGTATCGTATCGTATGCGTACCAAAAAATAAGGTTGAATATAGGTACGATACGTTAACGCGACAAATGTCAAAATGTATTCGTGATTAAGGCCCTGTTTAGAGAGGAACGTATAACGGTATTTCCTTTCGCGGTTTTTGCTTATTCGTTTTTCGACTGGGTTTGTATTACAAATACAGCTACTTACAAAAATTTATAACTTACAAAACTAGAAGTGCTGATGGTCGATTGTGAACTTGAATTGCTTGTGTCGTTGAAGACTGAAAATGCACACGTCAGCATAGCCGCCATTTGTACGTTCGATGCTTTGGCATAGTGGGATATTCTGAAAGTAAAATAGTATATTTCGTAAATATAAATTATAATTATATCAACGGAGCGCTCACATGCACATTATGTGCTAAAACCAATTGGTTACTCTAGTCATCTTAGAGCACACGAAAGGCAAATGAACACATAAGCAGGAACAATGTCGCCGTAGCCGAAACCGGTATGGACGACATCATATTTCGTACTGAGTATGAACTGACGCTTTTTCTTATCCGAGGATGGAAGCTAGTTTCGACGTGAGCTGAAGGCGAGCGTGGAAAGTAAGAAAAGTTGTATTTGGTATCAAACTAATATTCTTTTTAGTAGTAGAAAGCCTAATGCAAATGGCATTCGTGTGGTGTGAGCATCTGTCAAGCTTATGTAATTCATCATTTATTTTTCCACAGGCTTGTTTCGCAAACTAAAAGTGGATCTTGTCTGGATGCCTAGGGGTCTCACTTTTCGTTTTATCCGAAAGAAGGCAGTCACTGTCGAATATTATTGATAACAATTAATATATTATAATGGTGGACTTTCCACACAGCACTATCTAGCCCCAAACTAAGCCAAAGCTTGTAATATGGGAACCAGATAGCTGATATAATACATATATTATTATTTTTTATACATACTTATAATATTATATAACACCCAGACAGAAAACAAACATCAATGTTTATCACACAAATGTTTGTTCTCGGTGGGGATCGAGCCCACGGCCTACGGCGCAGAAGGCAGAGCTACTACCAACTGAGCTATGAAGGCTGTCTAAACAATATTATATGAGTGCGAGGTATTAATACCGATTCAGGCACCAAAAGTTCGCCAACTACCCCTCCCGTTCATTCACCTTTTCGTAGTTCATTTCCCACATACTTACAAAGATTGTATCAGGTTACAGCAGAGTGGATGTCCGATCCAGCCCATGGTTTCTTCGCTGGAGGTGAGGTGGTCTTGTAGTTTGGCTCGCAGAGAGCGCGCGGTCAGTGCGGCGAGGCACCACGAGTGCGCTATCTCCCTTTCGCCTTCTTCGGTCGCAACTTTGGAGTTTCTTTCGCACATTTCTGAAAAGTTTATATCAAAATTGCAACTTCATTACAGGTGGATAAAAATACCAAAAAACAATAAAATGTTGTGTATCCAAAGGTGAGGCCTGTCTCTTTTACGCACGCTGAGGTACCTTATAATTATGGGAACATTAGTATATTACTCATCCTTAAAATGGCTGCTGAAATAATCTTATTATTAAACCTACTCACGCCATCTAGTTTGGTTTCGAAACCTTTTTAGAATATCTAAAACATAGGTACATTGCAATGTAATGAATAGATATTTGTATATTATTTACATTCATGGCCTTTCTCATAGGCATCTAAGATAGAGTAGAGCTCTTTTGAAGGGCTCGTCCGGGGAAGTACTACCACCACGCCTTTTCCTGCCGCCAAGCAGCAACGCTGTGTTTCGGTTTGAAGAGTGTGGTTGCCGGTGTAATAACAGGCTTAACATCTGTATGCCTCAAGTTGATGGACGCAGGGCAGTGCATCGTACGGCACGTTCCTATCGTGCGTGACATACGAGGTAATGCTTTGTTATAGGTTAGTTGTATAAAAAAAGATAACTATAGCTGGCTCTTTCCAATGGTCAATGACAAAAAGAGACAGGGGAAATTTTGCCACTGCTTAAGTTTTTAGAACTTTTATCTACGGGGACTATTCTGTAGGAGAGAATATTTCCAAACAGTTTACTGCATGGCACATACCAATAGGATTGTCGGGATCAATGAGGTATCTTTCGGCGAGTGTCCGGTTCAGAGGGAACAGATCTATTGCCGAGTATAGCACCACTCGTGGCGAGCCGCAGCCAGATATGCTGCCGCGACTCCGCATACTGCCCGCTCTTCGGCCTTGGGCTTTCTGGAAGAAAACGTTGCATATAACATAATAATATAGCTTCGAAGCTACTAAATATAAAACTTGAATGTGGCTCTAGTACAAGACCTACAAGATATAGATTAACTGCCATATGGAATTCAGCTATTATGGTATAGTATAGTGAGTGAGCACGATATAATCAAACCTAAAGATTTTTTAAAGAGTTTTATTTATTGGCCCACAACTTTAATCTTAATAAATCGTATTTGGAAAAGTTTATTTTATGTTTTTTTTTTAAAACATCTAGCTGATGGAACAAGCAGATGGCCTACCTGATGTTAAGTGGTAACTATCACCTATAACAAAGCGTTGCCTCGTAAGTCACGCACGATAGGAACGTGTCCTATGATGCACTGCCCTGCGTCCATCAACTTGAGGCATACAGATGTTAAGCCTCATTTGCCTGTAATTACACCGGCAACCACACTCTTCAAACCGAAACACAGCAACGCTGCTTGGCGGCAGGAAAAGGCGTGGTGGTAGTACTTCCCCGGACGAGTCCTTCACAAAGAGCTCTACTACTCTTAACAAATATATGAATAATGAATATAAACAAATGAAATCAAGTGAGTCTCACCCATCGATCCTGGAAGTAGAACGTCGTTATCGAGTTCGAGGCGTGCCTGTGATGTAATTGCGGGAAGCCAGGCGCGTTTGTGGGCGATGGCGTGGTCGTTGCGTGCGGTGAGACAGACGTATAGCTAGCCCCGAACAGCGCAGGCGTGAGAGACAGAGACGACATCGAGCGCGGCGTTCCCGTTTCATGTTTCAGCGACAACCTAGTATGTAAGGAGCACCTGGTTACCAAAAGCACTGGTGGTATTAGAAAGTCTACATCCCCACCTTTCTATTCAAAGAACGTCCGAATCGACGCGCTGAGTAGTGACTAAGCATGGTATAATAAACTAATGGACGAAACTTGGAATAAATATAGTAAAAATACAAACGGGCCCTGAAGGGGAAACGCCTTGATAATCAATACCGCCACGCGAGCGAATCCGCGGGCAGCAGCTAGTAATTAGAATAAAGTGCACCAACCTTCTTGCATTGGATGGACGGTTGAATACAACTAAAGTACTAGTGCCGCACCATTTGGCGCCACATGTCCGAGGAAATGGAATGCACGAGTCTCCCGCGTTCTCACTTTCCGATTGACTTCTTTGACTAGATTTCAGGGAGTCGCTGTCGTCATTGGATTTTACTGGTATCTAGAAAGATGAAAAATAGTAAATATGGCTTTGAACTTATTTATAAGGGCTTGATTCATCCCTGTCATTTTATAGAGACTAACAAAAATGTTAATACAAAAAATTCGAAAAACCATTTAACAGTTTAAAACTTCTAAAACAAGTTTTTGAAGTGCCAATATAAAACAAATAAGAATCAGCACTTATTATAAAAATCCAGTTAATGAAACTTCACTACATGCCGGGGCGGGTCGCTAGTGTTATTATAAAATAAATCTTTGGTTTATAAGTACAAGTAGAATGGTTACATACAATATTACCTCATCAATAGATGTAGCCAGTGTTTTCAAACAATACAACAAACATCTCTGCCCTAACTTTTTTTTATGATCTGCAGTCCTGTTGATATTCTGCAAGATTTTTATTGTAGTGGCACTATCAACGTTGGTCCCAGATAGCCAGGAGAATCTTGGTATGGTCTGGTTCCTTGAGAATGTGACTTGTAGGTTTGCTAAATATCCATTACGTTCAGAGTGGATTTGACAAGTTCTTGTGTCTATGTTCATGCTTGTAACTTCTATATTGGCCATTTCACGGATTGATTCAAACTCTTCATCTATTGATGTGTTGATCTTTGATGGTAATTTATTCTGTAATGTTAAAAATAAATTTTAGTGGACATTTCCAATAGGAACATTTACTCCTAAAATAAGCAAAGATTGTACTATGGGAAGCAGTAACAAAAGTTGTTATTATTTAGAAATAAAATGTATTTCTCAATGATTTCAATTTCATTGAGTTGGAGAGGAATTTACGAAATATGTCTTATAAGTTTTACTAACCAGTGCAATATCCTGTTGTCCTTTACCATCTCCAATTGAAACATCATTGACAGACCCTGCAGTAGATGCATAGCTGACATCTGGAACAAAATCATTTAATTAGTTATTGTAACATAACTTACTTCAGTAGCCCCAAGGGTCAAAACTTACTGTCACTGTTATTATCTTCATCAATCTCTGTATCATCAGGTAAATAATGATTGCACATCTTAAGCAGTGACTGGTGCATGGTCCACACTCGCAAGGACTGATCCCTGCCCCATGTCACCAACTGATAATTTGATGGTAAAGTATTGGGCCTCCACACCATTGTCTGAACTGTATCTGTATGCCCCACCAATCTGTGAGTTAAAGATCCACCAACCCAAATACCAATAACACCTGCTTGCTCCACTCTAGGTAGACCTCCCCAACCAACACCAATAGTCAGTAACCCACTGCCAAAAGGGGTGTAGATAGCCCTCCATACAGGAAAATTGGTCATTATAATATTCTCAGGCCTCCTGCCATTGTTTATATCAAAGTACTTGATACTTCCGTCATGACTAGAAGTGACTAGTTGGTACTCATGGTGGGGACTCCAATCCACACCATGTATCTTGCACAAGTGGGCAGATATGTAGTGAATAGGGGTGGAATGTTTACGGAAGTCCCAGATTTTGATGTCCCCATCGTGAGCTGTGGCAACAATATTGGCTGCTACTTTGTTCCATTGCACTTGAGATGCACCAGCTGAAATCAAGAAGAATTAAAATCAATAAGTGATTTTTTTTATCCATTTTAAAAAGTAATGTTAGTTACTCAATACTCAATACATTTATTGTTGTTAGGTGTTAGTATCACATGGACCCAGCATAGTGTATGGCAACATGGAGGCAGGCCAAGGTTTTCAATTTAATTGTAGGTAGATAGTCCTGCTTGATAAATACCATTTAAGTTATCTAGAAGGTCTATTTATTCATTGTAGGCACATAAAAATTATAGTCAAGTATAGGTATTGGGTATTTATGTCAAATTAAGTATATAAAGGATTTAATTTATAATAAGAAATTGTCTAAGGTACTTTTAACTTACCAACAGCACACAATGAGATGCATGGTTTCCTAGCATCTCTCAAGTCCCACATATGAGTGAATGTGTCTATGGAGCATGTTGCTATGAGGTTGTGGTCTTGTCGGTGGAAATGTGTGTCGCTAACCACTCGAGTGTGTCCTCGAAGTGAGCTGATGCAGACCAGATCATTGCCACCACGCCATTCATAGACATCCACTCGCTGGTTGCTCTGTTATTACATGTATCAAAGGTTTTTATTCATAATAATAATATTGTTATTATTGTGGATATATCATTATTAAAGTGTGTATTAATAACTGAACTAACTGAACTTTTATTAGAGAAAGAATCAGCAACAAAGTAGTGCCTAACAGTTTTGTTTACTTACTGCGATAGCACACAGTCTCTGCCCATCGTAAGTCTGGCACCACTCAGCGCCAGCGGCGTCATATTTACTGTGGCGTGGATACTTCTTCACAATATCCCCAGCATCATCATCCTGGCTTATCTGCTTTATCGCTAGCCACCTTCGACCAGCTAGTAGCACATTATTGCCGGAGTAATCCACGGACATGGCAGTAGCTTGTAAGTCCCGATGCTCCCATTTTAATATTTCTGAGCTCCAATGAATAGACATTGCAATTTAGGATTTACTGTAAACTAGATAGATTCGGTTCTACGACTTTATCACATCGTAATTTTCTAGGACATCATCGAACATCGAACTGCGAATGTTCTTTACGTTTTGTAAACAATTTATACCTACAAAACAATCTATTCTATCCTATTGTGTCAACTCGACTATCTTGGTGGAAAATGCGGGTAAGGACCGAACGTTTGCTCTTTGTTCTGTAGCCCAACTCTGAGATTTGTTAGTATAAAAGGAAGTGGAGAGAAAAGACCTATTGTGCCGACGACCCCACATGAAATAAAGTGGGCTAAGGAAGGGCGCAGGCAGGAAGTTGATGACATCCCAAACAAAACCGTTGAAGTGATTGATTAGTCATAAATGATAAATGTGGGAAAAAAGAAGAAGAGGAAAAACTTCAAAAAACAGTGTTACGTTAACGTACGTCAAAGTTGTCAGTCAAGTCAACAAAAATAAACAAAACAATTCGATTTGAGGATTTTGCATTTGGTGTGCCAAAATTTCCAATATATTATTTATTGTAATTATTGTGAGAATGTAATCGACCTTGTAAATTACTCATGTATCCATTAAAATAATATTTATATTGATGCAATGGCTTTATTTCCACGGCTTTGGAAGAAGAAGTTGATGCATAATGGAATTTCACGTTGCGTTTTCGGCATTTTATTTATTTATTTGTACTGTGAATATCTTATTTATTATGTTACCCAAATTCAGGTCAGTGAAATCAAATAGCTTTCGGTATCAACACAAAGTACAATACAATATAATTAATATTTGTGTGTTTCTTTCCAGTGTGACTGGCCAGTGTTAAATGATAAGCCTGAAGACGATGTTAGGCCTGTTCATGCCATGATCCTGGCAGATACTCACTTGCTGGGTTCTAAGAATGGACACTGGTTTGAGAAATGGCGCAGGGAATGGCAAATGCATCGAGGTTTTCAAACAGCTTTGATGCTGCATAACCCTGATGTAATTTTTGTTTTAGGTAGGTACATGCATACATATTATCACCCTTGTTTAACACCTGGTATGCCTCTTTTGCTTTATTCACTGTCAACATTTTGCTTACACACTCATCAGTCTAGTACTCCTGACCTTAATATTGTGTATGAACAATCGGTTATTTGTTCCATCAACTTTACAGGTGATTTATTTGATGAAGGGAAATCGGCTTCTGAAAAAGAGTTTGGAGAAACTGTAGATAGATTCCACAATTTGTTCAGAGTTCCAGAAAACACACCTATGTATTCTGTAATGGGCAATCATGACATTGGACATCATTACAGGTTAGTACTCTAACTAACTTTAATTTGTATGGCTCTTGTAATTAATTGAATAACATTTTTTTTTTATTCCAAAGTAAAGCACTTGAATGGAAAATCAGAATAGTTGGACCTATTGAAAGTGACATGTATCGTAGGTAATATGAAACTGAAAATTAAGGTTACATAAAATGATTTACTTACTCAGTACTTTGTCTATGCCATGATTGTTAGTAGATCGGTACCTACTAGGTACTTACTCATTTCAACAAGTATAAAATTATTCATTTTCATTCATTTTAATTGTGTTGATAAGAGATCATAATTATGGGATTGCACTTGTTACATAATTAATTTATAGTCTGATATAAGAACTAAGTAGTTTTCTATTATGAGCTTTGTACACCGTCTTTGAGTCCTTAGCCTTTGTGGGTTGAAAACGCTCATGACTGATAATAAATCACTGAAAACTTGCTTGCGTTACACAAAAACAGTGCGTGCAATTCAAACTCAGGGTATGGTTGGGATTTTGTCACATGATCTAATCTGTTTAAAGGATAACACCACATGTTGCCAGTCGGTTTGAATACAAACTAAACGCGCCGCCCGTTCGCCTCGTGAGTATCAGAGGGAACCACTTTGTGCTAATCAACTCTATGGCTATGGAGGGTGATGGATGTTCGTTGTGTGCTCGTGCGGATGCTGAAATTGACAGAATTTCTGGTAAGAGTAATGATGTATTTGAACATTCAATTTTATTATACAATCATAATGGAAAACCTCTATAGCATGGCTGCCTGGAGTTCAACTGCTGCACAAATGCTGGCATTAACCTGACTCGAATTTGACTCCTTCAACACCATGAATGACGTAAGAGAGCGATGCTGAGATGTCGTAAGAGAGGGTAGCAGACTCTCTGGAGTATGTAACACCAACACTATAATAATAATTAAAGCCTTTTATTTCTTTACAATACGTTATACATCGGTATTTTGTTACTAGGTAAAGTGTGTCTTTCGACATAGGCCTCCTACGATTCCTTCCATTTGTTTCTATCTCTAGCGAAAGCTCTCCAGTTATTTCCTGCTTTTAAAATGTCGTTTTCCCATCTTTTATCTGCCTGTCCCTGCTCCTCTTCTCGTCACGTGCCACTTGGTAACCATTTTGGTCCATTTTGTTATCTCTTCCCTTAGCATATGTCCGAACCATCTCCATTTAAGATGTTCTCCAACACTGATCACCATCAATTACGGCAAACCCTCTCCAAATATGGGAGAGGCCTGTACCCCAAGTATGAGTTGTGTTTACCATATTTGGTTTTTCGTTTTTGTTCCGTGTTCATTACAGGTTTTGTATGTGGACGCGATAGAGATACCGATACGGAAATTTATGTTCTACTACTAATTTTAATCATACTTGCAACATAAAGTTCCGTATCGGTATCTCTATCGCGTCTTCATACAAAACCTGCAATGAACACGGAACAAGAACGAAAAACGAAAAACCAAATATGGTAAACAAAACTCATACTTGGGGTACTGTGTATACAGTATGCCAAAAGGGGACTTATTCATATGATGATGATGATGAATACATTCTGGCACAAAGACGTTTTATCACACAAATGGTTATCCTCAGTGGGGATCGAACTCACAATCTACAGCACAAAGGGCAGAGAAAGTACCAATAAAAGCTAGAATTTGGATAAAATGAATTATTTATGTGATGAAAAAAGAGTATCGTTATCGCGATATTGTCCATCCCCACGTACCTACTCCATCTATAATTTCACAGATATACTGAAGTGCAGTAGTGGCTCCGCACTATGTAAAGGCAAGACTAAGCTCGACCAATATAGCAGGCCTATAATGATGCAGGTACAAGCAATCATTATATTCACTAAAATGTCGTTTACAATCTACGACCCACATTAATTATTATTATTACACACGATTTGTAAGAGAATTGTAATTGAATAAATGAATTGAATTGAATTTTATTATCAATAAGCCATGCTTCAGCCAGGGTTTCGAGCGGCCTAAAAACTTCATCTCCAGAGTTGGCCTCTCATACAAAAATACTCTTACTCTTTTTTTCATGAGCTTGCACATAACGAGTATAAGAATTTTGCGCAGTTTCCAGTGGCGTAGCTATCGTAGGTGCAGGTGGTGTAGTGCACCAGGGCCCCGAGCTCAGGGGGCCCTCTAATCTAAGCTTTGAAAAGAGAGGGTCAGCCGGCCCCCGAACCTAGAAAACCTTGAACCTGTTCACAAAATTCTTCCTCTATGCACCGGGCGGGGCCCTTGTCCACCTAGCTACGCCACTGGCAGTTTCGCCATGTGGTTCGTCAGAGCACAACTTTTTTGTTGACATTTTGTCAACTATACCTAACTGTAAGTTGGTGGAAAATGGCACTTATTTTAGGAGGATTAAAAATTATCCTGGTAAAAAACAAGACAATGACTAATAAAATTTTAGGAGGATTAAAATAATCGCGATCACAAAACAATATATTTTATAGTATCCCAATAATCATTAAGGATTTGAACCTACCACCCCTTTTTATACAATTTTGGGTTTTTATACAATCTATTTAATTTCCATAAATAAGTGTCGGGAAAAACTATCTCTAATCGCATACTTTTGATTTTTGTAATCATATTACCAGCACTATCCACTTTACCGGGTGTCAGACCGCGCATGCATTGAGCCCGACACAGAGCTACCCGATACCCTGCAACTGTTCGAAGAACGATGGGACTGCCTCTCTAAAGAAGCAACTGACTACCTAGTAGAGAGTTTGACACCCCGGGCAGCTTTCGGCGGGCACACTCACTACAGTTGTATGGCGATGCATAGCTATGTGCCAACGCATCAGCACAAGATCGAGTTTGTAGAATACTCTGTTCCGTCGTTCTCATGGAGGAATCGATTGGATCCCAAGTATTATATGGTGAGTACTACTATAAGTAGTACTTTAAGAGTAGTAGAGCTCTTTGTGAGTTGCTCGTCCGGGAAGTACTACCACCACGCCTTTTTCTGCCGCCAAGCAGCGTTGCTGTGTTTCGGTTTGAAGAGTGTGGTTGCCGGTGTAATTACAGGCACATGCGACTTAACATCTGTATGCCTCAAATTGATGGACGCAGGGCAGTGTATCGTAGGGCACGTTCCTATCGTGCGTGACATACGAGGCAATGCTTTGTTATAGGTGATGATTACCACTTAACATCATGTGGGCCATCTGCTTGTTCCATCAGCTAATTATATAAAAAAAAAGTTACTTGTGTCCTAGGCTACGTAAGGTACATTTTTAAGGTAAGGCCTGGTCGCGTAGGATTGGCATTTAGATTTACCTAGCTTTAAGGAGATTAAAACGGCTTTTATGTATCTCTCGGTCGCACATTTCTACATTTTGAAAGAAATAAAATCATTAAACTTATTTATGAAAAAACGCAATCAACTAAGTTGTGTGCATTTGTGGCCCACCTGATGGTAAGTGGTAACCATCACCTATATCAAAGCATTGCCTCGTATGTCACGCAAGATAGGAACGTGCCCTACGATACACTGCCCTGCGTCCATCAACTTGAGACATACAGATGTTAAGTCTCATGTGCCTGTAATCACACCGGCAACCACACTCTTCAAACCGAAACATAGCGTTGCTGCTTGGCGATAGAAAAAGGCGTGGTGGTAGTTCCCCAGACGAGCCCTTCACAAAGAGCTCTACTATTAAAATTTTCTTCTTAGATTTTTTGTATGAAAATAGTTTGGATCAAAACGATATTTTTGCTGAACTGTGTGCAACCCTATAAAATATCTTCAAAAATGTTTCAAAGTGCGAGCGGGTAATTGTTTGATGGTGGTCTGCGTCTTAACAGCTGTAATCACCATTCGAGATTGCCATCACATGATGCAATGGTGCAAGGTACAATAATAATATTACGTAACGACTAATTTAAGATAAATAATAATGTACGGAATGTGCATAATAATCTATCACATCAGTTATCATTTTACAATGATATAAAGTTCCCAAGGCAATTAGTGATAATGAACGCAAATGTTGGAAGCAATTCATTGAGTTATATCTGGTTTTATCCACTTTTGTAAAACTTTATAAAAGTGTAGATAAGTGTAGGCATCTACGTAAATGCCTAAATATTTTGTTGCTATTCACGAATAACGAATTTTGTCCTATTTTGTTTTTTGCGGTATCTTTTGGACGGTAACAACATTACGTCATGTTACCATCTGAAATGGAGATTTTTTTTTTTTTATTGTTTATTTTGAGCAACATCAGGCGAAAGATAATGTATAGTCGCCGCATCGCCTTTAAGGCAGTGACAACATTTAATGAAATCCGTCCAGTCATTTCTTTATCTCAAAAATAAAGTGTAAAACGCACAGTATTGATTATTATTAATGACTAAATTAGATATTATTAAAAAAAAGGTTGATATTTCCTCAAATCTTTTAGTATCTACGAGGGCGTACCTCTGACTACCGGCAGAGGTACGTCCTAAAATATTAATAACTAATGGCCGGTTTCTGAAAGAAAGCTCAAAACGAATCTAAAAATGCCAAGTCACTCGCCATTTCAGCTATTACATCTAATTAGATAGAGATAGCAAGTGACTTGATATGCGATTCGTTTTGATCGGGCTTTTAGAAACCGGCCGTAAGTTACGTATCACTAACATTCGTCCTTTCAATTACTTCTATTTATTTCTGTTATGTCTATGCCTCACTAAATTTAGTTGGCAACCCACTGCAGCTTCATCATTATGTTATCTTGTAACTAGTATCCTACAAAAGAACTGTAGGAACCAAGGCCCCGTATCAAGGGGAAGGTCGTGGGTTCACATCCAACTCGGATAATAACTTTTGGGATATTATAAAAAATCTTTGTAGGAACCAAACTGCTAGTTGGTTACCTGTTCTTCTGGGCTTGGTCGCGTGGAACTGTCACCTAGCTTTAGGTTTTCAAAATGATCCTTGCGATTCGACAGTATTATACCTTTGGACTTTGACTTGAGGCTCAGTATTTTTTCCATACAAACTCTTTAATCTCAATTCATCCGGGTGCGCGGCACTTGAATCCCCTACATTTTTGAACTTATTTAATTGTATAACAATCGGCATCGTGCTTTCAGAAGTATCAAAGTTTATAATAGTAGGCAAAGTACTCATAAAATACGAAAATCTATAAAAAGTTATCGATAAACGATTAATTGCATAGAAATTTCCTTAAGTCGGCACTCCGCTATTACCTATATTGAATTGCAAAAGTCGGCAAAGTGCGGCTAAGCTCCTAAATCTTTACTACATTTTTTGACACCGTACACCTAAAGATAAGCTTGCTATCGAATTGGATTGTTGTTTTCAATGCTTGTTTGAAAATTTTAAAAGTTATGAGCCTCGAAAGACAGCGATCATGAGATGACAACTAATTTCATCATCGCCGTCTTTCGAGGCTCATAACTTTTTACTCATATATTTTGCTAATGTACCTTACGTTCGCGCATTTCAACATTTTGAAAGATATAAAATCACTGAACTTCATTTTGTTCCAAACAAGTTTTCCTTCTAACAAGATAACGGATTTACACTTTAAACATTTTTATTTTTAATTTATAAAAGTTGTTATCATTTATTCACAGGCAGCAATTACACCGAATGAAGTGAAAGTCTCCAAATGCGGCATGCCTAAGGAACATACGATGCAGCTCACCGCCATAATCATGATCATAGCTCTCGCCGCTTACCTGAGGTACTGCAACACCAAACAGAAATTCTTCTATCATAAGCATCTGTAAGTATAGAGAAAAATACCAGCCTCTTAGAAAATCGATAGTGGTTTTATTAGGACATTTCGCTGACGCTCGCAATCCTATTATCCTACTCCAACGCAATGTTTGGATGTGTACGCCCTAACCACTAAAACGATCTGGATGAAACTTAAAAAATAATAATTTAAACCTGGATTAACATTATCTATAGGCATTATTTTGACAGCCTTCACAGCTCAGTTGGTAGGAGGTCTGCCTTCTGGGCCGTAGGCCGTGGGTTCGATCCCCACCGAGAACAAACATTTGTGTGATGAACATTGATGTTTGTTCTCTGTCTGGGTGTTATATAATATTATAAGTATATAAGTAGTATATCAGCTATCTGGTTCCCATATCACAAGATTTGGCTTAGTTTGGGGCGAGATAGTGCTGTGTGGAATGTCCACCAATATATCTACATCTACACTTCTACACTATCTACACTAATATTATAAAGAGGAAACCTTTGTATTTTTGTATTTTTGTATGTTTGTATTTTTGTATGTAACGATTAGGCTCAAAAACTACTGGTCCGATTTCAAAAATTCTTTCACCATTAGATTGCTACATTATCCCTGAGTAACATAGGCTATATTATATTTTCAAAAAAATCAGGGATCCTTACTAAAACTTCAATAATGTAACCCAAGGTGGAATACAAAAACCTTACATCGCGTGCGCTGCGAAAACTATTGAAGATAGAACAAAATAATGTACTACGATTTTGTAGAACACGTCATCATCTACAAAAAATGTCGCAACAGCATATGTCTAACTATTATAGTTATGTCACAATAAGTGTTCTTTTATTATAAAAAAATAATTGAAATGCCGCCGCCAGAAAAGGGTCTTTATTTGTACCTTGGTATTAATCCTTATCCAAATAAATCATTTCATAATTAAAACGGTTTCAATACCTATAGATTACTTCTTAAATTTTTCAAATCGGACATTCCATTCAAAATATGACGAAATTAAAAATGTTAACGGGTCCACGGGTCACGCTCGGGGTGCGATTTCATTCACTCAAGGAGAAGCGCGTGCAAATGTATGAAATAAGTAGACGCGAGGCTCGAACCCACGCTCTAAGTTTATCCTAAAATGTTCAAAAAATTTATGACCACCCATGCGAAGCTGGGACAGGCCGCTAGTATAATATATTTAACCCTCATTAGCAAGTCATCTAGAGCGCAAAACATCAAAATAGCATAAGACCTAAAACGCTCATTGTCTGATTAGTAAATTACCTAAATTGCGTAAGGTCTAAGTAGCAAAATGCCTGAAATGCTTTTCAAGAGTAGTAGAGCTCTTCCGGGGAAGTACTACCACCACGCCTTTTTCTGCCGCCAAGCAGCGTTGCTGTGTTTCGGTTTGAAGAGTGTGGTTGCCGGTGTAATTACAGGCACATGAGGCTTAACATGTGTATGCCTCAAGTTAATGGACGCAGGGCAGTATATCGTAGGGCACGTTCCTATCGTGCGTGAATTACGAGGCAATGCTTTGTCACGGGTGGCGAACCTTTTTCAATAAAAGTACCATTTAAAAAATATATATATTATGAGGCCGTCGACGTGCCCTCAAATAATTTCAATCAGAATATAACAATTTTAATGATTATTATAATAATTCCAACATAAACTCTTAACAGTGCCCCAGTATTTAGCCAAGTAGTCACTGACCGGATCGGGTGGGCGGGTGAAGTAGCGGATAGTTTGAACTAAAAATGCAAACTGTTTTGATCCGTGGCGTGCCACTCACTGGTTTGCCATCCCTGTTATAGGTGATGGTTACCACTTAACATCAGGTGGGCCATCTACTTGTTCAATCAGCTAGTTGTATAAAAAAAATATGTCTGCTTTGCTTATTACTTAAACTTCATTAAGACTAAGAAACAGTATGCCTAAAATGCATAACATTGTGTTTATCAAATTACCCACACTGCATTACGTCTCAATAGTAATACGCCTAGGAATAGAGTTCCTCTCTACCCCGTCCCCTGTTTGTGTCTCATGTTTTTTTAAGAACAATCTGGAAAAAACGTACGTGATATTCGCCGATACGTTTAAGATGACCGCTCATGAGGGTTATTTAAACCAAAAAAATACCGGGACCTGGTAGAAAAACAGAACGAACCCAATAACGGAAAATTGCCTCCAATATGAATTACTTATAGCAATTACTACCAATACGCAAGCCTCGGGCGGAAGCTAGTAAAATATTTTTTTATTTTATTGGATTATTCGTACCACCATCGAATTCTGGGATTCCTACGTCGCCGCTTCGCATTCTGTAGGGTCCTACAAGTGGTCAGGAATGCCGCATGCCAAAAAACTGCTAGCATAAAGCGAATCAGTTTATGCAGGCGGCATTTTGACCAACATCATGGGATCACCGTTAAATCACTAGAATATACATAACCCTCATACTTACTATAAAATGGTGCTTAAATTTAAATAATGCCTAAAATTAGCGCTGTCTCTGTTTGCCATTACGCATTGGTAAGAGATTGCAATAGTTTAAGAGCTTATTTCACCATGCTCTGTTAGTTACTAATCAAGGATTAACAGGCCGTTAAATCTAACCTTAGATGTCAAACGCGAACATTTTTACATATTTAACGGCCCTTTAATCCTTTGTTAATCTAACAGAGCATAGTGAAATCAGCTCTAAGCATAGTTTTCGCTTGACAGATTTTTGTAGTAAGGCTGAATGTCATTTAATTTTGTCTATAAATAAACCGAAGCATAACAAATCTCTTAGATACAGTGGATCTATATTGACCTAATATAAACCTTTTTTACGTATATTATGTTGAAACTTGGAACCTATATTTTCCGTCAATCAATATTTATATTATTGGAACATTAGCCGGGTCTGAGACAAACACGCTCATTATTATGATTGAGATAGGTATTAATTCAAAATAACCAGTGTCTTATGTGATATGAACAGAACCAATAGAATCGCGCGTTCGTGTCGTCATGTGAATTTTAAGCCATCCTATTGGTTGTTCAGCCATAGCCAATCCTGTGCTAATGGGCTCTAAGGTCTCTAATGATAGATGTATGTTAGTAACTAACAAACCCTAACTACTGTTGCTAGGGTCACTTAGAGCGATGTTTGTCTTCTCTCTCGAATAATGCACGTCCGACTCACCTTCACTGGTCTGGTGTAACGGTTAGGAAGAAAATTTCCTCTACGTTATATTAGTATCAAAGATAGGAAAACGTTTTTCTTACCTCAACACCATACTTACTCTCATACTTCTCTGTCACACTGAAGTGACGATTAGGAAGTAAATTTCGTCGAAGTATTTCCTTTTCTTTTACATCAAGCTGGTCGAACAAGCTGATGATCCACCTGATTTAAGTGGTAACTATCACCAATAACAAAGCAGTGCATTGTAAGTCACGCCTGATAGGAACGTGCCCTACGATGTACTGTCCTGCGTCCATCAACTTGAGGCGTACAGATGTTAATCAAGCCTCATGTGCCTGTAATTACACCGGCAACCACACTCTTCGAACCGAAAAACAGCAACGCTGCTTGGCGGCAAAAAAGGTATGGAGGTAGTACTTCCCCTGGACAATTCTTCACAAAGAGCTCTACTACTCTTACTCTTTCATTGAGTTAGGTGATAAAGTTAAGGTTTACATTATTACTAAAACTTTTAAAATAAATAGTGGAACTGGAATTTGCCTATATAATTGTATGCATTAAAAATAGTTTAATCTATTATATATCTATTTTTTTATTTTTGCTAAGAACAACCTAACTTGTTGTTTTGTATTGTTTCAGGGCTGGAAAGAAAATGTGATTTAATAAGGTACTTCTTTATTTATAGTTACGTTGATCTCATTTTGTGATATTTAAGTATTTATTGTTGACTAGTGATTTTGCTATTAAACGTTATTTTTATTCCTACCATTTTTATAAATTATTAAAACCTATCAAATCATACACGCATTCACATCATGTTTAATATCCATTAGATAAAAAATCTTAAAGGCGAGGGTTCATCGAGATATGGTGATATTTTGAGTCGAAGATAAATTAAAGTACTGATTAATGTATAAAATTTATTTTGCAATATAAGAATAGGAACTTTTTAAATTAAAAGACCAATCTTCAAGCTAATTAACACTAATTAATACTGAATACTTATCTAGATAATTATAAATTAAAACCTACACCGATAATCAGACCTACACCTATATAAATGCAATAAAGCGATATGAAGTGAAAATGGCGCTTGGCGACTATCCACGTTCATAACTCTGCACCAGTTCACACTCGTTAAGTACACAAATGGAGACCTTATCTAAGCTCCTGAACCCTGACTTTAATAAGGTTAACAAACTATTATTTCAAAGCGCCAAATCATTGGACTAATAACATTATTATTCCTAGGGTACATATCTAGCGCAGACTTCTTTTATAACTAGAATCTGGACATCTAAACTATACTACTGGGCAAGCTGCTATAAGCTAATACGTGAGATTATTTCTTCCAAAAATCTTGAAGTATTTTATAGAAGGTCTTCTAGTCTTCTTTCCTTAATCGGGTATATCGCTGAGTCGGATACCGCCTGGTCGCCGGTACATGCGTTCTGGCATGGGTAGTTCTCCCACTAAGAACCGCTCCAGGGCTTTGGAGGCCATACGGGAATGTCCAGAGCCCCTGAAGGCAGTGCTCGCGTCCCGGCCTGCGTATTCCAGCATTATGTCTGCTCCACCTGGATGCTGCAACAAAAGAAAAATAAGGTTAGTCTTGAAGACCCTTTCAACTACGAGTATCTTGACGGTGTCATGTGCGATAGGTGGAAATCTAGATATCATTGAGAAAACCGGCATGTCGTAGAACCTAAAAAGTTCTATAAAATGTGTTAAGTGCTGGAAAGAATCCTCTTCAGGCGCACTTAAAATCCTTTCACCACACTGTTTCGAAAGAAACGACAAGACGTAGATTGAGGAAGTTAAAACTAAATATTGACATGCTTACCTCATCGAGGAATGTGGAAATATCGTACACGCGGTCGTATATCACCACCCAGCAATCATTAGGCGTGTCATGGCATGCTACTTCCGCGAGGGTGATGGTCCGGTCTTTAGCTTCTTCAGTCCCAGGAGTTATCCTGTCCGACCACTGGGGCTTGGCCTCCACGGTCCAAGGGTTCACGAACCGAAGCGCTGCCATGGTCAGGGCCACCAGATCGATGTCTTCGTCTTGGGCTACAGGCATGGGTGCCGCGAGGCTCATCTCGGAATGCGACTGCACTTTAGCCATCTTTTATTCGCTACTTATTTTTTCACAAAAAAGTTGCCGTCGGCTGCTACGTTTACTTCGCAAAGCGGACTGGGTACGATTGATCGGAGACCCGTTCTGTAAAAGATTAAGAAACCATATTAGTGGTCGCGTTTTCACCATATTGTAGGGTTGGGTATAATGGGACTTTACGTTGTGCTGAGGAATTGTACTATCAAACTATACTAATTGATTATAATTTGACAAAACATTATCTAAAACCTACACTATTAAAAAAAAATGGTTATAAAACTAGTTAAAGAAAGTATCTATTAAAGTGGAGGAAAGTGTTCTGAATACGCGTCAGCCCTGATAGGGTGCACTGGAGCGTGAACGACTAACATACGATACTGTTACTTCAGATTAGCTTACAAATCGGCAAGAGACCGATAGATTTGCAAGAGTTTCCTTTTATAAAGCTCGCGTGGCACTGTCTTCGCACATTCAAGGTAGCATTTCTACTAGATAACCGTTGTCCGAGCGACTGCTTAAATGATAAGCTTTATCAAAAACTTGCAAGTAACAATAACGGTTTGTTATCATTGTTTATGACGTTAGTGAAAAGTTCACGATAGTTCAGCGTGATTAATAATTTTTGGTCATCTAATAAGTTTTCTAGAAATTATTTCACAAAATCCTTTTATTATTTTAAATGTTAAAGTGAGTGAATATGTTTGTTCCCATATATCTTTGTAACGGCTGAACGAATTTGGATGAAACTTGGTTAGTTACCACGTGAGCGAAGCCGCAAGTGGATGCTTGTATTTAATAATTGTAAAATGATCAGAATGCTAAGGAGTTGTTGATACTCATAGTATTGAATTGTTTATTTTAAATCTGTGTCAAGTGAGTAGGCATAATTATACCGATCTTTAATAAGTCAATTAATAATTAATTACGAGCTTAATGATGACATGTAATAAAACAAATAATATTTACCTTATAATTGATGCACTCGAGCTGAAGGACTTGTGCTATGTATGCTGATCGTCGAATATCGGAGAATGACCGTCACACCAATTGTCACTATGCCACAGATGTTCGTATTTGAGTTTATGTTGCACGAGGGTTAGTTGATGCATGTGAGCGTAGATCATTGCCACGAACTAGAATCTATGAGTCATGTGTGAGTTGAGAGTTGTGAATGAGTGGAGTGGGTGGGCGCGCGGCTTATATACTGCGACGGCACGCGCCACGAATAGCGATCTGACTGATGTAATTTGGCGTTATCTTGCTTGGCTCGCGCCGGCCGCGGCGCGGCATCGGCGGGCGGCCGGTCGTGATGCGTCGAACCTTTACCAAAACGCCTTCTGATTCCGGAATCAGGAGGCTTTACAGCACTCATATACTGATTTATATAAATAATCTCGAATACTGAAGAGCACCTACCTAGGTACTCTGTACCAATAGGTACAAATACTGAAAGCTACAAAATATTAAAACTAGTGATCGAACTTTATTTTTTGTAAGTACCTATAGGGACATTCTAGATCGCTAACAATGATAGGTAATAAGACCGAGGTTTACTCATTGTTATAGGTTAGTTTTTTTTGTCTCTGGGCTTTCCCTAAAATCAGACCATCGTATTACCTATATAAGTAGGTATACTTTTGTCGGAGCCGTGTTCACCAAACTGAAAACAGAAATAGTTCTAATTTCAAAGGGTCATAGGTATACGTTCAAATATAACATTTGCCATATACCCACATTACGCATTAATTGGTAGGTATTCCTACGTGACAGGTTGCAAGCTCATCGCCGTTGCTAGAATACTAAACTGGTTTCCTCACGATGTTTTCCTTCATATTGGCCCGTGTTTATTATCCAAAATGCATAAAATTTTTGCGATGCCCCGAGGATCGCGGATGACTTGCTATCAAACGAACGGCCAATGTCATTACCAATGATATTATTGTAACCCGCATTATTATTGTACCTATACCGATATCACCGAGTTATTATTATGGTGCAATCGATCATTATACAGCCTTCACAGCTCAGTTGGTAGTAGCTCTGCCTTCTGCGCCGTAGGCCGTGGGTTCGATCCCCCCGAGAACACACATTTGTGTGATGAACACCTATGTTTGTTCTCTATCTGGGAGTTATTATATATTATAAGTGTATTTACAAATATATGCATTATATCATCTATCTGATTCCCATATCACAAGATTTCGCTTAGTTTGGGGCTAGATAGTGTTGTGTGGAAAGTCCACCAATATTTATTAATATTTATTTATTTATTAGACACGGAAGAGTTTCATGAAAGTAGAGGCAGAGTCTCTACTTGCTACAGGCCCATAGTGTCATATTGTTGGGCAAAGGCCTCCCCCCATTTCCGCCAATCACTTCTTAGTAATTTGATTTTTTTGTATAAGACTGATTTGATTTACTATACGCAATCTCCAAATATAGCTTGCTCTTTTGACCGTCATAAAGCAACAATATTATAATTAACATTCACAAAAAAACCTACTACAACGCCTAAAAAATCTTAAAGCTAAATAGGGAGTGAACTTTTAGCTTTTTACAGCTAAGCTAAATAGTGTACGCTTTCTGCAGATGACGTAGGCAAGTCGGTTAACGAACCGACATCGTATGACACCAACAAAACAAGTTAAATGTAACCTACGTCAGCAGTATTATCAAATTTATTGCTAAATATTAATCAGTGTTCGCAAAATATTGTCACAATATAATTGAGATAATGCTAGAGGCTTGTTTTTCCATTGTCTCTTAATAGAACCTTCTTCACCTCATTTTTATCAACCCGATACTTATTGTAAATACCAAGGAGCATATCAGCATACCTACGACAATAAAAATATTAATTAATATCTGCTTGCGGTAGGCAAGGAAAATAACGCACCCAATACAAATATAATATGCTACCTTACGAAGAGCCATTGATTTTAATGACGTATAATGGCCAAATTAATGAATTCCTAAATAATTGAAAATCGCCTAAAATAAAAATCTACATAATAAGTATGTTCACGAACGTGATTTTATTTTACACAATTTTTAATAGGTGCGTTGTTGTTTATGTCGTCACTATTAATAAGTTATTTTCTGATGAAAAATATTTTGATGATTTCAAATGTTCAAGGAAACACTACTTTCCATAATCATCAAGCATTTTTCTAACGCAAACAATCATGACGCAATATAATCATAATGTTACTGTGAGACATTTTCGTGTCCGACAAATTGTTGGCAAAGCGGTGAAGGTGACAAAACTTTGCGATGTCAGTTAGTTTTTAACCGACTTAGAAATTCTTTTGGATGTCGGTCATTCCGAGTCGTCGAGCGAGCGAAGCGAGATAAGATTTATCTGTTATCGTCATTTCCCCGACTATCAAAGAGTTAAATCGGCAAGAGGTTTATTTACTTTTTTTATTGGAATTGCAAAGAGATAATACAACTTAAGAGTAGACTTAGACAAAACAGCCCTCACAGCTCAGTTGGTAGTAGCTCTGCCTTCTGCGCTGTAGGCCGTGGGTTCGATTCTCACCGAGAACAAACATTTGTGTGATGAACATAGATGTTTGTTCTCTGTCTGGGTGTTGTATAATATTATAAGTATGTATTTCCAAAAAAAAAGTATATAAGTAGTAGGTATATCAGAAGCTTTGACTTAGTTTGGGGCGAGATAGTAATGTGTGGAATGTCCACCAATATTTATTTATTTATTTAATATCTGCCCATTCTTATCGACAAAAAGCACAGTAAATAATAATAATACTAATAGTAGGTTTCGGTAGTAATTTTTTTGCCTGACGAACCTACGGTTTTGAATACGACAGGATTTGGAAAATCAATGTAACGTTACCTCCCATTTCTTTCTCCCCTCATATTTTTTTCGGTATGATCGCGGACATTTCGAGATATTAATAGTTTGGAGCAAACTAACTCAAACGCCATCAAAAGATAAGGTTATACATTCATGGTGTCCGTAATGTAAACTATAATAAATGTAAGTAATACATATATAAATGGTGATGATACTGCAAAACTCAAATACAGATTAGTCATTTGAACGAATAAATATTTGAGAGTTTGATACAGGAATTTTTCTGGTGCTTTTTTGATAACGCTTAACTACGCGCATAGTAAACTCATTTCAAATGATAAGCTTCGTTATCTGTCCGTGACGTAGCTTCTCCCTACGACACATGACACACATAGTAATTTATAATAATAATTGTATTATGATCCAAATATTATTAAAATCGTTGTTTTGATTATGTTTGTTTTCATTGCATGTGAACAGCTATGATTGTACGTGCAATTGATTAGAATGATACCGAAAAATATTTGTAGCAACTGTGACGTGTATTTACGCACTGTTATGGGTCATAAGCATAACCTAAAACACGCCCCTTTACGCTATAGGCCTTTCAAACAATAACAAGCAATTACATTTATACATAAGAAGTAATAGTATAGGTACCTACTAAGTAGTGGGTACTTATGGATTATCGATCTCAAGGTTGTGATTCAAATTCAAAACACGAGTAGTAGTTTTAAGAGTAGTAGAGCTCTTTGTGAAGGGCTCGTCTAGGGAAGTACGCCTTTTTCTGCCGCCAAGCAGCGTTGCTGTGTTTCGGTTTGAAGAGTGTGGTTGCCGGTGTAATTACAGGCACATGAGGTTGAACATCTGTATGCCTCAAGTTGATGGACGCTCAGGTGGGCTATCTGCTTGTTCCATCAGCTAGATGTATTAAAAAGAAACACGGCTCTATCAAGGCTCTGATCATGGTTTTCACTTTCTTTTATACCTAGTTCGATTTTTGGAGAACGTTTAAATCTGAAACAGTAGGTAAGTCTCCGTTCTAAAAGTTAATTCAATAGGTACTGATACTAGGTAAAAAACGCCTATTACTAGACTGTCCTTCTACCTTTGTTGATAATTGAATAATCAACAAAAAGTGTACGATTATTTTCTTAAAATAGAGGCTTTTTTCTGTCTAGATTCGCTCTGAATTTAAATGATTAGTCTATTATTTATTTATGGAATAAATTATTGGTTTGTGACTGACAAAAACGTTGTAATTCGGACGGTTAAATACATCAAAGTTCTCAAACTTGCTTTTACAATAGAATAAAATAGAAAAGTGTTTTGTTGAATGGACAAAATGATAGAACTAAAGTTTAAGTTTACTAAAATGTATTTCGTACAAAAAAATAATTGGCAGCAATGACAGACTGAAAAATGATCATCTTTTCTTGTTAGCGTTCCATTTAATTAACAACAGGCATTTTACATATTATTCTATTGAAACTCTATAAAAACAAAAAAACGAGCAGCTGTTCTTGAAAATCTTACTATTATATATTGGTGGACTTTATATTTATTATTATAAAAAATCAGTAGGTACCTATTTGGATATTGGTTAAGAGGCTGACAATCGTCAAACAACTTCTCGCTCGCACAATTTAACATTTATGAATATATAAAATAACCCATAGTGATGAAAAATAAACAGTTAAGTATTTCAGATCTCCTTTGTCCTTACTATTTTTGCAGACCCACGATTCAGCCACTCGTAAAGTATGTGCGGAACTCCAAGCCTCAAAGGCAACACTTGAAACGGAGATAATTAATTATTGATCATTTATCACCATTCAGCGTGGTCATCATCTAGGCTATTGTATTTTACAATGACATAAATAACTCTTAAGAGTCTGATGAGCAACACTACTGAATAACCACAGCCAAAAAA
The DNA here is from genome assembly GCA_932294275.1 of Chloroclysta siterata. Lineage (NCBI taxonomy): Eukaryota > Metazoa > Arthropoda > Insecta > Lepidoptera > Geometridae > Chloroclysta > Chloroclysta siterata. The sequence goes on along the minus strand of OW028600.1, from coordinate 12,664,556 downwards.
CAAGTTGATGTTGAGTTACACTAATAAACATTACCTAGCATTTAAATTCCTAATAGTTTAGAATAAAACTCATAATACCCAGTCTAATATTCATGACGATATTATTATTATTCAGCCGTTATGGTTACAAAGCATTACCTAAGTAACTCACGCACGTCACGCACAATATGAACGAGTCCTAAGATGCACTACTCTGCGTCCATCAACTTGAGGCATATAGATGTTAAGCCTCCATGTGCCTGTAATTTCACCAGCAACCATACCCTTCACACCGAAACACAACAACGCTGATTGGCGGCAGGAATAGGCATGGTGGTAGTACTTCCTCAGACGAGCCCTTTACAAAGAGCTCTGCTGCTCTTAAATGATTATAGGTTATTGTTACCGGTGTTATGCTCCTGTCTATGACTTTGAAACATGAAGGTATCTAATCTATATCATATCCCTTCCTTTGCGCATCCATACCAATTTATAAATACGAAAGTGTGCAGTTACATTTTCACGAGTCAACCCAAGAACGGAATAGTTTCCATCCTAAAGACGTATGGAATAACAACTGTAAAATATGAGTTTGTGCCTAATGTTATATTTGGACGTACCTCTGACTACCCCTTCCAGACATCCTCAAAGAATTTAGTTCGTACTAGGTATCTGAGGGATATCTACCTCGCGATCCCCAGGCATAGAAAAGTCGTGAAACTTTTTCTGTTTAGGCGGAACAGAAATCGGCTAATTTTATTGATACGTTAAAATATGCAAACAAACGTGTCCCAAGATATTGCACATGGGTGCCCTTTCGTATCTTGAAGCAAGCGCGATCCGGATGGAATTGGAGCAGAGTATCAGACTCGAACCGATTTCGGGTCAGATGTCAAAGTGAACATACTGTGGTACCGTGACAGTTTTGGCTAGTTTGGAAAGGAGATTGATGGAGTAGGAACGTGCCTTCACTTCTCTAAAAAGTACTCTCGAGGCCAAAGCTAACAGCCTTATTAATAAACCTATTTTCACAGGTTTTCAAACCTATTTCCATTTATACAGGCTTAGGTCGATTATAGCACAAGTAAGACAGTTCTAACAATTTATATACCACGTCTATTAGCAGAAAGTTACAACTTGGCTATTTATTTAAAACACAGACGAATAGAAATTTAAAAACAATTAAGGAGCATACAAAGTAAACAAGGCAGGTAAATATAAATAAATAAAATAAAAATAAAAAAAGATTTATTGCCACACAAAATAAAATAAAATAAATCTACATCTACACTAATATTATAACGAGGAAAACTTTGTATTTTTGTATGTAACGAATAGGCTCAAAAACTACTGGTCCGATTTCAAAAATTCTTTCACCATTAGAATGCTACATTATCCCTGAGTAACATAGGCTATATTATATTTTCAAAAAAATCAGGGATCCTTACTAAAACTTCAATAATGTAACCCAAGGTGGAAAACAAAAAACCTTACATCGCGTGCGCTGCGAAAACTATTGAAGATAGAACAAAATAATGTACTACGATTTTGTAGAACACGTTATCATCTACAAAAAATGTCGCGACAGCATATGTCTAACTATTATAGTTATGTCACAATAAGTGTTCTTTTATTATAAAAAAATAATTGAAATGCCTCCGCTAGAAAAGGGTCTTTATTTGTACCTTGGTATTAATCCTTATCCAAATAAATCATTTCATAACTAAGACGGTTTCAATACCTATAGATTACTTCTTAAATTTTTCAAATCGGACATTCCATTCAAAAGATATGACGAAATTAAAAATGTTAACGGGTCCACGGGTCACGCGCGGGTAGTATTTATTTGGATAAGGATTAATACCAAGGTACAAATAAAGACCCTTTTCTAGCGGCGGCATTTCAATGAAATTTTTATAATAAAAAAACACTTATTGTGACATAACTATAATAGTTAGACATATGCTGTCGCGACATTTTTTGTAGATGATGACGTGTTCTACAAAATCGTAGTACATTATTTTGTTCTATCATCAATAGTTTTCGCAGCGCACGCGATGTAAGGTTTTTGGTTTCCACCTTGGGTTACATTATTGGAGTTTTAGTAAGGATCCCTGATTTTTTTGAAAATATAATATAGCCTATGTTACTCAGGGATAATGTAGCATTCTAATGGTGAAAGAATTTTTGAAATCGGACCAGTCGTTTTTGAGCCTATTCGTTACATACAAAAATACAAAAATACAAAGCTTTCCTCTTTATAATATTAGTGTAGAAGTAGACGCGAGGCTCGAACCCACGGTCTAAGTTTATCCTAAAATGTTCAAAAAATTTATGACCACCCATGCGAAGCTGGGACAGGCCGCTAGTTATTTATATACTAGTTCCCTTTTATATGGACACGTACAGCGAATGACACCAAATACCTAGATGGTCCCAAATTATCACCAACTGGATACCCCGAAACATAAAAAAGGAAAAAATGAAGACCATCATAGAGATAGAACCAAGAAATTATAAATGTGGTCGGGAGAGTATGGGCAAGAAGAGCAAAATATAGGGACGATTGGCGATCCTTGGAGGAGGCTTATATTGCCTAAGGTGGTCCATACATAAATATAAATATGTACATAAATAAAAAAAACAATATAATAAGGTTAAGCTTAGAGTCTCTGGCGTAATGTCGGTGCAAGTGTTTTTTATTAGTAAGGCTGTTGCTCAAAGTAAAAGAGGTAGTTTACCCAAGATTTAAAACAGAATAAATTCGATTAAGTCGATGAACGGTAGCTAACGGTAGCAAAAGAGAGCGTATACATTTTTACATCGGTTTTACGTGCTATCATGAAACTTTTGTAACTCGATTCAGTATTTTGTTTACCATCAGCAATATCCGACTTGCTCGGTTCAACCATGCTGCTCGCTGATGTAATATTTCATTTAATGTCGTCTACTTTTACATAAACATGTACCTTGATGTGCCCTAGAAGCAAATACCTAATAGTTTAGGTAAATTATGCACCCGATTTAGATAAAATCTATTCGGCTGAGAAAAGGCTCGAATTTCAACGCTTTATTTATGATATTTACGCTTAAATACAGGGTGCCTCCTATAAGTTGTGTCTAGCTGAAATTGAGTTGAAAACTGACAGTATTTAGTTTTTTATTTCGTTTGGTTTACCATATACCCCGTTTACACTCAGCTCATGTCCGTGGAAATTTGCAGAGACATGAGCAGGGACTTGGGCAATGCGAGAATGTAAACAGGCCATTTCCATGTCCACTCGCGTTGCCGCTCGCGTGGCTCCTGTTGCGTGAACACACGTTGCCGGCGACGCTGCCGCAGAAATATGGACGGCAACATTTCTGTCCACGCGAATGGCAACGCGAATGTCTAAATGTAAACGCAGTATTAAGAATATGCTCAATCTGTCAAAAAACAAAATTTAAAAATAAATGTTTTAACAATGAATGAGTGGAATACAAACTGTTATCCTTACTAGAACATCACTAATGCAAGGGTTACTTGCAATTTGGTAATCATTGATGTAATAATAATAATAATAATAAATTTTTATTCAGAAACTTATAAAGTACACATGACATTAAATAGGAGTAAGATGTATTAAGTACAATTTGTTTTGACTTTCATGTCACATGTGGACCGATTCGGTAGCCCACTAACCTCCACCCTAGGAAAAACCTGTGTTGTGGGGGTTAGTTTTGTCCATGTAGGTCAGTATCATGTGTCTCAATGATAGTGTACAAAGTTGAAGTATAATAAAACTGGTGCTATGGTATTCGTTTATTCGACGGCCTCTTGTCTAGACTTCTAGAGGCCTGCTCTTGAACTCGCTACCAACTGAAATGAGGACAACCATTTTGCCGTCTCATTAGGCGAACTAGAATATACGTACTGCTTTTCTTAACCGTAGCGTAAACCTGTTTTATTACCTTAAAAAAAATTGTTTGATTTAATGTGGATTCCAAAAGGTTATCAAGAATTTGTGATATGTGAGACTAGACTTGTAAAATGGAATAAAAATAGAAGAGGCAAAAACCAGTAATTACCAGCATTTCCTATCGTGTAATTATTGGCTAAGGTGAAATGAGATCCAAAGTTACGTGAAGTTACATTATTTGAACTCAAAAACGACAAAATCAACGTATTTTTGATTTATCATAATATTTAAAAATATATCTGCTATCAATTTAAGGGCTTGTGTATGGCAATTTATTATACGCTTGACCATACTTGATTAAAGAAAAGTACCAAAACCCAAAGTTTGCCTAAAATCTCAATTTTTTTTAATTTTAACAAGTTAGTGCCATTATTTTTATATAAGAGATAAAGAACTTTATGCCCCAGTAAAACCTTGATATAATTATTAAATTTTTAGGCTTATATTTTCGTGAAGGAGCTTATTGAAATTGTGCACAAGTGAGTCACATATAGGAGCTTATTTTTTTTTAAACAATAGCCATTGAAATTCTATTCAAGCCTGTCACATTTTTGCCCCTCCAGCGATCCCTCAACCGATTTGGATACCACGTTATAAGTAGGCTAGTTTTTATGTAGCTTATGCCACCATAGCCTATTTGTTAACTATTTTGTTTGTTAAAGATAGGTAATTAACAATTGTTTTAAAAATAAAAAGTATACAACGATTGCTAACAAGCAATCGTTGTATACTTTTAATTAAAATTTTTATTTTCCGCATAGAACACTATGCGGTGCGGCGCGGCGGCGGTTTGCCAAAGAGCACGTGTTGGATGATGCAAGTGCAGAGCGTCATATCAGCATTTCACATACGGTAGTAACTAGGTTCGTTGGTTGTTATGTGCGTCCAAACGACCGCCTTACCTGCGTGCTAGTCGGAACTATAGACGCATGTGCACCCACGCTGTGCATGTGACGCATGCTAAGGGTTGACACTTATTAATATTTGAGTTTGATTGTAAAGTTGCCTGTAAAGTGGGGTTAGAGTGATTCATCTAGGACCAAATTATCACCGTAAATGTCAAGGAATTCAAGATCGACTCGATTGTTACTGTTGTTCTCTGGATTGATCCCCAATATTTGCACATATCATATTCGGTAGCCATGTTCAGAGTTCATAATTAATAGCACGAGTCGCTTTGTGGTTGCCGGTTAGATAAAAACTTCCGAGGGGGCTTCACTCACGTGTTTAGTAGGCAATACCACAGAATAAATAATAGTACCTGAACCTATAGATGAGCGCGCCGCCAACACAATTGCATCAGATTCTGATTTTAAATTTAGTATAGAGCCGAATGCGAGAAAGGCGAAAATCAAAGCTTAACATCTGTACGTATGCCTCAAGTTGATGGACGCTGAGTCATCGTAAAGCACGTGCTTTCTCGTGCGTGATTTACGAGGCAATGCTCTTATAAAGGTGGTTAACAATTAACATCAGGTGGGCCATCTGCTTGTTCCATTAGCAAGTAGTATAAACCAAACAAGCGAGGTAATAATTAGTATAATTAGTAAATTATATGTATATAAGTAATAAATTTATTTATTTAATATTCATAAGAGTAAATATTTTTAATATCTGAAAATATGAATTACATGTATGAATTGGTACAGACATAACACAAAAAAGATATGTAAATTGGTAATAGACACCAATTTATAAATGCGGAAGTGGTCTGACCGTTTGATAAGTTTTTACGACTGTAAGCCGAACCGATCAAGATGGAATTTGGCACACAGATTACCTACTTCAGGGGGATTATTTAAATCGGACTGGAAGTTTTTCTATAAGCCTTCAAAAACTACATCGTCCCTTGCCATTACAGGATGCCGAATCATTAGGTAATTAGATAATTTTATTCATTTCGTTTTTACCTGCGCTGTGCCACGGGCACACGCTTTTATCTGTTTATTTTTATTTGTTTTTTATTTATAAAATATTGCTAATGAACATCAAAACGTTTTCGCATATCGAAACTTGCTTGTTAGAAAAATATCTTGTTTGTTTTAATAAAATTTTTTGTTTTTATCATTGTTTCTTTTTATAAATAAAATAAAATGATGAAGTTAAAGAAAAGCAAGATTTTTTTAAATAATAATTAAACATAAATAAAAAGTAAGCAACTATAAGAAAAACAGCCTAGGAAGACTCATCAAACCAGCACTCGTATATCAAGATACACTCAAGGGTTCTTTTAATTTCACCTAGTTTTAAGACTTTTCAAAGTGATCCTTGTGATTTTATTAAATACTTTTATACTATATAATTTGACTTTAACTTTCTCATTCCACCTAGGTAGACGATTACTTTTTGGATCCAATCCAAACATCCAATATAAACTTTCATTATTATAATATTTTAAAATATTGTATTACTGGCAGCCCTATACCATATCAAATAGCACGAGCCGTTTCGTGTTAGTCGTTTAGATAAGCATTTCTGAGGGGGGCTTCATTCAAGTTTCTAGTAAGCGGTAGGTATATTGATAGGTATAGGTAAGCAGTAGATGACCGCGGCGCCAACACGGTTGCATCAGATTCCAATTAAAAAAACCTGAAAAAATGCGTTGCTAGTTTTGAGCATAGGTATATATATCTTCTAAGATTTAGGTTTTTCTTGATACCTTAAATTGTGAATATATGTGTTTCAATATATTTGGATGCTCCTTATATGGTCTGTTTATCATATTCTGAACGTTTATATTACCTTGGGAGTTGCAGGCAAATGCACCTTTTGGTTCCGTAATTATTTTTATACAACTAGCTGATTGAACAAGTAAATGGCACATGTTAGGTGGTAACCATCACCTATAACACGCATTGCCTCGTAAGTCATGCACTATAGGAATGTACTGTACGATGCACTGCACTGTGGCCATACAGATGTGAAGCCTCATGTGCCAGTAATTTTACGGGCACCTTCACTCTTCGAACCGAAACACAGCAACACTGCTATTCTTTACTTCTGTTTCTGCTTTTGTTGAACTAGAAACGGCCGTACCTACAGCTTCGTTGTTAGTAGCTTTTATTTCTGCGCTGTTAGGTTGTGGGTTCAATCCCCACCGATACCAGTACTCTCAAACGGTGAATTTAAGTGCACGAGAGGAGCCTCTTGAGGCGCACTTAAAATCCTTTCACCACACTGTTTTGAAATAAACTAGTGACACGACAAGAGAAGAGAGATCCCCACCGAGAACCACTATTTCTGTGTTGAAATAGACTTTTGTTCAGTGTCTGGTGGATGTCATAATGTATATATATAGTAAGTATGTATCTCATCAAAGCATTTTATCCCTAATCTGGATCCCATAGTACAAGCTTCGCTTAGTTTGAACTAGATGGCGTTGCGTGAAAATGTCCAAATATATTTTATGTTTAATATATTATAGGTAAATTCTAGTATTGTATTGTTATTGGTATCAAGCAAATATTAATGCTGTATCATTATAATAATAAAATGTCACAGGCGGGCTACTATTATCAAGTGGTATTTACCAAGACCCACGTCTCGTAGAATTAGATAGTTGATTTTAATGTAGGTACGTTTTTTTACAAGCTGATAAATGTACATATGACTAGGTGACTATAATTTCTTTATTGTCAGGATTTGAATGGTTGAAGAGCAGAACAGCGTTGTGTTTGGCAAGGGAAAACAGAAAAATACACAGCTTCACCACTTTGTTTTTGATAATCCCTCAGATATCTCAGTACCAAAATAAATCAAGATTATTTGAGTCTAAGAAGGGTTGTAAGGTTCTTCCTAGTAATACATTTGGCACATATCCTAGGGGCCATCCATAAATTACGTCACAAGAATTTCATGATTTGTGACCCCTCCCCCGTCCTTGTCACAGCTGGTCACATTTGTGAGACCCCCCCTACCTAGTGTGATGTCACATATTTTGCAATTTTACATGTAGAAATTTATTAAATTAAAACAGCAGTGTTCCGAAATTATTTTTATTTCCATTTAAATACTATTTCAATAAATTTAGTGTTAATACTTTGATATAAAAATATATATTTTGAAAAAATGTGATGTCACAAAATTTGCGACACCTCCCCACCCCTTGTCACACAATGTCACAGTTCGTCGACCCCCTCCTTCCCCCTTAACGTGTGACGTAATTTATGGATGGCCCCCTATTCCGCAGAGTTGGAAATCCATAGGTTACTGGTTGCAAGCCCATCGCCGCTGCTAGAATAGTGTTTATACAGGTTTATACTCACGATGCTTTCCTTCACTCATAAATATTTTCCAAGAGAAAAATCCAATCGACCACATTCGAACTGACGACTCTACAATCCGAAGGCGGACTAACTAGATCACCGATGCTCTTTGGTAATGGAGAAAAAGGAGAAAAAGTTATTAAATATAGATTTATAAACTACTTCATCTTGTTTTTTTTTTATAAGCTGGTTAATAAGTGATGGGCCAGCCCATCACTATCACCAGAAATACTATTATTGTTAATTATTTGCAAGAGTATTTCTGGTGTTAGTAGTTAGTAATTAAGTACCATTCCGCCTTGATAGTTCCGTCACAGTTTTAATAACTATTGAAACGATCATCGTTTCTCATTGCGTTGCCTTGTCAAAAGTTCCGTAATAAAATATTATAATATTTTTTTGAATTTCAAGCTTACCACATCTACATTACATTCGTGTTTTTCTGTTTGTAATAAGTTGGCGCTTATTTCTTTTCGATGTATCAGAATATCAGTTTGGTTAGCCCCTGTAGTGAACCTAACGTGAGCTATCTTTTCAAAACATACCTACATGATCAAAACAAATATTATATTGATGATGTTTAATCAACATTCAATGTTATTTTGCAAACAAAGATAAAACATCGAAAGTACTATCCCGAATAACACCCGAGAAAACCAGAACGAAACTAGTAATAATTACCACTTGGAACAAAAATTACAATGTACTTATAGTAGATACTTACCTATATAATGTACTTACCTATAGCCTAACGCAATTTATCTCTTGCCAAAGTTATTCCAAATCATCACACAAGCCATTGTTTTCGTAGTTTCGCTAAACTTTTTCGAGGACAAATCCGAACGCAAATGACAACGTCCGCACATAAATATTTTATGACTTGTTTTTATGCTATATGTTTCGGAAAATAATTGGCATAGGCGCTGTTTATTGCATTATAAATTATACTGAACTTCTATATTTTTGTTCTTCTCCCACAATTGGAATAAAAGATAATTGATAAATAGTTTGTTTTTACAACATTGATAATTTTAATGTTGTAGGTAGTTTTATAGGAGTAAATTTGGTTAGATAGGTATGTGTCCATTTGCCATTGCTAGGTAATTTCTAAAACTAGGTAGGTACCTATAGTTAGCTCTTTTTGAAATCTGTGGATATTTAAGTTTTATAATTAACATCAGTAGACTGCACCGCATAGTAGACCCACTGCTAATAGTTGATGGGGGAGTAAATATATCTTTTTTTTCCCATACAAACGCAAACCTCGCAAGTCGGAAATATGCTTAGCTAGTTTTCGTACATATTCAAACTTTTAAGTTTTCAAACTTGTTTGTATGATATACTTAATGCTATTTCCTGAAACTTGGTTATTTGCAACTTTTCATAACTTCCTTCAGTAAATTAACATCTTCTAAAATGTAAAAATGTTCAAGTTCAATGTACAGTTGAGTGATAACTTGTTAAGTTGTTTGACGGATGTCAGCGTCCTAGCTTTTAAGCTATGTTTAAATGGCATACTTCATTCTGGGTTTGGTCTACGAGTATAAATATAAAAGTGAAGTGCACCAAGTCACCAAGTAGAAAATTAAAAAAAAAATAGTAGACCACCATACAAGGGCAATTTCAATAATTTGTAGGTAAATAAAGTTGCGATACTTACCTAAATGGTAATGTGGTCGAATTGTTAGACATGACAGTCTGTAGTTGACGTTTGCCATGACGCATTGCGTTATTTCATTTTCTGTCAGTTTCGTTACTTTTTTTGACGGTAATGAGTTCCACTCTCAAGCTTGACATATACAACAGTTGTCAAAATGACATTTCACGCATGTCTGTCTTCCATATGTTTAGTAGATTGTGTTGCTCTCTTTGACCAAGAAAATCTTGAAGTGCAAGAAAACGAACTAAAATGAAGAAAAAAAGCAATCAAAACAGTTAAGCGATATTTATATACACTGTACACAGACCCAACCCAGGTTCCATACACTGATGAAACAACTCCTTTAAGTACCTATAGGGGTTAGTTTTATAGAGTCGCAATCTCAAATCAAGACCAATCCCTGCTGAAATTGTGGGTTCAATCTCCGATCTGAATTCATTAGTTTGTATATTGAGTGACGCACATTGCTTGTGTCAAACACCCCCAGAATGATAAGTAGTGGAATTCTAATCGAACAGTAAATATTTGCGAAGATGTTTAGGTTTTCAAAACACTGATCAACCATCATTTGATTGCGAGGTCATCGTACGTAAAAATATCATTTTGATCGATACAAGTTTTCCTACTTAAAAGTTTGCTTATGTACGAAAACTAGTAAAGTAAACTTTTGAGTAGGAAAACATGTATCGATCAAAATGAAATTTTTACTAAACTGTGTGCAATGTGATTGCACACAAAATGGTTGATTGCGATTTTTCGAAAATTAGTTTAGTGATTTTATATCTTTCAACATGTCGAAACGTGCGAGCGAGAAGTTGTTTGATAGTTGTCAGCCCCTTAACAATCTGTATGCCTCAAGGTGCGTGACTCACGAAGCAATGCTTTGTAGGTGTATAGGTGATGATCACCATTTAACATCAGATGGGCATCTGCTTGCTCCATCAGCAAGTAAGTATAAAAAAACACGACATGACAACAGAATAAATAATAATAAGGGTACTACGTACGATGACCTCGCAATCAAATGATGGTTGATCAGTGTTTTGAAAACCTAAACATCTTCGCAAATATTTACTGTTCGATTAGAATTCCACTACTTATCATTCTGGGGGTGTTTGAGTTAAGTGATTTTATATCTTTCAACATGCCGAAACGTGCGAGCGAGAGTCACATTAGCTCTTGTCTTCGCCCTAAGCCTTTAATTTAATACCTACATACTTTAGAAAGATACCCATATATTTTAATTAAAAAAATCTAAAATTGCAGTTTTTATTAGTTTTATAGTGTTACTACACTTATGGAAATAATAAAGATTTTTATATAGTCCCAAAAGTTATCCGAGTGGGATTTGAACCCACGACCTCGCCCCTTATCAATGAGAAAGCAAGTAGTATAAAAAAAGTATATCAACACAGTAATAGATGTACCTACTACCTACTCCTACGCCTTTTATCGGATACACAATGGTTATTTAATAGGCGTTTTAAAAAAAGCTCCTATACTTTAGTGTAAGCAATCTTCTCTGCGTGGTGAGTCGCAGTTGATAGCAGCTGTGCCTTCTTGTTCATCTGCCATCTGTTGACAGATACTCACGCCAAACGAATGTCATATTTATAATCTATCCTTGCGCAAGCGTGCTCCGCAAACAAAAAGTTTACCCAAAGTCAAAATCAAAAGGTATTTATTCAATAAAATCACAAGGATCACTTTGAAACGTCTTAAAGCTAGGTGACTCTAGGTGCCAGTTCCACGCGACCAAAGCCTAGAAGAACAGGCAACAAACTTACTTACGGCTTGGTTCCTCGCTCTTTTATATGACCCTTGTCTAGACCCAATGGTTCTCTTAGCCATGCTTAGTTTGGAGCTAGGTGGCGCGGTTTTGAATAACTATAAGGCGAAGACAAGAGCTAATGTGACTCTCGCTCGCACGTTTCGACATGTTGAAAGATATAAAATCACTAAACTCATTTTCGAAAAATCGCAATCAACCATTTTGTGTGCATTGCACACAGTTTAGTAAAAATTACATTTTGATCGATACAAGTTTTCCTACTTAAAAGTTTATGTACGAAAACTAGTGAAGCAAACTTTTGAGTAGGAAAACATGTACCTATCGATCAAAATGAAATTTTAGTGATTAAATTTTAGTAAAGTTTAGTGATTTTATATCTTTCAACATGTCGAAACGTGCGAGCGAGAACTTGTTTGATAGTTGTCAGCCTCTTAAGAAATCTCAGATAATGAACCTATAAACAAATCTATGACTCAGATGACGTACCTAAGCCTAATGAAAATTGCAAGAAAAGATGGATGGTTGAATAAAACAAAGGCATTATCTAGATAACAATATATTTTTGTCATCAATGACAAACTTAACAACAGACTACAACATAGATCTTCTCAACGAAACCTGCGCGAATACCTTGCGTAACCCTGGGAAATGTACCAATAACATCAAAGTAAGGACAGTCCACTTAAAAGCCCATTTAGTTTTAATCTTCCAAAGTTAGTCCATCGATAATTACCCGTAAAGGTATCATCACTAAACTTCGTAACGTCCATGATTAAATGTTCCTATTATTGTGATACCTGCTAAAGAGTACGGGAACTTCAGACGAAGTTTCAGGAAATCCAGAGCTCTACAGCGTCTTTTAATACAACATTCTACAGTAAGAAAATGCCCAGAAATCCTTAAATTTTCAGATTTTGTCTTTTTGCAGCCTGTATAACATACTGGGTGTCCCAGAAACCGACGCCAACCCGGAAACGTGTGTTAGGCCCAGTAATAATAGTTATCAGAAAAAAAAACTAAGTTAAATAGGTATTTTTTTATATTATTGGCATAAAAAAAAAATAGTTGGGCATAAAGTGATGTTTTCTTCCGAAATGGGAGCTTTTTTTAATGATAATAACTTTAAAAGTACTTAACTTAGTTTTTTTTTCTGATAACTATTATATGTCTCGGCCTATCACTCATTTTCGGGTTGGAGTCGGGTTCTAGGACACCCTGTAGATAGATATAAAATTTTTTTTCAACAGTTTAAAGGCAGGTACGGTGAAACTTTAGGAATATCAAGCATGGTTGATGATAGAATATTATCTGAATATAGACATGCGGACCTATGGACAACTATGTAAGATATTAACTTGTAGGGGCAGTTATAAATCATAAGTCTCCACGTCTTAGGATAAAATGACAAATTATTGGACGGCTTATAACGATAAATTAATTGCTTTGCGAAAAACAGGCCTGCGCTTGCTCCGGGAAAGCGTACACGCTGTCCACCTGTACGTACAATATTTTTGATATAACTCAATTTAATTCATGTCTAAATTGATTTCGACGCATTGAAAAAGCAGTGGTCAAAGTCTCGTGCATAAAAGGATAAACATTCCTAAATTAATATTATACAGGATGTTAATATACCATTCCCGAAAACTTCAGGTTTATTGCATGAAACAGCTGTTTTTTTTTTGCTTTCACGGTGTTGGTTCCTTAGAAAAAGTTATTCATATTGATGGGTACTTTAGCCCCCTGAAGTTTTCAGGAGTGGTATTTTTACAACTTATATACAACGTGTGATATAATATCCCTAATATAAGGCCAAAGACCAAGTGATGAGACCAAGCACTAGAATACTTTGACGTGTGCAATGGTTGAATACATCGTTTTTGATATTCCCATACGAAAGTAAAATTAATATTGTCTCAGAAATTTGCAACACCTGTTATTATTTTATTTACGTAACTGATACTGTTTACGTACCTAAGTACCAACGTCACGTACGCACGGAACGTACAAACTGCTGTAAATAGGGCTGCCTCATGGTGTGTTTAGTTTCATATTAGAGGAACGTTTAAGAGGCATTTCATGAATTAAAAACGATGAAATTTCAAAAGTCGTAAAACAAAAGTTGTTCGTCTCGACCTATGGAATACCCTGCTTCTGGGTATTATGTTACACCTTGTATATACCGGCAGATCAGTGAGTGAAATAATGAATTTGCAAATCATTTGGAAACAAACACAGGCCCAAGGTTTTAGAAAAAAGTTAGATTCGATCTATACAAGTATTCTACTGCTAAGCTGTTTGTACAAATCATCCAATTAATAGGTTAATTCATTTTAAAAATCGTCATTTAAAACACCGCATTTTACCTAAAGTTTTTAACATAATATTAAAATTAACTCTTATTCCCTACATTTGAAATTGCTTTTGGTTTGACGTAAATCAATTGACTCAAATACAAGTAGGCAGGATCTGCCTTGCACAAATATACAGGTTTACTTATGAGTAATCATACAAACTTATTGGTAAGTACATACAATTAGGTATTAAATTAATTACAATTACTCGTACAAAATATATTTCTTTTAGTGCATATTCTGCTCACAATGCATTTTGTAAAAATGTAGGTAATTATTAGTTTTTTAAAAACGTGGATCACTTAACGTGTCATAATTTCTTACTAAGCTACCCACAACGCGTTCTAACCCAGGTTACATCAAATTTGAACCATATTCAAAGCACTTTTGTTAATTCTGTGAAAATATAACATTTTCAATATAATAATATTTTGTCTATGCTATTTATTGCAATATATGTTTTCGATAAACTTTAGAACGATGTTCAAACCCTAATATTTAAAAGCGTATTCTGTGAGACTAGCAATTGATATAGGTCATATTATAAAGAACGTTTATGAACTATTTAATTACTGCCAACAGCTCTGCCACCTCCGAACTGTATACAATAATGTATAATATGTAGTAGAGGGAAATGTAAAACGCTTTTGGCACTAACTTCAATAAATATTTATACTATTATACAATACAATACATTCAAAGATATATACAGCTTATGTGTAGATACGGAAAGATATATTATTTACAACGGTTCAATCTATAGGAAGCAGGTAATGAGGTTCTAATTCATAATACATTTTATACAATAAGTTATAACAGACTCGTAAACGTGTACAATATCTAGGTATTATGATAGTGGAAAGCTTCGGTGACACTCGTTGATATATTGGAGTGAAAATGATGAACAGCAGCGTAGGCATCACTTGGCGGGACTATTCATTTTAACCATCATAAATACTCATAAACAATTTATTTTCGGGAAAATAATACATTTTACAGAACACTTTAAGACATTATCTTTGCAAATGCTCGGACAAACATCAACGCCAAAACTGCATGTATTCAGATATCAATATCTAACATAATCATTGATTATATTGCACACATTCACTTACAATCTACTATGTATAAACACATGAGTGGGCTATAATCCCTCTCCGCCATAATTTCGCAAAACTCACCGCAATTCTACCTGATGCCTGATGGATGACATGTCTGACGCACCTTCAATGTTAAACTCTCTAAGCAAACTTGAACAAGCTTCTCTGATATGATGACTTAACCAACAATACGTGTTTCTATAACTCATTTTGATTAAAAAAAAACTAATCTTAATCTGTTATAAATCTACTAAAGGATAACAATTGATGCTAGTCTTCAAAGAAGCTCTAAAGTTAAAATAGATGGATATGATAGCTTGCTTAGTGTGGCGTCGCGTGCCTCAAGCTCGCTCTACTGATGACGAGGATGAAGCGCCTCTGTCAGGCTCTAGTGCAGTCACAACCAACTACCGTCGAACAACGACCTGGGATGAGATGCTCCCGAACCTTCAACTCAATGGCACATGGATGACGCCGCGAATGAACCCCATGATACGATCCCAATGCAATGCTTATCACGCACTGACCAACAAGCGCACTCTACTCGATTCTACGTGAACATGATCCGAACGATTCTGAAATGATCCTTTTCATAGCACCGATGCCAATCGATTCGATATCAGCATTTATCTCTCCAAAAAATTTGTAAGATCTATGTTATCGTCATTAAAAATCTAGACTTTATTAGTTACGGAATTAATCTTTCAAATCTACTGGTTCATTAGAATCTTTAAATTTACTTAGTTGAATTTAGAGATGATACTTATCGCAATCGGTAAAAGAGGTGAATCGCTTTTTATAAAATTCAGTCGCTGACTACTGCAAAATCTTTTTAAAGTCTACCCCTAGAAAATAATTTACAAAATTTCAATTCACTACCCGAAATATCCCGTTAGAAAAGAGGGACGTATTTAATTTAAGTTGCGAGAAATTTAAAAAATCCGGGCAGTGTGCATCGTAACCAATAGTCATTCGAGTTGTAATAAAAATCGCCTCCCTTGTGCCATTCATTTGTAAATAGCCTACTCGATCGCCTGCTTCACATTAACATTCTCATTTCAGTCCGTTGCAACGTCAGGGTAGTATAGTTCGCGTGTCGGTCATCACTCGTCACTCGTCACTCATGAAACGTTCATAAATCCGTAGAGCGGAACGCACTTGACCGGCCGAGGCGCTAAGCCCGGTCCCTACGTCGCAGTGCTCGAGCCATGTGCCGGAGGTGCGCGGGATCGGGGCCGCGCCCTGGGGACGCGGTCGTGCATTCAGAAGAGCATGTGGCATCGCAGGTTGGAGTTGGCTATCCCATGGTGTGAGCGGTGAGGTCGACCCCCGACTTCGCGCTGCCCAGCGCGGCCGGCGGGTCGCTGGCGGGGAGGGAAAGTAGATGTTAGGCCTCTAAAAAAATCAAGGCCGTAGGCTTCGGTTCTAAGTTGGATTTTTTTGCTTCGACAACTAGGAACTCGATTTCCTGAAAACAAACGAAAAACGATGGTTTTAGGTACTATAATGCAGTATAACGTTTAAGAAAATAATTCGTTAATAGAAAAACGCTGGCTTTCCTCGTTTCTTTCATGACAACAAAATTGGTAGCTACGTACCGGTTTATCCCTTTGTGCGAAGGACTCCGCTATTAGCCTTGCGACATCTTGATGTTGCAAGCCTTCCACCCGATGTCCATCCACCGCCAGGATCAGCTGTCCCACTTCGAGTCCACCAGCTTCAAATGCAGCTCCATGCTCCTGGAAATATCAGAATATATTTGAAATATGTGACAGTGACATTACATCGAACCGCTAGACTGCTTCAAATAAACTATGAACTTCAGTCATCCAAATACTCCTTCAAGTCGACCATGGAAATGGTTTTGCATTGCGGTGCGATAGCGATAAACTTCAGCGCATTACAACTCGAATACATTTGTAGCGCGGCTTCATAAGGCTCAGATTAGGAATACAAAACGGAAGTCATGAATAATGGACTTCAATTCTTGGCAGATAGTAACCAGGCCTATTGTTATTCATTTCCTGTTAACTTCCTTATGATAGTAGAATGATAGACTAAATAAACAATTTTAGTTTTTATTTTTAGATGATTTTTTACAGCGTCTGTTATACCGCTTATGACACGATTTTTAAAGAAGTAATGCACATATACCATCATCTCGTCAGCCTTAACTGTGCGAGTATTTTTTCTTCCGTTTGCAAGCACTGGCATTGCATACATGCCATTAGTTTAAAAAAACATAACCTACTCAGTTAGTTTTTCGTAATCTAATAGATTTACACTTCCGTACCATACCGTTGCATAGTAGGCAGATCAATTTACTGATATGGACTTGATAATGAATAGTATTCCAACGAGGACAAAGGCTCCCTTAAGTAGATAAAATGGTACAACATAGAAGTTTGACATTCGGACCCTTTGTGGGGTAATACGATAAGGACCAAGCAATTACTGCCGCCTTATAGGGATAGCAAAGCGCAAACTACACTCGCCTTTTAAACTGAGCAGGCGGTTGGAGACTGATCGACACTAAGTTTTGCTCTCACGGTTTCCAAAGGCAACGAAATAACGTTTTAGTAGAGGTGCACAAATAATTACAGAAGTCAAGCTAAGTCGAGATCATATTCATCATCTATTCTTTCAGTAGGTATCCTTAATTTCTTAATTTTATTTCGCAAATACAATTATTTCATTTCTACAGTAATTTGGACTTCTTCTTCTTTCTAGTTGATGTATAATAAATGTTTTTACATTACAGCCGCTCAAGAAATTAGGTATTAAAGAAGCAGTTAATTGGGGCTGCAGGCTGCGGATAGCATGATTTGTAATCCTCACAATACTCACATGGATATTGATAATCCTGGGTAGTGGATGCTTCGTGTTGGCACCGCCTTCGATGGCGATGCCTAATATGGGCTTGGTTTTCTTCACTGTGATGTGCAAGTTGCCGTGATGATCCGGCACCACTCGCGCTGCTAAATTAGGGTCCATGTTAGGGTCGTGTCCAAGTCTCTGCATAGACTGATGCCTTCGGATCCCTCCTCGTTCTTCTAGTAAGGCACCACCGTCTTCTTTCATGTCGAAACTTCTCGACAGCTTATGCGCCAGCTCCTGAGGAAATCAACTTCCTAAATAATTTGTATTTCATCCTATGATAACGTAAAATAACATCCTTAATACCAACAGTATACTTAATTATTTACACTCAACGGTAAGAATACAATTCATCGGTCCTAGTTCAAAAACCTAGTTTCTAATTTAAATACCACATCCACACTAAAAATTGTAACTCTACGATGCTAAGAACAGCAAATTTAATTTAGCCTCTAAGTACAAGTGCTCTAAGTATTTGAGGAGTAGTTGTAGCTGGGTGGCAGAGGGCAGTAACTCTCGGCGACTGGCGTTCCTGACCTCTTTGTGTAGTGGAACATTATCGGCTGGCTGACTTACGACCTTATGCCTCTCAGTTACATAGATGTAGAGTGATTTGTATAATTCGAATGTATTGAGAAGCTGTAAGTGAGATGTGTGCTGGAGGCTTGGATTCATGCGTTTCGATCACTCGGTGGCGTGGTTCAAAGTGGTTTTTTTTACAAGTGTTTAAATGTATTCATGAGGAGAGTCCTTATCCCGACTACCTAACAGGCGTAGGTATACCTCACAGTCATGTTTACGACGAATCGTTGAAGCAAAAATAATTAAAATAAATCCGTATAAAGCAACTCCGAAAATAAGGATAAAATTAGACTTTTTCATAACTAATGCCACCATGCTTTTATTTTTATAAATTGTTGATGTTTAATTTAGAAGTCAAAAATATTGGAAATGTCCGTATAGAGATAGTAAAATTTGGAATCACTATAACCGGTGATGAGTAGTTTTAACTAATTGTTCATGCAGCACGTTGTAGCTCGAACCATTCAAGACAATCGAAATACCTCTACTAACTAATGAACCGGAATGATTAAACCAAATCACTGGTATATGTGCACTTCTACTTTCAAATTAACTGATGATCAAATAAAATATTAGGCGACGAAATTATACACCAAAAATGATGTGCAACGATAAGAAAAGTGAAAAAATACAAATAAATTGTCTAACACCAAGCAATCGTTTTGTTTTTGAAGCGAGATCTTCCAATACAAATAATCCAATTTTTCAAATTAATTTCGTGCAAATGTAAGAATTTTGAATGTGCTAGGACAGTTCGCTGGTCATTCCGTCGGCGAGAGACCGGGCCACTTACTAGAGGTCGTCCCCAGTACCATGATTTAACTTTCTGCGTCCAGCCACCGAGTGATGAGCGCAGCCCCTCGAGATAGCCGCACTGAAACATCACACTCTCTGAGGACCAGATCCTTTACTGTCACTCGGCCAATGTCGCCTCTCCTATACTCTGCCTAGCACTCTGCGCCCCTAGGCCCTTATGCCTGCCTTGCCACATACCGACCTAATTGTGTTTTTGTCAAGTGAACATGTTACAGTGACACAAGCATCTAGCATAAACTCTATGGGGACAATTCCTACAACAACGGTAAGTATCATAGTATATTTATACCAAACTACCTAATAAACTGATGGAATACCTGTTCCTTTATACAAAATGAACAATCAGTCATAGTTTATTTATACTATGGAAGAAGATTAAGTATACTAATACAAAACATTAATTAAATAAATAGCATTAGCAGAAAAACACTATTTTCTAACCGACTACGGATATAATCATTTATGACATAATATTTTCTACTAAGTATATAACCGTTAAATAATATTCAAGTCAGTACGAGTAAAACAATCTATTCAATCCACACTTTCGAAATTCGATTTCACTAAAAATATTAAAGTTGTAACTTATATTAGTTACATACCTGATCCTGTTCGCGTGTGAGAAGCAGCATGAAACAAAAACATATTACACAATATTCATAAATGTTTTAAACGAAGCGGTAAAGTAAACGTAAAGGTAGTTTGCAATACATTTGCAACTTTCGAGCTGCTACAATTTGTCCCATTGTCTGGCACGACGTTGGTAACTTTCCATCAATTTTGCCGTCTGTCAGCGAATTCAACGTTCATACAAAACACCAACATGAAGTTAAAAAATAATGCTTCCATTGTATATTTTTTCAAAACCAAATGCGATTTTCGTCAGCCATCGCAATCATTGTTTGTTTTCCTCAACTTAATTCTGTTTTCTTTGTGATGCTCACGCAATATAATAAAGAATTTGATAGCATTAGAATTTTGTTTATTGTAAGATCAGTGGGCTATCCTTTGTTGTATATCTAGGGGCGGGCGGGACACGGTGCGTCTTGTTAGCGTCTTCTATAAATAACCTGATAACATCAGCCGATAGCGTTCTGTAGCCGCCCGCTCCTAGTTTTACTACGACCGACCCGATCTACCTTGCATGTCGTGATCAAGCTAAGGTATTAAATTTTTAATAAGTTATCGTTGGGAAAATCTAGAACTTTCGTTTCGTGCCAACTTTGCTTAAGCACGTGATAATGCCATGTTTGTATTCGTCGTAATCATACGTAACACGCATCTACCGCGGTCACAAAATCCGTTATAAGTAAGTACATAATATACAGCCGAAGCGCAACGGCTTTCCGAGATTACGAGTTTGAAGTTTTTAGGACGTGACGCTTACGGCATTTTGCGTATCACTGGTATATTATTACTTTATGATATACGGACTGTCAATTTTGCTATATTAAATCACGATTCATAACCTACTTAAACTAGAAAACGAAAAATCTTGATACCGAAAAACCATTAAAAAACAAAATTGTAGGTACTCCTCTAAGTTTAACCAAAGCTCACTTTCGGCAGTAGGTCAGTTCTGTGGTCCACTTACATTTAACAGGTCTCCAGACGACTTCATTAAAACTTACTGCAAATGCAGTATTGATTTAAAGTTTTAAGAGTAGCAGAGCTCTTTGTGGAGGGCTCGTCCGGGGAAGTACTACCACCACGCCTTTTTCTGCCGCCAAGCAGCGTCGCTGTGTTTCGGTTTGAAGAGTGTGGTTGCCGGTGTAATTTCAGGCACATGAGGCTTAACATCTGTTTGCCTCAAGTTGATGGACGTAGGGCAGTGCATCGTAAGGCATGTTCCTATCATGCGTGAATTACGAGGCAATGCTTTGTTATAGGTGTTGGTTACCACTTAACACCAGGTGGCCCATCTGCTTGTTCCATCAGCTAGTTGCATAAAAAAAACAAAAGAAAAAACACCGAGCAGCGTCGATTGATCGAAATAACCATACAGTGACCTATGAAAATCTAGTCGTGCATCTTATCTCACCAAAAGTATTTGATAATTGAAGTTAAATTGATAGTTTCTCAAGTTACCTCATATAAACGCCAAATAATGCTCGGTCAAAATGAAGCTCGATTTTTATCTTTGTACTAAATCTTCAGGGTCCGTTAGGCTTAGGTTTACCAAGAACCGGTACCCGTTTTTGAATATCGCATTATAGCGGTGACGAAGAAACCTTAAGGGGCTGACAACTATCAAGCAACTTCTCGCTCGCACTTTTCGACATGTTGAAAGATATAAAATCACTAAACTCATTTTCGAAAAATCGCAATCAACCATTTTGTGTGCAATCACATTGCACACAGTTTAGTAAAAAATTAATTTTGATCGATACAAGTTTTCCTACTTAAAAGTTTGCTTATGTACGAAAACTAGTAAAGCAAACTTTAGAGTAGGAAAACATGTATCGATCAAAATGAAATTTTTACTAAACTGTGTGCAATGTGATTGCACACAAAATGGTTGATTGCGATTTTTCGAAAATGAGTTTAGTCATTTTATATCTTTAAACATGTCGAAACGTGCGAGCGAGAGTCACATTAGCTCTTGTCTTCGCCTTAATGGCGCTGACTGCCGGCGCAAGACTAACATGTGATTAAAGAGAAAGTCTAAAAAGAATAAAGAGTAAGACAGATATATTACATTATGCAAGCACATACCAGCAAAGTATTAGAGTTAGAATTATTTTTGAATTGTTTCAATATAGATATCATGTGTATTACAGAACACTGGATATTAGAACTAGAGTTGCTCCCTTTTTATAATAAATATAGCGTATTGAGCTCTTTTAGACGCAAGAACGCTATACATGGCGGTTCTTTAATTATTGTAAATAATAACTTGAAATGCAGGGAACGTAAAGACATTGCAAATCTCAGTATTGAGAGGACTATTGAGCTGTCATGTGTGGAGCTGGAGCGGCACATCGTTGTGAGTGTATACCGTCCCCCAGACGCGGACTTCGCGTTGTATGAATCCACTATGGAAGAGGTTTTGCTTAAGACCTTCGATAGTAAAAAAACTTTAATAGTCTGCGGTGATTTTAATATAGATATTCCGGTTCATCCACTATCTGAGAGATTTTTAAATTTGTTTAAATGTTTTGATCTACACTGCTTGTTTAAAGACCCAACAAGAGTGACGCTAACAACAGCCACCTGTCTAGACAACATCTTTTGCAGTCATGATCCAATTTGTAAGTCTGTAGTTAAGCATTTTAGTTCCGATCATTACGGTCATAGCGCTAGGTTTGCTAATAAAATATCAGTAGACGAGGTCTTCACCTATCGGCCTATCACAGATAGCCGTACTAAAAAGTTTCAGAACAATGTTGAACTGAAAGTGTCCCTTTTACCATACTTGACTGACCCAAATGATCTTTTTATAAAATTGTCAAATTTAATAAATGAAGAACATAATGATACTTTTAAACTTAAAACATGTAAAACTAGTGTAAGTGTCAAGTTCGCTGACTGGGCAACTCCAGGTATTTACAAAAGTAGGAATAAATTATATGACCTATACGCTGCTAGGGAGTCAATGCTGAATGACCCAACGTTTATTTTACACACAAAAAACTACTCAAAAATTTTCAAAAAAGTATGTCACGCGGCAAAATCATTGCATATAAGAAATAAAATTGAAAAATCGACAAATAAAATTAAAGCAACTTGGAAGGTAGTCAATAACGAAACAGGCAAATCGAAGCTCGGTAATAAACAGATAAATTTAAAAGTAAACAATAATGTTTTTACAAAAAATATTGAAGTCGCCAACGCGTTTGATAGTTTTTTCTCCAGTATACCTAAAGTTGTGACTTCATCCTTAAATTCCTCAGCTGCTGAAGCGACAACACTATTAGAGTCTAGCGTTCAAAAATGTAATAATATCTTCAGTTTTAAATTTATTAATGCTGATAATGTTGTCAAAACATTTAGATCCTTAAATATTAAAAATACTGAAGATCTATGGGGAATGTCTACAAAAGTATTAGGCGCTATTATAACTGATATTGCACCATGTCTAGCATACATTTTTAATAGATGTGTTGATGAGGGCGTTTTCCCTGATTTAATGAAACACAGTAAACTCATTCCCCTGTACAAGTCTGGAAATGAACAAGATCCTGCCAACTACAGGCCTATTTCGGTACTACCTACGTTAAGTAAAATTTTTGAAAAAGTTGTTCTTAATCAGTTAATATCACATTTTAACGTCAACGGCATACTTCATGGTCATCAATTTGGATTTACTAAAGGTCGATCAACGACTGATGCCGGCTCGACGCTCCTGAAGCACATATATGATGCTTGGGAACACTCACAAGATGCGATCGGGGTATTCTGCGATCTGTCCAAAGCTTTTGACTGTGTAAGTCATGCCACTTTATTATCTAAACTTAAACACTACGGCATCCTAAACCGGGCTATTGATCTTATACAGTCTTACTTAACCAATAGAATCCAAAAAGTTGATGTTGGCGGTGAGAGGTCTTCTGGATCGGTCATTGATATAGGGGTGCCTCAGGGTTCGATATTGGGTCCTTTCTTATTTCTAGTTTACGTAAATGACCTTCCACCTTTTGTAAAAGATTTATGTGAAATAGTTCTATTTGCTGACGATACCTCTTTAATTTTTAAAGTCGACAGATTGAAGACTAACTTCGATGACGTTAATGCATCTCTGTCGCAAGTACTTAACTGGTTTACTGTTAATAATCTTTTGCTCAATGCTGGGAAAACGAAATGCATTAAATTTACTTTGCCAAATGTGGTTCAACGACCAACCAATATTGAATTAAATGGTGAATCACTTACCCTTGTCAATTCTACTATTTTTTTAGGACTTAATATTGATGCAAAATTGCAGTGGGGTCCACACATCAAATCACTTGCTGGTAGACTGAGTTCGGCTGCATACGCAGTTCGCACAATAAGATGGCTTACAGATGAAGCTACAGCTAGACTAGTATATTTTAGCTACTTCCATAGTGTAATGTCTTATGGTATTTTGCTCTGGGGGAAAGCTGCTGATATACAAAGTATATTTGTACTTCAAAAACGGGCGATACGTGCCATTTATAAAATGAAACCACGTGACTCATTAAGGGAGCGTTTTAAAGAAATTAATATTCTCACAGTCATTTCACAGTATATTTATGAAAATCTATTATACACTCATAAACACATAGATAGCTTTAAGAAAAAGAGTGATGCACATAACGTTAACACTAGAAATAAAAACAAATTATGTATACCTAAATTTCGACTTCAAAAGGTAAATGGCTCGTTTATGGGGAACGGTATTCGCTTCTATAATAAACTTCCAGAAAGTGCCACTGGGCTTCCTATTAGAAAATTTAAAGTGTACATTAAGAATAATCTAATAAGGAAAGCTTATTATACTTTAGATAGCTATATTGTTGATAAAAATGCGTGGCCCGATGTCCCGGTCGCTCTGCCCATCGGCAGCTAACATGTCTGCAATGTCTGTACTGTACCTACTATTGTGTGTTTTTTTTTATTTTTCTCTGATTTAATAAATTGTATTTATGCATTAGGTATTATTAGTTTGAGGCGTAGCGTGTGCTGTCTTATAAATTTGATTATGTTTACCTTTTTCTGTATGCCTACGCCTCACTAAACTTCAATAATATATTATATTATTACATTGTAAAAGGATCATACAAAAGAACGGTAGGAACCAAGCCGTAAGTTTGTTGCCTGTTCTTCTAGGCTTTGGTCGCGTGGAACTGGCACCTAGAGTCACCTAGCTTTAAGACGTTTCAAAGTGATCCTTGTGATTTTATTGAATAAATACATTTTGACTTTGACTTTGACTTTGACTATGCGTCCTCATCTGCATTATAGGTTATAGGAGTCGTGGCTTCTACTGTAACTGTAGCACACAATATCACCTTTCCTATATTGTTATTTATTTTTCTTGTAATAGTATAAAAACCTATTTAAATTCTTAGAATTTTTAATTTAAAATTTGTCTGTCTATTTATAGGTGCGTTCTGTGCTGAAATTTAAATTTTAGCCATCTTATAGCGGTGACCACTTCTTAGCGAACGAAGGCTTTTGATCATGATTATAACGAACTCAACTGTGCAACTTGAACCACTAAAATGAGCTTAATTTTTTGTGTTCGCGTTGGCTTGAAGCCAGCGGTAGCTTTTAAATTGTTTAATTCCCTAGACAATGGAAACTAAGAGCTAGAGCGACGCTACGTCTTCCCTCACATGCGAGATGGTGGAGTGACAAACTGGCAGAAGGCCACACGCCCGTGTTAGACTTAAACCTACACAATAGTCTAGTTCAGTTAGTATCTACACATACTGCCGACGCTATACGTGTCTTACTGCATTACGTGCACATTTATTAGGTAAACCTTGACCAAAATAGAACTTATATTTTCCACAAACCACGCGACCACTAATTATATTAAAACGCGACCACTAATAATTATGCGACGAAAAACTGCGAGCTGCGATCCTACCAGACCACCTCTCGAATATAAATCGTGTATTATTAAAAATTAAACGGTATCATCTATTTTCTTTTTTTGATCTAACATTCTCGCTTTCTGTGAAAGTATTCTTAATTGTTTTTTTATACTTTTACCTTACATTTTTTTATTTTTTTTCCTTATTCTATCTTAATTGTATCAAATGATTTTAAGTCTTGACTAGACACTTGTAAAATTCCAGTAAATATGATTGTTACAGCACTATTTGAGGTAAGACCTACCCACTATTCGAACTGAGTGAGTACCTACCATACGATTAAAATGTGTAACAGTTCAAGTGTGTGACAACACGGTTTCACGGTTTTCTTTGTATTAATATTGTATTGAACCTTTTTTGTTAAATAAACTTATTTTTTGAATTTAAATTATCTGGGTAATCTGTTTAAATTTTCGGGAGCAGTCTACATCCTTTCGATATCAAAACAGGTAGTAGGTACCTATAGTGGTTTCACTGTGAAAGCTAAGCGAGGATAATGTTTGCCCTGTGGGTGAAACCTCCTCCCAGGCCGGTAGTCGGTACCTATCGAACAAAGCCAACATCAATTTCACTTTTACCGACCGCGGCGGAGCATGCTTCACTAATCGTTGTAAAGAGCGATTGATTGAATTACCAACTTTCTGTCGGTCGTGAAAAACGATGCTTATCCGATACTCAGTGCGGTAATTAATGCTTACAACAGGTTATTATTTTTTACTATTATTAAACCGTGGTTTCTAAAGAACCGTAAACCGTCAAAAACATAAAACGTAAAGGTACATCAAATTAATATAGCAGTTAACTATTATCATGTAACTGCATCTCTAGTTTTACACAGATTTTCTTCAATTTTGTATATAATCGATGTTCTAATAGTAGATACAGATTTTGTCGACACTAAATCAAAGGTTATTAGTTTTTATTATGGCTGTAGGTTCTTAGTACCTTTACCTATCCACAATATTGTTGTTTTTATTGGTTTTATGTTAACAAATTGTTATTCTTTTTTCTTTTAATAATATAGGTAGGTAGGTATTATAGTTTCTATATGAAACCAAGCTGTAACTTTGTTGCCTGTTCTCCATTTAGGCTTGGTTGCGTGGAACTGGACCTTTTGATTCAACTGTATAAATGCCTTTTGAATTTGATAATGTTCTACAAATCTGAGATCGGTGGGGTGTTTTTTTTTCAGGTTTTTGAAAAGCGATGTCTTGGTATCCTACCAATATTATAAACGCGAAAGTTTGTAAGTATGGATGGATGGATGGATATTTGTTACTCTTTCACGTAATAACTACTGAATGGATTTTAATGAAACTTTACAATAATATAGCTTATACATCAGAATAACACATAGGCTACAGTTTATAAAGATATTGTGTGACTAATCCTGCGCAGACGAAGTCGCGGGCACCAGCTTGTCTACACTAATCTACACTAATATTATAAAGAGGAAAGATTTGTATTTTTGTATTTTTGTTGTTTTGTATGTAACGAATAGGCTCAAAAACTACTAGTCTGATTTCAAAAATTCTTTCACCATTAGAATGCTACAT
Organism: Chloroclysta siterata; assembly: GCA_932294275.1. NCBI lineage: Eukaryota > Metazoa > Arthropoda > Insecta > Lepidoptera > Geometridae > Chloroclysta > Chloroclysta siterata. The sequence continues at coordinate 12,637,053 of OW028600.1, read as the reverse complement.
TATCCCTGAGTAACATAGGCTATATTATATTTTCCAAAAAATCAGGGATCCTTACTAAAACTCCAATAATGTAACCCAAGGTGGAAAAAGAAAACCTTACATCGCGTGCGCTGCGTAAACTATTGATGATAGAACAAAATAATGTACTACAACTTTGCAGAACACGTCATTATCTACAAAAAATGTCACGACAGCATATGTCTAACTATTATAGTTATGTCACAATAAGTGTTCTTTTATTATAAAAAAATAATTGAAATGCCGTCGCTTGAAAAGGCTTTTTATTTTAACCTTTGCATTAATCCTTATCCAAATAAATCTTTTCATATTCAAGACTAGTTCAATACCTATACATTACTTTTTGAATTTTTCAAATCGGTCATTCCATTCAAAAGATTTTAAAAATTAAGCGTCGCGCGGGTCACGGGGCGCGTTTTTCACTCAGCGCGGGCCCGGACAAGGTGCGAGGCGTGCAAAGACTCGAACCCACCACGGTCTAGGTTTATCCTAAAACGTTGAAAAAATGTATGTCCACCCATGCGAAGCTGGGTCAGGCCGCTAGTCTACATCTACACTAATCTACACTAATATTATAAAGAGGAAAGCTTTGTATTTTTGTATTTTTGTATGTAACGAATAGGCTCAAAACTACTGGTCCGATTTCAAAAATTCTTTCACCATTAGAATGCTACATTATCCCTGAGTAACATAGGCTATATTATATTTTCAAAAAAATCAGGGATCCTTACTAAAACTCCAATAATGTAACCCAAGGTGGAAACCAAAAACCTTACATCGCGTGCGCTGCGAAAACTATTGATGATAGAACAAAATAATGTACTACGATTTTGTAGAACACGTCATCATCTACAAAAAATGTCGCGACAGCATATGTCTAACTATTATAGTTATGTCACAATAAGTGTTCTTTTATTACAAAAAATTAATTGAAATGCCGCCGCTAGAAAAGGGTCTTTATTTGTACCTTGGTATTAATCCTTATCCAAATAAATCTTTTCATAATTAAGACGGCTTCAATACCTATAGAATACTTCTTAAATTTTTAAAATCGGACATTCCATTCAAAAGATATGACGAAATTAAAAACGTTAACGGGTCCACGGGTCACGCTCGGGGTGCGATTTCACTCTCTGGCGTGCAAATGTATGAAATAAGTAGACGCGAGGCTCGAACCCACGGTCTAAGTTTATCCTAAAATGTTCAAAAAATTTATGACCACCCATGCGAAGCTGGCACAGGCCGCTAGTATTTAATAAAGACGTACCTACGTGTTAATTACCTACCGGCCGGTTTCTGAAAGCTCGATCAAACATAATCAGATGTCAAATCACTTGCTATTTCAGCTATTACATCAAATTTGAGATAGCAACTTGACATCTGATAAGGTTCGATCGAGCTTTCAGAAACCAGTTGTATGTAATTAATTCCAATTTTGATTCCGAAGTGTTAATCAAAAATCTAATAGCGTGATAGCGGTCGGCACGTCTTACAAAAAGAGGCATCTTAAAAAACCATATGCAATCATCTCCGAGCATGGGAATCGCAGGTGGATTGCGTTGATTTCCGGTATATCCAGTTTTGGACAGATGTTTGCTTTGTGGGAACTAACGGTGAGGATAAACACTGTTTTATTCATTACTTATTATTCGGTATTCGACCATTGTTTTAGTTGTGCGACGCCTTACCTACGTTACATAACTCAACATTAATTCGCTGTGCTTTGACAATGTTTTCAATTCGTGAAGACTCACTTTTTATATCCAACTTACACAGTGTGTTTCACATTGGCTTTCCACTTCCATTCATAAATCTGCCAGAGAAATATCAACTAAGTGCCTACTTAAAGTAGAGTTAACAGGCGCCTGATAAGCCTGCTGATAGTGTGATGCTCTCAATAAATAGATGATTACTCGCGTGGGTGGCCATTACTGCCTCCAGCGTAAATCCATTTCTACCTGAGGCCCACTAGGTACCATGGCGAGTGTCAAGTAAACTCGATTCGCACCACGCGGCCAGCTTTGTGTCAGTGTCGGCACGCACAGCAGCCAGCCAGTCTCGCTGCAAGCCTCGACGCACGTGCACGTAAATCTGTTTATTTAACTTCTATTGTTGTTTACAAGTTTATATACTTGCTCCAGTGCAGTTGCTTGGACAGGATAACTGTGCGAGGTGAGTTAAATCTTAGAGATTGAGGTCAGTGTTCTCAATGCACCTGCCTCGCTGGTATATGAAATATCGAGTGTCTTAATCCTCTCCGGTGTAAACAAAACAATGGGTACGATTTGTGGTCAGCTTTTGTTTTCGGTCATTATTGCGTGCGTTTACGTAGATGGCAATATTGACGCAATAACGTGGTAAACCTTCATGCCGCTACTTTTAAATATTTTTCACACATTCAATTTAATTTATTTTACATTTGGCTTCATAAAATTAATTGAGTACCGGTGGTCTGGTGGAAGGTCGTGGGTTCAAATCCGGTCCGAATGAATGTGCGCAATGCCAGTGCTCTCGATCGTCGAAAAAAAAACATCGTAGGGAACCAGTTAGTATTCTAGATTTGGTAATTAGTATTAAGAGATCTGCAGGGATATCTACCGTGCCTGGGGATCAAATTCGTGAGGTGAGACAATTTCTCACGTTTCGTTCTTCATAACGTCTTCTTCTGTCTTCATAACGTTTCGTTTTTTTTACCTAATATATTCCTTATAATAAATACAAAGCACTGGTTCTGTCATGTCCAATGTTAATCTTTGATATGTATATACATCTTTTTCCAAAGTAGTACGCATCTAAGGCTTTTAAGGTCACTTGCAACTACTACAAGTTGATTATTCTATTCACATCCATCAAGGCGGCCTGAGAGCTCACCATCAGCCGGTTTGGTTCTTTTTGGGCCATGGACGTAAAAGTGAACCTCGTCTTACTTACTGTAGAGCGTAGATCGTGTCGTGTTACAAAACCATTTACTATTAGAGTTATTTCTATTTTAACATTTATACTTTATAGTAATAGTTAATCTTATTTAAGACCCCTCAATATTTACGAAATATTTTATGTTATATTGGTTTTCGTTCGTTTGGCTTACTGTTATGATAATATCTGTGGAAATTACATCAATAAAACCAAACTTAAAATAGTACTTAATTATATGTTATTACCTATACATAGTGGACAGTATCGAGTACCGTTTTGCAATTAAAATGAACTTTTACAATTTACCACAAACAACCCAAACTATTGTCTCACAGCCATCCAACCATAGCGAGATAGATAGACGCTGTCAAAGAAGTTAGTTAGTATGATGGTGTGACGACATGCTTGAATGCTTCGTTTGCATGCAACAAGGACATTATCTGTTCACAGATGGCTTGTCTATTGTGTTATGAGATTATGCACTTTTTTATACACCTGCATCACAGACGACGAGACTTGACACGCTTTCTACTACTGGAATTCTTCCAGTCGATCTCAGACAGTCTGTTCTAACGTGGTTATTAAACAATATTGATTCTAAAAAAATATTAAGTAAGTACGCGTGAATTCTAGTGGGCCCACTCCGGCTAAACTCGGGTTAAACACTATCACTGTCAAAATTAAACGGGCGTTATCCAAAAAAAAGGATGATATCGGTTCAGTAATTAGACCGTAAAAATGTTAAAAACAGACTTAAACATTTAGCATTTTGGGTACAGTAAATAAACAGATTTCCAAAACAACTAGCCAGGCACGTAACTTATATCATCGTAGATATTTTACTAAACGACATAATTTGATGTTTGTTGTTTTCTCGGTTCCTTTTCTTTTGCGTCGTTACGAAGATGCGTATGAACCACCTTTTTTTTTTTTTTTTTTTTTTTTTTTGTTAACGGGGAGGAAATCTGCACACAGACACCCTACCGCACCGAGGGATGCGATAGGGTAGTGTGAGGATGACGGACTCGTCGACTCACTAAAACCACCCCGGTGGCCAGCCTCAATGCATGTCAAGGGGCTCCGACAACTCCAAAAGGAACATTTCGGTGCCCCTCTCGCATAACGCCTAAAAGCACGTCCCGGGAACGACACCCATTGCCGCCCCCAGCACTCGTGGTGCTACGGCTGCACACGCCACGATGTGCCAGCCGCCCTCCCGGGGTCCGCTATTGACCAGCCGAAGCCCTCGCTCCGACCGCCCACAGACCCGAAAGGCCCCCTGTTTGGCAGGGGGTACCACTCTCGCCCCTCATGGGGCAGGCAGCGCGGGGTGGCCGTTGCCAACACCCCGCCGCCGCCTCCTCCGAGCGGGATCGGCCCTCTCCCGATCTCGCTCGGCGGCCTCTTTCTGGACCAAAACGGTCTCACAGAAGGAGGCCACGGCCTTCCAAGCCGTCTCATCTACCAGCATAGCACTTTAAGATGACTTACGACACGTTGTTTTTCTTTGTTCTTTCTGTTATAAAAAGTGATTATTTTATCGCTGTCTTATTTTATGTCTTTGTTTATTATAAATATAAAGGTAATGGCGCTCTCCATCATTTCTGGTGGTGCTATGTATGATACATCTTATCGTGCAATCTATAAAGCTGTACCAATCTCAACGATACTTCGTTGGTTCGATTGTATTTAAAATTACGAGGCCGTGCGACTATATAATCGAGATCGCAACCCGGAGGTGTCGTGGCGTGCAAAGGGGTTAATGTTACAGAGACCATTGCTGTTCAATAGTTGCTGGACTGCCAATTTACTCATTGTTTTATAAAGAATTGTTCAATCGATAATACCTACTCGCATGAAACTTGGCATTGACTCATTGTGTAACTTTCTCTGCAGTTTTATTGCGTTTACGATTTCGGAAACGTCTTTCATGACAATAAACATATACATTACAGTGGGCTTCGTGCCAAGAGATAAGGAAGCTTTTAGGCTAACGAATGCCAGATACTTGCTGTTTTAAGGTGTTAGATAAGGAATAAGAACTATTGGGTTGGATAAAATAGGTTTTTGAGTTGTGTATGATGCGACAGAGTAGTTGCTAGTAGAAGGTAGTAAGTGGATTAACTGACCCGATTGTCGAACAAGCTTTTGTGACAATGTTATTACCAAGGTACTCGTAAGTTCCTGTACATCGGTAAACTAGAAACACCATTTTTAATGCAACAATGATGAAATGTAATGTTAAAAAGTGTTGTTGTCGTGATAGCATAATATGTAAGAGTGAGAGTAGGCGAACTCAACAATATTAGAAAGCGTTTTCCTTTTAAACAACATTATACTTTATCTAAATTAAGCAAATTATTATATACCTACACTAACATGCATTTAAATTGAACGCAAACTTGTGGTTTCAGAATAATAAAATAGATGAGTTCCTGTTAGCTTTCAGTTGCATTAGAATAGAGTGTACAAACAATAAGGAAATCTATTGAAATGAGAGGTTGGAAATAAGCGAGGCGTGGGCATACGAGCACTCACTCAGTAGGCTTCTAATTTTGCATGACGTTGAGAAAGGGTATTGTAGAATCCACCTGCTTATCTAATTTCTCTACGTTGTCAATTAAACCGGCGCAGTGGGTGTCGTGAGAGTCGACCACAACTCCTCGAGGCGTAAGAGTCCCGCTAGCCAAACACGATGAGTTCACCGCTTCATAGTTTTGCGGTGCGCTCAGCCTAGACACTCAGACAGTATGCAAATGCTATGTAAACCGTAATTTATTCAGGAACGCGGTAAAGCGTCCTCGCATACGGATAGTTACACTCAAAGGCTTAGTAAGGATCTGAGGGCTGGCAGTTCAATTCATGCATATAGGTACTACCCAACTTTGACGAAGGGTGATATTATGTTATTTACCAGCTTTTCCTTGCGACTTTGTACAAGAGCACTTATTTTTCCATGAAAAATAAATTGAATCATGATGATTCACATTTGATGTGTCATACAAAGTAGAAGTTCATTTATGGAGATTTTGATGTCATGCTGTTAACGATATCTTAATACAAACATAAAATAAGTAGAAAACATTGCGAAACTCTATTCTACAAATATAAAAAACCTCATTATACAGAACACTTTCTAAACTATATCGCCATTATAATCCTGTAGTTAACATCATATTAGTTTTAGTATAGGTAAAGAGGTATAGGTCATCACGAGTGAAAGAACTAGTGTGATTCAGGAACGTAACACATCTTACGCCAGTATTACAGCACTTTTTGTAGTTGATACAGATGTCAGATATTGCTTTAACACGATTGTGATAAAATCATGCCCTGACCTAAATGTTAGTAAGTATATCAAGAACTCCCGAATAGGGTACACACGTAGAAAGTTGTGCGACAAGTTAAAGGGAAACAAGTTCTTGTTTACAGGAAATATGATCAAACCGGACCAGTAGGGACTGTCCTCCCGTGTGAACCTTTCGAAGCTTTCGGTTTTCTTTCGACGTTTTGATTGGAACGTTTCGAACATACTTTTTATTGATGACAAGAGTAGGTCGCGCGAGATCTTTTATATCTTTAGGTTCAGTGACCTAAGTACCTACCTCTGCGTTTGTATGAAATTATCATTCTCCGCTATACAGTTCCGTCGATTTTAATTCGTATTTTAACGTCTTCTAACTGTTTAATACCAATGTGAAAGCTTTTTGCGTTATTATAGAGACTTGTGTGTTAATTGACTTCGGTATGATTCGCACTTCCAAGGTCCATGATTGCTCTGTTACTTTTATCACTTTTGATGAATTATGTCTGTTATTTTTTATAATAATTAGCTCTTCACTTTTTGAAGTGTTGTCATGAGTTTTTCTATTTCTACAACGATGCTACTCGTATTTTCCTTAAAGCCAAAGGGTCTGTCAACTCCTTTAAAATTTATTAAAATAAATAATATTTAAAAAACACAAATTAGATAGAAGTACGGCGCAGCCCGTAAAAGGAACTGCAATGTGGCACGCTAGTAAATTATCACTAATATACAAGGTAACGGTTATAAATCGCGACAAAACGGTTACATATGGCGTAGGTAGGTACATTTATGTATCGTGTACCGCAGCACACTTTACCCAAATGCAGGTTAAACTAATAGTTGACGTCTAAATGGAGGAATCGTGAGGATTTCTCTGGCGAAAGTCAATTGCCGTTTTTAGTTATGCAGGGCTGAGGTGCACCTCTGCGACCCCGGAACCGACGAGGTAGATGGGAACCTCTGAAGGTATTGGAATTTGTTCTTTAAAGGAATAATATTAAACTCATCATTATCATCATCATCTAAAAAAACGGTACTCTAAGATTTTTTTTAGAGTTTATCGTTTAAATGTAAAACATACATGATAATATTATGCGTTCGTGTGATTCTTTATACTTTATTGTACACAAATGATTTACACAAAAAAGATATGATTGTGATGTACAAAGGCGAGTTTAACCCTAGATAGAGTTTTCTTCCAGCAAACCATAGAGGATAGAGAGAGCTGATTATGGTGGTAGGAAGGTGTACCAACATAAAAAAATACATTGAAAAAGCAGATAGGAGAATCAACATAAAAGTAAAAGAAATCCTGATAAATGAGATACCTATTATACATATACAAAATAAATATATACATAGCTTCAATACCTAATATTATAGCTATTCAATTCATAAATAGACTTATAAAATTTATTGTTTCCGTAGGTAGCCAAAGACTTCATGTTATTGCGATTATTGAAATTGGACCGATTTAGGAAATCACGAATCACGCTGGACAAAAATAATAAAGGATTGAAACTCTCTCTATCTCTACTCCTACTTACTTCGTGATTCTAGGCGGAGAGAGCAACCCAATAATAGGGAGCCGATTCACGATGTCACGTACGAAGGCAATTGGGAACGTAGCGTATTCGTAAATGTGAAACTATCCGCAATTACAACAACCTCGTTTGTGCCAGCAGACCTCTAACCATTTCGAGGCTGTTGTCCACTTTGTTCGACAGTAGTTTTCTACTGTATACACTAGTGGTGAGCCCGCGACTTCGCACACACACGCGGTGTTTTTTTCTTAGAGCTTTCCGCTTTACCTTTTCTGTGTTGAATTTCGGGGATTACTATTTAGTCATTTTGTATATTTTATTAACTCATGATTATTTGTTCTTTAAAAACGTCGATCTTTGTTTACAAACGAGTTAATTCTTTGTTTGTAAACAAAGAATTAACGTATTCGGCGCGCGCGTACAATATCCCAAGTTATTATTTGAGTTGGATTTGAACCCACGACCTCCCCGTTGATACGGGGCTGCGCTAACAAGCTGCACCAACACACTCTAATAAAAAAAAACAATGAATACAATTATTTACAAAATGTACACATACACCAGTGAAATTATCCACCTATATTGCCACGAAGAGATTTTTTTGATTTTATTGAGTAAAAAAAAATTACTTTCACATTAATTTAGAGTTTCTTTAAGCCTCGCGTAATATTTATTAATAAATGAACTGGAAATATAAAATTTACAAGTAAATATTTCTAATATGTTATTCCTATTGATTTGGTTTTGCATAACCATTCAAATGAAGTGGGCGATGAAGCGCACGCGACGCCTCTCTTCCGGAAATCCAGAGTTCCTCTCGAGCGAAACATTGTTGTTTACATTACTGATTATTATCAGACTTTATGTTTCAATGTCACCATACATTATACAGTATAGTTGACCTATTATATATCAAGGAAGTCTTAAATCAAGATTTATTGACTTATATAATTTCGATTATTTCTTTCCCATACCTACAGTATAAACAAATTAATGATTTTAAGGGGCTGACAACTATCAAACAACTTCTCGCTCGCACGTTTCGATATGTTGAAAGATATAAAATCACAAAACTCATTTTCGAAAAATCGCAATCAACCATTTTGTGTGCAATCACATTGCACACAGTTTAGTAAAAATTTCATTTTGATCGATACAAGTTTACCTTCTTAAAAGTTTGCTTATGTACGAAAACTAGTAAAGCTAACTTTTGAGTAGGAAAACATGTATCGATCAAAATGAATTTTTTACCAAACTGTGTGCAATGTGATTGCACACAAAATGGTTGATTGCGATTTTTCGAAAATGAGTTTTGTGATTTTATATCTTTCAACATATCGAAACGTGCTATATCGATATGGGATCAAAATATGAATCGTCAAATTTAAAATCCTCTGCTATGTCGTCCACCGGTATGTGCCAGCCCTTAGCATGTCGGTTGTCGTGGCCTACCACGCTAGTTTCCACCCACAGCATCTGAGTCTGAGTCATGATATGCTATTAGGTAGAGGTACTGCCTTGTTATGACCACCGGATAAGTGTAGTTACCGTGTCGGAAGTCGGACAACGCTTTCTCACCAATATCAGCAGCACTATCTATGCTGTGGGATATTACTACATTATATTGAATAGCAGGTAGATATCGAAAATGGTATGAAATTAGAAACCGCATAATAAATTTGTTACAGGTGATCTTCACTACGATTTTGTAATATGTCAGGAAGACATTCATCATTATTTCATAAAATGTAATAAAACTATGACAGTTAAAAACTTTGTGACAAAGCAGAAGTGCAACAAGTCAACGATTATTTTAACTGCATTATTAGAAGCGAGATCCTCCCCATTGTGTGGCAAGTGGGTAGACTGTAAATCACAGCTCCGCAAACACGCAAATTGAGAGGTTTGAAAGCGTCAAATTGAATAATACCACTGCATTTAGTAACACTTTCCCCGGTGAAAGTCAATCGTTCAATAAATATCTTTGTCTTAACGTTTGAGATGAACAACGGTCGACTTGTTAATGCACATTAATATTCTACAGCAACCGAGTTATGACCGGGACGTGATTTGCATACAATACGGAATCAACCAAGACGCGGGGTTCCAATCAAACTTTCCAAAACAAAAGTCAACCGAGAAATAATAAATTAGTCATCTTGCGTGCGTTGATATTTGTTATGCTATTTGTACTTGAAATCTCGCTAAAGTACCTAAGCGAACAGTTATATTTGGTCATCGTTAATTTATAACTCGTAGATGTTGGTTGGTCATTCGACATTGGCTCCCACGCGGTTAGCCAAAACTCCTTATACGCCAAGTCGCAATCAGTTAACTTGCCGTTTTGCCTCACTCGCTCGCTTGACCATCCTTGCACAATTATTGCCCAACGGCGAACTAAAGCAGTGCGTGCTACATTATTTTGTTCAACAATCTGAAAGAGTCTGATGCAGGTGGTACAATTCAATTGTTTCCTACTCGTTACACCAAATGTAGCAATACGTCAATCTTTCGATATCATGATGTAATACGTAACAATTAGATATTGCTACATTGAACCAATTGGTAATTAATCCATAGAGCTGTAAATCAAACCAGGAAGTGTTAAAGTACCTTATAGGTACGAGTAGGTTCATGTTTCATGTACTATTTACGTTTTTTAAACAATTAAAAGCGAATAGAGCTATTTTAGTCTTATTTGAATGTTTCATTTAAATTTAATCAATGTTCATAAAGAAAGTAAAGTGAATCTACAAAATAAATTACTTTGTTACAGGTATTACAAAACTTTTTTATCGGAAATGGAGACTTGGTTGGATGACGTAAAACGCGTAAAAATACCCCGACCCAAATTTGGCACTAAGTATCCGGCAGAACCTCCTAAAGACTATCTCGACGATGGGACCGATCTCGGTGGAAAGCCACGGCGCCACGACACCAAGGACCTGGCCAAGGCCACCGAGGAGTTACGGAGAACACTACAAGAGAAACTATGACCTGGCTACATGGATATTAGGATAAATTTAGCTTTACACAGCCAATGATGGCATATTACCCTATATTCGGCCGATTAAGCGATACATAAACCCATTTGACGTGCATTGTTCGCGGCAAATGAGCGATATTTGTGGAATTTAATAGGTGTCAGACACGTGCTTAGTGTAATAATCGGCCGAATGGTTGTTATCGTTGCGTATCTGTTAATCTAGTTTTCAAATAAGTTCTTTGACTATTTTGCTGCATACCGCGCTATAAACTAAACTGTACCTAATCATAGAAGTATTATAGAGAAAAACATTAACAGGACATTTCTAAAAATGTAGAAAGAACGTATTTACTGCCATTAGAAGGTCCCACTCGGCTTCAGGCTCGAGGAAACATATTTTGTACCTTTAAAAGACGATTGTAAACATGAATGGAATTAGCAATAGTAAGAGTCAACTTTAGAATAAACTGTAAACTTCACAATTTAAGTCAATGAACTAAAGTGGTTTACTTTACAAGTTTTCATTTCATGTGGTGGTAAATTATTTTAAGTTTTTAACTGTGAACGATTTATCCAGTCAAAGTGAAATGTTCTTTATTTTTGTAATTGTTAAGGACCATTTTAAATCATCCGTCTGTAGGTTCGTGAACTATAAAAATAGGATGGAGCACGCAGTTTGTACTTGACTATTTGTTTAAATACGAGGATCATCTATCCTTCGATTATCAAATAATGTTAAAAATATAGCCCTGAAAAAATATTTTGAAGTACCTACTTATGTTTTTAGTTTATTTATAAGTATTTTATATAAGTAATATACCTAAATCTACATAAATGATCTGACAGCATTGTAAAAATAACTATTCATACCATACCGTTCAAAAAAACAGCATAATGAATTTGATCCCTATAAAATATAAATATCTGCAAAAATATTCATACATACGAGTATATCTTTGGACTGATAAAATTTAGATTAAGTTATTGTGAATCTCATCGAGTAGGTATAAAATACTTTGCATAAATAAACACTATTTGTGTTATTGGTCGTTTTCTTACACAATGCAACACTTTCCAACTCAATAAACAAGAACGATAGAATCGATACACGCTTTCACTACATTTGTTCTATGTTATGATAAGCTTGCAATAACTTACAAGCATCTACCCAAACTAGAGCCGGTAAGTATAGTAGTAAGTAATATTTCATGTAGCTCTCTGATAGCCGAATGAGGACTGGCATCAGGCCAAAATATTCAGTTACAAATGAGTTTTGTCGGCATGACCTATACACGAACAAACATCATAGCTACACTTGCAGGATCTTCTTTTCTCCCCTGTTCTCATAATGCAATACGCAACTCGTAACATTCTACGTAAGCGCAGACATGTTCTAAGTCTACGATACTACGAGTATAACTTCCATAAGGGCCGAAAGTTGCTGACGAAGATAGGTTCGGAAAATCAGGAACAATTAACTTTTATGTTGTGCTCGTACATAAGTATCTTGACATAAATGCTGCCAGCAATAAATAATACAGCAGGTACATGAAAAGAATAAGAGGGAGTCTATGTTTTGGTAACACTGTAAGTGTTTTTTTTATTTTCAGCCTAAAGAATAAATTACCTACTTGGAGTGTGAGGTTGCGAAATAATAAAACAAATGTTTACTCACGGGATCGTCAAAGTGTGTGGTGTGCAGTGCTGTGTTGCTGCCTTCCCTCGAGTTGCAGGGCGAAGAATGCCTTCTTGACCTCCGCCCCTCCTCTTCGTATTCCTGGACAAACGTCAAATAGCTAGGTATTTCACCGACAGAAACATGAATATCAATCAGTTCTTCACTTCAGCAAAGAACCATCAAAAGGATACGAACTCACACCTCATCAATATCATCTTCTTAATTTAATTCATGCACTTTTAAAATAAATAGGAAAGACCATATAAACACAATCAACACACAAGACTTGGTATTGCGCTCAAAACACGTTCCCAACACAGGTTTAAAATAGCACTATCAGATACATGCATCACCAATTGCACGCATAAAGAAAAACAGATAAGCATCAACACTACGCACTTCGCGACTTGCTACAGTTGACCAAGAACTTATATACAGACTTGAGAGGCTACTCGAAAATAATCCAGGCTAGTTCACAGGGATGTGAAACAGAGAAGATCCGAAGCCAGACTGCAGGCGAGGAATAGCCAAGTGTCTCGATGACCTATGGCAATTGATTTTTCGCGCTATTTTTGCATGTTGGCACAGATTTCAGATATAGTCTACCTCCAAACTTTGACTTACTGGAGCTTAAGTACTAACGAGATTACTTACTGCCCGCGGCTTCGCTCTCTTGGAGCCTGGATAAAAACTGCAAACGTTTTGCAGGTCTTTACTGTATTCCAAGTTTTATCTAAAACGGTCAATACGTTGGTTGTGGCATGATTGAATGACTAAACATTCGCATGTAGGTAAAGTATCTTCTTATAGAAACTTACAAAAATAAAAATACGTTGTTAGAGAAATCTAATCCGAAAGAATGCGAACCAACCTACCTCATTTTCAACAGCACAAATGTAATATCCGAGCTTTGAGCAATTCCGTATGAAAAGGACTTTTAATGGAGTCACGTATCTTGATAGAAAGACTGATCTATTCACAACAAATGCCTATCCCAAGCAAATGAGTTTACCCGACCCCCGCATCTCTTATCTTTGTCGTGTACCTGTGCCTGATATCCATGTCCCAACTGGATAATATGTTATTGGACTCCTTACCCCGTATGAATTTTCAAATCTGCTTATATCTTAGGTACTTTTACTCAAATGTAGAGAGAGATAGTACGACAAGCCCGGAACTTAGGTATAACGAAGATGATCCGCTATGTATGTTTTTAGATAATAAATTATGTTATAATATGCTAAAATTATCCGAGGGATATCTTAATCCACGACCTTCCCCTTGATACGATAATGTAGTGGGTTCAAATCTCACTCGGATAATAAAAATGGGACATATATAGATATGTGATTTCCACATTGTAGGTAAACACCATATACTAACTAGCGGCCTGTCCCAGCTTCGCAGGGGTGGATATAATTTTTTGAACATTTTAGGATAAACTTAGACCGTAGTTCGAGTCTCGCGTTACTTATTTCATACATTTGCACGCCCTTCTCCCAGAGTGAGTGAGAATGCGCCCCGTGGCCCGCGCGTTCCATAATATTTTTAAAGCGAACGTAATATTTTTAAATATTTAAATTCGTAATATCTTTTGAATGAAATGTCCGATTTCAATAATTCAAAAAGTAATCTACGGGTATTGAAACAATCTTGAATATAAAATTATTTATTTGGATAAGGATTAATACCAAGGTACAAATAAAGACCCTTTTCTAGCGGCGGCATTTTAATTATTTTTTTATAATAAAAGAACACTTATTGTGACATAACTATAATAGTTAGACATATGCTGTCGCGACATTTTTTGTAGATGATGACGTGTTCTGCAAAGTCGTAGTACATTATTTTGTTCTATCATCAATAGTTTTCGCAGCGCACGCGATGTAAGTATTATTTTTTCCACCTTGGGTTACATTATTGGAGTTTTAGTAAGGATCCCTGATTTTTTTGAAAATATAATATAGCCTATGTTACTCAGGGATAATGTAGCATTCTAATGGTGAAAGAATTTTTGAAATCGGACCAGTAGTTTTTGAGCCTATTCGTTACATACAAAATAACAAAAATACAAATCTTTCCTCTTTATAATATTAGTGTAGAAATGTAGATGTAGATAAAAAGATGTTTTAATAATGTTACTAAAACAAGCTTTTCACCGTGTTAATAAAGCTAAAAATACCGACACACTCCGGAGCCAACAACACAAACACCTACTAGATTATTTAAAACGTTTTAAGTTAAAAGCCGGTGCGCCCAGGTGCTCGCCTTAAATCCTAAAGGTGTATCGCCTGTTAAAAGGGTCAAACTATCGGACAATCCACCTTTTGTCGCTATAATGAGTTGTTGGGCGCAATATTTTTATATTCCACTAGCGGCCTGTCCCAGCTTCGCATGGGTAGTCATAAATTTTTTGAACATTTTAGGATAAACTTAGACCGTGGCACAGTGGTTCCAAATCAAAAATAAGTGGACATAGGGTCGAAAGTCGGAATTTCGATCTGATTTTTTTATACAGAATAGATCTCAGCTATCCTGACAACTTTTGTTCTATGAAAAATCTGTAAGAATCGTAGTTTTCGAGAAAAAAAATAATCAATTATTTTTTGTATGGAGAAAAACATACTTTATTTTTTTTCTCGAATTGGATCAATTTGGCCCGTGTTTGGTTGGTACTGTGTCATAGCCCAAGTAATATACTAACATAAAAAAAATATAACACGCGCAGTCACTAGCAGCCACGGGAGAAAATTGACTCTAAATAAAAAAAAATTTTTTTGCTTGTTTTGCGAAGATTTCTTATTTCTTCATATCTTTTCATGGATTTTCGTGTACTGTAGTATATTTTAATTGACTCCGTGAAGAGAAAGTAATAAAAAACTACATTTTAGTTATATTTTTCTGCCATATTAAAAATTTTTGCTAAGGTACAAGAGACTGTACGTATTTAATTGAAAGTGAAGATCTGAAATTAAATTGTAAAATAACAACGCAATTTCAGTTGTTGACAAGGGTTCAGTCCAGTATCCAAGCTAGGTGCAGGTAGTTTATTATTTGCAGGTGGCTAAGTGATTAGTGGTAAAGAGATTATCTTATTTACGATAAGGGCCAAGTATCTGAAATGGCTCATTCTTTCGTGCAGGTAAAAATAAGTTTATTTGTGATTAAGGGATGAGTGGTAAAGATAATTAATCCTGATCTACTAACAAATTGGTCATTCCGGTATTGGGCTGTGATTTGTCGTTAATAAACAAACTCATTACAGACACAGCTGCAAGACTACAAATATATTGCAATGATTAATTTCATTTCATTCTATTTTCAACACTTAACTGTGAAAGATCTCGGAATAACGTTTTTCAATCTAAAATGGCTGGTTTCGGTTCTTATCTCGATTTGTTTCTGAGTCTTAGGGGGAGTGGAGATCTTAATAATTACAATCATCTGAGGGAAGTTATAATTTCTAAAATTCCAAGTGAAATATCTGAAGAAGACCGTAGGAAAATCATTGAGTTTTGCCGTTTGTTCGCCAAACGAGTAATAACGAAATGGGCAAGGTCAAGCAGATGCTTAAAGACATTTCTGAACCCGATTCAGAAATGCAAATAGCAAATAGAAATGCAAAAGCTAATAGCAAATGGCTGGAGACAAATATCAAATGGCCTACCTGTGATACGGTTGATTTAGTTACCGTAATGGCAATTCCTGAGGACTTGGTTGATGCGCCAGAAGTGCCAGAATATTTGCCGGAACCTATTCTAAATGTCTGCACTTCAGAAGCTGGAACCTCTACAGAGAAGGAGAAAAGAATGCCATTCGCGGATTTGAGCAACAAGCAGAAGAAAAGATGTTCTAGCTCCATTATAAATGACAATTCTGAAGAAGAACTGGAATATTGTTATATATCAAAGTTAAAAGAAACGGGAAAGTTAGCTTTGGCGAAGATTGTGGATCATCTAAGCAAGAATCCTGGCATTGTGTCAGATTTGTCAAAACAGCTTTTTAAAGAAATTAAACCAGAATAAATTTCTGAAGATAAATCATTGGCACTCTGCACATCCCTTAGACTGTCCAAGTGGCAGTACCAATCGCTAAGAACGTTCCTCAAAAAAGAAAATTGTTCCAGTTCTCTACAGTCTTATCGGAAGCTTTTGTGCGCTAAAAGAGGTGTTACCCTTCCGATGAACATGTGAAAGTAACGGAGAAAGGGGCTCGGATCAGGTTATTTTCATTTTAAACAATCCTATAATATAATTATATTATAAAGCGTTGAGATTCACGTTATTTATTTATGTTTTTATTTTCAGACTACAAGGACTTTTGGACCACACTGTTCAAAGGATTTTGCTAGACTTGGGACCCATCGAAAGCACCGAAAAAGGTCTGAAGTTAACATGGAAATGGGGCCTTGACGGATCATCATCACAGAGTAATTACAAACAGAGTTTTTCAGATACCGAGTTTGACGATTCCTCTGTTGTGATGATCAGGATTGTCCCTCTCTAACTTGTTGATGGAGAAGAGATGATGATTTGGGAGAACCCGAACCCTTCTTCGACATATTACTGTCGACCAGTGAAGTTCACGTTCACTTCAGAGACAGCGGAGTACACAACTCCGAACACACACTTGGAAATGCAGAAAGAAATTGCAGAATTGGTACCAACGAAGTGTGGGGATGCCGAGATAGTCCACGAACTCCACATGACTATGATCGACGGGAAAGTCGCTAATACTATTGCAGATGTACCTTCTTCAGCAACGTGCCCCATTTGCCTGGCAAAGCCAAGCGAAATGAATAATTTGAAACTCTTGGCTACGAAACCCATTCGAAGTGACGATAAGATGTATGGAGTGTGTGCTTCATATATCTTATAACATAGACTTTCATCGATGGAGTGCCCGTGGAGACCACAAAGAAATGAAACAAGCCAAAAAAATGCGACGGAAATACGGCAAGACGCTTTTTCGGTGACTACAAAAAAACAGCACAAATAACAGGAGTTGACGAAAACCTTATTCATCGATTTTCAGTTGTTCTCCAGGTTATATCTTCAAGAAGGAAAATTAGCATTAAAAACTTCCGGAGCTACAGAAACAGCAGAACTTTATGCGCATTTATATCCGTGGTACTACATGCCAGTCAGTGTCCACAAACTTTGTATGCATGGAGCAGACATTTGTAGCCACTTTTCTGTTTTGCCTATTGGTAAGTAAAGCAGAATCAATACTTTCTTTGCATACAAGTAAATTTTTTATTCCTGTAATAATTAACCATGTTTTATTATCTTAGGGTTCTTATCAGAAGAAGCTTCGGAAGCTCGTAACAAGGACTTCAGGAATATAAGGGAGAAAAACACAAGGAAAATAGGACGAATCGAAAACAATATTCTGCATGGCCTTTTAATAAGCTCAGATCCACACATTTCCCGAATCAGGCCTAAGTTTTCGAAGATAATCCATCATGATTTACTCCCAGAGGCAGTTCCACTGCTCGAGGCAGACCCGGAGTGGACACGCTTTGAAGAAGAGAACATGTCTCAAGAAGCAGAAAACATCGTTTTCTTTTGAAAAATATAACTAAAAATAATTTTGAAAAATATCTAAAATGTAGTTTTTTATTACTTTCTCTTCACGGAGTCAATTAAAATATATTACAGTACACGAAAATCCATGAAAAGATATGAAGAAATAAGAACTCTTCGCAAAACAAGCAAAAAAAATTTATTTTATTTAGAGTCAATTTTCTCCCGTGGCTGCAAGTGACTGCGCGTGTTATATTTTTTTTATGTTAGTATATCACCTGGGCTATGACACAGTACCAACCAAACACGGGCCAAATTGATCCAATTCGAGAAAAAAAATAAAGTATGTTTTTCTCCATACAAAAAATAATTGATTATTTTTTTTCTCGAAAACTACGCTTCTGACAGATTTTTCATAGAACAAAAGTTGTCAGGATAGCTGAGATCTATTCTGTATAAAAAAATCAGATCGAAATTCCGACTTTCGACCCTATGTCCACTTATTTTTGATTTGGAACCACTGTGCGTGGGTTCGAGCCTCGCGTCTACTTATTTCATACATTTGCACGCGCTTCTCCTTGAGCGAGTGAAATCGCACCCCGCGCGTGACCCGTGGAGCCGTTAACATTTTTAATTTCGTCATATCTTTTGAATGGAATGTCCGATTTGAAAAATTTAAGAAGTAATCTATAGGTATTGAAACCGTCTTAATTATGAAATGATTTATTTGGATAAGGATTAATACCAAGGTACAAATAAAGACCCTTTTCTAGCGGAGGCATTTCAATTAATTTTTTATAATAAAAGAACACTTATTGTGACATAACTATAATAGTTAGACATATGCTGTCGCGACATTTTTTGTAGATGATAACGTGTTCTACAAAATCGTAGTACATTATTTTGTTCTATCTTCAATAGTTTTCGCAGCGCACGCGATGTAAGGTTTTTTGTTTTCCACCTTTGGTTACATTATTGAAGTTTTAGTAAGGATCCCTGATTTTTTTGAAAATATAATATAGCCTATGTTACTCAGGGATAATGTAGCATTCTAATGGTGAAAGAATTTTTGAAATCGGACCAGTAGTTTTTGAGCCTATTCGTTACATACAAAAATACAAAAATACAAAGTTTTCCTCTTTATAATATTAGTGTAGATTAAAAGTAAAGTACCTACAACACAAGTCACGCAACTGATAATCTCGCATAGACCGCAAACCTTGAAACTAAAAACCTACCAATTAGCTAGGCATTAACTCGGTTCTATTAAACACCAAACAAGGCAGCTTTCCTATAAGTGGTGAGTCGGTAAAAGTTTTTGCGCTACATTTTAATTAGTCAGAAACTACTTTGATGTTTGAAATGTTTCGAACATACCGGTACTCACAAAATTTTCATATGAATGGGTTCAACAAACTCAGCCTATTGTAATATAGCCCATTATGCATGATCATAAAACTTTTAGTTGGTATCATCTACTATATGTTATGTATGTTTAAAAAAAAAGTCATAACTCCAGTGGGGTAGCTATTGTAGGGCCAGGTGGTGCAGTGCACCAGGGCCCCGGAGCTCAGGGGGCCCTCTAACCTAAGCTTTGAAAAGAGAGGGTTAGCCAGCTCCCGAAGCTAGAAAACCTTCAGCCTGCTCACAATTTTTTTTTAATGATTTATTTTAAAGGCCTTTATAAGTTCAAGCTATGTGGAAAGAGGGCCAGGTTCAAGTGAGGGCCTAATTATTTCTCTATGCACCGGGGCCCTTGTCCACCTAGCTAATACGCCACTGCATAACTCACTTTGTTATTGCTATTGTTGTTGTTGATTTATATAATTGATTAAGGTAACTTGGGGAACCAACCGGCTGTATAAAAACGACGATATTTACAAGTACACTACAAATATAAATACGTTCTACGATAGGTACTATATCATCGATGTGTATGGTAATGTATTGCTATCCTCAAAAGTTACGCGTCACAGAAACGGTAGTTTTAGTCTACGAATAGGGTTCACAACCAGCTTGCGTGTCTTTGATGACAAACAACTAGAAGTATCAGTATGAGTAATTCGTTTTTAAAGCTTCGTGGCTTCGGTTTGCAAAGCCAAGGTTTCAAAAGTAAAACCTACCTAAGGTGACGTGTCTATGAGCATACTAACCATGTCTAGCGTTATGTATAAATTTAATCTGAGTTTTAAAAACCGTATCCGGTTAACTGAGAACTATTTTTTTTATTCACGGCGCTCATCGCATCTTCATACAACCTGCTACGCTGCTATTATAACGAAATCCGAACTATCGAACAAGAAATCTGAAATTCGAAAAAACTAGCCGTCATAACTCATGAATAGACGGACCTACTGACCAGTTAGTGAGTTGCACTTAAAGCCGAGTTTGCTATCACACAATCGAAAGGGGTTAACATTTCTAGACTATTATTATTAGTAGTGTTTTAAATATATTTTAACCTAAAACGTTTGCTGGAAGAAAACTCTTTTTGAGTAACTCGCTTTGTACAGTCGCCGTCAATGAGATGGTTAATGGTTACATCGTTTTTAAAAATGTTTTCTTTTTCAAAAATGTTTTTTAAAAAGAGGAGGATTACTTCTGGAGGATTTACTGTGGTGATACAAAAGGAATGTCAGAGTGATACATTTAGGCTACTCCGACTAATAAATATAGTCGTGTAACTTGCAGTGGTTGTACTTATTTGAGAAAATAAAATAAGTACCTATATATTTTAAGAGTAGTAGAGCTCTTTGTGAAGAGCTCGTCCGGGGAAGTACTACCACCACACCTTTTTCTGCCGCCAAGCAGCAACGCTGTGTTTCGGTTTGAAGAGTGTGGTTGCCGGTGTAATTACAGGCACATGAGGCTTAACATCTGTATGCCTCAAGCTGATGGACGCAGGGCAGTGCATCGTAGGGCACGTTCCTATCGTGCGTGACTTACGAGGCAATGCTTTGTTATAGGTGATGGTTACCACTTAACATCAGGTGGGCCATCTGCTTGTTCCATCAGCTGGTTATATAAAAAAAAATAAAAAAAACATACTAAATTATTCCTATTTTATAACACTTCCACTTAATCCACAATGCTTAACACAAAACTGATGTTTCTGTCTGGGAACTCCCTTCGTTAACATATCTGCAGACATAAGGGTTGTTTTAAAATATTTAATAAAAATCATCCCTTGCTCTGCCAAATCTCGAAAAAAATGATACCTAATATTTATATGCTTTGACTTTTTTCCTATTGCAGGAGTAAAAACAAGCTTACTAGCACTTTGACTATCACTAAATACAGTAATAGTGTCTGTCTGGTGGTCAGTTCAGCATATAAACCCTTAACAGAAATTACTTCCTTAGCAACCTCACAAATCGCGACTACATTAGCTCTTGTATTCGCCTTAGGTCCAGTTCCACCATGCTCTGTTGGATTAAAAAAGGATTAAAGGGCAGTTAAATATGTCAAAATGTACGTGTTGTACATCTAACGTTGGATTTAACGACCCGTTTAATCAATGATTAGTAACTAACAGAGCATGATGAAATCAGCTCTTAATCTAATTAAGTTTTTAGAAAACCAATGGCTCGATATCGAGTCCAGAAAATTAAAAGATATATGTGTGGTAGGTATTATATGTAGGTAATATGTAGTATGTGTATGTTTGTATACCTAATTATGTAAATATGTAAGTTCACAAACAATTTACATAATTTGAACGTTTAACAAACTTAAAAGTAACAAAACCACTTTCTATATAAGTCTCTAGTAGCGTGTTCGATTATATGCAAGCAACTAAACCCTACTATTTTGAGTTGATAACAAATTAATTGGATTGTGAAACTAACCTTGACTCTACCATACGATAGAAGATATAAAGTTTAAATCGATCGCTGCTTGAAACCAAATCGCGTACCGTCGCCTGCAGTAAGATGGCAACACTTCATAGATAAATTAAAAAAAAATAGTGAATATTCCACACAGTACTATCTAAGCCCAAAATAAGCAAAACTAGTCTACCAGATAGCTCATTCAATACGTTTTTTCGTAAATACATAGCTACTAATTTTTAATATATCACCCAGACTGAGAACATCTAGGATGATCATTACCTAGCCTATAAAGCGCAGAAAACAGAGCTACTATCTACCAGCTGAGCTGTGCGGGCTGTCAATTCTGTCATGATTTTTAAAATTATTATGAATACACTTAACTATTCACAGCTGGTAGATCTCCTGTTCTAAGATAAACCTCTATCTACCTTTGTAAATTATGAAGTGTATCATACACTTATTGCATTGCGACTGGGCAGATAAGGTAGGTAACATAATACTTAAAAGAATTGAAAAAAAAATATTTTCACGACTTTGATCCCGAGGAACGGTAGATCTCTAATGGGATCTTAGGATGTCTAAGGGGCGACAAAAGGATGTCTAACATTTGACAGTAGTATAAATTCCATACTACGTGAACGGTTGCAAGCTCATTGCCGCCAAATAATTATAGGTACGAAAAAAATCTTATTCATAGTATAACAAAAGCAGAAACCATTTTCATTATTTAACAAAAGCTGAATCTGATATTATATTCTACTAGAATAACTACCTAGGTATTCGTCGAGGGCACAGTTACTCCACTGTCTAGTGGTAGCAACACCGCCGTTCGATCTCAAGTCGTGGGTTTGAAAACAGTCGTGTACCTATGGATTTTCTATGCGAAAAATTGATGTGCGCAATGTTTAGTGCTCTGAAACGGTAAATTATCATAATAAAACAGTTATTTACCGTTAGGATACTAAACAGACTGAAATTAAATGTGTTAAAGCCAGAGAGTGGCGATTCTAGACACATTCGATGTTTTATTGTGTCTCGACCGGATCTGTGTTCGAGCAGGGGGGTGCAATATCCAAATTTATATTCAAACACGAAACGTTCCACGCACAAAACTTTTACACTCCTACCTCCCCTAGAAAATTTTGTTTACAAGCCTCAGTCGAAGTTTCAAACTGTGCTATACTGAATTCCAACAAACACTGTATTATTGACTGTAAACTGATATAAATAGAGCTTAGATTTGTTTGAAATGGAGGAGTACCTTGGCCATAGCGCGAACATCCATGGGTACGTAATCGCAGAAGGCGACGCGGCGTCGCCGACGCGACATGCCGATCGTCCGACGCGCCGCGTACTGACTCCATGGGCACCTTACCCCGATTCTACCCTCTACTACTAGTTACGTATTACTCTGTAACATTACCCTCTACGGGGTTTTATGCTCGGAAACGTTCGACATATCTCATTACTTTTCGTATTTCAACAAATGTAAGCAATGGATGTAAGATGCCGTTAAAATAATAAAAACACGAGGTACATGGTTTTCGCTATGTATAGTTTTAGAATAGTCATCGGGTGCATTTTTTTTACGTGACATGAGTATCTTGCAAAACTGGGTGATTTTCTTTTGTTTTCGCGTGAGATGTGACATCATCTTAAATATTGTGGTTTGTCGAACGTTTCGGAGTATGAGGCTCTCTGTGACTACCCACTACAACAATTCGGTGTAATCTGTGACCCTACCCTCTAAGTATGAACTCTGCGTGACACTACGCTCACCCCAGGCACTGATCAAAACTACTTAAATGGTAACTGCTGAAAGTTTACTAGGTGTATTTTTGGAGTTAAAGGTTAATCTAATGTTATTGGAATATGTAGTGAAATGTACAATATAGGTACAAATATGTATAAATAATATATACAATAGTTTATAAATCCGTGCTCTCTGCCTACCCCTATGGGAAAGAGGCGTGATTTTATGTATGTATGTATAATAGTTTATTCATTATATTATCGAGATAATGAATATTGTGTAAACATTAGCATTATAAATTCAGTAGGAAATACTCGTTCTATATTAGATTTAATAACTAAGATAATCATAGTTCTCAAAATATTTTGTGTTCATGTCAGATAGGAGATAGATCTGTCAATAATTTTGTATCACGAATGAAGATCTTCCAGGCGTGAATACAAAGATAACGATGTACTCGCAGTTTCGAAAATTACGAAAGTTTACTTAGTGAACCTACATTATAGCCATAAAAAATGTGTGTAATTTTATATTATTTATAAAAATCACCTACAGCCAAAAGAACTCTGAGCATGCCTTTTTACTAGTTCATTCTTTGTAACTAGACTATTTCGTATCCTGCATCTTTGAATAGCCCGCCTTTCGTAGAGCTTACGTAGACCCTCTACGTCAAGCGCTACGCCCACAACTTGTTTACTTCAAAGTTTTCAACAGAAGTCTTCGTTCTTCGTAGTGTATCATTATCATCGTTGCTAACAAAACTGGTAGCCATCGTTCAGTGTGGTCACCATTTTATCTGTGCGGTTGTATGGCCTCGCACATTTCAGCTTTTAGAAGATATACAATTATTAATAAAATAGCTATAAAAAATTGCAAACTAAGTTTCGGTGAATGACATTACAAGTTTTAACAAAAATATAATTATGATCCAAGCAAGTTCCTATAAAAAAAAAACAATTATTCCTCATGTTATTTACTAGTGATTTCATAATAAATTTTGAAATTTGCGAGCAGGAAGGTACAGCAGCCAATATACTTTCGGGTGGCCTAAAAACTTATCCGCAAGAATTGGTAGCATTTGATCTTATAAACAATTTTAACCTATAAACAAATATAATAAAATCTCTATTCAACAGGAAACGGTTGCAAAAGTGTTTACAGGTAATTTAAACCAAAACAAAGTCGTTAACTCGGAAAACAAGGCCAGACAAAGCTGCACTTGAAAGAAGATGGCTGAGCACTCGCGATAAGGCTTTAAACGCTTGTGCTAATAGTTTTTTGTTGGAATCAAAAATATCTAATGAAGACTACTAAGGAGGCTAAATACAATTTCAGCAGCTACCCGTACTTGGGTTTTGAGAGCTTACCTTTTTTTAACACGCTTTTATTGGCTTCACTTGTAACTAACTAACAATGTATTTTAGAATATCGCGAAAATTACAAACTGAGTGAGATTCGATCCCACGAACGTCTTCTGGATACGGGGATGCATTAGATCACTGCGCTATCTGTTCTTACTCAAAGTAATTTTAAATAATTTGAAATATATAATTAATATTGGTAAACTCACCGTTTGTTTCTAAATGTATATTCCAACGAAAACTTTCTTACATAACAGCGTTAGTAAATTAGCCACTATCACAAATGAATTGGAATTAACGCGAAGTGAATGCCATTCCAAATCGTAAAATATAAATTCTAGCCCAAAATAACTTAGTCGAAACTATAAATTGATGGTCCTATTCCGCAGGTTTTATTACTTAGTTCTATTTTGTTTTGGCAGCGGCTCTAAAACGTCGAGATCACATCTGGAAGTTAGAGCTAGTTATTGAAATTTTATGCCATAATTTTATAGCCACTTGGAGATGCATTAAAAGATTTATGAGCTATTGCGGTAAGCACCGATGAGACATGAATATTCGGTTTAACTTCGATGGTAGGCGAGTGCTTAAAATAGCAGTAAAGTTGAAGTCATCTTGTCCACTCTACATTTATTACCAAGGAATAAAATTATTAACTGTAGAAAATAACTAAATAAATAAACCTTTATTATAACATCTATATTAATTTTATTAAATGTAGATTTTTCAAAATGTACTATATTAATCTTACTGGAGTAAAATAAATGAATCTGAATCTGAATTTATGAGGTAACTTTTTTTTATAGGACGTCGTCCCTTCTTCGCCTTCCAGGATTTAATTTTTTTTCTTTCCCGATTCTCCTCACACGATCTCCTTTTAATCCCCTCAATTCAAAGGCGTCAATATCGCCCAGCCAACAATTCCCCGGTCGACCCCGAGGCTAATTATGTTAATAACTTTAAATTGTTAGGTTTTGCATAGCGGCTACGCCGTAGCTCCCTTCAGTAGGTAAGCTTATCTGACCAAAGTTATTATGAAGTAAGATGGTATCTTAGCAGAAGTATGAATGACTGTTTTTACTAGAGGAAAAAATATGTTACATAGGTACTATACCGTAGTACTAGTATTCTCTTATCTTTGCCCATAGTATCCAATAGAATTATGACAAGTTTCATTTCAATACTTTACCTTGTTACTACTTTTTTCTGTAATAGGCCGGTTCGGACCCCAGGAGACCCCGGAGAACAATCATTTGTGTATGAACATGGTAATGTTTGTTCTCTGTCTGGGTGACAAAAAAAACTTATTAGGTACCTATATCGGCTATCTGGTTCCCATAGCTTTGCTTTTTGGGGCTCAACAGTACTGCGCGGAATATCCAACAATATTGATTTATTTATTTTATATTTATTTGTTGAGATCTCCAAACATAGCTCCACCACGCCTTTTTATGCCGCCAAGCAGCAACGCTGTGTTTCGGTTTGAAGAGCGTGGTCGCCGGTGTAATTACAGGCACATGGGGCTTTACATCTGTATGCCTCAAGTTGGTGGACGCAGGGCAGTGTATCGTAGGGCACGTTCATATCGTGCGTGACTTACGAGGCAATGCTTTGTTATAGGTGATGGTTACCACTAACATCAAGTGGGCCATCTGCTTGTTCCATCATCTAGTTGTATAAAAAAAAATGTTTAGTACTCGGGAGCAGCTTGACATCATTTCGAAAATTATAAGGTGTATGCATATTAACATAGTATAATAGTATTGCTTGTGACTGAACTTGGATACCATACCTGTGTACATTTAAACTCTAATATAGGGCATTATCCACAACTTTTTAATTAGGTTAAATAGTGGCTTAGTATAACGGGTTTATATCCGCGGAACTGGCGTACCGTAATAAACGTACCTACACACGTCCCCTAATGTCTTCCGGTGGGACTAATTACCACGTAGAGCGCGGGGGAATCGAGCATAGTGCACATGTTTCACTATTTTGGTCGTGACGTAGTGGATTTTAAATATCATAAATAAATATAACAATATAATTCATCAAAATATTCTGGCTAAAAGTCTTAATATAAGAAACAGTCGGAACACTACATACGCAAGTATTTCTCGCATCTTAACCAATTTTATCACAATCCCACCGCGATAAAAGCGGTTTGGTAATAATCGTTCCTTAATTAAAATAAACGAGACCAGGATAAAAGGGACACAATTTCGGGCGAGCTTCGCAGCTCCAAGAATAAGCTCGCTTTATCTCGATGACGTCAGAATGGATTCCGTCGTCTGACGTCACAACGAAAGCGCTGGGAAAAATTAGTCGAGAATATGTTTTTTTGCCTTGATGAGTTCCATCTTCCTGTAATTATTATCCTCAATTTATCAAGATCGGGCTTCGCCGGCGTTGTTTCTGTACCTAAGATATTTTATGAACCTCCCCTAGTATATTTCTATGGGTATATTTTTCCAAGATCGCAAAAATGTACCCATATTTTCTAGAGAAACTTAGGTACCTACTTGAAATTATTAAAAGAAAGATTATGCATAAAGACATTTCTACAGTTTATAAATACGTTTTATATATAAATTAAACCGGTCCAGAACGGTGAATACAGTAGCATAGCAACACTGTGATAAGATCATGTATGAGTATGTTTATACCTAGTCCACAATAACTAAACAAGTTTTCTGTGCGAGATATTTCATTTTATTGTGCCTTTAGTAATAAATACAACTTCATTCTTGTAATATTAATAAAATATTTTCAAATTATTTGTCTTTGGGGTTTGTTGGTTTTACGTATTAAGTTGTTCTCTATAGTAAAACTAATGCATGGACTTTGCTTTAGAGAATTTAATACTTATTAAAAAAACAACATTGTGGAACGATCGCAAAAAGTAGAAGGGCTCGTCCGGGATTTGAACCCGGGACCTCTCGCACCCGAAGCGAGAATCATACCCCTAGACCAACGAGCCGATGACACAGGGGTCAAAATTAGTTATCTATTTTATTCGTTTCCTACAAGTCACACTTATATGAAATTATATCATTTCGAAATGCATCTAGCATACGCCTGTAAATAAGTTGAAGGTATACTTAGTATAAATATACGTGATTGATGGAACCCTTCTTTGACACTATTTTAATGTCATGTAGGTATGATGCAAGTATCGTTACCGTGTGTGAAGTAGTTAGGTGTATTAAGATTCAAAAAAGTTATTTTTCTTAACAATACCTAAATCTTAGTATAAATATATTCTTCGCAGCGGTCTACAGAACAATCAGTTAAATAACACAAACTGTATTCAAAAAGGAAAGCTATTATATAATCTAGGACTAAGTCTAATAGATAAAGGAGATTCAATAGCTGGCCGCTATTACCGATTTCATATCTGAATCGAATAAATAATAGGTTCAGCCAATTTTCCCGCATTCTACTTAGCCAATTAAGTCATAGTAATTTCATTTTGCCAGTTCGGTATCGAATAATTTTGAATATACAGATGTTACAGGAAATAACGGCCATATAGACAGCGGTGTGAGCTCTAAGTACTTGTTAGCCGTTGTAGACAGACATGCAAAAAAAATGTGTAGAGGTCAGTTGTACCCTCAGATGCCAGCGCCGAGGTGCCACTCAAACTGAAGCTTGAAACTGCGCACTCATTGCACACGAATAAGCATAATCTCTGATACTGCACTCCACGTTTTGTGTTACCAGAGGCTGCATGTCATTTCAAAGCTAAGTATTCAACTTTCGGTAGAGGTGTAAATGAGTTCGGAGTGACACCCAGAGACGCGGATCTAGAAAAGGCAGAGTGAATGTGGTCGAAGGAGGAGTGTGTAAGGTAATTCTGGCAAAATCACCTCGTGGTGTGGCTCCAGGTCGTCTTCCGGCGGCGGCGCGTCGGCCCGCCACGGCCGCCCGCTCCTGCCCCACACAACACCACTGTCACTATCAACAATCTAAACATTTCAGCTACACGATGCACGAAACATGGCTAAGTATTGTTTACTAGGGAAAATAACTGACCATAACCTACTCTACATGTGTCTTTACTGTTCTTTATCTGCAATTTGCAAATGGCAGACCGGAATTCCTGCATAGTAGTAACTGCGTGTTTTTTACTGGCGATGATCTGTTTATAGAAAGTAGTAGTTACCTATATATTTTTTATCTGTGTTAGTAGTCACTCAGTCTGTTTGTGTTATGTAATCATTCAGTTTAACTATATGATTTTGAAGGTGGTTCCTGCGTGATTTTTATTTTTCATTGATAACTATAAATCTATTTAGTTTTAGCTTCATGCTGAGCCAGATGACCTTTTATAGGTACTAAAAGAGAGAATTAAGCCTTTTAAGAGGTTAAACGACAATCGCGCATTGAGTTTAGTGGCAGTAAATATAAAACAACCCTTCAAATGCAAGACAGCGGCACTAAACCGCCGGTGACAATAAATGTGAACGTTTATACTGCTATAAAGCAATCGATTCCGATACCGAATAAAAGTGGAAGTGGCTGGCGGCCGGCCAATGAGATGCTCGGCTCCAAACCGAGCGCCGAGAGGGCTCGTTCAAAACTGTGGGTTATTTTCGCTGTGAGATGTAAAAGAGCGGACGAAAGCGAATGCTCGAAGAGGACTCAGCTTTTGCGTTCGCACTCTAATGGTGCTTTAACGTTTAAGCGTCTTTATGAGAGGCACCGCCGGCAGGCGACGAGGGATTCACGCCTCGCTCATTCGAGCCGCGCTCGTGGTCTATCTGGCTCCTATCCCGAACATGCCTATTCTCTGTTTGTTCTAAGATTGCGGATATTTGGAAGTATGAAACCCATGTATGCGATAGTAACGGTGGTGTCACCTGTAAGCATCATGCGGAGGCAGGCCCAGGCCGGAGTCTTCGGAGGGCGAGCGGTGGTCGGCCACGAGAGGCGCGTCCGTCGGTACCTCCTACAACAATAACCCTCAACCTCACCTGGCTGCCCTTTTTCACTGCCCCTTACTTGCTTTCTTGAAGATAAGACATAAAGCGATAACGTCTTATTTACGTAAGGGTATTACGAATGTTTGCATCATAATTACTACCTACCTACCGAAATTTTGAAGATATTGTAATGCCAATTTCTACCCTCGACGTAGATCCTATCCCGTTGTGAGTAACAAACTACACAGACAACATTCTGTGAACATTTAGGGTAGTAACAACAACATAAAAAGCTCACAAGTCTACCATTGAAAGCGTTCACACTATTAACAATGGGACATGCAACAACAGGGATCATTGCATAGGGGTAGTGCACTTACCGGCTCGTGCAAGTCATGCATCGTCGAGGAAGGCAGCATATGGCGCTCGGCGCCGCGCTACGGACAAACCGTCACCGTCAAACATCGGGCTATAGAAAAGCGTTGCAACTCCGATGAAACTCCTCCGTTTCCATTGTATTCGAAACTCGAACGCCAGATTGCAATAGACATGAAGCAAATCGAGGATGAACGAATCGAATGCCAAGAAAATTTAGTGAAGTTTATACAAATGGAAGGTAGCTTCTTTTGAATCTCGTGAAATAAAATCCACCGCAATATAAGTTTTGCCGATGCAAAATTCAAACAAAATGCCAAGTTATCGTGGCTCTCTGATATTCTATCCTGCGATTTGCTCCATGAGCAACACTTTTCTACAGTCATGTCAGCGTGATGCGTTCCTATCTACACTGCAAACTGTTGTGTAATTCCTACCCTAAGTTATGTGCAAATTATTCTAGTAGAAATCTGGTACAGCAAATTCAGGCCTTACATATAACTTCGCCGAGTTTCAGTTAACAATGTTCAAAGTTAATTAACATTCTCGCCCGAACGGATTTGAGAAGAATACGCACATTAATAAGGCAGCAGCATTGTTTTGGTAATCTTAGTCATGTATAATCCCGTGTCATGATGAAGCTCGGTCTACGTAATAAGGGCCACCAGGTGGGCAATTATGAGATTATAAGACAGAGTCTAGAGAAGGCAGTGAACTCAGTAAAAAGGAGTTTTACGAGACATCGCGCCTTCCACTCATGATTATACAAGGTGGATTTTTGTGATGGGACAGTAAGAGCAGGTACCATGTCCGTTGTACGTAGCTATCAGAAAAGGAAATATTACCTTTACACAGATTATGAAAAAAATGTCCTTGTACTTTACTGCCCCGCCTCACAAATCTAAATTTTGAGCCGTGGTTGAGATCGACCTAATCGTACACGAATATATAGACATGTAACACATAAGCTAAGTTAAATATTATTAAAGGAAACCCATTTTCACTGTAGTTAAATTATAGTTCTATATTTTCTGTCAATTGGTTTTGCTCTTACCTTGAGATGATGATCGGCCGATTCGTCTCCTCGCCGGTAGACGAGCTCGTCGAACCGCGGTCTGTCTTCGGGTAGCATAAACTCACGGATTTCCGTCAGTAGTGTATACTAGAACAAATAGAAAAACATAAATAAATCCCACCAGATAAATGTTCTGTATTTATTTGTTTGCAGTACATTTTTTACAGCGACTGTTTTACGTGTAGGCGGCGCAATCAACCCTGCGTTACCCCGTCAAGTTACACAAACATTAATTGATTGATCAATACGAGTTTCGCACAGTGTCAACCAGACTTGCTGAGAGCATGATGGATGATGACAGTTGTATTAAATTCGATTCACCTAATTGCTCGTTACAGTACCTTAATATTTGGGTATAAGTAGGTACTGTATAGTCGTTGGGCCGTAAATGGATGAGAATAGCCCAAGACCGTGGAGAGTAACAGGAGCAAAGAAGCTGTTCACGGTTTTTTTTTTAAGATATTCCTCGACTAAGTATTTATCTTCATTCTATGGAGCAGGTTACCGTGAACTACGAATAATTTAATGCCAGATGAAACTGTAGAATGGGAAGCTATTTCACTCATAATTTAATTCTTTGAACAATAAAGTAGCTCTACAATTACTGCTTAAAGTTATGCTGTGAAGCCAGGTGTTTCCGCATAATAAATGGCTAAAATAAAAAGTAGGTCAAAATAAAATCCTCTCTTTTCGTTATTGGTTTATACTAAATACTATACATGTTATGAAAGTACGAAAATAGCACCAAATATCCTACTTTCAAACTTATACAGATGTGGATAGACGTCACCTTACTTTTAGGTCGATTGTCATACTAACCCAATTTATTTTGACCGAGGAAGCTATTTTGCCAAGTTGTTTTCATACTTTTTGCGAATAACATACTATTTTTATCTTTTTGGAGCTATAAATAAAAATTTGTGTGACAAAATAACAGAGCGTTAATCATTTCACCACGTACGAGGTACGAACCACAATACCAACATGAAAAATCGCTTTGCGACAAACATGACGCGACATTTTGGCTTACCTACGCGAATATACCTACTATGTATAAAATGTGCGATTCGTGGATTGGGCTAGTCATCATACCTACCCTACCCATAAAATATTCGGAGCGAATTCACGTCACAAAATACCTTTCACAAAAATTGGAGTGAACAATGGATTAGAGCATTTCAATCTCCATTTCAAAAATCCTAGCTAAGCTATACCTTTGGGGGCAAATGCGCTTTTTGGCGCATTGATGTCGACACTTCTTTGTTTTTCCAACACTTCCAGTGATGACTTGACTATCCGGGAACTTGCTGTTATGCCTGCCATATTTGTAGGTTTTTAAGACTGATGGTGGCATAAGTGTACATTCTTCTATGTTTGCTTCGAGCATACTTACGTGTGGAAAGAGTATGTCAGTTGATATTATAATATTACTTACCTTTTGCTGCGTATCTAAGAGATCTCTGAGTACAGTGAGAAAGGCGTCAGGCGTAAGTCTTCTCGCCGCATACTCCTCCATATAATAGGCGAGTGCGGGAAGCTCACTTGGTGGAAGGAGCGACCGCGCTTTTTGCTCTACTGCCGTTGATGCTGCTCCTCTTCTCTTACCCCAACCACTTATCCTGAACAAAAGAAAACTATTCTCATAAATCGTTTTTCAAATTTGGCACCAGGAGTAGCCAGATACCTCGTTAAATGCAGGAATCTAGTCACTAAATTTCAACTATTAGAACGTTTAAAGTGTCTTCTGGCAAATTTTCAAATATAAAAAAAATGGAATTGGTTCCCATTCCAGTTTCATTTCTTTATAGCTGGATATTGAACTAAAGTTGAGTTGTAACTTGTGATATAAGCCAACTATAACACAAACTCTTTATATTCCGTGAATTTTGTTGGCAAACGTGCAACTCCTGATTACAGTTCAATTATATAAATTGAATTCATTAAATGCAACCTTTATAAGTTAATACTGCTGAGATTGCAGTTGTCTTCAATTCAAGGGCTTAAAGTACATTTTGTAATAATGATTGAAAATCTAGAAACTTGCAAAAGCATAATTATGCGTCTTTCTATGCCGCGTGCATCAACCTCTCATTAGTGGATCGCATCTGGGGTTGGTTAGAACACACACGGCGACATACAACACAGAGCGGATTCAATCGGACAGTGGTAATTTGAAGGTCTTACTTTGCAACATTCTGATTGTCCCGCTGTTGTTCCCCGCCACCGTAAGCGGTACACGCGTGAGGCACTTTCCCGACATCTTTCACAAGTAAGGACATTCGTTTGTGGTACTTGAGCTGACCAACCGCCTCGTCGTGGGTTACTTCGACGAATGACTGGCCGTTCACTTCTAGAATTTGATCGCCAACCTATAGAAAGTAAAAAAGTGTTATGTACCAAAATATATTTTGGTACCTCAAAGTTCCTATAATCAATAAAATCACAAAGTTGTAGTAGTACCTACTACTCCGACACAGGAAATTGTGAAAACGCTGGAAGATTTCACCTTCAAATCTTATACCTACATTTTTCTGCTCAGTGTCTTTCCATATATAAACTGTAGCTCCGAGCAGTAGAGACAAAGTATATAGCATAAAATCTGGCCTGTTAAAATACGTTTAAAATTACTTGGTGAAAGCTAACTGTAAAATACGAGCTTCGAATGTAGCGTGCAGTGGTCGGACTCCGTCCCAAGCTCACTATAAATTTCCTACAACACCTTTTAAGTGCGGGGGCTTCTCTAATAAAAAACGAAAGCCTACATATCTTATATTTAGCATTACCTAACATAAATTACGAATAAATGTCAGATCGGGGTGCTATTATACATAGGTATTTGAGTAGTACCACTAACAGACTATTGTAGAGACGACTTGTAGAAGGACCATACAAAAAAACATCAGTAATTTCGATTGTGAGTTCTTAGAGATCATGAGTTCTTGAACAAACAAGACACAGTACTCAGAATCCTCAATATTATCTCCCACCCAACAGGTTGGTCTTAAAATTAACATGACTTAGACGAAAATAATTTAGGTACAATGCTCATGTCGCACCAATAAATATTGAGAGCGATGTCATCGTAGTTATAGACTACTATGGTACTATAGAGGTACATTAGACATGGGCGTTTTCGTTTTTTCCCGCAAACGGTTATCTAACCGATATACAGTTTGCATATCGATATAGAAAACGGTTTTCTGATATCGATATCAGCCGTATGGGTTGCAAACGTTAACATGATATTTAGTTATGGCAAACTAACAACGAAACGACAAACGCAAACTATTTGGCTATGGTTACGTCATATTCGCTTCATCTCTTTTTTACCAGTAAAACAATTCATTCTTAAAAAGGGAGGTAGCGAATATCAATTGGTGTTTGTTTCATATCGTTTGGTTTGTGAAGTTTTCGTTTTGTTCGTGTCTTTATTAGGTAACAGTTGAGGTTTTCAATCGTTTTGATGATATCGGATATGTTGATATGAATATCGATATGGTATGATATCTAACCCATATCCGATATAAGTTACGTTTTGATATATCCGACTCATGTCTAAGGTACATAGCTGGGTCAGACGGTTCAACCTTTATAGAGAGGTCAGCCGACGAATCCAACTCGGATGGATATCGTTCGGGAAATTACGCCAGATCTTCTCGTCACAGATAACGCAAAGTCGAATATTAAACCTGATTTAAGTTCGATTTTGACAGTGGTTTAAACCGGCTATGCACTGTACCGTGTATAGCCGATGGTCTACTAGTTTAATATGTTCATTATTAAATACACTTGGACTGTGCGTGTGTGCACCCATCATGTACATTTATAGTGAAACTTTGATGCAGAGTTGGGTAAACAAGCAATTTACTGTTGAAGACATTTCCGTTCTATTTTGGTCCAAAGTTTGTGCGATCCGGAGTTGGGTAGGTTGTCTCTTCGCCACCCGGCAACTTCCTTCAGCGTTAATATCCAAAATCGCACAGAACATAGTTATGTAATAAATGGCTATTAATATGGAGCACGTCGCTAACGACGACATAATTTACCGTTTATGTCCTTTTGAGAGCTTGTGACTGCGTAGTGAAATCTCGTACGGATAGATAAAATAAGATTGGAGTTTCATTTGAAATTTTAATAAAACTTAGAGAAATTCTTTGATGAATCTATAGGAAACCATAGAAAAGTCTTTAGAGTAGGTAAAGCTAAATAAGTTTACCCTGGCTCTATGTTGTATTAACTTGCTTACTGAATGTAGGGCTAATTCGATGCGATAAAATACGTTGTACCCTCCCTATTGAAGCGACGACGACCTTTGTCTTGGTGTCTTGACACACGCGACACGAAAGTCAGCGTAATGGAAACCCTGCGACCTCCATGAATACTGAATAACCTTATGGTAGACTAAGCCTAATCCTATTGTTTGTTTTGGTGCCTCATCTCAAAATAAGATAATGCTTTATTAGAAACAGTACCATTTGTTTTTTTTTATAGAAAACGATGAGAAAAAGCCAAGTTTAGCATTCCATTAACATTACATTGTACTTGTTAGTAGATTAGGTATAAAAATGTGCAAATGAGATTATGAATGCATGTTACCCGATTGCAACTAAAAGACAACGGTTTGACAACGACAACGGTTTTATCAATAGAATTTTAGATTTATATAAAGGAAGGCAGTATTTTTTTATTGCTTCTTGAGTTATATAAACACTTTATAACTAGTGAAGGCAAATCTAAGCCAGTTCCGCTTCCACGTGGAAGAAAACCGGACCGAAAACTATTCCTCGGATTTACATAAACACAATTGAAAGAAACAATGCATTCATAGGATTTGCATAACTTACCATGAGTCCAGCTCGGTCTGCGACGGAGTCCTTATCGACCCCTGTGATGTAAATTCCAAGATTGTATTCAAGACCGCCGCGGATCATTAACCCTAGTGACTGGCCCGGCTCTATGCAAAGGTCCACCTGATAAAAACAAAAAAAAAGGTAAAATCAATATAAATTTATCATATAGCCAAAAACTGGATATCATCAAAATGTTTTAAGAAGTTTAGTACTCATTTTTAAACCTAATTTATCTCGTTCTATTAAAGGTTAAAGTACCCAGTTTCCATGCTCGATTGTAGATACACGCGCGTACAAAGTACGCGCGTAAATTACAAACAATGTTGTAGACCCTACAATCAAAAGCACATCAGCAGCACTCAGCAGTAACAGTTTCGTCGTTCATTCATAACATAAACCGGTGTTTTATCACGAGATCGATACGAGGTGGGCAGTTCACCCACTCATTACAACCGCTAACGACTCAGTTTCCCGGCCGATGGGCTGTAATTAGCATACATACCTACCATGGCTCTATTCCGCTCCACCCCACGTTACGATGCTGGTGTTCACATGAGTAGTAGATTACTAGTTGCCGAACACGTTTAAAGTAATCGGGTGCAATAAGGTGTGGGTGAGTGTGAGTGTAGTAATGCTAGAAACTTTGAATCAAAATCGCCGGTGTACACTTTGGCTATGATCATCCCAGAAGACTGTAATTTATAATTCTGATTGTAAATAGCTGTAATGCATACAAAACTAACGATGTAGTAAGGCGTAGTGCTAATAATCTGTCTTCGTAGGATTTGCACATTTAATTAGAACACAGCATGGGAGTTTTTCTGGACCAGGAAGTTAGTTTAAAGATGGCCTTTTCACCATCTTTTACTAGAAATGATTGTTCGCTTAAATTAATCTCCACATAGGGTAAGGAAGTTACTTTGGTGTCTTGGTGAATGGCCGGTTCCTAGGAGTATAATTTTTAAAAACTCTTCTGCTATATTATTCGGATTTGTAACCAAGTCTCAGTTGTTAGTTCTGATTGGTGGTGGGGTGCTTGCTTTGGAAGTAGTACAGCGGCGAATGTTCGAGTAGAAGGCTTTGTCTCCGTGTTCTAGTAATTTCGATTCGTATACACTTCTCTTTTTCCTTGTCCATTCGATACATTTGCTGTTTACGTTGCGAAAACAAGTATAGTCATTATCTGTACCAGATGATCTACTAGAGGTATATTTAACCCATAACAATTTCTTTTCTGCAATCATTTCCAAGGCACACTTTTCAATCCAAGGCTTGTTCTTTGTTTTATTTATTAAAAGTTTTTCAGGGGCATGTTTATCAGTAGTGGTAAATGTTACACCAGCACTAATGGCAATGCCAAAGGTACATACGACACAATTTACCTTGGCTTTAAAAATATCTAAATTTAAATTGACGTAATCTGCCTAGACTTTTAGCATATACTAATTGCTAAAGTAAATTTGATGCAAACGTAATATTATTACTGGAAACCTGGTACATTGCGTAGATTTTGTCAGGCTATTTCAGAGCTCAAAAACGCGCTTTGAAAAGTCATCAAGTGGAAAGGGCCTTAGAATGAATACATGTAAAATATTCGAGTTGCAGGTTGCTTATGAGCAGCATGACCTATTTTACCACTGCTATAGATAAAAAACATCGGCCCTTATTTTGTCAAGACGTAAAATAAAAAAGGCCTTTTTTATTTTAAATGGATGGGTCATACAAACGCTTTGATGGCATCGCTATCGATTGTAAAATTCTATTATGTCAGGTTGATCGTAAAAGTGTGTTACTGCCCCTACTATGGTTGAATATTGAATACCTACACATTTATTCAATTTGAAACCTGATAGAACGTAATTTTTACTTATGATGCCATAGCCTATGTATTCATACTAGCAATATTTAACGGCTAAAACACCTCAACACAGTCAAATACACTTTAACAAATTACTCAGTTATGACATTATTTTCTTTGTGTTTGCTATGTTGTTTGTTTTTCTGATATTTTATTGTTTTGTTGTGGTGGATGAATGATGTTCTATCTATCTACGAGTGTATTTGTATTTCACAGATGAATGAGGTTATGCCAGGATCAGAATGAAGACTCAGTATCAGTGGGTGAAGTGAAATACAGTAGTTAATCTTGCTCACCCTTCGTATGGAGCGATCTTTGCTGGCAGATCGCGACGGGCGGTTGGTGGGCGGCGACGCTGGCCGTCCATAACGGTCCATCCAAGAACAGGAAGGTCGCGGCACTAGCGCGCCCGCTGTCCGCACCGACATCGTTAGCTGACGACAAGACTTCAGCATCTGATAACAAAATAAATAGATAGAAGATAAATAAATCAAAAATCATTGAAAGTTGTTTATAATGTTTTGAAGTACCTGTAGTAAATTAGTAAGATTCGGGTTTGATTATTTTGATACTACTTGAAGGGTAAAAAGAAGATGGCCCAATTGATTTAAGGTGGTGACCATCACGTATAACAAAGCTTTGGCTCACAAGTCACGCACGATAAAAACGTGCCCAACGATGTACAGCCCTGAGTTCAATAACTTAAGGTATACGATAAGCCTCATAATAAGAGGTACGAGTGTTTATTGTTTATGGGTTTGGACTAAAGGTCAAATTTATAATGCCCGTAAATGCATAAAAAGTGTTTCATGAAATAACTTTTGACAATATTCAATCCTTTTCTCATGGGTAAGGATCAGGAAGTAAAGTCCCGTAAAATATGCGAACTTCCCCATAATACCGTCTTTATACCCAGGGATATCTTTAAGACTTCCGGCAAACATTGTTACGCCTAAATATCTACCTGTAATACGGATCTTACTCTGAAAGGGAAATCTCCTTCCCTTGGGAGACTTGTAAAAGGAATTTCTGTTATGGTTCGAGGACGTCTATCGTTATCATGAAAATGCTTTGCAAAATAAACGAAATACTTATTGATTAAAATCAAGGAAGTGTTGATTAAGAAAACCATATTTGTATTGAAATTAATCAGCTCTGCACACCATCATCATCATCAACTTATGTATTTCCTGTGGATAAAGCCGACCCAGGCTGAGAAGTTGGTGTCGGTTCTGATCAAGCCTTCTCCATCTAAAACCGTGTCCCCGATACTATACCATCCCGTAAATTGCTGTAAAAATCATATACAATATAGCAGAGGCCTGTTTACTGATAATGTTTCAATACGAATATTATGTAACTAATATTAGTTATTAATAATATTATAAAACCTCAAGAGAATTTATTTTATAACAATCTAACCAAATGCAATCACAGAAGTGTCAGAACAAGTGCCAACTTTTACACTCTAAATCAGCTTATTTGTATAAGTTAAAAGTTTACATTGGCTACTAGATTGTGGCACTCTTACATTATTCAACAAGCTTACGCCGTCAAAATAGCCATAAATATATCTTAGCTTGGGTATAACAAAAGGGGTCACCTCTTACATAAGCTGGAGTGATAAAATCTCGTCAGTTCACTAGCAGGGGCGGCTCGGCCGGACAGTATGGCGGCCGAGAGCGCCAGCCAGCGCGGCGTCTGCCAAACTTATCTATAGCTATGAGTATCTGATAACGTCTATTCCTAATATTACCAAATATTGCTCAGAAAGGTTTTCTATTCTATTTTAATAGAGTTTAAAGATTGTACCTATCTTGAATACCTCTGCATGACTTGAACTATATACTTGGTGATGTCAGTCCAACACATACGCCTATGGTCCAGCACGCTAGTTTCGTTGATACGAAATTAAATAGCGAAGCGAGAAACTGTACTGTGTTTTAAAAAGAAGTTGAGAATAAATTTAGTCTCGTATAAATGTTATCGGCACTATAACTTAGGCTTGCTTTTTTCATTTCGTTGTATTTTGATGGCTGATTTTCCTTTCAACCAGCATATTATATTGTGTATCATAGTATCATCTATACATAGAACTCTTAATCTCTTTGGTTTATCTATGGTTTATGATTATATCTCAAAACATGAACCTAGAAAGTTACGTTCGTGCCTCAGAATAATAAAGCTTTAGTTAATATTCTGGGTACTACACAAAGTACACGTATACACCGTATCTCCGTTCGGTACGGTCCGACAGTGACATCGTTATCTTACTACCACATCATTCGGGATACCGTTACCGTATCGTTATGTGATACTTCATAATAATTCGATGACTACGAGTATATCAGAGTATATCAATGATTGTTTAACATACAGATGTCATCACGATGTCATAAATTTTAATGTTAAAAGTATAATAACCCTCAGAATAATAGAAAAGCAAACGCGAGGGGAACTGCACCTTCTTCAGTTGTATATATTCCTCTACGAATGCGCCGCAAGCACGCTGCAAGCCGCAAACTATTTCGTGTCCCATATTAAAGCTAATGAATGACCCTTCTCTTGGATCTTGAAAATTACGTCAATGAACAAACGAACAGCTTTACTTGGGTCTGTCCAGCACTGCGGCTAACCTTTAAAACATATACCCACACTTCTATACCTAGCTAGTATTGCTGGAGTTGCATGACGTAGCTTCACAAAGCTTCCAGTAAATGTCAGGAAGCTTGGTCGTAAATCAAGCGATACCGCCGCCGGTTGAGAGACACCCGTACCTTTGCAGAAATAGTTATTTCTACTTACCTATATTATAGTATACGTATTCCGTAACGGATAACTCGGCCCAAATGGTATTTTGTCCTATTCTACTTCTTGCTAATGTACTTATAAAAGCGAAAGTTACGATGTTAGGATGTTTGTGGCTCAATCACGCCTAACTAAACAATTGGGATGAAACTAAGAACATATACAATTCTGGAATAATATTTTCTTACAAAAGTATATAACAATGGATATTTACAAAATACTGAGAGTAGTAGAGCTCTTTGTGAAGGGTTCGTCCGCTTTTTTCTGCCGCTAAGCAGCGTTGCTGTGTTTCGGTTTGAAGAGTGTGGTTGCCGGTGTAATTACAGGCACATAAGGCTCAACATCTGTATGCCTCAAGTTGATGGACGCAGGGCAGTGCATCGTAGGGCATGTTCCTATTGTGCGTGACTTGTGAGGCAATGCTTTGTTATAGGTGATGGTTACCACTAAACATCAGGTGGGCCATCTGCTAGTTCCATCAGCTAGTTGTATAAAAAAATACATATGAAACAGCTGTGCTATCTACAGACCGTTGCAAACGATCTGAAGATAAGCTAAACTGATCCAAATCAGTGCCAATCGGAAGAGACCCCAAGTGACTGGTTGCATTGCCACGCTGAATGGTAACGCTGATGCGCTGAGCCAGATACTCATCAGTTAGTTCTTAATTTGGATTAGCATATAGGCCACTTTTTATCCTGAAAACTAACCGGAAACGGAGTAGAAAACATAAAAAAACCCAAAGAAGGCAACACGCATTAATTATTAATGGTAGCAATCACTACACGCGTGCGAAGCAGGATGAAACAACAGGGTAAAAATCGCCCTTACACAAAGTAAGAAAGTTATCAAACAAAGGAAATTTTCAAGCTCGATAAATTGTATGAGTAATGGTATTGAATTGAAGCACACAACACAAGTACAAAACTTTTGTCCGAGATTACGCCCTATTCATTATGAACAAGGAGAAACTTGGTGGGTCCACGTAAAGTTTCATTTTCTTTGCCCAAGTTTGCTTTAGCCTGTTTGTTTTCTACAGAGCCAGTTATTTGATATGCCATAAAATAACAATTGATATAGTATAAACACACAAACGAGGCTTAGGCGATTTATGGAGACATTACAATAATTTAAAAATATATAAAAAGCTCGTCCGAGGAACCATGTATATTTCTACTGTCAAGAAGCGTTGCTGTGTTTCAGTTTTACGGGTGTCTTTGCTGGTGCAATGACACACATAAGACACATGAGGCTTAACATTTTTTGGATTCAAGTTGATACACGCAG
Organism: Chloroclysta siterata; assembly: GCA_932294275.1. Lineage (NCBI taxonomy): Eukaryota > Metazoa > Arthropoda > Insecta > Lepidoptera > Geometridae > Chloroclysta > Chloroclysta siterata. Next base: position 12,594,954 of record OW028600.1, on the reverse strand, counting down.
GGTAGTGCATCGTAAGGCCCGTTCCTAACGAGGCAATGCTTTGTCACATCAGGTTGGGAATTGGCTTGTTCCATTAGCAAATAAGTATTTAAAAAAAACTATGATACTAAACGCACAATAATAAATGATACCAGAAAAATCCATTTAAAACAAAAAACCCATAAATTTTCAGACATAAACATTGCATAATGCGCACCTGTGCAAAGTTTAATATAAATAGACTTAAGTTCTTCCTAGGGGAAAAATAGTGAGCCATTGTTTAATTTTAAAGAAAGAAAAATTATGTGTAGGTACGAGTTTCTCAGTGTAAAATAGTGTCTTTGGGTACGAAGAATATCTACTGAAGTTATATCGGTACCTACTTTTTTTGTCACCTTTTTTGTACCAGTTGGAGAAAATAAAATATTGTGCTCATGTTCCGACTGGTTCATTCAACGAGCCTGTGTTTATATTCTCTTTGGTTCCATTCGTATTGACCTGAATGTTTGACATGCAAAAGGCATTCGAGCGCGTTTGGAAATGACAAACGGACATGTGAGGTTGACTGTTCTATTTCCGCGTGTGCCAGGCTGCTGCTACGAGATACCTACACATAGCATACTGCGTGCGTAGCGCAGTGCTACGGTACTGTCGGGGGCTACGGCGTAACAACTGATAAAATTAACTTGAAAATTATTGTTTGTCTTTTACAATTTTGTTTTGTTTCGGTTAATCTGTATCAGTGTAATCATGGACATAATTTAGTATTTCAAGATTGAAACGTCGTCGTCTGACCTTTTTGAAAGATTACATCGAGTTGACTTAATTTCACGCTGTCGAAGTCAAAACAGTAAAACTTGGACTAATAAAATGTCTCTGATCTTGCTCATCATACAATTACATAATATGTGTAGTCAGGGATCATAACATATTAGGGCTTAAATTTCAAAATAGACTTTCACTTCATTTATGAAACAACACTTCATTTCTTATTTTTATAAGATTAAAAGAGTATTTAGTAATTGTGTTGCCCATGGCACAGGTAGTAGGTTTTATTATTGTATATTGAAATAGGTAACTCTGTGAAACAAAAGTACATAACTGAATTATTCAATTTGCGTAGGTACATGCACTGATTCCGGAAATTTTAGCAACCTTCGCTTTAATCAAAGGTCCGATTTAATTAGCTTCGTTATTCACAATCGTCGAAACGTGACTGTAAAATTTGTTTTGCTTATTCAAATAGAAGCGCTCGCTGTAAATGGAGCTAATATTTACTTTTCTGTTCTTATTTACTTCGGAGCTTTGCCGTTGAAAGAAAAGTGTAAATAAAGTTAAGTATTTGGCGTTTTTCAACTCGTTATCGGCAACAATATCTATGCGGATCTGCTGCAGGCTATAAAATTATTTTTTAGTAACCGTGATTTGTGAGTTTGATTGTTACCGGATTAGCACAAATAGGAAAAATATCCTGTTTTTTAAATATTAAAGGCCAAGGTCGTACTTAGGTGTACATAAAAGAGAAACCAAAAAGTTTTACAGATAAGGACCAACGAGCTGTAGCACATTTGCGAAGACATAACGGCTTCGTCGTGGAACAGTTTGGCGCGAATCAAGCTGTGTCGAGGTAATTTGGCGCAAATTCAGTGTGGCCTGCCAGGGGCAACAGGTCAGGCTCTTTGTCATACCATACGTATTTAATTACACTGCTATACTAATACGGGAGCAACGAACTGGGATAGTAACCTATAGTAGGGATGTCGCCTCCCATTCTGTAGAGGGGTTCGGTAACAATGAGCCTTTGTGTCTACGACTGAATCTTTTCAAATCTACGCGTAAAAAGCTCTTAGCAGACATTTTTGCAACTGTAATATTCCTCAAGGGGTGAGCTTATTCGTCCTCCTGTGGCACATAAATCCATTTTAAGGATGGGATCATTTTAAGGTTCTACAAAAATATATTTTAAACCATATAGGTATTAGTCACAAGATATTATGGGTTCGTATTGTTAACGTACGTTTTTTCATAATTATTTATTGCACACAATACATAGTAAAAGACAGAAATAGAAGGCACGTACAAAGGTTTTACAGTAATAAACTAGATAAATAAAAAGTTGTAAGGTCTCCGATTAAAAAGATACTGGCAGACATCATGCAATGTATCTTACCTTGAGTGCGTCTTCGTGTGAGATCCCCGAAAACGGCGTGCCGTTCACCTGCATGATAGAGTCTCCAGGACGCAGCCCCGCGCGCTCCGCCACTGAACCTTCTTCTACGCGCGATATGTAAACCCCTACACCTGCATAAATGCATTATTAGTTTGGATTCACAATACTCAACATTTTCTTTAGTGAATTTAGTCTAAGACGTCACAAAATGTGTGAACTTTATGACCATAGTGTAAATGCCGTACATTTACACGATAGCATATGCTGTGGGTTTTTTTAGATGAAATAATATAAACTGTTATGTTATTTTATTTATAAAGAAAATTACAATGAATACAAGTATTTACAAAATATTGCCAACGATCTAGAGATAGCTCAACTGATCCAAACCAGTGCCAATTGCAACTGTTCCCAAGACACTGGCTGCATTGCCATATAAACACATACAAACTTGTACTGTGCTAAGAACCTTGTACTTCTGCCTAAGTCCTAATAAGACATGGAAGTTACTTAATTTCCATTAAACGTGAATAAAATCTCTGTTCAATTCATCACACTCTCGTAACCGTATTCAACTCTTAAAACAACCGGAAAATTGAATGATCAGAATAATGGGCTACAAAGGAAAATCCAATTTAAAAATCCGTTCCGTAATTGGATTGCACGGTTCATAATACGCGGCTCTTACCAAAACTTGTGATTTTTAACGAAACAAGCGAGAGTAAAATAAATTATTGTTCAATAAGAGCTACAGTATATTGTTAGACATTTTCAAGCTTTTTGTTTTCAATTTATAAACATGACTAAACAACGAGCACTAATTCATAACTACGGCTACGGCTATTTATAGCTACTTAGGTACGTAAATAAGCAGTAAAAGGTTTTCTTTTATCATAATATTTTGAACTGACTCACCAACTTAAGCAGTATACTTATTTTAAGCTGCTGTACAAACTAGTGAGTCTTTGTATATCCAATAGCGCTAGAGCTTGCCAAATTACAAATATTGGCATTATTTGGCATAGAGATAAGCTAACACAGTATTATATCATGTATAATATTAGTTGTTTAGATACTCTATTGCCTTCAGTTTGAGCTCACTGAAGCGCGAGACAAGTTAAGTAGACTAAAGATGTTTCGCAAACAACTCTAGATCATTGGTTAGGACACTTGGACCGCTCTCATGCTATTTAAGTGCCGCCCACGAGGATTACCAATCAATAACAGGCTGGCCATTGTCTACTTACTGAAATAGCTTTGATAATGAAACTTTAGGTGAAATGAAATTATTCGTTACTTATAACTTTTACCTTCGCCCTGTGTAACAAGGATCATATACCTAAAAGAACGGTAGGAACCAAGCCGTTTGTTGCCTGTTCTTCAAGGCTTTGTGGCGTGGAATTGGCACCTAGATTCTCCTAGCTTTAAGACGTTTCAAAGCGAGCCTTGTGAGTCAATTGAATAAATACCACTTTGACTTTGTGTAAATTTAAATACAAAGATAGAGCACAGTGAAGTTTACTCTGAAGCTCAGGATTTCAGTATGAAACTAAACATTGCCTGTTCTATATTTTGAGCTCAAAAAGTGCACTAAAGATCATAAAATAATGTAGAACGGTATGTTAGCGTGGTATTCGTTGCAAGTTGGACATAAGCAATCCATTGTGTGTTCATATCCAACAGTTTCTCTGTTGGATACATGAAACCACAATAGGAAAAGTAAATTAGTAGGTGGAGAGCGTGTTTTGTTTCCTATGGATTAACATGATTTTCCTGTTTTTTCCACCATTTGCAGTTATTGTAGCAAGCAGAAAGCTGCTCCTTTGCTTTATATAGAGGTAGTAAGAGAAGATGCTCGTACTTGCTAGTCTTTCCATTAACAATATTTTATGTTGCTGACATATAGCTATTAGCAAAGTGGAGATAAGCGAAATCGGACCACGATTCACGTGGTATATGTGGTTTAATATTGTTGGCCCTCCTACCTGATTGGACCTATGGACTGACGACATTGCTAAGATCGCGGCAAGTCGGTGGTTGGAACCGTTCTTCCTGGAAATATGTAGACCTATGCCCAGCAGTGGACTTCTTCAGGCTGACGAGGGTGATGATAATGATGATGATGCTAATGATGTTGATGATGATGAAGCTGATGTTGATAAATATAGTAGGTAACTTAGTGCAGCCCCGTATCCAGAGGAAGATATAAAAATAATATTATAAAAAATATTTGCAGGTAACTGTTCATCTCACCTGCCTCCTTGCCACCCTTGACGCATATACCGAATCCATGCGAGTCGTTGGGATCCCGGCTCATAGTGACGGTCCGCGTGATGGGCTCCATCGGCGGCGGCGGCGCGCCTCCCGACGAGTACGGCCGCTCCCGCTCGCCGGCACGGTATATCGCCTGTTAGATAGATATCTATTTATTGTTCACCTCATAGAAACATAGTACAAGGTTAAAAGCATACATATAGGTAAAACAAACGGCGACCTTATCGCTGAGAGCGATTTCTTCCAGCCTTGTTCAACACAACGAGCTGCGGTCCAATACACGGCTTAAGGCGAAGACAACTGCTAATGTACCTCTCGCTCGCACGTTTCGACATGTTGAAAGATATAAAATCGCTAAATTCATTTTAGAAAAATCGCAATCAACCAAGTTGTGTGTAATCACATTGCACACAGTAGGTATAGTAAAAATTAAATTTTGATCTATACCTACTAGTTTTCCTACTCAAAAGTTTGCGTAAGCACGAAAACTAGTAAAGCAAAAAAAGCTCTTACCTGCACCTTAAAAGGCCAACAAAAACAACCGTAAAACTACTTGTCTTTCACACATTTCAACATTTTTGAAGATATGACCCAAACAAGATCGTACAGGTAAGTAAGTTATATCGCTTACAGAATCATCGTTCATCGACAAAATACAACACATCAAAGCAAGGCAACAGTCGTACAAAGACACCAGCAGGTTACGCGGTAAACATTAATCAACTGGAGTAATTATAACCTACGCGCTATAATTTATAAGCATTTGGTTTTGGTTTCACTGATTTATTGCTAAATATTTCGATAACATTTTAGTGACCTTGACCACTCAGGTGCTCGCGTCAGGTGAAATTTGGGCACCGTTCGCTTGCTCGCCCATTACCTACGCGTAGGTATTACAAATTCTACTCTCACGCTAACTTCAAACCGACATGTTTATGCGTTCCTGCTGCCTACATGTTAGTCATTAATTTTCAGTAGGTTTCTCGTAAATCACCCGGTTTTCATTTCATGCTCGTGTACATATATTTTTCAGGGTTTTAATGGCTACTTGTTTTTAGCCTAATTATATTTCCATGACTGGTGTCTTCTGTCATGTCGGGGCAATGGTTCGCCTAACAATTTTGCCACTCCTCTCGCACCGCTGCTCTTCTGGCGCATTAGCTAAGAGGAATATCAATGGCTACCACGACTCGGTCCATCTCCATCAAACTTCCCCTATACCACCAGGCGTTAAATGGAGACCTATCCACGACGCGGTACGTGCCTAAAAAGGCGATGGCACAGTCACGTCTCCTCAACGAACAAAAATATGAGAAACACTAGTGATCTAACCGGGTTTGGAAGCCTTTCTTATGTTCCGTTTTTTATATTTTTTGGATCTATAAATCGCCTCTGACTGATAGGTATAATAACTCTTAACTGTTTGCAGCCTGGGGCACCTTGTTCTTGTATTATTTTTACTAACCATTTACAGTTTATATAAATGATAGTAAGAGTTTTATAAATATGAGGGTTAACGATGCTTGTATTCGGCAACTGGCCAATACTGCGCTCGGCTTTCAATATAGAGGGCACACTGCAGCCTTGCACGTCCTTAGGCATATTACAACATTCCAGCGCGCTGCATTTGCATATCGCGTCGAACGAAATTCCGTGTCGAGCCAATGAGTCGGTAAAGAATTGTTTTCTACGTTATTGCTCTCGAAGCGAGCGTTCATGAGCAATAAAACGCGATCCCCCATTCTGGGTAAACAAAGGTTCTCAAGGCGAACGTTTAGCATATCAAAGAAGCAGTACGAACGGCCGCCCCGCTGTCTGCCGCGCCCGCCCGCCCTTCTCGCTACACCACTTCCAATTTTACAACTTTTATTTGAACAGATCCGCTTTGCCTACAATAAGAGAATTTTGAAGTAAATTCAGCTGAACAGAATTGTTGTGTACCTACTCTACCTTCTTCATACAAAATAATTTTCTCTTTTATGTTTTACTTTTGGGTTCCTACTTTTTAACCGACACAAAAACCTGAGAACTGAGAACAACCTACCTGGTTGTTCTCAGTGTCTCATCGCTCATTTGTAACTGAGGTAGGTAGGTAGGTACCTTATGTTAAGTTGCATTGATGCATCCAATCGAAACAACTACGATCTATAATTTCACTGGCATTCCTATCTTTTCCTGAAATTCTAGCAGATATGTTTAATGAGTTCGCTCAACAGGTGTTTCGAACAGTGTATCACGTCTCACTCGAATAATATAATCTTCCGAAGTTTCCGTGCGCTGTCATTGCCTACAATGACAACCATTTACTTATATCATTCATAAGCAGCTCAGGGAAGCGGTGCTGGCCTTATATTTTCCCACACACCTCACCCACATTTTGAGTTTCACTGATTACGTGATTACCTATACCAATTTAATGTAAATTTCTAGCAACATTTAAATATGCTAATGATAACGTACCCATGTAGCTGTGGATGTGTGTTCGTTTCTAACAGATAAATAAGCTAAGCAGCGTTTAGCGCGGCCGTTAATTTCTACTGGCATTGGATTAAAGCGTCATACTTCTAGAGGCTTTCCACCTAACTTCGGTTATGAAAAACCCACCTCATAATTATCGATGGAATCCAATTTGATATCGATGTAAGGCACGCCACGTCACTGAACCACACAGCACTTATGCACATCACGCACTGTTGTAAATCCTTCTAAGCATTCATTTCGTCCTTTCTTCGAATGAAGCCAACCATACAAAGCCACGTGGCGAACATTCAGTAGCTATACTACAATTGGCTCAGTTATATACACTAGCGTAACTTCTTTTAAAATGTTTATTATTTCATCACTCGGTACAAAAATTAAATTACTTATATTTAATTGCGTCACTATAACACTTCGCCGTCTACAGCGTAAACTGCCCGTCGTCGGTAAAAGGGAAGCTTTCAGCTTAGTTTTTTATGAAAGTCAAAGGGAAACGCGTCTATCTGTCTATTGCCAGTCAGCGACTGGCGATTATAATGACGACCATTGTTACCCCGTGACCATGACATAGTGAGTTTATGGACACTCTTTATGTTTCTAAATGAACGTATTAACGCAAATACCAGAAAATTTACATTAATTTTCTAGGGCATATTTTTTACGAAAGCAGAACTTAAATAATGGAGCTTGGTTCTCATATAATAACATTTGGTGTGCCTTGGACAGATATGTCCATGTACCAGCCGTATAGCTGGCCACAGTGTTCATAAATTAAGTAGTGATATCGACTTACCGTCGTCGCGTCGGCCTCACCCTGGAATAATTTACACACATGGCACCCGCACCTCAAAATGGTGGCAACATCGTTTTATTTTTGGACGGCTTTGTTGATGTCAACATATTGATTTGTTATTAGAAAAAGTTTTTATTAAATAGAGATTTTTTTTGTGCCTGGGCCGGTGTTCGTTAGTCTTTACTATATACCTCTATAGAGGTATATAGTATATGTTATATAAGTAAAAAAAACTTTTTGTATTAAGTTTAAACAACTTAATACAAAAAGTTTTTTTTTAGTATTAAGTTGATAAAGGCTATTGAAATTGAAATTGAATATAGAAGTATCGACAGACTTACATGGTGAGTTGTACTACTAGGACTACTGGCTGGGGAGTGTCGTCTGGCGGGTAGAGGAGCCGGCGCCGCCGGTGGATGGGAAGGAGGGAGCGCCTTGCCCAGCGCCGCAGCACCGCCCTGTCCGAAGAGCCTAAGGACCTGCTCCGGCGATATCGGGCGCTTCTTGCCGTTTGTAGCGGCGCTCAAGTGGTTTGTACTATTTCTTAAACTCGTAGCACCTGCTACAAATAATAAAATATAATATCTCGGTAGTGTTATGCGATCTAGCGCGCTATCTCGGTAGCTACTAAGCATAATATCCTTTTAGATCTCATCGAAGAAATAATAATCGAATAATAGCTGCCCACGCGGTTGGGGTCAACCGATATACCTACTAATCGTATATGTATAGTTAAGAAAAAATGTATCCGTTTCAGACGTGACGAACGTGATGAGACTACGAACCAATAGTGATAAGGGTTTGACTCCTCTATGGCGCAGTGGGTGGCTAGACTCGGATTCGATTCCTAAATGTTTGTTACAGTAATATAATATAATTTTATATTAATTTTATAGAATATAATTTACCTGCACTATTCGCAATACTAGAGGAGCCAAGATAGGGTTGCCTAGAAAGCTTTCCCGAATAGTGGTGAGAGTAGGAAGTGTGGTGGCCGTGCGAAGAAGCCGGTCTTTCCACAATAGTGTAGGAGGTCCCCGGCGGGGAGTAGTAGACCCCGCCGCGCGCCCGCGACCGCGCGTCCTCGGCCTCGTAGCTTGTGTGCCGATTGTCCTGCAACCACTGTACAGATAACAAAACCTCTTAGACATATGTGAAGTTGAGCGTAACCTTTATACTCATGCAAACACGGCACTGTTCATGCAGGCGAGCAGTTGATTCACCACACCATTGTGGCAAATTTCCTCAGATGAAGGTTAAATCAAGCCATTGCGACCAATGGGCAATTGCAGCTGGGCTGAGAGGCCCAAACCTCTATGCTTTTGCTATAGGTAAAAATACAACTTGGACTTTTATATAATATGTTATTACACATCTAATTAAAAATACAGGTAACATAATGGTCTTTTTAAGCCCATCCGCTGCCGTTCTTTTATGTCGCAATCTTCGATTGTCAAGAATCTGACGCCAGTTGCTTCAACGGTTTGTGCAACAGGACAAACCAGATACAGAGCTGGAATAGTCTATTAAACCTGGTGGATCGTCAGCTCTGCATGAGGCTCTAACCCTAGAGCTGACGTGAAGGTACCTATATATTTCTGTAGATATATGTATGTATGCGAGCCAGGAGGCTTGTATATCTGTCCGGAGGTTGTCACCTGCTGCGAGCGCGAGTGCCTGGCAAGGTGGTGCGCGGGCGGGTGCTGCGGCGTCGCGGACCGCGTCCATCCGTAGCCCTGCGCGTATGGCGGCGGCCAACGCGCACCGAACTCAGCCAGCTCAGAGCCCTCGCCCGCTTCCCCCGACCTCATGCCGGGGGTCACAACCCTTTCTGGAACAAACGTTGCATGCATTTCTCGGGGAAGAAATCTTATTATGTGGTATCCTGATTTGAACGAAAATATTTCGTAAGTGGAACGTAGTATTTCTCTAACGTAGTGATTATATGCTCAGCTCTCTATGTTTTGAAGGAAACCGCCACCATTTTCTTCAAAACAAATGACAGCCTACTTTAGTATGGACTGACTCATGGACTGACTTGACTAAAAAGTATTTAGGAATATCACAAGACACTGGCAAGATTGTCTGTCGAATGACGGACATCTTCTCTAATACTATAAGACTCAAAGTCCTGACTGACTGACTGACTGACTGACTGACATATAGACAACGCACAGCCTAAACCGCTGGTCCTAGAGACTTGAAATTTGAGGAGTACATAGCTCTTATGGCGTAGAGGTGCACTAAGAAGGGATTTTTGGAAATTCAACCCCTAAGGGTGTAAAAAGGGATGAAAACGTTTGTATGAAAAATTGTATTCCTTGAACCTACAAACTTGAAACTTGGAGTACATATACTTCAAAGCAAAAAAATAGGAAAGACATTTTTAGTTTTGTAAAACTACCCTTAGTAAATGTGCAAAGGGATGTAAAAGTTTGTAAGGGAGTTTTTTGACCGATGGTCCTAGAGACTTGAAATTTGAAGAGTACATAGGTCTTATGACGTAGAGGTGTACTAAGAAGGGGTTTTTGAAAATTCAACCCCTAAGGGTGTAAAAAGGGATGAAAGCGTTTGTATGAAAAATTGTATTCCTTGAACCTACAAACTTGAAACTTGGAGTACATATACCTGAAAGCAAAAAAATAGGAAAGGCATTTTTAGTTTTTTAAAACTACCCTTAATAAGTGTGCAAAGGGATGTAAAAGTTTGTATGGGAGTTTTTTGACCGATGGTCCTAGAGACTTGAAATTTGAAGAGTACACAGGTCTTATGACGTAGAGGTGTACAAAGAAGGGGTTTTTGGAAATTCAACCCCTAAGGGTGTAAAAAGGGATGAAAGCGTTTGTATGAAAAATTGTATTCCTTGAACCTACAAACTTAAAACTTGGAGTACATATACTTCAAAGCAAAAAAATAGGAAAGGCATTTTTAGTTTTGTAAAACTACCCTTAGTAAATGTGCAAAGGGATGTAAAAGTTTGTAAGGGAGTTTTTAGACCGATGGTCCTAGAGACTTGAAATTTGAAGAGTACATAGGTCTTATGACGTAGAGGTGTACTAAGAAGGGGTTTTTGAAAATTCAACCCCTAAGGGTGTAAAAAGGGATGAAAGCGTTTGTATGAAAAATTGTATTCCTTGAACCTACATACTTGAAACTTGGAGAACATATACCTCAAAGCAAAAAAATAGGAAAGGCATTTTTAGTTTTTTAAAACTACCCTTAATAAGTGTGCAAAGGGATGTAAAAGTTTGTATGGGAGTTTTTTGACCGATGGTCCTAGAGACTTGAAATTTGAAGAGTACACAGGTCTTATGACGTAGAGGTGTACAAAGAAGGGGTTTTTGGAAATTCAACCCCTAAGGGTGTAAAAAGGGATGAAAGCGTTTGTATGAAAAATTGTATTCCTTGAACCTACAAACTTGAAACTTGGAGTACATATACTTCAAAGCAAAAAAATAGGAAAGGCATTTTTAGTTTTGTAAAACTACCCTTAGTAAATGTGCAAAGGGATGTAAAAGTTTGTAAGGGAGTTTTTTGACCGATGGTCCTAGAGACTTGAAATTTGAAGAGTACATAGGTCTTATGACGTAGAGGTGTACTAAGAAGGGGTTTTTGAAAATTCAACCCCTAAGGGTGTAAAAAGGGATGAAAGCGTTTGTATGAAAAATTGTATTCCTTGAACCTACAAACTTGAAACTTGGAGTACATATACTTCAAAGCAAAAAAATAGGAAAGGCGTTATTAGTTTTTTTAAACTACCCTTAATAAGTGTGCAAAGGGATGTAAAAGTTTGTATGGGAGTTTTTTTACCGATGGTCCTAGAGACTTGAAATTTGAAGAGTACATAGGTCTTATGACGTAGAGGTGTACTAAGAAGGGGGTTTTGGAAATTCAACCCCAAGGGGTGTAAAAGGGTTGAAAACGTTTGCATGAAAAATAGTATACCTTGAACCTACAAACTTGAAACTTGGAGTATATGAACTTTTAGGCAAAAAAATAGGAAAGGCTTTTTTAATTTTTTAAAACTATTCATAATAAGCGTGCAAAGGGATGTCAAAGTTTGTATGGGAGATTTTTAACGCATAGTGCGATTGATTTCAAACTTGAAGTAAATATACTCCACAATAAATAATTTAAAATCACGTTTTCTATATTTTAAAACTACCCCTGCAAAGTTTCAAGGTTTGTATGGGAGATTTTTAACTGTAACTGTGTAATTAACTTCAAACTAAAAGAAAATGTGTTCTGTGGATAAATAACATAAAGACGTTACCCTCCTTCGTTGCGCTCGAGTAAAAAGAATACAACGAGGCGTCAATGTTCTAAAAACGGGAATCTTGAGTTGGTACGAAGAGATCTGAGGGTACCTATCTACCGTGCCTGTGGATCAATGTCGTGAAGCTGTTTCGTTTCGTTTGCTTTTGGGGTAGAAACTAGGAACAAATAAGTACATATTTTCCGTGTAAGGTTGTCTTTGTTGTATTTGTCATGTTTGTGCTAAACTCAGTACCTATACCTACCTACCTAATATAGGTAATGTACGCCTATAGGTATCCCTTATACCTACGTAGGTATTTAAAATCCTACCCTAATAATAGTACGCATTTAAAATTCATACCCTAATAATATACAAATCAATGCGAAAGTTACGATGTTTGGATGTTTGTGGTTCAATCACGGTTCACCACTTCAACGCGTGCGAAGCCGCGGGAAGCCACTAGTATGCTATAAGCGGAGAGAAGAAGAAAAAAAAGAGATCGTGTTTCGCTTGGTGTTTCGCTTTTGACAAATATTATAAGCTGAGCTTATTGTCTTTTTATTTAGCTGCAACATTCATGCAGGTAACAGTTTTAACTTATTTGGGAAAATTTAAACATAAGGTATAATTTTACATGATTATTTTCTCTTTTTTGTGCTTTTACTTAAAATTTCGTAAGATCAACTGTTTTATGAGAATTATGTTATATTTTGTAAATACTTGGTATTCTTACAAAATAGTATAACTCGCGTAACTTCGCTTCAATATTATTGCTAAACTTTGAAGCGGGGCCTAGTTGGTGGAAAATTCAAGCTTCAATCTGCTGTTATTTAATCAACGTAGCGGTTCGATCGTCATTTTCGTAATTGTCGGTTGTAGATGTAGGTTGGTAGTACCTAGCTACTCAAAAAAATAGCTAAAGCTAAAGCTAAATAGCTAAAGCTTTTGAACTTCATATTACTTTTTCAATACAGCTTTTGCCTTTACGGTATCGCTTTAAGCTAAATTTTTCCTTCATGTGACTTGAAATTCAGTGTTGAGAAAATATGCAAATTCAATTATACGAGGTTACTCGTAATGACACTCACGGAAGATATCGTGCTGGCTTCTTTTTTTAAATTACTTCCAAAAGGTATTTTGTTATTTGTAATATAAGGATTTTCCAAACTGCCGATTAATTAATGAAACGGTACCGTGCCTACAAAGTATTGCTTCCGTGAGGCCGGCCGCCGCCGGCGTCGCTCTAAAACATCCGGGTGCTAGCCCCTTTCGTCAGACGTGTTTATTGCACAATAAAATGAACTCCACCCTAGGTGAACGCCCGGCAGAGTTAATAAAATTAAACGAGCATCAAAAATTACGTCATCCAGTCTGAATATATTTTTTTAATTTTGCTAATTGGACATGCCAATAATTATTTTTTAATCATTTTCAAAAGCACGGCAATGCAAAGAGCTCATGTAAGCGCGCTGATTATAGCTCTAGTTTACACTCACAACGGTAGAATTCCTGAATCACAGAGCTTGATGCGGCATGGCATGAATATTCATTTATTTGTTCACTACAGCACACCCTAGGGGTTGACGACAACACAGTGCCTATTCTGTGACAATATTGGCTGCAGCAAGTTCAGATCACGATCTCTTGATTAACTGACATCTAACTATGTTATCTCTAATCTCTAATACTATAAGAATCAAAGTCCTGACTGACTGACTGACTGACTGACTGACTGACTGACTGACATATAGACAACGCACAGCCTAAACCGCTGGTCCTAGAGACTTGAAATTTGAGGAGTACATAGGTCTTATGGCGTAGTGGTGTACTTAGAAGGGATGTTTGGAAATTCAACCCCTAAGGGTGTAAAAAGGGATGAAAACGTTTGTATGAAAAATTGTATTCCTTGAACCTACAAACTTGAAACTTGAAGTACATATACTTCAAGACAAAAAAATAGGAAATACATATTTAGTTTTTTAAAACTACCCTTAATAAGTGTGCTAAGGGATGTAAAAGTATGTATGGGAGTTTTTTTGACCGCTGGTCCTAGAGACTTAAAACTTGAAAAGTACATAGGTCTTATGGCGTAGAGGTGTACTAAGACGGTATTTTGGAAATTTAACCCCTAAGGGTGTAAAAAGGGATGAAAACGTTTGTATGAGAAATAGTATTCCTTGAACCTACAAACTTGAAACTTGGAGTATTTTTATTTCAAGGCAAAAAAATAGGAAATACATTTTTAGTTTTTTAAAACTACCCTTGATAAGTGTGCAAAGGGATGTAAAACTTTGTATGGGAGTTTTTTGACCGCGGGTCCTAGGGACTTGAAATTTGAAGAGTACATAGGTCTAATGGCGTAGAGGTGTACTAAGAAGAGGTTTTTGGAAATTCAACCCCTAAGGGTGTTAAAGGGTTGAAAACGTTTGCATGAAAAATTGTATTCCTTGAACCTACAAACTTGATACTCCAAGGCAAAAACTAGGAAAAGCATTTTTTGTTTTTTAGAACTACCCTTAATAAGTGTGCAAAGGGATGTAAAAGTTTGTATGGGAGGTTATTGACCGCTGGTCCTAGAGACTTGAAATTTGAAGAGTATATAGGTCTTATGGCGTAGAGGTGTATTAAGAAGGGATTTTTGGAAATTCAACCCCTAAGGATGTATAAAGGGTTGAAAACGTTGGTATGAAAAATTGTATTCCTTGAACCTACAAACTTGAAATTTGAAGTAGATGTACTCCAAGACTAAAAAATAGGAAAGGCATTTTTAATGAGTGTGCAAAGGGATGTCAAAGTTTGTATGGGAGTTTTTTAACGCGTGGTGCGATTGATTTAAAACTTGAAGTAAATATACTCCACAATAAATAATGTAAAATCACGTTTTCAATATTTTAAAACCACCCCTGCAAAGGGTGCAAAAGACTGACAAAGTTTCAAGGTTTGTATGGGAGATTTTTAAAGCGTAGTGTTAACTTCAAACTAAAAGAAAATGTGTTCTGTGGATAAATAACAAAAAAACAGTTTGATTTTCGAAAACAACCCCTAAAACGTTACCCTCCTTCGTTGCGCTCAAGTAAAAAGGATACAACAAGGCGTCAATGTTTGTAAGGGACATTCTAAAACTGGAATCTTGAGTTGGTATGAAGAGATCTTAGGGTATCTACCGTGCCTGGGGATCAAAGTGCTGAACCTGTTTCGTTTCGTTATTTTTTTGGGGTAGAAACTAGGAACCAATAAGTACCTACATATTTTCCGTGAAAGGTTGTCTTTGTTGTATTTGTCTTGTTTGTGCTAAACTCAGTACCTATACCTACCTACCTACCTAATATAGGTAATGTACGCCTATAGGTATCTCTTATACCTGCGTAGGTATCCTACCCTAATAATTTACAAATCAATGCGAAAGTTACGATGTTTGGATGTTTGTGGCTCAATTACGGCTCACCACTTCAACGCGTGCGAAGCCGCGGGAAGCCACTAGTACAAGAATAATTATTAAACGCATAACACCTAAAGAGCTAAGGTTCACTACTCAATATTTGCATAAGTTTATCAAAGTACATGTTTTGATAAAACGGTAATTTCTCTATTCTCAATCTCTAATACTAATAAGAATCAAAGTCCTCCTGACTGACTTGACTGACTGACTGACTGACTGACTGACTGACATATAGACAACGCACAGCCCAAACCGCTGGTCCTAGAGACTTGAAATTTGAGGAGTACATAGGTCTTATGGCGTAGAGGTGTACTAAGAAGGGATTTTTGGAAATTCAACCCCTAAAGGTGTAAAAAGGGATGAAAACGTTTGTATGAAAAATTGTATTCCTTGAACCTACAAACTTGAAACTTGGCGTACATGTAAGTACTTCAAGGCTAAAAAATAGGAAAGGCATTTTTAGTTTTTTAAGACTACCCTTAATAAGTGTGGAAAGGGATGTAAAAGTTTGTATGGTAGTTTTTTGACCGCTGGTCCTAGAGACTTGAAATTTGAAGAGTACATAGGTCTTATGACGTAGAGGTGTACTAAGCAAGGATTTTTGGAAATTTAACCCCTAAGGGTGTAAAAAGGGTTGAAAACGTTGGTATGAAAAATTTTATTCCTTGAACCTACAAACCTAAAACTTGAAGTAGATGTACTCCAAGGCTAAAAAATAGGAAAAGCATTTTTAGTTTAGTAAAACTACCCCTAATAAGAGTGCAAAGGGATGTAAAAGTTTGTATGGGAGTTTTGTAACGCGTGGTTCGATTGACTTAAAACTTGGGGTAAATATACTAAGAAATAAATAATTAAGAATGACTTTTAATTTTTGATAGTTACCCCTGCAAAGGGTGCAAATGACTGTAAAAGTTAGTATGGGAGATTTTTAACGCATAGTGCGATTGATTTCAAACTTGAAGTAAATATACTCCGTTATAAATAATTTAAAATAACGTTATCAATATTTTAAAACTACCGCTGCATAGGGTACAAAGAAGGAAGTTTCAAGGTTTGTATGGGAGATTTTTAACGCGTAGTGTAATTAACTTTAAACTAAAAGAAAATGTGTTCTGTGGATAAATAACAAAAAGACAGTTTGATTTTAGAAAACAACCCCTAAAACGTTACCCTCCTTCGTTGCGCTCGAGTAAAAAGGATACAACGAGGCGTCAATTTTGGTAAGGGACATTCTAAAACGGGAATCTTGAGTTGGTACGAAGAGATCTGAGGGTATCTACCGTGCCTGTGGATCAAAGTCGTGAAGCTGTTTCGTTTCGGTTGTTTTAGGGGTAGAAACTAGGAAAAAATAAGTAGGTACCTACATATTTTCCGTGTAAGGTTATCTTTGTTGTATTTGTCATGTTTGTGCTAAGCTCAGTACCTATACCTACCTACCTAATATAGGTAATGTACGCCTATAGTAGTATCTCTTATTCCTACGTAGGTATTTAAAATCCTACCCTAATAATATACAAATCAATGCGAAAGTTACGATGTTTGGATATTTGTGTCTCAATCACGGCTCACCACATCAACGCGTGCGAAGCCGCGGGAAGCCACTAGTCTTGTATAAGCATGGTAGTACAGGCGAGCTCAGAGAGGGACATCCGAGTGAGGCCAAAATTGACCTATTTTTCCAATGAGGTAGGAGCACTAAGAATGAGCGAATGTGAACCAAGCCTCGCTGAAGTTGGAGTTTCAAGACTGCTTCAGGTTGTTATGGTAATGAGAAGCGTGCTCGCTGCATGCCTAGACAGCACGGTTCAGTAGAAATTTAATGAGTGTACTCGTAAGTAAGTACGACCTTTTATTACATCGACGGCCACCAAATTCTGCTTCCTCTGCTCTCTTCTCAGAACCAACTCACGAGGAGCACAGAACTTTTAATTATGTTGTTTTTACAATTCTGGATACCAAAAATTACGTGAGTAACTAAAAAGTTTTTCTTCTATTCTATACTTCTAATCATACCTATTCAAAAAATTATTTGCACAATGCCAGCAGGTACTCTCAAACGGTGAAGGAAAACATCGTGAGGAAACCGGCATGTCGTAGAACCTAAAAAGTTCTATAACATGTGTCAAGTGCTCGAACGGAGCCTCTAAAGGTGCACTTAAAATCCTTTCACCACACTGTTTCGAAATAAACTATTGACAAGACAAGAGAGAGAGAGAACATACATGTGGTGCGACGAAAACTATGAATATTATGATATTATTCGAATTCAAAATATATATTAATAGCAAATATATTATTTAAAAAAAAAAAAAGTTTCAACATGATCCCGCACGACACGACAATCAACTGCAAGGTGGACTCTTATGATTATGTTAACATAGAGATACTTTGATCATAATATTTTATCATACAAACATTAAGGCCCAGTTTCACCATGCTCTGTTAGTTACTAATCAAGGATTAACAGACCGTTAAATCTAACCTTAGCTGTCAAACGTGTATATTTTGACATATTAAACGGCCCTTTAATCCTTTGTTAATTTAACAGAGCATGGTGAAACCGGCCCTAAGGGTACTCATACCTTAATATCTAATATTTTATATCATTTTATAAAATTATTATGATGCTCATAAATATTTATGAGAAGTCGATAAGAAACTAGGAACCCTAGTCTATTTGCTCCCAGAGAAAACCACAACTCTGAGTGATTGGATTCATTTGATAAAAGATTACAAATTGGTTGTGATAATTTATTTCGTAGGTTGGACGATCAGTCTTTGGCAGGCAGCCAATCCGATCTAAATGCCGAGTCCCACTGGCTCACATCCTGACTATATTGCTTTTATTTTACATCCTCCAATTTTATGTCTAGCTGTCGGGACTGTCGGCAATACGACAGCTGTAATACCATGTAGCTAACACAGAATTATTTTATTTCTGAAGGGGATACTTACGTAATAACTTAGGTATATTTATGTGAAAATTATGACCCAGATACTTCTTCGTCTAATTCTTGAAGATACACTATGGAACTCAGGCACACTGTTTCTCTCGAAATTTCTGTACTTTACTCCGGTCTGGTTTTAGAAAAAGCAAAACTTTTTACAAATCCATTCTTTAAAAAAATAGCCTTTATAATTTCGACTTGCTCTAAGCGTGTGGTACCTATAAGGCTTTTATGAATTGATACAAATCCGTCAAAGTACTAACTCATTTACGAACATGTTAAAGTATATACTACCTCCATGTGTTAAACTCATCACTGACTGACAATTATATTTTGCTTGTCATGTAACAATCAATTCGATTTTGAGCATTCGCCTGTGTAAAAAAAGAAAACAATCGATTTTTAAAATCTGCATAGGTTATAAAGGCTTTCATGATTAGCGCAACGATATTACCAATTGTATCATTACGGGTTACGCTTTGTCCTCTTCACACACACATGTAATGCTCGAATCTGAGCTGTTACATTATTACAAGTGAATGCTGGTGCTTACACTTGTAATAAACATCCTCAACTGGTGTTGAAATAGCGCCTTTTAATGTCTCTATAGGTACCTACATCTATACGTCGTATTTATGAAGATCAGTGATAGTACGAGTACCATCAATGACTGGAAGCTTATACAGCGTACCCTATTTGTGCCCCATTATGTAGGTAGGTACGTGTATGTGTCATTCGGCTTCGTGTAAGCATTTTATTATTTTCTAATATTCCACGAATAGGACTAGTTAAAAATAAAATAATTATTGATAGTGCTCTTCGTGGAATACCTCGGTTTATCGACAATAGTACCTATCACAAGTACACATATAAGTAAAGTAAGGTACAAAAACGTCAGAAGTAGAAACCAAGTAGGCACAGGCCTACCGACAAGGCGCTAAATTAACACTATGCAGTACTTCACGACCGTGTTATTGAGCGAGCCACTGGTTCGGAAAACGAGCACGACTCATGTAGGAAGAGCCGAATGGAAAAATTGCCTAGAGCCGACAGAGAGTAAGGATTGGTAGATTCCACAAGCTTACTCGTTCAGATGAAAATATTATCCTGCTGATGAGATAGTTGACCTACATTTTTTTATAAGTGAAAGTTTGACAACAAAACTTTTTCACTCATTCGCTATATTATCATTGGCACTAAGTATGATTGAATTGTTTTTAGTCTAGATTTCTTAGCTATGATTATTAGGTAAGTGTTTTGCAGTTCGTAAATACCGAATCCAAACGAAAATCCATTTCGTATATCATTTCCGAAATAAATGAACCCAAGTAGTGGGTGTTTCTACTGATAGAACTGAGGTCTGTTGGTTAATATAATAAAACCTCACCTAATTGGCAAATAATCAGGTTGCCACCGCCTAGGTCAAGAGGTGGCGAACTTAATTGAATCACAGTGCCATTTATTCTAAAAAAAAAATATGTGGCCATAGACGTCAAATGATTTCAACCAAAATAGAGGTATATTCATCATTTATCCAAGGTGTTCCAATACTTGTGTTTAAAAACTTCAGGGGGCTAAGGTACCCATCAATATGAATAACTTTTTCTAAGGAACCAACACTGCAAACGCTAAAAAAAAAGCTGTTTCATACAAAAGTTCAATACCTACCTGGCTAAAATGTATGAAACAGCTGTTTTTTTTCGCGTTCACAGTGTTGGTTCCTTAGAAAAAGTTATTCAACCGGTGTTCCACGGATATGGCGGACAGGCGATGTAGCAGATAGTTTAAATTTTTGATCCGTGGCGTGCCCAATATATTGTGTCACGTGCCACCAATGGCACGCGTGCTTTTGATCCGCCTTCCATGACCAAGGTAAAGAACTGAGCTTGTGTCATTAATAAAGTTGTAATTTGTTCTTTTATTTTTAAAAATAAGTAGGTAGTGTATTAATGAAAAGATTATTGAATGTGAATTAAATGATTGAATAGAATGAATGAATGGAAATGAATATGATTAAATTGAATGAATTAGTTATTAAATGTTGTTGCAAAATAATAGCAACAGGTAATTTTAAGGTAGTGACGTTCCGAGACGTCGATTAAAAAAAAAAAAACTGAGCTAACGAGAAAAGCAAACATTTATTAATTAATCACTATTGTTCGTTTGTGAGTTTCCCTGTGTTGTTTTGTATAATGAGTTATATGACAGAACCTACCCAATCGTAACAAGCCCTCAACAAATAATAGTTCAAAGCTCTTAACGTACATTATATAATTGTAATTTTATTAATATATTATTAAATATTAATGCTAAAATTCTTGTCTTGACATCAAAACAACGTAAAGACCCTAAAACGCTGGGCCTAGAGATTAAAATATTTGAGGGTATTCTTAAAGTGTCTCATGAAAAGAATTACCTGAAATAAACTCCTTTTAGGGGTTTATTAAAAACCCCTAAAAGGGGAAAAAGACATAAACCCCTTTTAGGGGTTTATTTGGGTTGAAATTTGTACAAAAATAACTGCAGCCAAACAAAGTCGCGTGGGATTCCACTGGGAAGACTGTTACTGCACATAACATGTTGTTCGTAATTATAAGTCTTTTTTAAAAGGAGACATAAGCTTCTACAGTAAGACCTTTTAATGCTTACAGACATTGTATGTTTATTTGTTTGTTTGAGCGTTACTTTCACATCGTCAATCCGTCACGGAATTTAGATAGGTCGATCGGGTGCCGCCAGCATCGGCGACCCAAAAGTGGGTAAAAATAGTGATACAAAATATATTATGAAATAAGGGGTGACCTATGAAAGGGCTTTGTTCTCATTTTAATATGATTTTTATTTTGGGTCGCATATTTTTCAAGTATGATTGAGTTTGGCCAAATCACTAGTTCTATGAAGCAATCTATGAAGCCAACCTATGAAGCAATCTATGAACCTATATGTATGCATATCTATATATCGTTGCTTCTTATTTCTTTAGTAAATAACGGTGGTGCCAGGCGTTAAATAAGTTTGTTGACACACCACCACGTCGTCAGCTTTGCAACAAAACAATTCAGTTAAGAGACAATGGAACACCGAGGGCATTTATGACGTCACGGGAACGCGCGGGAGGGAGGGGTGAGGTATGGTTCAAGGGCGCGAATGTAGGTCAATGGGACACGGGCAAAGTTGGGCCACCGGGTTACTACGAACGGGAGCCAGCCGGAGCTGTTCCTGATCGGTTCGCCATTCTATTTGCCTTGCTCATTGTCTTGCCTCTTTAAGTACCCAATTTAAGAGGACTTACGAGGATTACAGTTCTGCTCGAAATTAACTTGAACTATTCATGTAGGGTAGTAGGGTAATGCAAACATTCGATACGTATTCTACGTGAATAGTTCAATAGTTTTACAAATAGAACAGACGGTCTCTGTTTGAAGTTAACTCATTGTTTAAATAAACAATAGGTACTAGGGCACTTTGTATTTGTTTTTTCTAGTTAAAGCTACTTTCATTTCATAAAAATTCTATGTTTGGAATCGGTATTCATTCTCCAAAGCAGCCCATCATAGACGACCAAGCAGAAATAATCAGCCCACGAAATCTTCTGGTTCAACGAACAATCTGTAAATATTTTACAGGCGACCGCACTTGTCTGCCGCCGCACAAGCCTTCAAAGGAAACTCTTTCAATTAAACGCGTAAGCCACGTAAGGACGTAATTCGTATATATGCCACTTCGGGAACAACGAAATATATGTCACGTAACCTTTTAGCAAATTGGAGAGCCCCAAACTGGCCAAACTGCTATTAAGCGACCGTAGTAATCCATAGAAGACGTGTGGACGTTATCAATTATTTTTTATCCGTAGAGCTGTCATTATCACCGAGCAACTACCTGCTTATGGATTTCTTAGTGGCTTTATTATGTTGAATTCGCTCTGAACGAGATTTTTTTTGCCGTTTTCTGCGTCCAATCAGATAAGTGTTGCTTAGCTGTCATAAAGTTAACAGTAGATTCATGAAAAAGTAACAAGTATCCCAGAAAAACGTTACTGTATCTCACGTATCATCATCATACTCTGTGTTCTATTCAATTTTCTATCATCTTGGAAAGTACGAATGAGCGAAAAAGAGGAATACGGGCTCTGAAATAACTTTTTCTTTTTCCCCGATGGAATATTATTAACTATTTAAGTATTTATTTTATGCTATTTTAAAAGATGTTTTTATAAATAAGACGTAAAAATTGCTTACCACCGCTCTGCCAATAACCTATAACTGAGGCACGCGCCTGCGGGTTAAGGGCCACTTGAACCCGCAATTTTGTGATTTGCTACCTCTTAGCTCAACCACTTTTTGGGAGCAGTAGTACGTTCAGCTACAATTCAGGACACCTAATAGAGAGTCGTAGGAAAAGAACAGGCGGGCGGCACGTTTGTGGGGTGAACGAAATAACACCAACATAATGCAGAATGCTCGCGGCAAAGCCGCCGGCTTGCCACGCGCATTTTTCATATCAATTCAGTGTGTTATTAGAAATATGTAAATATAATATTAAATATGTAATATTCAACAGTATACCAATTACAGCTATGGTGCTATTTGCATTAAATGTACAAAAAGGCAGATAAATCAATAAAAGATACCAAACATACCTAAATAGTTTTGTTTATTACAAATTCATCGTCAAATCGAATGTGCGGTTTTTTTTATTTCGGGTATCTACTAATAACGCACATTTACTTGTTACGTACAAAAACAGTACTAAATTATTCAGTTAGGACACTAAACTCTGCATTAATATCTAGATCAAATGCCATAAGCACTCCGGCCCTAATTATGTTCGAAGCAAGCGCAAGGCAGCGGGCGGTCTGGTATGGATGGTCCTTAATTTTGCCCTTCGAGCACGATTCGCTGCGTTCAACTACAAATAGCTCAAGTCCAAAAACTCGATATGTCTGTTCTTCTTACTTGAAAAATGACCGAAATAACATTTCACCTAAAATTGCCAGTAGAATAGTTTTCGAGTTAGCGGAGTTTGTTAAACTCAATTATCCTAGTAACAATGTTTATTCTAAGCGATAAAAAGGGACTAGTAGGTATTATCACAACTGCCATCACAACTGAGCCGTACTTACTGACTTCGGTACGGTAGCCACTTGTGCGCCGTCCAATACGCTCCTACACGGAAAAAAATCTATTCTTAAGTTAAGAATAAATCTATTGGTCAAGAATAATATTGATTTATATATGCCCCGAATATTGTATGTTTTACTCTAATAAAAAAATAGTTTTAATTTTAATCAATATTGATTCTCCTACGAAGAGATTTAGTTTTTGCCGTGAGAATGTAATTTCTTGTCTGAGTGTCTTTATTTAAGAATTTTTTGTCTTGATTGAATGCTATCGATTGCTTGGACGTAAAATAAATTATTCTCAATGGAAGATATTGTGTGTTTTACTCCAATAAAAAACTAGTTTTCATTTGAATCAATATTGATTCTCCTACGAAGAGATTTAGTTTTTGCCGTGAGAATGTAATTTCTTGTACGAACAATCATAGTGTCTTTATTTAAGAAATGTTGGTCTTGATTGAATGCTATCTAATGCTCGGATGTAAAATAAATTATTCTCAATGGAAGATATTGTGTGTTTTACTCCAATAAAAAACTAGTTTTCATTTGAATCAATATTGATTCTCCTACGAAGAAATTTTGTTTTTGCCGTGAGAATGTAATTTCTTGTATGAACAATCATTGTGTCTTTATTTAACAACCATTTGTCTTGATTGAATGCTTATAATTGCTTGGATGTAAAATAAATTATTCTTAGTTTAAGATATTGTGTGTTTTACTTTAAAACATGTGTTAGGTTGAATTGAATATATTATTTCTCGAATTAAAAACATTTTTTTCTTCAGTTGAGCATTAAATTATCTTATGTGTGGCGCAATTTTTAGCTCCTGTAGTAAACGCAATACTTTGAAAATTGCGCGTTTCCGTGACAAAATTACGCCTAGTGAAACGACGCCGATTCGATGCATGTTTTGGAGTCGTTCCCAAGGAGTTTCATTTGTTACGAAAACGAGCGATTTCAGAAGTATGGCAGGCGCTAGAAATCTGACCTGAATAAGACAATATAA
This sequence comes from Chloroclysta siterata, assembly GCA_932294275.1. Taxonomy (NCBI): domain Eukaryota; kingdom Metazoa; phylum Arthropoda; class Insecta; order Lepidoptera; family Geometridae; genus Chloroclysta; species Chloroclysta siterata. The sequence continues at coordinate 12,570,486 of OW028600.1, read as the reverse complement.
TAAACGGAAGATACAAAAAAATTACTCAACTCACACAGGGTCAAATGAAATAGCTAAACTCCCCGTAGGCACGTATAAATATCAAGTACTTGTGCTGTTTCGTTCGTAAATTCATATAACCCTGGTAAGTATATACATATTCCATTTAATCTAACAGATTTTTACACACAGTAAAATAATATATGAAGGTTTTACAAAGTTTAAACAAAAAATGAATACACAACAAATTACAATCTCATCGAACCGGATAAATTTCAATTAAATAAATAGTCAAATCTGAGTAGATAAATTTATTTATAAGTCACAAATTACAAGTAGTATTAAACTTAAAATTATTACTATTATGAAAAATAGATTTGGCATGGCAATGACACTATGGCAATCGTTCAAGTAAATTAACTGAGTTTTATTGGACTTCTATAAACAACATGACATAAAAGTAACAATACAATTATTTGATACTTCACATAAAAAATATACCTAAGATTCATTGGTTACATAATTTTTATCATTATATATTATTAATAAAAAGTTAACATAATCACTCTAATCAATGTAATCTTAATATTAAAATTAAACTTAGAATAGATTAGATTTGGCATGACAAAAGCTCTGGTACAATTTTCATATGGGCATCTGAAGTGACGTTATGGACGTAACGTAAATCAAGAAAGTATGAATTTATATCGCATAAATGGACATTACACATTTGACACTTGATATTTAGGTTATGAAACTAAATATTGCTATACGGAGATTTAGATTAAGTTGAATATATCTGCAATATATGGTACGACGTTATCATATTTTGTTTTTATACCATACACACCTCTTTGGATAATCAAGTACATATGATCAGAAGCTTTTGGGTAAGTGGCATGAAGGGTGTGATAACACTTGAATAGTGTATCAAGCGCTTTCGTTGCTGATGTAAAATTATATTTTATGGTGTCAATCACCAGATAATATGATGCGGTAGCTGATTGTGATTCGCAGGCCACGATGTAAGGTTGGACTGTAGTTTTATTCGTTTGTGCCTGTCTGGCAACGGTTTCAATTCTATGTTGTATATCACCAGGGGTCTGAAAAGATTTTCATTATTATTTCACCAGTTTTTCACACAGCAAACGGACCCGTTACAGGAATCGAACCCACAACCTCTTGTCGGCTACTCGCCCACCAGACCGCGTAGGTCATCAAATCGCGCGTCAAATCTTCGCTATATAGTCGTTACGAATAATAAGAATTTAACACTTACCGCAACATTCACTACTATGCCCTCTATGCATTCAACCGTGGAAAATTTTACTTTTCTGTTTAATCTCCCCCTCGGCGGTATCAACCGGCAAAGCAGCATTATCTGTTTAATTATCTTCTTGTCTGAAACAGTAGAGCATGAACAGTGAACATGCAACGATTTAAAACTACGATTGAAGAAAAAACCACATTTTGAAAACCCATTTTACATTTTCTTCGAAAAAATGACAAACAAAAGGATAATAAAAGTGATGGATATAATATATCCATAATTTGCTAAATATCTATATCCTTTGTTTCTATAATAGTCAATGTGTAATGGATGATAAAAGTCATAAACATACCATCTTCAGTCTCCTGCTTTAGTTCCTCCAAATCGTTTAATATACCATCGTCTTTGATAGAGGCCTCTTTCAATTCTATTACTCTATTAAAAAATAAGTTCCATTTCAAAAAAAAATTTGATGTACACTTTTGATATCTCTTGTCAAAATCAATGTTTATCTGAAATTGTAAAACAATAATATTTAATTATAAATAAATTAAGAACTAGTATTAAAACCTTGACACATATATGCAACAGTTACTAGAAGTGACTCTAATTAAACCGAAGTCTCTGATGCAGGTTATTTTATTTATTGCGGCTAAGCATAGATTAAACTCACCAATTGCTCTCCTCGGACATCGTTAAGAATGTTCCATTGACAGACAAAATCTGCTACAGTTAGGTAATTTGTAGCACTCCGTATGTCATATGTTGCGGTCCAATAGTCGATAACTTGCTGCCACGGCTCTATATTGTTTTTAAGCCATACTATTTTATCTTCATTTTTATCTGAAATATTTATAAATGTTTAATGGCAATCAATGGACAGGGAAGTCTATTCCCAAACCATCTTACTGCAACATATTATTACATTGCAAAACATTGAATAAGTGATGTGGTCGTAAACATGGCCCTCCATAGTTTCTTGAGGATAGGTACTCATTGATTCCGATCTTTCTAAAATTAGTAATAATATTTTAAGATAATTTCACACAGTGCTATCTAGCACCAACTAAGCAAAGCTTGTACTGTGAGAACTAGAGAATCATGTAAATACATATTTACATTATAAATATAACACCCAGACACAGAACAAACATCAATGTTCATCATCATCACACAAATATTTGTTCTCGGTGAGGATCAAACATACAACCTACAACACAGAAGGCAAAGATACTACCAACTGAGCTGTGAATCAAATCAAATTATATCACTTAACTTTATTCAAATATCTTCTAATACAATTTTTTTGCAAGCAGAATGTTTGTAATCAAACCATCATGCATTTTTAAAGTTTTAAACCAATATCAAATACTTTATTCAGGTAGGCAGAATGTCCAAAATTTCATTTAGGCTGGTGATTTTCTTGTTGAATAGGTTTCTTGCAAATATTCTGCGCCCAAAATTGCAAATGAAATAATATGCTTATAATATATGCATAATAAGCATGACATGAAACAAAGTCTACTTCGAATGCAAAATAATATCTTGATGAAAAAATGATACACTGATGAAATATAATATAAAATTATACCCATAGTAGTATTATTATATATTAGTATACCCATAGTAATTATATATCAGTTGAAACTCAAATAAAAAAAAACATACAATCTAACATTTGATGAAATAAATATAACTACAGTAATGATTCTAGAAACTGATAACTACTAACTCATGTTACAAACTGATAATTATGAGTACTCTAGATTCTACGAAAATTGAACATGTAAAAAACCTTCCAATTCCTGCAAAGATTTTTTATTTTCTACAGGGTTATCATTTTCTTGTATTTGCTTTCTTTTGCGTTCCCCAGATTTGTAAAGAATATTTCTAACTTTATCTACTAATTTGCCTTTGGAAAAGACAGGTTTGCCACTAATTGACTCCCTCTTTTTTATAGCAGGTACAAAGTATGTACCGATATTTTCTGCCGGAAACAATGTAATTATTTTGGCAGTTATAACATTGTAATCTTCATGAGTAATGTGGCTGTAAAAAAAGTAAACAATAATGATATATTATTATGACAGGCTAAAAGCCTGGCCCACTATTTATTAGTACATATTTAAAGGGTTGTTCATTATATTAAAGGAACTGTAAATAAAATAACAAATAAAATGACCTACGTATCAGTTTGTGTAACTAATAATGAACAACCCTTATAGTATTTAGTGAAGTTCTTTAGTAACATAGTAGGTGGTAAATGCCATACTCACTTATTCACAATATAAGTATACAACGTGTAAATGCTTGTACGACATTAAATTGAAACACGTACTCGGAATGGCATTTTTAGATTTTAGGAGTTGGTTTTATAAAAAAAGCCTGAATATTTAACGAGATATCGATACTTTTCCAATAAATCATTTCTAAACAACCTGTACCTATTATCAGTCGTGTTCAGGTCAACTTTCCGGGGTCACGAAATCATATGTCTATGAATCAAAAGAAAAAAAAGAGAAAAATACCAAATTTACACGCGTTTGAGCAGAATAAACAATCAAAAAGTGCGATCTAGACGATGTGACCAGGACAGATACATTTCACGTGCGTGTCGGAAAGAGAAGAGAAGCGCGCCCCGCCCCGCGTCGCCCACGCCTAGCCACAGAGCGACTGACTGAGGAAGCGCGTATGATTTAGTAATTGTTTCGGTAGCAACCTTGACCCATCTAATTTTGAAAATTGCATATTTGTTGCATTGCTAGATTTAGGTACCGCGAAATAGACGCTTTTTGTGTGTGTTTTTTTTCATAATAAACTAAATACGTACCTACCGATCTAGTTACCGCGAAATTGTCGCTTGTGAATGTGTTTTTTTGTTATTAAACTAAGTGTAGTGGCCAGCACGATCGCCAGACCTCACTCCACTAGATTTCTTTTTGTGGGGCTTCTACAAAGAAGAGGTACGCACAAGAAGTCGATACAGTGCAAGAGCTGCGCAGACGGATTGTACCTAGGTGCTTTCGACAAACTGAAGGCAAGTGTCGAACAGCTGTGTTGGTGAAAGTACGGGCGAACGTTCCCCGTCAATTAAATTTGTGTGTGCAACGTGCGGGGGGGATATTGAAAACCTACGGATTTGAGGTAACCTAGGTACATTTATTATTTATTTTTAGTGTGCGGTACATTTTGTGTGTGTTCTGCCGCGCGCTCGACTTTCGGCTTTACCGGCCGGCGCGGCGGCGCCTTTGAGCGCCGCGCCGTGAGTGCGCGGCATATTCGCACTTATAGGCACCGACGACGACGAGTAATGAATGAACGTACGTTTCGTTGTTTGTGTACGTATACAGAGTGCTGTATAATTTAATGCTATAACTGATGATTAGTTTGTTTGAAAATAAAAAAAAACTAATTATGAATGAATTTCAATAATTTTTTTTTTAAATCAATACTAGATAGTAGCACTACACGTGTATTAATTTAATGTCGTACAAGCGTTTACACCCTGTATATATGCCGAATTATTATTTCAGTTAACTGGTTCCTGTGTTTATTGTCCAACGCTATGTTCACCTCATAGTATTTTAAAATTGATTTTCCACATGGCGATGTTGTTAAAAGAGTTTTTAACTCGAAATGTGGTAGGACGGGCTTGGGCAGAAATAGGTCATCAATCTTAATATTTTCTACATCGATTTCATCGGAGATACTATCTTCGTATGTAGAAATTGTTACAGTATCAGTCTGAAAAATAAATTCCACATTGTAATCAACATCATCATCAAATGTCACAAGGATCACCTTGAAACATCTTTAAGATATATTATACACATATTCGAGTAAACCCAAAAATCATAATACTGTAATGTTTGTTACTTTGCGTTCGCTTGATTTCAAGAATATAATGCTCAAGCTAAGTATATCATTATTCTTTCACGAAGAGTCAACAACTTCGTCTGAAATATCTTCGATTAAGTTAATTTCCTACTTAGGCCAAGTAAAATATTGTTTTGGTTCAAGCATAACATTCTCCATTATAGAGTTTCACATTCTTAATGTGACTATTGGCATTCTCAATATATATTCTGCTATGAAGAAACATTTACTTCACTAGAAAATTATATTGTTTTGGCTTTAGAAATTGCCTCTATATGCCTCAAGTTGATAGATGCAGGGCAGTGCACATTGATAGGTATCATGCGTGACCTAAGAGGCAATGCTTTGCTATATATGATGGGTACCACTTAACATCAGGTGGGCCATCTGCTTGTTCTATGCATTGTTATTATTACTTTGAAGCTCAGCGTGTGCTGTCTTTGAATTTGATTGCCTCTACTTTTGTTATACAACTTGTAGATACCTATTTTAGAGAGAAAACAGTCAATGATACACAGTACAGACATCGCAGAATGACATGGTAGCTGCCGATGGGACCAACCGGAACATCGGCACACACACATTTTGATTATTTTTCTAACATAACTAAAATAAGCATCTACTATCATGCATGATAGCAGCCGCATATTTTTTAATTTATAGACGTAGGTATAACTTTACATAGGTACATAGGTAGACATGTCATATTTACTGTTCAACTTCGGATTTATCATAGGCTTGGCAATGAAAGCAGACATCACTAAGAAAGCCTGCCTATCTCCGGGTACATAGTAATAGAATAACATATACCTACATATAAATACATACCAATGCAGTCAGATGTTCTTGTATTTTCTTTCGAATAGTTATTCGCAAGCCAATCGATGGTACAAGTTCTTTCAGCAGGTCGCCTTCAATGACATCTTTTAATTGATCCGGAGTTATACCATTATCTGAAACACACAATCAATAGAACAGAATAGTTTTATTGGCATCAAAAACACACACAAACATGATGCCACAGGTACACGATTGCCAAGCAACCACATGCAAGAGCGAAACTCATCACCTAAAGAGAAACATGAGGATCAGTCACAGTTAGTCAGTTGCCTAATAAAATAAAAACAAAAGCTCGTGTAGACTTACATACCATTGAATTTTTTTTTAACTTCAGCAGGCATTTCCCACAAAGACAAGAGCTCCTCCATTTTGTCTGCACGGCCTGTAGGTACCTACTGAATCTTCTTTCTGTTTTTCTTGTGAAAATGTGGCCACGCACGTGATATGGTAGGTATACCTATCAGTTCCAACAATAATTGTTCTAAAAACCCGTTAATAAACTCTAAAAGCATTCACATACACAAAACACTTGATTAACACAAAAAAATATACGATGTAGGAATGGCATTGGGTGGCGGACCGATAGATTACACACTGAGAACGCCGCTTGCGCCGTGCGCGTCGTGGAATAGAGCAAGTGTTGCCAACTCTATAATCAAAAAGGTACTATACAAATACAACGCTGTATGTTTTTTGGTAGTGACAAAACGATATTTGGTTGTCTGATGGCACCGACCATCATCAAAACATCATCACATCACGCTTTTCCGTAAAATCTGCAGTTATTCCGAAAAAGGGCACGAAATAAAATTTGTAATCGTGTTCTAGGTGTTTGTGGAATGAAATGAATAATGCAAAACAGTACTCGTCATTCTAATTTTAAAATTATTATTTCAGTTAAACTATAACAGGCTCTTACATATAAACTCAGTTGAGACATTTCTCAATGTTACCCCTGTCACTGTTTGTAATTTCTCATTGATAAGAGATGGCAATTGATTATACACTGATTATCTTTTGGCAGATGTTTTTAAGTAAGGCCTTTTGTTAACTTATATAGGTACATCACAACGTCGACAACACTATTGGCCTATTTATTCAAGAGTTGCGTTGAACAGACCTTGGCTCCATCATCAGACCAGGTTTCTGTCACTATTTAATGAGAACTGAGTATCTTCATAATGTATAACAATTAAATGTAGTGTATCATAATGTATAAAAAAAATTAAGAAAAAGTAAAGGAACTGGCCGACCAGTAACAAAACCTTAATAACGAAACTTTTAGAGATGGGAGCCCTTGGAGCGTTGGTTATCTTAATTTTACTTTTTTGTGGTATCTCATAAATAGGGTTGCCACCTTTTTTTCTTGGAGTTAAAGTACATTGGTTAATATGGGTAGAAAAAAAAGTACATAGTATCAAAATAAAGTACTTTTTTTATTATTATGTTTAAAAACATTTTTTTATAGCTTTTTGCAGTTTGTATCTAATTAGTATATCTACTAAACAATTGCACAGCATCTTTACAGTCTATATTTAAATTAAAGTAAATAAGTATTTTTTTAATGAAATTTAGAGACGCTTTGTTTATTTCGTATCGCCATTTGCTTTTCATCACAGAAAAAATTATAGAAATTATTAAAAACGACTGCACCTACCGTTATGAAGTCGTTTAACAAAAAAATACATAAGACTAAACTTATCAAAATCCTAAAGAAATGAAATCATGCGAAATAAAGTATTTTCGTGTACTTTATTGTTCTCATAAAGTATAGAGTACAATTACCTGAAATAAAGTACAATACTTTATTATAAAGTACGGGTGGCAACCCTACTCATAAACCGGGCATCTTAGAAAATAAGTAAAAATAGTTTTGGAATGTCCAAACAAAGCCCTTTCATATGACATGTAACTTGATTTCGTTATGTAACTCTTTTATTTTTACTCCCTTAAAAAATCCCATATTTTAATAACTAGCCATACACAAAAGAACGGTTGTTTTGTTCCTTGTTATTTATCAATAATATAATAGAAATACTTACATACAGGAACGTGAAAAAAACAATAAAAACGTTAAATTGTTAACATCAATTAAAATAGCACAGTAGCTTTATTTTATTACCTAGTATTATAATATTACTAATTATTCGTATTTTTTACGATGGCAACATTGCGTATGTTCTAGAAAACAGCAGAAGAATTGTCTTCTTGAATTTAAAATAATAGTGAAGATTTATTCTTGCATTGACATAATTACTTTTGCCATGGATTGGACGCACGTTACGACACGTGTTAGCGATCAAATAATATTGGACAGGGCATATGTGTAGTTATGATGATGTCGTCCATGACAGTTTCGGCTACAGCGACATTGTTTTCTGCTTATTCATAATGTCTTTCGTGTGTTCTGAGATGACTTGAATAACCAATTAGCACCGTTGACAAAATTATAATTTATATTTATAGTGGGCACTCTACACAGTGACCGAGTGAGATATATACATAGTAGGTGACCTAGACATAGATAGGTACATAGTATGTTACCTACACCTAAATAAACCCTCTGTAGTTTGTAGGTACCTACCAAGTACCAACCTACTTATTTCCCTTAATAGATAGGTAACTAGTAACTACCTACATAACTAGCAGTTCGTCCTGTCGCAATGAATTCATACCTACTTTTTATGTAAATTTTTCTTGATCTGTCACAGATTGTACATGATAAAAAACTGTAAGCTACCTAGTTAGGTACCTAACTAGGTAGTTTGATTCTATTTAAGGATTGATCCTGGATGGACCCTAAGCAGGGTAGGTACCTACCTATTTTATCAAACTCAATGAAATTTTGTAGACACAATGTGTCAGGTAAGAGTAGTTTTAAGAGTAGTAGAGCTCTTTGTGAAGGGCTCGTCCGGGGAAGTACTACCACCTCGCCTTTTTCTGCCGCCAAGCAGCAACGCTGTGTTTCGGTTTGAAGAGTGTGGTTGCCGGTGTAATTACAGGCACATGAGGCTTAACATCTGTATGCCTCAAGCTGATGGACGCAGGGCAGTGCATCGTAGGGCACGTTCTTATCGTGCGTGACTTACGAGGCAATGCTTTGTTATAGGTGATGGTTACCACTTAACATATAGTGGGCCATCTGCTTGTTCCATCAACTGGTTGTATAAAAAAAAAAGGTGTAAAGTTCACTGACCATTGGAACAACATTGGTAAGATAATATAGGGCAATAGCTCAAACACTGATTAAGTAGGTATCTTTTGACTCGGTTTTGTCTACCTAACGTGTACATTACCCAAGCAAAAAAGTTACTGCTCTGATGACGTCTGTTTCCTCAGTCAACACGTAGGTACCTAGGTAAGTACCTACCTACCCAGGAAGAGATCACTGTTAGTGTTAAGGCCGCCCATTGTATTACCTATAACGATTGGTAATTTTTGCGTAGGAAGGTACCTACCTAATGTATGCGATACTGAGCTGTTAGCTATAATCTATAAATAGGTAGGTATGGGTTAACAAGTTGTATGACGTAGCTATTTATTGCGTTGGGTAGGTAAGCAAGCATTATATTTTATTATTAGGTATGTAGGTGCTGGTAGGTAAATAAAATTTTGTACACTCAAAGCAAATGTTGTAGGCAGGTAGAGCCTGAGAGACATTTTCTCCACAAGAGTAGGTACGATGGAGATTCTCTCATCTCAAACCTAAGTAAGTACCTATGTAAATAGGTAATGATTAAATCCTCCATGTCTAGTAAAAAAAATTTGCAATACAATTATTAATGCAGGGAGGTATATTGTATATAGGTAGGTAAGTGTTGTAATGTAAAATTTGCATATTAGATTTAAAATTTGTCACACATCAAATGTTTTTACACCACTCAGGTTAACCTGTAGAAAATGCATTAGCATTCAGCTTAAATTTAGTATTTTTTAAGCAATAATTAACAAATAAATGCAAGAAGGCAGGTACCTATCCCTGTTTATGGAACGTTGGTCATGAAGTTCTTTAACACAACTCCTGACTCCATGATCAGATCAGCTTGACGGTACCAAATTATTGTATTGTCATCTAAATTACATACACATGTAAAGTTTCAAATAGATACGATCTTTTCAAGTAGGTTGAAATCAACTTCCTAGATTTGTAAATACAGATTAGTACATATTTACTAAAGAATGTAATGTAGGTATACCACGAAAGAGTTTCACATTCTTAATGACTATTGGAACATTCAATATAAATTCGGCAATGAAGAATCATTTACAATATTAGAAAATTATATTGTTCCGGCTTAAGAAATTTTAGGATTCTTTACCTAAGACTTTAAACATCTTAGGGGCCATCCATAAATTACGTCACACGTTAAGGGGGAGGGAGGGGGTCGATGAAGTGTGACAAGGGGTGGGGAGGGATAATTTGAATAATACTTTTTTTTAAGTAAAGTAAAACTATTTGGATCTAAGGTAGGTACAAGATTAAAATAAAACTAGTGTAACGATACTTTCTGCAGATTATTAGAAGACGTGGCATATTCTTAACTTGAATGTTTGTGTTCTTTTAATTTCAAGAATATAATTGTCAAACTAAGTATATAGTTATTCTTTCACGAAGAGTCAACCACTTCATTCGAAACTACAGAAGTATCTTCGTGTTACTGAATTTCCCACTTAAGCCGAGTAAAATATTGATTTGGTTCAAGCATAACGGTTCTCCATTTAAGAGTTTCCAAGACTATTGGCATTCCCAATATATATTTTACAATGAAGAATCATTTACTTCACTAGAAAAATATAATTTAAGAAATTTTAGAATTCTTTACTTAAGACTTTAAACATCTTAATTGAATTATATTTATGCTCATTAGAAGACTTCACATATTCTTAACTTGAATGTTTGTGTTCGCTTCATTTCAAGAATATAATGCTCAAGCTAAGTATATCATTGTTCTTTCACGAAGATTGAACAACTTCGTTTGAAACTACAGAGATATCTTCGATTAAGTTAATTTCCCACTTAAGCTAAGTAAAATATTGTTTTGGTTCAAGCATAACGGTTCTCCATTAAAAAGTTTCACATTCTTAATGTGACTATTGGCATTCTCAATATATATTCCGCAATGAAGAAACATTTACTTCACTAGAAAATTATATTGTTTTAGCTTAAGAAATTTTTGAATTCTTTATATGAAACTTTAAATATCTTAATTGAATAATACTGATGCTTATTGGAAGACTTCACATATTCTTAACTTAAATGTTTATGTTCGCTTAATTTCAAGAATATAATGCTCAAGCTAAGTATATCATTATTCTTTCACGAAGAGTCAACAACTTCGTCTGAAACTACAGAAATATCTTCGATTAAGTTAATTTCCTACTTAGGCCAAGTAAAATATTGTTTTGGTTCAAGCATAACAGTTCTCCATTATAGAGTTTCACATTCTTAATGTGACTATTGGCATTCTCAATATATATTCTGCAATGAAGAAACATTTACTTCATTAGAAAATTATATTGTTTTGGCATAAGAATTTTTAGAATTCTTTACATAAGACTTTAAATATCTTAATTGAATAATACTGATGCTTATTGGAAGACTTGACATATTCTTTACTTTAATGTCTGTGTTCTTTTAATTTCAAGAATGTAATGCTCAAAACAAGTATATACTTATTTTTTTATGAAGAAACATGTGCTTCATTTAAGAATATTTACATGCTTATTCACTTTAAGAATAATAATTCTTAATGTAAAGATATTTTCTTCTTTCTTTAACAATTATTCTAATAATAAGAATAATATTATCTTCCATGTTGTAGTTCATTATTTATTGTTTATCTAGAATCCAAAATTCTTAATGTAAGAATATATTTTATTAGAAGCAAAACACATACTGATCTTGGAAAAAAAAATCGATTTTTCTTGATCTAACACAACAAAGTATTGAATAAAGCATTCGATTCTTGGTTTTAGAATAATTCCTGAGAATAAATTATTCTGAATGCAACAATAGTGTGTTTTTTAGTTTAAGAATAATGTTTAAAGTTAAGATAATATTGTCTCGCATTTAAACAATAATTTTGAGAATAATGGTATTCTCAGTAAAAGAAAATGAGTAGTGTTATTTTTTTCCGTGTAGACACCTTTACTATTTAGTGATGATATTTATAAAAAAAAAGAGAAATCAATAAATGTTTTAAGTGTTGTATTACGTAGATACCTAATAAATTATCTACATCTACATCTACACTAATATTATAAAGAGGTAACATTTGTATTTTTGTATTTTTGTATTTTTGTATGTAACGAATAGGCTCAAAAACTACTGGTCCGATTTCAAAAATTCTTTCACCATTAGAATGCTACATTATCCCTGAGTAACATAGGCTATATTATATTTTCAAAAAAATCAGGGATCCTTACTAAAACTTCAATAATGTAACCCAAGGTGGAAAACAAAAACCTTACATCGCGTGCGCTGCGAAAACTATTGAAGATAGAACAAAATAATGTACTACGATTTTGTAGAACACGTCATCATCTACAAAAAATGTCGCAATAGCATATGTCTAACTATTATAGTTATGTCACAATAAGTGTTCTTTTATTATAAAAAATTAATTGATATGCCTCCGCTAGAAAAGGGTCTTTATTTGTACCTTGGTATTAATCCTTATCCAAATAAATCATTTCATAATTAAGACGGTTTCAATACCTATCGATTACTTCTTAAATTTTTCAAATCGGACATTCCATTCAAAAGATATGACGAAATTAAAAATGTTAACGGGTCCACGGGTCACGCGCGGGTTGCGATTTCACTCTCTCAAGGAGAAGCGCGTGCAAATTTTAATGTATTTAATAAGTAGCCGCGAGGCTCGAACCCACACGGTCTAAGTTTATCCTAAAATGTTTAAAAAATGTATGACCACCCATGCGAAGCTGGGACAGGCCGCTAGTTAACTATAATTATATCCTTCACCATATGCATAAAGCACATGGGCAGATATCCCGACAATTTCCCTATTATACAGCAGGCAGCGAAGTTCTTCCTGATCTGAGTCACACTTACATAATCAGCTCGTGAAATCCGTAGCGTGCCCGATTGCTTTCACAAAACATAAGGTAGGACCGTCAGCACGCCTTTTCCATGCAATTTCAAATCGTAAATAAGTACCTTCCTACCTAGAGTAGTCCTGTCGAAGCACGAAACTCAAAGTCTTTGAACTCCATAATGATTTATAATGCGAAAGCAACCCGCTAACAAAACTTTAGTACCTGCCAACCAATTTACAAATACCACGAATACTGATAGAAATTACCTTAGGTATATTAGAGATAAACTTTCTTTACTACGCCTTTCTTACCCTTTTCTTATTTTGTACAAAGTTACCAGACAAAAACGTATTTAAAAAATGCTCCATAATTTAAAACTAGACTTCATAATAACCCAGCATTTTTTTTTCACAATCTTTTACAAAGAAAATGGCATCTGGCAGCTGGGTCTTTTGTTTTGCGAACTTTTCGTCTCTCATGCTCGCATGATTGTGTTCCGGTTCAAAGGGATGAACGGTATGAAAGAACCGGATGAAATGGAATAGGTACCTACACGGGTTGAAATTGTAAGCCTTTTTATGCAAGTATACGAGTATTTGGATACAAATTAGTCTCAATTGAAACTCCATAAAGAACTTACCAATGAGAATGTGGCCTACAGTGTCTATCTTATTATAATGGACCATCCATGACTTCGCCGCTGGGTAAGCTGACCATAGCACACGTCAAAGTAGGTCTCCTCTCGCTCGCACATTTCAACAATTTACTGCAAAATCACAGAACTTATTTATGAAAAATCGCAATTAAATCAAGTTTTTCTACTAAAAAGTTTGCAAACTTGTTTGGATCTTTATATCTTTGCTAAACAATGAACACACAAATTGCGATTAATTGCGATTTTACATAAATATGTAAGTGCAGTGATTTTACATATTTTAAATTGTTAAAATGTGCGAAAGAGAGCTACTTTGATTGGTAAATGGATTTTTTGTAATATATTGTAAAGAATGATAGACATCTTTGGATTGACTTTGGACAAGTAAGACTTTGTTCATCTACATTATTTTATCACGAAACAGATTGACTTACAAACTGAATCTTTGTGTCCCATAAATATCCCCGTTTGCGTCGTTTATCTTCACTTGTATTATTTATGTTGCCAATAGGGGGAGATCGTATTTCCCAAGGAGCGCCGGTGCAACCTTCGAGCCGGATCAGAAGCCTTTTGTGCTGAATAGAGTTCAGTTATTTATAGTTTCAAGGGTTTTATGTCTTAGCATATTGGCTAGGTGCAGTTGTCTGCATTAAGTTGGTTACTGTAGGTAAACTATACGTAAATTTCAAAACACGTTATTACTATTTCATATATCCAAGTTTGGTAGATTCTGTCTTATGTCCGAAACCGTCTAGTATATAACTCTAGACCGATCTACTAGACGTGAAATTAAATGAAAATAAATAATTTAGAGAATTATGAAGTGTATTAATTCGTGTATATAAATATTGTCATTATAAAAACGTATTTATGATGGAAATATCCCATTCATTACCATGACAATCGTAGTTTTAAAAGTAAAAGCTGTTCTTTACCTATAGATTACAATAAGAGTTACGAGTATTAACTCGATTCTAAGATAATGGAGAGAATTATATAACAGTTCGCACGATGAAAATAAGGGAACAAGTTTTAACGACAATTCAATGTAAGTGTGAAAGCTGACTGTGGCAGAGACAAGAAAAGTCCTTCGATTCAGTTTATAGTAAAGTTTGAAAAACAAGTTGAAAACTAGAGCGCGGGTAGCAAAACCAGACAGTAGAGTAGGGGCTGTTTTCTTAGAAACGGCGACCGACAACCGTTATATAGCAGTTACCGCACTGGTAACAAATAACAACTAAACGTACTACCTATAGTTTTTAATACTATAAAGTAAGAAACCAAAATATAGCTTCATAATTGTAATATTCGGTACCTAAAACTGAAAATAAAATAAAATGTGGGAACGAAACAGTAAAATCTGTGCCGTAATTCTAGGCTAGGTCGCATTAAACTGGCGCCTAGATTCACCTATTAGTTTTGAGACGTTTCAAGTAATCCTTGTGATTTTATTGAAAAAATGAGATTTGCCTTTGGTTTAGATAATTGTCATATTTGGTAACACTCCTGCTTTGGAACCAGTTAAAGTATCGAAGACTGGGTTCAGACTTCAAATAAGTATTTTATTATCTGAGTTTACTTCTTTTTTAAATATGCTACCGTGTCTAAGGATCAAAGTCGTAAGCTGTTCCAATTTTTTTCTTTCGATATATTTTATTTCTGATTCGCCCACATAATATTGACCATAAGTTATCTAAATGTATGTTCAATATACGTTTGGGAGTATCTGAAATAAATGAATAGAGAGAGATTATATTTAGCATACTTTGTTACATACATTTTATATTCAGAGCCATATATAAATTATTTATATCCTTCTACTTTACTACCCTCCGAGATACAGTTTTTTAACTAGTTCGGAGTGGATGCAAATCTGATTCGGCCACCAACCATTGCACCAGTTATATTTATTATAAAAATGTTCTTTTATACCTATTACATACATACATACATAAAATCACGCCTGTTTCCCATAGGGGTAGGCAGAGATCACGGATTTCCACTTGCTACGGTCCTTACATACCTCTTTCGCTTCATTCACTCTCATAACATTCTTCATACATTCTCGTCGGTTTAGGGTACTCTTGACCTGGCCCTTCTCTAGAACGTCTGCTATCTGACCTATTACTACCTACATATTGATAATTTTAAGTTTAGTTAGGTTAGTGGTCTTTTTTGGAAATAAATAAATATATATGTTCTCTCAGTTTACCTCTCTGTGTTGTTGAGTGACACGGGGAAACTATAGTAGGTATTGTATTTAAATGCTGAAATGCTAAATCCAAACTCCTAATGTATTTTCGAAATAATTCAGAGTTGCATCCCATATTACCTAGCTCATTGGTATTCTATTCGCAGGCTATCCGCTCACGGTGCGGAATTCATTTGCAGTCTGAAATGGGGAAATTTTCAGGAATGTAGCTATGAAGCTAGCTTTGCTATTGGTTCTCCCGCTATATCTTGAAACCAACTCATCCGTTATTTACAAAGAACAAACCATGTGCCGACTTTTTGTCTGTTAGTCCATAAGGTATTTATTATCTACAAGCTGGTGCCCGCGACTTAGTCTGCGCAGGATTAGTCACACAATATCTTTATAAATTGTAGCCTATGTGTTATTCTGATGCATAATCTATTATTGTAAAGTTTCATTAAAATCCATTCAGTAGTTTTTACGTAAAAGAGTAACAAACATCCATCCATCCATCCATCCATACTTACAAACTTTCGCGTTTATAATATTAGTAGGATGGGCCTTTATTTTGTATTTTTCACTTATCTTAAATGTCATTAAAAATAATAACATATTTCAAAGTGATCCTTGTGATTGTACTGAATAAAGACCGTATTGATTTTGATTTTGCATGTAATTCAAAATGTATTTATTTTCCTTTACAAAGTGAGGTGGTACAGGAGGACTTATAGTAGGTAGGTACGAGATACCTATACATAGGTACGAGTATGTCAGTACCCACTTTGCAAGGGACTGGAGCTCTAGAGAGGTTTAAAAAAACCTGTAATACAAGTCACCAGGGCCTTCCGCCATGGATATCTAATAACTAAACTGTCTTTTTTTTATTTTTGTTATCCGATAGTACACGCAATTAAATAAAATATGGACTAATACAATGACATACTTACTTCGTTGCATATTTTAATGACTTACGACTGATATTTCACATAGTAGGTACGCTGATGTGCAATTTCATAGAAAAGCTTCGTGCGAACATGAAAATCCTTTTACCCTCGCCCGGGGAAGACGTCCCGTTTTACAGCAGAAGCACGTTTACCGCCGGTCGTGAAGGAGCCTCGTAGTAACGACCAGTAAATTTTTACAACTCCTACACAAACGTATAAAAACAAAATATTAGTTTATATTTGTACTTTTCTGTTCGAAAAATTGCTGCAATGATAGTGCTGTCAAACGGTGATGGAAAACACCGTGAAGGAAGTATATGTTAGTATTATAGCAGCAGCAATGGCTGTCACGTATTATATTTTAATTTATTTATTTATATTAGTAGCACAGGCGAACAAATATTTCGTCTGTGGCGTTCGATTATGCAATAAGCACCGTGAACGTGTTAATGGCGCTTGTGCACGGGCAATAAAATTAGGATATTGTCGTGAGTTACTGCTGGGAACGAAAGCGAACACCACAAAATATTTATTTTTGTTCCAATAACTCTAAGCTATACGACCTAAGTGGGTAATATAACTCTGCTCCACAGACTCGGGTAAAGTATATATAATATTCAATGAACAACCAGTGACTTGTGAAGCGGTGCTTTGTTAAAGGTGATGGTTACCACTTGCCATCAGATGGGTCATTGCTTGATTCAGCGGAAAGTGGTAATAAAACAAAAAAGGAATTCAATAGCTAAAAATTCCTGACAATTCAATTTTCTAGCCTAGAAACAATATTCTTACGAGAAAATTGTGGCCTTAAAACTCGTAAACAGGTAAAATGCTAACTATAATCTGTGACAATTTCTTAGAAATTGTTAATAATAAATAGGTATATGCTTTTATTTTGAAAACTTTTTTATTTATAAGATTTTAAGATGTCACTAATAATAAATGTGGCAAATAAATGTATTATGCGTGTGCGAGTAATAGTCTCACTTTGTACAGAGAGATAGACGTATCACATGGAAAAACTACAAGATTTCCTTGTCAGACTCGTCGAACCCTAGCCTGGTTACCAGTATTCTCTTATCTGTGGCCTGGTGTTCAATTAAAATGATATGTTTGAAAATATCAGTGAAAGTCTGTATCACGTTTAGAAATAAACAGCTTCACGACTTTGATCCCCAGGCACGGTAGATATCCCCTCAGATCTCGTAATACCGAGTACTTACTAACTCTAGATTCTTTGAGGACGTCTAAGGGGGTTAGTCAGAGGTACGTCCAAACATATAATTTTGCACATACCCATTTTGCAGTAGTTGATATCCCATACGTGACAGGTTGCAAGCCCATCGCCGCTGTTAGAATACTAACTAGTTTCTTCAATATGTTTTCCTTCACAGTCTAAGAGCTGATTTCACTATGCTCTGTGAGTTACTAATCAAGGATTAACAGGCCGTTAAATAAAACCTTAGATGTCAAACGCGTACATTTTGTCATTTTTAACGGCCGTTTAAACCTTTGTTTGTCTAACAGAGCATGGTGAAACCGGGCCTAAGAGTACTGACATGGCGCACATCATTTTTTAGGTAGAAAAGTAAACGCCTAGAGAAATAAAACGGTAGAAGGCCACGTAGCGTGGCATTTCACAAAATATAAGTATTTCCTGCAGCTAAACGAGACAAAGAAACTCATTTATGTCATAATTATTTTTAAGCTTTTTATAAGAACAAAATGTTTTTCTCAGAGAGAGTTTTTTAGATAGTCTTGGCGACGCTCAAGTCTTTTTACAGTTTAATTTCTTCATTTACGCTTTCATGAAACTAGGTAGATCTCACAGCATATTATGCAACGGTTAATTGGAAGAATAACCTAATTGGCATTGGAAAAATACCTAATTAGCAATAAAGCCAAATTACCTAATGGCTAACAGGTATAATAAGGTTGCCAATTAGGTATATTTTTGTATCTCAGATACATTTCTTTTTGTCCATCAATTTATTCAATTGTTTTTGATGTTCTTTGTTCAATTTATTCATTAGAATGAAAGTCATGCCTTAGAAAGAATAACGGTAATTCAAACTTCAAACTTCTGAATATTTTTTGTTTTTTTTTCAATACTTTTTTTTTAAATATTTTTTATATTTATATTTATATCGGGAATATATAATTTTGTACTAGCTAGAAAAACAGTGTTTAAAATTGTACTGTTTCGAGGAGTGAAACCCAATATTATTCAAAGAAAAAAGAAAACTCGCTCAAAAAGAATACAAAGCTGAGACTATTATTTATTTCTTTGATTTTCCTGCGAAATCGATTCAGACCACATACCGACTTTGTAAAAACTACGTCAGTCTATTTTAGTGCCTTTCTTATGTTTATTCCAGGCAAGCTAATTCAAAGTCGTTTATATTCCTTCTAAAACCTTGGTCCGTTGGGACATGCCATGGCAAAGATTAGCCATTAGTCAGTACAGCAAAGGCACAGATTAAACATTATTTAGTAAGCCAGGGACTGAATTATTGCACTGTTGTTTGTAAGTTTCGTGCACGACGGTCCCTAATCACGCAAACCTGCGTACAACGTCACACGAATTGGAACTAATAATGATAAAGCTAAATTGCATGTTTTATGAATTTTCGCCAATTTAGCTAATCTTATTTGATTGCTCCTGTGTGATTTCAGTTTGTTAACCTTTTGGGTAATTACTAATGAAAGTTTGTACGCCAATGTTAGA
This sequence comes from Chloroclysta siterata, assembly GCA_932294275.1. Taxonomy (NCBI): domain Eukaryota; kingdom Metazoa; phylum Arthropoda; class Insecta; order Lepidoptera; family Geometridae; genus Chloroclysta; species Chloroclysta siterata. The sequence goes on along the minus strand of OW028600.1, from coordinate 12,550,941 downwards.
TAAAGTTTTGATCCGTTAAATAATAGACATTGTAGCACGATGGACTTCTACGAGTCTTTGCTACGAAGCTACGAATGAGCTACGATGCAGCTACGAAAGCTTTGATTCTTTTCTTTGATCTTTCTTCTTTCCTAAATCATTTTTTCTGCTACTTAAAATGTGTCAGGTATCTAGTTGCCCAGTGGGGTGTGCCATAATCAGATTGCGGCATTTGTAGAGCTTCGCTACGGGCGAACTTGGGCCGCTCCCACAATATAAACTGCTTCAGTATAAATTTCATGGGGTATAATCACGCCACGTAGGCGGTTTCAACTCTGAGACAATCGCAGGTTTTCAGCTTATTGTCCGTCATCCGCGTTCGGAAGCTTGAATGGTCGAGTGTTAAGCTCAATCGCTAGGTCAGTCTCGTCTGTTTATTGTAAGGATTAAAGCAGAACTTACCTAATTATTTCATTTTGTGTACTAGTCGGACGGGACGGTCCTCATGTCGGTCGCCGGTGTAGTCGCAGAGGTGCCGTGCTCGGCATGTCGTGCCGGCGCGGCAGCAGCGCGAGGTGCGGTGCGTCGGCGTCGCGAGCGCAGTCCGGCCAGTGCACGCTGGTCGCTGTGGGCTGCAGCTGCGGACGCGTGTGTTTGTTATGGGTACCGGCGCGGCGCGGCGGCGGAGGCTCGGCGAGTGGCGAGGGCGTGCGGGCCGCGTGTAGCGCTCGGGCGGACGACGCGCCGCGACTGCGCGAACCGACGAAGCGCAGCCCCGCTCGATACGCTGCCCATGAAAATTTCAGCAGAGTTGCTGTCAACCGGTGGCGGCACGCAGGTGCTGAGGACAAAGCCGCCGTGTTCTAGCATACCATTCGTTCCGAGTTCACCGCACAATAGCCGCTAGCTCTCTGCCAACAGCTTAATAGAATTTACTATTCAAGTTGGAGGCCATTTCTCACTTTCATGTTTTCGAAAAGGCTTGGCTTTTGTTTACACCTACTCTTTTTGTCTAGAACTTATCTAGACAAAAACTGTTGGTGACATTTTTATTTTAAACTGGAATTGGGTTACTAGGTGTTAGGTACTATTTTAATAAAAGTCAATTCAATAATTTGATCATGAAAGTTAGGGATTTTATAAGTTCTCATTGAACAATTAACAAAAAGAGCACGAACGAAGCTTTTAATCAAAATCAAATAAAAAATTACTATCTATGTAGGTATTCTAAATCTCAAAACTGAAGCCTCGTATGGTAGCTCTGCGGTAGGCATGCTACGCAGCGACCTACGATCTACAACTATATAGAAATCTACCAGGATAAAATGATTTCTTTCTGTAAACAGTAAAAATAAAAAAGCACGTTATCGTTAACCTTTATTATATGAACATAAACATTATACAGACACTGGTGGAAAACTACAAAATTACAGTATAACTACAGTACAATATTTACAAACAGCTTAACACCATCACATTAAAAATATCAGGCAGGTAACGTCGCATACTTATAAAAAAATATTATGTAATAAATAAAATAATTTCAGGCTTATCCCGCACTTACTGGCGACAGCAACGCTTCGGGGTCGAAACAAAGTGCCATCTAAGCATGATAGTGGCCGCATCGCCGAATGCGAATTATATTTGTTCAATTTTGCATCGCCGCCACGTCGCTGTAGCTTACCAGTGCGGCAGATTGACCTTAGGCACAATTTCACAATTCATTCAACTCTATTGTCCAAATACAATAGATTTACCAAGATAAAGTAAAACTTGCATCAGTAGTATTAGTGTTCCGATGAAAAAGCCAGTGTGGTGTAAGGTTATTAATTTGCAATAATTTACCGATACATTTGCCGTTAAACCGTAATTACCCATTTAAAGAAATTTTAATATCAAAAGTTGCCTAGATGCCCGAGTGATCAGCTAATGGATTCACAATATACCGGACCGGAGTCGAGCCGGGCCGTCCGTTTAATTTGAAATACATTTGTACAACGGAATAGGTAACTATTAGCTTAGTAAATCTTATTTTGAAATTTATTAATGAAAATTCAATAATTTATTAATGAATTTTCACGAACTACAACACAATAAGGTCGGATATCGGTACGATACGCTTAACGCCACAAATGTCTAAATATTTTCGTGATCGAGGCCCAGCTCGGCTTGCTCTGATACTGACGCGTGTAAATTCAACTTATTACTTCTACAAATAGGGTTCAAATTCAATTGACGATAGTGAAAAAGCACGACCCCCGGTATAGCGTGAACCCACCTGTAAAGTGCTTTGTTTTTCCAAAACTAGCCCGGAACACTAAAACTCATCCATTTCTTTACATTCAAATCTCAAAACATAAGAAAGCCGTCGCTTTGTTATTTGTATACCTGACCTGAGGCTGGCAAATAAAGTTAAATAAGTACAAGTAGGTGTATACATTTTCTTATACAATAAAACAAACAATTTAAATGTTATTATTTCTTATATACATGTTAAAATTCGGTTTAAGGACCATGTTAAAGCTTTTAACAGCCGCACGCACAACAATCAAAGTCATGGGGAAAGTAAATTAAATATTATATCTATAAAAGGTTTTTTTTCTAAAACGTTATAACAATTCCATAACTTTGATGCAAGATTATGCGCACGGCTATAAAACAGCACCTTCAAGATGTTTTTTTTGCCTTTGGCTGTTTATACTCGCTACAGAAACATTAAATAAAGAGATTCATATTTACATACCTATACAAGATTTGCTATCTTATACAATGAGTAACATAATATACAATTAAATATGATTTTCATGTAAGGCTAAGCATTATACTGCAGCATGCTTTAGCACTGTTTGCCTACTATTTTCCTCTAAGTACATGTTTTACTACATACATATAAATATAATGTAGTCTAACGATCATTTTGTCTACTGTTACTCTCCAATGTCATCTTCAAAAGCTCAGTTAAAATTTAAAGAGCGTTAACGCTTCATTTGAACGTTTCAAAAATCATGAGTATTCTGGAGCGTGTATGTGTAGACATACAAGTGTAACTGACAACAACACTCACCCAAGTGATCGCGGAAACCGGTGGGTTTTCAATTTGGCATTCCGTATTACATTCACCCATCATCAGTAGCGCCACTCGCGTGAGTGTTTTGTCGGTGAAAATGCCAACGTGAGAACCCGAATGAGGCGATGCTCGTGATCAACTAGGTGATATTCCCACAGTGGCGTAGCTATCGTAGGGCCTGGTGGTGCAGTGCACCAGGGCCCCGGAGCTCAGGGGGCCCGCTAACCTAAGCTTTGTAAAGAGAGGGTCAGCCAGCTCCCGAAGCTAGAAAACCAAGAGCCTGCTCACAAAATTATTTCTCAATGCCCGATTTTTTCTCAATGCATGGGGGCCCTTGTCCACCAAGCTACGCCACTGTATTCCCCATGATTTTCTTGTTTACGGAATAGCACTACAGCTACGATGAGTGAAACCGTAGGTGATGTTATGTCACGTATCGTTTCAATTTACAATTTCACTAGTAATTATAAATTGATCGTTTTGCTGTATATTTGGGCCTTTGTAAGCGTAACAATACAGTAATTTATCAAATGAATTTAAACTAATTGTTATTACGTTGCCTTTTTAAAGGATCATCCCAACAACGAACTATTTTTTTTTTCCACAATAACTTGAACTGAACTTTAAATAACTATACTTTGTAAAATAGATGGATCATGGAAATGGAGGTGCAACAAATGTACCCACGATACAGTTGATACCTACTATTGAAAAAATGTGTTAAGAACACCTATATAAGGCCTTATATAGGTGGTAATAGGAGTAAAGGGTGGTTAGAAAAGTAGTTATTTACAATACCTACTTAATTACTTATGGAAAAATGGAATGTACACACACTGAACACATTTTAGTAAGGTACATACATCATAAGTACTTCGTAAAGGTGTATATCTAATAATAATAGGGTAATGCAATTGTTATAGGCAGAGGTAACCGCCTAACCTATCAGGTGGGCCATCTAAAAGTTCCATCACTGTTCTCGTAAATAAATATCTATGGTCATCGACCTACGCAATTTTATACACACACAAAATAAATAGGTAGTCAAGAGGAACTAGATTCTGAGTTGGAATATTTGTCTTCTTCAAAAGATCTAAAAGGAGAATGTGCAAAAACAGTTTTGAAAGTGAAACTTTTTTTGTTGCTGTTTTTTGTAAGGCTGTTGTTACAAAACAGGCTAGGCCGCTTAATAATAAAAATACGTGCGAAGCAAGCAAAATAAATAGTAATAGCTGTTATGCGACATAATTAACCGAGCAGCCAAAAACATTGACTGCCTATTCGTTGTCCACATAATACTATTCGGTGTATACATATAGTACGTGGCTCCAGCATCAGCCCATAACATTTGTTCTCGAGATAAGCAGAGCTTTTCTACAAAATTTTAATCAGTCTTTATTCATTTTATACAAGGAATGAGTGAGCAAAAACTATATAAAGTGGCTTGATGGAATAACATTAGCCTGCAGTCTTTAAACAAGATCCTTACAACAGTATACAGGCTACAGGCAGAATATAGCGTGCCATAAATAGGAACAAGGCAAGGGTGAAAAGTTGATTTATACAATCACAAATTTATAAAACGTCAGGGGATTGTATAAATTATGTACAATAGATTAGGGACTGTTTACATTACTTATAGTAGAATACCATATAAATTATGTTTGATTGAAATTGAAAGTCGCCATTACAACTATTTTAACAGCCGCTGCCATGGATTGATCGTACAGCCTTAATAAACCAAACTTTATTTGTTGGTCCTTCCACAGTAAAATCAAAACAACTTTTGTAGACGACAAAGGTTGTTTTGATTTTACTGTGGAATGACCAACCAATAAACTCAGCACAAAATCAAGCAAATCAAGCAACAAAATCAGCACTTCCTTACAATTGAAATAAATTAAATTTGCACATTCTCTTTCTCTTTTTAGCAGGTCAACAATCATGGTCGTTTCTTTGTTTTGCCGTTTACTACCGGCTCGGCTTGCGTCTTTCGCGGCCGCAAAATGAAGTTAAGATTGTATGCTGTGTTCACTGCGTAGTACACGTTTGCATTCGCCGGGAGCAACATTTCTGAAACAAAGCATTTATTTCGTCTATTACATTTAATTTAAGTACAAACATGCGTCATTTTAAGGATACAATTACATTATGACGATAAAACATTGTGAACAGAAAGATCTTTATTGGCCATACAACACGACTACTGGGCTAACGTGTGACAGCGTTTAGCGTCCTAAAGCGAATTTTCCGTGTCGTTATCTTATTTAGTTTGATTAATTAATCGTGGCAGTAATAATGGTTTACATGGTTATTTATTGCAGCTGCTGTGGAAGATTTACACGCACGGGTCCACATTACAACTAACCAATGTTTAACGTTGGTTAGTTTGCGGAATAGACGTGTGTATTTAATATTATTCCGACCGCAAAGTCACGCCTCAATCGAATTATTTGGCTATGTTTCGGCTTGAAGGGTATCGGTACCGTTGAATTTACAGGCACAATTTAATGGACGCAGGGCAGTAGTGCAGTTCTACATGCAGGTCACGTTTCTATCATGCGTGACTTGCGAGGTAATGCTTTGTTAAAGGTGATGACGGGCCATATACTTGTTCCATCAGAATATATAATCATTAGTATACAAAAAAAGTGTCTTACCTCTCTCTGGTAAAACTTGAGCCAGCGTATAACCATCTGGGTCGCCTTCCAGGTTGAGCTTGAGCATGGCGTTCCGGACGACCTGCGGCGTGCGCTCGTTGTTGCTCAGCATTATGGACTTGTAGAGCACGACACCCTCCGTCTCGACGCATTCCGTCTCGTACGTCACGCGGATTATGTAGAAGTCGGGCCCGGAGCGCGGCGCGTGCGCAGGACTCGCGACACCGGCTTTACCGTTCGCCGGCTTCTGGCCGCTGTTGGCGCTCGACAGAGACGCGTCCAGCGAAGGGATCGACGAGGACGACGACCCATGAGACAGCCGCGTCGGAGATATCCGCCTCTCCAGGCTATCCCGCTTCCACGCGCCGTTCGCCACTCCGTCCGTCTCGCAGTAGAACTGCGAGCTGTTGCTGGAGCTCGTGCTCGCTATCGAGTCGTTCTTCCTGTGGCCCTGCCCGTTGGTTTCGTTCGCCTTCTTGGGCCGCCTCTCCTTCGGTGGGTTGGTCATCGGCTCGATCTGGCAAGAGAGCTGGTACGCCTCCCGGTCGTCGAGCACTATCACGGAATCGAACCAGCGATCGAACATCGGGTCGGTGACTAGGTGGTAGGCGTTAGCGGCGCCCTGCAGAAGCTTGATCTGAGCGAGGACTTCGAACTCCTTCCGCCGCTTGTCGAAGTTGATGAGCCCGTCCGCGACCGTGTCCGGGATCGCGGTGTCGATCATCGTGAGGTCGGTGAGGAAGGTGCCGAGGTAGGGGATGGTGCCGTGGCTGACGCCGGGCGAGCCGCGCTCGTGCAGCAGCTTCTGCAGGTGGCGGTCGTTCTCGCCGACCGTGTCCGCGAACTTGGCGGTGCCCTCGCGCATCAGCAGCTCTCGTTGAGCCCATCGGTTGTTGTCTTCGCTGAATATCCGCGCGAGCTCGTCGAACAGCTCCGTTTTTTCCTTTCCGAGAAGCGCCCACGTCTTCCTCAGCCTATAAACCGGGTTGCTCTGGAGTCCGGATATGATCGCCTTGAGCGATGAGAAGTTTTTGAGGACGCGAAGTTCGCGCGCGATGTCGAGCCAGGCGGCGAGGATGTCGGCGCGCTCGAGCGGGCGCAGGCCGGGCTCCACCAGCACGGTGGATATGACGCGGAAGGAGACCGCGTTGAACTGGTTGACGGTGGCGAGCACGGTGGCGGCGTCGTGGTTGCGGTCCTTGTCGCGGCGCGACCACACGGCGCCGAGGCACTGGTGCGGCACCAGCTTCTTGAAGAGCTCCATGTCCATGCGCGTCAGCTGCTCGGCGAAGTGCCGCGGCGGCGCGTGCGGCAGCCGGTACGCCGTGGTGTGGTGCGCCGCCAGCCGCATGCCCGCCGCCAGGCACACGCCGCCGCTCGACACACCATTCCGCTCCGCACTGAATACTGCTAACTTCTGTAAAACCTGAAATCATAAGCAATCAAATTAATCCCCAGCCTAAATTACCCGTAGTCAAGAATAGCGTGTCAGCTTCACAGGCAATAAAAGCAATTGATGACTTCTCAATGAGTTACCTTCGAATGCAGTTCCGACCCGGATAGGTGGAGTTGCGTGAAAGCGAGTAGCTGATGCAGTGCGGGGTGGTGCGGAGACTGCCGAAAGTCTTCTGGGTAAGTATCCAACCAGACGTGTAGACACGCGACCAGAGTCCTGGAATTCAGAAAGGCCTCACAATAAAGTACCTAAATAGGTATACCATGGCAACAGAGATTAAAAAAGTTATATGGTTGTTATTTATTAGAATAAGGGCTACGAGTTTGTTTTATCTTATCTAGACTTGAAGTACGTACAGAAGTAAGCACTTTATTATGAATTTAATTCCTACATAAGGCGCAAACTATATACCTTCTATCCAGCTGTGTTTGTTCAGGTGATTAACTAGCTGACAGCGCGTACTTAACTGAAAATAAAAAATGCAACCCAAAAATATCAACGCAGTTGCATTGTATGTGGATCATGAAACACTTACTTTCGGTGTTGCTGTGAAGTGTCGATGGCTGCCGGCATGACATCCTCTGCAGCCAAGGCTTCATATCGTCGCAAAAGGAGATCCAGCACCTTACTGCACTCCGCAAATGACCTGAAAATAACAGAGGGTCAATATTATATTCACTGTTCATCCTCACAGTAGTAGAGCTCTTTGTTTAGGGCTCGTCCGGGGAATTACTACCACCATGCCTCAAGTTGATAGAAGAAGGGCCGTGCATCGTAGAGCATGTTCCTAACGAGCGTGATTTGCTACGCAATGATTTGTTCTAGCCTAGGTGATGATTACCACTTAACAAGGATTGGAAGTATATTTAATTTTGAAGGTTTGAAATCAATAAAAAAAACAAAAAAAAATATTGGTGGACTATCCACACAGCACTATCTAGCCCCAAACTAAGCCAAAGCTTGTAGTATGGGAACCAAATAGCTGATATAATACATATACTTTTTTTCTTGTAAATTCATACTTATAATATTATATAACACCCAGACAGAGAACAAACATCTATGTTCATCACACAAATGTTTGTTCTCGGTGGGGATCGAACCCACGGCCTACGGCGCAGAAGGCAGAGCTACTACCAACTGAGCTGTGAAGGCATCAATAAAATTAGTGTATTGGTAGTGGGTAGTGGATGGTTTTCCTGCTAGAAGTTATCCCCCTATACGAAAACATTAGCTATCCGTAACAGCTTTACATCAAGTTCGTTTGCTTATTTTAAGGAAAATATTATCCAATCAGGCTGTGGTATGAAGAACTTGCAATGTTATGAAGTACCTCGACTCTAGTTTTAATGCCTCTACTGTTTATGTTATTTACCCATGCCTCACTAAATTCGATTGGCACCATATGTATCAGAGCTTCATTATTATATTATATTACCTATATTGTACCAAGAATCATACAAAAGAACGGTAGGAACCAAGTCGTAAGTTTGTTGTCTGTTCTTCTAGGCTTGGTCGCGTGGAACCCTAGATTCACCTTGCTTTAAGACGTTTAAAAGATATCCTTGTGATTCTTCTACTTCTTCTCTTCGTTTATGGCACCTGTCCGTCCTTCGACAGTAAATTGTGCCAGAGTCAAGTGATATAGATTAAATACTTTATAGTCAAGTCAGTCCATAGTCAAGCCTGAATAAAAACCTTTTGAATTTAGAGTTTGACTTACCGGTATGTAGCAAGGAACACATTTACGTAGGTGGACTCGAGCTCGCCGTCGTCCGTGGCCAGCGCCTCGACCAGCCGCTCGACGGTGCCGGCCTTCACGAAGCGCACTCGAACTGTCTCCCATTCCAGGTGGGAGATCTCGTCATCTGATTCCTGGAAATAAATAAATAAATAATATAAATATTGGTGGACTATTCACACAGCACTATCTAGCCCCAAACTAAGCCAAAGCTTGTAATATGGGAACCAGATATGTATAATACATATATGTACTTTTTTTTTTGTAAATACAAACTTATAATATTATATAACACCCAGACAGAGAACAAACATCTATGTTCATCACACAAATGTTTATTCTCGGTGGGGATCGAACCCACGGCCTACGGCGCAGAAGGCAGAGCGACTACCAACTGAGCTGTGAAGGCTGTCAAAAACCAAAGAACAGTTTTATCTAACTAAGCTCTGATTTCACCATGCTGTGTTAGATTAACAAAGGATTAAAGGGCCGGTAAATATGTCAAAATGTACGCGTTCGACATCTAAGGTTAGGTTTAACGGCCTGTTAATCCTTTATTGGTAACTCACAGAGCATGGTGAAATCAGCTATTAGTTACGTTAGCGAGTGGTTCGACTATATGCATGCACTGGCACTGAGGTTAAAGCAGTTACATCGGTGTGTTTTTAGTTGGTATGCTTTCTGCTGACATAGAGCCCGACATCCCCTAGTTACTCTCCCTGAGTGGGAGGCAAGCGTAAAACATTTTCCCCCGAAAAAATAAATAAAAAAATAAGTATTAAACTAAATGATCGGGCGTGATAATAATATGATAAATATAGAAACCTCTTGTAGTTCATAAATGATGTTTTTTTCATGAAGCTATTATGTCGTTAAGAGATGCCTTATCCTTTCCCCCGTAGATTAATAGTCCAAGATATTACCTAGCTTGGTAAATGTTCTAAAATGTTCCCTCTTCTGTTTTATATGGTCATAAACGAAACTCGTTAGCAATAAATATAGGTTTTCGTAGTTTTTCATCTATTTACCTTAGCGACTGTATTACCTGGCTTATTTCAGAAACCAATCTAAAATTAGTCCGGGTGATATCATTTTATTGTAGGTAGATGCCTCATTTGTTGTATTTTGCAACCTTGTACGAGAGTCTCGCTCATCCGGTAATATAAACCGTGTTATTGTTATCTAAATGCTTTACGACCACTGCGTTTGTATTGTGTGTATTTGTTTGTACCTAGTTATAGCTACATTTTTTAGTTGCTCTACACGGGAAAAAACCTAATATATATTTTATATCTTTTTACAAAGTAATTTACAATGAATAATATAATATAAATAAATAAATACAAGTATCAATCATAATCATAATCATAATCATAATCTTTATTACTCTTTTGACATTTCACATGTACTTAGATACGTCAAAACAAAATAATCAATACAAAAATAATTCAAATTAATAATAACAAAACATTAAGAAATACAATAAAATAAAATAAGTACAAAAGTAGGTAAATTTAAAAAACAATAATAAAATAACACTATTCAATAGGAATAGAAAATTAATAGGTAAGTCACTCACATAATTGATCACAAAATATAAATTTATCAGCCAGAGCTTCGTCAATTTTATAATAACTTTTAGATAGCAGTTTATCTTTAACAAAATTAAAAAATTCAATGTCACTCTTAAGTCTGATGTCAATTGGAATATTATTGTAAAATTGAATAGACATAAAGACAAAACTTTTTTTTGTTTTTGCTAGTCTAACAGCTGGCGTCACTAAATTGTTCTTATGTCTTGTGTTATAATTATGAAAATCCTGTTTTAATGTCATCTGACTTAAATTTTCCCTAACGTATACAATATTCTGGTAAATAAATTCACAGGTCATGGTCATAATACTTAACTCTCTAAATTTATCTCTACAAGTGTCCATTTTTTTCATACCTAAAATGTATCTTATGCAACGTTTTTGAAGTACAAAAATTCTATTTGAGTCAGCTGCTGCACCCCAAAACATTATCCCATAGGTCATTAAAGAGTGAAAGTAAGCAAAATATACATCTCTTGCTGCTTTAATACCTCCTAGTTCTTTAATTTTTTTGATAGCATACGTTGCTGATCCCAATTTCTTTGTCAACTCGTCTATATGAACCGCCCATGTCAATTTTGAGTCTAACCACACTCCTAAAAACTTCATGCGATCAGTACTGGGCAACGACAGATCCCGTAAAGTTTCTTGTACTGATGTATTTGGCGATATGCTGGTTCCTAACCAAAAATTTACAACATGTGTTTTATTTACATTTAGTAATAAGTTATTCACCGAAAACCATTTTTCTAAGTTGGGCATAACATCCCTAAGTATAACACTAAGACCATCATTCGTTTTGTCCTTAATAATTAAACTAGTGTCGTCAGCAAATAAGACCATGTCAATATCCTTACAAACTACAGATACGTCATTTATATAAATTAAAAATAACAGAGGACCCAATATTGACCCCTGCGGAACACCTAATTTTACAATACATTTGTTTGACCTTACACCATTTAACTCCGTGACTTGTTCTCTTTTACATAAATATGATTTGAATATTTGCAATTCTTTGTTGCGGACACCATAGTGATCTAACTTTTTAAGAAAGATATCATGCGAAACACAGTCAAAAGCTTTTGAAAGATCACAAAACACTCCATACGTTTTATGTGATCTCTCAAGGCCCGATAGGACGTCTTGCATGAGTCTTATTATGGCATGTCTAGTAGATTTTTTCTTTTGAAATCCAAATTGTCTAGTGTTTAAGAGGCTGTTGTCCAAAATATAAGTAGTTAATTCTTCAGCCACATATTTTTCAAAAACTTTGCTTAAGCTTGGGAGCACAGACACTGGTCTATAATTATTGCAAGAAGTTGTCTTACCCTTCTTGTGTAATGGCACAACTTTAGCGATTTTCATTTTGTCGGGAAAAATCCCATTTTCGATACATTTATTAATTATGTGCATAAGTGGTTCCGCTATTACATCTTCCAATTTTTTCAATAAGTAAGGTGTAATGTACCAAATATCGTTTGATTTCTTCAATTTAATGTTACGAATTATATTTATAACTTTTTGGATGCTTATTGGTTTTAGTTTGAAATTATTATTAGCGACTGGAATATATTTTCTTAAAAATTCAATAGAATTGTCAATACAACATTTTAATTCAGATGTCAGGTTATTTGCCACATTTACAAAATAATTATTAAAATAATTGGAAATGTCAAATTTGTCAAAAATAATTCTATTATCATTATCATCTCGGATTTTATCACATATATTATCACTGTTGTTACTGTTTTTTCCTGTCTCTTCTTTTATTATTTGCCACACACATTTTATTTTATTTACAGACTTTTCAATTTTATTAGTAATATGAATTTTCTTAGCCATTAAACATACGTTCTTAAAGACTTTGCTATATTTACTTACATAAGATTTTAAGACAAGATTTTCATTTATGTTACTGAGTGCATATAAATCAAATAACCTCTTCCTCGATATCAGGATTCCTTTAGTGGCCCATTTATAAAAATATTTAGAGTCCAAGTACAATATGAGTTAAGTTGCAATAATCTCAAAGGCAAGAAACTACAGGGTTTTGAACCGTTTACTGAAATTGATATACAAATGTATTACCTACTGGATGTCCCCGTATAATTTAATATGTGTCATGTTTTGTATATGTTTGCGGGTGAAACGATTGAAATTTTGCGCTCTTGTGAGGCTCCTTTCGTGCAAGTTGAAAGGCGATTGAGAACAGCTCGCCCTTCACAGCTGCTTTACTGGTGTAGACATGGACTCTAGTGCAGGAGCCTCCTTGAGGCGCACTTTAAATCATCACACTGTTTTGAAAGAAACTAGTGACACGACAAGAATAAGAAAAATAACCGTCAACTGAAATAACTAAAATGTTATAATATTGTTTTAAACCACTCATCCACTGTATTTCTATTTGTAACTTCGTGTACTACTGAAATGTATTTGCAGGTATTTGTTTGTGTTATGTTATAAACTATTAAGAGTTTTTTTCCTCTCGTAACTTTGCATTTATTTTTAAGTGGGTCTCTAACTGTTTATTTTTTATAATAGCACGCCAACATCATTATCTACCTTTAAGGTTGGCAGGTAGAAAACGCTTATAGCATTAAGCCCATCTTTTGAACACTTGTTTTTTTTTGTGCAATAAAGTGTTAAATAAATAAGCGTCATGATCGCGAAAGCTTAAAAAATATTAGTTTGAGTACTCACACTGGAAGCGCTCCTGGTGGGCCGGTGGTAGCGCACCTTCTTGAGGTAAACGGTGTAGACGGCGCCGTCGACGCGCTCCTCGCCCCACAACCGCCATGTCGGCTGCTGGAACACACCACGCAAAGGTCAACACAACTAAGTAAGTACATAAATAAGTAGGTAATATACTAACCAAGTTTCTTACAAGGCTATTGCTATTGACTAGCCCTAACTAGCCTAGACCTATCTAGTAATTTAGTCAATATTATATCAGAAATGGTTAAAATTAATAATACATTTTTGTAGTGAATTCAGTAAACTGTTCAAAAACCCAATAATAATAATAATAAAGTGGTTCTACCAAACCAATTCTCTCTGCTCGCTCTGTATTATCGCTGTAGGCAGAGGGATCGATCCCCACCGAAAACAAAAATTGTGTAATGAACATAGATGTTTGTTCTATGTCTGGATGTTATACCTAATATGTAGTATCTAAGTTTTATCAGCTATCTGGTTCCCATTCCCACCTACTACACCTACCCACTATTATTGTCTTAGCTGCTGTCCGTTCTATAATTTGTATGTCTGATAAATGTTTTTTTTTAAACCTCTTATTACCAGCTACCAGCAAATCGACGGTATCCTCGGGCTACAACACATATTATGTATTTGTCAAAGTTGTTTAAGAGATCTTCGCTCGCTCGATCAATAATGCTGACATCATCTTTCAGTTGATGCAAGTGTGAATATAAAAGCTTCCTCATAAGATGCAAAACATGGCCTTTTGACACTCCAAATTAAAGAAACTAAATGGTATGTAAAGATAATACTCATCTACTGTGAGATTTGAATGCTTGCTTTCTAGCATATAAATAACATCTGTTTTCGAATGATAACGGGTGTGATGTAATCTTGGAATGTGCAATCGTATCGCTTACATAATCATCGTGAACGCTATCGAAGAGCGCCGGCACGACCTTACTGACGCCGCATATCTTCCACATGGCCCATGTCCGCGTCACGCGACGTCACCAGCCCAGCTGAGCTGCATCACGCTCACTTTCACTGGCCAGCGTTCCGCGCGCTGCCGCGCTTATCTCATCTATCACTTTTAATAGTTCTCAATGTGTAATGAACTTTTTGTCCCCATTTTAGAATATAATATGGCTAAGATTGCCTGCGTTTCCAAAAAACTAGATGTCAACGCAAGTCCCAGGTTGTCTCACACGAATTTCTCTCACGCACCTACACTACATGTCACCAGCTCATTGATAGTTTTGTTTAGCATAGCTTGTTCAAGTGAAACTTAGTAGCTCTATCACATAAATCTTATTACTATTTAATTGGATCAATCAGCAGCGAGAGGCGAACCAGTATGTAAGCCGTGGACGTGCGTGACGCGGGTGAAATCGCAATAGGTGCGGACGACGACACACTTTGGCGGCATCCGGCTCTAAGCACACTTAAACGATCAACCAAACGGTTGGCAGATCATCACCCTAGATCACTAAATTTCTGACACTGTCTATTAACAATCTAGGTATCACGTTTCTTGGTTACTTATGCAAACGGTCGGTCTATTATCGTCACAATTAATTACGTTATTATGAAATAATATTTTGCATAGGTAAAGTATTACACAAACGTCGCGTAACTAAACAACACTTTCACGTCTGCCGCTTGCATTGGGTAGTATGGTCTCAGAGTATTCCGACTTATCCCAAATTAAAACGCATATTACAAAAAATTCTAAAAACTAAACATAACCGGTTTAAATACCACCCGAGGATATTGAACTTAATTTTAAATATTTATACATATAATTTATAAGTATTCTAGATGCGCTGATGCTGCTTCGCGGGCGCAAATCGACTGCTCTCTTGTGGAGAGATCGCGTGAAAAACTCCGATAGAGCACGTCAATGGCGATGTACTTCGCCTACCCAGGTGTACAACACAATGCTTATTAATCTCCTGATAGTGTGCGTCTACACCTAATAGGCTTGAAACGTGAGTTTACTTTTGAAAATCGCATTAACTACGAGTAGCTTCTTAAATTCTATATGCTTATGAATTACTGTCATAAAAAGGCTTCTGTTTAAAAACGAGAAGCTTCATAAGTACACTGTAAGCAGGTAAGTAGAAGAAAATCTTTACATAATCTAAATCCATTTGACAAGCGCATTACTATCGATGCTTGTGTGTGCAATTGTGCACTCAACGGAACGTTATTTTTTCCTGATCAATTAAAGGTAATATCGCACTCAATTGAAGCTTGAAATCAACACTGTCGTTTTATACAAGAAATACATGCATACTGTAATACCTAATACCTAGCGTTTTCTCATACCTACTTCACAGCGCATTTTTTTTATATTGTCCAAGTTTAGCTCAGATAACGATCTCAAGATAATGTTGAGTTTTTGCCCAACAACTTTGTACCCGTTTGTAGCGTCGACACTGCCTAGTCGTAACATAAAGACAAGACATATAGAACAAGTCCTACCTTGGAGTATTGTACTTGTGGACTCAAAACAAGCCAGGCACCGTACCTCTAGGTAGTTCTCACGAGCTAACAAAATTAAATAGACGTTTTCTGAAACGTAAAGTTAATTACATCCTACTAATATTATAAACGCGAAAGTTTGTAAGTATGGATGGATGGAGGTTTGTTACTCTTTCACGTAAAAACTACTGAATGGATTTTAATTAAACTTTACAATAATATAGCTTATACATCAGAATAACACATAGGCTACAATTTATAAAGATATGTGTGACTAATCCTGCGCAAACGAAGTCGCGGGCACCAGCTTGTTTTAGAATAAGTACCTGCTAACTAACCTCTCCCGACGACTCCAACACATTAGGTGAGTACTTTTTTTAATCTATAATTTTATTGTATCCGGCGATTCTATTTTTACCCGACTGCTTAATGCTGGGTAATGCTTTTGTCTCCGTTCATTGGTTAAGTCAAAATCTAGCATCTCGAAGCTAAATCGCTCTAGATTGCAAGAGTTTGGATGTTGACATCGCGCCAAGAGTCCAGTCGGCGCCATCTGAACTCGCATGACCTCAGGTTATGCTGTATTCGAACAATTACCTACACCAAGTTAAGATCCAGTTCTGGGAAATGCATGCAACCTCTTCATCCTTGCCATACTCATACATACCTACTTCATTCAACGCTTGTTCATCTTTCACATCCTCGTGTCTGACTATGTATACCTAATGTAAAAGTACACACCTAAATAAGGAATAGTAATCATTTGTGCAGTCTTATTATCTAATTTACTATTTTAAGGCCCAGTTTCACCATACTCTGTTAGTTACTAATCAAGGATTAGCAGGCCGTTAAATCTAACCTTAGATGTCAAACGCGTACATTGTGTCATTTTTAACGGCCGTCAAAATGAAGGTACGCGTTTGAAATCTAAGGTTAGATTTAACGGCCTGTTAATCCTTGATTAGTAACTAATAGAGCATGGTGAAACTGGCCCTAAAGGTACCTTACAATATCATTTCAAGAAGTAAATAGCCTATTTACCTTACACAGAGATGTATCTTTAACGCTTTTCAATTGGTCCTTTTGAAATGAAAGTGCTACGAGCAGACATATAAGCTTTGATTCACATATAAGTATACGGTACGTTAACAATAGTGAGGGCAGGGCACTTAGGATTTATTACTATCGCCATGTAAGTAGTAATATAGAATTAACATGAGGAAAGTAATAAATGCCAAGTTTCAGAACCATAAGGGAAATTATGAATTATTACTAAAGGTTTTTCAATGTCCATGGCAGCAGGGTCGCAAAGTGATGCCGATCAATTAGAATGTTACTGTAAGTGGTACTACTATTAGTAGTATTATTAGTTTGAGGCGTAGCGTGTGCTGTCTTATAAATTTGATTATGTTTACCTTTTTCTGTATGCCTACGCCTCACTAAACTTCAATAATATATTATATTATTACATTGTAAAAGGATCATACAAAAGAACGGTAGGAACCAAGCCGTAAGTTTGTTGCCTGTTCTTCTAGGCTTTGGTCGCGTGGAACTGGCACCTAGAGTCACCTAGCTTTAAGACGTTTCAAAGTGATCCTTGTGATTTTATTGAATAAATACATTTTGACTTTGACTTTGACTTTACTACTATTCTATTCATAACTATTATTTATAGTTTAGAAAAATGAAATTAGAAAACATGAAACCTACAAGGACAGAGAGAAGCAAAATTGGATGAAGACGTGTAATAAAGGGGATAAAATTATGTTAAATAGGAAAGAAAATATTAACAAACGCATATCATGGGCGATTTATATTGGCCATCGCTTCTTTAGAAAAAAATATCCACTTCAATACCATACCAACAATAACAATATCCTTGAATCGAGTATCGATTAGTTCGACGAACTTAAATCGCTGCTGTGTTATTACGACGTGTTCATAGAAGCTCATTCGTTATTTTCACTTTACTATATCCCTTATAAACACTTACCTGTAGTGGCAATGGCGCCAGCATCTTGGGGACGCTTCCGATTTACGCTCATTTGGATCAGGTAATCTCTAGATCTTTTGCGACGGCCTGCAGATAGCTCAACTGTTTCATTTGAGCTATTTGTAAAGCTGAATTTGATTTTGTAAATCCTAGTATTCCTAGTATAAATACCACAAAACTAGTCCATTTACAATCGCTAAGAGGCGGTAGTTTTGTAAGACTCTTTCAGGTAACACTCTATGTATCTAAAATATTACAACCAAGCTTCTGTATCGATCAGTCGCAGCAGTGATCTAAAAATAGCGCATGGTAAAAAATATTCAGTAGGACGCCTGCGGCGTGCAGTAATGCCTATAAGTCCATTTTCAATACCATGGAGATTCTCACAACTAAGGTTGTAACTAGGTGCTGTGATTGACCCTCGCATCTTATATTAGGCGGACGCTGAAATAATCCAAAAATCGGAATCAGTGACAAACCGATCTCTGCCCGATGAATAATAATATCACTGTTGGCGTATGCCTGTCTGAATAGTATGGAAATGGTATACGTTATTAGGTATGATGTCGTTATTTTGGTAGGAAATTGCTGGTTTTGCTAAATTGAACGCATTCATTCGAACTCAAGGTCATACACATTATCCACAGATGGCACCGTGACCTTTCAGACTCAATTAACCAATCCAATTCTATAATTGGCGTTATATGGATTTGAAGGGAAACAGTTCTTTATCATGACAATATCGGCACAATAAGTCATAGATAGGTAGGTATCAAAGTAAGATAAGATTATTGGGATGGTATTTCTTAAGAAGTCAAAAAGTACCTTGCATTTCTAACGCTTGGGGAAAAGCGATATTTCTTAAAACATCCGATTATATTACGCACGAGTAGATACCAGTGACGCGTTTTGGCGTGTCTGTGTCCATAATGAGTTAAATGATGACAGTGCGCCCTACAAGTTTTCTTGTTACACAAAAATAGATAAAATAATCCAAAACGAGGAAATTTGTATTAGAACCAACGTCACCGACATGGTACTCAAAGTTAGCCAGTTCTAGTGTCAATGGAGTACCTACCTACCAACGTTTATTCTAATAAACGTATCCAGTAACTAGCATCAGCTTGTAAAACCATCAAATGCTGGATAACATTCTCGATCACCATTCATGAACATAAAGAAAATATTTAAAACAATTCATATAAAACGTAAAAATTATGGAAATTCGGTGAAGTGTATTAGGTATTGGGGTTCCCACAGAACATAGAAAGACATACCTCTCTTCTGTATTCTGTACGGTGGCCTATGTCCAGCAGTGGACTTCTTCAGACTGGTGATTATGTTTATGAAAGAGAAGAAAAAAGAAGAAGTAGGAAAAGAAGGTAGAAGGGTATAGGTATTATTGCCTGTTATATTTTCAAATTATTTGTAGTTATAAACTTACCTACAACAAGCTGACTTATTTCTATTCTGTGGCATACGTTGTAGTTTTTTGCAACTTTTTGAAGGAGGAGAAAAAGATGCGCATCATTCAAAATAACAGCACGTAATGTGTGTCGTACAGACTCTCGTAGTATCAAATTATTTGTCAAAACAATGCAGGGAATTAAATCGCAATTAGACTTCATAGAACGGCTCCGGCATTTGTGTTATGTAATGAGTGCAGTGAACAAAGAAAAGCGTGGTCGATTAGAAAACTGTCGTGAGGCTAGGACGGTGAAGTCTGAGGGCATTGTGCCGGCTGGCGTGACGGATTCGCTTGGCCGCCGGCGCCGGCTCGCCCTCTGCGGACGCTACCCGGAACCATCGCCCAGCGTTGAGCAACACTGAGCATTCATGAACATGTACTTACCTACGAGGGCCTCCAAACTGTCTCTTCGAACTCGAAGAGACAGTTTGGAGACCCTCACAGCCTCAGTCCTGCAGAACTCTTCCGGGGCTATTTTAAAACGTTTTAAAACTTCAGATTGTCTTTTTAGGGTTCCGTACCCAAAGGGTAAAACGGGACCCTATTACTAAGACTCCGCTGTCCGTCTGTCACCAGGCTGTATCTCATGAACCGTGATAGTTAGAAAGTTGTAATTTTCACTGATGATGTATTTCTGTTGCCGCAACAAATACTAAAAAACAGAATAAAATAAATATTTAAGGGGGCTCCCATACAACAAACGTGATTTTTTTGCCGTTTTTATAGATAATGGTACGGAACCCTGCGTTCACGAGTCCGACTCACACTTGGCCGGTTTTTTTTTATTATAATCATTCAAAACAACAGGAAGAGAGACAAATTCGGACGTTTCGGAAATGTATCCGAATGTTTTAAAATAGTCCTGAGTGCTATTGTAATCTCAGCAAAACACAATAAAACAAATGCTAATAATCTTTAATATGAGATAGTGATTAAATTGTTTGCCCCAATTATGTAAAGAGTATCTTCCATCGACCACAAGACTGAAAATATTTTTTTTTTCTGTTTCTGTGTGGAGATCGAGACCCGAGCCTAGTTGCAAGACTACTTTTTATCATTCCTTTGAAATATGCTCTTGTGCATAGGTACCAATCTCTACCAAGCCGGTTGAGTAACACGAGAGAGATGTCGGTCATTCCTTTTGCAGCGTGTTCCACTCCGAGGTTTCACTCAAAGGTGCTGAATAAAAAGTCGAGAGCTCACCTCCTTTCCGTATTTGCAAAACAACACGAAACGAAACGCACATTTTCTTGCTTTCCATTTTGTTTTCCCACACAAACACTGTTATGTAAGAAACTTCACCTGAACCATGGAAAGATGAAAAAGATATAGGTACCTACTACATGTATACATATCAGATATATACCTATATAGATTTAGGTACTTCCTAGGCTATAGCTTTAAAGACATTTATATTTTTATTATCATAAAAAAACTATATAATATTATTAACACTACATACATCTTACCGTGTGGGTTTGATTACTATACATATATCCAGAAAATTTGACAGCAAAATTAAAGTCAATAATCGTAATTTGATCTTCGAAGTACCTACCTACCAGACTGTGTAAGGTGGTGTTTGTTAGTGTAAAACACTTTAGTTAATTAACAAGTAATTATTGTCATTGCAGATTATAAAAGAATCAGACGCACTAAACTAAACCTTATGAATTACAGAATTAAGTTTAGTTTATAGCCGCGGGTTGTACAGTCTGTCCAGGTATTTTATAACTACCTAACCTACTAAAGACGAACGTCGAGCAAGGTGAAACAGCTGCGATAATAAATATAAGAATAAAGAGTTCGTCGGCACTGCAATCAATACCTAAGTAGGTGTGAAGAGTACGTATGGAGCACTGAAGCGAGTAGTGATAACGACCCCGTGCTCGATGACCTGTATTATTTCTCAAACATAGGTAAGCAGAGGCTATATTTTGCTTAGGTGAAAGGCGAAATGTCAAATATTACCTACGACCGACTGTTTTATAAGTACCTAGAGTACCTACCTAGTACGTTACGTACCTACCTAAGGCGATAAAATGCAGGTATTTGCACAAAAGTATATAAAAAAGTGAAGTGGATCATTAATATCTAACCAGTAGTTCGCCCCCAAACTGAGATTTCGTGATGTCCGCTCCAGTCTTACATTGATACCAAACACGATATTTGGCCTCTGACTACCCTCTAACGTACTTGGGGTGACCAATTGCATATTTGAGTAACAATTTTTTTTTCCCATTTTGAAAACCCCCTTGATGTCAACGAAATTCTTAGAGATGGGAAATCTTGGGTCGTTGGTTATCTTAATTTTACTTTTTTGTTATATCTCAAAAACAAAGCGTACTAGAAAAAAAGTAAGAATGGTTTGCAATGTCCAAACCAATCCCTTTCATATCACATGTAACTTGATATTTTTGTGTAACTTTTTTATTTTTGCCCCCTCAAAAAACCCCATATAACTCGTATAACTCGTTATCAGATTTACCTCTTAAACATACCAGTAAATTTCTCATAAGTACAAGCTATCGACTTACCAAATTTCATGCAGATCCGATCAACAGTTCTAAAGTTATGGCCCGACAAACAAACATACATAAAATACAAAATCGCCCAATTTAACTACTAGATTTTCGTTCGCTTCGCTCACTCAATCAATAATCTTGTCTCTTTCTTGAGAGTTTTAATGACGCCAAGATAATTCAAATAGTGAAAGAACTATAATAGAAACTTAGTGAGGCGTAAGCATAGGTAACAGAAATAGGTGGAAGCAAACAAATATACCTAGTAGAAGTCCGTATATATAGTACGTCGTATTTTTTTATTGGGGCCACATATTGAAAATCCTGATAGGTATGTTGCTGGTCTGGTAGCATCAATTAAACCGCACATTAAAAATGTATTCACCAAGCCGGCGGTCTTATCGCGGGTAGCTATCAGTTCCAGACAACCGATATGCTAAATTAAACTTAGAAATAATGAAAATTAAGAAGGAGCTTTCGTCTCAGAATATTTACGTTATAATAGTACCTACTACCTACTACGTCCGCTACGACTTTAGGCTACTAAATAATTTACCTTAGTTTGTATGCAGAGTGGACGCATAGTGATCGGAGGCTCATAGTTACATGGCATTCTACAGCACGAGCTTGCATTCCAAACGCATGCACCGTCGCGGACGCTCACATAACTCAAGCCTTGACCTGCATTGCTAACGAAGCCTGCAGACGAGCTCAAGATAACACAATTCACTGGCACCGTTCTTACACACGAGAGCATCGCGAAGACTTTCCAACTAGGCATAAACTACATGTTCTAAAAGATGGTGACTTCACTTCACTCATATAATGATAACTCGCTTGCCTAATCAATTTTAAACACAGATGTGAAATAGAAAATTTTCAATGTTTTTTAGAGAAAATGGAGTTTAAAAAGTTAAACCCGTTCTTTGTGAATTCAATGAAGTAACTGAATCATTTTCCAGTTTTCAGCTCTGTTTGATTAATGAAAAACAAAATATCGTGCTACCGCTAACGTACACTAACCACATAACTATAAACTCGCCGACCACGTAGTAGGTAATAAGCACTCGATGAGTAATGTTTACTCACCGAAGCAAGTTCAAATCAACTGAGAAGATACCTAAGCTCAGAAGACGAAGCAAATTCTGCCTAGGTAGATACTTCAACAATAAATGATACTTTTGCGTGATTTGTCATGCAAAGAATGTGTCATACACAATATTTATCATTCATTTTTCATTAGTCAATATTCCATCTATTGATTTGTATGAGATGAATAGTATCAACGGCTATATCCGCTCTTCATCGGAAACTTATTGTTCATTATCCGTTATAGATAGTAGATTCATACAGGAAACGAAGAACGTATATGAACGTAAATAAATATTACCCTAATATAAAGTTCATAAGTTCAGCTTTATAAGTGATATATATATAACAACTGCTGTATGTGTAGGAACTTTCCAGGAGTAGTATAGAATAACAGTAACAATGTTGTAGTTCACGAGTAGTCCTACATCCAGTAGGAAACTAATATTAGGTTGGTGTTGATGATATCGCTGGAACTTTTATTGCTGGGGGTGGAACAGTCCCCACCACACTGGAAAGCATAGGTACTTAGTCAAAATGAGAGAGTGGGACGATTCATACGACATGTGTTAAACTTATAAATGCATATCAGTAGAATAAAGAATCTTCCAAATAAGTCAGGAGATTAATGCTCATCAAAGTATTATTATGTATTCAGGCTCAAATTTGGCTTTCTTCTGATAATAAATATATGACCATACAATATGGAGTACAAGACATTGGTGACTACCCTCAAGAGCAAAACACTTACGATTTGTTAGGGGATACGCTCAACCTCTATTTTGTGTCAAAAATTACCCACACATATCTTGGTAAATGTAATGGTCACTTTTCTTATCGAAAACACTATTTGATCATTCGGCGACATTAGATCAATGTTCAGGAAGAACCCCACTAGGACAGGTCCAAAACTCACCTTGACATACCATCGTGTCTGCGACTTGCGGTGCCTGGGACGGCGGCGCTCAGCGCTCCTGTCTGCGCGCGCTGCCGGCGATCGCGTGCCGGCCAGCGCGTGGCACTTCGCCGCCAGCGCCTTGGTGCGCTCCGCCAGCGAGTGCCGCAGCTCGCCTCCCGCACACCCCCGCACCAACATACTCCCTCAACCTCCGCTGGCTTCGCTCACTGCACCCTCTTCATCGACACACATCGTATAGTCTGTTCTACTGATACTGATACGTGATACTAACGGTCACCAAAAACAGTTTTTAGGACTCCTTAAATGTCGGCTACCAACATTAACAGCAAATAAAATAATAATGGAATATTTTTATGAGTCAATTCCTAGAAAAATATGAATATCTAAGTACTTGCTGATTCACTGCAAAGTTAACTTTATAGGCATAATTACATCAAATGATAACTCCGTATTTTTGCGTCTACACTCCGCGTGAACTTTGTGATTCCTCACAATCTCATTAAACGCTTCAATTTCCTAGCTTTTTAAAAGTCTCCTAGCATTCAATATTTCAGAATTTATTATGAGATTAGTGGAAGTACCATAGAGGTTGTTACCAAATTTAGCCATTCAATGGCATAAACAAACTTACATGATGCATTGAATAAGAAGCTTGTTTTTTGACGGTACTATATGATCTTCGGTAAACATTTCAAGTTGATGTTGACGCCCTTTAGTATTATATTCCAATTTTTTTAATTCTCAACAGTTCTACCTTGTATGTCAGTCAGGACAAATGTATAAAAATAAACTTTTGCCCGCATTGGATCTGTACCTGCTTACTTACAGAGTTACCATAATAATGGTCGGAGCGGCCCACGTGTTCTTAACAAGATTAGTTGAGACGCGTACTCAAGGTCTAAGTTGACTGATAAAGTCGACTCTGTCAACGTGATATTTCAATACATTGGACAATGAATTATCAATCAATAAGTGACGATAAGATTTAAAAAAAAAATTTTTTTTGCAGAATCAGCAGAGTTTTTTTGAGTTCTATAGTGTGCCATGTCACCAACAGTTTCTGAATACCACGGCACAGGGAATCCCAGTGCGTGGTGGATGTTTATTCCACATACTGAATTGATAAAATAAAATACGTTCGACGTAGGTAATTACTATAGTCAATTTAGTTTAACTTCCTTCTTTGAACTTCCGTATTGATATTGGTATGACAAAAATACAGAGATGTAATGTTTTTTGTAGTATTTTGTTGTAAACTCATTATCCGTGTTTTATTTAATTATATAACCTTACTTCAGAAAGGCTTAAAACAGTATTTTTTAATAACTAGGCACTTTTCAATTACCTACCTAGGTATATTATTTTTAAGCTATGAAGTAAAAAAAAATAAAAAATAATACAGGGATGGTATTTGGATTGGTCTTCCGTAGCGCTTGTACAGAGGTACTTATCTCTATCATCACATCCATCGCTACAAGCAAGCACAGTAATTATGTTCGCCGAGGACAAAACACTCGTTCATTCATAATTTACATGAGAAAATACTGTATGACGAAGGTATGTAGGGACATGCATGCCTGCAAAGTATTTATAGTTCATTTTATATATATTGTGTATTGGCCAGATTGGAAACTCTATGTCAGAAAGTCACAAGACAATGAAGCGATAAAATAATAAGATAAAAACGGAGATCAAGTATATTTGCGTCACCGTGTGTGGTGGTCCATTGAGTGATATGTACGGTATGGTAGCGATGTATCAAAATATGCAATAGTTATGTATGTTGTCTTTGTTTCCTTTCCGCGAGGTCTAAGAACGAGGACGGCTCTGGCTAAGAACAGATTGACATACATATGTAAATCTCAAAACATAAGATTGAAATCGGAACCCTAAAAGTGTTGGTTTAACTAACTAAAGCAAACGGCCTTTTTTGAAGCAGTAGATACAACTAACCGTAAACAAAAACGACCATCAGCTATATAATAAATTGAAATTGGTTACATAAGCATTGAACACAATGTGCTCGTGCAGTGTAGATGCAGACTAGGTCGATAGCTAACGTTCTGACGAGGATATTGGATAATTGAGGAAGGGAGCGGCCGATGCCCAGATCTGTGACCATACGAACATACTTCAAATAAGTAACATGTATGCGCCTTGCGTAAGCTTCTTCGCAGTAACACTTGCGACAAAGCGAAAACCGGTTTGTTTATATTTACTTTTTAGGGCACCAATGTTACCAATGTAATCTAATCTTATAGCAAAAATCTTTGTCTCGAGATAATAGACAACACACAGCCTGAAACGCAGAGTAGGTAAATAATACTAAACCGCGGATGGGACATACTTAGATAATACTATTTAGGTATATTTTATTAGGGGTGTATTAAGACAGGAATTCCTGAAATTCAACCCAAAAGAGATACAGCCGGGGTAAAAGTTTGATAGATTTCCAGAAAAATTTAAATTAGGTTTTCAGGGGAAACTACATATATTAATTCGGTTACCTATATAACAATTATTTGTATTGTTAATGATGTTTTTAAACTGTGATGACATTTTGAATTCTGTATAGTAACTATTTGGTTTCAGTAATTTCAATGCGCAAATTCAACTCACACTTGGCAAATTCATTTTAATTTGACAAGATTTGGCAAAAGTGGGTAGCTAGGATAGGGTAGGTGGGTAGTAGTAATAGTAATATTTAATAGATTACAAGATATGCAGTTTCGTTGAAATACACATTCAACAATTCCGTACAGAATCTACTTAACCTAGCCAAACTTGAAACATTACTTGAATTAGTACAGACAGCATTATGTTATAAATTTGAAGTCTCACAACCAGTATTAAAATAAATAGTTATCCATGAGGATTCCCCAACTTAATAAAAAGGTGTTTCAATAAACATGGTAATATGTATACACCTTTAGAATACTCACCGTACAACAAAAATAGACGATTGAACATGCACTTTAGGTAACCGATTTTTAAAGTTGCCTCGCTATGATTATTTAACTTGAACCTGTTTAAAAACAGCAGATGGTGTTATTTTGTGAAGGGTCCCTCAGGGCTCAGACAGAATCAGATGGTGGTTTAAAGGCGACAGGTGGCAGGCGACAAGGGACCGACAATTACCTGCCAGATGCGATAGGGACAAAAAAAACTACCTGGATTTACCCTGCTTCACTTACATGATATTTATTGCATTTTGTTTAGAATTAAAAATAATAACTACCACAGATTTGATGATTAAAATATTATAGGAATCAGTTAACAAAAAAAAATAGTTATTCTTTCTGGATTTATGAAGGTAGAAGGTATGTCCCTACCTAACCAAAACGCAGTTATCAATGTAAGGTTATGCATTAACTTGGCATTGACTACAGTACTCAGAGGATAAACCTAATTGGTACCTTCCACAACCACCTAATTACCATGCAAATTGCACTTGAGTTAAAACACCGGCACCGGTTCACACAACAACACAACGCATAATCTGATCGCGAACTGAAATTCACATTCAACAAGAACCTTATCAGCGAGATAGCTAATAAGCACTATAAACACTTCACTAAAAGGAGAGCCGGAGATCGAGATTGAATTCTGGCGGGAATATTGTCAATTTACAAAGACGCATTTGGAAACAATGCCCTTCCGCACTCCGCACTGGACGCGCGGCGTCGCTCGTCCGACTGTGACTGACTGAGTCAGCTGAGCGAGCTCTGTCACACAGAGGCATCCGAAGGCAGAAATGAACTACGCAAGCGCAACATTTTCTTTGCTTTTTCCGATAAACGTCACAACAATGACGTCATGCTACACGTCACATGCTTGAATCACTATTGCAATAAGCTATATTGTCACCAATAAAACGTTTTACAAAAGTCTAGTATTATAAACTTACCGTGTCATAATTCATTCATATCAATGTTGAACCACGGAAGATAAACTAAATATCAAGATTTCAATTAATCTTTAAGAGATGGATTTCGTAGAAGGGTGCTCTACGGTGTCTACGGGCTCTACGAGAAACCTATTATCATAGAAAAGATTTCAACGCGCTTACACTCAAAAAAGGCTTTAAACATGCCTTTTACGCGATTTTAGATTTATCTGCCTAATTTTATGTATGAATACATGAGCCTAATACCTATAGTTATTTCTTACCGGTATGTACCTACTCTGACTCGGATGATTCTTATAAACTAACCCGCAATTATCAGCATTCTTATAAAAACCCTCATTTTAATCATATAGCCTATGATTACGAGGCTTTACAAAGTTAGACACACTAAGAGCTGATTTCACCATGCTCTGTTAATTACTAATCAAGGATTAACAGGCCGTTAAATCTAACCTTAGATGTCAAATGCATACATTTTGACATATTTAACGGCCCTTTAATCCTTTGTTAATCTAACAGAACAGGTGAAATCAGCTCTAAGGCCTCCAAATTATAGCTCCTCTCCTTTCAGTCGAGTGTCAAACACAACTTCAATTATAAATTGCTCACGTTGATTTGTTGTAGGTTCTTCTCCCCTTTGTAAATAAAATGTAACCTTACCCCGATTATGTATACAATTTAACCACACGGTAACTTCTTCCGTTTGTAACATAATAAGTGATTGCGGTTGATTGTCATGCCCTATCAGGCCACGCAGTAAATATTATTATTATGATAGCCTTTTATTAATCCATTAAATAAGTAAGTAAGTATTTACTTAATACTAGAAATAATATCTGAGCTATCGTGAACATATTCTAATTTTATTATAGATTGTTATATTCTCTATGCTGACATATTTACCTTTTCCGGTTCCATAATACATAACCTGTAACGTGAAAGTAGTTGCCAAAGGTCCGAAGGCCCGAAGCGTTTCACTTTCTACGTAAAAATGCGATGTCGAATTACACTACACGCACCACGCTAAATACTCGTACCACGTAGCGTAGTATGGTATGATTATCCACGCGAATTTCAAATTGAGCCTATCTACAAATAATTGAGATTAAAACTTGCCGGTAATTTTTTTATACTATTTTTTTCGTGGAGCAAGCAAGTCACGCACGATAGAATGATGCACTGCCCTGCGTCCGTCAACTTGAGGTATACTGATGTTAAGGGCCGGTTTCACCATGCTATGTTAGTTACTAATCAAGGATTAAAAGACCGTTAAATCTAACCTTAGCTGTCAAACGCGTACATTTTGACATATTTAACGGCCCTATAATCCTTTGTTAATCTAATAGAGCATGGTGAAATCGGCCCTAAGTCTCATCTGCCTAGTTGACGCTTACCGCTTAACATGTTCTTGTTCTAACAGCAATAAGTTTATAGAAATAGACATTTAAATACGTTCAAACTTGCTATAGGTACTATCTTGATGAGCGAAGCTAATCCTTTCACCACAATGTTAGTAAGAACTACTGAACTAGTAACAAGACAAAAAGAAGATAATATTTCTCAATCACCTTGGACGAATCGGTATTTTATGTTTGTTGTACGAGTTTAATAGGATAAAAAAAATAAGTACCTACTACAAAAATATGCAGAAAGGGCGTTGTTCATATGATGTATTCAAAGCGAATTTTATTCTAAACAGCAGTTGATAAAAGCAAAATACATTATAAAAAAAGTAATGATTTTTTCCTATGTCCTTTTTACCTGCGAAGGAATATATGAGATAGAACGTATGGATGTACTGAAGTCCTTGCACTCCTGTAAGAGTGCAAGTACCTACTCCACGTACTCTACTCCAGTGCATCTGTAAATTCTATAGGATCCATTTTAAAATTCGTTATAATCTGTAATTCTGAACATCCCTAACGAAACAGCCACTTTGTCTTGTTGACATTCGGAGTAACTTTGCATCATCATCATCATTATGATTCATCATCAGCCTAAAGAAGTCCACTGCTGGACATAGGCCTCCCCTATACATTTCCAGGAAGAACGATTCCGAGCCCTCTCCATCCACCGACTACCCGCGATCCTAACAATGTCGTCAGTCCATCGGGTGGGAGGGCGTCCCACGCTTCGTTTTCCTGTTCGTGGTCGCCATTCGAGAACCTTTATTCCCCATCGGTTATCAGTCCTTCGAGCTATATGACCTGCCCATTGCCACTTCAACCTGCTGATTCTGCGAGCTATGTCGGCTACCTTGGTTCTCCTACGGATTTCCTCATTTCTGATTCTATCTCGTAGTGAAACTCCCTCATAGCTCTCTCCATAGCCCGTTGAGCGACTTTGAGCTTATTGATGAGGCCAATAGTGAGCGACCACGTCTCAGTTCCATACGTCATCACTGGCAACACACACTGGTTGAAGACTTTCGTCTTGAGGCTCTGCGGTATCTGTGACGAGAAGATGCGGCGTAACTTCCCGAACGCTGCCCATCCGAGTTGGATTCGTCGGCTGACCTCTTTATCGAAGTTGGACCTACCTAGTTGGATCGTCTGACCCAGATACACATAGTGGTCTACAACTTCGATGATATCGCTCCCAACATATACCGGCACGCGTGCGACATGAGCGTTAGACATGATTTTCGTCTTGCTCATGTTCATCTTAAGACCCACCTGTTGGGAGACAATATCGAGGTCTCTGAGCATCGTGCCTAGATCTTCCAGCGATTCCGCCATTATGACTATGTCGTCGGCAAATCGAAGGTGAGTGATGTATTCGCCATTGACGTTGATGCCATACCTTTTCCAGGACAGCAGCTTGAAAACATCCTCTAGTGCCGAGGTGAACAGTTTCGGAGAAATTACATCTCCCTGCACACCCCTTTTTGCAGTTGGATAGGATCCGTGCTTTGGTCCTGGAGTCGGATAGACATCGTGGCTTTACTGTATAGACTTTACTGTATTTCAACACTTCGATATACCGATAGTCAATTTGACATCGCTGGAGTGACCTTAGGACTGCCCAGGTTTCGACTGAATCAAAGGCTTTCTCATAGTCCACAAACGCTAAACAAAGTGGCTGGTTATACTCTTCGGTTTTCTGTATAACCTGCCGGAGCGTGTGGATGTGGTCTATGGTGCTAAAGCCTTTTCGGAACCCGGCTTGTTCGGGAGGCTGGAAGTCGTCAAACCTACGAGCGAGACGATTGGTAACTACTCTCGAAAACAGCTTAAAGACATGGCTTAGCAGCGAGATGGGCCTATAATTCTTTAAGAGGGTGTTATCACCTTTCTTAAAGAAAAGTACCACCACGCTCCTGCCCCATGCCTCTGGCGTCGTACCCTCGGAGATAACAGAATTGAATAACTTCTGAAGGACTTTAAGTAACGGCGTTCCGCCCGCTTTTAGAAGCTCTGTCGTTATTCCGTCTTCTCCCGGTGCCTTGTTGTTCTTAAGCTGCTTGAGAGCCGTTCGGATCTCGTATAGGCTGACGTCCGGGATGTCTTCCGTGTAGTGTCGAGTTAAACGGGCTCTTGTATCGCTAGTCGTGCTTGCAGCAGGACTTTGCGATGAGGTGTATAATTGTCCATAGAACTTCTCGAGCTCTCTTAAAACTTCCGGCTTCGAGGAAACGATACTGCCACTATCAGTCTTCAGTTTTGTCAACTGACTTTGCCCAATAGACAGATCTCTTGCGAACACTTTCGAGCCTTTGTTGCGCTCTATCGCGTTTTTAATACAATTTGTATTAAAAAGCCGCAAGTCGTGTCGCATGGACTTGGAGATCTGTTTATTGTATATCGACATGTCCACTGAAGACTGCAGTCTCATTTCGCTGCGATCTGCTAGGAGTTTCAGAGTGTGCTCAGAGAGTTTTTGGGGTCTATTTTTGCGTTGAGTCTTATAGTACTCAGACCCAACATCTTGGACAATTTCCACCAGCCCGTTGTTTAAATCGTCCACAGTTTCGCATTCGGTGAGGCATTGGAAGCGATTTTCGAGTTCCAACTGAAAGCTCTCGGGGTTTTGGATTTGAACAGGACTTGGGCGAAGAGTAGACTTCATCAGACGGGACAGTTCAAGCTTAACATTGATATTCAATGAGCCTTTACCATGCGGTGATCACTTCCGGTTTTTACCCTGTTGATCACAGAGACATCATTGAATATATGCTTCTTGGTCGTCAAAATGAAGTCTATCTCGCGTTTGTGTCCACCGGGGTGAAGCCACGTCCATTTCCTAGACGACCGCTTTTTGAAAAAAGAGTTCATCATGAAGAGTCCCTCTTTCTCCATAAAGTCAGCCAATCGCTGACCCCGTTGGTTCCGCTGTCCAAATCCAATTTGCCCCACTCTCAGTTCATCGCCGTTCCTCATGCCTAGCCGCGCGTTGAAGTCCCCCATCACAACCGTAAAGTGTGTTTTCGAGGCTTGTATGGCATTTGAAATGTCATCATACATAGCCTCCACTTCCTCGTCCGGGCGTTTTGAGTGAGGGGCGTATACCTGTATGACCTTAAGCGAATACCGTTTGGTGATTCTGAGTATAAGGTATATCACCCTGCTCGAAACGCTTTCGACCTTTACAATGTTGTTGACAAGGGACTTGTGAACGAGAAACCCGACACCGTGCTGGGACAGCTGATCTCCCTCCCGGTAGTACAATAAGTTGCCGGAATTCAGAATTATCGTGTCCTCCCCCTCTCTTCGGACTTCTGATAATCCTATGATATCCCAGCGCAACTTACTAACCACTTCTTCCAGCTCTATCAACTTCTCGTCAGACCTCAATGTGCGCGCGTTATATGTTGCCAGGGCCAAGGGTCGTTTTTGGGAGTGGTAGGAGTGGTCCCTGTTCCGCCGTTACCACCGACACCTGTGCCAGGAATAACGGAACTGCCGGGGACTGGGGGCCGTCTATCTATCGTGTTCATCATTGGGGGGGGGGGTTTGCCATAGTCACTACGCTTGGCAGGCGGATTGGTGACCGCAGTGTTGATGATGTTTACTCTGGAAATGCTGCTGCCCATTTCCTGGTGTGTTCCCTTAGTCGCCTTTTACGACATCCACGGGAGGTGATGGAGGGGTCCAATTCTATGCCGGGACCACATTATACCATTATGTGGTCTATTTACACTCTATATTTATAATAATAACTAGTGGCTTCCCGCGGCTTCGCACGCGTTGAAGTGGTGAGCCGTAATTGAGCCACAAACAACCAAACATCGTAACTTTCGCATTGCTTTGTATATTATTAGGGTAGGATACCTACGCAGGTACAGGAGATACCTATAGGCGTACATTACCTATATTAGGTAGGTAGGTAGGTATAGGTACTGAGTTTAGCACAAACATGACAAATACAACAAAGACAACAAAGACAACCTTACACGGAAAATATGTACTTATTTGATCCTAGTTTCTACCCCAAGAACAAACGAAACGAAACAGCTTCACGACTTTGATCCCCAGGCACGGTAGGTACTCTAAGATCTCTTCGTACCAACTCAAGATTCCCGTTTTAGAATGTCCCTTACAAACATTGATGCCTTGCCTTTTTACTTGAGCGCGACGAAGGAGGGTAACGTTTTAGGGGTTGTTTTCGAAAATCAAACTGTCTTTTTGTTATTTATCCACAGAACACATTTTCTTTTAGTTTGAAGTTAATTACACTACGCTTTAAAAATCTCCCATACAAACCTTGAAACTTTGTCAGTCTTTTGCACCCTTTGCAGGGGTGGTTTTAAAATATTGAAAACGTGATTTTAAATTATTTATTGTGGAGTATATTTACTTCAAGTTTGAAATCAATAGCACTACTCGTTAAAAATCTCCCATACTAACTTTTACAGTCATTTGCACCTTTTACAGGGGTAATTATCAAAAGTTAAAAGCGTCATTCTTAATTATTTATTTCTTAGTATATTTACCTCAAGTTTTAAAACAATCGCACCACGCGTAAAAAAACTCCCATACAAACTTTGACATCCCTTTGCACACTTATTAAGGGTAGTTTTAAAAAACTAAGAATGCCTTTCCTGTTTTTTAGCCTTGGAGTAAATCTACTTCAAGTTTCAAGTTTGTAGGTTCAAGGAATACTATTTTTCATGCAAACGTTTTCAACCCTTTATACATCCTTAGAGGTTGAATTTCCAAAAATCCCTTCTTAAATACACCTCTACGTCATAAGACCTATATACACTTCAAATTTCAAGTCTCTAGGACCAGCGGTCAAAAACCTCCCATACAAACTTTTACATCCATTTGCACACTTATTAAGGGTAGTTCTAAAAAACTAAAAATGCCTTTCCTATTTTTTGCCTTGGAGTGCATGTACTCCAAGTTTCAAGTTTGTAGGTTCAAGGAATACTATTTTTCATGCAAACGTTTTCAACCCTTTTACACCCTTAGGGGTTGAATTTCCAAAAACCTCTGCTTAGTACACCTTTACGCCATAAGACCTATGTACTCTTCAACTTTCAAGTCTCTAGGACCAGCGGTCAAAAAACTCCCATACAAACTTTTACATCCCTTTGCACACTTATCAAGGGTAGTTTAAAAAAACTAAAAATGCCTTTCTATTTATAATATAAATACTCCAAGTTTCAAGTTTGTAGGTTCAAGGAATACAATTTCTCATACAAACGTTTTCATCCCTTTTTACACCCTTAGGGGTTGAATTTCCAAAAATCCCTCCTTAGTACACCTCTACGCCATAAGACCTATGTATTCTTCAAATTTCAAGTCTCTAGGACCAGCGGTCAAAAAACTCCCATACATACTTTTACATCCCTTAGCACACTTATTAAGGGTAGTTTTAAAAAACTAAAAATGTATTTCCTATTTTTTTGTCTTGAAGTATATGTACTCCAAGTTTCAAGTTTGTAGGTTCAAGGAATAAAATTTTTCATACAAACGTTTTCATCCCTTTTTACACCCTTAGGGGTTGAATTTCCAAAAATCCCTTCTTAGTACACCTCTACGCCATAAGACCTATGTATTCTTCAAATTTCAAGTCTCTAGGACCAGCGGTCAAAAAACTCCCATACATACTTTTACATCCCTTAGCACACTTATTAAGGGTAGTTTTAAAAAACTAAAAATGTATTTCCTATTTTTTTGTCTTGAAGTATATGTACTCCAAGTTTCAAGTTTGTAGGTTCAAGGAATACAATTTTTCATACAAACGTTTTCATCCCTTTTTACACCCTTAGGGGTTGAATTTCCAAAAATCCCTTCTTAGTACACCTCTACGCCATAAGACCTATGTACTCCTCAAATTTCAAGTCTCTAGGACCAGCGGTTTAGGCTGTGCGTTGTCTATATGTCAGTCAGTCAGTCAGTCAGTCAGTCAGTCAGTCAGGACTTTGATTCTTATAGTATTAGAGATTATAAATATTTTTGCTCATTTTTTACACAGCGCTCAAAACTAAGAAGATATTTTGTAATCTTCTGTAACTCTTCTCTATATAAAATCGATTGCTGTTCGTTTGTCTCGCTAAAACTCGAGAACGGCTGGGCCGATTTAGCTGATTTTGAAATGTTTGTCGTAGTCCAGAGAAGGTTTAAACGGTGAGAATATATGGAAAAATTGCGAGGAAGATGTAAAAACAACAATTTCATTTTCCTATATAAACTGTTCTACCTAAATGTACTACCTAAAGCGAAGGGATAGTTTCTATGTCGTTAGGATAGTACGATAGTACGTAGTAGATACGAAGTACACCGGGTCATCTAGTATGTACCACATAAATATTTAAATACATTTGTTTAATACCGATATAAAACTACTGCTCAGTTGAAATTGGAGTGCCAATGTGCACTGGGAATTGTAAACAATGGTATGGAATTGGAGCTAAGTATTTACGTAAAGGCTTCTAGTCCCACGCGTGCTTTCGACACTATGTAGATAAAGATAATAGTATATAGATACCTAGCAGGTAGACCACTATTTTGTAACATAAGTTATGCTGCAGTTATTTATCGGTTGAGCGAGCAAAGCGAAATCTCAATCTGTGAAGTGATTACTAGAGTGATTATTACGTTTGGATACTTTATTATTGCACATACCTACTTTTATTAATTTTACATACCCGTAAAGTCTGTAAATTTATGTTTGTCAACGTACGCTATTTCGACTTCAAACTATACTCGGTACAGTCTGCAATGAAAGCTGATTAACATAACTTACAACTCATGTTGGTTAAATCATGAATAACTTATTTAGATAGACAGCCTTCACAGCTTGGTTGGTAGTAGCTCTGCCTTCTGCGCCGTAGGCCGTGGGTTCGATCCCCACCGAGAACAAACATTTGTGTGATGAACATAGATGTTTGTTCTCCGTCTGGGTGTTATTTACAAAAAAAAGTATATATGTATGTATTATTTATATCAGCTATCTGGTTCCCATATTACAAGCTTTGGCTTAGTTTGAGGCTAGATAGTACTGTGTGGAAAGTTCACCAGTTTTTTTTTTTTTAACTTTTGAAGATTTTTATTCATAATAATTAATTACCTACCACTGTTCACAGTTACCATTTATACAAATAAAGTACCTAAATAAAAGTTTTTTTTTAAACTCAATAACTGTACTTAAAAAATCGCATTCTAATCAAAAAAATTGTGGTCAATATTTTTTTATGTTAGTAAAGTCTCTCTGAAACTGGTGTGGTGACAACCGCGGGAAAACAAATTCTTCCAAGCCGGACGAAAACGCGCACGATGAACCACTAATATTAAGTGGTTTTTAAAAATTCATTGTTTACTTAAGTTACTAATGTAATATGGTATTTAAGTAGGTGGTTACATAGCGTCATCGCTTATTTCATTATTGATAAAGTATGTTTTGTGTAAGTAGGTATAATAGGTACCTCTATGTAACGTATTTTCCTGTTGTGTTCGTTGTTTTGGAAACCAATAATACCTAATTGTTGTTTTACAAACATAAAATTATTATTAATTTTGTGCCTAATTTTTATTGTTTTAAATTAAACAATAATTATGTTATTTGATTGTATGAAGGTACAATCATAATAAGACAACCACCACTATTTTTAGACAAGTATACTTATAAAACTACCTACCTACCTTTATAGGGGACTTAAATATACATAAACAAAGGAACACAGGAATCCCGGCACTGCACTGCTCTTATTGATTGAGTGAGCGAAGCGAACGAAAATCTTACCGTTAACTTGCGCGGTTGGGCATTTTATGTATGTAAATATGTATACATATGTAAATATGTACATATGTATGTTTGTCGGGTCTTAGGTAACTTTAGAACCGTTTATCCGATCTGCACGAAATTTGGTAGGTCAAATTTGGTAGGTAGGGTCATTGTGCTAGATAGCGGCCTCTTAGTGCTCCCGTCGACTTTAGGGCTTCAGAAAAAAATAATACAATCCTAATTTACCTGTTCTAATGATGCAGTATGATAGCCTATATAATGAAGTTTATTTTTAATGTACTGTTTAGTGCTAGAAGCTTATAGTTATTTTTATTTTTAATTAAATCCGGAAAAATGCCAAAAATTCAGTTTTCGGCCACAAATTTCAGTTTTCGGCCATGGAGTCTTCTGTTTTCGGCCACCTTATAAAGACGGATTTTAAATGAATTTTTAAATCTAAAGTAACATAAAATCAACGTTTTTTTGTGGGTTTAACAGTATTTTTATTATGTACCTATATACAAAATTACAATCAACATAATACCGGATTTTGAAACATTTTGTCACACACTAGATAAATATTTTCGAAACAATATCAACTAAGTTTAACTTTATTATTTCTTAGGTAACAGTTTAGCTATAGCGTACCGACTTATCAAAAGAATCATCATCAAAGAATCATTAACTCAGGCGCAAAAACAAAAGACATTCGTGACAAAAAAATATCGTTAAAAGAATTTTGTCGCCACTATGGAATTCTAATGTGTACCATACAAGACAGAATTGCCGGAAAAACGGCGGATAGTATTAAAAATCTAGGACCCGATCCAGTACTAACCCACAGAGGTGAAAAAGAAATGGTGGAATGGCTTATCAACCTGGCAAAGTGTGGTTTTCCTTTGAAAAAGCAGAACTTCTCGACACAGTTCAGAAAGTTATTCAAGATACAGACAGGTATACCTAATAACTTGAGATTGAAGATACTTGCCCAGGGAAAACTTGGTTTAAAAAAATTATGAATAGAAACCCAGAAATTTCCCAAATAACAAGGAATAAACAAGGCGAGAGCACGGGTAACAGAAGAATCAATCTGACTATGGTCTCGTAAACTTCTCGTGTTTCTTACAGAGTCGAATAACCAAGATATACTGGAATCTCCAGAACGCATATTTAATGGCGATGAAAGTAGGTTTGCCTTTTGTCCAAAAACTGGCAAAGTTCTTGGGCCAAGAGGGTACCGGAACCTTATGAAATAAAGGCTGGCAAACCATGAAGAATAATGCCCATTTGCACGCACAAAGCAGCTACTGGCGGTGGCATAACTGTGCGTTTGCATTGAAAGTCACCAGAACAGAAGGTTCCAGCACCCTCTTGGCTCAAGAACTTCGCCAGTGTTTGGACATAAGGCAAACCCACTTTCATCGCCATTAAATATGCGTTCCGGAGATTCCAGTACGTCTAAGTTATTTGACTCTGTAAGAAACACGATAACTTCAAGGAACCAAATTCTGATAAATTCTTCTGTTACCCGTGCTCTCGTCTTGTTTATTTCTTGTTTCTTTCAAGTTATTAGGTATACCTGTATCTTTAATAACTTTCTGAACCGTGTCGAGAAGTTCGGCTTATTTCAAAGAAAACCCAAACTTTGCAAGGTTGATAAGCCATTCCACTATTTCTTTTTCACCTCCGTGGGTTGGTACTGGATCAGGTCTTGGATTTTTTATGCTATCAGTCGTTCTTCCGGCAAATCTGTCTTGTACGGTACACCTAGGAATTCCATAGTGGCGACAAACTTCTCTTATCGACATCTTTTGCCTGAGTTAATGATTCTTTCGAATATTGAGTTCGTACATTTCTTTTTTTCTTTATCTTCTCCACAGCCGTCGGAGGAGAATACACCTGAAGAAAATAATAGATTAAATTAAAGAAGAAAATAAATAATTAGATTTATTTTCAAAATAAAATTATTACTTATCTCAAAAAGATAAAAAATATACAAACATTTTTGCTTTAAGGCCGAAAACTAACAGCGACATTCAGTTAGTGGCCACATGATTTCAATACAATTGTCGGTCATGCCGAAAACTGAGGTGCCATTTTATCTATGGTTGGGTTTTCGGCCACCCCCAAAGTAGTCATTACTATTACTCCTTTTTCATTATGAATGCCACATAATTTGACGGCCGAGAACTAATGGCTAGGATCTTCACATATGTTGCTATCGTAAAACAAAGAGTTGTGAGCTAAACCCTTGAACCAATTGAGTAAAAGAGACAAAAGTGTAGACGACTCGATGTACTACATACCGGCCCTTAGGCCGAAAACTAAACTTTTGAAAAAATTCATATGTTGGATCGCGGCCCCCATATTAATTGTTATTCTATACAATATTTTGCAAAAATAATGTTAGTAGTATGTTGGCAATTAAGTTTTGAAGTGACTTAAATGCCTATCAACAATGTTTGCTTAGAAAAACAACACATAACTTACCTTGGAGTGAAAGGCGCGTCACTATTTTTTTCCTAATTTCCGCACGCTGCGATACCCGCGATGACCGCCGCCGATCTGAATAATTCGCTAGAAATCACTCGTAGCTTGTTTCCGACCAAAAATGTTGTCAAAAACAAAGCAACTAATTTCAGATGTCTTGATAAAAAAATCTTTCAGATATTGCATTTCAAAACGATAATATCTTAATTTTACTGCATCAAGTACGCGTAAAGGCCGAAAACTGAAGGCGGCCGGCAAACCGGCTCACATACCCTACCTAATAGGATGTAAGTACGTGGGAAATTTATATGTAGGTATTTATATATGAATTAATTCGGACAAGAGGTTCTTGAGCAAAAAATAATGTTACACAAATACCTATACCTACCAAGTGAGGTGCCTTATGAAAGGGTTCTGTTTGTAGGTCCCAATACCTACCATTTTTATTTTTATTCTAGGACGTGTACACAAACATGTATGATTTTAGAGATACGTAATTGCTTGCTCCAAGTTAGGGGTTGACCTCTGCCAAATATCGTACCTATTTGGTATCAATGTAAGACATCACGAGATCTCTTCGGAGGAGATTTCGGGAGGAGTTTTATCACCCTTTTTACAGCCTGTATTTTTTATTTAAGGGGAGGTAGGTAATACGTTCCTTTGTAGCATTCTATAGAAGCATAGGTAACTCATACAGAAACCTTACACTGGTACCTAATTGTTTTGCCTATACCATAACAACCTACGCAATCTTATTTTAGTATACCTTTTGACGTAATGTATCATCTCTATAAATAGCCCAATTGAAGATCGATTCCGTTTAAGTTGAAGTCGTCTAAGAAGATGACTTCATTTCATAATACAATGACAATGAAGTCAGTTAGAGGTAGATATTAGCGAAACTCGCTTACATATTTAAGAATTTTACTAGATCCTTGTAAGTATTCCAATGTAAAAATATGTGTGGAAATCTAAAAGTGATATTACCAAGCTCTCGGCATCCTGGTTCATCTTTTTCCACGCATGGTTCGCGTAGAGGACCCGCGCTCCGGCGGCAGCAGGCTACGCACCAGGTAGGCTCAGGCACAGGACCATCACAGCACTATAACAACACGCCACATTCCATCACTGCATCCGCGTCCAAATCAACATATGATCGGTTCGGCCGGTCTCTCTGACGTCACACGCTTTCTCACAACTCCACAAGGTTGCACTGCACTGCGAAGTGTAAGTACCATAGGCTTGAACTGGCCGAATAAATAAACAAACTCAAATCGTCTTCACTGCACAAATTGATCCGTTTCACCTGATCGTTCAGGTAGTATTGTGCTAGGTTTGGTAGCATATGGGGAAATTGTGAGGAGTG
The DNA here is from genome assembly GCA_932294275.1 of Chloroclysta siterata. Classification (NCBI taxonomy): domain Eukaryota; kingdom Metazoa; phylum Arthropoda; class Insecta; order Lepidoptera; family Geometridae; genus Chloroclysta; species Chloroclysta siterata. The sequence goes on along the minus strand of OW028600.1, from coordinate 12,510,334 downwards.
ACGCAGGTAACGACTTTCGCGCACGAACTGAATGAACCACGTCCGCGTCGTGGCACCGCGGCTGCTCGCGCCTCGCGCGCTCCATCCATACCTACCTACGTAACGGCACCGAGGCCCCCTCGCCGCACCGCACCGCTGCCCGCGCGCCGCCTTCACCACCCTTGCGCTTGCGCCTCCACCTACCCCGGTGGATCAACTTAAACCCGGATTTAAAACGCAGACAACCATCAGCTTCCCATTTCAACATTTTTGAAGATAAGTATAAAATGACTGAAGGTAGTTATGAAAAATCGCAAACAACAAAGTTTCGGAGAATACCATTACAAGTTCAACAAACTTGATCCAAACAAGATTTTTTGTCAAATAATTTTGGTCAGGCTTTTTTCATTGGCATGTTGCGAAACATTATTCAAATGCATCTTATCTTCCAGACGAGCTTCCACGACTCCACACGAGCCTCTGAACTTCTGAGTTTTTTTTTATACAACTAGCTGATGGAAACAAGCAATGTTAAGTGGCCCACCTAATGTTAAGTGGTAACCATCACCTATAACAAAGCATTGTCTCGTAAGTCACGCATGATAGGAACGTACCCTACGATGCACTGCCCTGCGTCCATCACTTGAGGCATACAGATGTTAAGGGGCTGACAACTATCAAACAACTTCTCGCTCGCACGTTTCGACATGTTGAAAGATATAAAATCACTAAACTAATTTTCGAAAAATCGCAATCAACCATTTTGTGTGTAATCACATTGCACACAGTTAAGTAAAAATTTCATTTTGATCGATACAAGTTTTCCTACTTAAAAGTTTGCTTATGTACGAAAACTAGTAAAGTAAACTTTTGAGTAGGAAAACAATTGATCAGACGAGCAACCGTCAACGACTACTCGAATAGATCGTTCCCTCAGAAAGTCTTCAAGCCAAGAACAGAATTGGACTGGTAGTCCGCATGCAGAAAGCTTGCCAATAAGGCTAGCGTGCCAAACCCTGTAATTTTATTTATTTTCATAAAACTAAGTAAAATCTGAATTTGAGTAAACAATTATGAACAAAGGTGGAATGCGCGTTTCACGTGCTTTTATTTATTTCAGGCGCTTTTTTTTAATCATAAAGCCTGCATGTTCATACAGTGTTCGTGATCTCTTTGGTGATCGGCACTTTTACTCAATATGCACATTCCAAATTCAAATCACTTTACCGCCCTTGGGATCAAAGTGCTATTTTGCTCCCTGTTTTCGAAGAGCAAACTATCTCTTTTCGAATTGATGTGATAAAAAAGAAGTTATAGTAGGTAACATAACTACAATAGATAGACATGTGTCGCTAAATATTTGTAGATATTGATAAGTTCTTTATTATTGTAGAACATTTTTTTGTTCTATCGTCAATAGTACAACGCAGAGCATGCGATTAAAGACATTTTATGGGCAATTTTTTTACACCTTGGGTTACATTATTGAAATTTCAGTAGGGATCTCTAATTTTGTTGAGTAATAATATGTTACTTAAAGTTAGTTAAATGTGTTACTCGGGGATAATGAAGCATTCTAATGGTGAAAGAGTTTTTGAAATCGGACCAGTAGTTTTTGCCTATTCATTACATACAAAAATACAAACATACTAAAATACAAATCTTTCCTCTGAAATATTATTAATTAGTGTAGATGATTATTTTATGAATTACAAATCTTTCCTCTCTATAATATTAGTGTACTTAAATGCAATAGGGTTCATAATTATTATATTGCCCTATATTAATTTGGTTTCCAATGAACTATTTTTTTATATATTTCTCTTTTGGGGTCTATGTAGCGATCAGTCGTCGTCGTTAAAATACGAGCATAAAATAACAAATACCAAGGTTATTACAAGAATAACTTGAGCTATCTACAAACTGTTACAAACGATCTAAAGATAGCAACTTATAATGTAATGTACGTATTTGATTTATTCTGTAGCTTGCCAGATTTTTTGGCCAGTGTGTATCAGAACCGCCATTTTCAGATGGTCACCCTATCTGTCTGTCTTTCAATCAGTGGTGCCATATTAGAATATTTTACTCTAGATTTAAAGTATACAGAGTAATTTTAAGGGTATGAATTTAGTTAGGTATTTTTTGGGGTAGCCCGATGCAGAACCATTCGCAAATATTTCTAAACTTGCGTTGTCTCTTTTATCAGCACCAATATTATCTAATGCCGCTGTAGAAAGAGCATTTTCGGTTAATGCTATTGTCAAGTCTGAACTTAGAAATAGATTGTCCCTCAATATAGTTCAAAATATAATATGTTTAAAAACAATTTAAAGATTTTTCATAAATAGTGTAGTTTACACACGACAAAAACCATGTTGGATAGATTTAATAACAGCAAGTATGATAAAAAGAAGCGATGACGCTGAGGAAACTGGAAGTTGTAAATATTTTATAATAAAATTTACTATAAATGAAAATTTCATTCATCTGTAATTTCCCCTACACTTTTAGAGTAAAATATAAAATGCAGTAAGTATGCTTAGGTCAATTTGTAGTAATTATATTACTTTAGGGTATTTTTTCCATATTCACACCAAATTTAAGGTAAATTTGACCAAGCATAGGGTAAAGTGAAATTAAGAACTGGCAACACTGCTTTCAATCTGTCTTTTCTTTCGTTAGTTAGTTCGAGTTCGAGTCGTAGATCGAGGTCAAATAAATAAAGTCTTCTCTCTTGCATAGGTATTTTGTTTTGTTTCAGATTTCAGGCTGTTTATCTTACTAAAATAATCGCCAACTAGCCGAACTCTGCCGAATATTTTAACAATTTCACATTTGGTAAGAATTGCAAAAACTTAGGGGTTATTATGTCCGCTGCTGCCGTTCCTGATGAAGGATCAACATCGGAGAATTCCTTGATACCAGAGTCAACTAGAAGTAATTTGAAAAGAAGAGTCAGTGATTCTCAAAATAATGAAGAAACTGTTCAAAATGAGGCCAAAATAGCTAAGCACAGCAGTATTGTTGCAGCCCATTACAATCATCTTGAAGAGAAAGGTCTTGAAGAACGCTACAACTCGCCTATATTTTACCTGCGAAACTTTAATAACTGGGTCAAGAGTGTTCTCATTCAAGAATACACGGATAAAATTCGAGAAAAGGATTATGGAAGACGTATTAGAGTACTTGATATCTGCTGCGGGAAAGGTGGAGACATAAGTAAATGGCAAAAAGCTAGGATTGATCGTGTTATATTTGCTGATATTGCAGAAGTGTCTGTGCAGCAGTGTGAGAAGCGCTATGAAGATCTACTTAGGCGCTGTGGTCGCCTTTTTACTGCTGAATTTATTGCTGCTGATTGTACTAAAGATACACTCCGAGATAAATACACAGATCCATCAATTAACTTTGACCTTGTCAGCTGCCAGTTTGGTTTCCATTATTGTTTTGAAAGTTTGGCTCAAGCAAGGCGCATGCTGACAAATATTTCAGAGTGCTTAAAACCTGATGGGCATTTCTTTGGAACCATACCAGATGCCTACGAGATAGTGTCACGAGCTCAGAAGTCCTCTGATTGGTCATTTGGTAACAGGATATTCAATATAAAGTTGTTGTTTGATCCAAAAGATGGATATCCCCTATTTGGGGGGAAATATGACTTCAACTTGGAAGGTGTAGTGAATTGCCCAGAGTTTCTAGTAAACTTTGAAGTTCTGGAAAAACTGGCATTGGAATATGGTTTAGAGTTGGTATACAAAGCAAGGTTTTCAGAATTTTTTCAAGAACATTCTGGAAAGCATAAGCAACTGCTTCAAAGAATAAAATGCTTTGAAAGCTTTCCAGCTCTCCCTGGTAAGAAACTAATGGGAGAAGAATCGGAATATGAACATGCTAGACTGTTTTGGGAAAGCAAAGAGAAAAAGACTGAACATGATCACATTGGCACAATGAGTCAATGTGAATGGGAAGTAGCAAGTAAGTAAATAAAATAATTATTTGTTATCTTATTTTATTCTGATATATCTATGCGACATAACTGACTAATGACTGATGTACTGAGATATACCCACCTGATGTTAAGTTGTAACCATCACCTATAACAAAGCATTGCCTCCCAAGTCATGCACATTAGGAATATGCCCTATGATGCACTGCCCTCCGTTCATTATTTTAAATAGATGCATCATAACAATAATTGTATTCTTCTATAACAATGATTTTAATATTTTTGTTACAGCTATTTACATGGTGTTTGCTTTCAAGAAGTTTAAAGGCATAATGGATGCAAATGGCAAGACTGTGTATAAAAAACCTATGACAAATAAATAACCAGTGATTTCAAGACCTGTGAACTTTTGTCATTAGTGAACTGTTCACACTGTGTTAAATTTATTCACTATTTATATTAAATAGGTATATTGTGAAAGTATTTTGAAACCCTGATTAAATATTGCGTAAGATTTGTTATACATTGATTGATTTACTACATACAATAAAGAAACCATACATACTATCCTCCCTAGCTAGACAAATGTTATAGAAGTTGCTAACTTTTCATTGACCTCATAGCCATGTTGTCTGTATAGATTATTGAATTATTATTAACCATGTGGCCAAACACCTAGGAGCCTGGTTAGTATGCCAATATTTAGTAATAGAATAACAATTAATGAATAGGTACCTAGTACAATTGAGTTTCCCAATGGGTAGCGATGGGAAATGATACTTACATAATACTAAATATAATTTTAAAAAGTTTCTCAATTGATTAGCCGTGGGTAGAAGGAGTCAGACGTACGCGTCTGGAGCGGCTCATACCGTCGTGAGTACGTCAGTACCGGCTCTATTTCTTTTGGAGCGGCTCAAAAGCTCCCATGCTAGCCTAATATAAATTTTATTCCTAGGTAGATAGGGTCTATATTAGAAAAAAGATATCCAGATCAAAAATTTTGCTAAAAGAATTTGAATTGTTTCGTCTAGATAATAAGATCTAATTTCCAATGCTGCATTTTTGGAGCCGCTCATCTGTGGAGCGGTTCTCAGGTCTACTCATAAAATGTGATTCACAACTCAAACGGTTCAAAGATTGGTTTTATGATAAACAGAACCCTGAACCGTTCGAGTAAAATATTTGTTTTGATTCATTGAGAGGTTCAATACGTACTCGAACAGTTGAATCGTTTAAAGTAATATCTGCGCGGGTGAGTGAGTGGAGTTAGGATGAATTGAAGGAATAGGGTTATTTTTAGAAAAGCATGTTTTTAAATGGTATGGGTTACGAATTTGAATTATTAACTTGAGTTGTTTTAGCAACAGCCCGTGGATGCGCTCGCGTGTTAGCATACAGATTTAAGGATATTTTGCGTTCTAGGCTCGTCTTATTTTGCATAAATATTTTCCGTTTTATCGTTTAATCAAGTAAGGTTCATTTTGAATAGTAGAACTTTTACTTTATTTTTTTTTCATTCCGTCGTTCATTGTTAGCAATATTTATTAGTTATTGCTAACATACAAATTCAAGGATTTTTTCCTGTTTATTTTCCTTTTAGGACTCGTTTATTTTTCTACAAAATAATTTTTATAGTAGTATTTTTTTGTTTTGGCGTCTAGTCCTTTTGCCAAGTCTTATCGGTGCTTGCTTGGAGTCTTTGAAGGTACCATGAAAATAAATTGGCCCTGAAATTCTGAACCGTTTGAACCGCGGTTCGGCTCCGGCTCGAGACTGTAAATGAGCTGATGCGCTGCAGATCATGTTTTTTGAGTGAGTTACCCATGGCTACAATTGATCCCTAGATGCCGTTGGTTGTGCGTACATGAAAATAAAGTTTTCTTTCAATCGATTGATTGGTTCGGCCGGCACGGATATCATTTAAAATGCATTCTCTATTTTAATACCTACTCACTCCCGCCATCTAGGATGGTTTGTGGAAATAAATCATTTTTCCTGATCCTGTTGACGGGCATTTTTAGTAGAGTCTGGAATGGCGCATGCGAGATTGTCATGCATGCCAGTGCTACCAACTAGTACCAACCCGTACGATAGTGATGGGGGCATACGATAATTTAACCATTTTGGACTGAAGGGGCCTTATGCTCACTTCGAGCGAGATTATCTCACGGTGGAGATGACGTCATATCTCGTTCGATAACTATTTATCCCCATTCTCACCATCTCACTTCCCAATTTTCTCATTCAAAGTTCATGCGAGACACAACGTCAACGAGTTATTGAGTTATTGTTATATAATTATCGAACGAGATATGACGTCATCCCTACCGTGAGATAATATCGCTCGAAGTGAGCCTAAGGCTCCAGTAATGCATAACCGTACCAATACATTGGATAAGGCGAATACAAGAGGTAATGTGACTTTCGCTCGATACAAGTTTTCCTACTTAAAAGTTTGCTTAGGTACGAAAAAAAACATTTATCGATCTAAATGAATTTTTTACTAAACTGTGTGCAATGTAATTGCACACAAAAATGTTGATTGCGATTTTTCGAAAATGAGTTTAGTGATTTTATATCTTTCAACATGTCGAAACGTGCGAGCGAGAGTCACATTAGCTCTTGTCTTCGCCTTAAATTAGCAAAGAATAAATTATACCCCTATTTTGCTTCACCCGCATCACGGCACACACAAATAGAGGATCCTCATTTGTTTAAAAATATTAAATAAGGGGCTGACAACTATCAAACAACTTCCCACTCGCACGTGTCGACATGTTGAAAGATATAAAATCACTAAACTCATTTTCGAAAAATCGCAATCAACCATTTTGTGTGCAATCACATTGCACACAGTTTAGTAAAAAAAAATCATTTTGTACGATACAAGTTTTCCTACTTAAAAGTTTGCTTAAGGGGCTGACAACTATCAAACAACTTCTCGTTCGCTCGTTTCGACATGTTGAAAGATATAAAATCACTCAACTCATTTTCGAAAAATCGCAATCAACCATTTTGTGTGCAATCACATTGCACACAGTTTAGTAAAAATTTCATTTTTATCGATACAAGTTTTCCTACTTAAAAGTTTGCTTATGTACGAAAACTAGCAAAGCAAACTTTTGAGTAGGAAAACATGTATCGATATTCTTCAAAATTGAATCAGTGTTGGCATTCTAAAATAATCGAAATCGTTTAGTAGAATTTTTACTCCACTGTACCTAATCTCCTGGTGGGGTCATATCATATTATGTGCCCAGTTTCCTCTATCATAAAGTTAATAAAAACTTCCTATAAAAGAGATCGGTTACCGGAGCATTTATGGTAGGAGGTACCTATGCCCAAGCCATGGAGGTAGTATATGATACTTAGTCTAAGGCCCAAGCATAGACATTTTTTTGTACAGTTAAATGGAAGCACTGATCTCTACTATACAAGTACGCTGGATAGAAGATATCCATTCAAATGACAAGTCGCTTTTTGTGCCGATTCAAAGCGCCCCCACCGAGTGTCCCGCGTACTAAAATTTACTATGGCGGACGTTTGTTTACATTGTCTTTCATTGCAAAAAAGGAATTTTAGGAAAAATCGCTACTTATTGTATCATTTGTGCCCTTTTCTATGTTTTGTGAATATTTTAGCGTAAGAGTTGGCTGTTATATTACATGAGAGTGTGTGTATTTTGTAAAACTCGCTACCAAAAGGGCAGTGGAGTAACCTTTCACAAGTAAGTCTAAAATCATAACATTACTGTAATAAAAAGAGTGAAAATCACGTTTCTATTTCTATCTGAACACATATGTATGATTTAACATGATTTGAGCCTAATTTTTATTCAATACTAAGAATATAATTAAAGAAATAGGGTTGTTTGTAATCTATCGACAAATCTATCGACACAATAGGACCTATTGTGTCGATAGATTTGTCGATAGATTACTCGATAGATTTTGTAATTAGTAAGGTTGTTTCCTATTGAATAGGAAACAACCTTACTAATTACAAAATTTGTTTGGGTGTTTCATAAATAAGAGTGCATCCCAAGAATTAATAAACGACATATTTTTACATAAAAATAACATTATTTCAGTTGCATCTACTAGGTAATGAGTTGGCTTGTATGTAGCATTTTTAACCACAAAGTTAATTTGTCATTTTGTTTAAAATTCCAGGTTTCCAACTGACTCAACAAGGAAGTTAAGGCTGCAAAACATGAAAATTGATATTTTGAGTCCCAAAGCAAATGATCACCTTTGTAGTAAACATTTCACAGATGACTGTTTCATTAAACTCGCTGCACTTACTAGGTACTTGGACGTGGACGTGTACCTACATTTTTTTCTGGTAGGTATGAAATATTTAAATACGCCATGTTAATATGAATGTGACAACAATAAAGCCAAATGCAAGAAATCCATTTCTGAATGCTGTCTTTATATACCTAGATGGTAAAAGAATCAGCCTGTATTGAGATACATAATGGCCTCTAATTTGAATTCTTGTAACTTGATATCATAAAAATAACCATAAAACATTTGGTGAGCTTAAGCTATGCACTGACATTAGGGTTACATTTATCCAGGTTGTCTGCACCTTTTTTTATTTTTTATTTAAGAAAAACATATTTTCAGATTCTACTTTGTCTACTGAGCCAGCTCACCGCCCAATGATGGCTGCCATGATCAGAAAGATAATGAAATCATCTTGGAGACAGTTTCACACAGCTTCCCTGATCCAAGTGTTGATGAATTGATTTACAGGACCATTTCAAAGAAACATTGCTTTCGGATAATTTTACAAGCCATTCTCATGTATCAGATTATACAACAAAAAAATACTCGATGTATATAACAGGTGTTAGGTAAGAAATGTATTATCACGACAAATTATTTGGGCACGGCTATGATAAAATATTGATTCCCTGAGTAAGCACCCTAAATATATACATATATGTACAAATCTACATCTACCATTATATAAGCGAGAAAGTAGGTAGGTGCGATGTCAAAAAAAAAATAACACCCTAGCCGGAGCACGTGGCGGCGTAAATCAAAGGATGCGCTGTCTCTTTCGCTCGACGGCGAGTCGAGTATGTAGGAATAGTGATATAACTGAGTTATGACATAGGTTATTAACCGGAACTACTTAAAGGTACTGCAATTTATTCTGTACCGGAACATCTGTTGTATGCAATAGGAATTTTAAAAGAAAAATTTTAGTTAAAATTGTACCTCCTACGATTTTATGTGGATAGGGGCTTGATATATAATGTTGTTATTTTTGTTGAGCCCAGCCGAACATGTCCTAGAAATATTATGCACTATTTTGGAATTACCTTTTATTGTGCAAACATTCTATCGTGGCTTTTTATCGATGCTACTATTGTTATCCCATTACCCCATCACTAACATTAGTTCCGTGGACGTTCACTGACGCTCTCAGCGCCAAAATGGCGATAATCAAATGGGAACATAAAAACGCCGACAATCTTCTATCCAGTGTGTAATAGAGATCAGTGAATGGGAGGGATTGGCTTTGCAGCTACTATGGACACGTGTGATGCCATAGATTTATAATACTGATCTAAGTGTGATGCTTTCCATGAGTCCGGTTATTGTACGACATGATAATGTACAGCACGATAATGTACAGCATGATATTTGGAATCCACTTTGGTACCTTTTTGGATTCGTTTTATCTGGGTGTACATTATCGGGGTGTGCATTATCTGGATGTGCAATATCGTCACGTGTCAATAATGTACACCCAGTTAATGTACAGCATGATAATTGGAAGCCACTTTGGTACCGTAAAAATTAATTTCTGGCACTTCGGCGGCACGCTCGCTTTGCTCGCTCGCCTCGTGCGTAATTTATATGTTTCAACATAACCTAACCAATCCGACTCAACGGTATTAAAGTGGCTTCCAATTATCATGCTGTACATTATCTGGGTGTACATTATTGACACGTGACGATATTGCACAGCATGTTATTGTACGGGATGATAATGTACACCCAATAATTCAAACCAGTGGACACGGATTAACTGGGTGTGCATTATCGTGATGTGCAATATCATGCTGTACATTATTTGGCCGTACATTATTGCCTCCCCTTTCCATCTGGCAAAGAACTTGAACTTGCTCTTTTTGTCACTCTTATACAAAATAAAATGTGTGATAATTTCAAAGTAGATATTTTGTGCTTTGAGTTGGCAGGCAGCCTTTTAATTTGTCACGACTTTTTTAACAATCAAATCAAGGCAAGCAAAGCACGCACCGCACAGCACACATAGAGAATTTTGCACTAACTCGGTCCCGTCCGGTCCGGTCCCTATCTTGCTTGTACAACTCTGTCCTCCCTCGCTCGCTCGGTTCCATCTCATCTCATATAATTTCTCACTCGTTCGTGTTCGGTCGTATGAGCGGAATACGTGGGCAATATGAGTGTCGAAAATCCAGCCAGTGATAACGATGGTGAATCTGTAAGTATTGCATTTTAAAAGTCACAATCTTAGTTTTTGATTACATCTTGATTTTTATTCTTAAGCAATCCACAAACTCATATTTACTGGTGAAAAATGCTCCCACGAAGCGAAAATTTTCTAAGTCCCAATATGGCGTCTACAGTTGAAAAGAAGCGTAGCGTCCGTCTGTCGAAATGTCGATCGGTCCGAATGCTTAATTAATCAATGGCATCTATTTGCGGAGTAATGTGTTCGATGATTATGGATAGAAGTATTCTCATTCCTTAGTAAAAACATGATTTCTTATATTTTGTAAATCTTTATTTTATGTTGCAGGGTAAAGTAAATGGTAATAAAAATGAACACGTGAACGGAATCCAGAATGGCTACAGTGGCTCCGACAAGCACAAGTCTAGCCACAAATCGTCTAGTAAGGATAAACACCGCGACAAAGACCGTGACCACAAAAGCTCAAAACATAGCAGCTCCAGTAGCAGGTTAGTTTTCGAGAAAGTTCTTTGAATATAATAAAACTATTAGAAGGACCATGCCTTTTAAACATAGTTTTATAATAATCACCCTAATATATGAATCCTTTTTTACAGAGATAAAGACAAGGATAAGGATAAGGACAGACATTCAAGCAGTAAACATCACAGCAGTAGCTCACACAAGTCATCCAACAAAGAAAAGGAGCGCAGTGATAAAGACAAGCATCGCAGTGACAAAGACAGAGAACGCAGTGACAAGGACAGAGAACGCAGTGACAAGGACAAAGAACGAAGTGAAAAGGACAAGCATCGCAGTGATAAGGACAAACACAGAGATCGCAGTGATAAAGACAAGGAAAAGCACAAGAGCAGTGATGAAAAAAAATCATCATCATCAAAAGATAAGGAGAAGTCTTCGAAGGATAAAGATCACAAGTCTAAAGACAGGGATAAAGACCGGCAGAGGAGTGATCGAGACAAAGATAAAAGTCGGAGTGATAAAGACAAACACTCTTCCAATTCATCTAAAGACAAACATAGCAGGTAAGAATTAATATTTACATCAAAATTCAGGTTATCGCTAAACTTTGAGCGATAACCTGAATATAGCACAAAATATTTGATTTAATTGGTTCATTCAAATGCTGAAATGCAAACTACACTGGCCTATTTTTCATAATAAGTTTGTAGTGTTAATCAAACTGATACTTGTAGAAATGTTGAATAAAATGTCTATTACTATTTAATTAATCCCTTTTACAGTTCCAGTAGTAAGAGCAAAGAAAAAGAAAAGAGCAGCAGTATAAAAGTAGAAATCAGCGAGACACTCAAATCTGAATCCGATTCTCAAGATTGTCTGCAGGTAAATAAAATCATAAACTCTTATTATATGAAGTGTCCCTGCTGCATCTTGCCTAACCAAGGGGTCTAGATAAGTTCCAGTTGTACAGTATGACCTCTTTAATCTGAACTCTGAAAAAGGACTGTCCACTTGGTCAGTCCATTCAAGACATGTATATGTATAAGGCGGGGATGGGGGCGTTCAGATTACAGAGGTGTCGGATTAGAAGGAGTTTGGATTGAAGAGGTCCTCCTGTATATTATTTAAACCCACAATTTATCTTTCCTCAGGCATGTTCTGCTTAAAGATAGGGATCATGTCTAGCACCTAGGGTGGCTACAACCTGTAATTATGTTTAATAGTTAGACTTGAGCTATTGATTTTATTAACATTATTGCTATTTTATATACAGCAAAAATTACCAATGTTATTACTCAACAGATAGATGAGAGCTACATGAAACAGGAAATCAAAGATGAAAGTGATGATGGATTTGTTGCTGTTAATACCACACAATCTTCATGCGATTACTCCATGTCTCAATTTAAAGATGATCCCCTCTCAGAGCTGCCACCCGATGAGGAGAGTGAGGAAGATATTCCATTGGTAATTTTTTTGTTTGGATTTGCTGACAAACAGCCTTATTAAAGTCACATCATGTAATAAGAATGCTGGAAGAAAGTGGAGGGGGTATGTTTGCAAGAGTGTACCCATGAGCAAACACCCCTAACCACATGACACAACCTAAAGTTTCTTTACCTAACTATAGTTAAAAGATATTATTTGGATAGCCTAACCTAGAAGTAACATAGCCTAAATTTCCCAGGCAATAGATTCCCAGCCATAAGATAAGGGCAGCCAGGAAGATAATCCTTTGTAAGGGCATGGTGAACAAGCATAGCACAAAACAACCATAATAGTTGGTTAAAGGGCTTAACCATAACAGTTGGTTAAAGCTGTTTGTGTAACAAATTGACTATGGTGAAACCAGGCCTAAATTTATTTAATAAAGTTTTATTAATACAGTGATGTTCATGTTTTGTTACTTTGACAGTTGGAAAGAAAACGGCGCATGCCCAGTGAAAGTGAAGAAGACATTCCCTTGACGAAACGTAAAAAACCCAAGAAAGAAAAAAAAGTCAAGAAAGGTACATACAATTTCATTTTTCCCTTAGGTATAATAGGTTAAAAAACTTAATATGAACTCTCAGTCAGGCATTTATTATAATTGGGTTCTACAAAAAAAAACTATTTCTCAAATGCCTGATGGTTACTTGTGAACTATTTCATTCACTGTTGCCTTTTGTATATGGGAAAGAGTGAACAACACAGGATATTGAATGTGGGATTGATGGCATATGTAATAGATTTTATTATTCGATTATTGTTTGATATTTCATGCATTGTTAGATTTCCTAATTTGAAAATTGGCATCTGTGGGTACTTATATCTCTTAGTACCAAGTACTAACTCCAGATTCTTCGAGGGTGTCTGAGGGGGTAGTCAGAGGTATGTCCTAACATTACATTTTGCATATACCCACATTTTGCAGTAGTTGGTATTCCATATGTGACAGGTTGCAAGCCCATCGCCGCGGTTAGAATAATAATCTATTTCCTCACGATGTTTTCCTTCACCGTCTAAGAGCACTGGCATTGCACACATAAATTTTTCGATAGGAAAAATCGACCGGATTCGAACCTACGACCTTACGATCGGAAGGCGGGTCACTCCCATTAGACTACCATTGCTCTAAAGAAATACAAAAAAAAACATTAACATCAAAATAAATTATACAGAACCCATTTATGATGATTATGATGATGATGAAGAAGAAGTGAAACCCAAGAAAAAGAAAAAGCTTGAGAAGAAACCTTCAAAAGTTAAGTCTGAGCCTGATGATGGTCCCAGCCCCACTAAACGCAAGAAAAAAGGGCAGGAAGAGGAAGGCGAAGTCTGGAAATGGTGAGTGCAATAACTTCATTCCTATAATTTATGATAGTTTACTATTAAGGAAAGACATCACTCAGCAGGTATTCTTTCCTTCACGAGTGTACAAACATCTTCCATAATCTCTACAAGACTATAAAATGAAAATAAGAAATAACAAACAGGCATATAGTGCCTAGAATATATTAAGCATTGATATACTTTATTTGAAAACTATCTCTGTTAATTAGACCTAAATTAGATAAAAGCTTCATACTCTATTATAATCAAGAAACTATTGATGGATGATAATAATAACACAATGTAATCAATTACACAAAGATGGATTATGCTAAATGACATTTTTTTTTTTCTTTATATCTATATTCTTTTCAAACATTGCAATGCAGCTAAAACTATTTATTATTATCAGCGTTTTTAAAAATGATTACTATTGCCATGCATGGGTAAACAGTGACATGTCTAATAATTCAAAGCAATGCCCATTGTTCAGTTTTGCCATCTTACATAAATTTTCATCATAAAATTTTATAATTTAGGTAACATTTTTTATGTATTAACTTTCTTAACTTAACTTTCTGTAAGGTATAATTATAATTTTTAATTGAATAAAATGAAGCGCTACTAATGTAAGTAATCACGTATTTTTGATTGATTTAGTTTTTAATCAACAAATCATTTTTTTTTTTCATAAAAATGTGCTGGCAATTTCATAAAAAAATTAAGCTGGAAAGGTGGTTGAACTCAATTTGAGTTATAGTACATTATGAGGAAACTAGATGGCGCTTAAACAGAGAACATGTGACGTAACATTTGAGTGAGAGCTGTTGTTTGTTTGAGGTTATGTTCCATTTACATTATGTTCATGAAAGTTGTGTCTCTAATTTATGAATTTCGATTATTACCAAGAAAAAGTACGTCCAATAAATTTATTTTCAGACAGTTACGCGTAAAAAGGCTAAAGTGTGTTGGTACCTATAGTTTTAAATGATATCAAGCATATGTTTAATGTGGTTTCAAATCAAAGTTCGTAATACAGTTTCTCCGTTTTGCTTTTAGGTGGGAAGAAGAAAAGAAAGATGATGGCACTAAATGGAAATTCCTGGAGCACAAAGGGCCTCTCTTTGCTCCTGACTATGAACCCTTGCCTTCAAATGTGCGATTCTTTTATGATGGAAAGCAAATCCGCCTTTCCGAAGACACTGAAGAAGTCGCAGGATTCTATGCACGCATGTTGGACCACGACTATACCACGAAATCTGCATTTAACAATAACTTTATGGCAGACTGGCGTAAAGTTATGACACATGAAGAAACTAAGCTAATCAAAGATCTCTCAAAGTGCAATTTTAAAGAAATGGCTGCCTATTTTACAAGTGTTTCTGAAAAGAACAAAAACCGTTCTAAAGAGGAAAAGGCTGCTTTGAAGGCTAAGAATGAAGAAATCCAAAAAGAATATGGTTTTTGCACTATTGATGGGCACAAAGAAAAGATTGGCAACTTTCGAATAGAACCTCCTGGTTTATTCAGAGGTAGAGGAGAGCATCCCAAGATGGGTATGTTGAAAAAACGTGTCATGCCTGAAGATGTCCTAATCAACTGTTCTAAAGATAGTAAAGTACCTAAACCTCCACCAGGTCATAAATGGAAAGAAGTCAGACATGACAACACAGTAACCTGGCTGGCTTCATGGACTGAAAATGTCCAAGGGAATTCCAAATATGTCATGTTGAATCCTAGTTCAAAACTGAAAGGTGAAAAAGATTGGCAGAAATATGAAACCGCTAGAAAACTTCATAAGTGCATAGACAAAATCCGACATACTTATCGTGCAGATTGGAAAGCGAAAGAAATGCGAGTGAGGCAGCGTGCTGTTGCTCTATACTTCATAGATATACTTGCTCTGAGAGCTGGCAATGAGAAGGATGATGACCAGGCAGATACAGTGGGTTGCTGCTCCCTGCGAGTTGAGCACATAAACTTGGAAAAAGAGAAAGATGGAAAAGAGTATGTTGTTGTGTTTGACTTCCTTGGTAAAGATTCTATCAGATATTACAATGAGGTACCAGTTGAAAAACGTGTATACAATAATCTCAAACTTTTTATGGAAAATAAAAAAGGCAGTGATGATCTCTTTGACAGACTAAATACACAAACATTGAATGAACATTTAAAAGAGTTGATGCCTGGATTAACAGCCAAATGTTTCCGTACATACAATGCTTCTATTACCTTGCAAAACCAGTTAGATGAACTTACAGATGGAGATGCTAGTGTTCAAGAGAAAATTCTTGCATATAACCGTGCAAACAGAGCTGTAGCTGTACTGTGTAACCATCAACGTGCTGTCCCAAAGGGTAATATTAATTGATCATTGATTATTTGTTTTTCAAGTGTTATATAATGCAATACTGTTCTAACTTTTCATTTCTGTTAATTCTAGGCCATGACAAGTCCATGGAAGCTCTAAAAGAAAAAATTCAAGTCAAACGCAATCAAATTGATGAGGCAGAGGAGGAGTCACGCGAAGCTACAAGAGCCGCCAAACGCGGCTCCGTCAAGGAAAAGCTCAACGCTGACAAAAAAAAGAAAGCCTTAGAAAAGCTGAGGGAAGCATTAAAAAGATTAGAACTGCAGGAAACTGACCGTGATGAAAACAAAACTATTGCATTGGGCACCTCTAAGCTCAATTATCTTGATCCTCGGATCTCAGTTGCTTGGTAAATTTATAATTTGTTTTATTAGCTTTAAGATCACACACCATGCCTCAGTTGGTAGCTCTGTGATGTTTAGATTCCTACCAGGAACAAATATTTGTATTTAAGTCTTGCCAGGGCTGCAAACCCAACTCCTTTGTTAATCCTTTTGAAGGTGTTTCCGGCGTGCTCTGATGACACTGCTCACTTGATAGCGCTTCTACTTCTCTTTTAATAGCGCGATACATGACGTCATCTTAAATTAACCCAAATTACATTAGTGGTTAACGATAATAATATATGATTATTAAAAAAAAAATTATGTAATGTAGAACTATTCTTAATAATTTTGAATTAAAGTGAACCTTATCTTAAATCTTTTCATTTTTCTTACAGGTGCAAGAAACACGGCGTCCCGCTCGAAAAAATATACAACAAAACTCAACGCGATAAATTTCGCTGGGCTATCGATATGGCGGGTCCCGATTATATCTTCTAAAGGTCACTATAGCATCAGCTATGTTTATTTTATACACATTTCTTTGTATATTTATAGCGTTCCACTTCTATAATCAATGAGACACAATAATAAAATGTGTAATTTTTTAAATTGCTGACTCATTCAAAAATTTAGTGATATTTATTATATATTTTTTCGTAAGTTGTTCCTTTCATAATAGGTCCCAAATTAGAAGTCTGACTCTAATTTATTTTGTTTAGACTAAATACATGATAGTCCTGAACATCTCTTAGTTTTATTAGTATAGTAATTTTTAGTATAAGACAGAAGTTTTAGGCGTATTGGTTATGATCTTAAATTTGAGCTGCATGTTTTGCCTATATATATTTAGATTTTTAAAATATTGTAGGTAGTTTCATTTTACTATATAAAAAAATCATGAGTTGACATTTTTGAACTCTCTTGAATGGTGTTATTATTCAGTTTGCCTCTTTTGGATTTTACTAAAGTAATGACTTTGAGCTGTGAAAATAAAAAATGTAATGGTACACCATGTAAACGCAATTGTAAATAATAGTCACAACTCCAGATCAATTTAGTAATCATTATCTTTTAATGAAACTTCTACTTAAGAGCAATGTTTGATCAGGTTATTAAATAGTTTATTTTTACACCGAAAATATATAGCTAGAATGGAGTAAGTTTGTGTGGTTGTGCACAATGTACTTGTAGTATGTTGTAAAGTAAGAATGTCATGTTTTGTAAATTTAAGATAAAAATTAGGGGCAAAAGCCGTCAATGTTACAAAAGGTACAATGTTAGGTCAAATTCGTATTATTAAATTAAATAATATGTGTGTGCGTCTCTTGTAAATAGTAATTTTTTACATTAAATGAAAATTGTGAAATGAGATTATCCAAATAAATAAAACATTGACACTAACTTTGTTTTTAATAATTTATAAATCAACCTAACCAACGTCGTCATCTTCAGAGTTGTGATCACTAAAGAAATCTTGATCCTCCAAGCCTTCTGGCATATAGGTCAACCCAGATTCATCTTTGTGAGACGTGTTATAGCCGGCGCCGTAACCTGTAAATAAGTTAGTTTCTATAAAAGCATCCTCTCCGAAATTATAGGAACTGCGAAATGCTCTCATTTCACTGCTATTGCTTATTCTCAGGTAAAAGGCGCTGTTTAAACGCGCGCAGGAAAACCTAGCGTGTACTCAAGTCGCTATGTATTTTGATATTGCCATATCAGGTACGTACGGTACCGCGATACCGAATTTAATAATATCAATTCAAGTAAAAAGGCTCTTTTTATAAAAAAAAATACCTATAGTTTGGTTCTTAGTTACTAGGAACACTATTTGAAAAGAGAGTTCTTAGAGGGATTTAAAGTACATCACTGGAGCTTAAAGCTGGGCATTAACTCGTTAATCGTTAATTAACGAAGTTAACATTTTGATTAACTTTTAGGCTCAGTTTCACCACGCTCTGTTAGTTACTAATCAAGGATTAACAGGCCGTTAAATCTAACCTTAGATGTCAAACGCGTACATTTTGTCATTTTTAACGGCCGTTTAATCCTTTGTTAATCTAACAGAGCATGGTGAACCCGGCCCTTAAGTTAACTTTTAAAAATGTTAACGGACACGTTAACTTCCGGTAATATGCAGAAGTCCGTTAATCGTTAATCCAATAGTTACCGCACGGCACCGTCAAATGCCGGGCGGCGCGTGGCAGCGAGTGAAATAAATACAAAACTAGATATATTTTGTCGGCGCGTGCGAGTGAGAAAGAAAACTGCGAAGAGATTTGTATGCACCGTAAGCCCGACGATTATTACACATTTGAAATAAACAAGTAATTTGTTTTGTTCCTAACCTGTTAACTTCCAGAACCTAAACCAACAGGTTTTATAAGTTCACTAACGCAACGATTTAAAGATGCAATTTTACACATATTAACGTTAACTTGCGTTAATTCTTCCGAAATGTAACGCTTTAACGTTTAAGTAAACAAGTGCAACATATGAATAATAAAAGTAAGTTTGTTTATTATTAATAAATAAATAAAACTAAGTCATATCCGAAGTTGAGTAAACAATTACGAACGAAGGTCAAATGGATTTCGCGCGTTTTTTTAATTTTTATTCGTCTCGCGCGCGTGTATCAAACTAGATCTTTGCGAATGAGAGATGTGATAAAAGATTTGCTTAAAAACAATCAAAGACTCATACTGTTACTACTGCTACAGCTGATTCTGTCATTGTCTTTACTCGGACCAAATAAAAATTTGGTCTGAGTGTCTTTAAAGCAAGATAATACAACTTGCTATTTTACACTTACCCAATTGTTTCATTAACTTTGTGGGAGCATTGCGTAAATGTAGGGGCACCGGTGGCAATGGTCCCTGTGCCAATAACTTCTGACATTTTTTCATTGCGCGATATACTGTGGTACTTTTTGGCGCCCGCGCAAGTCGAACCGCGCATTGAGCTAGCAAGACATCGCATTCTGGCATGCCTATGTGCTGGCAGCCATGAAGGCACGCGATTGCTTCTACAATCGCATTCTGATCAGCCAGACCTGTAAAAACGACATTTAATGACAGGAGCGTTGATTGCCTGTTCTTCTAGGCTTGGTCACGTTGAACTAGTACCTAGATTCACCTTCAATTGAATAAATACCTTTTTTCTTTGTACATTTTGACCAGATTTTGGGATGGCCTCAAGCGTGGCATGCATGCATCATGACCCAAATAAGCAGTCAAATGTTAAAAATTAAGCTGACAGTTTTTTTTTTACTGAAGCTTGAGTCGCAAGTGCGTTCAGCGATATTTTTAGGGTTTTGAAGGTTGACGAGAAAATCTTTTTGAATATTTGTCTATCTGATTCACTAAGGTTTCATTTAGATTTTTGATGATCTTTCGAAATATGTAGGTACATAGTCTGCTGCGCTAAGATTAAGAATACAATTTATTTAGCATTATCACTTTAAAAATTGTGAAATGTATAATTACATCTTAGTGCGTGTACATCGATCGGGTTTAAGTATCTTTAAACCTAGTACCTAATAAAAGAGCTTAAAAGATTTCATCACAGTTTGTAGTTATTTTATAAAGTATTTGGCTGTGCTGGCTATTGTACTGGAGGAGGGTGATGGTGTTCTAGTAGTAGTCTACCGAGATTAACCCGGAATCCGAAAGATTTGGAAAGTTTTTTGTGCAATGCTTTCATTTGCACAATGCTTTCAAATTACACAACAGAACAGAACACATAAGAGCCATAGAATGATCCAGTCGTTGCAGTGTTCGAAAAACGTTATGTATCTTTTTTGGACTGTACTATTTTATCATGAGGCACAGGCAGCCGACGAGCCGTTTGGCTGCGCCAATTTATGTACCAACTCTTATCAGCAGTTAGGCTACCTATATCTTCAGACGCCACTCTAACGAGTCGCCGCGCTATGTACAAGGGGTCTTCGCCGCCGTTCAAAGCTCTCGTAGTCCAATATAGAGCAGCATTGTCGTCGCTCGCTCGAATAGACTTATGTATCGCAGATATTATGTTGTAATGTTGTTCGCCTTTTCGATCGTACAGCATATGTGTTCGCTGAAAAACAGAAGCAATTTTAATTCAATCTGTTACCAATACCTATTCAACAACATGAAGTCTAACAAAATGAACACCGTGCAGCACGTGGAGTAGACTCACCCACAATCCATAAAATCAAATTGCGAAAATAATTGATTGTGATTCAGATAATTGCGAAAATAAACATCATCATCTTCCTGGTCTTATCCCACGCTAAGTGGGGTCCACAATAGATTTTCTTCATCCACTCTCTTCTATCATTCGTCATCTCAGTGAACCCTTCTTTTATATTCATATCGTCTTTCAGATAGTCCATTCCATTCATCTTTTCTTTGGCCTGTTTTAAGTCAGGCCAAAGAAAAGATCAATGGATCAATGAATCAATCAGCAATCAGTTTAGTAAAAAAAACATTTTAATCGACTTTATTCGTTTTTGTACAATAAGCAAACTTTTGAGTAGGAAAACTTGTATCAAACTTGTATTTATTGTTTTTTTTTACTAAATGGTTGATTGCCATTTTTCGAAAATGTGAAAATGTCAGTTTAGTGATTTTATATCTTTCTCCAAACGTGCGAGCGAGAGGTACATTAGCTCTTGTCTTCGCCTTAATAAGTGGAACTAAATATGAACTTCTTAGGATTTTCTGTTTTTTATATGCTACATATTTCTCTCTCTACTATTAAAAAACCTCAGACAAAATAAAAAAGTAAAGACGGAGCGCTACGAACAGAAAAGTGAGGCCAGTTTTCTAAACATGTGTGCGGAGGCCGGTGTTGCCATGACAATTCAAATTACCCCAATATTACAAAAATAACATTACTAAATAAAACGTCTATCATGATATAATCTAACACAACATAACTGATTATGGGATCGGTTAGGTTGTGTTTGCCTTACCTAACGGACATCTAACGGTTTTCCCAATTTTACGGATGTAACCTATTTTAAGAAATAATAATCGTAAAAATCTGTTCACAAACGGGGATGATATCGCGTTGCTGTGGGTCAAGATGACCGACAGACCAGCCATCAACGCGATGTTTGACAATTTCGTTCGGTGAGTATGAATTTCTGGTCTCGGTATTGTCTGTATTTCGTTGTGTATTGAACCTAGCTTCACAATGAGTGCAGCCAATGGGCGTTAAGGTAATTTGACCTCGTAGAAGTGAGCTACCAATGGGCTCGAAATCTTGTGTACATCCGTGTGTTCGCCGGACACGTGGGGCCCACGAACTTAGCGAACACCCGTGTATTCTCTAAGCACTCGGACGGGTTTAAAATATACTGATAACCATCATATGAAACGAGTAACGTTACGTTGCGTATCACATTATTAGCAAATAATACGGTAAACAAAAACACTTCATACTGGCAACACTTGTGTTCCAAGCAATGACCTCAAACTTTTATTTTGATTTATTGAAAATTATTGGTTTCCAAATTACTTACGTGTGAAATGTGATTCCATCCCGCTTTTTTATATTTTGAAGATTGATTCTTACACCCTTTCACAACACAATTCGGCATTTTTACTGGTAAATTTATAATTTCTCAAAACGTTGCTCCCCACGAGCCGCGATAGCTAGACTGACAAGGTAAGGCGTAGTTACGTTGTACGTGTGTGTGTGTAATAGTGTATGTACACGTCAAGGCGTAGGTTGGCCGGCCTCACTTTGCTGTTCACAGAGTTCCGTCTTTACTTTTTTATTTTGTCTGAGTAAAAAACATGCTTAATTACCTACCTTTATCCCTTCTTTGACGTCATCCAGAGAGAGTATAGCTGGACCAGACACATGCAATTGAGTTCCTGGGTCACGCGCCGTAAGGGCCAACTCGAATGCACCGAGAGCGACGCGTGCATCTCCGTCGCTTATATCTGCTAGCCATTGCAAGGACGCCTCTTCTACAATGCACCTACACAAGATACATTAAAACACATAAAAAAGCTCCTTACATATAATTTATACATACTTAGGATATACTAACTACTACTACTAATACTAAGTTATCAAAGTTGTGTAAAATGTCCTCCAATATTTAGGTAGGTAGGTATGTAATGCTATAATATATATTATTTTAATAATGTTGTAGCTAGAATAATTGTAAGCAGTGACTTGGGCAATGCGAGAATGGGACAGCAACACATTTCCGTCCATGCGAATTACAGCATGAATGGCTAAATTTAAACATGCTATATGATTTTACTAGTGGGGTATACTAGCTAAGACTGGAAGTTTGGGACCTACTTACCTGGGTAGATCATCTTTTGTCATGGTTTCTACATGCATAGCAGAGTTAACTACCACTGCCTGTTTACTCTTTTCTAAAGCCCGCTTTAGGATGCACATTATTTCTTCAGCTGAAAGTTTTTCTAGTACAACAACTTTACACCTACTCAGCAGGGCATTGTTGAGGCTAAAGGATGGGTTTTCTGTTGTGGCACCAATCAATGTTATTGTACCATTCTCAACATGGGGTAGAAATGTATCCTGCTGAAGTTTATTAAACCTAATGAACAGATATCAAAGTTATTGACTACTTAATTGCCAAACTGATAAATCAATGGTCAAACTTTCATATATCTTACATACCTGTGTATTTCATCCATAAAGAGAACAGTATGCCTTTTGAACTGGGCTTCATTTTTAGCTATTTTAACAACTTCTTTCACATCATTTATCCCAGACATTGTAGCAGACAGCTTAACAAATCTCATGCTGCTCTGGTCTTTGCAAATATTTGCCACAATATTAGCTATTGAAGTCTGTAAATAGATAATTATAGTGCATTATGGGCCCTAGCAGTTTTTATTTCAATATAAACTCCATAGTTTCTTTTATCTACATACTTTTCCACAACCAGGAGGACCCCATAATATCATGTTGGTTACTTTTTTTTGCTCCAATAAAGACCTTAGCATAGATCCATGGCCAAATACTTGCTTTTGCCCAACCATTTCATCCAAAGACAGTGGTCTCATGCGCTCAGCTAGTGGTATTGTTTCATTTTTAACTTCAATTATACTCGTGCTTAGTCTTCTAGATTAGTACTATAATTTATTATTTACACAATGTAGTAACGCGTAAGTGATACCACTTCAACACTATAGTTTAGAGAATTTGTTTGACATAAAGTCAACAACGATTCTATTTTTTAAATTTTTTCCCGGTACCCGCACTCTAGCTATTTTACCTCCGGTAGGTTCCAGCAAATGCTCCTCATTCGCTTTTTAGTGCTCATCCACTTCACTCGTTCAAATCGCACAAAAAGAAAAAATCAGGAAAAAATGCCGAAACGCCGTCGTGATAAAAAATTGGAATACATAACAAATAAATTGCGAAAGTTAGAGGAAGAAATAAAACGATCACGCCGGGGAAAAAGTGACTGTGTTCCAACAAGTTCGTCATCGTCATCCTCTAGCGGGTCTGCAAGCCCATCAGATTCCTCAAGATCACCTTCGCCGAATGCTCAGGATTATCCAGACAGTAAGTACCTACCATATAACGTAGCTGCTGGCCGCTAAAGAATATTGCATCAGAGTCGTCTGCGGGACTATCTCGTCGCAATGTAAAGTAATAACCTACCCACCTACTATTAGGTATAAAATGCATCAGAATAGTCTGTGGGACTATATCGCCGCATTGGATGTACAGCTATGAATAGCTTTGAAATATTGCACCAGAGTAGTCTGTAGGACTATCTCGCCGCATTGAATAAATGGCTATGCCTTGTTTGGATAAATACATCAGGGTAGTCTGAAGGACTAATCCGCAGTATTTAAATCCACAAAGTTTAAACACTTATAACGCATCTCTGTTTTTAAATGTAGTTAGGTATATCTACATACAAAATATTTGAAATAAGGCCTACTTCCTTGTTCCAGACCAGGAAGAAATCACAATACCTATGGTACATGTTGATGCTACAGATATTGATCTACCCTCAGCGGAAAATAATGAATCCCCTGTGTTGGCGCAAAATAAAGAAGTACCGTCAGTATCTGATAATCAAGTCGAAAATTCGACCACTCTAAGCATTCAGGAAGACACAACCACAAATACAGAGATTTTAGAAATTTTGGGGGCTGATCCGTCGGTACCTCAAGAATACGGGCCCGAAATCAATAAGGATGTTGCAACCAGATTTGCCCACATTGCGACATCAGGCTTAGATAAAGAGGTTCGGAAAGACCTCATCAAGAAGTACTTGGTACCAAGTAACTGCATAAATATTGCTGCACCACAGTTGAATTTAGAAATTAAAGCAGCTTTGACTGAACCGGTCGTTAAAAGAGACAAAGCTATCGAAGCTAGACAAAAACAAATGGCTGCTGGAATTTCAGCACTTGGAAAAGTAATATCTGAGCAACTTAACACCAAAGATAAAAACAACGACCTTATAAAAGATTTGATGGAGATCGGTCGGATGTTTTGCGATATTCAACATTCCGAATCTGAAGCAAGACGTAACTTTGCACTTTATACCGTCAAAAAAGATTTGAAGGATCAGTTGTCGACCACAAAAATAGATAAGTTTTTGTTCGGCAACAACTTTACGGAAACCCTCAAAACGGCAAAAGCCGTTTCTAAGTCTTCCTCCGATCTGAAACCAGATAACGATAAAAGACCTAAGCCTACTACATCGTCTAACGCGTCAAACAAATTTTTAAACTGGAAGGCGAGGACCCCGGCTCGCAGGCAGCCGCCGGCCCAGGCGCCACGACACCAGCAGTCTGCCGCGCCGAACGCGCAGCCGCGCGCCACCTCGTCGAACACCTACAACTACAAGCAACGAGCCAAGCCAGCCCGCCGCCACTAGAACCGGTACGCTATGCTGGCAGACTTGCCCATTTTTATGAACAATGGTCACTCATAACCCGAGACAGTACTATATTATCATGGATTAACGGTTACAAAATTAAGTTTGATCGCCCGGTGCATCAATCTTGCTTGCCAGCTTCGAACCTTTTTACACATGTAGAAAGGTTACATTTAGTAGATACTATTCAAAAACTAGAATCTATTGGAGCTATTTCCAAGTGTGAACCCTGTTCGGACCAATATATATCACGTGTTTTTTTGATACCCAAACCTAACGGCAAGATGAGATTCATTCTGAATTTAAAAGGGCTAAATAAGTTTATAAGTACAAAACATTTTAAACTAGAAGACATCCGTACAGCCCTAAAGCTTATATCTAAAGAATGCTTTATCGCGACTTTAGATTTAAAAGACGCCTATTTTCTTATTAAAATCCACGAAAAGTCTAGAAAATACCTGCGATTCATTATTGATGGAACTATGTTTCAGTTTAATGTACTTCCCTTCGGGATCTGTACAGCACCATATGTTTTTACCAAACTTATGAAACCAGTTGTTCAACTGCTGCGGTCTTGTGGTTTTATATCATCTATTTACTTAGACGACTTATTTCTAACAGGTTTTACCTACCAAGAATGTATGCAAAACGTTGAGACTACTCAAGCATTGTTAAAGTCATTGGGTTTTATTGTTAACCAAGAAAAAAGTGTCACAATACCCTCAAAGTCTTGCAAGTACTTAGGCTATATTATTGACACCCACAAATGGCAGTTAAGTTTGCCCACAGACAAAAGAAATCGTATCAAATCAGAGCTTGAAAACATCAAGAAACTAAAACGTTGCAAAATTAGGAAGTTTGCTCAGCTTATTGGGTTGTTAGTCTCTGCATGTCCTGCCGTTGAGTACGGGTGGCTTTACACAAAGCAACTAGAACGTTGCAAATTTCTGAACTTAAAAGACAGTGACGATTATGATAAATACATGATTTTACCAAGGTCACTTTTACCAGACATAGACTGGTGGTTAAATTCCATTGACCATTCTGTTCATAGAATTAAAAATGATAATTACGTGATAGAAATATTTTCTGACGCCTCAACGACTGGGTGGGGCGCAGCTTGTAACGAACAAACAGCTAGTGGCCAGTGGTCTAGTAATGAAAGGCTATTGCACATAAACAATCTCGAACTTATAGCCGCCTATTTTGCCCTAAAAGTGTTTGCTAAGGACTTCTATAACTGTCAGATTCTGCTACGAGTTGATAACACTACTGCTGTCAGCTATATCAACCGTATGGGGGGTATACAATATCCCCATTTAACCAAAGTTACAAAAGACTTATGGCAGTGGTGTGAAGCACGAAAAATATTTGTCGTAGCTTCATACATAAAATCTGCGGAAAATGTAACAGCAGATAGGGAATCTAGACGAACCCACCCTGACGCAGAATGGGAGATATCAGACATAGGCTTCCAACGAATCATAAATAAATTCACTGCCCCTCATATTGATTTGTTTGCTACTCGCATTAATAGAAAATGTCAAAAATTCGTGTCTTGGCACAAGGATCCAGAGGCCTTTGCAATAGATGCCTTCACATTAGACTGGTCAAAACATTCGTTTTATGCTTTTCCTCCAGTCGCAGTTGTTCTTAAAACCCTGCGAAAAATCATATCAGATAAAGCTATAGGTATCGTCGTCGTTCCCTATTGGCCCGCGCAACCGTGGTACCCACTTTATATGCGCCTACTTTCTTCAGATTTGTTAAAACTGAAGTCTAATGATGTCATAATTCCTAATTGCAGCAACCGGAACATTCAAACCCACACTACCCTGGTTGCCGGAGTATTGTCCGGACGGCGATGCTGCAGCGACTAGTCCCGCCCTCTGCCTTAGACATCGTGCTGGCGTCCTTGTCGGACAACACTCTGAAGCAATATGACATTTGTCTCAAACGATGGTTTATTTTTTGCAACGAAAATAACATTAATATGTACCAACCATCTATACCAATGATCATAGAGTTTCTTACTAAATTATATAATAATGGTGGTCAATATGGTTCAATAAATACTCACCGCTGTGCACTTTCCCTAATCATAGGAACCATTTCAGATGACGATAGAATAACAAGATTTTGCAAGGGCGTTTATAGGTTAAGACCACCGCTGCCACGCTATAACGCTACTTGGGACGCAAGCGTAGTCCTAAATTATCTAGAATCTTTGTATCCTAATGAGACACTTTCCTTCGATCAGCTTTCAAAAAAGTGTGTCACTTTACTTGCACTTGTGACTGCACATAGGATACAAACACTATCTAAAATTAAAACTGACCAAGTAGTTGTTTTAAACAACCAAATTATTATAAAAATAACAGACTTGATTAAAACTTCGAAAGTAGGTTCTAAACAGCCAACATTACACTTGCCCTTCTTTGAAGAGAGACCTGGTATATGCCCTGCAAAGACTCTTACTGCGTTCATGGATAAAAGTAAAAACATACGGAAGTCTAATGAACTTTTTATTGCAATCCGTAAACCACACAATTGTGTCTCATCCCAAACACTCAGTAGATGGATTAAATCTACTCTTAAAGATAGTGGAATTGATGTATCCATCTTTTCCTCACATAGTACACGCCACGCTGCGACTTCCAAAGCTTTTAAACTAGGAGTTAATATAGACGTTCTAAGGAAAACTGCAGGGTGGAGCGACAATTCCAGTATCTTTGCCAGATTTTACAACAGGCCAATTATCCACAATGAGGATAACATGGCACTAGCAAGAACATTATGTTCTCAATAAGTATGTAAACTAGGTACTTGTTATATGCCTTTAATTAGTTGATTGTTAAATAAGAAAATGATGTTATATAATGAGCATAATATGATTAAGTAAATATATTCTAATGATTAAATCATTAGGTCTTTTTATTTACGATATTTCTTTCACTTGCTCTCAACATCTACATTGTGTAAATAATAAATTATAGTACTAATCTAGAAGACTAAGCACGAGTATAATTAATGATTAAACGAACTTACCCTGTACGTGAAGTTCTATCATAATTATACGAGGTGCTTAGTCTGAAAAGATTAGTACCTAAACCCCGCCCGCCCTGAGTAACCCCAAATGTTTCAGAAATATCTATAATTCTATATTCTCTAAACTAAATGAGGAGCATTTGCTGGAACCTACCGGAGGTAAAATAGCTAGAGTGCGGGTACCGGGAAAAAATTTAAAAAATAGAATCGTTGTTGACTTTATGTCAAACAAATTCTCTAAACTATAGTGTTGAAGTGGTATCACTTACGCGTTACTACATTGTGTAAATAATAAATTATAGTACTAATCTTTTCAGACTAAGCACCTCGTATAATTATGATAGAACTTCACGTACAGGGTAAGTTCGTTTAATCATTAATCTTTTTTGTAGGATCAGCAAAAGATGATGAAGATTCCTGCAAGTAGATACATTGTGAATGTGCTAGGTTACCTGTAGGTAATGATAAGTAGGTTTTATTATTAATTTTATGTAGGTTTCTGTAGGACTGTCTTTAAAAATTATCATTATCAAATACCACCTAACTCTTGTACTACTTAGATTAAAATTATTCTGTTACCTACTTACAACTTTATGCTGCTTAGGTATCGCTTTGTTTTCAACCTTTAATCGCTTAGGAGAAATATTACTAAAGTGAGAGCTGCTCCGTTTTAATTTGTTATTTTCAGAGGTATTTAGAAATAAACATTTGTTAACATGCTCTTCAACAGCATGTTTCTCGAAAGACTTTCCGCAAATTGGACAAGAAACTGGGCTGTTTGAATAAGAAGCCTCGCCTTCGCCTGCTGAATCTTTAGATGCCATTTTTATTATTAAACACGATTAAGATATCTTCGACGAAGAACACACGTTTACGCTAAGTTTTGTAATCTAGTTCTTTGTTAGTCAGGCAAGGTTTATTTATTTCACGCTCGCTCGCTCGTATTTTCTTTCTTAACTATTTTGGCGCCCTTTTACAGTGTTGCCAGTTCTTAATTTGACTTTACCCTATACTTGGTTAAATTTACCATAAAAGAGATGTTTCATCAATATATAGAGCCGGGGTCAGGGGGGATATTTTGATTCATTCGATATCGGATTCGTTACGGAATACAGTTTTTGAATTTCGAATTCAATATAATAGAAAACGCGATATGTTTCTGTTCGGTTTTGAAATTAATATACATAAGTGAATATGAAGTAGTTTAGCATTTTACATTAAAAACATTGCATTATTAACCATTTCAGTCACTCGTTTACCATTTATGAACCACGTAGATTCCTACAGTTTTATTTAATTTTGATTGTTTTATAATTCGACTTTGTGATTTAAGTATAGGTAAACACGCACAATTTTAGACGGGAATGTCTTTTATTCGCGCCAACAATATTTTTGGTAGAAGTGAACTAAAACGATGATGAGTATGGAGTTAGAAACTAAATGAGTTTTTTGAAATTATTATTTTTCAGTGCGTTATTATTATTTATTGTCTATTGGTGACATGTAGGTGACTTACGAGGCAATACTTTGTTATAGGTGGTGGTTACCACTTAACATCAGGTGGGCTATCTGCTTGTTCCATCAGCTAGTTGTAGAAAAAAAACCCGAAAAGCAATCTAAGCAATAAGTATTTATTTTTGGTGATGAATCCTCTCGATTCAATACTTGGTAAATAGTAGTTACCTACATACATTGTCATTTTTTTACACTAAGATGTTTCTTAGTGTAAAAACCCTTTCACGGAAAAGTTTGCACTGAGTAGCTGTCGGAAAGTCACTCATTATATGTTCGAATCCAAATGTCAAAAGCTTTGTCTGAAATGTCAAAATCGCGTACTGACAAGGCTTTTCAGGAGCCATCGTATTCCAAATTCAAAAAATGACTTTCCGTAACGAATCCGATACCGAATAAATCAAAATACTCCCCCTGGTCTATGTACAGTACATATAATTATCGCTTAGCAATATAGTAACTGTTGTAACTGCTTATTTGCTTTATTTTTACTTCGATTTCTTGCTCATCAAGATTTTCTTGGTCAAGGAGAGCAATACAATGCACTAAAAATATGGCGGACTGACATGCGTGAATGTTATTTTGACAACTGTTGTATAAGTCAAGCTTGAGAGTGAAAGTCATTAACATAAAAAAAAGCAACAAATCTGTCAAAAAATAAAAAATGCAATGCATCATACCAAACGTCAATTACAGACTGTCATGGTGGCTGTAGAAATGTGCACATAGTAATGCTGGGGCCACACTATCGCGATAGCGCGAAGATTTGCGTTGACGCGACACGTCTGGCCAAAGACTTCGTCCTATCTTACTTACGAACTTTTATTGCCACAACGCGACCACGAATCTTCGCCTTCAAGTGTGGCTGCAGTATAAGAGATTCGAACAGATCAACATTTAGTGTCGACAACTTTATTAGTCTACATATTAATGAAATTGCATTTGAATGGTAATCTTCAATTTTTTTCAAATTTTTCTATGTTGGGTACATAGACCAGACCCAGAATAAAATATTAGGTGTGAATATGGAAAAAATACCCTAAAGTTTATCTTTACTACAAATCGACATAACATACCTACTTACTGCATTTATATTTTACTCTTTATGTGTAGGAGAAATTACAGATGAATCAAATTTTCAGATTTTATTTAAAACACATTATATTTTGAACCATGTTGAGGGACAATCTATTTCTATGTTTAAACTTGACAATAGCTTAAACCGAAAATTCTCTTTGTACAGCGGCAATAAATAATATTGTTGCGGATTTATGGGGAACGCAAGTTTAGAAATATTTGCGAATGGCTCTGCATCGGGTTACCCCAAAAAATTCCCTAACTAAATTCATAGGTACCCTAAAAATTACTCTGATAACTAATCAACTTTCCTCTAAATCTAGAGTTAAATACCGTATGATGGCACCACTGCCCTCTTTAATAAAATAAATAGAAACAAAAAAAAAAGCTTTTTTGACTTCAAGCCTTCGTCCAAGCTTCAAGCCATGGAGGAAATATTCGCCCAAGCTTCAAGCTGGCTTTAAGACTTTTTTCTTCTTTCCTCCGGCAACGTCATTCGACAGACACTTGACAGTGCACAGCATGGAGGTATTATGATACTTAGTCTAAGGTGCACAGTGTCAAGTGATTTGTCAGTCCATAGCTCTTATTTTCTATTCCTAATTCCTCCAATTAGTCCTATCTAGTCGGTTGTTGTTGTTGGCGATTTTCTTCAAAACTTACGAAATATTTTAGTTCAAATCAAGATATCACAAAACACTTTCATTTCAAATGTTTACACTCTGTGCTAAAAACACACGTAATGTTGTTAAATACCACGGAAATTCTAAAACAGAACTCAAATTAGCACTAGAAAAACAATTAAAATAAAAAAGCAATGCTGCTTCCCAAAATGACCAAAAAACCCTTTTCATTAACTTGTAACAATTTGTGCCATACTTTCATATGTACGTATAACTTTTGTTACAATGTTTTTATTATATTTGATCTCATTAATTCATTATTTTGATAATAGTTTTAACTATTTCTAGTTTAACGTATCCGACGCGGTCCTTGTTATTATATTGAATATTGCCAGTGTCAAGGGACATCAAAAAAATATAGACTTTGGCATAAAGACAGGTTCCAGCGCCCAGAATATAAAAAATAATAATCATAGAATGTAGGTTTTTTGACATTGACAGTTAACAGTTAACAAGGATGTACAGGTATTTACCAGTAATAGTATTTACCGTTATCGTACCTTTTTAATTCTAATTTTTTTACGTACGAATAAGAGAATATTGATCTAATTTGCATTATCAAGTATTCTAATGATTCTCATGATGGTTTAAACCATTATTGGAGTTATATTTTTAGAAGGTTTATTTACTATGGAGGCTGATAAAAATTTGAAGAAAGATAAAGTAAACAAGAATATATGTACCGAGGTCGGTGAACCCGTGAGCAGTAATAGTGAAAAGCCTTTTTGCAGCTCTGAAACCGAAATCGTAAGTTGGTTCTAATACAAAGTCTTTTTTTTTATTTCCACTTTAATGAAAAATAAATGACTGAAGAAATAAATGTTGCATGGTTACGTTGTTCTTTAATTAATTTTTTTATTGGTGAAAGTTAGCGAGCAATCACTATCAACCCACGTATTTTATTGAGTTTCAGGACAAAACACCGATTAAAAGAAATAAAGAAATAGCTAATACATTCGAAAAATTCAAGGATCTAGAGACACCACCACAGGGATTTTATTTACAAATAAAAGTCGATCTGGTTTGCACTGGTTTATTCTTCCTAGCACTGTGCACTCGACTTTACAACTTAGAAGAACCTAGATATATTGTGTAAGTATAGTGCTGAATCCAATTAGCTTATTTAATATCATTATTTTTAGATAATTTTAGAAAGCACTATCTAGCCCCAAACTAAGCCAAAGCTTGTCATATGGAAACCAGATAGCTGATATAATACTTAAATACTTTTTTTTTGTAAATACATACTGTCTTATAATGTATAAGAACACCCAGACCGAGAACAAACATCTATGTTTATCACACAAATGTTTGTTCTTGGTGGGGATCGAACCCACAGCCTACAGTGCAGAAGGCAGAGCCACTACCAACTGAGCTGTGAAGGCTGTCAAACTATCTTGTACTATGGGAATCAGATAACTTTAGATACAATTTTTTTGTAGGTATATTTAAACATATAATATAATATTTAATAGCATCCAGAAATGTAACAAACATCAATGTTGTCACACAAGTATTTATTCACTATTTCATTAGTTCACAAGTCAATGTTACTAGCAACTGAGCTGTAAGGCCAGTCAACATTAACATAATATGTAACCTAACTAAACTAAGATAATACATTATTTACTCATATTTGTCTTTATTTATTATTTTAGATTCGATGAATTACACTATGGGCGTTATGTATCGCTGTACACAAAAGGAGTATTTTTTTTTGATGCCCATCCACCACTAGGTAAACAACTACTTTATCTGGCGGGTAGAGTAGCTGGCTACAATGGCAACTTCACATTCGATAGGATTGGATCTCCATATGCTGAGAATGTGCCAGTAAGGGAACTACGCCTCATACCAGCATTGGCTGGCAGTCTGCTGGTGCCTGTGACATACCATGTGATGCTACAGCTATCTATGTATCAGTGCACTGCTATTTTAGCTGCACTTTTGGTTCTCTTTGGTAAGTTACAAAATAAGGATTACTATTATGAATCAGCTTCCTAAACCAAATCATTAATGAAGCTCCATGCCACAGACTAGTAGGACTGGTGCTGACCTGCTTCAGACTAGACAAATCAGAGGTGAGGGCGAGGGAGGCCTCTGCCCAGCATTAAGGTGCAGGAGACTGACAAATAAAAAAAACAATACATTTAGTTATAAATACATGTTTATTATTTATTTTCAGAAAACTGTTTTCTGGCCCAGTCAAGGTTCATGTTATTAGAGAGCATACAGATATTGTTTGCATTATGCGGAATTTATTGTGCTTTGAAAAGTACAAATAAAACTGGTATCAGTTCTGTTCTTTGGCTCTGCGGTTGTGCTCTTTCCTTAGGCTGCTGTTTTTCGTAAGTATTTTACTAAATAGTCTAACTAAAACTTAATGAAATTTCAAAAGCTTGCGGAACACACCGGCGGCGGAAAGATAAATTCAATTTATTTGTTCCAGTGTAAAATACTCGGGTATATACTCGTATTACCTGGCAATATTCCTGGTGGGGCGACAAATGTGGTGTCGATTCGGCAGCTGCGAACCAGGACTACGTATCACTCTTTCCACGCTCTGGCGAATGGTGATACTGATAACAGTACCTGCTGCGGTTTATGTAGGAGTGTTCTATGCGCATCTAGCGATGTTGCCGAAGGCAGGCCCTCACGATAGTGTGATGACAAGCGCGTTTCAAGCATCGCTTAAAGGCGGTCTTGCAAGTATCACGAGAGGACAACCTTTGCATGTCGCTCACGGCTCTCAGATTACTCTCAGGTAGGCCTACAAGCAATCCCCTGATTACTGAATCACTCTTCGAGAGTAATAGTCTCTCAGACCCCTTGGTACGCAAGGTCCTTGCTGACATTCATGTACCTACTTTGAATTATTAAAATCAAAACTGTCTTTTATCTAGTATCACTTCAGAACGTTTAAAAAATATATCCTGCACCCTTATTCGTGCCTTCGTTTTTGTAGGGACTTTCATTTAGCTCCAAGATATTAATTGATTCTTGTGATTTTATTGAATAAAGATTATTTAGTTTTGTTTTGATTTCCAGGCACACCCATGGGCGAACGTGTTGGCTGCACTCTCACGCGCACGTTTATCCTGTCCGTTACGGCGACGGACGCGGCTCGTCCCATCAGCAACAAGTGACGTGCTACAGCTTCAAGGATGTCAACAACTGGTGGATAGTGAAGCGGCCGGAGCGTGCGGCGCTGTCTGTGGCGCGGCCACCGGACGCCATCCGGCATGGAGACGTCGTGCAGTTGCTGCACGGGATTACCAGCCGCGCTCTCAACTCGCATGATGTCGCCGCCGCTGTCTCGCCTCAGTCTCAAGTGAGGACGTCAACAATCATCTTCTTGTTATGTCACTAGTTCTTCCGAAACAGTGTGGTCAAAGGATTTTAAGTGCGCCTCAAAGAGTCTCCTGACACAAGTTTTAAAATTGTGTTAGGTTCTACGACATGACGGTTTCCTCACGATGTTTTCCTTCACCGTTTGAGAGCACTGGCACAGTGTACATAAATTTGAACAGAAAAACTTGTTGGTGCACGAACGGTTTTGAGCCTGCGATCATTGGATTTGGGATTAACATCTTATTAATATTGGTGGCACTTTCAGGGACATACATTTTGTAGAACAATCGCTGTCCAAATTCCCATGAAACAGCAATATAAGTCGAGGACGATAAGTTACGGAATTATTGACGGTAGTAGTAGGTTCAATACCCGTAATATTAATAAATAAATGGTTTCCTCAGCACTAAGTTATCTTCATTAGGAGCACTGGCATTGCACACATAAATTATTCGAAGGTCGAAATTCATTAGTAGGTACACGATCAAATTCGAATCCAGAATACGATCAGAATCAAGGGTTAGGTAGGTACTCCCATAAGACCACAGGTGCTCTCTCTCCCTTTAGACTAAAAATCTTGAATTGGTACTTTGTACTCAGAGATCTGAGGGATCAAAGTCTTGGAACTGTTTCTGTTCAAGATGAACGAACGCATTTTACACAATAAATATTTGATTTTGATTAGTATGTGATTAGGGTAACATATTACATATGGATATACATACATAGTAGTTATAAGGGGAAAGCACAAAAGTTGGGTGGTTTGTTTCAGGAAGTTTCTTGCTACATAGACTACAACGTGTCTATGCCGGCGCAGAATCTCTGGCGAGTCGATATAATAAACCGCGACAGCGACGACGCAACTTGGGACAGCATTCGATCCACCGTGAGACTGATACACGTCGACTCGAGCTCCGCGCTTCGCTTCAGCGGAAGGCAACTGCCGTCTTGGGGCTTCCACCAGCATGAGGTGGTCGCAGACAAGGTCATAACGCATCAAGACACGCAGTGGAATGTTGAGGAACACAGATATACGAAAGGTTAGACAACAATTTCAATAGGTTCACGAAGGTGAAGTGCTCGTTTTGGTAAATACCAATGTCCTTCGCTTTCTTCGTGCGTGCCTTACCTGCTAACTCTACTATCACATACTAACACCAAACCATACAGGTTTTTAAACAACTAGCTGTTGGAACAAGCAGATGGCCCGCCTGATGTTAAGTGGTTAAGCATCAGCTATAACAAAGCATTGATTCTTAAGTCACGCACGATAGGAACGTGCCCTACGATGCACTGCCTAGCGTCCATCAACCTGAGGCATACAGATGTTAAGCCTCATGTTCCTAAACACATGTTATAAATAGAGTTTGAGTTGGGGTGTAGTAGAGAGTTTCGTAATATTATTAACCTCTACAACTCTTCTCTAGTGGCTCCAAGAAGCTGTAGTCACAGCGGCCACACCCTGGTAAACCACTAAAGTGGGCTAAACCTAGAGAAGGGGGCTACATCTATTAACATCTATAGAGTAGCTGTTGGATGATCCCCATATCGAACCAAACCTGCATTGGTAAGCGTTGACGATGCAGTAGGGTAATGTGACATACCTCAAGGGCGCTTGCCAGGATCTACATAATGGCGAGCGGTCTGTCACTGCATCCCTGTCATCTCCGGTCGTACCGGGAAACCGGTCCATCGGACAACGGTGACGTGGGACGAGAGAGTGGGCATGCACAAGCGCAACCACTTGTCCACTTAAAACAAATTCACGCGCAGATGAACTTTGCTACGAACATGGATTCCGAGTTTAAAAGTCCTATGGCGATGGAGAGGTGGTGGTGGGAATACGGATCACGGTGAATTCGGTTCTTAGCTGTCGATCTGCACATAGGCGGTCAATCGAGAGTGGTCGCTCCTGAAATCATCGAGACGAGATGACGGGTTCGGCAGCACGTATGACGACAAAGCAGCCCTATTTAGGAATGCTCTGCTTTCCTCTGCATAGGGGAGGGGCCTAGAAAAGGTGGCCTAAACATAGCTCGTCTCACCCCAACCTAGATGGCAAACCGCGGTCATCGGGAACCGACTTAATCGCGGTCGAAAGAAACGAAATAATAACAAAACCTTTAATATAGTTACCTGGAATGTCAGAACACTTCTGGACAATCCTACTAACCTTTGTCCAGAAAGAAAAACCGCACTTATTGCGCGTGAACTAAAAAAATACAAAGTCGACGTAGCTGCTCTAAGTGAGACACATCTCTGTGATAGTGGAGAGCTATGTGAAAATGGTGGTGGCTACACATTTTACTGGATAGGCAAACCTTCAGGTGAGAGGGCTAGCAGCGGTGTTGGGTTTGCTATAGCTAACACGATTGCCAAAACCCTAACGGAACTACCTAAAGGTATCAATGACCGGATTATGACTTTGAGATTCACAACCGCTCCAAAGAAATATCTTTACCTAGTTAGTGCTTATGCCCCGACTATGACCTACCCTGACGAGGACAAGTTCAAGTTCTATGACGATCTAAGGACAGTCCTACGTACTATCCCGAGCTCTGATAAAGTCGTCTTACTCGGGGACTTTAATGCCCGTGTAGGCGCAGAACCCAGTGTCTGGAGAGATGTTGTTGGTCGTCACGGAGTAGGGAATTGTAATTCTAACGGGATGTTGCTTTTAACCTTTTGTGCTGAATTTAATCTTAGCATTACGAACACCTTCCGTTTAGCTGATAAGTACAAAACCTCATGGATGCACCCAAGATCCAAACATTGGCATCTCATAGACTACGTGATTGTGCGCCGAACTGACTTAAAGGATGTCTTAATAACAAGATCAATGCGAGGCGCACATGGTTGGACTGATCACCGTATGATTAGGACGAAAATCCAGCTTCACTATAAGCCCTCACGTAGAGCTGATCACAAAAACCCACCCAAATTGGCATTTGGAAGGCTTACGAAAGACAATGAACTACAGCTCACATTAGATGCAGAATTTGGCACACTTTCGATGGACGTAGCCTCAGACATTGATATTCTTTGGCAGTCTTATGCTCAGTCTCTTCATAAAGCTGCTGAAATAGTGATCGGAAAACCTGAAAAAAAGAACCAAGACTGGTTTGACGACACTGAAAGTGATGTGATGAAACTTGTCAGCGAGTGGAGACAAGCGAGAAAAGGTCCTGCAAATGACACGCGGAAAGAACTTCAACGCGAACTTAAATCAAAGGTGCGTGATTTAAAAAACCGATGGTGGAAAAATAAGGCGCTTGAATTACAACACCTTGCTGATACTAAGCAAAGCGCAAAGTTCTATGAGATAAAATTATGATAAAATTCTCAAGACCGTGTTTGGTCCCAGGTGTAAAAAGACTTCAGCCATCCTATCTAGTGATAAAAATAAACGCCTTACGGAACGTTCCGATATACTAAAGCGATGGGCTGAACACTTCAATGAAGTCCTAAATCCTGGCGCACAAAATGCTGACCTTTACTACATTGAGGATCTTGAGACTCTACCTCTCTCATCAGAACTAGACAATCCACCATCATTTGATGAATTCCACCAAGCCATCTGCCGACTCAAAAATAGTAAATC
Organism: Chloroclysta siterata; assembly: GCA_932294275.1. Taxonomy (NCBI): domain Eukaryota; kingdom Metazoa; phylum Arthropoda; class Insecta; order Lepidoptera; family Geometridae; genus Chloroclysta; species Chloroclysta siterata. The sequence goes on along the minus strand of OW028600.1, from coordinate 12,471,806 downwards.
CCCTGCTGCAGATGGACTCGCCTCTGAGGTTTATAAGTATGGGGGTCCGAACATTAGAAGCCGCCTCTATGAGCTCATTCTGAGAATATGGGAGTCCAGCAAAGTACCACAAGAATGGAGAAACGCATCGATCTGCAAACTGTACAAAGGAAAGGGTAGTGTATCTGATTGCGGTTCTTACAGAGGCATTGCTCTCCTAAGTACAGCTGGGAAAGTTTTGGCGCATATTCTCAACCGCCGTTTAACCACTCTAGCTGAACGTATTCTTCCTGAAAGCCAGTGTGGCTTCAGGCCGTGCAGGGGGACGATCGATGCCATTTTTGTTGTCAAGCAACTACAGGAAAAGAGCCTGGAACAACAACGTCCACTTTACATGTGTTTTGTTGATCTCGAAAAGGCATTCGACCGTGTACCGAGGGATGCACTCTGGATTGTTCTTAGAAAGGTGGGATGCTCAGAAAAGTTTGTTAGCCTCATTCGGAACTTTCATGAAGGAATGATGGCCCGGATTCAACACGAAGACGACTATACAGAGCAATTCCCTGTTACCAGTGGTGTCAAACAGGGGTGTGTAATGGCTCCCACGCTGTTTGCCATATATTTTGCCGCAGTCATGAATGATTCATACAGATCCTGCGGTGAGCAAATAGCCCTTAATGTAAGAACAAATAAAAGCGTCTTTGACATCTCACGCTTTAGGGCTAAGGGCAAGGTGCAGGAAGTCTCTGTCATGGACATTCTCTACGCCGCACAGTGGTTCGATCCCATACAAGTGGCCGGACATAGCATCCTTAAAATTCCAAGTTGTATATTTTGAAAAACTAAAAACGCTATCGCGTTCTATCTATAAAGGGAAACAATAAATGTTTTACGACTTTTCATTTGAACTCATACTTTTCAAGTAATTCAATAAAAACTGATACATTTGTATGGAAAGCAACATTAAATAGTCTGTAACGCGCGATTCCCTCCTCGTTTCAGCAAGCGGTTTTTAAAATTGATATTTGGGTATTATTTTCGACTTTTTATCCATTGACACATGGTGCCCCAAACGTGCCCCTTGGGAGATATGAAGAAAAACTAAAATTTGATTTTAACATAATAATTTAGACTTGTATTTATAGAAATAGTCAATAATATTCATTATTTTGATTATAATATAAGGATGCAAATATACTACATGTTGAAAAGAACAAATTTTTAGTTAAATAACTCTATTTGAAGAAATTCCAATACTGTTGTGTGCTTTTTCATTATTTACAATTATTTAAACTTTTGTAAGTTTATTGCTTTTCCGGACGATATGCACTGTAATATGACCGCAATTCTTTTGATCAAATTCACATTAAGACCAGTGAGACGTCCTGTAAATTACTCAGGGTCGGCAAAAAATCGCCTGGCAGTATTGCCTGTTTTTGTGTATCCACTGCCTTGCTTCACATCTAAAAGCAAACCAGTTTCTTCTCTATAGGCTTCTTGAAATTATTATTTGCTGAGCTTCACTTTTTTCTTCATGTTATCACCCCTCGCTAGCCACGACTTAATCTCCATCTTGTAAGAAATGGGCAGTAAGCACTCCTTATACCCCGTTTACACTCAGCTCATGTCCGTGGAAATGTGCAGAGACATGTAGAGACAGGTGCAAGGACTTGGGCAATGCGAGAATGGGACGGCAACATTTCCGTCCACGCGAATGGCAGCGCGAATGTAGCGCGAATGTCTAAATGTAAACGCGCTAATAGACCGAATTCACGCATGTAGCGAACTCATGCCATGCTTGTACAAGTCTTCATCGACAGGTTTTGACCTTACTTCACTTAAATTGTTCATCTCAACCGGGCTTTGCACAGATCACAGATAGCAGCCGAAGTTTCCCATATAATCGAATGGACGAATGGATCGCAAATAGAGGAACATCTATGTTTAGTTCCTATAGGCTTCCTATCAGAAGAGGTTTCTGAAGCGAGAAATAAGGATTTCCGAAAATATGGGGAAGGTCATACCCGTAAAATATAATGCTGTAGCAACTAATGAAGATATCCTTCATAGCTTACTTCTATCAGCAGATCCCCTAATAACTAGCTTGGGTCCATCATCTAAGAATCAAATCAAGAAAACCTGTTTGAAAGAAGTTTATGATTTACTTGAACCACAAATTAATTAGAATTTCTCGATGTGTTTTCAATACTTGAAGAAGATGCTATTGACAACGATGATGATTATGATGAAGACAACGATGATGTTTTTGAAGTCATTTGAACACATAAATAGTTGACTTTCAGTAAATTGTGCACACTTTGTAGCATAATCTAGTAGTTTTAAAATTATCATTATCTTAGATTATTTCGTTTTTTAGACATCTTTAATGCTTTACATATTACTATTGTCTTATATTATTAGTAAATAATAAAAAAGTATTGGTAGTAGTAGAGTTATTTAACTAAAAAGTTGTTCTTTTCAACATGTAGTGTATTTGCATCCTTATATTATAATCAAAATAATGTATATTATTGACTATTTCTATAAATACAAGTCTAAATTATTATGTTAAAATCAAATTTTAGTTTTTCTTCATATCTCCCAAGGGGCACGTTTGGGGCACTATGTGTCAATGGATAAAAAGTCGAAAATAATATCCAAATATCAATTTTTAAAACCTCTTGCTGAAACGAGGAGGGAATCGCGAGTTACAGGCTATTTAATGTTGCTTTCCATACAAATGTATCAGTTTTTATTGAATTACTTGAAAAGTATGAGTTCAAATGAAAAGTCGTAAAACATTTATTGTTTCCCTTTATCTATAGAACGCGATAGCGTTTTTAGTTTTTCAAAATATACAACTTGGAATTTTAATGATGCTATGTCCGGCCACTTGTATGGGATCGAACCACTGTGCGCCGATGACGTGTGTCTAATGGCCGACAACACTGGAAGTCTGCAAAGATACATTAACAGCTTAGACGAATCGTGCCGTAGGTTTGGCTTGGTAATAAGCGTCTCCAAAACACAGATCCTGAAACAACCAGCTCGAGGTGAAATCTTAGATCCCACAATTATAACTTTAAGCGGAAAACCCCTCGAAGAGGTATCAACGTTTCGTTACTTGGGATGTTTCATGCGTGACGACAACCGTCTTATCACTGAAATTTCGTCACGCATAGCGAGAGCGGCTTCATCTTTTGGGAAGCTAAGTAAAAGAGTATGGGACTCACATGACTTGCATCTCCATACTAAGATCGCCGTCTACAAAGCAATAGTTCTGCCCATAATGCTATATGCCACTGAGACCTGGTGCCTTTATAAAGGCGATATAAGGCGGCTTGACGTTTTTTACCTGAAATGTCTCAGATCTATACTTCGGGTTAAGTGGCAAGATCGTGTCCCTAACTCTGAAATACTTCGCCGAACGGAAATGAATGGCATCGAGTCGCTGCTCATCGGAGGTCAACTGAGGTGGTGTGGGCATCTTGTGCGTATGGAGGACTCGCGGTTACCGAAATCGGCTTTCTTTTCGGAGCTTTCTCAAGGTAAGCGTAAGGCTGGCGGCCAATTCCTGCGTTACAAGGATGTCTTAAAGCGTCACTTATCATCATGTGAAATACCCTGTAACAGCTGGCAAGAGCTCGCACAACGACGGTCAGATTGGCGCAGCACCGTCCACAAGGCAACGTTGCAGTTTGAAAGCACTCGTCTTGAACACCTTGACGCTAAGCGCCAACATCAAAAAACAAAGCCGAAAATTGCATATAACTACACCTATAACTCTTCAGGCCAGCTGTATTGCCTATCCTGTGATAGGACTTTCAAAACAAAGTTTGGATTTGCGAGTCATATTCGCTCTCATATGAATAGGTAAATCGATTTAGCTTCGTAGTAAAGTTCGCCATTGACGGATACGTCTCGGAGGACATCATCATCATCATAAATAGAGTTTGAGTTGACGAATGATTTCAGCGGAAGACAGAAAAGAGCGAGAACGCGAGCTGGTAACAGCGGAGATGATCCCCACAGCGGTGACGCAGCTGAGCTTCTGGGAGAAGTTCGCAGAGCTGCAGTACAAGATGTTGGCGCATGCGCCGGACGCGCCCCACGGACACATGTTCGCCAGTGAGCCCGCCGAGTGGCCGCTACTCGTGCGCTCTATCGCCTACTGGCTTTCACCTAACTCTAATGTAAGTACCATCATATCATAAAAAGGAGCACGACTGTAAAGCCCGAACTCCACCGCGAAAGGGTAATGAGCGAGAAATGGTTAGCGGAACGGACTCTTTTTCAATGAAATAGGTTTACGTTTCCTCCAACAAAGAGTTTTATCTTTTGACTTGCACTGAAGAGCTGAGCGAGTTCATTTCAACACTTTCTGCTCGCTCAGTCCTTTCCGCTCGACTATTTGTTGGTGGAAATACAAGTATGCATTTTATTCTTGCGAGTTAAACGGAGTCCTTAATGGCTCCGCTCCGCTCGCGGTGGAGTTTGGGCTTAACTCATGCACGGTGGATATCCTCTCAGATCTGAGAGGATATTGTCGGCGGCAAACAATCCATGCGAACCACGGCACGCTCGGAACTTAAGTTTTGGAAATGCGTTCTACGCAGCTAAGATATGCCGCCAGTTTCCTTCATGGGCACAGCTTTTTTTTTTCAATTTGAGGTCTTCTAAAATTGTAGTTCGATAAGGACCCTAACACAATACATTTACATAATCTCTATTGAATATATTTTTCCAGGCTCAAATTCACCTTATCGGCAACATGGTGACATGGTACGCCGGAACAATCTCAGTTGTGGTATACAGCGCTCTTCTCGCAATCTACGCCATTCGGCAACGTCGCGCATGCGTAGATCTCCCGCCTCGGGCTTTGCAGAAATTTTACGACGCCGGATACATTCTCTTCTTAGGCTATTGGATGCACTACTTACCATACTTCTTCTTGGATCGAACACTCTTCCTTCACCATTATCTTCCCGCCTATATTTTTAAAATACTATTGCTTGCGTTTATTGTCGATCATATTTACTTTGTTATACAATTACGAGAAAAAACTAGACCACTCACAACCATCTTTATACTCAGTGTTGCGATTTGGCTGGCTTATGTTGCACTGACATTCAAGAAGTTCAGTGTTCTTAACTATGGGAGCACAAATCTGACTGAAAGTGACCTCATGAATCTCAGATGGAAAGATACTTGGGATTTTATTCTTCATAAAAGGGGATGAATGTTGGGAGCAATTTTTTTCGTAGAATATTTACAGTTGCCATTTCTAAGATATTGTCACATCACAATAATGTACCTTACTTTACTCATTGAATCTCAAAGACTTTATAATTTTATTACTTTCTGATATTATTTTTAGATATAAGTTGAACTTTTTTGAAAATATTTATATAAATATAGTTAACAAAATATACATTCCGTCCAATGATGTTATTTTTAAATATTGTGAAGTGTCACATAGATTTTTATATGCAAGTGGGATTGTGAAGTATGTAATCAATAAATATTTTTTTATAAAAGAAAAGTTTATTTTACTGATACACCATTTATAGTTATTGATATCAACGCCTACTGTGGGTGGGCTCTACATCCATAGGCTGGGTTTGAGGCACTGCATGGACTGCCACTGAATCAACTTCCAAGGGGATGATACGCTGCTTCAGTACTGCAGTGGTCCCTAGGGGATATCTGTATGATCCTTGCTTCTTGCCCTAAAAATCAAGATTAGGTTTGTGAATAAAAAATGCAAATAAAATTAGCTTTGGAACAATCTTGTAGGTGTAAGTTAGGTTAGTGAGGTTACAGATCATGAAAAGATGTAAAAAAATAAAGTTACCTTGACATTTGCTTCTTCATAAGTTCTCAAATATTGAGCAGGACCAGAGTTGCGAATGACACAAAGGTCCACATTTGAACCAGATCCCAAGTCATTGAAGATACCAGCTGCTATGGCATCACGAACCAACTTTTTGCCTTCTTCCTCGGACATGTTGGGTTTCCAGCCAGACTCAAAAACTGCCATGGCTGCTAGGGATCCAGATCCTATTGGACAAAGGTTTTAGTGAGGTACCATCTTAATAATTTTTCATTCTTTTGTACAATGAAGCATGAATATCTATTTTTTTTATTTATAATATTGCTTACCCATAGTTGCATAGGGCAGCTTATCAACAGACCCATGAGGATAAATACAGTAGATGTGAGGTCCAGTTCTGTCCACACCACCAAGGACAAGTGCAGCTCCAATGTGGCCCTGGTAGCGAAACAACATCCGCTTGAGCAGTGTCGCAGCGGTCTCTACCGGCACTGTACGGCCCGTGTGCAATCGCTGCAGCTCCAGCTGCGAGGATACAGTCTGTGTCGTCATTTCAGTATCCGCAGCCGTACCAGCACCGCAACAATACATGTTACCAGCTAAGTAGTGAATCTTTTCACAATTTTTATCAGAAACGACCGTGTTTTCGGTGGCTCTGGTGTCGGCGCCAAGGATAACACCATCGGCGTAAATAATGCCTACAATAGTAGTTCCGGTCTTAACAGCTTTCGGAGCTGGAAATCCTTTATTCGCGAGGAACGCATTACTGAAAACAAAACAATGTTAAATAACTGGTAACGCATAGTATTCCACATGAAAATGGTTGTGGGATGGTGAATGTCTTACATACCGCTGGCAGTTTTCGAAAGAGAATCCAGCTAGAGGAACTTCAGGGGCTAGAACTGAAGCCATTTTTATTTCTTTTCACTTTGTAAATGACAAAAAAGAAGTCGGAGGAGAAGAACCGTACCGAGCAAAACCAACCACAATTTTATTTCGGTTTTTGTTGTGTCACTCAATCTTCTTCTTCTTCTCGTCAACTGTCAAACAAAGTCTTGCTTGTTTTCGTCTGACTTTGCTTGCATGAGACAAGCTATGATACTAGTCTAAGCATAGATTTATAATACTATAGATTGCCTACGAGCGTATACCCGAGCAAGACGGACAACAAGTACATACAATTTATGGGTTGCCACATCTTACTATTTTCACCCAACCAAGCATAAGCTATGATGTCGCCGCGGCTCCAGTTGTTTGTTTAATTATGTTTAATTAAAGCTAGTTTCTGCAGTTTAATAGTTTGTACCCTCCTCTAGGTTACGCCATTTTAATATCTTCTAAGGAATGAGCTAGAAAAAAGCCTACACAGCTCAGTTGGTAGCCTTCTGCGCCGTAGGCCGTGGGTTCAATCCTACCGAGAACAAACATTTGTATGATACTAGACGTTTGTTCTCTGACTGGGTGGTTGTGATTTGGCTTATTTTGGGGCTATATAGGCTATATAGTGCTGTGTGGAGCGTCCACCAATATTTATAAAAAATAAAATAAAAAAAACAGGGCGAACTGGCACTAAGCTGGCATTTTAGACATTGACATCAGAACCCTAGGCCCCGCGAGCTAGAGTCCTGGATTTTCCTAGTGAGGGGGACAGAGCTAGTGGTGCTATTCTTCACATTCTACCACCTACCAATAGTTTAACTATGTTACTGCACCAGCTAGGTAAAATTTTTATGAATAAAAAACAATTTATTTATTTATCATTGATTTATTTATTCTACATCCCTACTCATCAGAAACCGTAATTCAAAAGGTTAATTTATAACGCGTGCTTCAATTTTAAATTAAGTAGGTATAAACAATACATCTTAACAGGAGGAAGCCAGCTTATGCTAGAGCTGACCATAAGCCTGAGCAATGCCACCACTTTGCCCTGAAGCGCGAAGTGATGGCATTATGAATACAGCTATCCTCAGAACATCACTATGAATATGTCATAAATACATTAAAATATATCACGTGTAAGTACGTATTTATTTATTAGACGATAAATATTTAATAGTTTATACATAACAATTTCAGATGAGAATATTTTCTTAATTCTCACTTTTTAAAGCAAGATTTTTGAACATACTTTTTATATCCAGAAAAAAAAGCGGAGATACCGTTTATGTTGAAATAGCCCAAAAGTTTTTTAGTCCGTAAGTTTCTTGCCTGTTCTTCTAGGCTTTGGTCGCGCGCGAGGAACTGGCGGTACATTCACCTAGTACCAATTTAAGACGTTTCAAAGAGATCCTTGTGATTGTACTGAATAAAGACCGTTTTGATTTTGATTTTGGAGCTTGGTGACCTGGAGCTTGGTAACCCGTAGCGTTAACCCACCAGCCCAAAGTAGTTGCATCTTTGGGAAATCTGTAAAACAAACATGTTATTATTAGGCATATGTAGGTATTTAATCATACTACGCGATGGTGGTCTCAGACATAAAATAACTACCAACTTCTCATATGAAAATCGTGAAGAGACTTAAATTATTAAAATGTAACGCAAAGCTAAAAAAATAAATTAAATGAAATTAAAATATATGTACCTACTACCTATACCTATATTATATTTTTTTTCATTATGTACTTAAGTCAAACAAACCTTATTTCTTTGAATAAGGTAATAATAAGTTGCGACATTGTCATTTGTTTTCTAGATTATTGTGTGAATTTGAACTTATCCTAACATATCAGAGTCGAATCCACCCTAAAGTTGTTCGTTTCCCAACATTTTTGGCAAATAGATTTTGTTTTTGTTGGCAGCCCGAAAGATCGTATAACCCAGCCAAATTATGTTTCTATAGAACTGTATCGGTTTGAATAGCCATGTCATTTGTGTGGTTTATAGTAACCTATACTCAATTTTACAAAATAATTAAATTCTAGAAATCTACTTTGATATGCGATAGAAAGTAAACACAACCGTTAAATGATTAATTGTGGACACTGTGCATTCTCCGTTTTATAGTTTAATTGACAAATAGAACATAAAAGTGCTACTTACCGAAGGAAGCTTAATTTTCAGTTTTCCGAGCTGTATCATTATCACAGCCTAAAATACTACAATGCACCACATTATAAACTTAACTCTACGTATACTGGGACCTAGGCACACACTATTTTCAAAGAACTTTGGCACTAAACACCTGTAAACTCACAAGCACCAAGCGGTTTGTTTAGCACCAAACTTGGTGCTAAACAATCAAAAACGTATACGCAGAAAGGGACAAAACATTTATTTTATATTTCTCTCACTCATAGGTATAATTTGTATTATTGCGTCTCTCTTACTCTTGGTATTATTATTTGATGCTCTATCTATTGTTTTCTTGATCTAAGAACAAAACAAACAAACAACAACGAACTTGACTTGAACGAACGGAACGGAACGGGCACAGAATACAAATAGAACCAGCAGGGTTGCCATAGATTTATAATACTATAGATTGCCTACGAGCGTATACCCGAGCAAGACGGACAACAAGTACATACAATGTATGGGTTGCCACATCTTACTATTTTCACCCAACCAAGCATAAGCTATGATGTCGCCGGGCTCCAGTTGTTTGTTTAATTATGTTTAATTAAAGCTAGTTTCTGCAGTTTAATAGTTTGTACCCTCCTCTAGGTTACGCCATTTTAATATCTTCTAAGGAATGAGCTAGAAAAAAGCCTACACAGCTCAGTTGGTAGCCTTCTGCGCCGTAGGCCGTGGGTTCAATCCTACCGAGAACAAACATTTGTGTGATGTGATACTAGACGTTTGTTCTCTGACTGGGTGGTTGTGATTTGGCTTATTTTGGGGCTATATAGTGCTGTGTGGAGCGTCCACCAATATTTATAAAAAATAAAATAAAAAAAACAGGGCGAACTGGCACTAAGCTGGCATTTTAGACATTGAAATCAGAACCCTAGGCCCCGCGAGCTAGAGTCCTGGATTTTCCTAGTGAGGGGGACAGAGCTAGCTAGTGGTGCTATTCTTCACATTCTACCACCTATCAATAGTTTAACTATGTTACTGCACCAGCTAGGTAAAATTTTTATGAATAAAAAACAATTTATTTATTTATCATTGATTTATTTATTCTACATCCCTACTCATCAGAAACCGTAATTCAAAATGTTAATTTATAACGCGTGCTTCAATTTTAAATTAAGTAGGTATAAACAATACATCTTAACAAGAGGAAGCCAGCTTATGCTAGAGCTGACCATAAGCCTGAGCAATGCCACCACTTTGCCCTGAAGCGCGAAGTGATGGCATTATGAATACAGCTATCCTCAGAACATCACTATGAATATGTCATAAATACATTAAAATATATCACGTGTAAGTACGTATTTATTTATTAGACGATAAATATTTAATAGTTTGTACATAACACTTTCAGATGAGAATATTTTCTTAATTCTCACTTTTTAAAGCAAGATTTTTGAACATACTTTTTATATCCAGAAAAAAAAGCGGAGATACCGTTTATGTTGAAATAGCCCAAAAGTTTTTTAGTCCGTAAGTTTCTTGCCTGTTCTTCTAGGCTTTGGTCGCGCGCGAGGAACTGGCGGTACATTCACCTAGTACCAATTTAAGACGTTTCAAAGAGATCCTTGTGATTGTACTGAATAAAGACCGTTTTGATTTTGATTTTGGAGCTTGGTGACCTGGAGCTTGGTAACCCGTAGCTTTAACCCACCAGCCCAAAGTAGTTGCATCTTTGGGAAATCTGTAAAACAAACATGTTATTATTAGGCATATGTAGGTATTTAATCATACTACGCGATGGTGGTCTCAGACATAAAATAACTACCAACTTCTCATATGAAAATCGTGAGGAGACTTAAATTATTAAAATGTAACGCAAAGCTAAAAAAATAAATTAAATGAAATTAAAATATATGTACCTACTACCTATATTATATTTTTTTTCATTATGTACTTAAGTCAAACAAACCTTATTTCTTTGAATAAGGTAATAATAAGTTGCGACATTGTCATTTGTTTTCTAGATTATTGTGTGTATTTGAACTTATCCTAACATATCAGAGTCGAATCCACCCTAAAGTTGTTCGTTTCCCAACATTTTTGGCAAATAGATTTTGTTTTAGTTGGCAGCCCGAAAGATCGTATAACCCAGCCAAATTATGTTTCTATAGAACTGTATCGGTTTGAATAGCCATGTCATTTGTGTGGTTTATAGTAACCTATACTCAATTTTACAAAATAATTATATTCTAGAAATCTACTATGATATGCGATAGAAAGTAAACACAACCGTTAAATGATTAATTGTGGACACTGTGCATTCTCCGTTTTATAGTTTAATTGACAAATAGAACATAAAAGTGCTACTTACCGAAGGAAGCTTAATTTTCAGTTTTCCGAGCTGTATCATTATCACAGCCTAAAATACTTCAATGCACCACATTATAAACTTAACTCTACGTATACTGGGACCTAGGCACACACTATTTTCAAAGAACTTTGGCACTAAACACCTGTAAACTCACAAGCACCAAGCGGTTTGTTTAGCACCAAACTTGGTGCTAAACAATCAAAAACGTATACGCAGAAAGGGACAAAACATTTATATTATATTTCTCTCACTCATAGGTATAATTTGTATTATTGCGTCTCTCTTACTCTTGGTATTATTATTTGATGCTCTATCTATTGTATTCTTGATCTAAGAGTCTAAGAGACAAGCACACAATGGTGATTGATAATGATAGTGACTGTTCATCAAATAAATCTACCATAGACCGAGCACTAACAAAACCGGTATCTTCCGACAAAAAGGGGTACAAATTTTTATTCTGGCAATAGGAACATACGAGGTTATAGTTGATTGGTGCAATATTTTAATAAGCTTATTAAACAATTTTATGTCTTATAATAACTACATAGAGTATAGAACTAGACATCAAAATTGAATATTTTGGACGTCTTCGTTCTCAGCTAAAAATTAGCCAATCATGACGAGACGAATTGTCTTCGTACGCCTATTTGTCAAACCAATAGCGATGTTGTCAAAAAGTAGTCAAAAAGCGAAATGTGTTGAACGCGTTAGAGATTTTTTAATAAATTTTAGCTGATAAATTAGTTCCTAGGATTAATTAACACAATGTTCACTAACGCCGCGTATGTGTGTATAATTTATCTGGCTTCGGTTCTAGTCCTAACGTTGGCCGGTCGGGATTTCTACCATATACTCGGAGTGACTCGATCAGCGAATACGAATGAAATAAAAAAAGCTTACAGAAAGTTAGCAAAAACTTTACATCCAGACAAAAATCAAGATGATCCTGATGCCTCCCAAAAGTTCCAAGATCTTGGCGCGGCGTATGAGGCTCTGTCTGACCCAGAAAAGCGAGAACTATATGACCGATGTGGCGAAGACTGTTTGAAGAAAGATGGTATGATGAACAATAATGATCCATTTTCAAGTTTCTTCGGAGACTTTGGTTTTCACTTTGGTGGAGATCAGCAGCAACATGATACCCCTCGAGGGGCGGATATTATAATGGAGCTCACTGTGTCCCTAGAAGAATTATACAATGGTAACTTCATAGAGGTAAGCTGCTTCGCCCAAATTAAATATACTAATTAGCCTTTAAACAAAACATTTTTATTAAAGTTAATTGTAATAATTGTTTTTTTCATAGATAACTCGCAACAAACCAGTTATAAAGGCAGCATCAGGCACTCGTAAATGCAACTGCCGGCAGGAGATGGTGACAAGAAACCTTGGTCCTGGCCGCTTCCAGATGATGCAACAGACTGTTTGTGATGAGTGTCCTAATGTGACATTTGTAAATGAAGAAAGGCAATTAGAAGTAGAGGTAAAATCGAGATAATATTTTACTGCTTTCTGCATTTTAGTTAAAAAAATGATATAGGCATTGCATAGTTCCGTTTAGGTTGCTTGTTTCTGTATAACATAACTTACTACTTATAATTATTATAATACTGTTTGTTGTAAAAATTTTGCCCCTTTAAGTTAAATTCAATTTATTATTATGGCTTATTTACTCAACTCTATTACCAGAGTTTGCTCATTTAAATTGATTGCTTACATAAGTGTTTTTTTACTTTTAGGTAGAAGTAGGTGCTCCTGACGGGCACAAGTCCAGGTTGCGAGGTGAAGGAGAGCCTCATGTAGATGGTGATCCAGGAGACCTCATCTTCATATTCAAGACAGAGAGACATCCTCAGTTTATCCGCAAGGCAGATGATCTGTACACTAATGTCACTATATCCTTACAGGTTTGTTTTTATCATATTTTAATATCCTATTTACTGGGGTTCTCTTAATATTTCTTATATTTAATTAATTTAATTGTTCATGTTATTTATAGGTACATGATTAATACATTTTTTTTAGTTCCACACCCATTTCACTTATGTATTACTATTTGTCTACATTTTCACATAAGTGATTTGAACAAATTTAAGTGGCAAAATTATAGTTATGAGGATCTATAATTTTGCCACTTATGTTTTAATGCTATTGGTATTTCACACAAAATCACTAATGTAAAAATGTAGAAAAATAGAAGAACTTTTGATAGCATCCACTGGGTTAAACATACCAAAAGGTGGTCACAATAAATAAAAATGTTACCTTAAAAATCTTGACAATCTTGATCATAATGGCAACTGAAATTTGTAAGTAAAGAATTTTCTCATATATCACCATGTAAGAATCTTTTAAATCACTGTTTCAAAATGTCTTCTTGTTCTGAATGTTTTCTGTGAAGAATTTAACAAACTACAAATCTATTCTAGGCTTTTTTTTTATGTAAATGATAGACAAACAGGCATATGGCCCACCTGATGGTAAGCGGTCACCGTCGCCCATAGACATCAACAACACCAGGGGCGTTGTCGTTGCATTGCCTACCCGTTGCGTTTTTATTTAGTAATTCACATCACAAAATCCTATGAAACTATTCTATTCTTTATCTAGTAATTCACATCACAAATGCAATGTGTTTTTTCATCAGGCAACATTAACTTCTATTCTTTTCTTCTTCTATTCCAGGATGCCCTAACTGGCTTCACAATGGAGTTGACTCACTTAGATGGGCACACAGTGACCGTGTCGCGGGACAAGGTCACGTGGGCGGGCGCACGCGTCCGTAAGAAGGGCGAGGGAATGCCTAACTTTGAGAACAACAACCTTCATGGATACCTGTATATTACTTTTGATATTGAATTCCCTAAGCAAGACTTTAATGATCAAGAAAAGGAAGGTTAGTATCTAATTTAAACACCTAAATTATTTTATTAGGTTTTCTGTGATATCGTTCGCGTGAAGCTATTTCCATAAAAACTCTTACATTTAATTCCCTGGTGGGGTACTAATTTTACCCTTCTACGCCCCTCAGGGAGTAGTAGAGTACCCAAGCCAAATGTCAGACCTCGATGATATCGATAAGGTGTATCTTGTCATAAACAGCGCCATTTAGCCCCAATTTAAAAAATTCTTATGCTCATATAAGAAAAGTACTTCGATACTTTTTTCAATTAGAAAATAAATTCATTGAGAAACTATTTAATTATTCTCGATCATATACTATATGTCTAGAAATTGCAGAGTTTATTTTATCTTATCGAAAATTTGTGTTTTTTTTTTCAGCACTGAGGAACATCTTGAAACAGCAACCAAATAATAAAATATACAATGGACTATGATCATTATGATATAGCACTATGCCAATTTAATTTATATAAGTAGCGGAATGAGTGTTCTGTATGAACAATTTATTAAGTGTGATGATTGCGTTACCTGTGGTTGTATTTATACAATAGTTGGATTAAATTGAATAATGTCTCCAGCACCTGGAAATGAACTTTATGTTGATAAACTTCAATCATTCTCAAGTTGAAATTGTTTGTTTAGAAGCTGGTTAATAATAAAACAGGATAAAAACTAAATAATTTTATTTACGGAATATCACTCGAAAATTGTATGATAATAACAACATTATAACATTAATTTCAGCCAAAACTTTAACAATAATAGGAATCTAAAACAGAAAGTGAAGTACTTTACGAAATTACATGATGCATAATTGATTTCATTATATAAAAACTATACACAGGATTACTTATTGTCTTTTCAATAATTGATATGCTTAAAAACTAAAAATAATGGACAATCAAATAGTTATTAACCTTGTAACTTATTTCTATTATTACCTTATACCTCTTATCCTTTCAACAGCTTTGTTTATTTTTAGAAAAAAACAATCTCAATCTTGAAAGTGTACCCTAGTAAGAGGTTAACTTAAAAATATCTTCTGGCACATACATTTTATCACAAAAAAATCCCTGAATAGCTTCTTCCAACCCTACAAATCAGTTTCCAATTCAACCCTAGCAGTATTACATACTTTTTTCAACTATTTCTCATAACACCACCCAAACATGGACTTCAAAAGGTTCACATAATTGTGTGGACAATGTCCACAGTGGAGATTTAACAAGGTGGTAAGTCTTTGGTCTCACTCATTAGTACTCAGATTATTTCTCTATTCATGTTAGTTTTCAGAGTCTCTGCAAACTGTCGTTAGGTAGGTCAATGTTAGCTTCGCTTTTCTACGATACAAGACATGTAGGATGTGAGGTGGGTATCAACTCCGTAGCCGCGCCCTGTAGTACGCTGTTGACGACTGCTCGAGCCAAGTACCCAACGGATACTGACGCGTTCGCTGCAGCCAATGCTTCAGTATTCTCGGGCGATATACCACAGTCCTGGAAACGAGAGAGACGAATGAGAGTAATTCTTGAATGCTGTAAGAATCCGTTGCCGAACCCTAAACCTTTTAAGATCGGAAAGCAATGGCGCTCACTACACTTATTACTTAGCCTAGGTATATGTATAAATCTAGAAAAAAATAATCATAACTTATTATAACTCATGAAATACATTCCCTTGTACCTTTTCAACGTACATAGTACCTATTTAAGGTCTCAGGTCTCATGAGGTTATCAGGGGCACGTCTAAACCTTACGTTTGGCACAAATACCCAACATTTTGTATCAGTAGGTGAAAGTAGCTCTGGTTCAATAATCTGAACATCATAAAATATAATTTAAATCTCTCCTTTGATAGTAAAACTTTACCTTAGCGTAAGTTAAATGAGCATCATCAAGCAGCTTGTCCAAGTCGAGCGGATGTTGAAGATAGAGCTCCGGGTTCCGCCGCAGTATGGTCGCGAGTACGCACAGTAGCTCCACGCACAGTTGCCGACGGGACGGCGACTTCACTGTGACCAGAGCTTCTTCCACCAGCAGGGCGAATGACAGCTCTGAGCGGGACATGTTAACTAGAGTCGGGTCAGCGGGAATTGAATGACTCTGTAAAACAAAATTTTTATAAAATGTTTGAATGATTGATGGGTTACTAAAAACCACTAAACTAGGGAAGTACTACCACCACGCCTTTTTCTGCCGCCAAGCAGCGTTGCTGTGTCGGTTTGAAGAGTGTGGTTGCCGGTGTAATTACAGGCACATGAGGCTTAACATCTGTATGCCTCAAATTGATGGACGCAGGGCAGTGCATCGTAGGGCACGTTCCTATCGTGCGTGACTTACGAGGCAATGCAATGTTATAGGTGATTGTTACCACTTAACATCAGGTGGGCCATCTGCTTGTTCCATCAACTAGTTGTATAAATAAAAAATAAAAAAAACCCAGACCCCAAGCGTTTCATGATAACGAAAAAAGATAGTAACAGATTTAAGCTTCAGTCCACCAGTATCTCCAAAAACCAAAAACTTTAATGATTGAAACGAAAATAGCATAATTTTAAGTCGTAATGCCAAATAATAGGCATAGATCACGTATTTACATTAATTATTACCTGAACAATAATTCCTTTAGGTGTCCTCAACAGTATGTCCCAAACTTGGATGTAGAAATGTTTCGGCACGCGACATAAACAACCTTCCAATTGCCGTCGTTGAAGAGGCGTCAAGCTTGGTAGAACAAAATTATAAATATAAGTAAAATCATAATATAAAGCATTTCACATCCGCTTACTCAGACAGACAATGCAGTAAAGGACTTCCCTTCCTCAGTTTTAAATAAATTAGACCTTAAACTTTCTTGGGATTTTCAATTTCATTTCTTCTAAACTCCTCACTCAAAACTGTAGTATTTTAAGTATTTCTTAAAAGACCTGTTACTGTATGCCATTACCAATTGATAAGAGATGGTATTAATTGACATAGAATCAACAATCAAATGGTGGACATTCCACACAGCACTATCTAGCAAAGCTTGTAATATGGGAACCAGATATAATACTTATATACTTTTCTCGTCCGGGGAAGTACTACCACCACACCTTTTTCTGCCGCCAAACAGCGTAGCTGTGTTTCGGTTTGAAGAGTGTGGTTGCCAGTGTAATTACAGGCACATGAGGCTTAACATCTGTATGCCTCAAGTTGATGGACGCAGAGCAGTGCTTGCAATGCTTTGTTATAGGTGATGGTTACCACTTAACACCAGGTGGGCCATCTACAAAAAAAAAACTTGAAATACATACTTAAAGTTTGTATAATAACACCCAGACAGAGAACAAACATCTACATACATCACGCAAATGTTTGTTCTCGATGGAGATCTATGTCGTGATCAAAGGCAAAGACTGTAGGTATATTCGCGTAATCAGACCAGACAGACAAGTATCGTAGCAGTTCTATACATAACCTATGTATAACATATTATAGAGCTGATAAATACCCTTTTTCATCCGCCCAGTCAGAGACGCTTAGCACTCTAATCAGCAGCATCCTCAGTTTGAAGGGACTGAGGCACTCGGTCGCGTTATCAGCGCGGCCTTCATGAGGGAACAGCTTCAGGTAAATACGGATTGCTTCCAGAACCCAGCCAACTCGGATCTTGAGGATACCTCGGAACATGTCAGGGTTGGTTCCGATAAGACGGCCGCAGTAAAGGACTATTTCCTGTTGGACATTTATGTTATTATTTAAATAAACAATAAAATAAATTAGTATTGTAAATACTTTTCACGCGTCACCATAGTCACATAGTTTTGGGAACCAGAGTGTCAAGTCACGTCAAGAGTCCCAGTCATAGAGGTAGTATCCCAGTATTGACAACTGTTGTGACTAAAACCTACTTAAATTATACAAAAAACAGTGAGTTATAACAACCAGAAATACTCGTAAATGTATGTTCACCGCATAAATGACTCTTTTTCTTTTATACTACCTACTAGCTGAAAGAACAAGCATATTGCCCAAGGCCCAACTGATTTTATAATACTCTAGTAGCACAGTAATAATAGTACCTACTACGTACACACGGATACAGAAAAATTACGCTTACTTTATGGGGCTGACAACTATCAAACAACTTCTCGCTCGCACGTTTCGACATGTTGAAAGATATAAAATCACTAAACTCATTTTCTAATTCTCATTTTTTAAGTAAGTTTGCTTTACTAGTTTTCGTAAATAAGCAAACTTTTAAGTAGGAAAACTTGTATCGATCAAAATGAAATTTTTACTAAACTGTGTGCAATGTGATTGCACACAAAATGGTTGACTACGATTTTTCGAAAACTAGTTTAGTGATTTTATATCTTTCAACATGTCGAAACGTGCGAGCGAGAGTCACATTAGCTCTTGTCTTCGCCTTAAGGATATCAAAGCGAGCAGTGTATAGGCTGATCCGTATCCGTGCTTACAAGTAGGATGACTTTATAACTTAGAAGCCACCTGTGAAACGCACCTGTTGTAACACGGCTCCAATAACGTCATACGGTTGTATGGTGGAGTACATTACTGACTGAATCTCTCCGGGCGTCATCGGCTTGTCGAATACTGTCTCCTTATGTCCGATCACGCCGACTGTTAGCTGAAAAAATTACTAATGTAATTTCTATTCATTTCATTTCTTCAAAAATGTTCTAAAGTTACTTTTTGTTGAATTATACTAACGTGTCTCTCAGCGAAATAAATTTATATTATAAAATAAATATTGGTGGACTTTGCACACAGCACTATCTAGGCCGGAACTAAGCCAAAGCTTGTAATATGGGAACTCAAAATCAAAATCTAAACGGTCTTTATTCAGTACAATCATAAGGATCACTTTGAAACGTCTTATATACTAGGTGAATCTATCGCCAGTTCCTCGCGACCAAAGCCTAGAAGAACGGGCAAGAATCTAACGGCTTGGTTCCTAGCGTTTTTTTGTATGATCTTTTTTACAATTATATTATGGTACCTACCTAATTGTTTAGTGTTTTTAATGTGTTGGAGCATAGATCAGTCCCAAGCTTTTTTGTCATCTATATAATCAGATATTTTATAGTAAGCTTTTGTACAAAGTTTTCTTTTTATTATGTTTTTGAATTTGCTAATCGACAACTGGCGAATCTCGCTTGGGACTTTGTTAAAGAAGCGTACACATTGTCCTGCAAACGATTTGCTTACTTTAGTGAGCCTAGTAGTGGGAACAGCGAGCTTATCTTTATTTCTAGTGTTAACATTATGATGGTCACTCTTTTTGGCATATAAATTAATATTTTTTCTAACATACATTACATTTTCGTATATGTACTGACAGGGTAAAGTCATTACATTTATTTCTTTAAACTTATTTCGTAACGATTCTCTGGGACCCATGTTATAAATTGCACGAACAGCCCTTTTCTGCAGCACACTATGGTGTTAATATCTGCAGCACTCCCCCACAACAAAATGCCGTATGACATAATGCTATGAAAAAAGCTGAAATAGACAAGTCTAGCGACAAGACTAGATAGCTGATATAATACGTAGTTATATACTTATTTTTTTGTAAATACATACTTATATAATAACACCCAGAAAGACAATAAACAAAAAAATATTAAACAAGCAATATTCATCACACAAATGTTTGTTTTCGGTGGGGATCGAACCCACGGCCTACGGCGCAGAAGGCAGAGGTACTACCAACTGAGCTGTGAAGGCTGTATATTACGCATAAGTGTAAAGCTTTAAGTACCTGTTTCCCATTGACAAGAACAGTGGTGATGAAGGGACTGATGGAGTCGACTGTGTGGCTGAGAAGCGACGAGCAGTACCTCACAGCGCGCCAGTGTCTCAGCACTCCCGCACTGTGATACAAACTCTTCAGAGATTCCAACGCGTTGGTGCCGTTCACCTGAGAAAACAAAGTGATCCTGCGTTTATAAGACTAACTTACCTAAGTATTTCTTATTTCAGGTCATCATCATCTTCCTGCCCTTATCCCACTTCATGTTGGGTCGGCACAACAGGTCTTTTCTCTCCACTTTCCTCTATCATTCGTCATCTCAGTCGCCACTTCTGTCTTACCCATGTCATCCTTCACACAATCCATCCATCTTTTCTTTGGCCTTCCTCTACTCCTATATCCATCCACATTCATAACTAACATTCTTCTCGTTACATGGCATTCTTCCCTTCGCATGACATGCCCATACCACGCTAACCTATTACTTCTCATTTTATCAGTCTGGTGCCACTTTCAAACTGCCTCTAATAAACTCATTCAAGTATTTCTTATTTTAGGTACGAAATAAAAAAAAAACTGATTTATTAAAATATTTAATAAATAATTGGGAAGAGGAGAAATATGGTGTACCTAGTACATACATAAAAAAAAAACATAGTCGAACATAGATCCTCCTCCTTGCTGCCTACTAAGTTGCCACATGGACTACATGGCACTAATAGCTTTCACAAATTCTGGAGTAAAGTAACATCATACATACCTCATACATTGGTCCCTCTCGTGCCATAAGGATGCCCCATAGCTGACACTGTGCATATATGTTATCATATGATCTTAACGCTGCCACGACATCAGGTGTAGATCTGAAAACATAACACATATCAAATATTTTATCATTTGCGAAGAGTCATCGATTTTTTAGGTTATTGAATGTTTATTTCTACCACGGAATAAATATTTGTAGACATTCCACACAGCACTATCTAGCCCTAAACTAAGCAAAGCTTGATACTAAGAGACCAAATATAATACTTTTACAGGGCAACTTTTTCAAGTGGGCGTGCATGGCCAAATCCGAAACTATGGAATAGCGAAAAGTACTCAAAAGAGTCTCGGGTCGGATTTTGATGAAATATAAAACTGCATCATTAGATTTTTAAATACATCCTTATAACTTATTATAACACCCATGTAGAGACAAAAACATTACACAAAATTTTTCTTCTCAGTGGGGATCGCTTCCACGGCTTACAACGCTGAAGGCAGATGTACTAATGGTGTCAAGGAAGACCAGTGTTATAGTAGCATATGCTGCTATAGTATTTATGCTCAGTGGCAGCCAATTTATTTCACTTACTTTTCATGTCTATTCATGTATTTTTTATAAATTGTATTTACGTGTTACATAAATTAATAAAATGTTTTTTTTTTATGATTTAAAAAAAAAAAGACTTTGTATTGTATTATACTAATTGAGTAATGAGGCTGTAAACAATAGTATGTACTCACTTATTCTTGTAAGTGTCATAGGACACTAGCTCCTCGCGGTAGGTAAGAGTGCGCGGCACGTCTGTGAGCGACTGGTAGCCGATGTACTCGTGCTCCAGCTGACGGAACTGACTGAACATCTCCGACGGGAACTCGCCCTGACTCATGAAGTCCAGGTGCTCTGCAAACCAAAATAAATGTAGCAAAATCAAATCAAAAACAAAACGGTCTTTATTCAGTACAATCACAAGGATCACTTTGAAACGTCTTATATACTAGGTGAAACTACCACCAGTTCCTCGCGACCAAAGCTTAGAAGAACAGGCAAGAAACTTACGGCTTGGTTCCTAGCGGTTTTTTTTATGCTTCTTTTTACAATTTTATTATGGTACTTAATTGTTTAGTGTTTGTAATGAGTTGGAGCATTTTTTTTTTTTTATATTTTTTTTTTTATACAACTAGCTGATGGAACAAGCATATGGCCCACCTGATGTTAAGTGGTAACCATCACCTATAACAAAGCATTGCCTCGTAAGTCACGTACGATAGGAACGTGCCCTACGATGCACTGCCCTGCGTCCATCAACTTGAGGCATACGGATGTTAAGCCTCATGTGCCTGTAATTACACCGGTAACCACACTCTTCAAACCGAAACACAGCAACGCTGCTTGGCGGCAGAAAAAGGCGTGGTGGTAGTACTTCCCCGGACGAGCCCTTCACAAAGAGCTCTACTACTCTTATAGTTCAGTCCCAAGCTTTTTTGTCATCTGTCTAATCAGATATTTTATAGTAAGCTTTTGTAAAAAGTTTTCTTTTTATTATGCTACATAAACGATTTTTTTACAAAAGTTACTTAGTCCGCACCCAACTCTGGATATTAATAACTACGAATTTCAAGTCTTATGATTACTTACTTCATCACTCAGATTTGCAGATCATACAGAATGGGTCTCGAGCGGTCATATTTTAGTTTTTATTTTATTTGAATGATTTAGTTTTAAACACTTCAATAATGATAAATTCCTCTTAGAAAGACTTAAATTATTGGTTGGCGCAGGCGGAAGGATGTTGTATGAAAATTAGGTCAAATTCTATCAATGCTTTTGAATACTCACCCATACAAGAGCTGGAGATCAAGTTCTGCAGTCGTCCGAGGCGCACTTTGACTCCGTCACAATGTCCTTTCTTCAGCATTGCGAACAAATCTAGCATTTGCTTGAAATGCGGATCGCGCATGTGCTCTTCGCGGACTAAAAGGCACACTGTAGGACGGCCCGATAGACGCCAGTATCTGAAACCCATAAAATTTTAGTATGAGTGTAACAAACAATCTATGTCTATTATAAGAGTAGTAGAGCTCTTTGTGAAGGGCTCGTCCGGGGAAGTACTACCACCACGCCTTTTTCTGCCGCCAAGCAGCAACGCTGTGTTTCGGTTTGAAGGGTGTGGTTGCTGGTGAAATTACAGGGACATGGGGCTGAACATCTGTATGCCTCAAGTTGATGGACGCAGGGCAGTGCATCGTAGGGCACGTTCCCATCGTGCGTGGCTTACGAGGCAATGCTTTGTTATAGGTGATGGTTACCACTTAACATCAGGTGGGCCATATGCTTGTTCCATCAACTAGTTGTGTAAAAATAAAAAATAAAATATAAATATGATATTTTTTTCGTTTACAATGCTTAAACTGTAGGATAGCATGACAGTGGGTATGAAAAGAAAACATAGTAAACACACTCACTTGCCGACAAACTGCAGTTCAGTCTTTATATCGTCGATCAGTAACGCCATATCGCGGTACAGATAAAACTCAGACACTTCAAATATAAGCGGATAGCACAACACAGTCATTCCGCACACCCTGTAAATCTGAAAATATTATAGAGGTTAGAAAAAAAAATCTAAGCTTAAGATACAAATTAGGCCGCTGCACACATGCCTGTAAAATGTAACAGTACCAGGCATGCTTGTTAACGGCATGTAGAAGTTATTGGCGCAATGCGGATAGATTTGCAAGTAAAATTTGCGTGCAATTTGTGTCCTTGCATGCCTGTATTTGCAAGACGTATACACAAGCCAGTTCACGAGACAGCATGTGTCAGTCTCAAGCTTTTTTTCAATGGAAAACATTCGAAGTGAATTAAATAGCATCGTATTGCAATTAGCAGTACAATGCGTGGCCAAATTAATGAGAGAAAAAAGAAAAATAAAAAAAAGAGAACTATTAGGGTTCTAAAGACATTCGTATTCTCGATACAAACGAATGAACTGCATCGTCTTTTCATCTCCCCATCATCGTGACATGGTGAACAATACGAAAAACAATACAAAACACAATAAACGCGCTAAATGTCAGCTACTGGCATGCCTGTACTGTCGCAACGTTCACACATGCCGGTTTAGAATATTGGGCTAACTAATTGCGTGGCAGATGCAGGCATGCCAGTTAGCGTATACACATGGAAGTAGGTGGCATGTGCTAGTAGCTTTTATGCAAGTGTGCCAGCTACAGTCATGTGTATTCCCGGCTATAAACTCAATTGTTAAAAATTGTTATAAACTCAAACATACCTTGCTTGTGCCCAGTGATCCCACAGGACGGATAGGACGGCCAGTCAACTTCAATTTGGGGCATACTCCCAGCTCCCTATAGACGTGGACCAGTTGCGTTGAACTGCAGACCTGAAATAATGAAAATTAGCTATTTGCGTCCTAAACAACAAATAAATAAGGTGTATGATTCAATGCTCCTTTCACCTGTACTGGTTCAACTTCGTGCGGCGTTTGCGTTTGGATGCCGTAGGTGCCCATCATAGCTTGGAGACGCATCGACTCCGCGATCAACACCACTTGGACCACCAAGTCTGTTGCAATGCCCTGAAATAAAACAAAAATTACTTACACGTGATTGGTTGAAGTATTTAACATTCGTGCTTGAAACTCAAGTCAAATCTGAGCCTCTTCAGCGTGCACATACATACATCACAATGCTGCATATAATTTAACTGTTCTCTACCTAGCATTGGGCGACAGTAAAGCAAAAGCTTTTGTGATAAATAAAGCTTTGTCATATTCTTAATATTTCTAAGTAACAAATCACGTACCTAATAGTAGACATGCAGTAGTTGTAAGAATAATCATGCTACTCGTACAATATTCTTATATCTATCTTGGATGTGCCTCATACTTACACACGTCGGCTTGGCCTGCATGAAGGGCATGGAAGTAAATAAAATTAAGAATAATTTACTAATTTTATACATTTTAAATTACTATGTTAGTTTATCCAGTAGTATAATTAGGAGTAAGTTCATATTCACAAAAAAATTATACCTATATTTAATATTATACTTTCAGTATATATTCAATATCACTAATTTCTTTTACCTACTCAATCAAATTTAAAATAATTGCTATTCAATTCAAGCCAATGACCCTTTAATACAACACCGTCTTGAGAATAAGGGTATGGTTAAAAAAAATACCCCTAACGTGGTTTAGGCCATCTAAAACAAAATAGAGACTTAGGTAAGTAGGGTAGATGCGCTAGTTCGCCGTCCACGTCCCTTTCTCGACCATTCGCGGCACTACTAGTAGATAAACACTAAAAATAGCAAAATTAACATGCACACATTGAGAGAGAGTATTTTGGCGCCTTCTTGAATGT
This sequence comes from Chloroclysta siterata, assembly GCA_932294275.1. Lineage (NCBI taxonomy): Eukaryota > Metazoa > Arthropoda > Insecta > Lepidoptera > Geometridae > Chloroclysta > Chloroclysta siterata. The sequence goes on along the minus strand of OW028600.1, from coordinate 12,446,778 downwards.
CCAAGCAAACACTCAAAAAAGTTTCAAGTCACCAGCACAAGTGAAACAATTATAAATAATAGAATCAGTTTGGGGTCGGCCGTGATCTGATACAAAAGCGCTAAAAACAACGAAAAAAATAGTGAAGTGATGGCGCTTTCACGCTAAGTTCTTCACTCATTTTTATGACTTTCAGAATAATAGTTATTCGTATGCCTTCATAATAGATCAAATAATAAGTTTATAATGTTTTTCGCTTTAAATATAAATAATAAGTTATTTAAATTACGTGGACGAGAACTGTACCACGCTTTTATATGAAAAGCCATTTTTCGTCCACGTGGTCGGGAACTGGTGGTATCATGTCAAGAAATTGGAGTCTTGTATTTTTTTATGTATGAAAACTAACTGCTGCTTTTAAACAATATTGAGTCTTATTACTCCTCCTAAATTTATTAGCCAGTTTTCGTCCAGGCTAATATGATTATATCAACAAATACAGATACTAATATAATGCTAGTGGTCGAGAACAGGATGGGGTAAATACGACTTCCAGATTTCGACCATGATTTTAATTTGCAACAAATGCTGTAAAACATCAATAAATTTTAATTTTAAGCTATAGAATAACATGTATTAATTCCTTTTTTATTATTTTATTGAGGTTTTGCATTAATTACATATAAATTTCCTCTAAAATTCTTAGTAATACTGTGGTCGAAAACCGATACATCCGATCAGTTTTCGACCATTTAAGAAATTATTGATTACTCCTCTCCAGGCCGGAGGTCTTAGCTGAAATAGAGGAATTTTACGGTCGGTAGTATTGTGCCCTCGCAGGTATTGTGTCCCGAATCAAGTAACGACGATGGTAGAGCTACACTGACACGCTACTACACAGAAGATATCCAAAGATCAGCCTTGACGAGATCGAGATAGCTTTGAAACAGTTGAAAAATGGGAAAGCCCCAGGGGAAGATGAAATCACTTCGGAACTCTTAAAGGCGGGTAGTTTTCCTGTTCTGAAAGAATCCCAACGTGTTTTCAATTCCGTTCTTAACCATGGAAGAACTCCAAGGGTGTGGAGCAAAAGTGTCGTGGTGTTATTTTTCAAGAAAGGCAACAAAGTCTTCTTGAAAACTATAGACATATGTCGCTCTTGAGCCAAGTCTACAAGCTGTTTTCTAGGGTTATTTCGAACCGTCTTGCGCGAGATTTGACGAGTTTTAAACACCGGAGCAGGCTGGGTTTCGAGCAGGACTAGACCACATTCACACAATACGGCAGATTATACAAAAATATGAAGAGTATAATCAGCCCTTGTGCCTAACGTTTGTGGACTAGGTTTGTGGAGAAGGCCTTTGAAGGGCTGTTCGGCAGTCCTTGCAACGATGTCAGGTTGACTGGCATACATCGAAGTGCTGAGATGTTTAAGCAATGATGCCACCATGTCTGTTCAGGTCCAGAACCAGCTGTCCAAACCTACTAGTTGTGCTGCGGAGTAAGAAAAGGGGACGTAATATCCTCCAGTTCTCATGCGCACTGGAAGATTTGTTTAAGACACTGAGTTGCACCCTAATGGGCATTAATATTAACGGCGAATACATCACAACATTACGGCATTTGCTGATGACATCGTCATATTGGCAGAATCGTTGCAGAACCTACAACAGATGCTGAACAGCCTAGCTGCTGCCTCACGACGGGTCGGCTGGGTATGAACTTGGATAAAACTCCGATCATGATTATTGATCGCATCACCCAAACCGATCACTGTCGCCAGAATGCCTTTCGAAGTTTTACAGGAATATGTCTACCTTGGGTCTGCCCCTGCGGTTGGGTAGACACAACTTTGAGAGAGAGCTAAACCGGAGAATTCAGCTGGGCTGAGCTGCGTTTGGGGAACTTCTTCAGGTCTTATCGTCGCCCATCCCTCAATGTTTGAAGACGAAAGTCTTCAACCAGTAGGTACGTCCTACCTGTTATGACCTATGCTGCCAAAACGTTGACACTAACAGTAGGGTCGGCTCACAAACTGAAAGTCGCCCAGCGAGCTATGGAGAGAGCTATGCTCGGAGTTTCTCCGAAGGATAGAATCCGAAACGAGGTTATCCGACGGAGTACTAAACTAGTCGACATCATAGCTCAAAGGATTAGCAAGCTGAAATGGCAGTGGCCCGGCCATGTATGCCGTAGAACTGACAATCGCTGGAGCAAACTAATACTTGACTGGTCCCAGTGGTTCTTCAGACCGCGTTTAGGTAAGCGTAGTGTAGGACGCCCTCCGCAGAGGTGGGGACGACGAAGTGGGGCGACGAGATCGTCGCCCCACTTCGTCGTCATCATCGTTGCGAAATGTAGCTGGCAAATACGGAATGAGAAGAGCCGAAGCCCGGGCTCAGTGAACGTCTTGGGAGAGACCTACGTCCAGCAGTGGACTGACATAGGTTGATGATGATGATGATGATATGTTACGATTGAATAATATTATATAATAAATAAGTACTTAAAACTCTTGTGGTACACTATTACATTATAGAAACTAAAATGCAAAGGGACATTTCTTCAGAAGTTAGCAAAAATGATTTTCGATACCTAGATAGTAAGTTTTGAACTTTGAATGCAGAAATTTTGATTATTATTATGACTCTTAAAATATACGACATGATAACTATAACTTTGTTTCGTTTCTATCAATTTTTACTCCTATATTTGAAATATTTTCCCATCAGAAATGAATGGTCGAAAACTGGGGAGTAGGTGGTCGAAAACTGGATTTTGTGGACGAAAACTGGTCAAAATAGGTATTTGACATTAAAATATTTTTATAAAATTCGCAGTTTACTTCATAATTAAATACTTTACATTAAATGAAAATAGAGGATATAGGCTATGTGCAGAAAAAGTTTCACCTCTATAAACCTACAATAACATAGACTTTTTGGTGCTTAAATGTGACAACTCCGCTAACTGGACGATAAGGGGCGTAGTTACCCTACCTGAAAAGCTGAATATCGCCCGGCACGCCTCGGTCGGTTATAAGACGGCAGGTATCGTCTGATTGGGTCCAATTCGTTGACGTGCAGTAAGCCGCCCGTTAGCAGCTGAGCGAGCACGAACATAGACTGCGCCCAGAGAAATAGGCCTCCTGTGTCTGTTTATGTAAAAATAAATCATTAGAGCATCGGTTCAAGCAAAGGAGAGACATTAAACGCAAGTTTAAAAAGCAAAAGGGCCAATAAGCGATCGTGGCGTAGCTTGCTTGGCCATTCCTATCCGAAAAATAAGTAAATCAACGGTTCTGATCATCAGCCTGCCAGTTGGTGTGGCGTTAATGATGCTCGCGCCATGCGCGCTTATATTTTCTAAAGACGTCACACCGTCCCACAAACTGAAAAATTGAGAGGTCCGTTTATGTACGCGGGACCCTCAGTCTACGAGAGACTGCCAGATCAAATCCAACTCTATGTTTAAGAGTAGGCTAAGGAAGTGGCTCACCGAAGCAGTGTTTTATAGCAACAAAAAGAATTCTATAAATTGCCTATTTGATAGCATGTAAAAATATTGATATTAATATTTTTGCCAGTTCCAGCTAAATCGGGACAACAGGCTCCTCACAACTAAATGTGCCACCGGGACGTAAATTTGAGTCTATCAAGGCCTTGATCACAAATAGATTTTGACATTTGTGGCGTGAAACGTATCGGTATCCGACCTAATTGTGTTGTAGTTAGGTATACGATACGTTTACACTACTAAAGTCAAATTAATTCGTGATTAGGACCAGTCTGGGTCAAGGGCACAAGGATACATTGGGATTAATGTAATTATTAGGTTATTTTGTTTTGTAAGCATGTTTACCGAAAAGGATTATTTTTAATGTAGTTGAACGAAGTATTATTGACATAAGAAAGATGTAGTTGGTTGTTGCAGGACGAGAATTACTTCAAATCAAATCATTGTCTTAAAACAGAAGGTAAAATAAACACAGATAAACTCAGAACGTGCATGTGTGATCAGAATAGTGCTAACCTTTGGTATATGTAAGCGGTATTGTCGGATTTCCATTTAACTGAGGTTCTCTCCTACACTTTTAAGAAGCTGGATATTAAGATACAATGCGCAAAGCTAGCGAAAACAATGTTTGCACAAGAACTTGTGCATGAGACGTGAAATCGATGCAAAACTAAACAAAAATGTTATCAAGAATTAAAAACTGGAAAAATGTTAGGGAAGAAAACAGGGAAAAAAACATTAGGTAAATAAATTTCGCCCCCACAACCGTTACCTTTATTTTCAGTGTCGCCTGGTGAGTCTGCAAATATTACACCAATTTATATTTTGAAAAATAAAAATAGTCATATTATAAAAAAAAACTAAATTCTGTTTTTTTACACGCACCTAATATTTGTAAACATATAAAAATAATAACTCACTTGCCGGTATCCTGCGCACGGAGTTAGGCTCGCTGCGCTCGTTTTCAATGCACTCGCGTGGCACGTAGTAATACCACGGAATTACAGGATCTGAAAGAGAATCAAACTTAGCAAAATATAATGCCCATTACGTAGTCTATTGGGTAGGGAGATGAGAAAACATCGACCGAGTGAATTAGACAGAAGCTTCTCGGAGAACGTAAGTGCAAGCGAGAGTGTCTGCAAAGAATTCTGTTGTAAGGCCGCACTAAACGCCAGCCGCCCCTATGAACGAATTGTTGTTTCAGTGTGAACGTGGTGTAAAAGTTGATTAAGTCGCTCTGGCGGCAGAGTTCATAGTTCATACCTATGCTGTGAACACAACCTAAAAGGCGAAAGTGTTCTTTGTAGTATGCTCGTTTATGTACAACAAGTCAACTAGTTACCTCCATGTTCATCCATATAAATCCTGGCTTTCAGCAACTTCTGATATTCCTCCACCTGATCAGGCAGTGTTCTAAACACGCCGTCAATTATCATCAGTACATAGAATAGCGGCCATTCGGACTCAATGCCGTCAAATTCTTTCAACTCTCCTTCATTGTAGTATCTTCGATTTTGGTCTTCGAGGACACACTTGTAGCCATCTCGGCTGAAGCGCTTGAAACCGCACTTGCCCTGCAGTCGCCGTAGTATATTTGTTTTCGTCAGCTGTACTAAGTGCTCTTCATGTGTTGCAAACGCGGGAAACGATATTGTTGGCAAAAGCGCAGCATCTACACCCTGCAATCAATGCCTAAAATGGGTGAACAGTTTTGTTATGTAGGTACGGGAGGTACTTGGAAAAATAAGCATGCAACTGCTTTTAAAAGATCAAAGAGTAATGTAGGTTAGTTAGCAGGTGTTTTCATCTCTATAGAATTACCTTTGAGCTAGACTCACGTGGAAGCATGGTCTCGAATATACTTCGGTTGCGGTTGTGTGCGTCGATGTCCACATACACAACGCTCCATGAGGCGCCCTTATCTCCAAATAAGTTACATCCATTAATTGCTTCTAGAGCTGCTTTTGCCATACCTGTTAGGATATAAAGTATTTAGATTTTGAACCTTATTTAGGACACATTTTATTATGCAAGACAATATTAATCACCAATAGATGAAGCATGGATCTCCGGTTTTCCGTCATTATATTTGGAGCCTCTCTCCCACATCCCATAATCTGGTGTTCTGTATGCACGCTCAACATAGTACACCAAGTTTTGAACAAACGCCACCTCATCCTAAAACAAAAAAATATTTTTTATATAGGTAAATAGCGAAATGCAAATACCTACATTATTAAGGCCTAATTTATAAAAATCTGTCAAAACATAAGGGACATAATTTGATATGGTAAGTTCTTTGAGAATTCTTGGTATAGTATTCATACATGAGATCGAAGAACTTTTGAGACTCGACATAACATTTACATATCTACACTAATATTATAAAGAGGAAAGATTTGTATTTTTGTATGTTTGTATTTTTGTATGTAACGAATAGGCTCAAAAACTACTGGTCCGATTTCAAAAATTCTTTCACCATTAGAATGCTACATTATCCCTGAGTAACATAGGCTATATTATATTTTCAAAAAAATCAGGGATCCTTACTAAAACTCCAATAATGTAACCCAAGGTGGAAAACAAAAACCTTACATCGCGTGCGCTGCGAAAACTATTGATGATAGAACAAAATAATGTACTACGACTTTGCAGAACACGTCATCATCTACAAAAAATGTCGCGACAGCATATGTCTATCTATTATAGTTATGTCACAATAAGTGTTCTTTTATTATGTTGTTCTGTTTCTATTATGTTTCTGTTTCAATACCTATAGATTACTTTTTGAATTTTACAAATCGGACATTTCATTCAAAAGATATTACGAAATTAAAAATTTTAGCTCGCTTTAAAATATTATTAGTGAACGCGCGGTTCCAAGGGGCGCGTTTTTACTCACTCAGGGAGAAGGGCGTGCGAAATAAGTACACGCGAGACTCTAACCTACGTTCTAAGTTTATCGTTAAATGTTCAAAAAATGTATATCCACCCATGCGAAGCTGGGACAGGCCGCTAGTAATATATATAATAATATACTTAGGTAAGGTATAAAAAGTTTTCAACACATTACGCAAAACCTTTACGAAGTTATGACGCCTGAAAAGTGTCCGAAATATTTCGAGAAAACGTACGTAATGGCTTCACCCGCTCGATTTGCGAGGGCTTTGCCGCGTCCTTAGATGTAAACAAACCTGTGTATATACAATCTGCAAGCCGGACGTGATCATCTGCACAAGAAACAACAGATACAGCGACACCACATCAATCTGTAAATGGTGGTATTCCTCATCTTCTAACACCGGTTCTCCCGTGGTGATATGGAATTTGACGTGCAGTGCGTGGGCAGCGCTCTGCCTAGTTTTAAACGCTTCGACTCGCGCTGATTGTTTGATCCAGCACTCGAGTATACCGCGCATGCATTTCACTGTACTCTGACCTAGCTCGTGGGATTTGCCTCTGTCGTCATCTATGCGCCTGAAAAGTAAATACGCATAAAAATTGTGTGGAGTACTACATACTAAGTACTATGCATAAAATATCTTAATATTTTCTAGCAAAGTTAAATAAAAGGTCTACTAAATCTAACTAGTTTAGTATCATGAAATTTACTTTTATACCATGAAGAGTGGATAGAGTGTTAAGAATTTGATATACTTAATAAAAATTTGCACATAGTATGGGTAAACAATGATGTAAAATAATGATATGCATCAGCCATCATGATATTTTATGTTTTTTTTTTTATACAACTAGCTGATGGAACAAGCAGATATAACAAAGCATTGCCTTGTAAGTGGCACTCTTTAATGGCTGGACAAATGTAAAAATATTTATGTACGTACATTTTTCTGGGTGTGTGTCAACAAGTCCCATGGTACCCCATGAGAATTGTTCCTCATACCCAAAACACAGCTAAGCTAAGTGTGAGGTCAGAACTATGTATGTGACAGTTCCATGCTTATGTTAATCAAGTTATAATATTAGTAGTAATACCTGTAGGCTTGATAAAGACCCCATACTGCAGAAGCGCAGTAAATGCTGTCCCTAACACTGGCTATATGAAGGTCTGATGACAGCACAGGGAATAATCCTGTGATTGGACTCTGATATCTGAGCAGCTGTCTTTTAACTGAAAACGAATATAAATTAATATCTAAAACTATCAGAAAATTACCTTATACCTACAAACCATAAAATTTTAATTAGACTTACAGCATTGGCAAACAAAGTCATAGGTCCCTAGTTGTTTATATGTATGTATGTTTTGAACTAGGAAAAGTAGATAATTTGTCAATAACATTTGTTAGGAAAGTGAGGGATTACAAACCAATAGCATAGTAAATATCTAGCTGTCTGACTGTGTCTTCATAATTTGATATCTTCATGAACTGTTGGGCACTTATGTCGTCTATACTGCCTTGTCGAATCATCATGTCAGGATGTACCTGGAAATATAATGTATGCTATTAATTTTTGCAGGTGCCACATAAGTGTAGGATTTTAAACTTGCAGTATGTTGACCAAAATGCTTACTACCATAATTGAACTTATAAATATTGTAATATAATTAATTACAGATAACATAAATTTTGTCATTGGTATATGTATATTGAATAGATAAGTCTGCCTGAACACAAAATGGATCAGCAATAATAATTACCTACCTAGAATAAGTGATATAGCTAGATAGATTATCTTTATAAATTTATGGATATATGGATACACATCATTATTGGCAAGTTAAAAACACCTACATTTCTAACCACACTACAGGTAGGTAGGTAATAAACAAACATAGACTGACATAGGACATTGTTAACTTTTGAGAAACTTTTTTCTAATTGAAGGAAGATCAGGGTCCAAATCTGGTAACTTACCTACGGAAGTCTGGAAAATAAAATAGTTAAGCCTAGGGTGCTAGGTGCATGATGACCTCTAAAACAGTGTCACAGTCACAGTACAGCACTTGGCTTAGCTTTTGCAGGTTGTTTTGTAGGTACCTACATAGGCATTGTAATAGAATGAGCACTGACAAATGAGTTAAAATTAATTTATATGCAATAAAAATCGGGTGACCCAAACACTAATTTATTGTACATACACAAGTAAATAAACGTAAATAAATAGTGATAAATAGGGTGCCAATCACAGAACATTATGTGCCAATAATGTACAACCATGGATTGTACAGCCGTGGAAAACACAGCCCGGAATATGACCAAAGAGGTAAGAAACCCCTGCGCAACAAAGGCGTTTCTTGTCTATGCCTATGACCATGGAGGAAATATCATTTCGTCCAAGCTGACCTTGCTGACCATTGATCCATGAAGCTGACACACAATATTCTAGGTACCACAGACCACATATTAAATAAGCTGTCAAAGATGTAAAAAAAAATTGGTTTGTTTTGTTTGTTTTTCGGGAATATCATGTTTTGAGTTTTTTCTGGATTACCTATGAATACAAATCGAAATACTAAATACAATTTAGATCTAGAAAAGAGTGAGCGAAAATCCTGTGGGTATGGTAAGGTTTAGCTATGTAAGCATAGTGGGTAATCCAACCCTATTTTTCATGTCTGAATTCTGGATGTGGTCTGGATTTTGGCAATAAGGAACTCGAGAGTCGGAGGAAGTCAGAGTAGCCTTTTGGACTGAACAGAGGAAGAGGGGAGAATGGAAAGGACACTAAACCCAAGTATAATGTGAGCATTAAATCGAAGTTGTCTTGAAGAGCAATTTTCAAATACCTTTCTTTCCAATTTTCTAATTGATTTTGTGTGATTTACAGTAATTTGAGCATCTAAAATGAAAAATGAAAAGGATGAACATAGTATTAGCAGCAATAGTGATTCACAGGTCTTATCAGTTAAATAAAAATGCTTTGACTAACAAATACTTACTAATAATATTTTTACCTACACTGATACTTTCACTTGCATTTTATAAATAAGAACTTGTTAAATGAATTAACATAAAAGTAAAGGTTCTATGGGTATAATCTAAGTTAAAATTATAAAACAATTTGTGTCATCCTCCATATAACTACCTAGGTAATCATGACTCATTGGTGATGTTCATATGTTTATTTATTAGATTATATTTGATTTCACCTGCTTTTTAAAATGTTTTCAAAATCACCTAATAAAGCTTAACATTACAGATAGACTTATTTACTTTGATTGGAGGGAGTTGGCCACCTGCCCCCTTTGTACCAAAACACACTGAATATAAGTCAGCTCAAATTCCACGAAGAAACACTATGCAGCGATCCTCTCAAAATGAGAGGATAAAGTCTATCAATCTCATTGAACATCTAGCACCAGACCGTAGACGGAACAAGCCTCAGGGTGCATCATCCTCATTTGATGAAACACAGAAGAGCAAGATGGTTCATGAGCCTAAGAAAATTGATACTGGACTTCTAGTTGGTAATAATATAGTTATATTTTGTAGACTGATTATGCTCTTTTTTCTCTCTAGACTAGTAGACTAGAAATTATAGCAAAACCTAATATTGGTGCTATAAAAAAAAAACTCTATTTTTCAGATGTTTGCGGTGAAGGTTCACAAGGCATACACTCATCATCAATGGGATCACCTCGTACTTCATCAAGTTCAAGGACTTTACCACGGAATCAGGTGAATAAACTTTTTTCTAAAAAGAGTGGTAAAATACAATGATTTCTTACTTTTATCTTAGTTTTACCTATATTTTGTTCTATGCTTCTAATTATTCTCCACATTTATTCCTTCAGGAGAGTGGTGGATCAAGGGGGAACACAGATCAACATCAGTATGGTGATGTTAGGTGGATAGGTAAGTGATTTACCAAAACTAGAATATACATACCTTTAAACACTGGTTTATGGTAGAAATGGCGACATTGTTTGAAAATTTTACTTGGGTCTTATTTTCCTGCTACTGCTTTGACATCACTACTGAAAACTGTACCTAACTGATGCAGCTTAAAGACTTTGATCCCACGACATGGTAGATATCCCCTCAGATCTCTTGGTACCAAGTATGACTTTCAGATTCTTTGAGAATGTCTAAGTGGGGTAGTCAGAGGTATATCCAAACATTGTGTGGAACTGGCACCTAGAGTAACCTAGCTTGGAGACGTTTCAAATTGATCCTTGTGATTTTATTGAAACCTTTTGACTTTGACATTACATTTGGCACAGACACATTTTGCGGTAGTTAGTATTCCATACGTGACAGGTTGCAAGCCCATCGCCGCTGTTAGAATACTAACTGGTTTCCTTACTATGTTTCCCTTCACTGTTGGAGAGCACTAGCATTGCGCACATCAATTTTTCAATAGGAAAAATCCATGGGTGCACGACCGGATTCGAACCTACGACGATCGGAAGGCGGGGTCACTCCCACTGGACCACCGGTGCTCTATTATCGCTACTGATTGTTCTAAGATTATTGACCCGGTCTTCGAAATAATGTCCCAGGCTCTAGCGTTTCGAAAACAGGGGCAATAACGAAAAAGATGCACCTACTCTGTATCTAATCATCTGTAGTGCAAAAGGCCTGTTTACTTTTTTACTTGTAATAATAATATATGTATAGGTATGGTACCTATTTAACGAGATTTGACATTGATAATAATAAACCAAAGTGTTATCTAACACTTTTTTTTACATACATTATAGCCTCAAAGTTTGTATAAACATAAAGGTACTGACCATTTTACTATGCTCCTCACTCACGACACCACCAACCATTATTATAGAATCAAAATATTTATTGACAAACACATAAAACTAGCACAACATCACTGAGCGTACAATCCGCGTAGGTTGTCCGAAATAACTTTCCTAGTTTCTAATTATAGGCATTGTGCCTAAGCGCGGCAGGCGGCCGGTAGTCGTCAGTGCACCGTGAAATGTCGTACCAACAATATTATCAGTATCATTTACAGCCTTTGTCTAACGACGAAATACCTTTATGTGTGCTTGAATATGAAAATGGTACTTAATTATATACACACAAAAAAAATGCTTTAGTACTATCAAAAGTTTAAAGTTCAAAATGTTTGTTTAGATGTGAGCAATGAAAACTCCGAAGAGTTTTATGACTCTCCAGTGCTGGGATCTCCCCGTGTGGCGCCTCCTCTGCAGAAACTATCCCCCCTGCCAGTCGGCCATTTACAGGTGAGATGTTCTGATGATATACAATTTATCTAGTAGTTAAGGTACCTACATCATCAAAAATATGATGTCATATTCCGGATACATGATTTGTAAACATTGAAAGCTCTATCTAATAACCTTTTCTAGAAATATTTTACTGAAGTTACCTACCTACCACAGACATAGATTGAACTCCTTAGATACCGGAAGTTGCACTCTTTGCGCGTTATTTTCTACGCCTCAAGTAAGTGCAATGCACTCAGTCGTCAGGTATAAAAAATATGGCATGCTTGGTTTTCATACAACATGTGATCATATATTTAGGTAGATGTATGGCGTCTGGTATTATTTGTTAGGTACTTAATGTTTCTTGAACAATTATTTGACTTGTTAATTTTACACATCGAGATAATAATTAAAGTCGAATATATTTACAGGATGAAATCGGAGTCGGTTCGCTGGTGGAAGTTGCGACGGACGTTGACCAACATCACTACGGCGTTGTGAGGTGGATAGGTGTCATTGATGGTAAGAATCGAAATTGAAAAACTGTACCTACGTCTTACACGTTTTAAGTTAATTCAATAAATGAGCCAAAATATGAGGATATTCATGCTTGTAACTTATAGATTTAAGTATTCTCACTAAAGAGTGACCCACAGATCAGTATAGAGAATACTCAAAAGAAAAAAAAATCTAGTGTTAATATCAGTGTTTACACTACAAACAAGTGCCACCTTAAATAACAAAAAACAAAGTGTGTTTCCCTTAAATAGGGACAGTAAGGGGCGTCTCATTTTGAAAGATATAAAAGCACTGAACTTATTTATTAAAAATCGCAATCAACCAAGTTGTGTTCAGTAAATTTCGCTATTGTGGTGATTTTAAACTATTACAGTACATTTTGGGTTATTTTCGCTATAAAAAAAAACATTAAGTGAATTTGTTTGTTTAGACACTCCAACGGCAGGCGTAGAACTGGAACAGAGTGTGTGCGGCCTCGGCGACGGATCGCGGAATGGTTCACGGCTGTTCACATGTGCGACCGGTCGCGCTCTGTTTGTGCCGCTGCCGCTCTGTCGCAGAGACGCGAGATTCCGCGACACGCCGCCGCTGGACGCGCCTACTCATCAAGACGAGTTTTTTGAACAGGTATAAATTAATATCCCAACTACTGCAATATGTGGGTATGTGACAAACGTACTTGGACGTACCTCTCGCTACACCCCTTTGACATCCTCAAATAAAAATTAGCAAATAAAAATTATGTACCTTAGTAGGGCTTTCAATAATAGTCGGTGGCGGTCCTTGCACTTGAACTTTTTGAACATTTAGACCCGACAACTTGGAAGAAATTCTACTGTAAGAGTACACAAAATTTTATTGTACAAACATGTACAACCTGATGCCGGTTTGGACCTGTATAAAGCTTTGGTAAAAAGAGCAACATACAAATAAACCAACGATTCCAAAATAAAGTACTGAAAGGAGTAGTGAAAGTACCCTGGTACATAAGAAATGACGATCTCCATCGGGACCTTAATAACATTTCGATAAAAACCTTAACATTTCTCATAATGGATTTCTCCATCGGGACCTTAAGAGTTCGTCGATAAATTCATACAAAAATACGCTGAAGCTCACGAAAAAAGACTTCATCGCTATGTTAACGTCGAAGCCATCCAACTCCTCGACAATACAGACCTAGTGAGAAGACTCAAAGAAAAAAATCTTTTAAGTTAGTGTAGTGTTAATATCACTAAATTGTAGTTAAGTGTAAACAAGTGCCACTCGTAAAGAACACAATAACAAAGAATCTTCCCCTTAAATAGAGACAGCAAGAAAAGTGTTAATGGACAGTGACATGGAAATGGAATAAGTGAAGTTAAGCTAAAAATATAGGTCAATGTAAAATTACTCATTAGCCCACTATTGTGGCTATATTGTAATATCTTTACATTACACTGTGGGGAGAATATTGCATAGTGGGAGAGGGCTTAATATCAGATTTTGTTCCTTAAAGCCGGATTGTCCCGTGGTCCCGGGCGTGGTACCGCCGCTTGGCTCGGTGGGAGAGCTAGCGGGCAAGAACCGCGGCATCCAGGGCCACCATAACTCATGCTACCTGGACGCCACGCTCTTCGCTATGTTCACATTCACCAGCGTATTCGACGCGCTGCTCTATCGCCCCCCGGAACCAGAGGTATGTAACTTTCATTATTAACTACAATGTTTGATTATCATGCTTTTCAGACTGGTAAGATGGGAGGTATGGGAGGTCAAAGTCCATTGGTTAGTTGGACTCAAAGCTGTTGATGATGATGATCAAGTGGATATAATTGGGAGCCCTCACAGCTCAGTCGGTAGTAGCTCTGCTTTCTGTGATGGCTGTGGGTTCGATCCCGACAGCCATCATTCGATGTCCATATTACAAGCTTTGCTAAGTTTGGGGGCTTGATAGTAATGTGTGAAAAGTCCACCACTATTTATTGATCGATTGAGGTATTGAGTGCAAGGTCTGTTCCACAGATCTTCAATAAATATGCCGATAGAGTTGAAACTTCGTTACCATACCAAGTTAGTAGGCGGTAGTCAGAAGCAAGTCCAAACACAATGTTTGGACTTGCTTCTGCCTATGACTACCACCTACTTTCGGAGCGTTCGGATCGAGGCGAACCACTAGTTAATATAATGATGAAATAGTTGATTGTCAGGACTCGCCGCACTATTCGGAAGTGCAGCGCGTGCTGCGCGAGCAGATAGTGAACCCGCTGCGCCGGCACGGCTACGTGCGCGCCGACCGCGTCATGAAACTGCGCACGTTGCTCGAACGCCTCTCCGATGTGCCGGGACTCACTTCGGAAGAAAAGGTAAACTTATCGTCGGGTCACTATTCTAATAAATAAATAAATAATAGGTACGTACTACTTCTAACTGTAACAATATTGCAATTAGCTATATTAGCTAACGAGTGCCTACCTGATAAGAACCTACATATCTACATCTACACTAATCTACACTAATATTATAAAGAGGAAACATTTGTATTTTTGTATTTTTGTATGTTTGTATATAACGAATAGGCTCAAAAACTACTGGTCCGATTTCAAAAATTCATTCACCATTAGAATGCTACATTATCCCTGAGTAACATCGCGTGCGCTGCGAAAACTATAATGTACTACGATTTTGTAGATCACGTCATCATCTACAAAAAATGTCGCGACAGCATATGTCTAGCTATTATAGTTATGTCACAATAAGTGTTCTTTTATTATAAAAATTTTAATGAAATGCTGCCGCTAGAAAAGGGTCTTTATTTGTACCTTGGTATTAATATTTATCCAAATAAATTTCATAATCAAGACGGTTTCAATACCTATAGATTACATCTTGAAGTTTTCAAATCGGACATTCCATTCAAAAGATATGACGAAATTAAAAATGTTAACGGGTCCACGGGTCATGCACGGGGTGCGATTTCACTCACTCAGGGAGAACGACGTGCAAATGTATGAAATAAGTAGACGCGAGGCTCGAACCCACGGTCTAAGTTTATCCTAAAATGTTCAAAAAATGTATGACCACCCATGCGAAGCTGGGACAGGCCGCTAGTATAACATGTAATTTTAAGCAAAGCTCTATTTTTATAACAGACGTTTGTTTTTAAATAAATATTTCATTTCATTTCACTAGTACTCCTTGCGAGTACTTGACGCATTCTTAGAACTTATTAGTTTCCTCACGATGTTATCCTTTACCGTTTAAGAATACTGGCACTGCACATACATTTTTGAATAGAAAACTCATTATTGCACAGCCGGTTTTGAACCCACGACGGATCGGAAGACGGAATCCCTGCCACTACTAATATTGTTTATAAATGAGTGAGTGGGTATTGTATATGTTTTGTTCCCACTAATCTTCGTACTCTACTGCCCATTTATTGTTTATTTATTATTATAACAGCCACGATCGATAGTAATTTCGATATTTTAGATATTCAAGATTCTTGAAGATATCTAATAGAGGCAGTAAGAGAGACATCCTAACACTTAATCTTTCATAATTATGCTCACTTCTAATTCAATAATTATAGGACCCAGAAGAGTTCCTCAACGGTCTAGTAGCACAACTGCTTCGCGCGGAGCCATTTTTGAAGCTGTCTTCGGGCCAAGAATCATTCTGCTATCAGCTGTTCGTGGAGAAAGACGAACGCGTGTCCTTGCCGACCGTACAGCAATTGCTGGAACAATCATTTGCAACTTCTGGAGTCAAATTGAGCGAGGTAAACATAACCCTTGTCAGCTTTGTAACAAAATTGTCTAAAACATATATGAAATGACAAAAACATATATTTCTGTTTGTACTACTCGCGAGATCTCGCCTGAGCCCCAATCTCGCGAGACCCTACTTGACATGACAGGCTAATCTTTAACCTGTCTACTTTGTATTATTTACACAACATTGACTCTCGATGAAATGTATGTAAAAATCGCTTCGATCAACAATCAACCAAATCGCGTCGTTAGTCACAATCACAACACCTATGAATGTTAAACATAATGTTTGTGGTTCGACGTAAACGGTACCATTGCATGATGACCCCTGAAAGGGTCAGGGGTTGGTGTGTGTTTTATCCAACAATGACTAACGTAGTCTTGCCTGTATAGATTTTACTGTTTGCATTTAGTAAATTCTTGAGAATCCGAAGAGACTCGACCTCTCCAAAGAGATAGTTTATAGGTAGTTTCAAAGTGATCCTTGTGGTATGAATAATTGATCGAGTGAGCGAAGCGAACGAAGATCTTAGTTTCAACTTGGGCGATTTGGCATTTTATGTATGTATGTATGTATGTTTGTCTGGCGATAACTTTAGAACCGTTGATCCGATCTGCATGAAATTTGATATGTCGATAGCTTGTACTTGAGAAATTTACTGGTAAGTATATGAGTAAAATCGGATGAAGGGTTTTTGAGATATGTGATAATGACATTCCAAAACAATTTTTACTTTTTTTTGGGACGCTCGGTTTTTGAGATACAATAAAAAATTAAGATAACCAGCGATCCAAGAGCTCCCATCTCTAAGAGTTTCGTTGGCATCAAGGTTTTTCTACTGGTCGGCCAGTTCCTTTGCTTTTTCTTATTTTTTTTTCTTGAAATAAATTAAGGAGGTACTCAGTTCTAATAAAATGGGGACAACGACCAGGTCTGATGATGGAGCCAAGGTCTGTTCAACGGAACTCTTCAATAAATAGGCCAATAGAGTTGAAACTTGGTTACCGTACCATGTTAGTAGGCGGTAGTCAGAGGCAAATCCAAACATAATGTTTGGACTTGCCTCTGATTACCACCTACTCAAAGTTTTGATGCGTTCGTTGGGTCGCATCACGAGATCTCAGTGCGGGGCGAACTACTAGTTAAGCTAGATTTTGATTTAATTCATAATTATTTTACTAATGTTCTGACAGGTGCCATCGACGTTGATCATCCAAATGCCGCGATTCGGGAAGCAGTACAAACTCTATCAGCAAGTTCTGCCCTCGCCTCTATTAGACGTCACTGATCTCATTGAAGAATGTAAGTAGGAATATGTAAAAGTTGTGAAGACCGCTTTTTCAAGTCAACTAAGACGAAACTCGGTTGACAGAAAAACATCGCGGGCAAGTTACTTTGAATGACATGTTACTGCGTCTTATACGTCACTGATTTACCTATTACTGTATATAAACCGCGCCAATAAAAAAAACTAAAAATCTATCTAGTATATCTTGCCCCTACATGTATAGGTATATGTATAAAAATCGAAAGGAGTCTTTTGAGGCCCACTTAAAATCTTTTATACTACGCTGTTTCGAAAGACACTAATGATATGACAAGAAGAAGAAGATTCAAACGTGTCATCATTAAATATGTTTGACCGCGGGTTTCTGAAAGCCCGATCTAAGTTAATCGCATGTCAAGTCACTTGCTATCTCTATCTAATTCGATGTAATAGCTGAAATGGCGAGTGACTTAACATCCGATTAGTTTTGATCGGGCTTTCAGAAACCGGCGGTTAATCTTCTAAAATTACTGAAAGTTTTATGAAAAATTGCAAACAACCAAGTTTCTTATAATAACATTACATTAAAATATCTGATAAAATATCCGAGAAGTTGAGGGTGTGGAACTGTGGAACTGTTTACGAAAGAGCTAGGAGTCAACTTTAGTAATGTATTCCAGTGCCGCGGCAATGCGCCGTGTGCGGCACGCTGGCTCGGTGGGAGTGCGGCGCATGCGCGGCGCCCGACGCCGGCGGCGGCGTGCTGGAGGCGGGCGCCTTCTGCGCGCCGTGTCTACGAGTCGTGCACAACTCACGGCCACATCATAAGGTACAGAAAAAAAAAGAAACAGCTTCGCGAATTTGGGGCATGGTACAAATCCCCTCAGATCTCTTCGAAGGTACAAATAATTATAATTAAGGTGGGAGAATACGATCTGTACCTACCCGAATGAGTTTTTTGTATCGTTAGGCGTTTTTGTATGGACTCGTGAACTCATCGCGCCCGATAGAGGCGCTTATAGACCTTTGCCTACCTTTGTACTGACAAAGGTAGGCAAAGCCCCCACAAAAAAGGTACTTATCTTAACATAATTATCTAAAAGCCTTTCACCACATTGTTTCGAAAGAAACTAGTGACACGACAAAAAGAAGAACGGATCTATGTCCCTCTGAAGTTCCTATTTTTTTATCGGATTGGAGGCAAGAGAGGGGAGCAGAGGGGGGCTAGGGATTTCTTAGCTTATAGTTTGCCGCGGCGGAGTTCAACTCATTTTCACATAAAAGTGTCCTATAGGACACATTTTTGGTTCTGTAAGAGTCGACATAACCTTCTACCTATCGTGGGTGGAAGGCATCCATGAAAGAGTTCTAAAAATTTTATAATATCCCAAAAGTGAGTGAAATTAAATAATGAAATATTTATTGTTTGTGAAACTAGGTAATGGGTTCCGATTACATTTACTTGGATCCTCTTGTTCCAACCAGTCGGTTTACAAACATTTTTTAGTGCTAAACACAGGTAAAAACAGAAGTTATTGGAATAAGAAATAATAAAATAAAATTAAAATCCTATAGGTACAGTACATTATCAATTAATTATAACATATTATTTTTTCCAAACAATTAACATACCTACCTACCTACATTTTGTCTTGTAAAAATTCGTCAGTGGAGTAATACATTTTCTCTCTAAGGAACGTGTGTTGCGGTGAACGAGCGTCCAATAGATGCAGTAAGATGTGTGCGGTGTGTTGCAGGCGAGTCCGCTGGTGGTGTGCGAGGAGTACGCCGGCGTGATGGAGTCGTGCGCCCTGCCGCGCGTCTACATGGAGCTGTTCGCGGTGCTGTGCATCGAGACGTCGCACTACGTCGCCTTCGTGAAGGCGGGCGCCGGCTGCGACGCGCCCTGGTGCTTCTTCGACTCCATGGCGGATAGAAAAGGTATCTTATTGAACTGAAAACTGGCACGATAGATAACCTCTAGATCTCTTGGTACTAGATTCTTTGAGGACGTCTATGGGGGGTAGTCAGAGGTATGTTCAAACATTATCCTATTATGTTTCTCATAACTGTTCTCGTTCAGCGGCTTTGTTAGTGTGCAATATATGTATATAATTCTACTCCATGCATTGTGATTGGGACTCTTTTCTTTATAATGCCGGTGTTTTGTATCCCATAAAATGGACTAAAGATGGAATGTTTTATTCGTTTTATAGTTTTTACTTATGGCAATTACATAGTTTTTTTATGATATTCCATATGTTTATCCAAGTGAGATTTGAAGATACGATCTTCCCCTTGATAGTAGGCTGCGCTAATCACCTGCGCCATCGGACTCTGAATCACTCCCGGCGAATATTCGCATTATTATTATATATATATTATGAATTTAAATTATCTCCTTAAGTGTAGTAAACACTACAAAACCAATAAAATAGTATATTAAGCAATTTGTGAATAAAGGACGGATTTAAAGCGAGGGCCATAGATGAATCACGAGCAAGTGAAGGATTCTAACGACTGAATCACGACCGTAGGGAATGATTCATGATGGAAGGATTACGAGCGCAGCGAGTGATTAAAGTGTTAGAATCCTGAGCGACGCAAGTGATTCATATAAATTCGGCCCTCGATATAAATCCGTTTTATTCAAGAGTTGCATAATATACTTTATACCATAACTACGATAAAAAGAAAGATTTAGGCCTGATTTCACCATGCTCTGTTACATTAATAAAGGATTAAAGGGCGGTTAAATATGTCAAAATGTACGCGTTTGACATCTAAGGTTAGATTTAACGGCCTGTTAATCCTTGATTAGCAACTAACAGAGTATGGTGAAATCAGCTCTTAAGCTAAAATAGAAGGTTAAATGGTATTTGTCCACTCAGGCGAACGCAACGGCTACAACATACCTGAGATAGTGAGTATCGACGAGCTCGGCGCGTGGCTCAGTGAGGAGAGCGAGCGCGCGTCCCGGCGCGACGCCCCTCCCCCCGCCGCCGGCCCCGCCCCCGCCCGCGCCCGCCCCCTGCACGCGCGCCGGCTGCTCTCCGACGCGTACATGTGCTTCTACAGGAGCCCGGATGTAGCTATGTACCGCTAGATTACACATATAAAGAGTGCATTTTAGATGGGTCAATATTTGACTCTCTTGCCGAAATGTATCGGAAAAGTTTTTGGAGATTTCTGTTTTTTTTAGACTCACTCATAACTTATATAGTCTCATAAAGTATTCTGATCTCTACACAAAATAGGATCGATAGGCATAATATTTTTTTTTGTATTTTAGAATTTTTTTCGCTGACTGTGTATTATTTCCGGAATTTTTGAATGCAGTTCAGAATATCTCAAAAAGATGGTTTGGTTATGATTGGAGGTGGATGGAAAGTTATGGATGGACGTTTTCCTGTAACTACAACGGTTAAGGTGTCCTTACTGTCCCGTCTCAAAAATCCACCCTGTATATAGACTACTGTCCTAGTCTATCTACAGGGTGGATTTTTGAGACGGGTTACTGGGGACTAGGTTTAAGAGTAGTAGACGTCTTTGTGAAGGGCTCGTCTAATGTGTCGAATTATGTGGTTTAAATGAAATACATACATACTTTTATTTAACACACACATTACAAAGGAACACAGAAGTTATCAGACGAATATAAAACAAGATAAAAAGAAAGAAGTGACTTAAATAAATACTGCTCTGTCAGGCACAGAGCAGTATTTATTTGTGTATTAATAGTGAGGTTAAATTGGTTCTATCTCAGCGTAATGCTACCTATATGTTTTGTGCAGGCAGTACATAGTGTTCTTAATATTTTGTTTCTATTATTTATGCCATGCTAAAACATATCCGATGTTTTAGTTTTGGTTTGGACAATGACATTTGTAATTAAATGTAATCGATTTAGAGCGATTCGATTCTAATGATGATTGATACTGAATTCGCTTTGTTATACCATCAATTTAATCCTCGAGTTCTTAGGGATATCTCCGTTAGATTTTCCTTGTTTGACTGACTTTAATTAATATATTTTAATTATTTCACTTGACACTGGCAAGTTTGTCCGTCAAAATGACAGACAGAAGCTTTAAACGAGAGAAGAAGAATGTGATATAAAATACTATGAAAGATTTCCAGAAAATCTGGTTTTGCTAACTTAAATTTTATATTATTTTATGGTTATAGAAGTTGGTTTATAGAAGATTATTAATAAAATATCATTATGTTGTTTAATTTTTAATTAGGAATACTTACCTACATACTACATATAAATCATTATTCATCATTCATGTTTATGCATAATAAATAATTATTATTATTGTTAAAATAGTTATTTTATTTTGGCCTCTTTGAAATCACTACTAAAATATAATTAGTTAAATTATATTCCATAAGGTAAAAAATCTTATATCTGGTGCAACCGTTGCAGCTGCTTACAATTTTACAATATTTGTCGAAAAGAAAAATCCTTTGGTACCTATACTATCAAATTTGAACCCACGACCTTGAGATCAGAAGGCGCGGTCACTCTCACCCACTATACCACTAGTGCACGATGATCGGTGCTCCGGTAGTGGTTTAAAATAAGTTGCAAAACTATATCTAACATACATACACAGATCATAGTATTAATTCTATGAGATATTTAAAAAAAAATATAACTATATCGATAGGATAGGACTAGCCTACCAAAACAAGTTTACAGAGTGTCTATTCTGACTTTCGTGTCTAACGACGGTTTCGTGGTGTCACTATCAAACGCTATGCGTCAGTAAAAATCTGTGTTTTTATGACTAGTCTAAAGTAGAGACGGATTTTTTTTTATCTGAAGCAGTTTAGCATTAATCAGAGATGGTGAAAAAGGCACTAAAATTAATGCTTAACCACCTGCCACCCGCGACTTCGCTCGCGTGGTGGCAATGATTGCTAATATCAATATTAAGGCAGCTTTCGCTCGTCTTTGGACCGTTTGTTTATCTGCTCTGACGGTCATCTCATTGATAATAAGTAGCCTTTAATCTAATCCAGGTTAAGAACTCTATTTAGTCCAGGTTAATCAAAAACAGTCCAGTGGTTAGCGTGTGGTGGAGCCGCAAACATCTAAACTTTACTTTCACACTGTTTAATAGGATATGAGATAGGTTAGTACTTCATAGCTCTTCATGGCTTTCCTGTATACTACAGTCACATTTAAACTTCGGCTGAGGTACGTGTGTCATGCCCTCTCGCACTGTTACTTTGTTGCTCATCCTTTTGCTCCATTCCTGTAAACACAAATTTATTAAAAGTTGTTGGCCCCATAACTGAGATTTCGCGATGTCCACGATCGCGATAAATCGACTTCCCGTTTACCGATTCAAAAGACAGCCCCCACAGCTCAGTTGGTAGTAGCTCTGCCTTTTGCGCTGGAGGCCGAGGGTTCGATCCCCACCGGCAAAAGCAAAATTTATGCTCCGGCACACACATACAACACCGACTTTCCCAAGTTATTACAGAGATCAGAGATCATTAAAACTTCACGAGCATCAGCAAAACGTTGCGACAAGGCAAAATAAAAACATGAAATTCGAACTCTTATTCGTTGCCTTTACAAAAAAAAAGTCTGGTGAAAACCAATGACTGACTTACGAAAAACAGCAAAGCATGATAGCAAATTATATGCTGAGGTAGTAGTTCTTCATTAGCAAAACGCTGTGCGTTTTTCGCTATTTCCTGCGCTTGTTCATCGTGGTCTAGAGCCCATTGTATTTTCTCTACCAAGTCTGATAGATCACGTTTTACAGGGACAAAGTGTTTCCATGCTTGGATTTGGCTGTAGAAATGCTCATAGTATGGGGAGGCTTGCTTCAAAACCATGCCCCCACCAGCAAGAAGGTATGGCAAACGGTAGGCGGCAACTGTCCCATCTATATTGATTTGATATTTGTACTGAAATAAAAGATTATTTATTAATTTTATACAGGACTGTATTAAGAAAAAAGACCCGAGTAAGAAAGGAGTGAGTAACGAGAAGATAGAAACTAATTTTAGGGTCAAGCTCACCTCATGTTTTATATTTAAGTTTACTAAATGTTATTACTGTGTACAATAAAGAATGATAGAACAGAGTGGAAGAAAAAAGCCCGTTGTGCCGAACCCAGCACTTAGCATGGGATGAGGGCAGGAAGATGATGATGGTGAGGTAAAATGTGTCTTTTGAAATTATAGTAAAGATTAAGATATTGGTCAAAATTTTATGAACTTACATCAAAGAACTTAAAAAACGATATGTGTGGTTGCTTAGGACCATACTCTGCTTCCTTGTCGCGAAAGAAGAAGAAATTTGTAAGGGAAACATTAAATAAATTAGGGTTGGCGCGTGCGATTTCCACTAGTTTGAGTCTTTCTTCGCGCGAGTCACGGCCACGCCAAATCGCGCGATTTTCTCTTTGAGACCATGAACGCTCCACTCCACCTTGTACTGATAGAATGTCTAGTGATACCCTAAAACCAAATTTAACATATCACCACATTTAAATTGTGCAGGTGTAGCTGAAGAAATTTTCCACATAGGTACCTATTTTTGGCGTCAAGCAGCGTTGCTAGGTTTCGGTTTGAAAACGTGGGCTTAAAATCTGCAGACCTCAAGTTGATGGATGCAGGGCAGTGCAGTTTAGGGCATGTTCCTATAATGCATGACTTGCAAGGCAATGCTTTGTTATAGGTGATGGTTACCACTTAACACCATATACTTGTTCCATCAGCAAGTAAGTAGAATAAAAAAAACTCATACCTTCCCATGTTCTCTAAAGTAGACTCAGTCAAATCATATGTTGGCATAGTTATATCAACAGTGTCATTGCTACCGCACCATGAGAACACTGGCAAAGCCTCTGAACTTTTCTTCACCAATGGCCAATCTCCCAAGTTTATAACCAATTCTACATCAGGCAGCTTTACTTTTCTTGTCATTGATAATAAAATATTATCCGAAAACATATTAAACCCTACATGCTTCCCATAACAATCTCTATAAACTTCATTATTTTTGATTATGTAGTGGCAAAAACTAGTGCTCTCCGGTTGATGATATTTTTGTATAATTTTCTTAACAGCCTGTTTCATGTCAATACTGCTGTATGGTGCCAGATCATTCATGATTTGCTGGTAAGTTGTTGGGCACCCATATTCTTCAAGCCATTTTGGCATATTTTCTTTTGGACAGTGACACTGATCAGGTTGAATTGGGCCTAGAAAGAGAAGAATAATGTTATGCAACACCTACATTTTTTTAGGATTTCTTTATGCATTTGATAGAGGATGTTAGGTACTTTGGTAGCTCAAGGAGTTATTTAGATTTTTTTTTGTATCATAAGAGATTCCTTAACAGTGAGACAAAGACACAAACCTGAAAATTTAAATGGAGATCCCTGTACATGTGCATGTTTATACAAAATGTTTATTTGTAGATCATAACAGGTTTCATAGATCTTATACCTCACTATAAAACTACCATCTTTTCTATCTAACTTGTTCACCCAAACGCGGCAGTGAGGGGTATTCTTCGATCTACCATTTATATCTACTTCCAATAGTTTTGTTAGATCTGGAGAATATCTGTGAAAACATTAAAAATCTCATGAATAAAACAAAAAGTAGTAGATCTCTTTGTGAAGGGCTTGTCCAGGGAAGAACTACAAGCATGTCTTTTTCTGCCACCAAGCAGTGTTGCTGTTTTTCAGTTTGAAGTGTGTGGATGTCCGGTGAAATAACAGGCACACAAGGCTTATCATATGTATGCTTCAAGTTGATGGACACAGGGCAGTGCATCATAGGGCATCTTTCATGAATCCTCAGCTTAAACCCAGCTATAGTAAGTACAGGTAGGTAAGTACCGTGCCGATTAATGTTAGATAAACAATGTAGGTAAACCGGCATTCCTAAGCACGAGTCTAGAACCATAGGTTCTCTACATACAATCAGTTGCAAAAAATTCATTTCATAACTTTTAAAATGGTAGGTACTATGCACTTATCCACAATAAACTTTTAAATGTTTATTGTAAAACTAAAATCAGTTAATTAGTTTTTTGAGTAGGTATTTGCGCAGTAAATGTATTATTACTTATATTATATTTGCCGGTTCCAAATGGAAGAAACTTACAAGTTTTTGTCAGTAAAGTTTATAAAGAAATATCTAGCCGGCATAACCGATAAATGAGGTTGTAATCCTGGGCCGTACACATTAACCACATTTTGATAAGACGATGATTCTGTAAAGATATATAGTATCGCAAATAAACACCGAAACATGTCTTCGTATTAGAAATAACAGCTATCTGGTTCAAACTTCAACTAGAACAAGCTTCGCTTAGTTCGGGGCCAGTGCTGTGCGGTGTGGAATGGAATGTGCAACCATTATATTAATATTTATTATTAAACATTAAGCTTTATACTTATTTAAGTACGGTGCGTCAACGTTGGTTGGGCAACGCAAACGTTGGGTGATTCTGATTCAATTAAATTAAATAAACTCTTTCTTCTTCTTCTTCGCTCCGTATTGTTGAGTCCGGTTATTGTACGACATGATAATGTACAGCATGATATTTGGAATCCACTTTGGTACCTTTTTGGATTCGTTTTGTCTGGGTGTACATTATTGGGGTGTGCAATAACTGGATGTGAAATATTGTCACGTGTAGATAATTCAAATTCAAATTCAAAAATTCAAATTTATTTATTTATTTACCACACATAATTATCTTAACAGCTATTAAGCCAAAACGATAACCTAGTTCACATCATTAATACAATATTTACTTACATTCTAACAAAGGTACTTAAATACTAACATGGCACATTTATCAACATAATAACAATTAATAAAAATAGGAGTATAACAAAATAGTATTTATATTATATATTGTTACGAGCTCGGGGTTCGTATGGATAGAAAATGCACAATAATAATCCAAAAGATAACTGATTTATTTAACTTCACTTAAAAACACTACTTAGCACACTTAATTATCACTCAACTATCACTTCCAAAAGTCCTTTATCTTTTTCCGTATCCAGTTGTAAACTCAACTCAACTCACTGCCGTTCCCGCTGACTGGTTTTTATATACGACGCGGCTGACCCGAGAATGTTCTGGATGGTACAAGATCATAGTTGCATCTCTTTTCTTCAGTAATAGCTCTCGTTCATTTCCTTCGATTGATTCTAGAACAGTAGTCTAGAATATTCGAACGTCTGCTATCTCTTTCTAGTAGTGCTATCTCCTTCGATTGATTCTAGAACAGTAGTCTAGAATATTCGAACGTCTGCTATCTCTTTCTAGTAGTGCTATCTCTTTCACTCCTATGCAAATATGGCTCTATAGTGAAATGTCCTTCAAAGGTCCATAAGGGCTCCTGAAAACGCCTGAAAACGGGTTTTCAGGATATTGCATGGATCGATGGGTAATAGCCTGAAACGGACTGAAAACATGTTTCAGGCGCCTGAAAACCACGGCTACTTGTTCGAAATTGTAATCAACTGGGAGGTGACAGAGCCTCTTCTGGCAACGGCTGAAAACATATTTCAGCCTTCTGAAAACACCTGTACGTCAGGATAAATAACGAAACAAGTTGCTAGGCGTCCGGCGCAACAATATTATAAATGTCTCTTAATATCTCCCTCACAGTACTTCAAAGAAATCCTACATAAGTGATGTAACTTATCCGCGAACACGTCAGTGTCGGGATACATATTTAAAATCGCGTTGAAATGGAACTGTGCACGGTAGAGCGGTGATTGTTATCGTTCTGAAGTGCGCGCAGGTTTTGGCGCGAATAAATGGACTCGCCCAGTGCGGAATCTGGCGCGTTTTTCAGGTACGCTGTAAAGTGGAGGCACAGACATGATAATGTACAGCACGTTAATATACAGCATGATAATTGGAAGCCACTTTGGTACCGTAAAAAAATATTTCTGGCACTTCAGCGGCCGCTGCCACGACACGCTCGCTTTGCTCGCTCGCCTCGTGCGTAATTTATATGTTTCAACATAATCTAACGAGTACGGTTATTGTACGACATGATAATGTACAGCACGATAATGCACAGCATGATATTTGGAATCCACTTTGGTACCTTTTTGGATTCGTTTTAACTGGGTGTACATTATCGGGGTGTGCATTATCTGGATGTGCAATATTGTCACGTGTAGTTAATGTTCAGCCAGTTAATACACAGCATGATAATGTACAGCACGTTAATACAACACTATTTTGTATTAACCAGAAAAAATTTAAGGATAGTTGCAGCAGAGGCTACTAATGCTATTGGCACTGTCAAAACTTTTTAATATTTAATTTTCACCAAGCTATCGAGGTTTGTTTTCAAGCAAAATCCTGCACAATTTTATGGACACCCTACAAGAAAATACTACGGAATACTACTGCTAGTAAACATCGTAAACACTCCATTCATTATGACTCCTTCCATCTACCGCCTCGGCGTAGGTATAGTACCTACCTACGTCACATCATCTTGTCGCACTCATCGTATTCCTTCTCTCTCGCTCACTAGATAAATCATTCAATGGGTAGGTAGATAGGTAAGTATCATAAAAAAGGCATTATTTTAGGGATTTTTTTAATACTTTTATTTGTAATTCATTGCCATTTTTCCTTCATAATTTTACGGGCTTAGGATGTCAAGCTATTTACAACAATTAAAGTTATTTACAGTATGTACTTACAACTACGCACGTATTTACACTTCCACTAACCACAAGTATTTTAAAAGTTGTTCAAAATGTCCACCTTCATTGTCAATGCAAACACACACACGTTTTAACAAATTGTTTTCAGGGAAATACTTAGTCTTTGCACTATCAAAAGGGTCTAATGCATTGTTAGGCTCACTCACATACACTAGTCTTTTTATTTCGCTCCACAAAAAGATTGGGGGTGTCAGATCGGGCGAGCACGGAGGCCAGGCAAACTGGGCCACCGCGACCAATCCATCGGGTGCCAAACTCTTGAGATAGGTACTCTCGCACTGCGCGATGATAGTGCGGTGGCGCGCCGTCCTGCTGAAACCATAGCTCCCGCCAGGTTGTTAACGGAATATCCTCCAGCCTGGCGATGGCTAGTAGCTCCTGGTTCTTCCTGTAGTGTATCTCAACTGAGCGCACAATCTTCCAAGCGCAGGACTGGCTTGTGCTAAAGCGACATGCCGCGTCACGCGTGCTCCTCCGAGGATCTTCTTCAAAATCATTTAGGAGGTCATCGTAGAAGTTTCGGGAGTATGCAGGCCCTCCTCGTCCTTGCGGCACGTAAACAGAGCCATGGTCTAATATGCGTTGGTATAATATGCTGGACATCGTGGAGTAATTTGGTTGCCGATTGTTTGGGTACCATTCGCGGTACATCCGTAGGTAATCTCACATTTCCCCAGACTAAAAATACGTAAGTACGTAACATGTATGCGTATTCTCTGGTAGTGTACTGACAAGCTATCGTGAACGTGAAAACCACAATAAATTAAGTACTCTAAATTAGATGCAGGTGCGAGCGCAGCGGTCAGTGACATCCGTAAAATAAAAATTGTCCGCGGGTATGTGTTTAGTTCGACACGAGTTTGCCGGCCATAGATGAAATAATAGTTAGTATTGCGCGAGCGGCGCGTTTTGTTTCGTTTTGAACGAGACAAAAATTTATGAATGGATGAGAATGAGACTCGGGTATAAGACTCTGTAGTAGGTACTAGCCGTGGGTAGAAGGAGTCAGACGTACGCGTCTGGAGCGGCTCATATCGTAGTGAGTACGTCAGTACCGGCTCTATTTCTTTTGTAGAGGCTCAACAGCTCTCATGCCAGCCTAATATAAATTTTATTCCTAGGCTCATAGGGTCTATATTAGAAAAAAGATATCCAGATCAAAAATTTTGCTAAATGAATTTGAATTGTTTCGTCTAGATAATAAGATCTAATTTCCAATGCTGCCACTCTTGATCTTTGGAGCGGTTCAAAGGTCTACTCATAAATATGATACACAACTCAAACGGTTCAAAGATTGGTTTTATGATAAACAGAACCCTGAACCGTTCGAGTAAAATATTTGTTTTGATTCATTGAGAGGTTCAATACGTACTCGAACAGTTGAATCGTTTGAAGTAATATCTGCGCGGGTGAGTGAGTGGAGTTAGGATGAATTGGCGGATTACGGTTCTTTTTAGAAAAGCATGTTTTTAAATGGTATGGGTTACGAATTTGAATTATTAACTTGAGTTGTTTAAGCAACAGCCCGTGGATGCCCTCGCGTGTTAGCATACATATTTAAGGATATTTTGCGTTCTAGGCTCGTCATAATTTGCATAAATATTTTCCGTTTTATCGTTTATTCAAGTAAGGTTCATTTTGAATAGTAGAACTTTTACTTAAATTTTTTTTAATTCCGTCGTTAATTGTTAGCAATATTTATTAGTTATTGCTAACATACAAATTCAAGGATTTTGCCTGTTTATTTTTGTACAAAATTATTTTTACAGTCTTATTTTTTTGTTTTGGTGTCTAGTCCTTTTGCCAAGTCTTATCGGTTCTTGCTTGGAGTCTTTGAAGGTACATGAAAATTAATTGGCCCTGAAATTCTGAGCCGTTTGAACCGCGGTTCGGCTCCGGATCGAGACTGTAAATGAGCCGATGCGCTGCAGATCATGTTTTTTGAGTGAGTTACCCATGGCTAGTAGGTACGTACGGATAATGGGTAACTAGTTATCATCTTTTTCTTGGGATATTCTTTTTAATTATTTTTTTTGAGTTTTAACTACATAAACGTGATCAGTAACTGACACTGAGTATATGGTTTTTTTTTTTTGGTAATTACAAAATAGTGGTGTATACAGCATGATAATTGGAAGCCACTTTGGTACCGTATTAATTAATTTCTGGCATTTCGGCGGCCGATGCCGCGGCACGCTCGCTTTGCTCGCTCGCCTGGTGCGTAATTTATATGTTTCAACATAACCTAACCAATCCGACTCAACGTTACTAAAGTGGCTTCTAATTATCATGCTGTACATTAACTGGGTGTACATTATCAACACGTGACGATATTGCACAGCATGTTTTGTACGGGATGATAATGTACCTACACCCAATAATTCAAATCAGTGGACACGGATTATCTGGATGTGCATTATCGTGCTGTGCAATATCATGCTGTACATTATTTGGCCGTACATTATTGGCTCCCAACCTAACCAATCCGACTCGACGGTACTAAAGTGGCTTCCAATTAACATGCTGTACATTAACTGGGTGTACATTAGCAAAACGTGACGATATTGCACAGCATGTTATTGTACGGGATGATAATGTACACCCAATAATTCAACAAACCAGTGGACACGGATTATCTGGGTGTGCATTATCATGCTGTGCAATATCATGCTGTACATTATTTGGCCGTACATTATTGGCTCCCGTATAGTCCTGTGTGTGCAACAATGCTGTGTGTGCATGGGAGTCAATAATGTACGGCCAATTAATGTAAAGCACCTTATTGCACAGCATGATAATGTACACCCAGTTAATCCGTGTCCACTGGTTTGAATTATCGGGGTGTACATTATCATCCCGTACAATAACATGCCGTGCAATATTGTCACGTGTTGTTAATGTACACCCAGTTATTGTACAGCATGTTAATTGGAAGCCACTTTAGTACCGTCGGTCGAGACGGATTGGTTGGGTTATGTTAAAACATATAAATTACGCACGAGGCGAGCGAGCAAAGCGAGCGCGCCGCGGCAGCGGCCGCCGAAGTGCCAGAATTTTATTTTTTCTTACTTTATTATCTGAATAATTTTCTTATTTTATATATTTTTAATCTGTGCTACCTGCCTAATTGAGAATGGGATAGTACAATACTTAATGGGTATTGCATCTAAACAGAGCAAAGGCTTTCGACCAATTAGAGCAATAGTCACAAAATCCATGGTCGTGTAATCCTGGCTGTACAATTCCGACTGTGCTGGGAAAGCACAGCCTGGAAAACACGGCCCGGATTTCATGTAAATTTTGTACATGAATTCCTGGCTGCGTTTTCCTGGCCGTGCTTTCCTGGTTGTACATTCTCGGGCTGTGTAATACATGGTCGTACATTAACCGGACCCGCAAAAAAAAAAAAAAAAAAAAAAAGAACATTGTTAGATTCGTTCGATAAAATTCTAATCCTATTAATTTAAGATATTAGTTCATATAAACTGTTACTTTTCTTTTATTACTCACTACATAATTGAAATATATTTATTTATGGCAACCAGCAATTTAAAATTACTATGCAGCAAACTCAGCAGGATGAGGTTAGTTTTTTGTAGAACTCATCAATAAAACAATATTTCGCGAACCATGTTGTAACCACTAAGGATATACAAATTTAATTAAATTCCAGGATAGATAGTGTCTCGGTGAGGACTTACATTCCTCCTAGATTTCGGCCACCATACTGGTACTTGCCAAAAGAACAGGTATGAGGTTTTCTTCCAAAAGTTTTAAATGTTTTGTTCACACTAATAGTAGATATTTTCTTATTTTAGCAATATGATGATCACGTTACCAATGATAACAAATTATTTATCGATGAAGTGTTAAGAGAAATCCATGAAAAACAAAATATAGCGGAGTCTCCACTGACCATTGAATCTAACATTGAGGCACCCTGGTCGCCCTATACACGTCGAGTCGGCCTAATAGCCCGTAAAATAGGAAACTACCCATTATGGTCTAAAGATGGAAAAAAGTTTCAAACTACTTTGCTACAGGTATTTTTATTAAATTTCATTTATTTTAAAATTAAATTGCCTACCTACTACTACAAGACATTACAATAGGTACCCAATAGGGTATTGGGTATCGTAATGTCTTGTTTGCTTCTTCCAAAATCTGGATAAAAACTTTCTGGGTGGCAGTGATATCAGAGGCACATCTAAATGTCCACAATTGTATCTTTGGTAGACATTTATAGGTATTGTCAGCTTGAAAAACTACATAGAGAGAGTGTAGTTCAGAGTATGATACCCTCTAGGAAAGTAAGTACATACTAGTAAAAACATGCCAATCTAAATGAAAACTTCTGTGTTGTAACTCCTTTCTTTTCCCAGGTAGTTGACAACCATGTTATAAAGTACATCCCACCTGAGGAATGGAACCCTATGAAAGTAAAAGATGTCACTTACAAGAAAGATAAGAAGTATGGTGTAGTAATGGTTGGTGCAGAAACACTTGACCCCAGTAAAGTGACTAGAGAATATTGTGGGTTATTCAACAAAGTGGGCATGCTGCCAAAGCGCATTCTGTGTCGTTTCATGGTAACACCAAATGCTGCATTACAAACTGGAACCCCTTTATTTGCCACACACTTCAGAGTAGGAGATCACATTGATATAAGAGCTAAGACGTTAGTTATATTACTATTTATACATATAATAAGACATACATACATGAACATTAGCTTATATTATCATGTGACCCAGCCATCTTACTTGCCTCTTACCACTTCAGCAATAGAGTGGTTCACAACTGGAATGCACTATCAGAAGACTGATATACTGTAGACATAATATCACTGCTCCTACTGAATTTAAAACAAGCTTGACAACTGGCTACGAATAAAGCAATCCAAGCTTAAAAATATTAATCACGCATAACAACAATTCCGAAACTGCGATATAGACACACTAGTGACAGCTGCTCGTCTAATAATGAATAAATAAATAATGTCTGATCAAAGTGTTAATACTCATTGAAGTAACAATTTTACTTTTACAGCACAGATCGTGGCTTCCATGGGGTCATGAAACGGCATGGGTTTAAAGGTATGCCTGCATCTCACGGTGTCACCAAGACTCATCGGAGACCAGGTAACATTGGTGCAGGTGGTGAAAAGGCTAGAGTTTGGCCAGGTACAAAAATGCCTGGACATATGGGGAACAGGTCTGTAACATGATATAGATTTTGTATGAACACTCATTAAGAACCAAAAATAACACTTAGTGTTTTTTTAGATGGAGAACTTTACGTGGAGTGAAAATCCTTCGAATCAACACACAGCACAATGTTATCTGGACATTGGGAGTGGCCATACCTGGAGAAACTGGTGCAATGTGCTACTTGTTTGACACAATATTACCACTCAAAAAGCACAAAACATCACCACCTTTCCCTACTGACATACCTACAGGGGATCTGCCTTTAGAGTACCTAGATGAATCCATTCATGACTTCAACAATTCATCAATTTCGTTTGAGGAATCCTAGTAAATAATTAATAAATAGTAATATGTAGCAAACATACTGTGTATTTTTGGTACAAACCTCTCCAAAGTTATTTTTTTTTATAGTAAATCATAGTCCATGATATGTACTTGAAATGTGTCAATGCACTAAAATTTTATTTTATATTTTAGTAGGTATACAAAAAGAATAAAAATGCCTATTTACATCCTTAAAACATTTTAATTAAAATTACATGTCAGTTAATCTTATTACCTACTACATTCACACAACTACTAAATTCAAAACCATCAATCTTATCATACTTTCATGAATACATATAAAGGTAAAAACAATCTAATTTTTGTCTAAAATAAAACATACTTTTTAAAAAAGATGATCCATTTATAAAATGGAATAAAATCATTAAAATATTCAAACTTTCCAGTATTAGCTTTTAACACAAGATATTTTACTGGGGGTAGTTACTGCTGGCTTGGGGGTTGGAAGCCATAACCTGGATATGGCTGCGGCGCCCCAGGCGGAGGCGCGCCCGGAGCGGGTGCGCGCGCGTACGGATACGGAGCTGGCGGGTACTGTGCCGGCGGATAGCCTTGTTGGTACGCGTGTGGCGGGTATGCTCCCCCGGCGGGAGGATAGTTCTGCGGGTTTTGGGGGTATGAGCCTTGCGGAGGAGGTGCCGTCGATACTGAAGGCGCTGGACTTCCCGGCTGGGAAGAAGGATTGGAGTACGGAGGCTGAGCCGCTGGCGGATATGGTGATTGCTGACCTTGCGGCGGATACTGCTGCCCCGGCGGAACACCAGGCGCTGGAGGGCCCGACGAGGCAGTTGATGGTGGGGGATTATTTCCATGTGAACTTGAATTGTATGTGGGTGACTGAGCAGATGGAGGCCCATAACTGGAACTTGGTGGGTTTTGCGGGGTATAACCACCGGAAGGAGGCTGAGGAGAACGGTTTGGCTGGGATGTAGGAGTAGAGCTATAAGTCGGAGTTGTGTTTGGAAAAGGTTGAGATTGATATGATTGAGGCTGGGAGGTGGTGGAATTGTAAGTGCTCACACCAACATTAGGATAATTGGGGCCAGATTGTGGTGGAGGATAAGCTGAATTTCCAGTGTAGGGGGGCTGAGATGGCGCCCGAACAGGGTAGGGAGCACCAGCAGCAGCAGGACTGCCAGGAGGAGCATAAGGCTGCTGAACAGTTGAAGGAGGATACCCAGCCCCTGGATGACTTGATGGAGGGTAATTGCTAGGGGATGTTGTAATTGGGGGACCATAATTTGAATTTGGAGGGTAACCTTGATTAGGAGGCCCATATCCCTGACTGGGAGGGCCATAGCCACCTTGAGGGGGGTAACCACCAGGTGCACCTTGATACTGTCCTTGATATTGATTCTGCTGATATGGTCTTTGACCATATGATTGGGTTGGTCTTGTTGGGGTTGAGGAAACACCAACTGGAGGACGATATGGCTGCTGAGAGCCTCCTGGACCATCCTGGGCACCAGGAGCATTGAGTGGAGGTTGCTGTGTAAGATTCCCAGCAGCAAGCTGAGGTGGTGGCTGTAAAGTTAAAAAAACTATGATATTCACATGGCTACTATTTTAACGATGTAGCAATTGAGTAAGTAATACCATCAATCAAATATTTTTGGATTAACCTACTTGTAAGTCAAAAGGACATTTTGATTAAATGTTTTCAGAAAAAGATTCAACCTATAGGATATCTAATATGTGGGACAGTGGAGCACTCCTAATTAAATTATCTAAAACAATTTGTACAAGGTAATTACCGGCAGAATAGCTTGAATGTTTTGATTGGCATCTGCTACCGACGCCAAATAAACAAGGTTTCTGTGCAGAACCTGCTGGTATTGATGGCATTCCATAAGCTGTCCCTTTGCTTGATATTCTTGTATGGTTTGGATCAGATGAGCATTTTCATCTAGCATCTTTTGTATTTGAGCTGGATTCAAGGGAGGTCGATTGCCCCGTGCTGCGAAAGCTACGGACATTGTTTGCGCTGAAAGTGTATTTCCTACTAAATTAAAAAGAAATTAGTATACCACTTTCAGTAAGACAAGGTCACAATTACCTACACTATAAATGTGTATCACTGAATAATGTCGCAATGTACATCGTATATGAAATAATTACACACCGTAACTCCGTAAGTTAAAAATTTATGTTGGTTTGGTATTGGTACGAACGATGGTAGTACGTAATTTGTATTCAGTATTGCCAGTACGTGTTGTGAACCTCAAAAATGCCAAATCTAAAGCTATCAAGCCGATTTTTTATTGAAATGGCAATATATTGATATTTTTTGAAGTCTGTGTCACTGATTAAAAAAAACAAACATTGTGTCAGTCTGATGCCGGCCATACACGTTCAGTTAATTTTATCAAACAGGTTGGTCAAACCGTTTTGTCAAACTGGCATGATCTCCATAACGACAACACACCTTCACGCAGGCTTGAAGCGGCGTCAGTTCAGTGTCGAACCGTATGAATACTGTACCCCAAGTATGAGATTTGCTTACGATATTTCGTTTTTCGT
This sequence comes from Chloroclysta siterata, assembly GCA_932294275.1. Taxonomy (NCBI): domain Eukaryota; kingdom Metazoa; phylum Arthropoda; class Insecta; order Lepidoptera; family Geometridae; genus Chloroclysta; species Chloroclysta siterata. Next base: position 12,410,757 of record OW028600.1, on the reverse strand, counting down.
TTTACGTTTTTGTTCCGTGTTCATTGCGAGTTTTGTATGAAGACGCGATAGAGATACCGATACGGCACTTTACAAAACCCGCAATGAGCACGAAGCAAAAACGATTCGTTTTTGTTCCGTGTTCATTGCGGGTTCCGTATCGGTATCTCTATCGCGTCTTCATACAAAACATAGCAATGAACACGGAACAAAAACGTAAAACGAAAAACGAAATATCGTAAGCAAATCTCATACTTGGGGTACTGGTTGTATGTGTGTCCGTAAAAATGTCGTGTACAGACGACGACGCTTTAGCAATAGTTGGTTTAGTGTTTGCTTTGAAGGCTAAAAAAAGAACAAAAAAACGTACTGTATGGTGTAAAAAGTGGCTCATGAAAAGAGAAGAATATTCGCATATAAACTTGTTAAATGAATTGAAATTTGCTCCCAAAGATTGGCATAATTATTTGCGAATGAATGAGGAAACATATTTAAGGCTTCTGTCATTAGTCAGTCCAGTAATTCAAAAAAAAGACACAATAATGCGAAAATCTATATCACCACATGAAAGATTAAGCGCTACTTTGAGGTTTCTTGCGACTGGAAGGAGCTATGAAGACCTCAAATTTTCCACAGTAATATCACCTCAGGCTTTGGGATATATTATTCCTGAAACATGCGAAGCTATATATAAGGTGCTCAGAAGAGATTGGTTAAAGGTAAATAAAAACTCACTATTTATTTTTATTATAAGTTATTATTATGAAAACTTATCCAAATTACAGCATGAAAGAAATTAGGCTCAATTCTTACGTTATAGTCAACACAAATCGTTTACAATCTAAAATTAGTGAAATAATTAGCAGCATTTAAATCTGGAATGGAAAGTTGAACTGAATTAGATTCCTGTTGTTCATATCCCTGTTGTTCATTTACTTCCAAGGGCTGCTGTGTGATAACAATGCCTTGTGTTGAATTTGTGGCAGAAACAGGAGGAACAGGAGTTGATGGTGAATATGCATAATTTGATGATGTTGATGACGTAGACCAATCTATTGGAGAACGTAGGTGCTGTGGCTGTTGATGTATTCTAAGCTGTTGCGTATGATTATCATTACACAACTTATGGGACAAAGTCAAGTTACCCAACTCGGCTTCAAAAAGGGTATCATTGATGATTTTTTCTGCAATGATACGCTGATTTTTTGATAATTCACGCATTTTGATGGCAATATTTTTAGCGAAAAAATCATATCGGTCTTCTCTAATAGCGGGTCGCTTAAAGTGATTCTGTACCGACATAAGTACATCATTGACAATTGTATCTGCTTTCTTTTTTGGAGGTCTTGACTGGGGCCGATTGTTGACACTAATACTGGTGGATTCGACCGCCTCTCTGATGGGCTCGGTTGGCATAACGGTGGGCTCAGCCGCCTCGGTTTCTGTGCGTTCAGTGGGTTCAGTGGGTTCAGCGGGTTCAGCATTGAAGGGATCCGTAGGCGTTGTCGTTGGCATCTGAAATAATTGTTAATTATTAGTTTAGCGCCACTTTTTTATCCTAGAATATGATACCTAATAATAAATGTATGTTTTTTTGTTTCAGTTTCCACGAACTGAACAGGAATGGAAATTTATATCCAAACAATTCGAAGAAAGATGGAATTTCCCGCATTGCCTTGGAGCGATTGATGGGAAGCACGTAGAAATTACGCCGCCAGATAATTGCGGATCATATTATTTCAATTACAAAGGAAAACATAGCATGGTTCTTATGGCAATAGTGGATGCGAATTATCAATTCTTGCTGTGCGATTTTGGTACCAATGGCAGGATTTCGGATGGAGGTGTTCTTCAAAATACAGAATTTTATAAAAAATTACAAGATAATAATTTAGAAATTCCACCCGCGGAAAGCGCGGAACGCAGTTCCAGAATACTCCCATACGTATTCGTGGCCGATGATGCATTCCCTTTAAGATGCGACATGATAAAACCATTCCGACAAATTGATTTAATTTCACATGAAAGAAAGATTTACAATTATCGTGTGTCTCGAGCGAGGCGGATAGTTGAGAATGCATTCGGCATACTGGCATCAAGGTTTAGAATTTTTCACACGCAAATAAACTTAGAACCTCACAGAATAGAATCCGTGGTAATGGCGTGTTGTGTCTTACATAATTTTCTGATGTCATCTTCGCGTAATTTTTACGCCCCATCAGACTGCTACGATCAGGAAGACAGAGAAAACGGAACTATAACACCGGGGCTTAATACCATGCAGTCAAATATGAATCACTGAAATAGTAGAAATTATGGGAATATTACAAATGCGGCCAAGATGGTGAGACAAGACTTCATTAATTATTTTAATAATGAGGGTAGTGTTCCATGGCAGAATGATTTTGTTTCTTGCAAAAAAATATGTTAAGTAAATAAATATGATCGACTTGTTATTATGATGAAACTTAATAAAATGTGAGCTAGAAAATAATATTTGTTTTATTTACTTACCTCATATTCATCATGATCAGACATGCTCGAACGTGAACTTCTTGGAATGCATTGATCTTTAAGAAAAGATAGCTGATCATAGTACCATAACTTTGGCTTATATATTTCATCAACGCCTGCGCCCGACTTCAAAGACTCCGCAACTTTATGTTCCTCCTTTTTGAAGGCTGTCCGAAAACTGTTAATTTTTTTAGTCACCTGGTCACGGTCTGCATTCGGTTCTATTTCTTTAAGTTTTTCTATTAATTTACAATAAACAGCATTTCGCTTATCTCTGTTATGGTAATCTTTATTTTTTACGTTCCATAAACAGGTTTCATTTTGATATATTTGTATGAATTCTTCCAATACATCGCGGTTCGCGCACATTATTATTCACTGCAAGCTGCAACACGTCCGTTAGAACACAAATCGCAGCAACAACTGAGCGCTCGCAACACACACGCTCAAATTTCTCATCAAACAGTTTGATCAAACCGATTGATCAAATAAAAAAACGAAAATTCGTATTCCTTCAAACAATTTGATTACTCATAAAATTTGATCAAATTTTGCCACACACACTCATGCCAGTTTAACAAAACGGTTTGATCAAGCCTGTTTGATCAAATTAACTGAACGTGTATGGCGACCATGAGAGTCTGTGACAGATAATTTCTTAGCGTGTAATGAAAATATAAAAAAAATCTTATCAAATTGAACTCTTTACACTATGATACTTAGTCTAAGGTCTAAGCTTTACACAATGACAAAACCTGACGCCTGACACTTCAAAACCAAAGGTTACAAAGTGGTGTTTCTATTCTAGGTCACACGTAAAGTAAACCAATGAACAAGTTTCAAAATTCAAGCCTAGCTAGATCTTGTTTTAATATTACTAGCGGCCTGTCCCAGCTTCGCATGGGTGGACATAATTTTTTTCAACATTTTAGGATATGCCGTAGGTTCGAGTCTCGCTGCTAGTTATTTCATACATTTGCACGGTCTTCTCCCTCGCCGAGCGACGGCTGTGCTGAGTGAGAACGCGCCCCGTGCTTATATTTTTAAAGCGAACTAAATTTTTTAATTTCGTAATATCTTTTGAATAGAATGTCCGATTTGAAAAATTCAAGAAATAATCTATGGGTATTGAAACAGTCTTGAATACACTTGAATACGAAATAATTTATTTGGTTAGGGATTAATATAAAGGTATGGATAACATGGTCTGATTTTGGTCGGAATTTCTATCAACTTTTAAAATGATAAAAAGAAGTAGTAACATAACTACGATAGTTAAACATATGATATCGCTGGGTTTTTTCAAATCAAATCAAATCAAATCAAATATTTTATTTTGTCAGAATTTTAGGTACAAACATAAAGGTCTTCTTAAAAATAATAGTATCACTAAAATCCTACCAATACAGGCGTACAAAATTATTTGGATACCTACTTATGCACTAGGACGAGTCCTTGGCAAAATAGCACGGTAGAACGCTGCAGTGCTGACAACTGCTGACAACAACAACACACTAGTGACACCATAAATTTGAAGTTTTAAGGACTGTCGTATACAATATTTAAATATTATGTTTCAAAATGTTATAAAGCATACAAGTTTACGAAATATTAAGTCCGTGAAAAAATTGAATAGCACAATGTCAAGTTAGAAAATACAATAATACGTAACTAATATGCACACACAAGGTCAATACAAACATAGTCGGAATGGTAATAACAAATTATATTTTTAAACTGGAAACAATGAATTGAATAATTCGTTTTTATAAATTTTTACATGTCAAGTATTCATTAACGCTATAGAAACATCTAGCAGACAGAAGGTCGACTAGTTTTCGCTTAAGGGATTTTGGAGGTAGCTCGCGAAAATTTACAGGTAGCTTATTAAATACCCGTATACACATAAAAAACGAGTTTCGAGTAGTAGTGGCTAAGCGAGCTCTCGGGTAAAACAACTTATTTTCAAAGTTTGATCTATGCGGACGATGACATATTGACGTTATTTTATTAAAATACTCTGGATTATTAGCGACAAATAAACATGCCTCAGATATGTAGATCGAGGGGAGAGTGAGAATCTTGTGATCTTTAAAATATGGTCTGCATGACGCTAGGGAGTCAAGGCCAAAAATCGATCTAACACATTTCTTCTGTAATATAAAGACAGATTCAAACTCAACAGAGTTACCCCATAGGAGAACTCCGTACCTAAGTATAGAGTTTACATAGCCGTAGTATGCAGTAAGAGAAGCTTGTATAGAGACAATTTGTTTAATTCTTTTGAGAGCAAATATATAGTGGGTAAGCCTCACTCTTATAGTTTCAATATGGTCCTTCCAGGAGCACATGTTATCAATGGTTATGCCTAGAAATTTGCAATTAGTCACCTCTTCTACAGAATCTTTATTAAAAAATATGTTAAGTTCTTTGGGTTGTGATTTGCATGAGCGCATTTGCATAAATTTTGTTTTGGTGATATTTGCTTTCAGGTTGTTGGCCGCTAGCCAGTTAATCAAACTACTCAGGGTATGGTTTACATCACTTTCATAGGTATTTTTGTCCCTGCATTTTATAATAGCTGTAGTATCATCTGCAAACATGATACTTTCGTGATCTATGGAGTACGGCAAATCGTTTATGTACAGGAGAAATAAAAACGGACCCAATATATTCCGCTGTGGTACCCCATAACGGTTTTTCATAAAGTTTGAAAGATACGTCCCAACCGTTTTTTCTTCCGGATTATACCTTTTAACACGTACACATTGCTCTCTTTCACTTAGATATGATTTAACCCAATCCTTTGCGGGGCCTCGAATGCCGTATCTTTCTATCTTAGTGATAAGTATTTTGTGATCTACAAAATCAAATGCCTTGCTCATGTCCATGAATAGGACAGTGACAGGTGTTTTTGTATCTATACAATCCATGACTGATTTTACTAAATGAAATGCTGCTAATGCAGTGTTTTTGTTTTTCCGAAAGCCATATTGTTGTTTCTGTAAAATATTGTTTGATTCTACAAAACTTTCGAGACGTTTGTATATTATTTTTTCAAATATTTTCGAAAAGATTGGAATCAGCGTTATTGGTCTAAAGTTTTCTAATTTTCTTTTATTGCCTTTTTTAAATATTGGTATTACGATGGACTTCTTGAGTAGCTCAGGAAATACACCGTTTTCCATAGATAAATTAACAATGTATGCCAGAGGCCAGGCGATAACATAACAGCTAAGTTTAATAATTTTTGTGCAGATTTCATCAAGTCCTACCGCGTCAGAGTTAGCTAAAGAAAGTATATTTCTTGTTATTTCGTTAGCGTCGGTGGGCGACAAAAATATACTACTCTCTACCATATCTATAACAGTGTTCGGTGTCGCAATGTCGGGAGCTGTATCACAATTGTCAGCTACGGAATTGACAAAAAAATTATTGAACTCATTGGCGATTTCTGTGGGGTCATTAATATTTTTTCCTGAAAGTTCTATGCAGTCAGGGTTATCTTTACCGTCAGCACTATGAGTGTTATTTTTTATTATGTCCCAAATAGCTTTGCCTTTATTTTTTGAGTTTGTTAGATATTTCTTGTTGCATATTCGTTGAGAGCTTTGCTGACATTTTCTTAGTAGTTGATTATATTTGGTATAGTTGTTAAGATTTGTTGGATTAGGGTTGCGTCGATATTGACTAAATAGACTTCTTTTTGATTTGCAGCTAGTTCTGATACCTCTTGTTAGCCATTTTATTTTGTGTGTTTTGTTATTATTTTTAATTCTAACTATAGGGAAACACAATCTATAAAATAGTAAATAGAGTTCATAAAACTCATTGAACGATTTGTTTGCATCAGTTTGGTTATAGGCACTACTAAATGATAGATTTTTTAAACAGTCAATAAATGTCACACAGTTTTCTTCTGAGTAGTCCCTTTTGTATGTGTACCACCACTTTAGTACTTCTTTCTTCTTTGTGGGTATGAAGTAAGTTTGTGCTGTATGATCTGACAATTTTAGATCATGCACTTCTGCACTTCCATTTGTAATGTTCGATAAAATGTTATCTATGCAGGTCGCAGTCGAAGGTGTAATACGTGTAGGCACTGTTATCGCCGCCGATATATTGAAGCTTTTCAGTATATTGTCAAAAGCAATCGTGGTCTTGTTGTTCTTTAAAATATCTATGTTAAAATCTCCGCAGATGACGATTTTTTTCTTAGGGTTGTAACAGTGTCGTTCTAAAATAGTCGGGAGTTTGTCCAAGAGTATTTCTGGTTGAGATGATGGAGTTCTGTAGATGCATATGAGTATAATTCCATATTTAAGAAGTTCTACTCCACAACATTCAAAGGCGAAGTCAACGGAGAACCTATTTAGATCTTGTAGGCCTTTGTACTCTATATCCTTTTTTAACAAGATCGCGACACCTCCTCGTTTTTTGTTAATGGTTCCATTTAATCTGCAATAGGTAGACGCCACTTTGAAGCCATTTATCATAAGATTTCTCTCACATCCACGTTCGATAAATGTTTCACTCAGACATAAAATGTCAATTGGTTTGTATTTTTCTTCAAAAGTTTGAAGAACCAGGTCCAATTCATCCATTTTATTCAATACACCAGCTATATTTTGGTGCATAATTCCTATATTAGATTTACAGTTTTGTTGTGTGTGTATGTTGTTATTTTTCCTACCCATTATTGTTTGTCTAAAAAATTTGAGGTGGGGTTTGGTTGAGGTGGAACGTTGAGTGCTTCCGTTTGTGTGCCAACACTTACAGTTTTTACTGTTTCTACAGTTTGGTTCTGTTCGGACCTCTTATTCAATATTCTAAAGTAATAGGGTATTGTACCTACTTTTGGAGTTCCTTCTTGTGTCTTACCCATTCTGTTAGCGTTCTTAGCTTTATTAAAGTTCAAGTATTTTGATTTATAATCTAGTTCATCGATCAGAGTGTTAAGCGTCTTGCATAGCTTGTACATATTATATTGATTTCTACCGTAGTGCGCATTTTCTATCTGTAAAAAGTGGCAGTTTTTTATGTGCTTACAGGCACTTTTGAGCATGTGATTCAGATTATATTCATTTAAGTATTTATTTTCTCTGACACTCAATATGATTACTGCAGACGCTTTACAGTTTAAAAGTGCTGACTGTAGATTAAATACGAGCTCAAAGGGATCGGTGTCTTGTTCCCCTACGCACATAATAATTTTGTCATTTTCGTTTATGTTTATTTTATTGAATGATTGTAATAAAACACTTGTTGGTGCTTCTGGATACGTTTGTGCCGAGATTTTATAATTTTCATAGGTTGTGTTGTGGCGAATCTCAGTCAGTTTTGAGGCCAGCCCCGTGCATTGATTGCCGCCTATAATGTGTATGTACTGTTTAGATTCATCGTTTTTTCTCAATCGTGTTCTTGATCTTGCAGGCTCTGCTCCTCCTTTTTCGCTACCGGAGGCTGCTGGCTGTACTTTGTGTATCGATATCTCAAATTTTTGGTTACCATTCACTCCTGATTCTCTGCTGGTCGTCGCTCTTATTTCATCCGTGTCACTATGCAGTTCTTCTTCTGGATTTTCCTGTTTTTCTTCATTCTTTTTTAATTCTGGACTAGTTACTTTTGTTATTATTGAGTCGTCATCACTCTTTGCTGTTTGGCAGCTCATGTCTAGGTCATCTTTAGCAATTTTTTGCCTTTTTCTTTTTCTCGTAGAAGTCTTGATCGCGGAACTATCTAAGAAGCTTCTTTTTTTGAATGAATCCACAGTTAACTTGTAGTTATCAAGATCGGACTTTAGCTGCTGATTCTCCAGCCGTACGTTCTCAATTATTTGTTTGGTGCAGACGAGTTCTTCTTTTAAATCTTTTATTAGTATCAATAAGTCTGTGTATGTATGTTTTTCTTGGGGCGAATCACTGGGCAGACTTAGCATAGTATTTTCAAAATTTTCTGTAGATGAATCTGACCTTTCATTTGCAATTCGATATTGCCTGAACGTAACGTTGTCCTGGTCTGGGTCCATCTCAGTGAGTTGCAAACTCTCCACAAAATTTGACAAATTATGGTCACAGCAAGTTGTGTCGACTAGAATTAGAGGCTGTGTCGCTTGATCGGAGTTGATGCTAAAGAACCTGCAGTATTTCCTTGGAACATTTGCGTACACGGTGGAGTTGGTTTGTCAATGTCACAGAATTGTGTCTGTCATCGAGTGATCTATGAATCTGTCACATAGACAGCATCGGTGTGCTTTCGTTCGTTCGGTTGTTTGTGTTCAATCCGAGAATGCCGTATTTTGATGTTGCCAAATACTCAAAATTATCAAAAATAATAGTGAATTTGAATTTTTGATGTGAAAAAAAAACGGTTTTTGTTATAGTGCCATAGTTTTGATTCGTTTTATTGAAGAAATTCGGCTCACCGGTGATTATAGTTGAGGTTATGTGGATTTGGCGGCTTCTCTGGTTGTTGCTCTGATGTTTAAAGTTTCTAAAACACTTCTAATTGTTTTTTTTTTGAAGATATTGATGTGTTCTTTAATATTGTAGAACATTTTTGTGTTCTATCGTCAATAGTTTCCGCAGGGCATGCGATGATAGACCAATTTTCTAAAAATGTAAATCCTTTATTGGCTGTATGTTAGAAGCCTAAGTATTTACATTGTATCTTAAGAGCTGTGGATTTTGTTCAAAAATAAAATAAAAAAAAAATAAAAAAAAATAAAAAAAATTTACACCTTGGGTTACATTATTGAAGTTTTAGAAAGGATTCCCTATTTTTTTCTAGTAATAATTATAGCATAAGTTACTCAGGGTTGGAGGGTAGTGGTCTTCTTTAAAAAAAAAAGTCGTCATTGACACATGCCTTCTGCAGCTACCCTGCTTACTGTATGGATGCCAAACATGGATATTCACAAATAAAACAAAACATAAACTAGTAGTTCGCCCCAAACTGAGATCTCGTGATGCGACCAAACGAACGCATCAGAACTTTGAGTAGGTGATAGTCAGAGGCAAGTCCAAACATTATGTTTGGACTTTTTTCTGACTACCGCCTACTAACTTGGTACGGTAACCAAGTTTCAACTCTATTGGCCTATTTATTGAAGAGTTCCGTTGAATAGACCTTGGCTCCATCATCAGACCTGGTCGTTGTCACCATTTTATGAGAACTGAGTACCTCCTTAATTTATTTCAAGAAAAAAAAATAAGAAAAAGCAAAGGAACTGGCCGACCAGTAGAAAAACCTTGATGCCAACGAAACTCTTAGAGATGAGAGCTCTTGGATCGCTGGTTATCTTAATTTAACTTTTATGTTGTATCTCAAAAACCGAGCGTCCCAAAAAAAAAGTAAAACTTGTTTCGGAATGTCCAAACAAAGCCCTTTCATATGATATGTAACTTGATTTTTTTATGTCACTTTTTTTATTTTTGCCCTTTTAAAAAACCCCATATCTCAAAAACCCTTCATCCGATTTTACTCATATACTTACCAGTAAATTTCTCAAGTACAAGCTATCGACATATCAAATTTCATGCAGATCGGATCAACGGTTCTCAAGTTATCGCCAGACAAACATACATACATACATACATACATACATACATATATACATACATAAAATGCCAAATCGCCCAACTTGAAACTAAGATCTTCGTTCGCTTCGCTCACTCGATCAATTAAGATCCACTCAACGAGCAATAGAAAGGAGCATACTAAAAATTAGAAAAATAAACAAAGTTAGAAGTGATACAATCAGACAAAAAACCAAGCTTACCGACGCGACGCACTCACTAAAGCCCTTAAACTCAAGTGGCAATGGGCTGGCCACATCTCACGCAACACCGACAGGTGGACCAAACGTACCACTCAGTGGAAAGGGCCACCAGGCAAAAGAAAAGTTGGTAGACCGTATAGCCGGTGGGCTGATGACATTATCCAAATTGCTGGGAAGGATTGGATGTCCACAGGAACAGACAGGGAGCTGTGGAAGAAGACGGAGGAGGCCTTTACCCAAAAAAGGGGTTCACATCTCATAAATTTAAGAAAACTAACATTATCACTAACAACTAGGTTAAAAAACAAATACTAATACTTAACTAACATTAAAAACTTGTAATACCTAACTTTAGAGATGGAAATAAAAGGCTATAATAATAATAAAGTTACTCAGGGTTAGAGCCAGTTTCACCATGCTCTGTTAGATTAACAAAGGATTAAAGGGCCGTTAAATATGTCAAAATGTACGCGTTTGACAGCTAAGGGCCGGTTTCACCATGCTCTGTTAGATAAACAAAGGATTACAGGGCCGTTAAATATGTCAAAATGTACGCGTTTGACAGCTAAGGTTAGATTTAACGGTCTTTTAATCCTTGATTAGTAACTAACAGAGCATGGTGAAACCGGCCCTAAGGTTAGACCTGTTAATCCTTGATTAGTAACTAACAGAGCATGGTGAAACCGGCCCTTAATGTAGCATTCTAAGGGCCGGTTTCACCATCCCTATCCCTATCGCGTCTTCAAACGAAACCCGCAATGAACACTGAACAAAAACTTAAAACGAAAAACCAAATATGGTAAGCAAAACTCATACTTGGTGTACTGATTAAATAATTAAATAAAACACAAGGGTTGCCAGTATGAAGTATTTTTTATTTACCCTATTATTTGGTAATAATGTGATACGCAACGTAACGTTACTCTTTTCATATGATGGTTAGGTTAACAGTGTTTTTTAAATTCATCGAGTGCTTAGAGAACACACGGGTGTTCGCTAAGTTTGCGGGCCCCACGTGTCCGGCGAACACCCGGATCATGGTGTCTCATTGCCTACAAAGCATTTTTAGTTCCAATTAAACATCAATAGATGGCGATACCGGTTGCGATTGAATTATTGATATTTGTTTTAGTCCAGAAAAAAGTATTAAGGTCATGAATAGCTTATGTTATATTGTAAAAAAATCTCCCATAAGCACAGGAAGATGAGGAAATAAGCTGTTAATGAAATCTTCATGTTTTTACAATAATCAATATTGACCACGTTTTTTCTTGCGGAAATTATTTGAACTACGTTGTGGTTCGGTTTCAAAAGTTCAAAAGATGCCGCTATTTGCGTTTATAGATTTTTTTCGTTTCTTATAGAGGCATTTTACTACGTACCTACCTATGTAAAAAATAAAAAATAATTTATTTATTATTAATATAAAAAAACGGTGTATATTAACATGATTCGATTTTTAGCCACGGAAATTTCTAGATACTTCTACTAGTACAGAATAAATAATAGGACTCTTACTGCGACGCAACAAGGTGCAATTCATCTTGCATAATTTCACCTAAACATTGCCGCACTCTTCTAACGTGAAACTCTGTCGCTGTCAGTGCTGGCGCGGGCGCGGGCCAGACAGCGACAAAAATCTGAGCCAAAAATTATGCCTTTTTAAGGGGCTGACAACCATCAAACAACTTCTCGCTCGCATGTTTCGACATGTTGAAAGATATAAAACCACTAAACTCACTTTCGAAAAATCTGAATAAACTATTTTGTGTGTAAACTATTTTACAAAAACTAGTTACTTACTTTTACTTTACTTTTTAGAAGGAAAAAACTGATTGATTAATATCTTTCAACATGTCGAAACGTGCGAGCAAGAAGTTGTTTGATGGTTGTCAGCCCCTTAAACTTTACGGACGTACGTAGTGCCGTAGAAAGAAAATTATTTATTACGTCAACGCAAGTATATAGTTGGTAGGTAAATACAAAGTTTACTTGACCTACCTACTTTAGATAACCGCTCAGCATCAGGTGTCACTTCAATTATTTTAGAAGACCCACCTGATGTTCAGCGGCTATCGACGATGGCCAACTACTAGGTATCTCAAATCCAAGAAATAAGCGCTCAACATCTTGGAGTGGGTGGTGAAAGGTAACCATTCAACATCAGGTGGGCTATTTTATGTTGAGAGATTACGTCTATAACCAACTTTTGTCAATTATTTCCTTTTCATATTGTACGAAAAACGGGTTCTGTTATTAAACACATCATCTACTTTAGGATTTCCACAAATAGGTAGTGACCATTCAACATCAAGTGGGGTGATCACTAATTATCGGGTTAGAAGTAACCGCGCGACTCCAGTACCCCAAGTATGAGTTTTGCTTACCATTTTTGGTTTTTCGTTTTACGTTTTTGTTCCTTGCGGGTTTTGTATGAAGACGCGATAGAGATAACGACACGGAACTTTATGTTGCAAGTATGATGAAAATTAGTAGTAGAACATAAAGTTCCATATCAGTATCCCTATCGCGGCTTCATACAAAACCCGCAATGAATACGGAACAAAAACGAATCGTTTTTGCTCCGTGCTCATTGCGGGTTTTGTAAAGTTCCATATCGGTATCCCTATCGCGTCTTCATACAAAACCCGCAATGAACACGGAACAAAAACGTAAAACAAAAAACGCAAAACTCATACTTGGGGTACAGGTAGCTCAAAAGAGGTAACAGCTCCACATCAGCTAGGCCATTAGATGTAACGCCTTTACATCAGCTTGAAGCCATCAGGTGGGCCATCAGTTGAACGGCTAATAAGTGGGTCGACTTCATCTCAAAGTCAATAGGTTATCGCTTTTCTTCAGGTGGGTTTTTTTTAAAATAATGAACTTCGTCACAAAATTATAAATTCAAAGAAACAAAAAGAAACGATCTAATTTGCAAAGTAAAAATGGGGAAAAGTACTTTATTTGTTGCACGTTAAGGTTGATTGCACAATAAATGTTATTTAACCTACGTCTTTTCATATCTAAATGAAAAGATTTCCTCGTTTTTGGTGACGAATGATCATAAGTGTGAGATAGTATTATGAAGATTTGTGACTTTATTACAAGGATCTATGGTTGTGATTAGGTTGAACTTTAAACTGTTTTAAAACTTTTGTCTCAGGCTTAATTTACATCGCCGCGGGTTGGAATGAAAGCGACTTTTTGCAACGAAATTGTCCATAGCATAGTGAACTTTATATCAAATACATAACATACAAACTAAATACGAGCTAAGTAGCTAGGGAGCTCGAGAATGCGCGGGGATTATTTGGAAGACTAATTTCGTTGTATGTCTAACAGCCTTTATAGCTCAGTTGGTAGTAGGTCTGCTTTCAGGGCCGGAGGCCGTGGGTTCAATCCTCACCGAGAATTAACATTTTTGTGATGAAAATAGAATTTTGTTCTCTGTCTGGGTGTAGGTCTATAAATTACCTACCAGTAAAAAAAGTATATCATGTATTAGTATTTTATCATATTAGCTTTGATTTTGTAAGTCACTCGTTATCTAGGTACCTAGGTTGATTGTTGATCGAAGCACGGGACACGACGAAATGACCACTGAGTGTGTTGCTGATTTTGCCTCGTCAAACTAAATTGAGGCACAAGTTGGGAGTTTTTCCCAAACTTTTACCCTGTTACTTCTTGTAGCGAATAGATCCCAATAACGCCTGCATAATTGAAACAGCGATCAGTCAGTGCCTCCGAACTAAAACAGCCTAGTGTTCGAGCAAAAAAGTAGGTAGGTAGTTAGGTACCTAATACATCCTACCTACTTAAACAAATTTCATAAGGCAGCATCAACATCTTGCTAAAAAAAATACTTAAACGAATAGATATAGACTACACAATAACACAATACACCTATCATAGGTATCTTTTAAATGCAAGTTATTTTGAAACAAAACTGGCAAAACTATCATTGTGGGCGAAGGACTGCGTGCGGACACAGTATAAAATAATAGTATGTGCGTGTTGGCAGAACTAATTTTATCGCCATCTATTGGTTGTAAGTGCATTTTACGTGATGCCGCTTGCTCGCAACGCAACTTCGCGACATCTAGCGGCTATGCGGGCTATTTTGTTTAGCTTCGGGCTATTTCATACATCCCGAAAAATTGCCCGAGCCACAGCCCGAGTTAAGACTGGAACCGTTTCAATGTATGGGATGGGGTATCTGTACTAGTATTCTCTTATCTGTGCCCGGATGTACACAAGATTACGAGCCCATTGGTTGCTCACTTCTAGGACGACAAATAATCTTAACGCCCATTGGCTGCACTCATTGTGAAGCAAGGTTCGGAATACGGAACGAAATACAGACAATAAATTGAAATTGAGATGTAATGACTTTGAGACCGGAAATTCATAGTCACCGAACGAAATTGTCAAATATCGCGTTGATCTCTCTCTTGTCGTGTCACTAGTTTCTTTCGAAACAGTGTGGTGAAAGGATTTTAAGTGCGCCTCAAGAGGCTCCTTTCGAGCACTATCGCGTTGATGGCTCGTCTGTCGGTCATCTTGACCCACGGCGCAACTTTATCCTTCTTCCCCGTTTGTGAACCGATTTTTAAGGTGGTTGTTTATGGATAAGTAACCTAAAAAATAGGTTACTTCCATAAATTTGTGAAAACCGTTAGATTAAAATCTATCTCGCGAGATTGTAATCTGTCAAAAAATTTTAAACTCGTAATTTCGTATGTCCGTTAGGTAAGGCAAACACAACCTAAACGATCCCTTGTTGTGTTAGATTATCTCATGATAGACGTTAATATATAGTAATGTTATTTTGGGTCTCCGCACACACGTTTAGAAAGTATGAGTTTTGCTTACCTTATTTGGTTTTTCGTTTTTGTTCTGTGTTCATTGCGGGTTTTGTAAAGTTCCATATCAGTATCCCTATCGCGTCTTCATACAAAACCCGCAATGAACACTGTACTGGCCTCGCTTTTATTTTCGTAGAGTTCCGTCTCCGTCTTTACTTTTTTATTTGGTCTGATGCTCAGACAAAATAAAATACTTTTTTATTTTGTCTGAGGTCTGATGTAGCTACCCAACTGTAAAAGAACTTTTCAAATCGGTCCAGTAGTTTCGGAGCCTATTCAATGCAAACAAACAAAGAATCAAATCTTTTCTATTTTTATTATTATATAGCTTATGAGGTATAGAGTATAGATGTTGAGTACCTATGTATGTAACTATAATTTATCCAAGTATACTTACTTGGGCCTATTTAAATTTTGTTTGAAGTTTGCAAGGGCATCTGCAATCTCTAGCCTAAGGAGTGAGAAATCATTACTTTGTTCTATACAATAGTTAGAGTGTGATAGTATTGACTCTATTACATTATGTATCATTGTCAAATCAAATTTTAAATGGTTAATACCAAAACATGGTTCATTAAATGTATCTACTTGACCTGTTAATTGTGTCAATCTCTTTTTAGCAATATGTGATATAAAATGTATGTATGATTCAAAATTAGCACCACATAAGGCCTTTAACAAGCTTTGGCATTCAGAATAGTAATCAGGAGAGTTCTTAAACTGTCCAATCTCATGTTCAACATCTTTCAGAGACTGGTTAAGAACCTCCCACATGAACTGAATATTGCATCCATTGTTCCAATTGTGATTTATTGAGATGGTATCTAACTGATTCTCAACCTGGTGGTACCATCCCGATGGTACAAATAGGGCATCACCTTTTTCCTGAAAGATTACATAGTGCTTTACGTCAATATTAAGTTCTTTATCAAATAACAGTTGCAGTTGACTTTTTTTATCCTTGAGTTTTTTTTCTTCCCCGGGTGGAAATAAAGTCCATTTCTTTCTGCCAGCCACATTAACAGACCAGCTATATGAACAATAAACATCTGCATGTAAAGGAGTCCTGAAACAAATAGCAAAATAACAATAAAATATAATATGTTATGTATTACCTATACATTTTTTCTTCAGCCTTATATATTTATCAAGGTCCTTAGATATGTTAAATTAGGGATACCTACTTACCATGAACCTTTGGGGCCAATATAAACAAACTTAAAGTCATCTTCATTTTTATCATGAGCATGTTCATTAAGCCAATCAGAAGTAAATATTAGAGGTATAACATAAAAATTATCCTTTGGTCGTAACTTTTTCAAATGGAAATCTTTTAGATAAAGAAGACCATTTTTTCGGCTGCCTTGCATATAATTCAAAAAATCACTAACTTTCATAACAGTTGTGCGTTGAGCATAGTCTAATATATCATTACAATCTGCAACAGGGGCTTCCAAGTCTCCATAAGTTTGTGCTAAATATTCATAATTTATATGGTCATTTTGTATCCATTTCTCAGAGCATTCCCAAGATGTAATAACATTTTTAACAATACATGGCAAGTTTTTTAACATATGATTTTCAAAGAACTTTTGATATGATAACTCGCTAGCAGGATAAGTCGAATCTACGATATTCCAACTATTATAATAATCATGTCTAGGAGTGTAATCATCAGCTTCTATTTCAATCATTATTTCAGATGAACAATTTCGCTAACAGAAAGGGATGAACTGATTCTTCTGATGATGGGGATGAGGATCATCAGCATCTCTGAGGCTTCTTTTCATTAATGATGCACTAAGTAGGTAGGTTCTTTAAACTGAGACTTCTATTTATCCACAATGTTAAATATTTAGTTCAAAGATCATGTGACTATCAGTCAGTCCTTCATATATTAAAGGTAACTCAATTAATGTTATTTAATTCCGTTACGAGAGTCAATCAACGAGAATTTCATGCGAACGAAACGTTCTCGCTCTTCTTTTTTTTCTTTCTTTCCTTCCATAAATGGTAGGCAGGCTTGTTGAAAAATTATCGATACATCGATATTCGTTTTTCAATAAATCGATATTTTTGAGCGATATTTAATTTATCGATGTATTGATATAAAATTCCAAGTATCGAAAAAGTTTAAAATAGATATTTTTTCAGACCATCATTCAAATAAACATTTATAAGTTTTAAGATTAAAATACCCTAAAAACGAATACTTCTTTTTGTGTTTTTTTAGTTGGCAACTCTGTTTGTCAATTTCAAATTCAACTGCACGTCCGTAATAATACCATGCATGGCTGACTTATAAATTATAACCTCTGTTATGTCTGTATTTTGTCAATGGATGGCTATCCAATCTATTGTTTATTTAGTATTGCTCTGTGGGAAAAAGGAGGTATGATAAGTGAGTTCGGTGCTGGATGGCCGTTATAAATTAAATATAATATCCTGATATATATAATATCCTGAATCCTGAAATATAATATCCTGATATATAATCTTTCTCTAAGGGCAGTATGCCCTCAATATATCGATATATCTAAAAACCTCAACACGCGCGTATTTCTGCACTTATTTTTGCAAGAGTACCTACGTAATTCTTTTAAATATTTTTTTTTAACGGTTCTTGATTTTTTTTTAAGTTATGTCTATTGATTAGTATTTATCTAGTAATGTAAGATGATTAAAGTAGATTAGGCCAAAAAAAATAATTTTTAGAGCACGAATATTCTCTGTTAAATCATACCAATATCTTTTCCATATTTTTTAATAAAAATACCAATACCGATATTGATATTTTCAAAAAATATCGATATGATATATATCGATACATTATTGGATTTCGGACATCCCTAATTTATGGCTCCTGTCCGATCGACAGACAATCTTGCCAGTGTCAAATGATTTGTATTGAATACCTACTTTTTAGTCAAGTCAGTCCATAGTCAAGTCGGCCGTCATTTGTTTTGAAGAAAATGGTGGCGGTTTTCTTCAAAACATTTTCGGTCAAATCAGGATATAACATAATACACTTTCATTCCAAATGCTTTGTAAAGAACAACAGAAAAACAATTAAAATGAAAAAGCTATTACGTTCCCAAAATGACAGAAAACGAATCCATTTTCTTGCTCATCCAGTGCTGCCAGTTCTTAACTTCAGTTTACCCTATGCTTGGTCAAAATTACCTTAAATTTGGTGTGAATATGGAAAAAATACCCTAAAGTTTATCTTTACTACAAATTGACATATACATATTTATTGCATTTATATTTTACTATAAAAGTGTAGGGGGATATTACAGATAAATCATATTTTCATATAAAGTAAATTATATAAAAAAATATTTACAACTAACTTCCAATAAAATTTCCTAAGCGCAGCGTCATCGCTTTTTAATCTTCTTTGCGCCGCGGGAGTCCGGTTATTGTACGACATGATAATGTACAGCACGATAATGTACAGCATGATATTTGGAATCCACTTGGGTACCTTTTTGGATTCGTTTTATCTGGGTGTGCATGTACATTATCGGGGTGTGCAATAACTGGATGTGCAATATTGTCACGTGTAGTTAATGTGCAGCCAGTTAATACACAGCATGATAATGTATAGCACGATAATGTACAGCGTGATAATTGGAAGCCACTTTGGTACCGTAAAAATAATTTCTGGCACTTCGGCGGCCGCTACCGCGGCACGCTCGCTTTGCTCGCTCGCCTCGTGCGTAATTTATATGTTTCAACATAACCTAACCAATCCGACTCGACGGTACTAAAGTGGCTTCCAATTATCATGCTGTACATTATCTGGGTGTACATTAACATCACGTGATAATATTGCACGGGATGATAATGTACACCCCGATAATTCAAACCAGTGGACACGGATTATCTGGGTGTACATTATCATGCTGTGCAATAACATGCTGTACATTATTTGGCCGTACATTATTGGCACCCCGCTGCGGCCGTCAGCCATGGTGATGGAAAGGTTGAGTTGGCAGCACTGAATGGGAGGCAATAATGTACGGCCAAATAATGTACAGCATGATATTGCACAGCACGATAATGCACACCCAGATAATCCGTGTCCACTGGTTTGAATTATTGGGTGTACATTATCGGGGTGTGCATTATCTGGATGTGCAATATCGTCACGTGTCAATAATGTACACCCAGATAATGTACAGCATGATAATTGGAAGCCACTTTAGTAACGTTGAGACGGATTGGTTAGGTTATGTTGAAACATTAAATTACGCACGAGGCGAGCGAGCAAAGCGAGCGTGCCGCGGCAGCGGCCGCCGAAGTGCCAGAAATTATTTTTTACGGTACGAAAGTGGCTTCCAATTATCATGCTGTACATTATCTGGGTGTACATTATTGACACGTGACGATATTGCACATCCAGTTATTGCACACCCCGATAATGTACACCCAGATAAAACGAATCCAAAAAGGTACCAAAGTGGATTCCAAATATCATGCTGTACATTATCGTGCTGTACATTATCATGTCGTACAATAACCGGACTCCACTGAATGAACGAAGATCGAAGATACTTGGAGCGAAGATAGTTAATCAGTCAAGTCCGTCTTGAGTCTTGAGTAATAATGTTCTGTGGTCAAGTCATTCTTCATCTTTATTCATTCATTCATTTCGTGATGGCGGTCACAATGGCTGTGCTTGCTTGGTTGGAGAGTACGCTTCGTTAGTTTTTTCGTAACAGAAACATACGATTCCGTGTTTACGTATTGTTATATTAACCTATTGTTTTAGTGTATAATAGTTAACATTTTGACAGATACGTGCTATCTTCTGTGAACCTAAATAATTTTCTGTTGTTGGAGTTCTTGGCGCTATCATAAACTAACTTCTGTTCCAAATAAAAAAAAATACTTATTGGAAACTTATTAGGCTTAGAAAGATATTTTATATTATCAGTCAGCCAATAAAAATCGATTTATGTATTTCTCATCGTCTGGGTGATAAAAGTGTTCTAACATGAATGATGGTCGTGATAAAGTTGTCGCCGGTTCTTCGACGTGGGAGACTGGCACTACTCACAGTGACTCTTCGCCAGAGATCCAATCATCACCTAGCTCAAGTGGCGAGACACCTCACACTCCCGGCGCGCCGGTTCCTCTCGCGCCGCACTTGGCCGCGGAGTTACATCCAGATCTCATCCAACAAGGCTGGCGCAAGTACTGGTCCAAGCGAGAGAATCGACCCTACTTTTGGAACAAATTATCTGGTGAATCAATGTGGGAACTGCCAGCAGTAAAACGCGATTTCGATCCAATAACTGATCCTTTGGGTATATGCCACACTGGTCCATCCGGTGCAGGAAACATGACTCCAAGCGGCAACAAACGACGTCCTTCCGAAGATAATGGCCCACCTCCAAAAAAGTTTATTTTAGCTGGCCCATGGGACTTGGAAACAAGTACAAATATTGTTATTTATGAGCGTCCACCAACTATATGCCCTCATCCACATCCAGAAATAGAAGCATTTAGGTTTACACTGGCTACTAAACTAAGACAATGCTATCAAGAGCTTTGCCACACCAGAGAAGGTATAGATGCACCTAAAGATTCCTTCAATCGATGGTTGATGGAAAGAAAAGTAAATGACCAAGGTGGTTCTGATCCTCTATTGCCTAGCCATTGTTTTCCAGAAATATCAAGGTCAATGTATGAAGAAATCATGAATGACATTCCCATAAAACTGACACATCCTAAATTTACTGGAGATGCTAGAAAACAATTGTCCAGATATGCAGAGGCTGCAAAAAAAATGATAGAATCTAGAAATGCATCTCCTGAGAGCCGTAAAGTTGTGAAATGGAATGCCGAGGACACATTCCAGTGGCTTCGACGAACTGTTGGTGCTACCTATGATGACTTTCAAGATAGACTAGCACATTTACGGGTAAGCACTAATGAGTAATAAATATTGGTGGACATTTTCACACGGTGCTATCTAGCCCTTTGATTATCTATATCACCATATGAAGTCTTCCCGCAATTACTACTAAAACAAGCATGACTCACACACAATCATGAAGGCAGCTCTCACAGTAACGAATAAGATTGTTACAATTTTTTTTTTGTATTTCAAACAATATTCTTTTTGTTTGTGTGTCATTCATGAAGCTCTGTCTAGAAATATAGATAATTGAAGCCCCAACCAAACAATACTCATACTAAAAAGAGAGACATACATTATATCTATTTATCTTTACAGCTCTCTGTTAAATCTACACCTTATATTTTAAAGACGAAAGATTAGTATTTTTGTATGTTTGAATTGAATTAGGCTATATTTATCTAGGTATATCTACACCTTATATTATAAAGAGGAAAGATTTGATTGTTTGCAATGATTAGGCTCCGAACTACTGGACCAATTTGAAAAATTCTTTCACTGTTGGAAAGCTACACTATCCCCGGGTGACATTGGCTATATTATATTTTCAAAAAATTAGGGATCGTTACTAAAACTCCAATAATGTAAACCAAGGTGTAAAAAAATTACTTACTAAATTCCTTAAATCGCGTGCGCTGCGAAAACTATTGATGATAGAACAAAATAATGTACTATGACTTTGCAGAACACATCATTATCTACAAAGAGTGTCGCGACAGCATATGTCTAACTATTATAGTTATGTTGTAAGAACTGTTCTTTTATTTAAAAAAAATATATGAAATGCCGCCGCTAGAAAAGGCTCTTTATTTGTACCTTGGTAATAATCCATATCAAAATAAATTATATTCATATTCAAGGCTGCTTCAATACCTTTAAATAACTTTTTGAATTATTCAATTCGGACATTCCATTCCAAAAATGTAAGTATTAGAAAAAAGTCGCCTCGTCGATATTTGTGTTTTATTGGATTTAAAGAATCCCACAAGTGTATGTGTAAATCTTTTTTTTTTGAAATGTTTGTTTAATACCCACGCGAAGCCGGGATAGGTCGCTAGTGTTTAATAAAATAGTGCATGAGAAAAATCACGCAATTTGCGGGCACTTTGTGGATTTCTAAACAATAATTTATATCTAACCATATCTTTTTTTTACAGAGACAATGTCAACCACATTTAGCAGAAACAGTAAAGGCTTCAGTGGAGGGTATTTGCTTGAAGATATACCATTTATCTGCAGAATATGCTCGCAAAATAAGGGAAAAACATAGTGCTCTATTGAAAGAAAATGGAATTCAGGTAGGCTTGTTCTTTTTCCATCATTGCCTTAATTTTTAAGATCTACTCATGACTGTAATAAGACTGTCTGGCGGCGCCAGCGACGGCGGGTCATTTATCTGAAAAAGCCATAGGAACATAAGTCATATTACCACTACTGTTAGCTGGTGGTAGCTCTTAGATAGTTGACCCATCCGTACAACTGGAGTGCCACAACACAACACACCGGTTGTGTTGTGGCACGCCAGTTCCGTACATTTCACAGAAGGCGTCCTGACATTACCCTTCACGTCTAATTATGTATGAGAGCACTGGTGGTCAATGCCAGTACTCTCAAACGGTAAAGGAAAACATCGTGAGGAAACCGGCATGTCGTCGTAGAAACTAAAAAGTTCGATAACATGTGTCAAGTGCTCGAAAGAGGAGCGAGAAAGGAGAGGCTCCTTGAGGCGCACTTAAAATCCTTTCACTACACTGTTTCGAAAGAAACTAGTGACACGACAAGAGAGAGATGTATGAGTCGTTAATCAATTTGAGGGTTGTTTCAGGAGCTGTCAGGTACGCAGCAGGTGTCGGCGCTACGCAAGGTGTTTTGCTACAACGTACATTTCGCGAGTCCGTCGCCGCGGCCGCCTATCGTGGAACATGTCGTAGAGCGCGACCAGACTCTAATCCGCTACCTTGGCGAGACGCAGATAATCAACGCCGTTTACTTGCAGAAGTTGGTGAGTTAGAAGAATTTACCTGTTTAATTAGATCTATTCAAGGAGGCGTTGGGTTGACACCAAGACGAATCTACTCGAATCGAGTATAATATCAACCTTATCAACTTGAGTTACTCAAACAAACAAAAAACGACAGTTGCACCCGCTACCAGTGTAAGGGCTAGCGCATACATACAACTGTTGCGTCGACTAAACTGTTTCGTCGAGTTTTGTACTTTTCGTGATTTCTACTCAACTAAACAGTTTAGTTGATGGAAGTGCGCATACAATCGATTTTTTTATCTCCTCAAATCGACCAGCCTTTATTCAGCAACGCTCGAGTCAAGGTGTTTACAAACAATGTCAATTAACAAGAAAGTTTTAGTTTATGCTTTGCTTTATAGAAATTTTAAGAGATAAAAAAGAAGATACTGTGTACTGTACTCAGTGATAGAAATGCTTTAAATCGATAGTTGTGTTGTATGTATGCGCTAGCCCTTAGGGCTAGCGCATACATACAACACAACTATCGATCAAGCGCTCAATTTGTATTGCATTGTATTGATGTGCACAGACCATCGACTAAACAATCGATCCGCGACTGACCGCGACTGCCAGTCTTGAAGCGGATTTAAAGCATTTCTATCACTGAGTACGGTACACAGTATCTTCTTTTTTATCTCTTAAAATTTCTATAAAGCAAAGCATAAACTAAAACTTTCTTGTTAATTGACATTGTTTGTAAACACCTTGACTCGAGCGTTGCTGAATAAAGACTGGTCGATTTGAGGAGATAAAAAAATCGATTGTATGCGCACTTCCATCAACTAAACTGTTTAGTTGAGTAGAAATCAAGAAAAGTACAAAACTCGACGAAACAGTTTAGTCGACGCAACAGTTGTATGTATGCGCTAGCCCTAAGGTTTCAAGCACTACCTTGGTTCAGTAGATTCAAAAATGTTTCATTGGACAAGCGAGAAGTGCATTAGCGGTAGGTAGGTCCTATAAGACGATCAAGTTTCTTAACAGCAAGAAAGCTGACTGAATGATAAGTGCGTGCATCACGGTCTTATTGTTCTTTTTCAGGAAGTCCTATACCGCGTGAACTGTATATACGACAAGAAGTTTGACTACTTTCTGTCCCGTGTGTGGTGCCTACTACGGCGATACGCGGCGTGGATAGGCGCAGGCGGCGAGGCGCATTTATCACAGATGGCGCTACCGGTGCCCGTGCTACAATGTCTGCAGCGCTGCTTCGGAGTCAGCTCAGAGTGCTTCGCTAGTCCGCTCGACTCCTACTTCAAGCAGTATTGCTCCGCGTTCGCTGATACCGACGCGTACTTCGGATCGAGAGGGTAAGTTTTTTACTAGCTTTTTTGTGGTTAATAGATAGTCAAGGGTCAAGCGGTTCGTTGTTAAGGATAAACTATAGTCGCGTTCACATTACTTGTGTCGGTATGTGTTGTTGCGTGTCGAAGAAATATCGAATTAAGTCGAGCACCGCGCGCTTTTGTTTTGAGTTGAGTCTATAGCTAGCTACTATAGTTTAAAGAGGTTAAACATTTTCGGAGAAGTCAGAGTTACATTAAACTGTCTATGCCATTAATTTGTACTTAAAATATATTATTATTGTCTCTAGCGAACTTCCATCTTTCTCGTTGAGAAAGTAGAACCTCGGCGACGCCCCCAATAAACCTCGTCTTTAGCTTAGAATGTTGCGTTATGTTTAGGCCTTTTTTGGAGCTGCGTCCGGTGGCGGGATCTATGGTGGCGCACCCGCCGCACTGCGAAGAGCTGCTGGAGGCGACGCTGCGGCACATGGAGCGGCTGCTGCAGGAGTCGGCGGAGCCGCTCAGCTTCGTGGTGGTGCTGCCCGAGTGGCCCGACACGCACACGCACGCGCTGCACAAGCTGCAGGCCAGCCACTTCAAACGGAAACAGGTACCTATCTGCGCCTACCCCTTCACTCAAAACAAGTATGTCATAAGTATGAGTAGCAGAGCCCTTTGTGAAGGGCTCGTCCGGGGAAGTACTACCACCACGCCTTTTTCTGCCGCCAAGTAGCGTTGCTGTGTTTCGGTTTGAGGAGGTTGCCGGTGTGATTACAGGCATATGAGGCTTAACATCTGTATGCCTCAAGTTGATGGACGTAGGGCAGTGCAGCGTAGGGCACGTTCATATCGTGCGTGACTTTTTGTTATAGGTGATGGTTACCACTTAGGTGGGCCAGAAGGACAAGAAAAAAGCTAAGGAACTGGGCGGACCAGTAGGAAAACCTTGATGTCAACGAAACTCTTAGAGATTGGAGCTCTTGGATTGTTGGTTATCTTAATTTAACTTTTTTGTTTTATCTCAAAAACCGGGCGTCCTAAAAAAAAAAAAAAATTGTTTTGGAATGTCCAAACAAAGACAGATGACATGTAACTTGATATTTTTATGTAACTTTTTTTTATTTTTGTCCTCTTAAAAACCCCTCATATTAATAACCCCTTATCCGATTTTACTCATATACTTACCAGTCAATTTCTCAAGTACAAACTATCGACTTATCAAATTTTATGCAGATCAGTTCAGTTATGGCCCGACAAACATACATACATAAAATGCCAAATCGCCCAAGTTGACTGTAAGATTTATGTTTGCTTCATTAACGGCCGGTTTCTGAAAGCCCGATCAAAACTAATCGCATGTCAAGTCACTTGCTATCTTATTCGATGTAATAGCTGAAATGTCGAGTGACTTGACATTCGATTAGTTCTGATCGAACTTTCAGAAACCGGCCGTAACTCAATCAATTATTTTCAGGTGGTAATTCCTGCATTTGAACACGAATACAGACATGGATTTCAACATTTTATGCCTTCGTAAGTTTCACCTAACCTTAGTATGATTATGTCAGTAACCTTTTTTAAACAAACATACCAATTTATAAATGCATAATTTTGTTTGCAAATATAAATATGTTACCGCGCGTAGCCGAAGGATAGCATGTTTGAGGTGGTTATATCTGTGTACAGGAATGAGATCTACTTCCGTTGGGGCGGCGGCACCGTGGTGGTGTGGCTGCAGAACGCGGGCGGCTTCGCTCGCTGGGGCCCGACCGACGACCGCGTGGAGGCGCTGCTGGACGCGTGGCGGCCGCGCGCCAAGCTGCGCGTGTCGCCCGCGCCGCCGCCGCCCGGCGCGCACGCAGAGCCCGACGCCGGCGCTGCGCACGCGCCGCCCGACGCGCAACCCGCGCAGCCCACGCAGCCGCTGCAGAACCAGCCCTCGCATCCGGCGGACAAACGATAATCGCTATAACCTGCCCTGTCCTGGCCCCCAGCCTGATTTGCGCTCACCGTTTTTATGTAACGCGAGCACGTTTTCCAAGTGGGGTTTCTATACAAAAAACAGTGAGCGCAACTCGGCACTATGGTACTGACGACCGACACCTGCCCGCCTGCGCCTGTGAAACGGCTCGCGTCGGCTAGAATGTCGACAAGCTGCGAGTAGTAGTCGTCCGCCAGAGAAGCATTAGCCGACTACACTGAACGGCGACATCCGCCCAATCAACGCTAAATCTACAAAACATTAACGGATGAGCGACAACCGTTAAGGCCCTTCAAATAGAAAGGTCTATTCGAGTCCCAAAAAAAGATTTTGAAACAGTAGAAAGATAGTTTCGATTATAACCTGTTACAGATTGGTATTCTAGGCAAAAAAGCACATGCCACAAAAACTGTTACGGCAGATACGGCAGTGGTACCTCAGTAGGTATCAATGCTAAAACTGGTAGCAACTTGTAAGTAAGATGATCTCTGAATAGTTACAGGCGGCATTTTTTATTGCACGGTTCGGAAACCAGCCGCTGTTATGCCAGCCGCGGTCATGCGTCTATGGTCGAGTTATAGGTCGCAAGACTGACAGAGAATGCAGTAAGGTGGTAAAGAAATAGCTGTTGGCTTCTCAAGCCCGTCAGTTTTACTGCTAGGTTTAGTTTCACAGAGATCAAACTTGTTTGCTGGCTATACAATCCAAACAATAAAATCACTGATTCGACTCGACTGGTGGCTACATTTCCAAGTCGTTGGCAAAGGGGATTTGCAAACAGATGTATGATGTGTTTTATAAGATGGCGACGGACGTAAAAACGCAATAAACTTTTTTTACAAGCTTTACAAAATGTAAACTGGCGGCTCTGCTATATCAATGCTTATATTACAGTGAGCTTAGACCAAACGAACAATGTTTCTTCATGTATAAGTGCTATTCGTAAAATTAAAATAAGAGAACTTCGCATTGTCGCACCACAGTTGCCGTCATCAAGCCAACAAGCATTACAACATTCTCTCTATAGAATCTCCGTGAACAAAGTTAGATTGTTCTTTATTGACACAATGAATTTGATTTTATGGTCTTATTGTGAAGAGCACCGACGACGGTCTAATGGGAGTGACTCTGCCCTCTGATCGTAAGGTCGTAGGTTCAATCCCATCGTGGATCAATGGTTTTTAACACTGTATGTTCGGTGTTCTTATTCAGTGAAGAAAAACATCGTGAACCAGTTATTATTCCAGCAGCGGCGATGGGCTTGCAAACCGTCACGTACGGTATACCAACTGCTGCAAAATGTAATGCTTCGTACGTATGTACTTCTAACTTTTGGTAATCACATATTACTCTCTGATGGAACAAGCAGATGGTCCACCTGATGTTAAGTGGTAACGATCACCTATAAAAAAACATTGCCTCGTAAGTAGTATTGCATACCATATGTGGGCGTCAGTCGTGAGGCTATTTTCGTTTTATAGTAAACTTAAATAGGTACGCTCGTTTGGTCTACCTACCTACCTACCTTGCCATCACGTTCAAATCATTCACGTCAGTCGCCACCTTACGCGAACTAAATCATGTAAAAAAATAATTGTTTATTTTTGACCGGCAGTCTCGTAATGAAATTGTAAATATGGATCAGCAAGGTGTAATAATAATTTATAATGTAAATAGTTCTAGGGACGATCACCCTAGCTAGTGTAAGTTCATTTTGGAAACTTTTTTCTGTTGTATAGTTTGTTATGATTAAATCTTTATAAACGTAAGTTTTATTGTTTATTATATTTTGTGAGAAAATATTTTTATTTTATAGGTGGTTTTCCTGGCCCAGAGTACATTATTTATATGTTCTAATAATTACACACTTAATATGTATAGACAGATGTGGTATTTTTTGCATTGACCTCTCCTCACCCTTGCTTGTGGACAGACATCTAGGAACCTGCTGTGCCAAATATTAAGTGGCTGACAACTATCAAACAACTTCTCGCTCGCACGTTTCGACATGTTGAAAGATATAAAATCACTAAACTCATTTTCGAAAAATCGCAATCAACCATTTTGTGTGCAATCACATTGCACACAGTTTAGTAAAAAATTCATTTTGATCGATACAAGTTTTCCTACTTAAAAGTTAAGTTATGTACGAAAACTAGTAAAGCAAACTTTTGAGTAGGAAAACATGTCTCGATCAAAATGAAATTTTTACTAAACTGTGTGCAATGTGATTGCACACAAAATGGTTGATTGCGATTTTTCGAAAATGAATTAAGTGATTTTATATCTTTCAACATGTCGAAACGTGCGAGCGAGAGTCACGTTAGCTCTGTTACGAATTTATGACGATTGGTACGGACGGACCTCGGTAGAGGTACGAGTTTCGATGCGGGCGGCGCGGATAGTGGACGCAGCGCTATGTAAAATCATAATAAGCAAACTAAAATCCGTACCGTACCGTAAAAACCTTTATGGTACCTACTCTTGTAATACCCTGTTTATATAGGCGCTAGCTAAGCCTTATGACTTGAGCTGACAAATAATTTTTTTCAAAGTTCCATCAAACTTTCATGTATCTAGGAAGAATAATAAAAAAAGTTATAATTGAATAATTAAGTAATTTAATTACAAGACAATTTGGGAAAAACATGGGCAATGTAGGTATAACTAAATGTATAGTGTACAATACAATAGTATTATGTGTTCAGTGGTACAATTAACTAGTAAAGTATGCACCCCATAATGATGTGATAGTAAAGATAACAAAAATTGTACAAGGAGAATGGTTATTGGGTTCCAAATAAACCTCAAGGAAAAAGTGCAAAGATCCACTACATCATATTAGAATTAAAATAGATTTTTGTGAAACTTTGTGACATTTACACACTCAACCATCTTCTAGAACACACATAAAAGTAATAAAGATAACATTTCTTACTATATAGTTAAAAAGAAGTGAGTTAAAATTAATATTAAATTAAATTGGGGAGCACTACATAACTATGTTATACTAAACAGGTATTCTATCCTAAGGCTTAAGTGCTTCTCCATCCTTCACCTTTTAGTTAATAATATCAAGGTGCTTCATAAAATAACCAACCTATGTTAGCTTCTATTTATAACTGTATTTAATTTTACTGTATAACCTAAAAGACAAGTGTATTCTTTTGAGTTTAAAAATGCATGAGCATTTAAAAATGATACAGAGTGAACACAAAACACTTAATTATACTCTTCCTCATCTTCATCCATTGCGAAATCCACACCTGAGTCAACAGCACATACTGGGCTGTAAAAAAAATTGAAGTTTTAGTCAACCAGCTTACTTTATAATATAAAATATACTATAATTCCCTGATAAAGATCACATACCTCATAGCTCTGCAGGTAAAGAAAACTATGCGTTTCAATTTTCTGTTGTAAAAGAAGTAGTTAAAAGTCCAAAGGCATCCTGGTTCTCCGAAAGGATCACTAGCCAAATCTGGGTTGTAACTGTAAATGCGGCATTCGGGAAGCAGGATCTCTTCCTCAATGGCTGCCCACATTGCAGGCCTCAGCTGACGCCAGCGTGCTCCACCTACCGCTGACAGGGCATCATCCACAGCAGATTGGACCCATGTCAGTGATGGTTCTGCACTAAACTCACCACTCTAAAAGAAATTTTTATAAAAATGTTATCATTATGTTAATGAGTATATTGGTAATTTTATGATGAAACAAGTTTCAACAAAAAAACTATCTTAGAATGTGCAAATCATACTTTTCTAAAGATATAGTATGATTTCTTGAGGATGTGTAAAGACAGACTTCATATTTGTTTATATCAGATAAAAAAAGAAATTGATGGATGGACCAATAAATAGATGGTCCATCCATCGGCAAATACATCTTTTTCGGCAAAGAGTTTTATTTCTCTATATTTGTTAGGTACCCAAAAGTTAAAAAGAGATAGCTACCTTTGCCATTGAAAAGTCATAGTCTGGAAAGGCAGCATTCAATGTAGCAATCAGATAAAACAATGTTTTCCGAGAAATGGTGTCACAAAGCACTCCTTCCTCATCACCTGACAGGCTGCGGCTGAAATCCAAGAAATATAAACAATTTAATGGAAAGAAATATAGTTTGTTAGAAAAATTGTTAAGAGCTACTTTAACAACCACAGTTATTAATAGTCAAAGGAATCACCTCAATTTCTTTTTTCCTAGACCTATATCTCCCCTGCTGGCCCTTTGGCCAGCAGTGGAGGGAAGATCCCAAATAATCTCCCATCTTTTGAAAGCTTTGAGATTGTCCCACCAGCACTTTCCCATAGGACTTATATCTTTATGATATAAATACACATACCTGTATGATACACCCTCTGGGGGTGACAATGCTTGAAGGTCATGAGTGGTTTCACCATCTGCAGTGAATCGCTTGTAAAAAGCTTTTTCATTCCCAACCATCTTGCAGCTGTATCCCTCGACGCGGCCCTGCACGGCACTGTCTCCATTCAGAATCGACAATGCCCTGCTCAAGGACTCCAAGCGGCTACTCTCTAAGAGTTTCATTTTGTCTCACTTTGTTTTATTGGTCGTTAATTACCCACTTATATTTCTTGTTAAAAACGGTGTACATGTACTTGTAAGTATATTTCTGTACATAGCAGAAGGGTGTATGAAAATTCCTTTCCTTTTGGAGTGCAGAAGGTTCACACTCGGAATCAAGTTCGACTTCTTTTCTTCTTCCGCGCTGATAGAATGCGGGAACATCACAAATAAGAAAGAAAAGTAGATGTAACGAATTGCTATACCAAAGCAAATTTATTTTTAGCTTGTTTTTGGTTTCACTAGGCGATCGCGTCACTTCACTGGTGTCCAGTCCTTCCTTCCTCTAAACCAGTTACATAAACACTTTTGCAATTAGCTAGAATTCAAAATCCATAGAAAACATTTTCACAACATAACAATACACTTGAAGATCACAACACAAGCCTTCTTCAGTCAGACTTCTACAACTTTTATATCGATCAATCAAAGTATCGCTTCGCTTTGCTTGGCTTTCACTTCTCTCAAGTTTTCAATTCAACACAACACAACACATACAACCAGGGTTGCCAACTCGTCACCACTGGTGGGTGCTAAATGAAAGATCAATAGGGGCTAGACTGCTATGAATTCTAATAATAGTTTTTACAACGCTATTTAAAAAAACATTACCCTACACCTCTAAGCTGTGTTTGTAGTCTATTATTAAGTAAAATTTTAAGTAGCTAACTATTTGCAAAGCTTTAAATTAAACACAGACGCGTCGTGCGGTGAGAAATCATTAATGTCCTCCCCCGATGAGCAATGAAGAAATACTATAAATTTGAATGCATTATTTGGTATGTTTTGATATATTCCGGCATACAATAATTACTTTGCCAATTATTTTACTACATGATTGTATAGTAAAAGTACCTAAGAGTTACCTGGGCATCAATTGTAACAAACCCGATCTTAAAACTAGGAGAATTCGTATCATATAGATTATCTGTCTTTTTTTATAATAGGAATAATAGGTTTTAAGATAAGTCACGTAACTCTTAAAAATGAAAAACTCCAAGAAATCATCTTGATATCAATCATGAAAAACGTAATACTAGAAATTTTACCATAAATTCAGCCAATGTTCACAATTTTGGTAAACTCTCACTTACGTAACGTCAAAAAGTTTAAATAATGCTTGATTTTTATTCTTTTGCTCAGAAAATATTTTTTTTTATAAAATGACCGGTTACTAAACCACTAATTAAGTAGATACACTTTAAAATCCGATTTACTACTTTACCATTCTAAAACAAAAAATAATATATAGTTGATAAATTAGATAATTTAAAGTTGAATTATGTCAGATTATAAAATAATAATTAGAACAAAACAACAGATTGCTAATGCTAAATAGTGCTAGGTGCTCTGTTACTTTTAAGGCTATATTTATCAAAATAGAGCCAGATCTATCAATAAAAGAGCTAAGTTGGCAACGCTGAACACAGAAAAAATATTCAATGTACAAGCAATACAAACACAAAGAAAGGAAAGATGGCGGCAGTGTCTCCAGCTCATTCCGTCAAAAGTACGGTAAGCATAGATTTATAAACGGTAAGGTAATAGTGGATGAGAAGCACTCAACCAAGGACGTTTTATTAACCCTTTTTTTTATTCAATTCTCACTATCGTAATAATAATGCACAAACATTCTGTAGTACATAGCTAATTTATATTATTATATTATATTAATTTTGAATAACTGTCATCTACTAGCTTCATTGTAATGTAACTTCATAGTTTTATAGTGTACACTTCTAGGGAAAAACAAAGATTTTTTTTCTTATATGTATTATTAGTGTAGGTTTAGTTCGGGGTTGGCAGCACCGGTACTGGGTCCGGTTAATGTACGACCATGTATTACACAGCCCAAGAATGTACAACCAGGAAAGCACGGCCAGGAAAACGCAGCCAGGAATTCATTTACAAAATGTACATGAAATCCGGGCCGTGTTTTCCAGGCTGTGCTTTCTCAGCACAGTCGGGATTGTACAGACAGGATTACACGACCATGGATTTGGTGACCATTGCTCTGATTGGTTGAAAGCCTATGCTCTGTTTAGATGCACTACCCAGTAAGTATTGTACTATCCCATTCTCTATTAGGCAAGTAGCACAGATTAAAAAATATGTAAAAATATATAAAATAAGAGAATTATTCAGAGATTAGTGTAAGAAAAAACAAAATTCTGGCCATCTGGCGGCGGCCGCTGCCGCGGCACGCTCGCTTTGCTCGCTCGCCTCGTGCGTAATTTATATTATAACATAACCTAACCAATCCAAGTCGGATCAACAAGTGAGTAAGTATTTGACAAGTGTAAACAAAGGCTAGGTTTTGGCATCAAAATTTTGGCTGCGTTTTATCGGGTTGTGTTTTTCAAAGGTGTGCTGAATTTGTACGGCTCTTGGAATGTACACCCTTGGATTACACAGCCATGGAATTCGCGACCAAATTGTACATCAATTCCGGGCTGTGTTTTCCTCGGCTGTACAATCCATGGTTGTTCATTCATTATTGGCACCCTTCTGCACTTTGCTTCACTCACTTCACTTCCATCTTCACTGTGCTAAGTTATTTTGATAATTTTCCTCTTAGCTCAGTGCATACATTATTTTACGTTTACGTAGTTATAATCGCGTCGTAGATACTTCTATTCACGATGTCTAAAATTATGGATATTTGTATTCGCTTGCAAAATATTACAGGAAAAGGTAATTAAGTAGAAGGTACCTTGGACTTCATATTAATATTTTGAAAGAATTATTCTGCTACGAACCAAAATACAACTTATATTCGGTTCATAGCCTAATAACTCAGTTTATATTCATCGTCACTTCCAGATGGCCAGGCTGAGTTTGTAGCAGCTGTAAATAGTAACCTTGTGAAGGAAGAATGTCACAACCAACATGCAAGACATGATACTAGCACCTACGAGCTGCTTCAAACATTCCTATATAAGATATTCGTAGCAATAGACGAGCTATCCTCTGAAATTCTCAATGATGATTCCATACTCATTAGTGTAAAGAATCAAAAAATACTAAGAACATGTTTTCAACTCGTTACATCTGTTGGGATTTCCAACTGTTTGATACCTGGCTTAGGAATATCATTAACAAAAAGATGTTCAAATTCTATGTTACTTCCCAAGCTAAATTTTAAAGATGAAGAAAAATATAAATTATTAGTTGACTGTACCAATTTCTTCACAAGAAGCTTTAAAGTGCCAGTGATCAAAAATATCATAGTAACTTTACACCTATCAGATTACCTGGCTGCATTAATGCAGCTATCTTTTGCACCACTGAAGAAACCAGGTGTTTACAGTCAATTTGTCATGACCCAAGAGATGTATGACCAGCTAAATGAAGAGAGAAAACAGTTTGTATTGGTTTATAAACATTTAGTGGCCAATTGTTTCCAACCAGCTCTTATGAAAGAGCTGCTTGTCCTTCAGGGTGCCACTGAGCCACCTCCTCCAGCATTTGCCAAGAGAATTATTGTTAAAGAAATGAGTCAAAGACTTCTAGCACCTGGAGGATTACTGAGTCTCATCAGATGCTTTATAGAGAGCCATAATATTGACACTGGACTTGAATGGAATAAAATTGATATGATTAGTAGACTGGTGTCAGCTAAACATGGAACTGTTTCAGAAAATGATTATTTATCTAACATCACATCACAGTTGACACAAATACTATTTATGAATAATAGTCAATACTTGACAGTTGCATTAGCATGTGTGTTCAGGCTCATGGAGATTTACCCGAACTCTTGTCAAGTAAACAACCTGGTAAATGATAGTTTTCAGGCTTTTGATTGTGATTCCTTGAGGTTAAAGTCAAACTTACCAGGAACAGTGATTCTATCACCTCAAGAAGTAAATAACAAAGTCAACATCTTACATGCCTGTATTTTCTCAGCAAAGTTGGAATGGCCAGTTTCTCTTATATCTTCAAATATGTATGTTTTATTTATGATTGGTGCAAAATGTTCTAAACACAGAGATCTTGAATTCAAATTAAATGATATTCTTACAAAATGTATCGGTAAACTTAGTAAGAAAGAGGTTCAGGAATTCATTAGCAACATCCTATTTGAGAAGAAGAATTCACCATCGTCTGACATTGTAATTGAAGAATATGACTCTGGCATAGCTATTAAATCAGGATTTTCTACAGAAGCTAAGTCTGGCAATAATGCATTATCTTATTTGATTACTTTGTTCAAAGCTGCAAATGAAAACATTTTCGTCAAGGTTGCATTTGAAGCATCACTGGATTTGCTGATACACCTCAGCATTAAAAGAGAGAAATCGTTGAGTAAAGACTTGTTGGCCTTAGAAGATGAGCCTATTTTATTGACCGTTATTGATGGGGAGTATGCCACCATATTGCAGTTCCTGTCGGAAGTATCCATGTCACCTAAAGTGATTTCAGCTTTGAAGAGTGATCCCACTATTGTCATGAACTTCTTAGAACACTTCCTTTCAAAAGAAAACTTAGATTCTGATGAAGAATGCCTGCCGGTGGCTCTGGTACTGCTGGTAACAGTACTGTCAAATGGAAATATGAATGTAGATGTGGCAAAGAAATTTGCCACTTTATCTCCTATATTAACAAAAATGTCTTCAGATAAATCTAACTACAACTACATTCTGTGCAAACAAGCATTGGCAATGATGACATTAGACATGCCTGAACAGTCGGAGAGTGCCTGTGGAAGAGCTATAAGCAATGTGTTTGATAACTTACTGCCTGTGCGGGCTCATGGAATTATGGAGCTCACAAAGCTCATTGATGCAAAGGATCCTGAGACAATTGCCAAAAAACAATACATTTTTTGTTTATTCCAGGTAATATTTTGATTTTGCCATCAGATTTTCATAATTGAAAGGCACATGATTAAATACAGTGAACACCACACCATATAGCACAGTTTCTGACATAGGTACACTAAAATTCATTGATTTTTGATTAAGAAACATACATTTTCTTAACTAAATATTTCTATATACCTAGTGCAAATGTTTTTCCTATTTTATCAGGAACAACTTAAAGACCCAGATTCCTACATGTACCTGTCAGTGATAAATGGCTTAGCTGCCCTTAGCGTTGTCTGCACTGAAGATGTACTGCATATCCTCTGCACCGAGTTCCTACAAGTTTCTCCAAAAAATACAGAGACTAATGGAGAGAAGAAAGCAGCTGAGACAAGAATGAAAATTGGCGACGTTATTGTCAAAGTTACGAAACGATTAGGTGAGTATAAAAAGAAAAATAAAGGATGTAGGTACAGTGGCGTAGCTAGGTGGACAAGGGCCCCGGTGCATAGAGAAATAATCGGGCCCTCACCCTCTCTTTCCACATAGCTTGAACTTAAGTTGGCCTTTAAAATAAATCATTAAAAAAAAAGTTGTGAGCAGCCTCAAGGTTTTCCAGCTTCGGGAGCTGGCTTACCCTCTCTTTTCAAAGCTTAGGTTAGAGGGCCCCCTGAGCTCCGGGGCCCTGGTGCACTGCACCAACATGCCCTATTTGTAGGTAGGTATATAAAATGCATAGAAATAAAAATGTTATAGGCCAGTAACGTTCATCATATTCATTCTTTGGTACCTTCCATACTACTTATTATACTCTTTGGTACTACCTGAGTACCTACCTCGTATACCTATTTCACTAGCAGTAGTGCTTGCTTAGCTGTGTTCCAATTTGAAGGGTATGGTGCACTGACCTCATTAAATACACTGGACAGGCTTTCACCATTAGAATGACAGCAATTTTTTGTGCCAATTTGAAGCGCCACTTTTGACATACGAAAGTCCCTAGAACTAATTGTGACGTATATTGCAAATGGCTGCCGTGGTAAATTACATAGAAGTAGGGATGTTCCGATACCACCAAACGCAAAGTATCGATACCTACTCAAATCGTCTTGCGATACTACTAACTGGAGTACCTGAAAAGTATCGATACTTACTCATATCTATAGTATAAGTAATTTAAACTTTTTGGAAAATTAAATGTAGGCAGATATTTGAAACTAAAAATTAAATAATGAATAATCTTATAATAGAGAATTATTAAGTCAACCAGCTATTATACTATTCTTCATTTCAATAGATACCTGCTTGCTTCGATAAATCAGTATAATGTCAATTTATTCAGACGCACAGAACCTTATTAGATACCTTTTAAGTGATAAAAAGCTTCTTCCACAAATTGTGTGACAAGTACATAATAGTCACCCACAGCACAGCTACATACAAACCATGAGCGTATAGCTATCGATAAAAACATTAGATGTCGACTTGCGTGCATCACTAACTTTAGTTCCATGGACTTTCGTATTTGCTTACAGCGCCAAAATGGCGTAAATCAAATAGGCACAAATCTATCTTGCCAGCCGCCTGTCCAGTGTATTTATTGAGGTCAGTGGTATGGTGGCTGGCCAGTGCAATTGAGACATTTATCTAGAGTTGTGGACGCAGTGCAAGGACGCGTCCTCAGTGGACGTTTCCTATGAGGTAATGCGATTTTTATAGCCCCAAGTAACTGTTCAATATCAGTAGGACCACATGTTCCACCTCATAAAAATATGAGAAAGTTATTTTAGAAATATTCGACACTAGCGGCCTGTCCCAGCTTCGCATGGGTGGTCATCTACACTTCTACACTAATCTACACTAATATTATAAAGAGGAAACATTTGTATTTTTGTATGTAACGAATAGGCTCAAAAACTACTGGTCCGATTTCAAAAATTCTGTCACCATTAGAATGCTACATTAGCCCTGAGTAACATAGGCTATATTATATTTTCAAAAAAATCAGGGATCCTTACTTAAACTTCAATAATGTAACCCAAGGTGGAAAACAAAAACCTTACATCGCGTGCGCTGCGAAAACTATTGATGATAGAACAAAATAATGTTCTTCGATTTTGTAGAACACGTCATCATCTACAAAAAATGTCGCGACAGCATATGTCTAACTATTATAGTTATGTCATAATAAGTGTTCTTTTATTATAAAAAAATAATTGAAATGCCGCCGCCAGAAAAGGGTCTTTATTTGTACCTTGGTATTAATCCGTATCCAAATAAATCATTTCATAATTAAGACGGTTTCAATACCTATAGATTACTTCTTAAATTTTTCAAATCGGACATTCCATTCAAAAGATATGACGAAATTAAAAATGTTAACGGGTCCACGGGTCACGCTCGGGGTGTGATTTCACTCACTCAAGGAAAAGCGCGTGCAAATGTATGAAATAAGTAGACGCGAGGCTCGAACCCACGGTCTAAGTTTATCCTAAAATGTTCAAAAAATTTATGACCACCCATGCGAAGCTGGGACAGGCCGCTAGTAATAATATTATAAAGAGGAAAGATTTGTATTTTTGTTGTTTTGTATGTAACGAATAGTCTCAAAAACTACTGGTCCGATTTCAAAAATTCTTTCACCATTAGAATGCTACATTATCCCTGAGTAACATAGGCTATATTATATTTACAAAAAAATCAGGGATCCTTACAAAAACTCTAATAATGTAACCCAAGGTGGAAAAAGAAAACCTTACATCGCGTGCGCTGCGAAAACGATTGATGGTAGAACAAAAT
The DNA here is from genome assembly GCA_932294275.1 of Chloroclysta siterata. NCBI lineage: Eukaryota > Metazoa > Arthropoda > Insecta > Lepidoptera > Geometridae > Chloroclysta > Chloroclysta siterata. The sequence goes on along the minus strand of OW028600.1, from coordinate 12,372,201 downwards.
AATGTACTACGATTTTGTAGAACACGTCATTATCTACAAAAAATGTCGAGACAGCATATGTCTAACTATTATAGTTATGTCACAATAAGTGTTCTTTTATTATAAAAATTAAATTGAAATGCCGCCGCTAGAAAAGGGTCTTTATTTGTACCTTGGTATTAATCCTTATCCAAATAAATCTTTTCATATTCAAGACTGGTTCAATACCTATACATTACTTCTTGAATTTTTCAAATCGGACATTCCATTCAAAAGATTTTAAAAATATAAGGTCACGGGGCGCGTTCTCACCCAGCGCGGGCCCGGGCAAGGCGCGAGTTAGAAGTGACTCGAACCCATCACGGTCTAAGTTTATCCTAAAACGTTGAAAAAAATTATGTCCACCCATGCGAAGCTGGGACAGGCCGCTAGTATTTATTACATTGTTACATTATTGGAGTTTTAGTAAGGATCCCTATGTTTTTTGAAAATATTATATAGCCTAGGTATGTTACTCAGGAATAATGTAGCATTCTAATGGTGAAAGAATTTTTGAAATCGGACAAGTAGTTTTTGAGCCTATTCGTTACATACAAAACAACAAAAATACAAATCTTTCCTCTTTATAATATTAGTGTAGATTAGTGTAGAAGTGTAGATGTAGATGTAGGAGTGTAGATTAGTGTAGATAAGAACATGCATTTTTAAACTGAATTGTGACAGGTGAAATGGCGATAGTGCACAAGGCAGTGTTGTTAAACACAATGCTCTGTGCTTGCCGCGATGACGACGCTCTCATCAGGACATCGGCACTCTCCAACTTGGCGGAAATAGCACTCGTGCTGCATTACAAGATCGGCAACATCATCTACGAGGTACTTATGTTTTCTTATTTATACTAGTAGTTCGCCCCGAACTGAGATCTCGTGATGCGACCCGACGAACGCATCAAAACTTTGAGTCGGTAGTAGTCAGAGGCAAGTCCAAACATTATCTTTGGACTTTTTTCTGACTACCACCTACTAACTTGGTATGGTTACCAAGTTTCAACTCTATTGGCCTATTTATTGAAGAGTTCCGTTGAACAGACCTTGGCTCCAACATCAGACCTGGTCGTCGTCACCATTTTATGAGAACTGAGTATCTCCTTAAATTATTTCAAGAAAAAAAAATAAGAAAAATCAAAGGAACTGGCCGACCAGTAGAAAAACCTTGATTTCAACGAAACTCTTAGAGATGGGAGCTCTTGGGTCGCTGGTTATCTTAATTTAACTTTTTAAATTTTATCTCGAAAACCGAGCGTCCCAAAAAAAAAGTAAAAATTGTTTTGGAATGTCCAAACAAAGCCCTTTCATATGACATGTAACTTGATTTTTTTATGTAACTTTTTTTATTTTTGCCCTCTTAAAAAACCCCATATCTCAAAAACCCTTCTTCCGATTTTACTCATATACTTACCAGTAAATTTCTCAAGTACAAGCTATCGACATATCAAATTTCATGGAGATTGGATCAACGGTTCTAAAGTTATCGCCAGACAAACATACATACATACATACATACATACATACATACATAAAATGCCAAATCGCCCAAGTTGAAACTAAGATCTTCGTTCACTTCGCTCACTCGATCAATAAGTAGTTTCAAAAATAACAGGCGTGCCAGGGACAGGGTAGAAAAAACGAAGGAACCCAGCGCTTTAAATAATGATATAAGCTAACCATCACGCAAGCGGCAGGATGTTCCATATCTATACAATATAGTAGCTTGCCACAATATTTAAATACAGGTTAAATACCACATTATTACTAGTAGTTCGCCCCGAACTGAGATCTCGTGATGCGACCCGACGAACGCACCAAAACTTTGAGTAGGTGGTAGTCAGAGGCAAGTCCAAACATTATGTTTGGACTTTTTTCTGACTACCGCCTACTAACTTGGTACGGTAACCAAGTTTCAACTCTACTGGCCTATTTATTGAAGAGTTCCGTTGAACAGACCTTGGCTCCATCATCAGACCTGGTCGTTGTCACCATTTTATGAGAACTGAGTACCTCCTTAATTTATTTCAAGAAAAAAAAATAAGAAAAAGCAAAGTAACTGGCCGACCAGTAGAAAAACCTTGATGCCAACGAAACTCTTAGAGATGGGAGCTCTTGGGTCGCTGGTTATCTTAATTTAACTTTTTTGTTGTATCTCAAAAACCGAGCGTCCCAGAAAAAAAGTAAAAATTGTTTTGGAATGTCCAAACAAAGCCCTTTCGTATGACGTGTAACTTGATTTTTTTAAGTCACTTTTTTTATTTTTGCCCCCTTAAAAAACCCCATATCTTAAAAACCCTTCATCCGATTTTACCCATATACTTACCAGTAAATTTCTCAAGTACAAGCTGTCGTCTTATCAAATTTCATGCAGATCGGATCAACGGTTCGAAAGTTATCGCCAGACAAACATACATACATACATACATAAAATGCCAAATCGCCCAAGTTGAAACTAGAATCTTCGTTCGCTTCGCTCACTCGATCAATTATTAAACTGGTATACTTAATCTGATCCTTAGAAAGTCATTTTGTTTCAATAGGTGGCCAATGTAGGGGAACATGAGCCTTCATTTTACGAGATTGTATTTTTACCTTAAGGCGAAGACTTAAGGCGAAGACAAGAGCTAATTTGACTCTCGCTCGCACGTTTCGACATGTTGAAAGATATAAAATCACTAAACTAGTTTTCGAAAAATCACAATCAACCATTTTGTGTGCAATCACATTGCACACAGTTTAGAAAAAAAAAATCATTTTGATCGATACAAGTTTTCCTACTTAAAAGTTTGCTTATGTACGAAAACTAGTAACGGTTGATTGCGATTTTTTGAAAATGAGTTTAGTGATTTTATATCTTTCAACATGTCGAAAAGTGCGAGCGAGAAGTTGTTTGATAGTTGTCAGCCCCATAAGGTAAAAATACAATCTTGAGTTTGCTTTGCTTATATAAGCAAACTCATAAGTAGGAAAACTTGTATCGATCAAAATGAAATTTTTACTAAACTGTATGTAATGTGATTGCACACTAAATGGTTGATTGCGATTTTTCGAAAATGAGTTTAGTGATTTTATATCTTTCAACATGTCTAAACGTGCGAGCGAGAAGTAGTTTGATAGTTGTCAGCCCCTTAAGGCGAATACAAGAGGTAATGTACCTCTCGCTCGCACTTTTCTACATGTTGAAAGATATAAAATCACTAAACCCATTATTGAAAAATCTCAATCAACCATTTTGTGTGCAATCACATCGCACACAGTTTAGTAAAAAAATCATTTAAATCGTTACAAGTTTTCCTACTGAAAAGTTTGCTTTACTAGTTTTTGTACTTATGCACACTTTTATGCTTAGACAAAATAAAAAAGTATTTATTTTGTCTGAGCTTTTAAGTAGGAAAACGTGCGAGCGAGAGGTACATTAGCTCTTGTCTTCGCCTTAAAACCGTGTTTTCGTTACAGTTGCTGCTATGTATCTGGGATATCATAGAGACTGATAAAGCTGTAGAATGCCGGCGGGCCGCTGTCATGGTTATCTCCAGCCTACTCAAAGGTCTAGGCAATGAGACCTTAGTCCAGCTCAAGGACAACCTACTGCCAATATACAGAACCCTCAAAGACATATACAGGGATGATAGCGAGGATTCCGTAGTGAGACTCCACTCTCAAATAGCTTTAGAAGAACTAAACAATATCGTCAATCAGTTCATGTTCCCTGAAGTGAAAATGGAGAAACGAATATTTGTACTGGATAAACCGGAAGAGTTGTTCAAATAAAACCAAGTACGTATTTTTAATGTTTTATTTAATCACTCGTGAATAACGTATAGTTAATAAGTAAATTAAGCGATTAGGCGACAAAATATCATACTACTAGGTAGGATTAGTTAGCCATTATTTAGACTATACCATTGGGTATAGTCTCTTTTGCAGTGGTCATCAAATTGTGCTCAATCGCTCGCAAATTTGTTGTCAGACTTGTCTTAAAAGGAAATTATAGCGTGTCGGATTCAAAGTGCAACAAACTGTTGAATGCTCTATAGCTACGGGGTGAGTTCTCTCGAGGGCCCTCTGAAGGTAAAATATACGGACCACAACAGGAGAGAAGATTTTCTTTAGATATCTCACAAAATGGTTTGTTTCGATTATCTGCTTTTAGAAATATTTTAGACATTTTAGATCAATTTTAGACTCAATGATTTTACAAAATTTGTTTGTTATCAAGAAGAAGATCGAAATATGACTTCTTAAAACATTTAACAATAATAATAGCCGCTGCGCTTCGCCGCCGGATGTTTAGATTTTATTTTCAGAAAGCCCTCTAGAGATACTATGTTATTACTATTTATGGTGATAAAGCTTACAATACTCATTCTATTCGCTATTCTTAACAATAATATTTACATTTTGCATAGTATCGTGCACCCTCGTAAATAATTAGTTTGCCATTATAATTCCTAATGTTATATCACAAAAAACCTTACAAAATGCATGTGTTCAAAAATGTGCAAGTAAAAACGCACACAAAATAGTGAAGTGCTAACGATCTTCATCATCTACAATAAATACAGTCCGTGACAAAGATACTTTTTATACTAGTAGTTCGCCCCGAACTGAGATTTCGTTATTCATTCTTACAATGAATACTTACCAAACACGATATTTGGCCTCTGACTACCCCCTAACCTTCTTGGGGTAGCCAATTGTATCTCAAAAATCATACTCCTAGAATAAAAAAAAAAATGGTATTGGGATGTACAAACCAAACCCTTTCATATGACACCTCACTTGGTATATTCGTGTAACAACTTTTTTTTACTACCTTTAAAAATCCCTAATCTCAATAACCCCTTGTCCGATTAAATTCATATACCCATATTAATTCATATACATTTCTCAAGTACCAAACCTACCAAATTTCATGCAGATCGGATCAACGATTGTAAAGTTATGGTCCGACAAACATCGCCCAAGTTGACTGTAACATTTTCGTTCGCTTCGCTCACTCAATCAATCAAGGGAAAAATAGGTGCATAGATATCAGATACCAACTGACATCTATATGAGGTCAATAGTCTAAACATTTTTTTGTGGCTCTGGAAGGAGGCTTTAAAACACTCGCTGTAGCGCGTACACACCGTGGAAACGAGCGAAACGATACGATCGACAGGCAACTTCAGTTACATTGATTGTAATAAGTAGGTATGCCTATGATTTTCCAGCCAATTAGGCTTCCGAAGTGTTGTCTCCTTCGCTCGGCTTTTTCACAATATCTTCACCTTTCTCTGACAAAGAGATAGAGTAGACGGAGTACACGGAACTTTGGTCCGAAAACATGTCCCTATTCCGCCTGCTGAAGATTCCGCTTCGGTTGAGAGTGGATATTGTTGAGATGGATATGTTATCTCTGTCAGCTTGAGGGACCATCTTCCAGATTAGCAAGGCGATTCCGCCGAAAGCTGCTACTACTAAGAACATAACTAGTGTAACTTCTCCGAAGGCATCTGTAATAGAAAGGGTACATATCTTTTAATTTAATAGAAAGGGTTGTTTTCAAGATCGTTTATATTGTACTAGTGGCTTCCCGCGGCTTCGCACGCGTTGAAGTGGTGAACCGTGATTGAACCACAAACATCCAAACATCGTAACTTTCGCATTGATTTGTATATTATTAGGGTATGAATTTTAAATACGTACTATTATTAGGGTAGGATTTTAAATACCTACGTAGGAATAAGGGATACCTATAGGCGTACATTACCTATATTAGGTAGGTAGGTATAGGTACTGAGTTTAGCACAAACATGACAAATACAACAAAGACAACCTTACACGGAAAATATGTACTTATTTGTTCCTAGTTTCTACCCCAAAAGCAAACGAAACGAAACAGCTTCACGACATTGATCCACAGGCACGGTAGATAGGTACTCTCAGATCTCTTCGTACCAACTCAAGATTCCCGTTTTTAGAACATTGACGCCTCGTTGTATTCTTTTTACTCGAGCGCAACGAAGGAGGGTAACGTCTTTATGTTATTTATCCACAGAACACATTTTCTTTTAGTTTGAAGTTAATTACACAGTTACAGTTAAAAATCTCCCATACAAACCTTGAAACTTTGCAGGGGTAGTTTTAAAATATAGAAAACGTGATTTTAAATTATTTATTGTGGAGTATATTTACTTCAAGTTTGAAATCAATCGCACTATGCGTTAAAAATCTCCCATACAAACTTTGACATCCCTTTGCACGCTTATTATGGGTAGTTTTAAAAAATTAAAAAAGCCTTTCCTATTTTTTTGCCTAAAAGTTCATATACTCCAAGTTTCAAGTTTGTAGGTTCAAGGTATACTATTTTTCATGCAAACGTTTTCAACCCTTTTACACCCCTTGGGGTTGAATTTCCAAAACCCCCTTCTTAGTACACCTCTACGTCATAAGACCTATGTACTCTTCAAATTTCAAGTCTCTAGGACCATCGGTCAAAAAACTCCCATACAAACTTTTACATCCCTTTGCACACTTATTAAGGATAGTTTTAAAAAACTAAAAATGCCTTTCCTATTTTTTTGCTTTGAGGTATATGTTCTCCAAGTTTCAAGTATGTAGGTTCAAGGAATACAATTTTTCATACAAACGCTTTCATCCCTTTTTACACCCTTAGGGGTTGAATTTTCAAAAACCCCTTCTTAGTACACCTCTACGTCATAAGACCTATGTACTCTTCAAATTTCAAGTCTCTAGGACCATCAGTCAAAAAACTCCCTTACAAACTTTTACATCCCTTTGCACATTTACTAAGGGTAGTTTTACAAAACTAAAAATGTTTTTCCTATTTTTTTGCTTTGAAGTATATGTACTCCAAGTTTTAAGTTTGTAGGTTCAAGGAATACAATTTTTCATACAAACGCTTTCATCCCTTTTTACACCCTTAGGGGTTGAATTTCCAAAAACCCCTTCTTTGTACACCTCTACGTCATAAGACCTGTGTACTCTTCAAATTTCAAGTCTCTAGGACCATCGGTCAAAAAACTCCCATACAAACTTTTACATCCCTTTGCACACTTATTAAGGGTAGTTTTAAAAAACTAAAAATGCCTTTCCTATTTTTTTGCTTTGAGGTATATGTACTCCAAGTTTCAAGTTTGTAGGTTCAAGGAATACAATTTTTCATACAAACGCTTTCATCCCTTTTTACACCCTTAGGGGTTGAATTTTCAAAATCCCCTTCTTAGTACACCTCTACGTCATAAGACCTATGTACTCTTCAAATTTCAAGTCTCTAGGACCATCGGTCAAAAAACTCCCTTACAAACTTTTACATCCCTTTGCACATTTACTAAGGGTAGTTTTACAAAACTAAAAATGCCTTTCCTATTTTTTTGCTTTGAAGTATATGTACTCCAACTTTCAAGTTTGTAGGTTCAAGGAATACAATTTTTCATACAAACGTTTTCATCCCTTAGGGGTTGAATTTCCAAAAATCCCTTCTTAGTGCACCTCTACGCCATAAGAGCTATGTACTCCTCAAATTTCAAGTCTCTAGGACCAGCGGTTTAGGCTGTGCGTTGTCTATATGTCAGTCAGTCAGTCAGTCAGTCAGTCAGTCAGTCAGGACTTTGAGTCTTATAGTATTAGAGATTAAGTTTCGTAAGAATTCGAAGTGTGGGTTAATTTTTATCAAAGCATTGTTCGAGAGATGCCGCGGTCAAAAGCAGCAACCCTGTCGATTTGGCCAAACTTATAGAAACAATTGACGGTTCCTTTTGCCGGTTTTGCTTTTGACGGTTGCCTGATGAGTAGAGATCGGATATTCGGATGCATATTTACCTAAACTTGAGATGTTGACTATTATGGAAAGCACTTTTTAACGAAAAATCCCAGGATCCCAGGAAATTCAAATTTAAGTGACACGAATGTCAGTTGCCCTGTTACAACGTACTAAGCCCCTCGGGGCCCAGAATCACCCTCTTTCGGCTACTACACATGAAACGTGGCACCCTGTATACATCCGATTATTTATACAATGGGATATTTGATCGAGTGAGCGAAGCGAACGAAGATCTTAGTTTCAACTTGGGCGATTTGGCATTTTATGTATGTATGTATGTATGTATGTATGTATGTATGTATGTATGTTTGTCTGGCGATAACTTAAGAACCGTTGATCCGATCTGCATGAAATTTGATATGTCGATAGCTTGTACTTGATAAATTTACTGGTAAGTATACATATGAGTAAAATCGGATGAAGGGTTTTTGAGATATGGGGTTTTTTAAGAGGGCAAAAATAAAAAAAGTTACATAAAAAAATCAAGTTACATGTCATATGAAAGGGCTTTGTTTGGAAATTCCAAAACAATTTTTACTTTTTTTCTGGGACGCTGGATTTTTTAGATACAACAAAAGAGTTAAATTAAGATAACCAACGATCCAAGAGCTCCCATCTCTAAGAATTTCGTTGACATCACAGTTTTTCAACTGGTCGCCCAGTTAGTTTGCTTTTTCTTATTTTTTTTTCTTGAAATAAATTAAGAAGGTACTCAGTTCTCATAAAATGGTGATAGCGACCAGGTCTGTTGATGGAGCCAAGGTCTGTTCAACGGAACTCTTCAATAAATAGGCCAATAGAGTTGAAACTTGGTAACCATACCAATTTAGTAGGCGGTAGTCAGAAAAAAGTCCAAAGATAATGTTTGGACTTGCCTCTGACTACTACCGACTCAAAGTTTTGATGCGTTCGTCGGGTCGCATGACGAGATCTCAGTTCGGGGCGAACTACTAGTTTTTAATAAAAGTATCTTAAGAGCCGTTACCATAATTTGTTAGCCAAAAATTAACTTTAGGTAAATATGCATCCGATTATCCGATCTCTACTTATGAGCTATGTATTTTATTTCATTATCATAAGTCTGAATGACGAATTTACTAACTTTGTTGCACCTCTTCCTTCCTTGCTTCCAGCCTCGCGGGCTGAAGTTCATTGTAGTCTGTATCTTCGTTGTCGTAAGGCTCCACGAAGCCTAAGTGTGGTTTGGTGTGGAGAAGCACATCGCCAGGGTGAGATTTAGGTAGGTTAATGCCTGCGCGGACTGTGAGCGTCTCGGGCTTGTACGTGCACAGTACTAGAAACCTGAAGGTGGAATGTTGGATCATTTTTCTTTTGGTGTCTTTCTATTCAAGTCGAATAGGATTAGATAGGTTAGTTGGTAAAATATGCTATTGTTCAAGACTGAGGTAACCGCTTGTTCCTTCGAGAGCACTGCGGACTTGTTTTCGTATAGAAAAATCCATATGCTTGACCGGATTAGAACCCGAAACTTTAAGATCAGAAGTCGGGGTGATTGCTAGTGTTGCTACCACTAAAGTTATATCCATCAACGTTAATACTTAAAAAAAATATCACAACACCATTGACATAAATATTTAGACATTCGAATCACAGATTGAAAACCTTCGGTGATAATCCGGGCTTGTCAGTGACAAGCCCGGATTATCACCGAAGTTTGATACAAGACAACTTGACAGTTGTCACTACTTACTTACGGTTTAATTCACTAACCTCCGTGTACTGTGCGTAAGTATCGGCAGATTCTCCTGCACGATAACGTACGTGGCCACGGTCGTGTCGTTCACTTCAGAGCCGCACTCGTCATGGTGGATGCGCAGGATGTATGCGTCCTGAGCGCTGTTCGGGTTGCCTTGGATGGAACAGCGCTCGGGGCCTCCGTCGGCGGCCTCCACTGCTATTCGGCCTCCAAAAAAGGGGCCGGTGGCTACTTCCACTTCGCTCGCGTGTGGCAGGCATTGGGTAGCGCGAGCTGAAACTGTAGATACACCTTTTGAAGCGCCTTTTATTTTTTTTAACAATTACCACATGAAAACACTAAAGTAGTTTAATTAATTTCATAGTTTTTTTGTATTAATTTTAACACACTTATATTTTTATTTAAACCATAGTTATTTTTTGGAACACGTTTCCTCTACGACATAGGTTCGCAATAATTATAAAATTTAACTTTTCAAAGTGCATTGCATTCATGCTTGGTATGAAAACAAAATAATATAATCATCGCAATTAAGACATGGATGCTTTTGCGTGTATAGCATCAAATTGGTAATAGCCGATTTTGAGAAATACAGATTGGTCCGACACACGCTTGACCAATTGATAAAATACTTACATCCTTTGGTTGGGACGATGATAAATTTGGAGCCGATAGAGTGTGGATCGGCGAGGTCCCGCGCATCTCTCGTTACTGGTCGCACTTCGAAGGAATATGTGGTGGCCATGCGTAGACCTGTGATGCGAGTGTTGTAGGCTCGACGGAAACCGGGAGCTTGGGTGCTAGTGGTCAGCGATTCAGTGGTCTTGATCGTGTCATCTTCTGTGTTGTCCACGACCTGGTGGTAAGAGCAGAATTGCATGCAACGACCACTAGTTTAATCATAGGTAGCGTACTACCTTGCACTTCAATAAAGTACCTACCTACCTAGGTATACCTACGAAACCTGACTATCACTGAAGAATCAGAATCTGACATAAAAAGGAATGCTCTATTACCCATGTTAGATAGGTACTTACCTACGTGAATATTGGGCCGTAATGAAACTATTTCATAATGCTTCTATTACCTACATAAGTACCTACTTACACGAAAAAGGCAGTGTGAGCTGGTGAGCTTAATCTTTTATTTATTCTGTGGTTGACACAAGTCGCTCCGTGCAGCTCCAACATTACCGTAAAATATTGTTTTAAAAATTATAAATAGATAGAAGATAGATAGAAAATTCTTTATTGCACAGAACAAAATGTATCGTACATAGGCGAACTAATAAATATGTTTAAATATGTTTTTTTTATAGATGATGGAACAAGCAGATGGCCCACCTGATGTTAAGTGGTAACCATCACCTATAACAAACAATTGCCTCGTAAGTCACGCACGATAGGAACGTGCCCTACGATGCACTGCCCTGCGTCCATCAACTTGAGGCATAGGTACAGATGTTAAGCCTCATGTGCCTGTAAATACAACGGCAACCACACTTCAAACCGAAACACAGCAACGCTGCTTGGTGGCAGAAAAAGGCGTGGTGGTAGTACTTCCCCGAAGGAGCCCTTCACAAAGAGCTCTACTACACTTAAAACATTTATATCAAAACATTTTATCAATTTCAATGTATAAAACGAGCAAAATAGCGGTGCATTAACGCTAAAGTACCGAACTGCTACAGTAATGACGGCGTTGCTTGTCGCCGCAACACGCAGTCACGCTCGTGAACTTTGTGTTGTTATCTCCCGATTTGGAGCTAAGCCTAAATCCGGACAGTTTCCTGTGATATTATCAATTAAATTTATTAGTCTGATGATGAAATAACGGATTTTTAGATGTATAAAACCAACGGCTACACTGATTTCATTGAGATATATCGATTTAAACCTCAGACCAAATAAAATACTTTTTTATTTGGTCTGAGATTCAAATAAGTAAATCAAATAAAAATAAAAAAAAAATTGATGCAAATATCATGCGGTTAGGTATGTTATTTGCATCAAACTGTTACTTGCTGTGTAAGTTATATTTTTTGATAGTAGTAGCCCTGCCATTCCTGCGCATTATATTACAGGAGGGTTTAAAAAAACCCAATAAACACATGTTTCATTATCTTAATTAGGTAGGTATAAGTTTCAAACAAATTCAAACGCACACCACCACGTTATTATTCCACTGCTGGGCGACACACTTCTCTCGAGACACGCCACTGAGAATAATTATACTGGCATATCAACTCTTCCAATCCTGAGCGTGGTTTGTACCATATTTGGCACCTTTTTCACATTTGTGTTTTATTGGAATTTACCAGTAGGTACTGAAAACCTAATTAGCCTCCAGATTAGCATCTCGTCGCGTGCAATTTCAAATAAAACTGATAACATCTTCTGTCTGGTCTTACCTTAGTCCTGCACCGGTATTGACCCCACGCCTGGAGCTCGCAGTAATGCACCTGGAACGCGAGAATTTTCGGTGCATTTTCTTCATCATTCCCGTACTCCCATCGCAGTTGCACATCTCTAAAGTCGGGCTCCCCTAGTAAATGAAGTACCTCTGTGAAATAATAAAGAAAACTTAAATGTTTACAGCAAGTTAAAATATATAAATTTTTCCTTTTATTCTGATCAACAGTTTGATGTTATTGTTTAATCGAGCTTTAATCTAAGCTCTGATTTTACCATGCTCTGTTAGTTACTAATCAAGGATTAACAGGCCGTTAAATCTAACCTTAGATGTCAAACGCGTACATTTTGACATATTTAACGGCCCTTTAATCCTTTGTTAATCTAACAGAGCATGGTGAAAACAGCTCTTAAGTATTTTATCTCGAAATAATGTTAAAAGTTCAGACGTGTGACCTTAATCTCCATAACTTTTGACTCTATTATTTTTAATGGTAGTTTCTCAAAATGCTTTCAAATAATAGCAGCTATCGCCATTTCAAACTAGTGCATCAAAAATTCAAACCTCGACATCGAATCGAACCATAAAAGATTGGCGAATAAAATTACGGTATATAACCGCTTGGTGAATGCCGAACCGAAGATCATAGTTATAATAAAATTGATTGAGGGAGCAAATCAAACGAAGATATTAGTGGCAATATGGGCGTTTTGGCGCTGTATGTTTGTATGTGTTTGTTCGAGTGTAACTTTCGTTGTATTCCAGTGTTGATTCGATCTACATGAAATTTGGTAGATATATAGGCGACTAGCTCTTACCTGCGGCTTCGCTCGCGCACGTTTACTATAGAATACTTACAAATAGATATGATTGGCAACATCTATAATAAATAAATTGTATTTTCTTCCCCATGGAACAATCTTGAGCCACGTAATTTTGTCAGAAGAAACAGGTACTAACTGACAACTTGGAAGTTCCTGCCTCTTCGATTGTTTGTATAAAATATACAAAAAAAGCAAAAAAACAAAAAAAGTCGGGATAAAAATTACCCTATGCCCGTCTCCTGGTTCTAAGCTACCTTCCCACCAATTTTCAGCCAAATTGGTTCAGCCGTTCTTGAGTTATAAATAGTGTGACTTTCTTTTATATATCATCATCAGCCCAAAGAAGTCCACTGCTAGTAAACTTAAGGTTCTTCAAGGATGTGGATGTGAGGATGTGAGCATGTGAGCATGTGAGTATGTGAGCATGTGAGCATGTGAGCATGTAAGCATGTGAGCATGTGAGCATGTGAGCATGTGAGGATGTGAGCATGTGAGCATGTGAGGATGTGGGCATGTGAGCATGTGAGCATGTGAGCATGTGAGCATGTGAGCATGTGAGCATGTGAGCATGTGAGCATGTGAGCATGTGAGCATGTGAGCATGTGAGCATGTGAGCATGTGCGCATGTGAGGATGTGAGCATGTGAGGATGTGAAGATGTCTCGAAGGTACGTCCATTTACCCACATTTTTCAGTATCATAACACACTAAAGAGGATTTAATTTACAAACTTCATTGATTAATTTAAATTAAAGTGGATTTATTCATGACAACTGCAAATCGTACAGCTATTAATTGTATCCTTTTTTTTACGAATTAATGATCCCGCTTTAAAAATAATTCCCTTATACTATACCACTTAAATTAAAAGATCAACGGATTGTTACCCTGGCTTACATTTAAAGGATGTCTTTCATGCATAAAATATGAATATGTATTACTTGTGGCTTCCCGCGGCTTCGCACGCGTTGAAGTGGTGCCGTGATTGAGCCACAAACATCCAAACATCGTAACTTTCACATTGATTTGTATATTATTAGGGTAGGATTTTAAATACCTACGTAGGTATAAGAGATACCTATAAACGGCCATTACCTATATTAGGTAGGTGTAGGTAGGTATAGGTACTCAGACTCAAAAACTTGCCAAATACAACAAAGACAACCTTACACGGAAAATATGTACTTATTTGTTGAGGAGGTAGTTTTACTTTGCAGGGGTAGTTTTAAAATATTGAAAACGTGATTTTAAATAATTTATTGTGGTGTATATTTACTTCAAGTTTGAAATCTATCGCACTATACTAAAAATCTCCCATACTAACTTTTACAGTCATTTGCACCCTTTGCAAATTAGGGTAATTTTTTTTGGGTAATTATCAAATTATTTGGGTAATTATCAAAAGTTGAAAGCGTCATTTTTAATTAATTATTTTTTAGTATATTTACTTCAAGTTTTAAGTCAATCGCACCACGCGTTAAAAAACTCCCATGCAAACTTTGACATCCCTTTGCACTTTTATTAAGGGTAGTTTTAAAAAACTAAAAATGTTTTTCCTATTTTTTAGCTTTGGAGTACATCTACTTCAAGTTTCAAGTTTGTAGGTTCAAGGAATACAATTTTTCATACCAACGTTTTCAACCCCTTTTACACCCTTAGGGGTTCAATTTCCGAAAATCCCTTCTTAGTAAACCTCTACGCCATAAGACCTATGTACTCTTTAAATTTCAAGTCTATAGGACCAGCGGTCAAAAATCTCCCATACAAACTTTTTAACCCTTTGCACACTTATTAAGGGTAGTTTTGAAAAACTAAAAATGCCTTTCCTATTTTTTTGCTTTGAAGTATATCTACTCCAAGTTTCAAGTTTGTAGGTTCAAGGAATACAATTTTTCATACAATCGTTTTCATCCCTTTTTACACCCTTAGGGGTTGAATTTCCAAAAATCCCTTCTTAGTACACCTCTACGCCATAAGAACTACGTACTCCTCAAATTTCAAGTTTCTAGGACCAGTGGTTTAGGCTGTGCGTTGTCTATATGTCAGTCAGTCAGTCAGTCAGGACTTTGATTCTTATAGTATTAGAGAAGAGATATGGTGTACTATAACTTGGGAAATTCACTAATAATTCATAATCATACAACCTTTACTATCTTCCTACCCTTATCCCACGCTAAGTGGGGTCGGTATAACAGGTTTTCTTCTTCCACTCTCCTCTATCTACACTAATATTATAAAGAGGAAAGATCTGTATTTTTGTATGTAACGAATAGGCTCAAAAACTACTGGACCAATTTCAAAATTTCTTTCACCATTAGAATGCTACATTATCCCAGAGTAACATAGGCTATATTTATTACTAGAAAACATTAGGAATCCATCCCTTCTAAAACTTCAATAATGTGTAACCAAAGGTGTAAAAAAATTGTCCATAAAATATATCTCATCGCATGCGCTGCGAAAACTATTGACGATAGAACGCAAAAATGTTCTACAATATTAAAGAACACTTGAATATCTACAAAAAAACTTAACGTATATCTTACGCGATACCATATTTCTAACTATCGTAGTTATGTTACTATAACTTTTTTTTAACATTTTAAAAGTTGATACAAATGCCAAAATCATACTATGTTATCCATACCTTTTTATCCAAATAAATCATTTCGTATTGAAGACTGTTTCAATACCTATAGATTACTTCTTGAATTTTTCAAATCAGACATTTCATTCAAAAGATATTACGAAATTAAGAGCTGATTTCACCATGCTCTGTTATATTAACAAAGGATTAAAGGGCCGTTAAATATGTCAAAATGTACGCGTTTGACGTCTAGGTTAGATTTAACGGCCTGTTAATCCTTGATTAGTAACTAACAGAGCATGGTGAAATCAGCTCTAAACATTTTAGTTAGCTTTCAAAATATTATTAGCGAACGCGCGGGGCAACGGGGCGCGTTTTCACTCACTCAGGGAGAAGGGCGTGCAAATTTATGAAATAAGTAGACGCGAGACTCGAACCTACTGTCTATGTTTATCTTCAAATGTCCAAAAAATTTATATCCACCCATGCGAAGCTGGGACAGGCCGCTAGTCATTCTATAAGATGTATGATTTTTGATCAACCATTGATCCGTGAGATCCTAATTCGTAGAGTTGACTTCGTATAGTTTTGTCACTGGTTGAGAACTTCTTTGCTTCTTGTTTTTTCTTTAAACAATAAACGAAGTAGTTACCTACTTGGTTACTTTAGTTAGTTGCGTTTAGTAGGTAGACAGCGAGCTGGTCTCATGATGTACCTAAAATCTGTTCAACGGAACTCTTCGACAAATAGATCGATAGAACTGAAACTTGGCACAAGTTGTCCAAGTGGCTAAAGTTAGTAGGGGCTGTGGTAGGGGTAGGGTTGCCAGATGGCCGGGATTTCCGGAAAAGTCCCGGAATTTTACGTGTGGTCCCGTGTCCAGTAATTACACTTTTCTGTCCCGAAATTCATGATCACTAGTTTTTTTCCAAAAAAGTAACGACACCAAGGGGCGGCGCGCATACTCGTACCTCGGACGAGCCGAGACGATTTTTATTTAAAGACTAGTTTAATTTTTAATTGGAACTAAAAATTCTAATACATAATATGTGATTGTGTATGGTATGAATACAAATTACAGTGTGTTAATTAATATCTACCTATAGATTTTATAAAAAACTAGTGGCTTCCCGCGGCTTCGCACGCGTTGAAGTGGTGAACCGTGATTGAGCCACAAACATCCAAACATCGTAACTTTCGCATTGATTTGTATATTATTAGTGTAGGATTTTAAATATCTACGTAGGTATAAGATATACCTATTGGCGTACATTACTTATATTAGGTAGGTAGGTATAGGTACTGAGTTTATACAACAAAGACTACCTCACACGGAAAATATGTACTTATTTGTTCCTAGTTTCTAAAGCAAACAAAACGAAACAGCTTCACGACATTGATCCACAGACACGGTAGATACCCTCAGATCTCTTCGTACCAACTCAAGATTCCCGTTTTTAGAACATTGACGCCTCGTTGTATCCTTTATGGTAACGTCTTTATGTTATTTATCCACAGAACACATTTTCTTTTAGTTTGAAGTGAATTACACTACGCGTTTAAAATCTCCCATACAAACCTTGAAACTTTGGCAGTCTTTTGCACCCTTTGCAGGGGTAGTTTTAAAATATTGAAAACGTGATTTAAAACTATTTGTTGTGGAGTATATTTACTTACTTCAAGTTTGAAATCAATCGCACTATGCGTTAAAAATCTCCCATACTAACTTTTACAGTCATTTGAACCCTTTGCAGGGGTAATTATCAAAAGTTAAAAGCGTCATTCTTAATTATTTATTCCTTAGTATAATTACCTCAAGTTTTAAGTCAATCGCACCACGCGTTAAAAAACTCCCATACAAACTTTGACATCCCTTTGCACACTTATTGGCAAACCCCCCCCCACGCCCAATGATGAACACGCTTCCTGGAAATGTATAGGGGAGGCCTATGTCCAGCAGTGGACTTCTTTGGGCTGATGATAATCATCATCATGACTCTTCAAATGTAAAGTCTCTAGGACCAGCGGTAAAAAACTCCCATACAAACTTTGACATCCCTTTGCACACTTATTATGGGCAGTTTTAAAAAGCTAAAAATGCCTTTCCTAATTTTTAGCCTTGGAGTACATCTACTTCAAGTTTCAAGTTTGTAGATTCAAGGAATACAATTTTTCATACTAACGTTTTCAACCCTTTTCACACCCTAAGGGATTGAATTTCCAAAAATCCCTTCTTTGTACACCTCTACGCCATAAGACCTATGTGCTCTTCAAATTTCAAGTCTCTAGGACCAGCGGTTTAGGCTGTGCGTTGTCTATATGTCAGTCAGTCAGTCAGTCAGTCAGTCAGTCAGTCAGTCAGTCAGTCAGGACTTTGAGTCTTATAGTATTAGAGATAAATATGTTTTTAAAGACATTAGTTTTTTCTTTTTAAAATAAGTACCAAACTAGTATTTTTGTAATATTTTTTGTATTGCCCGTCCAACAGCAAACATTTGTAGTTGGATTTGGACTCTAAAAACTCCAACTCCGTTTGTAACCCCAGAAATGTCCAGGAAATAATAAGCCCGTATCAGGCAACCCTAGGTAGGGGGTAGTCAAAGATCAGTCCATCCAAACATTGTGTTTCGGACCTATGCCTGATGAAAAGGCTTTTTTTCGGTTGAAAAAATTATTTGCACAGTGCTAGTACTCTGAAACGGTAAAGAAAAACATCGTGAGGATACCGGCATGTGGTTAAAAGTTCTGAAACATTTATGTCAAGTGCTCGAAAGGAGCCTCTTTAAGGCGAACTTAAAATCCTTTGACCACTGGTTCGAAAAAACTAGTGACGCGACAAAGAAGTTCGGTTCGAACCACAAATTATTTTCATTCTAAGAAATTTATTCAGTTGTGAAACTTGGAAGCGTCTACGATACATTGACATTTGAATTTCCTAGCGGCATCTGATACGAAAAATGAGTGATTCACTTCACGCCTGGCGGTATCGGTATATTGCAGCCTCTGGCTATGGCTTGAACCCTCGCCTTGTGCTGATATTATACACAACACAGAGCTACTCCGCAGACTACCCTGTTTGGACTTAATAATTTGAAGTTGAACCAGTTTAACGCTGCGAATTGTGTTAAGATTGTGCGATATGTCGTTATTTCGTTGGCCCCAATAACCACTGTCCGCCTCTACGCCGCCCCTGTCCCTTTCCTACTGATTATATATAACGTAGTTATGGGTATATAGGGTGTGTAGCCTGATATGTAGCCGACTGACTTAGCTGCTAGTACGGTTTGTAGTACGGTGGTACGGCTGTAGTAATGAGATATTTATCTAACTAGCACGATGAAGTTGTCCGCTACAAAATTAAATATAACATTTTATGTAGAAAGTAGCCGACTAGTGAACACCTAAAGCGTGGTTGATAAACATTTTCTCGTGAAACTAGTTTTGGATTAAATTAAAACGTTTATCATAAGGAGGTTAGGTACGATAGGTACAATTATGTTTTCATACTCAAAAGTTTTCTTTTAGTACTAGTTTTCGTACATAAGCAAACTTTTAAGTAGGAAAACTAGTATCGATCAAAATGAAATTTTACTAAACTGTGTGCAATGTGATTGCACACAAAATGGTTGATTGCGATTTTTCGAAAATGAGTTAAGTGATTTTATATCTTTCAACATGTCGAAACGTGCGAGCGAAAGTCACATTAGCTCTCGTCGTCGCCTTAAAAGGTAATTATTTATACTAAAATTAGGATTATGACATTGTGAAGATTTGAATGTACGTAATTGTATTATTATTATTTTATAGATTTTTTTCTTTTTGACATTTACAAACATACGTAAATCATTTGATGATAGTATATTTGAATGAATTTATTCTTTGCTCTATGACATTGATAGTTCTACTGTATTATTAAAATAATTATGTTTGATGACTAGGTACTCTATTGTATTAGGTCTAACCTATAATGTAATGATATACAACGTGTAACATAATACCCCTATAAGACCAAAGACCAAGTGATCAGACCAAGCACTGGAATACTTTGACGTGTGCAAAGTTTGAATACTTCGTCAAAATTCCCATTAAGGTAAATTAATATCGTCTCAAAAATTTGCAACAACCCTATTAATGTGTAGGTACTTGACCTTGGTACATATGCTATTTGCGTTTACTAATTGGTGGCAGTTCTGTTACTTATTTTATCTACAGTTCACAATTAAAGGTAAAAAAAAAGCTGTAAATAGGGCTGCGTCATGTTGTGTTAGTTTCAGTTTGGCGGAAAGGCATGAATGAAAAACTTCGAAATTTCAAAAGTCTTATATCAATAGTTGTTCGCCATGACCTGTGGAATACCCTGCTTCCGGGGTTATATGGGTATTATGTTACACGTTGTTTGTAATGTTTAGATAAATAAATACAAAGATAATAAGAACAACCTTTCCTCAAAAACTAGAAAGTTATATCTGTTCAGATTGCAACACCAATTTTAAATATTGTTTTGTTCAACTGGCCTACAAAAATAAGACATACATGACATATTGACAATCATTGTGCGTGACTCACAATATGTCTTAAAAGGTCCAAAACCTTCTCTGATCTCACGAAAATCACGATACCTACTTATACCTACTCAAATTTAACTCAAATGTTTATTATATAAAACGAAAGAGTTGCAATGTTTCATCTCTCATGTTATGGGGCTGACAACTATCAAACAACTCAAAAGTTTGCTTTACTAGTTTTCGTACATAAGCAAACTTTTAAGTAGGAAAACTTGTATCGATCAAAATGAAATTTTTACTAAACTATGTGCAATGTGATTGCACACAAATTGGTTGATTGCGATTTTTCGAAAATGAGTTTAGTGATTTTATATCTTTGAAAATGTCGAAACGTGCTAGCGAGAGTCACATTAGCTCTTGTCTTCGCCTTAACTCTCTCTTCTTCATTGCAGTTTTGTATTAGCTTAACTATTCGTAAACGAAACCACTAATGTCCGATCATAACCAGGGGTCGGATTAGGTAGAGTACCAAATGACGTCAAATACGCTACTACGAAATCTAAATATGTATATGCCTTTTTTAATCCCCGTGTCGAAAACGATTCGGGTTCGAAATCAATTGTGATAAAAACTCAAGCTGATGGAAGTAGGGCAGTGCATCGTAGGGCACGTTCCTATCGTGCGTGACTTACGAGGCTTGTTCATCAGCTGGTTGTATATAAAAAAAAAAAACTGACGTTTTCGATTGGAAACCTTTCCGAATGTTTTAAAATATCGCTGCTGTACGTGTGACGTGTAACGCTACTTAGTTTGTTTTTAACATAGGAAAAAAAGGTTTTTAGCAGACAATAATATCAATCATAAGTTTTAGAAAACAATTTTTATTAATCCCCAATTCCTGATTTAAAAAGCATACCCATGTTAAGATTGCATAGGTATTATTACGGCATTTGGTATTAAAAATTCTACTTAATCCGATCGGTGACTTCCAAAAAGGTATCATGAAAGCAAAGTGCAATATCTTTTCTCCAAACGAAACGGATCCTTGAAGTGCGTTATGCTTATGTTACACGAAAACATGCCGCGCAGTGGATACAGCAGACAGATGTCTACCGTGGAAGGAAAATGGGAAGCAGACACAACAGGACCTAATACCTAAGTCGTGCGTGAGCCACTTTTTTTCTTTCCAACATGCGGGCCGTACTTTTGTTTGCTTACCTAGTAGTCATTGATTGAGTGAGCGAAGCGAACTGCACGAAATTTGGTAAGTCGATAGCTTGTACTTGAGAAATTTACTGATAGGTTTATGAGATAAATCGGATGACGAGTAAGATATGGGGTTTTTTAAACGGGCAAAAATAAAAAAAAGTAACACATAAAAATCAAGTTACATGTCATATGAAAGGGCTTTGTTTGGACATTCCAAAACAAATTTTACTTTTTTTCTATATAGGACGCCCGGTTTTTGAGATACAACAAAAAAGTAAAATTAAGATAACCAACGATCCAAGAACTCTATCTCTAAGAGTTTCGTTGACATTAAGGTTTTTCTACTGGTCGGCCAGTTCCTTTGCTTTTTCTTATTTTTTTTCTTGAAATAATAATGAAGGTACCATAAAATGGTGATAGCGACCTGGTCTTATGATGGAGCCAAGGTTTGTTCAAGGGAACTCATCAATAAATAGGCCAATTCAGTTGAAACTTGGTTACCATACTTAGTTAGTAAATGGTAGTCAGAAACAAATCCAAAAACAACGTTTGGACTTGCCTCTGACTACCAACTACTTTCATTTTCGGACCCTTTGATCCGATCTGCACGAAACTTGGTAGGTCGATAGGTTGTACCTACTTGAGAAATTTATATGAATTTATACGGGTATATGAATTTAAACGGACAAGGGGTTATTGCAATATGAGGATATCAAAGGGAGCAAAAAAATTTTACACTAATATACCAAGTGAGGTGTTATATGAAAGGGTTTGGTTTGTACATCCCAATACCATTTTTATTTTTATTCTAGGACGTATGTGTGACTTTTTAGATAAGTACAATTAATTGGTTATCCGTAGTAGGTTTGGAGGTAGTCAGAGGCCAAATATCGTGTTGAGTATCAATGTAAGACTGGAGCGGACATCACGAAATCTCAGTTAGGGGCGAACCACTACATCTCCAAAATATTTCTGACCGGTCGTAATACGCGGGTAAAGTGCCTATTGAAATGCGAGCGGTATTTGCCAATTAGCCGAATGCCCCCGATAGGAGCAACAAAACCAGAAATCGGTAAGGCCTCGAAATGAAATTGTTCGTAACATTAGCATATAAACCGACACTTGACATATGTAATAAAGTGAAGTAGTACTTAAAAGGCTAGGTACCTAGGTAGTATTATACAATTATAACTGAAGTATTCTAAGTTCCAGCAGGCCTAGCAAGGGCAGAGGAAAAGTTGTCTTTCCACCGTTTTTATCACTTATCAGTCAGGAAATAGTTCTCTTTATTTCTACTAACAAGTAAATAAAAACGGTGGAAAGACAACTTTTCCTCTGCCCGTGCTAGGCCTGCTGGTCAAGTATTCGAAAAAAAACAATCAAGTGGCTAAGGTCGATCGGAACGTATGAAATGAATACTCCCATGCTCCATATGCTCCATAAGCAAGTTTAAGTTTACCGTTTAGATATTTTTTTATAGACGTGCATACCTACTAAGTGATACTTGACCAAGCTTCCCTTCCGTAGACGTAACTTACACTTTGATGAACACGAACACAGGATGTGACGATGTGGCCTCTTGTTTTAAAGACAGGAAGCATCGTTATTCGCAAAGGTAATAAGGAGCCAACACAATAATAACTTTAATATTATAATCACCTGCTTAACACTTAGACAGAAGCTGTTAGCTTAGCTTTCGAAATGAGACCTTTTTGCTCATATTATACTAGCTAGTATGATGGCAGTACGTAGTTGTCCTTTTATATCAGAACTAGCGGCCTGTCCCAGCTTCGCATGGGTGGACATAAATTTTTTGAAAATTTTAGGATAAACTTAGACCGTGGGTTCGAGCCTCGCGTCTACTTATTTCATGCATTTGCACGTCCTTCTCCTTGAGTGAGTGAAATCGCACCCCGTGCGTGACCCGTGGACCCGTTAACATTTTTAATTTCGTCATATCTTTTGAATGGAATGTCCGATTTGAAAAATTTAAGAAGTAATCTATATGTATTGAAACCGTCTTAATTATGAAATGATTTATTAGGATAAGGATTAATACCAAGGTACAAATAAAGACCCTTTTCTAGCGGTGGCATTTCAATTATTTTTTTATAATAAAAGAACACTTATTGTGACATAACTATAATAGTTAGACATATGCTGTCGCGACATTAATTGTTTATTAGGATAAGGATTAATACCAAGGTACAAATAAAGACCCTTTTCTAGCGGTGGCATTTCAATTATTTTTTTATAATAAAAGAACACTTATTGTGACAAAACAATAATAGTTAGACATATGCTGCTGTCGCGACATTTTTTGTAGATGATGACGTGTTCTGCAAAGTCGTAGTACATTATTTTGTTCTATCATCAATAGTTTTCGCAGCGCACGCGATGTAAGGTTTTCTTTTTCCACCTTGGGTTACATTATTGGAGTTTTAGTAAGGATCCATGATATTTTTGAAAATAGAATATAGCCTATGTTACTCAGGGATAATGTAGCATTCTAATGGTGAAAGAATTTTTGAAATAAGTCCAGTAGTTTTTGAGCCTATTCGTTACATACAAAAATACAAATCTTCCGTAAAGGCAGGGACGTTGCGGGGGCCCCGCTGTCATGGCGGGCCAATCGCCGGCGGGGGACTGGATGAAAAGGCTCTGCCAGTTTCCCAGTTCCCCTCCATATAGGCGACGCGGGAGTGTCGCTGGGTTGTTTAGTGGGTATTCCGGGAGCGGAAAACCGGGGAGTCCCACATATCCCCTCTATCCTCCAATGGGGTGGAATGCGTAATGCCTTTTTCCCAGCGTCAAAAAAAAAAAAGGTATTTTATCTCAGGGGTGCTAGGTCGGTAACCTCCTCGTGGTGCACCCTGGTAACACCATGAAACACGCCTGCAGAGTACTGCGGACGTGTTTCATGGTGGTGGCCGCGTGTCCCTCTGTCTAGCAGAGGGCACAGTGTAATGAGGCAGGGTAGACCTACGGGTCTACCCAGGCGGTAGAGCGCGCGCGAGAGACGCGGAACTTCTCGCGCCGCTCATGGTGGTGAATAGCGGGAGAAGACCTGGAGGGGCCTTCTCCTGCATTGCACATATTCACCACCCCGTCAGGCGGGAACGGCTGGGCACTCACGGTCGTTCCCGGGTCCCTCCCTGCAAAGGGGGGGGCGTGTGGGCCCCGCCGTCATGGCGGGCCATTCACGCGCGGGGGACTGGATGAAAAGGCTCTGCCAGTTTCCCAGTTCCCCTCCATATAGGCGACGCGGGAGTGTCGCCTATATGGAGGATATTATTGTGTATGAAAAATCATACATAATAATATGTCCAAGAATAAAAATAAAAATGGTAGGTATTGGGATGTAGGTACACACCAAACCCTTTCATATGACACCTCACTTGGTATAATTGTGTAACAAATTTTTTTGCTCCCTTTGAAAACCCCATTTCTTAAAACCCCCTTGTCCGATTAAATTCATATACCCACATAAATTCATATAAATTTCTCAAGAACAACCTATCGATCGACCTACAGAATTTCGTGCAGATCGGATCAAAGGGTTCGAAAATTAAAGAGGTGATAGTCAGAGCCAAGTCCAAAAAAGCAAAGGAACTGACCGACTAGTAACAAAACCTTGATATCAACGAAATTCTTAGAGATGGGAGTTCTTGGATCGTTGGTTATCTTAATTTTACTTTTTTGAGGTAGGTATCTCGGCGGGCGTCCTAGAAAAAAAAAATGGTTTTGGAATGTCCAAACAAAACCCTTCCATATGACATGTAATTAGATTTTCTTATGTCTATTTTTTATTTTTGCCACCTTAAATAACCCCTTATTTTAACAACTTGTAATCCGAACACCTACCTAACATACCAGTAAATTTCTCAAGTACAAGCTATCGACTTACCAAATTTCATGCAGATCGGATCAACGCAACGGTTTTAAATTTCTGGCCCGACATACATATAGGTACATAGGTACATTAAATGCCAAATAGGCCAAGTTAACTGTAAGATTTTCGTTCGCTTCGCTCACTCAATCAATTACAGTGTGGCGCTACAATGTTAAGGTAGGTACAGTAACCATAAAAAAACAAATATGAAAGTCCTTATGAAAATTACAAAGAAACTAAATTTTAATGATACTTATAGAAGAAACAATACTCTAAAAATTCTCTGTCTGTGATCCTTGATCCCGTATGATGACTGTGCTTTAAGTTATAGATAATTTACTTCCATTATCTTGTATTTAATATGATATAAAAAATATTTCTAAAATACGAAACTGGATACGTAGTTTGAAATGGAATATAAGAATTTATCAATGTCTTACTGCCACTTTAGTCCGCTTCGTATGGAAATCTAAGCATCGGAATTTGAATGTGTGTTTCTTTTCCGGAGACAAAAGAAATACCTAACGTAGAGATAGGCTAGTTTAACGCTGATTAGCATTTTAATCTAGTTTATCTACCTAAAGTGAAACGCAAACAAACTGTTCAAAAAGGCGTGGTGGTAGTACTTCCCCGGACGAGCCCTCCACAAAGAGCTCTACTACTCTTAAAAGTGTATCATTGACTCTCGTTCATCTTTACATGAATTTTTCTCGTTTTATGTAGGAGGTATAACACAGAACATAATAAACCGAAATGACGGATGCGCAGGCATGACCTGGCGACTGGACCGTAACGCCTGTTGTGTCCTCGCCAACAATGCCTTTTGCTATCCTACTGATTGAATAGTCGATATTGTGAACTATATACCTACTTACCTTAGCCACCCTACATTCTCCAAAATCTTTTAGTGCTAGACTAAAGATAAAACTGCAAAATGCACTAGAGCAAATACCACCAAATACGCTACGCGCCCCACAAGAAGAAAACGTACTTCATCCTGAGGGATTATTTACAGTTAATTCTCAATCCGTATGAATATCACAGATACACATTTAATACTTATCAGCTCGCAAAGAGGGATCAATCGGGCGGAGCCTCGCGTCGGCGTCAACAAAGTCATTCTAAAAGACCCAGTTAAATAACTATTACAGTGCTTTTAAAACAATAGTTGTTATGCTTTCGATGCGTAATAAATAATACATAAATGATCATTATTGAGCGGCGTCATTGTGGCGGGTGAGCGGCGCGAAACGGCACTCACCAAACAATGAACGTTTCACGCGTTCCGCTCTTCCTGCCGAGCTTTATGGGGCCATCTGATTTCATGGTGTCATCGCCGTCCACTGCTCGACCATACCAACTCATATCAAAGCATAAGGGTATCCATCCAGGTAGGTAGGTACCTAATTTATTAACCTACAGTTCTACGAGTATTATTACTTTGTGGTATAGGCATAGGCTGAGGGCATAGGTAACTCCGCCATACTCATTTCTCAAACCTCGTTCAGTAAAGAGGATTTGAATTTGAAAATTACAATAGGAACCCGGCAGTATCCGAAAGAGGAAATGATCTCTAAAAGGTATCCGTTTTACTTTTTACTAGCTGAGCATCCGAGTTCCTTGTTACAGTAATTCTGGTGTTTAAAATTCGTGACTAAATAGTGAGAGAGCTATGATTTTCTGGGTGATATTGAAAGCGTTGTTAATTTATCAGCGTGCTAAGTTTTAAACTTTTGGCATCTAGGTAGTACGTGTTCTAGAACAGCATAATGTGGCGGAAAATCATGCATTTTTGAATCATCATTGTGTTTCTGTACAGTTTTTGAAAAACTGCTTGTTATGAAAATCAAATAAGTAAATAAACAGGGTGTTCGGCAAAACGTGTATCATACGGTAGGTATGTATTGTGGGGGCAGATAAGACCATTTGACCATTTTTTTTTAATGAAGAGTTTTCCGAAATCTTTTGTGCTCATCATATTTTTGTATAGACCCTAATATATTTTATTTGTATCTGTAATGTAAGTAGGTAGGTACCTACCTTAACCTTTGTGTGTTTTTATTATACTGATATGTTAGTTAGATTATTATTATGATTCTTTTTTAATTTTGTAAGGCATACTTCAGAAGTGGTCCCATATAAATTTTATTGAAATTGATTGAGCGCTTTATGAAAAAATCAATAAATTTAAAGTAGGTTAGCATGAGTCATAACAAGTCAAGTTTTATTGCTGCTGTGCTATAGTAGAGCAGATTTTACGGATTAATTGGATGTAAGTAGATTCAATGTATTGGTTCTTTAGGAGTCAAAAATGGATAGGTGTCTGATACTGTCGAATACTTTTTTATCTACATCTACACTAATATTATAAAGAGGAAAGATTTGTATTTTTGTATGTAACGAATATGCTCAAAAACTATTGGTCCGATTTCAAAGATTTCACCGTTAGAATGCTACATTATCCCTGAGTAACATAGGCTACATTTATTACAAGATAAAATTAGGGATCTTTTCTAAAACTTCAATAATGTAACCCAAGGTGTAAATAAATTGGCCATAATTTGGCTTTCATCGAATGCGCTGCGAAAACTATTGTCGATAGAACACAAAAATGTTCTACAGTATTAAAGAACACATCAATATCTACAGAAAACTCAGCGATACCATATGTCTAACTATCGTAGTTATGTTACTATAACTTCTTTTTTACATATTAAAAGTTGATAGAAATGCCGACCGAAATCAAACCATGTTATCCATACCTTTATATTAATCCTTATCCAAATAAATCATTTCATATTCAAGGCTGTTTCAATACCTCTAGATTACTTCTTGAATTTATCAAATCGGACATTCCATTTCATTCAAAAGATATTACGAACTTTTAAATTTTCTACCGCGAACGCGGTAGCGGGCCACGGGGCGCGTTTTCACTGACTCAGTGAGAAGGCGTGCAAATGTATGAAAGAAGTAGACGCGAGACTCTAACTAAGTTTAGTCTAAGTTTATCCTAAAATGTTCAAAAAATGTATATCCACCCATGCGAAGCTGGGACAGGCCGCTAGTAATCTATAAAGGCAATTCAAGGTTCTCCTGATATTTTTATATCATGATTAGGTATTTTATATCATTGTGGCAGTAAGTTAAGATTTTACTTTCAATACGTTGTTTATACCAAGAAGTTACCTACTAGCTACTGTTCCAACCTAAATACTAACTTACTGGGAGGCTGATACTAAATTGCTCGAAAGAAAAATCGCTCTCTTATTTTATTAATTATCTTTCAAGTCCCATAATAAGGCAGATGATAAGACTACATATTGCGTTTGCATTGAGGTAAGTAGGTTAACTACCAATGAAACTAAAACTCAGATGAACTGATATTATTAGCGACTCATCGATAAACCACAGAAAACAGGTTAAAATTACCAAGCAATAGGTTGGTATTCGATTTTGACACGTGCGTGTAAAATTGGTTTTTACTGAATTCAATTAAAATTGACCTACTGGGGACGACGCGTACAGAAAGAACAAAACAGCTCAAGAGGACAAGTTTGTCTCAATACAATAGACAGTGGCTATGGAATTTAGTTGAAGAACTGGTTGAACACTCAACGGTATGTACCTACGAGCGAGCACAGCATCAAATTGTAATATAGTACTTACAGACATCCCTATAAAAAGATTACGTTTATGCAACTTTTTAGTTATTCCAATCATATCTTTGTTGTACATTAGCGTAGTGCCTGGAGCGCGTTCATGTCTTTTTCATTGACTATACCCACCTATGTTACGCTGCAGCTGAAGCCACTCGACGATTTTCAATAAACTGTAAATATTTTAAAACTATAAATTAAAATTTCTTCGTCCATCATTAATGTCCAAGTGTGAGTCAGTCGAAAATTGAATGAGCTAATATCCAATTTTCTGTTCATGCTGTCATTTCGACGAGCGAAAAAAGTGTTTGCTATACTTATAAGCATACGAATGCATAACTTGTTCGCAAACCTAGGTAGGTACTAGGTAGGTACTCTCGCTTTATTACGAGTATATTACAAATTCTGTTAGTTAATCATGGCTTCATGCCAGCCACCGAGAATAGCTACGGGTAACGGCCACGTCAATGGCTAATAAAATGGATAACCGTTCATGGTTACAATTACAACTGCTAGGCTCCAAGCGGTTAACGTTCCTGAGATCGGGTGGTTTGGTTTTAGAACACTTGCGCCCCGAGGCCCGAGGCCCTGTGGTGGCTAGCCACAACCGTCTCCGCGCAATGTGAAGATCTCAGTCGGAGCGAACAAGGAGCCACTTAAATAACAGCATGACACCTATAATAAAGACAAAAAAGGTATCTAAGCGCCTATTTCGGAATTTGCATTTCGTGTGGGCACTCGTGTCGGTCGGATCTTCTGTATTCTGTGGCCGGATCCTTAAATAGAAATGGCACGGACTTTTATGGATAGCTGTTATTGAGGTTCTAACGCTGCACGATTCGAGATGCCAGTAACATGTAGCCCGTGTAGGTAGTCGATAGGGTGAAAGAATTTGATCTCTGCGAAGCCGGCCGTTGACCTTCGGTAGTCAGGCAGGACTCCAGCTAGCGACCTACTTCGTTCGGCACCGTGTTATATGACACCCACTAGATTTATGTTAGAAGCATCCGTGTAGATAGATACCGACCTACAACGGTTTCTGCTATAAATAAATTCAAATTTGCACATAAGTAACTTACCTATAAGTTACATACGATAGTCCTTACATTTTGAAGAATGTATGTGAGCGAAGCACGCGAAGAACTCCTAAACAACTTTGACGAATCGGCGGCGTTAGAATAATGTTTGTAAGCCTATGCTATGTATGTTTGTTAACGAGCATTACAGTAGGTAATTGTCGAACCGTTATATATAACCCTCCGTCTGCATGTGGTGGTTTTATTGGTTGTAGGTTATCATTTATTTTTTATGATTTATTTTATAAATTAAGTTAAGAGTTTTTTTAAACGAAGCAGTTTCAAAGAGAGAGTTAAATTTTAGAAGCTAGAGTTGAGCTAGTCTAATTTAATTATTATCTTCGAGCGTTTGAATATACATACCTACCTACATTAATTATTAGCCTTTTTATTACTAGGTTTGATTGTAAATGCACTTAACTATGGTGCTAGCTCTGCCTGCTAACATCGAATGCAATGCAAGTACCTATTTACTTGAGAAAACAATCGATCATTCAGTCAGAGCACGAGTCCTCTGTCCAATATCGCGGCTTTGATGGACAACTAAGATAATCAGTAGAAAATAATTATCTGCTTATTATTGCGACGTTTCAACTCAAACTCGTTCAGTGAAAGTCCACACTCGCACCGCACGTGTGCCAGTTAGAGCACTGCACAAAAAACAAGTGTTTTGACGCGACATTTCACTCATTAGCTCATTCATGTTATGCGCTATCATCTATTACAAGTAGATACCTATCTCGCTTTCGTGAAGCTTCTCACTATGCGGTTATGAGCTTTTTCTTCAAAGTGTCTCAGCGCTAGAGCCCCGGTGGTCTATTGAGAGTAACCCCACCGTCTGATCGCAAGAATGCGGGTTCGTACCCGTACACATTTTTCTCTTCGAAAAATGTGCGCAATGCTAGTAGTGCTCTCAATCAATGAAAGAAAAAAAATCGTACATCAATAGTTTAGTATTCTAGCAGCGGTGACGGGCTTGCAACCTCCCCTTATGGAGTACTAACTAGTAAATGTCGGTATAGGTATGCTAAATCATATTTAGACTTAATAACCACCATCCACCACCTTGATTACCATCTTGGACATCTTCAAATAAATTTGAGGTACTAAATTTGGTACCTATTTGAGTTGAGCAGCAGCATGTCTTGGTCTCGACTCTAGACAATATGGTAGTTACTGCAGCCACCAAGCGGCCTGCCATAAGCGTGGTGACTACGTACGGTAAAATCCCCAAATATGGGGGAGGCCTTTATCTAGCAGTGTGGACTTATTTAGGCTGATGATGATGAAGCACGCACAAAACAACTCTATTCTATTAGGTACCTATGTAGCGGTAACGATCTCCGCTTACCCAGGTATATTTATATAAAGCCACAGAAAAGCTAGGTCTCCTATGCGGCTGAGAGATTATTAGAGCGGTTCGCCGGTTGCCTCTAGCCGGGTCGGGGTTGGCTTGTCTACCGTTAGCATGCTAATGTCGACCGCGAAATGATGTAATGAGTCGCTACTGCTTAAAAATGATGTCACGTTTTTCTGGAGGAAGAGAATCACTTTATAGTCTTGCCTCTATCAACTAAACTATTATCTGACTATCCAACTCAATGAATGATAGAAGAGATTGCAAAGATCGGCCCATAAGAGAGTAGTTGTTGATGTTGAGTATCTTAGTAACGACGTTGCAAATAACATCTGGTTTTTGTTGTAGTTTGCGCTGGACACGGGTAATCTATTTTATCACGGCGTAAGTGAGGGAACATTACTCGAGCTCAACAAGCCAGTGATCTTGAGGCCTTAGGGCAAATTACCCTTGTTTTATGTTCACGGCGACCGAGTTCCGACATTGTCGCATACTTACAAAAATGCAGAACGAGCAGGTACAGCTCTATAGACACACTTAACCCCAACGGTATATGAGTCAAAGAAGTAGATTCGTTACGAGTCTTTAGGTATTGTCCACGACCCAGATACGCTTGGGTCTATTCGGTAACGATCAATCGAATCGATTCGTATCATGTAAATAATGAGAATAATGAAGATTACCGATAACGGGGAGGACATCTTCTTTTAGTTATGGCTCTGGAGGACTACATCAATGGTTGTACTGTAATACCATGGCAGAACCGATTGTTCGTGCAGTTAATTTGTGCGGTTATCTCGATAAGCTGGTAGATGGCGTGATAAGCTCGCTGATGGGCTCGTGTGCCGGCGTCTACGATCTGTGACACAGATAACATTTAGATGAACGTTTCCCGTCAGCATTGAATACGTCACGGTACCCAGTGCAGTAGGACCTGCGCAAGATACGATCTTTGTTAGTTAAACCTCTGTTAGTTGAGTTAATTAGCATAACTTCCATGGACTTCCTGGGTCTAGCCTGGTGCTTGAAAATCCTGACCCTTATGTAGGAAAGACAAGGGTGGGTTAGGTACCTACATATAACGGCAGCCATCGTTTTTTTTCCACTATGTTTTTTAGACATAAACTTACTTCAATAAATATTTCAGTTAAAATTTGGTTACCATACTAAGTAAGTAAGTGGTAGACAAAAACAAGTCCAAACACAATGTTTGAACTTGCCTCTGACTCAGGGGCGTAGCTACCGCCCCGTATCGTTATTACATTGTAATACAATACAATCTTCCTTGTTCTTTTGATTATTTATTGGTAAATTAGTTTGATTTGTGAAAAGAATGAGTGAAACGAAAACTGATAAAAAATCACCTGAGGACTTTGATGGGGCAGGAACGGTTATCAGACTTGTCACTATTGTCTATGTAGGCAGAAATTTTAGAAAAACTGAAATCGTCTTCAGCTATACTAGGTATTATGATTTACCGCCGGCGCCGGCGCCGGTTTCTCAAAGCTCGATCAAAACTAATCGGATGTCACTCGCCATTTCAGCTATTACATCTAATAAGATAGAGATAGCAAGCGACTTGACATCCGATTAGTTTTGATCGGGCTTTCAGAAACCGGCGGTAAATAAATCAATTTGCCGAAAAAAAGGCAAGAAAGTGAGAAAGAAAGTGTAAGATAGTGTAGTGTATTTAATTTGAATTGTTTGGCTAGCTCAATTTCTTGGAGGAAGCGATAACTTATAATCAATAATTATTTAGTGGTTTTTAAACTCTCGCGATCATAACACATATTTAAAAGTATTACACGGGTATTTATCGCGTTTACCTTTATTATTTTCCCGACGTTACGGCTGTTGCAATAGCCGTGGTCGCAGGCAGTCTACCCGCGACCACGAAACGAAAAGTCGGGAAAATAATAAAGGCAAACGCGATAAATACCCGTGTAATACTTTTAAATAAACTAGTAGTTCGCCCCGAACTGAGATCTCGTGATGCGACCCGAGGAACGCACCAAAACTTTGAGTAGGTGGTAGTCAGAGGCAAGTCCAAACATTAGGTTTGGACTTTTTTCTGACTACCCCCTACTAACTTGATACGGTAACCAAATTTCAACTCTATTGGCCTATTTATTGAAGAGTTCCGTTGAACAGACCTTGGCTCCATCATCAGACCTGGTCGTTGTCACCATTTTATGAGAACTGAGTACCTCCTTAATTTATTTCAAGAAAAAAAATAAGAAAAAGCAAAGGAACTTTTTTGTTGAATCTCAAAAACCGAGCGTCCCCGAAAAAAAGGAAAAATTGTTTTGGAATGTCCAAACAAAGCCTTTTCATATTACATGTAACTTGATTTTTTATTGTCACTTTTTTTATTTTTGCCCCCTTAAAAAACCCCATATCTTAATAGCCCTTCATCCGATTTTACTCATATACTTTCCAGTAAATTTCTCAAGTACAAGCTATCGACTTATCAAATTTCATGCAGATCCAATCAACGGTTCGAAAGTTATGCCCAGACAAACATACATAAAATGCCAAATCGCTCAAGTTAAAACTAATATCTTTGTTCGCTTCGCTCACTCGATCAATTAAATTTAAGTATGCATTGATTGATCTGCAATAAATGAATAATAATAATTGTTATTATATAAACTGTCTGGTTCCCATATTACCTACCTACAAGCTTTGGCTTAGTTTAGGGCTCGATACGATAGTGCTGTGTGGAAAGTCCACCAATATTTATTTATTATTGATCGAGTGAGCGAAGCGAATGAAGATCTTAGTTTCAACTTGGGCGATTTGGCATTTTATGTATGTATGTATGTATGTATGTATGTAATTATGTATGTATGTATGTATATCCGAACTGAGATTTCGTGATGCGACCCGACGCGACGAACGCATCAAAACTTTGAGTACGTAGCAGTCAGAGGCAAGTCCAAACATTATATTTGGACTTTTTTCTGACTACCGCCTACTAACTTGGTATGGTTACCAAGTTTCAACTCTATTGGCCTATTTATTGAAGAGTTCCGTTGAACAGACCTTGGCTCCATCATCAGACCTGGTCGTCGTCACCATTTTATGAGAACTGAGTACCTCCTTAATTTATTTCAAGAAAAAAAAATAAGAAAAAGCAAAGTAACTGGCCGACCAGTAGAAAAACCTTGATGTCAACGAAACTCTTAGAGATGGGAGCTCTTGGATCGCTGGTTATCTTAATTTAACTTTTATTATTTTATCTCAAAAACCGAGCGTCACAAAAAAAAAGTAAAAATTGTTTTGGGATGTCCAAACAAAGCCCTTTCATATGACATGTAACTTGATTTTTTTATGTAACTTTTTTTATTTTTGCCCCCTTAAAAAACCCCATATCTCAGAAACCCTTCATCCGATTTTACTCATATACTTACCAGTAAATTTCTCAAGTACAAGCTATCGATATATCAAATTTCATGCAGATCGGATCAACGGTTCTAAAGTTATCGCCAGACAAACATACATACATACATACATACATACATAAAATGCCAAATCGCCCAAGTTGAAACTAAGATCTTCGTTCGCTTCGCTCACTCGATCAATAATTATTTATTTTAATTAAATGCAAGCATTTTTGTTTCTTTTGTGAGAAATCTCTAACCTTCATACCTAACTAATTTTGATACAGGGCCCCCAAGGCACGCTACGCCACTGCTCTGACTACCACATACCTTCATTTTCGAACACTTTGATCCGATCTGCACGAAACTTGATAGGTCGATAGATTGTACCTACTTGAGAAATTTATATGGGTAAGTATATGAATTTAATCGGACAAGGGGTTATTAAGATATGGGGTTTTCAAAGGGAGCAAAAACAATTATTGTAGGTAACACAAATATACCAAGTGAGGTGTCATATGAAAGGGTTTGGTTTGTACATCCCAATACCATTTTTATTTTTATTCTAGGACTTATGTATGATTTTTGAGATACAATTAGTTACCCCAAGTAGGTAAGGGGGTAGTCAGAGGCTAAATATCGTGTTTGGTATCAATTTCTTATATTTTATTTAACTAGTGGTTCAGGCCGAACCACTAGTTTAATAAAATATAAGATAAATATTCAATACCAAGCAAAAAAAAATCGCCCTGAAAACTATGAAAATAAAATAAACTCTCCATAAATATGAATGTCTGTATTAATCTGTCTTAAAATAGTGTAGGCAGTTTATAGAGCAATTACCCCATGAATATAGTGTACCTGCTGTCGTGTTCCGTGAAGAAAAATTACTGAGAGAAGTCACGTAATCTTTGGAGCTGATATGGTTTACGGTGCCGTTAGGACTATAGCTTCTATGGGAAAAGTGTGAAACGCCCGGCGATAATTTGCGGTGAACATTCTATGTGACATGCTCGGTCACGGAGCTTGGTTTAACGTAAGGATACTGTCGGATACCTAGCGGTAGACTATAAGTCAAAGTCAAAGTCAATAGGTATTTATTCAATAAAATCACAAGGATCACTTTGAAACGTCTTAAAGCTAGGTGACTCTAGGTGCCAGTTCCACGCGACCAAAGCCTAGAAGAACAGGCAACAAACTTACGGCTTGGTTCCTACCGTTCTTTTGTATGATCCTTTTACAATGTAATATAATATATTATTGAAGTTAAGTGAGGCGTAGGCATACAGAAAAAGGTAAACATAATCAAATTTATAAGACAGCACACGCTACGCTTCAAACTAATAATACCTAATGCATAAAATTAAATACAATCTATTAAATCAGAGGAAAATAAAACACACAATAGTAGGTACAGTACAGACATTGCAGACATGTTAGCTGCCGATGGGCAGAGCGACCGGGACATCGGGCCACGCACTTTTATCATCAATATAGCTATCTAAAGTATAATAAGCTTTACTTATTAGATTATTCTTAATGTATGCTTTAAATTTTCTAATAGGAAGCCCAGTGGCACTTTCTGGAAGTTTATTATAGAAGCGTATACCGTTCCCCATAAACGAGCCATTTACCTTTTGGAGTCGAAATTTAGGAATACATAATTTGTTTTTATTTCTAGTGTTAACGTTATGTGCATCACTCTTTTTCTTAAAGCTATCTATGTGTTTATGAGTGTATAATAGATTTTCATAAATATACTGTGAAATTACTGTGAGAATATTAATTTCTTTAAATCGCTCCCTCAATGATTCGCGTGGTTTCATTTTATAAATGGCACGTATCGCCCGTTTTTGAAGTACAAATATACTTTGTACATCAGCAGCTTTCCCCCAGAGCAAAATACCATAAGACATTACACTATGGAAGTAGCTAAAATATACTAGCCTAGCTGTAGCTTCATCTGTAAGCCATCTTATTGTGCGAACTGCGTATGCAGCCGAACTCAGTCTACCAGCAAGTGATTTGATATGTGGACCCCACTGCAATTTTGCATCAATATTAAGTCCTAAAAAAATAGTAGAATTGACAAGGGTAAGTGATTCTCCATTTAATTCAATATTGGTTGGACGCTGAACCACATTTGGCAAAGTAAATTTAATGCATTTCGTTTTCCCGGCATTGAGCAAAAGATTATTAACAGTAAACCAGTTAAGTACTTGCGACAGAGATGCATTAACGTCATCGAAATTAGTCTTCAATCTGTCGACTTTAAATATTAAAGAGGTATCGTCAGCAAATAGAACTATTTCACATAAATCCTTTACAAAAGGTGGAAGGTCATTTACATATACTAGAAATAAAAAGGGACCCAATATGGAACCTTGAGGTACCCCTATATCAATAACCGACCCAGACGACCTCTCACCGCCAACATCAACTTTTTGCACTCTATTGGTTAAATATGACTGTAAAAGACCAATTGCCTTGTTTATGATGCCGTAATGTTTAAGTTTAGATATTAAGGTGGCATGACTTACACAGTCAAAAGCTTTGGACAGATCGCAGAATACCCCGATCGCATCTTGTGAGTGTTCCCAAGCATCATAAATGTGCTTCAGGAGCGTCGAACCGGCATCTGTCGTTGATCGACCTTTAGTAAATCCAAATTGATGACTATGAAGTATGCCGTTGACGTTGAAATGTGATAATAACTGAGTAAGAACAATTTTTTCATAAATTTTACTTAACGAAGGCAGTACCGAAATAGGCCTGTAGTTCGCAGGATCTTGTTCATTTCCATATAGAATCTTATGCCAAGATTACAAAATTTATAACTAGTGGTTCGCCCCAAACTGGGACCTGGGATGTGCTGAACGCTCTGAACGCTCCTAAATTTAAAGTAGGTGGTATTCAGAGGCAAGTCCAAACATTATATTTGGACTTGCTTCTGACTATCGCCTACTAACTTGGTATGGCAACCAAGTTTCAACTCTAGTTGCCTATTTATTGAAGAGTTGCGTTGAACAGACCTCTGATCCATCATCAGACCAGGTCGCTAACATCATTTAATGAGAACTAAGAACCTTCTTAATTTATAACAAAAAAAAATAAAAAGCAAAGGACTGACCTACCAGTAGAAAAACCTTGATGTCAACGAAACTCTTAGAGATGGGAGCTCTTGGATCGCTGCTGGTTATCTCAATTTAACTTTGACTTACTTGTAACTAGAATTTATTATGTAACTTTTTTTATTTTGGCCCCCTTAAAAAAACCCCATATCTTAAAAACCCTTCATCCGATTTTACTCATATACCAGTAAATTTCTCAAGTACAAGCTATCGACTTATTAAATTTCATGTAGATCGAATCAACGGTTCGAAAGTTATGGCGTGACAAACATACATACATACAAAGAATGCCAAATCGCCCAAGTTGATTGTAAGTTTTTCGTTCGCTTCGCTCAATCAATAAGTAGGTACTTGAGAAATCAAACCGATATAATAGGAACAGGAAGGAATGAAGCTAAAATGCTTCGGAAAACTGTGATAGTAGGTATAGGTACATTCAGATAATATTGATAGAGACGATAATATTTAAATTTTTAAAAGAAAAAACGAAAGCCTTATATGTATCTCCACAGAACACTTTTTCAGTATTCCGTTCTCAGTGCCAAATATCGTCTGAATCGTAGTATTAGTTTATGATGATGATGAGACATAGGTACCTACACACTTTCATATTTATAAATTGTTATGGATTTGTAGGATACGGTAGCATTTGTCGCTAAAAAAGTATGTCGCTAAAAAGCAATCAAGCATCATTTTTCGTGTGAATGTAAAGGAATCTTGCTCAGAAAAACGTTTGCAAAAACATATTACTTTTATGGTGCATCACCTAAATTGAATGAGATAAAAATACTTTCAGTAACGGAGAATTTACAAATTTCCAATTAAAATGAAGCCAATGTAGGTAGTAGGTACACGCAAACTTAGGTACATTTTTCGACAGAAATGTTGGAATTTTAAGCTGCATGGCATTGCAACCGTTAGGTCTCCGATGTTAGGTATTCATGTAGGCTCTGCTCTGCTTTGCAAATTTACCATGGTCATTGTTTTGTTGTAAGTAAATGCTTTATATCCTTTCGCATAGTGGCATCGGCCACGTTATTGAGACAGCTTCAGTCATGGAAAGATACTGGTAAAATAATCGGCCTATGTGCGTCTATAATGCAAACTATCTCGGTGCTAAATTTCATCTTGATCGGTTCAGTGGCTTAGCCACATTGAGTAACAAACCGAGTGACACAAAATATATTTTTTGTTGTATTTGAGTGATTTTATATCTTCAAAAATGTTAAAACAAGCGAGCGGGAGGTTGCCAGCGTTGTCAGCGTCTTAAACGCCCTCGTCTCATCGCTCTTAGTTTTAGAACTAAAACTTAAATCAGTAGCACATTTTGTGTTAAAATAAGTAACCAAAAAGTAATAAGTTTTCCGTTATTCCTTCCATGTGTGTTCATCCCATTCGCCTATTTTTCACGAACAAGTCGAAAACGCAAATACACGAGCAACTGAAAACGCGAATACCGAAGCGATGTGAAGTGCCGCCACGATAAAACTTAAAACTTTTGTAAATTTTACTTATGAACGTGGAATACA
The DNA here is from genome assembly GCA_932294275.1 of Chloroclysta siterata. Classification (NCBI taxonomy): domain Eukaryota; kingdom Metazoa; phylum Arthropoda; class Insecta; order Lepidoptera; family Geometridae; genus Chloroclysta; species Chloroclysta siterata. The sequence continues at coordinate 12,333,070 of OW028600.1, read as the reverse complement.
ATAAAACTCCCAGGCACATTGTTTTTTAGCCTATGTGACAAATAAAAAAAATGTTAGAAGGTATTATATTCTATAGGTCTAATATACAAATACCTACCTACCTGCTATAAATTTTTGAAACTCATAACAATGCTTACCTTCGTTTGCATCAATTTCAGCGACCGGTGATACGGATGTAATTCGGAAAATGAGTCCAATCACAAACAAATTTGCTCGGAAAATCATTTTGATTGCTTTTCAATTCACATTTGTTTTATAATTTTATATGAACCGAGTGAGATTTTTACTGCACACTAAATATTTTTTTGGAGCAAAAAAAGTTTTTTTTTAATTTTGTTTTTCTTTTGAAGTAAATAGTTTCGTAACGTTACGATTCACAAAATCACCGGACAGACATGCACACGCGCAGCGGCGTTCAACTCTGAACTAACCGCGCTTTACCTCGCGAGTCGCGGCAGCAGTGAGCATCGCGCACCACCAGCAATAAATAACAGCAACCAAAGCCAGATCTGCAATAACGACTGTACCTACTTACTTGAAAGAATCACAGACTAATGTAGATAATATTAAGTATATGAATATTATCAAACAAAATAAAAATTGAAGAACTACATGGATAATATTCACCTAGGTATATTATCCATGTAGTTCTTCAATAAGCAGATGGCCCTCCTGATAATTTCTTATAGGTACCTACTTACAATCTTGTTACATGATTCTGTCTTTTGTGCTCTTGGTTTTAAACAAAAAAAATTAATAACAAAAAGTGTTTTTAAGGGTCCGCAACGCGCTTTCGATTCCATTGGTATTTCAGACGTCCCTAGATACGTTTACCGCTTTTCATCGGGTGGACCGTAAACTTGTTTGCCTACTTTGTAGCTCAGACAAAATAATATTTTGTCTGAGCTTTGTAGTAAAATAATTACAATAACAAATGAGATGGTAAAATCAGTCTAAGTTATTTCGTTAAGTATAGTGTTTATTTGCAAGTAGGTAGGTAGGTAGGTAAGTACCTAATATCAATACATTTGAAAAATATTATTTACGGTCAATAATAAGAATAAAATGAAAAATTGCGTTTGTATGTTTTTTGAATATGGCCAAAGAAAAATTATGCTTACTTCAACTATCAAGCAGTACCTACCTAGTAGGTATACATATAATAGCCTATAATACGATGCGTATTCGTGCGTAGCCCTATGGAACAATTGTAGAGGTTTTGAATATGTTCCTAAACAGTTGGCCACCACTCTGCTTATAACCTAATCGTTCTTAAGTTAGGTTGCATCTTCACATTCTTCCTAATCCTTGTCAAGGATAGGTACAATTCGTTACTTCGCCTGCGTCCTAAGTATTTACAAACAAAGGAAAACGGGAGACGCCGATTTATTCACGCATGCGCTTTGTGGCTGGCTGTGCAATAACCAGAATATCTGTCCCAGCCAGTGACTAGTGACTTGCTGCTCTCTAGTTGGAGCACGTCAATATAGTTGCAAAAAATATGTGAATTCCCGTCATTAACATCATCAAAATGGGGAACCAATTCAAGAATGTCGCGGTGATAGCCTGCCTAAAGACACTGCTCTTCATATTCAACATCGTGTTTTGGGTATGAGTTTGCTGTATCTAAGATATTGCGTTAAAACTAGAGCCATACTAGGCTCAACAGATGTTTTTTATATAAAGATCTTCCTTCCACTTCTTGTACAGCTGCGACTTTAATTTTCATCTTATTTTCAGAAGCTGGACATCGACAAAAAAACTATTATGTACTTACCTAAACAATTTTTACCCCAGACGGAAATAGGAAATCGAGTTTATTTTTATTTCAATGGACGATCTAGTAAAATCTTTTCAGCAGATTGTTGACCATCAGCTCTTTATGAATTGATGACAGAGTCGTGGTGAAGTAATTATATAATAATGTTATTTATTTTTTGTAAAATTAGCTTGTAGGTAGGTACCTACTCGTATTAACTCAGCTCTTTCCATTGCAGCTCACTGGGCTTTTGCTGCTGCTTGTCGGGCTGTGGGCAGAGCTGGACCTTTACAAGTACCTGGAGCTTTCCCCCGAGTTCTCGGGAACGGCTCCTCATGTGATCATTGGCATAGCTGGCCTCATCATCCTGATCAGTTCTATTGCGTTCTCCTGCATTATTAAGGGACAACCGGTGCTGCTCTATATTGTGAGTCATGTTTTGAGTAGTCCTGACTAAATAAGTATTGTGTAGTAGGTAAGAAGGTACCTATGTAAGCGGCCCTGTTTTGTGCAAGCTCTTGGGCACACGCTGATACGCGGAAGTATCTTTGGCATCAGCACCCTTCGGACTCCGGGCCCTGCGCCGCACCACTTAGCCCTGAATTCTCTAACGCAGCGTTTCAATTTGTTGGGTTGGCGACCATAAGAGATCAATCACGAAAATTGTATGAACAAGTATTTTATTTGTACAATCTGTGTTGTATCTATGCGCTATGATAAAAACTGCCAGAGCGGAGCCATCGGCTCCGCTCTGGATTCAAAGAAACACTCTTGCCTTTATAATAGTGGTTTGCTCCCTTGGTAAACAATCTACTATTTTGTACTGTGTTTTAAATTGTGTAAACGTGCTTCAGTACGGTGGATTCCTAGCGTGCATCTTCGTGATGGACGCGGGAGTGGGCGCGTCAGTGGCATGTTACCGGGGCACCTTCGCTAAGGGCCTGCACGACGGCCTCAAGCAAACTATCGAGACCTACAACCCGAGGAAAGCAAACTTCGACTTCGCACAAACTACTGTAAGATCCTCCCTTTTATATTTATGAATCTTTTATACTTTATTGTACAAAAATTAGAGTAGGTACAATAAGTAGGCTTCAAGCTAATTTAACTAAAACTAGTAGTTCGCCCCGAACTGAGATCTCGTGATGCGACCCGACGAACGCACCAAAACTTTGAGTAGGTGGTAGTCAAAGGCAAGTCCAAACATTATGTTTGGACTTTTTTCTGACTACCGCCTACTAACTTGGTACGGTAATCAAGTTTCAACTCTATTGGCCTATTTATTGAAGAGTTCCGTTGAACAGACCTTGGCTCCATCATCAGACCTGGTCGTTGTCACCATTTTATGAGAACTGAGTGCCTCCTTAATTTATTTCAAGAAAAAAAAAATAAGAAAAAGCAAAGTAACTGGCCGACCAGTAGAAAAACCTTGATGCCAACGAAACTCTTAGAGATGGGAGCTCTTGGGTCGCTGGTTATCTTAATTTAACTTTTTTGTTGTATCTCAAAAACCGAGCGTCCCAGAAAAAAAGTATAAATTGTTTTGGAATGTCCAAACAAAGCCCTTTCGTATGACTGTAACTTGATTTTTTTAAGTCACTTTTTTTATTTTTTCCCCCTTAAAAAACCCCATATCTTAAAAACCCTTCATCCGATTTTACTCATATACTTACCAGTAGATTTCTCAAGTACAAGCTGTCGTCTTATCAAATTTCATGCAGATCGAATCAACGGTTCGAAAGTTATGGCCAGACAAACATACATACATACATACATAAAATGCCAAATCGCCCAAGTTGAAACTAGAATCTTCGTTCGCTTCGCTCACTCGATCAAAAAAACCTGTCTAAAATGTATGAAACAGCTGTTTTGTGCCTTATTAAAAAGTTATTCTTATTGATGGGTACTTTATCCCTATGAAGTTTTTAAACACAAGTATTGGAACACCTTGTATTTATACATATACAATACAACGTACCTATACATACATGTATATATACAAACTTGCATCGTTGTGCCATTCCAGCTGTCATGCTGCGGCGTATCTAACTACACGGACTGGATCCGCCTGTCGCCGCAGCACGTGGTACCCATCTCCTGCTGCATCGACCCTAACGAATGCGTCACAGCTAACTACAGCCACGTCTTCCAGCAAGTGAGTTCTCAATTAAATCAAACTAGTAATTCGCCCCAAACTGTTAATCACATCGCTATTCGGTGATCATGTTTGTATTCGTCTTGATCGTTTAAACTAGGCAACTACCTATAGGCGAATAAGGTCGTCACATCGACCATTCGTGCCATCATTCGTGTTCGCGTAGGTATTCGTCGCATTTTCCCGACTACAACCCTTTGTTCTTGACGGTCTTTTTAAAATCATAACAGATTCCAAGACAGCCTACTTACTGACTTCTCATTGTATGCGGTCTGACACGCGCTTGACGAACACTTATTTAAAAGGCAAAATGCAGACCATTTACAAATAAAGCAAAGTTCTTTATAAAATAAACGATCAATACATTTTTGTGTCACAGGGCTGCTATGAGGTGATTACCGAGTACCTAAGGAGCAATATGGACATACTGATCGGCTTTGCTATCGGAACAGCTCTACTGCCACTCTTGGGCACTATACTATCCTGCTCGCTGGCAAGCTACATCAAGAAATCGAAATATGACGCCATGAACTAACAACTTCAGATATTCATAATATGACAGCAACAAACCCCTAGCTATTGATTCGCCAAAAATATTGACTTGACAGTCTCAAGTAGCCCTAAGAATTATATCAATTATGTAAGGATGTACCTACTCAATTCGAATTCTCAATTTTCTTCCAATAAATTTGACTGATTATATGATTATATTCAAGTATTATTTACAAAGTAATGATGATTATAGTTGTCTTTAAACTAGTTATGCTGCTGTGTGTCAGCCAAGTAGATGTTATCAACATTTTTACTATTTATCTGTAGAAATATATTTAAACTTTAATGTTTAAACTGTTAATAAACTTAAAGCAAGTTTGTTTTGTTTTTGTTTCAAAAATAAGAATGCAACTTAATAACCACTGTCAATTTACTAAATTTATTTACAAATCACATCCCTCATTTCATGATAAAATTGTAACAAAGGTAACCATATTGAAGCTCTTGAGCTTTAACTGTTTAACAGGATCTGCTTGCATGCATAACCTGCTTTCAGTGATGATTTATTATAACTATGCTGACCAGACATCAGTTGTTTCATCAGTTCCTAGTCACTGTCTGAGCTGTTCTTATCTTCTTTCGTCTCGGCTGGAGTATCTTGCTTATAATGCCTATACTCTGGCTTCAGTTCCCACATGTTCTTATGTGGATTCTTCAGGTTATAATTACAGACTTCTTTTAAAATCTCTTTCAGGTATACTATTGGTTGTCTTGTTATCTTTTGTAAGTCTTTGATGTTATAGTACTGATGTTTTTCAAATGCAGCAAATAGAACATTGAGGACAGAATCCTTGTCATCACGGGCTTTCTTGCCTTCAGCCTTTTTCCTCTCTTGGTATTCAATGTTATGCTTGTGATCCGAAATTGGTTTAAAGTTTTGCACTATCCTGTCTAACTGCTGTACTTGTCGTTGAGGCATGGATGCCTTCCTGATTGATTCAGACTTCAGCTTATAGTATGTATTGTCAGCATAAGGCCTACATTCTAATTTCTGTACTATTCTTCCTTCCATGAACAGCTTTTCAGACTCTGGTACCACAGAATCTGTAGTTGTTGCTGAAACATGATAACACTTCATAACAGGTAGCTAACTCAATACAATAATAGTCTTTCAAAATTCCGAGAAAGGAAATTAGGCACTTGTTTGCCAAAATATTTAATTTAAATCCGTTAGTAAATAATGCTGTAAAAATACACTGTTACAGATAAAGTGTGATAAAAATAAAGTTACTTACGGACAACATGAGAAAATACTCCCAAAGACTGTCTTGTAACAGTGGACACGTCAAGACGATGTTCTTTTGGAATGGACTGCTCACCAGGGTCCTTCAGACATAGAACTGCTTCCGAGAGCGATAATTGCACCTGCGCTCTCTGTCCTGGCGCACGTGATATCTTTAATTTCCCCACTTCGATATTTCCGGATGCTTTTTCCCATTTATTTGCGATATACTTCGGTACCTTTACGAGCCACACTCCTCTACCAGTATTTGATAGGTCTAATTCACGGTCGATCTGAGGAACAGTCGGAGCTGGAGTTGGAGTGCTCATGGTAGGTAAAATTAGTCTGATCTTTTTATTTTTTCCAGACGAAGTGTAAAATCTAGTGCGTACCTACACCACACCACAAACTCTTTTTTTTCTTTTCTAATATTTTTTTTTCCCTCCTCTTTTCTCGCAGGCTATAGTTCTAGTCTTTGTCAGTAACATAACACCACAGAGTACTTTGTCATAACACCCCAGAAGAATATGTCGCTCGCTATCATCTTGTCATCTACATTTCAACAATTTTCTAGGAAATGCGGGTAAGAACCGAACTTTTGTTCTTTGTTCTGGCATCATCTTTGCGAGCAACTTCTCACGAGTCACGTAGTTTTGCCTCGAAAACCATCTTCTCGGTGGCTTTTCAGAGGCTTTTCGTTGGCCTTTAAGTTTAACTAGCTCACGGCGCGGCGGTGGTCTCTCAAGGTCTCTCAAGGTAGTAAGAGTTAGGTAGGTATACATGTTTTCTAATTTTTTTAAGTACCTATTTATATAAGATTATTATTGTTATTTGTCGGTAGATATTTTTATTTTATTAGAATTTTTGAGTTTATTTGTTTAGATTTTTTTTTTTTAGCTTTTTTTAAATTTTTTATAACTAGATCTCATGTGATTCATTTGTAATGTTTGTAAATACTTAGTTTAAATTAGTTACCTAGTCATAAAATAGAATAACGTATTGGAGAATGTGTTTTCTGTAATGTTATTTTATTATTATTAAATAAAGAATTTGAATTTGAAGGTTTTTTTTTTCTTATCAAATTTATTTGTCACACAGACAGCAATGACAGTTTTCTTTCTTCCGTCAGTCAATTTCAGTCAGTGTCAGGTTGTCAGTCACTCACTTCACTGTGGTCAGTCCAGTCAGTCAGAGTCAGCAAGCCAGTAGCTAGCATACATAGTTTCTCTCTATATTTCATTCATATTTCGCTAGGCAGCTTTTTGTAAATACCTATTATTGAAGAATTCCTTGGACTTGCTTTGCTAACGTTGATAATCCAATCCAACTAATTTCGTAGAGAGTTCTGTAAAAGTCATGTAGAAGGTTATACTATTTCATTAGTATATTGGTATACTAATAATGTTCGGCTACAGTAAAGAAGCAGTTAGAGTGAAAGTCAAGGTATGTATTTTATTTGTGAAGATAAACCGACTCCCAGATAGTCAGACTCCATGGGCCTAGGATTTTGCAGGGAAGGGAGGGACCCTTCTTTGCGAAAACCTAGGCTCTGCGTGAGGCGATGTTGGATTGACGAGTAGCATGAGACCACCTTTATCATTAATAATAAACCACCAACTAAAGGTCACAACTGAATAAAAATTATAAATACAATTGGTATGAATAAAATAAGTATGTATAGTTTGGGTGGTATCAAATCAACTGGGTGGGTGGCATCTTCAGGGTCCACAGGTAACACCTGAATTTTTTTTTATACATGACAATAAGCAGTGTTAAACAGACTGAGACCATCAACCATTAACTTGTTTTGAGATGTTATATGTTTTTTTCTGCCGCAGCAAGTATTGATGAAAAGAGATGTTGGGTTGATGAGAGGGTGAAAATATACGATAATAACTAGTAAATAAACTATCAAAACATGATGAAATGCTTTGTCTTGATAAAAAATTAAGACAATTATCCTATTTCCGCAGAACATGACTATACATATGCTCACTTACAGTATATTTAGTTTGACCTCAATTATTTACTTATAAAACAGCAAATATTTTGTGAAGAGAAAAAATAAACAAATTTTATTTTTTTTTACATTTAATTTAATGCAATTTTCTGCAAAAAGTTTAAAGACATTATTTTTTTTAAGAAACCAACTAAGTAATGAAAGGAAGAAAATAAAAATAAGCTAATTATTTAATAAGAATAAACAGCTCCAGGTTTTATGACAAAACAATGGTAATACATAGTGAAAAATAAATATAAAACTTATTTATTCATTTAAAATCATTGTACCTAACTGTATTTACTATGAAACAATTTTTCACTTTCCACTGGCATTTCTCATCGCTATTTGTGTTAACGTCTTATTTTCCCAAATATGATGATTTGAAGTGACTTTTCGTCTTTTTCAAACAACGGAATGCTCTCGTGTGGATGGTGTGTTCAAGTTATTCGGACTTCTACACAATAAAGCTGAATAAAGAGCAAAAGGCATATTTTGCATAAGGCAGCCAACTTCAATGGTTGCAAAATTCTTTTCTTTACAAAATTTCCACTTGGTTTTTTCAACAGTCAATGGTTGGCATAGTCGCCATACGCACAATAAATTTGTAATATTGGTATATGGTCTCATTTGTAAATTATACCTAAATGTCAAGTTTAAAACATGCTAGTTCAAAGCATGTCTCTGCAAAATTAAGAGTAAACTAAAAACAAAAATCTACAGTTGAACACTACTCAAATACCTACCTATGAGTTGGATGGGATTTCGGTCAGAGGGTACCTCCTACCTACTGACATAGTACAGTGTAAAAAATGGAGTGACATATTGAAAAAAGATATACCTAATCCTAGTAGTACATATATTTTAATTCACTATATTATACAAACTTTTACAGAAATGTGAAGGCAAACTTCAGCCAGAATGGAGAAAGTTCTCAGTTGACCCTCAAATAACGTCATTGGAGGTCCTACAGAGTATTTTGGTGAAAGCATTTGATATAAAGTCTGATTTCACACTGTGCTACCGAAGCACAGATGATTATGGACAAGAGATCCACCTGCCACTCCTCTCTGACTGGGATTTGGATGCTGCTTTTCTCAAGTAATTACTTATGTCGTTTTAGAAGTAACTTTCTTATGATCAAAGCTACGGTTTATTTGTGTTCACTAGGTAGCAAACTTCTTAAGTGTGAAATGAATCAGTCATGTGAAATTACTACTATCTATTGACATTATGACACACTTTCAGTAACTATTATTTTATTAATACTGAACCTGAATATGTTCTGTCACAGGGCTCATAATATAGCTCTGACACAAAAGTCAGAACCATGTGTCCAGTTGAAAGTGGACATGAGGCCATTTTCCGAGGCATCGGAAGACTGGGAGCCACCAAGTGTCGGTCAAGGAACCCCTTTAGTGATCCAAAACTGCAAGGAACAACCCACTGTGGCTCCAGCACCACACCAGGTAGACAAACAGGAAACACAAACTGGCTTCCAGGGGATGATACTGAATCAGGTAATTAGTAGGCCTTGCCATTGAGCAGACTATAATCAACCAAAAATTTCCATTTTTGTTATCTAAGCAACTGGGACGCCCCATGTTAATATAAATCTTATGGCTCCTCTACATGATGGCCCAGCGCTGGACAAGCGAGATGGCTATGCGATGGTCGAAACGCGACTACACGATGGCGACATTCAGTTGTGATTGAGTCGTTTTCCAAGATGTACGTGAAAGTCATTGCCGCTGGCCGAGGCCGTCCCATCGCTATCCCGCCGCGCCATTAACCATCCGTCACAACTGCGCCCTCCACACGCTGACCCATCTTAGTGGGCTAGTATGATGGCCCATCGTATAGAGGACCTATTAAAGAGACTGACAACCGTCAAACAATTTCTCACAAACTTTTAATCCAAACAAGTTTTCTTACCTAAAGTTGGATTGAGTACGAAAACTAGTTAAACAACTAGTCGTTTGGATCAATTTATTTTTTTATCTTTTAATGTTATTCTCCGAAACTTGGTCGTTTGCGATTATTCAAAACCACCTTCAGTAATATTATATCTTTAAAAAAATTGAAATGTGCCAGCGAGAACATGTTGTCGGTTGTTAGTCTCTTATGAGGATTTTTTTATCATAGGTGGAAAAAACATTCAACATGGTATCAAGGGCACTGAACCTGTACGAGGATCCAAACACCGCGCCGCGACCTCCGCTTAGCGACAACGAGTTCAGAGCCTTCTTAGACGCAGTCGGCCAAATCACCAACACCACCAAGCTGAGGGAAGTTATTTACTGCGGTGGGATCGATCCTAGCTTAAGGTACCAAAACTGAGTATGCATTCCTATCGTAACGTATATTTGATGCCTGTTCTTCTAGGCTAAGTATGTATTTACAAAAAAAAAGTATTTAAGTATTCTATCAGCGATCTGGGTCCCATATTACAAGCTTTGCTTAGTTTAGGGCTAAATAGAGCTGTTTGGAAAGTCCATCATATAGTTTTTTTTTTTACATACCGACATAACAAAATATTTATATTTCAGGAAAGTAGTTTGGAAGCATATCCTGAACGTATACCCTGACGGCATGACTGGAAAAGAAAGGATGGACTATATGAAACGGAAAGCTAACGAGTACTATGCGTTACGAACTAGATGGAAGGACTGCATACAGAGAGGAATGGTAAGAGTATTTGACGTATTTTATTTTTTATTTTTATACATCTAGCTGATGGAACATGCAGATGGATGTTAAGTGGTAAGCCTCGAAAGTCACGCACTATAAGAAACCGCCCTATGATGCACTGCCCTGCGTCCATCAACCTGAGTCATACATAAGTTTTTTTTTTTTTTATACTACTAGCTGATAGAACAAGCAGATGGCCCACCTGGTGTTAAATGGTAACCATCACCTATAACAAAGCATTGCCTCGTAAGTCACGCACGATAGGAACGTGCCCTACGATGCACTGCCCTGCGTCCATCAACTTGAGGCATACAGATGTTATGCCTCATGTGCCTGTAATTACACCGGCAACCACACTCTTCTAACCGAAACACAGCGTTGCTGCTTGGCGGCAGAAAGAGGCATGGTGGTAGAACTTCCCCGGACGAGCCCTTCACAAAGAGCTCTACTACTCGTAACTGTACCGTGTTTGAACCCTGACCTCTTCCAGGTAAACCCCGACTTGGCGTACGTGACCGGCATGGTTCGCAAGGACGTGTTGCGCACCGATAGGCATCACACCTTCTATGCGGGCAGCGACGATAACCAGAACATAGCGTCGCTCTTCAATATATTGACTACGTAAGTTATACGAGGCGAGGAGTTAGGGGTTTAATCATTATTCAGGACCAATAAAAAACATCAGTATACATGTAAGGGAAAATAGGTATTAAAAGGAAAAAAATGAAACCTGGGTGCATTAAAAAGTACCTACGGATTTAATTCCGGTTTTACCGATCGACGAAAGCTTCATTTTCGGAAGAGGGAGATTTTAACTGATGGTTGGGTCTGCTGTAGTCGCAGTAACTCGGTCATAAATCATCTTAACACTAGTGTTGAGAGTACTCGGCGCGGGCGCATGCACGTTATCGATAAAAAGAATGACTCAGCGAGAGCGCCCGGTGGATGCGCGGTCGGAGAGGTCATGTATCGATAGTTCTTATCGACTCCAATTATGCACATGTCTGCGCTTAAACAAAAGAATCGTGCCGTTCTCCTAAGTGCGAGAGAGAGAGAGCAATATTGCTGTCTCGTTCCGCTAATTTATGACCGAGTTTTTAACGCGACTATAGTAATAAATGCTGATGAATGTTGTTACAGATACGCGCTGAACCACCCGACAGTGAGCTACTGCCAAGGCATGTCGGACCTGGCGTCGCCGCTGCTGGTGACAATGGGCGACGAGGCGCACGCCTACATCTGTCTGTGCGCGCTCATGGCTCGCCTGCACCCCAACTTCCTACTCGACGGAGAAGCCATGACCGTCAAATTCTCCCACTTAACCGAATCCCTACAAGTGTACGATCTAGACTTCTACAACTACCTAAAATCACAACAAGCCGACGATCTCTTGTTCTGCTACAGATGGCTGCTGCTGGAAATGAAACGGGAGTTTGCGTTCGAAGACGCTCTCAGAATGCTCGAAGTGCTCTGGGCGTCGCTGCCGCAGAAAACACCATCTGTGGAACTTTCTTTGAAGGAAAAAGAGTTCGATCCCAGTTTAGAAGTGGACGACGAGCCTCCGCCTTTGAGTCCGCTCATGAAAGCCCCGCGAGAAAACGCCTACACGAAAGTATGCGCGATCAGACGTCAGAGCTCCAGCTTCAGCCTAGCGAACATAAAGGCGGCCAAACATTCCACTTGCAAACAACTGAATCATAGTCTAGACGAGAGCGCGACCCGTAACTATCGCTCCAACGCATCTCTTAAACATTCCAAACTATTCCAGAGCTTAGACGACGCTGCCTTGCAGACACAAAAGTCTAAAATTAATACAGATGAAACTGGCACAAATGAAGAAAATAACTTGACTAAGTCCCCGAATAGAAGAGGTATGAACAGCGTGCCGGAACACGGCAAGGCAGCGGACGGACAGGACTCGTTGTCGACGACCTGGTCGAGCACAGGGGACCTCGCCAACGGCACACAACATCCTGAAGAGAAAGATACGCCCTTAGGAAATCAAGTCAGGTTGCTACGAGACCGGATATCTGTGCACAACAACAAGTTCTTCTCTTCTTTAGATAAACTGGACAATTCTCTAAGCACAGAAACGGATAAAGGCAAACCTCAAGTAAAAATGATCAAAAACTTAAATGAATTTCTTAATTTTGCCACAGGAAGCAAGGTGGGCGCAGCGACTCATGAAAAGTTACAGAGAGCTAACTCTGCTAAAGAATACGCGTCGCCAAGAGAGTGTCCAAGAATCACACTGACGAAAACATCATCCAATTTGGGCAAAGCTCAAGTAAAAGACGAAAAACTTGCGAGTCGGCTGACCAAAAACATTTACACCGACACTAACGACGGTAGCAGTCCTGACGACTCTCAGGAGTACTACCCGATGACGACATCCATGACGAGAGAGCTAAGACTTGAACTGGAGCACTTGGACCGGCAAGTGTTCGGAAGCCAGTACGTGACCCGGTGCAGCATGATCTGCGACTCTCCTTCGGAGTCCACCAGCTCCGACGATAAACCAACGGAGAACTGCACGCTGACCAAACAACGCTGCGCCACGGACACTTTAGAAACGCGGACGGAGACGATAGAACTGTTAGAGAACATAAAAAGATCTCCGTTGCTCGATACCGTCAAATCGAACGCGAGAAGTGCAGAAGACATTTATATATGGGAGAACCCTTTGCACAGGAATACGCCGACTACTCGCACCACGGCGAGCTGCCCGCAGACGCCGGACGAACAAGCCGAGCTCGACTATGACGGAGACACCGGAGAGATATTCGAAGAGCACTCCGGCAAGAAATCCATCACTCCGATACGTTTACTCCGAAAAAATCAAACTGTAGATGCTCACGAACTTATCAAAGAAGCTAAAAATATCGTCATACATTCCAGCGAATCGGACTCATCCGAAAAAGAAACTACGAACAAGGAAAACGCGAACAATGACCAGTCGGACGTCACACAATCGTCGCGCTCTCAAAAGTTCTTTTCCAGTATGTCGCAGGAGTTAGAGAACGCGAAAAAAAATTGCGAATCTCTTTTGAATACGAAGCAAACCAACTTGCACAGCGTCGCGTCGACTATAAACAGTTTTCAGAAAAAGTACGAAGTTTTCAAGCCGCCCTTGCAGAAAACTGTTTCAGTAACTTCGTCAAGCGGCGACAGCTCGACGAAGTATACAGTTAGCGGCCTGCCACCCCCCGCCGTGTTCGGAGGCGGTAACCCCTTTTTGATGTTCCTATGTTTGACGGTGTTGCTGCAACATAGAGATTACATTATGAGAAATAGGATGGATTACAATGAACTAGCGATGCATTTCGATAAAATGGTTCGGAAACACAACGTGAACAGGGTACTGAATCAAGCTAGGCAGATGTACGCCATGTATTTAAAACAACAAGCGAATAAGACTGGCGACGTATCTACATAGTATTGCTTAACTTTAGGAAATGAGATCTCTTGTTTTTTTGCTCATAAGTATGATAGGTTAACTTTTTATGAGATATGTACGTACAGACTACGTCATTGATTAAGTCTTGTGTTATTTTAGCATTTATATTGATATTCTTAAGATAATGTCTAGTTGATTAATATATTGACTTAAATATTACTAAAGCATAACGGCATCTACTTAATTTGTGCAACGATTAAATCGTGCATAAGGGACATGTACTGAATCCTAAGTAGGTAGGTACATAAAATCAACTTTTATAATAAAAAAATTACATCCCGATTCGGCGTCATTACAACACTTTACAACAGCTGTACTCTTTGTCAACTTTGACAATTGCATTTTTATTTTATAAACGTTTTTAAACTGTAATTCAGCAATTTAAATATTATTTTCAGCTTTGTGGGTGCTATGTTATAAAGTAGTGAATGATGACTTTTCTTACGTATTTTTTTAAAACATGTAGGTATACTCTTACTATTCCAAAGAGCTTTTGTTAGCAATTTGATTGTGATAATTTATGTTTTTCTATGTATGAACTTTATTTTGTATTGTTATTAGACTTAAATGAGCACAATAATCAATACGACAACATATATTTATGTATGTACGGCATTCACTAACCAAAGCGCAGTATTTTTAGGCAAAGCGTATATTTAAAACTATCTAGTCTTAAATTTTCGACAATTATGAATGATTCACTGTAATCAAGTAAATTATCAATTGGATACTTTTTTCATTAATAACTTATTATGAGATAGGTATGTAAGAACTTATTATTTGTAATGCTTGTTGGCCTATAGAGCTGAAATACTAACTCAATGACAATTGCAAACAATATTTATTAGACTTTAAATAGATAACGATAAAAAAATATGCACTGTTTCATCAATGCAAATAAACCAATACTGTCTACTTGTAAAAATATTGTGTAAGGTGAAACAGGTCATACGTAATATTATTGTTATTAAACAGCGCAGCGTTCAACTTCTGGTTTGTAAATAAAGTATTTAAGTCACAAAACATTAATTTGCTGTTTTTATTTTATTATAGGTATTTTTCGGCAAATGGCTTGATTGAATACCTCATGCTTACTATCATATTATTAAGACACCTTACTTGATATATTTGTATTACTCGTTTTCTTTTTAAACACACTACTTTACAGTGTCACTAACACCGTGTTAGTACAGGGTAGTCAGTGATAGACCGAACACTAGACTGGAGCGGATATCGTGAGATCTCAGTTCTCAGGAATTTTTCCTTTTATTCGGTTCATTCATATTTTCTACTACTATTCTACTCCAGCCACACACCGTTTCTTATATGCTGACGACCTAGCACTGACTACCCAAACCAAAAGCTTTGAAGAGGCAGAGGATACCTTATCGATTCCACTTAAAGAACTGGAAAAATACTACAGCGAGAATGCCCTCCGACCCAATCCGTCTAAAACTCAATCCTGTGTCTTCCATCTCCGAAACCAACTCTCTAAACGGACCCTGGATATCTCCTGGCAAAATATAAGCATCGAACATTGCTCTTTCCCTCGATATCTAGGCATCACACTAGACAGGGCATTAACATATAAAGCTCACTGCCAGAAAGCTAAGCAGAAAGTTGGTACGAGAAACAACTTGCTGCGGCGCTTAACGTCTACTGCCTGGGGGGCATCCCCTCACGTGCTCCGTACAACTGGCTTAGCCCTTTCATTTTCGGCAGGTGAATTTGCGTGCCCAGTATGGCACCGGTCTGCCCATGCGAAGGAGGTTGACGTTTCCCTCAACGAAACATGCCGGATTATTACAGGCTGTTTAAAACCCACTCCCCTTCAGATGCTCTACTCGCTAGCAGGCATTGCTCCACCAAACGCTCGGCGAGAGTATGCCTTCAACGCCGAAAAACTAAATCAGGAAACCGATTCCCGTCATCCTCTCTACGGCTATCAGCCACCTCCAGTCCGTTTAAAGAGCCGTAAGAGTTTTCTGCGGTCAACGACCTCGATACCTAGAAGCCAAGTTCCCCCCTTTCCACCCCCTACACCAGTGCACTTGCCCCCTGGCCACGAACTGCAGTGGGCAACCTGGAAGTCTCTCAATCGGCTGAGGACCCAAGTTGGCTGCTGCAGAGAAAACCTTGCCAAATGGGGTTACATCGACCCATCTCAGAGCAAGTGTAGCTGTGGAAAAATACAGTCGATGGAGCACCTGCTGTCTTGTCCCCTATGCCCGACCACCTGCACACGCGAGGACTTAAACCAGGCAACGGGACGAGGTATCGAGGTCGCCTCCTACTGGGCTGACGTCATATAAAGTCTTCCTCATTCCCGGTAAAAAGAAGCCTAATTCCGGTTACTAACTATATTTCTTCTTACTTTCATCCCAATCGGTTAAGTTGTTATTGAACCACAAACATCGTAACTTTCTCATTACTTTAATAAGTAGGATAAGATAAGGACGCAGTATAGGATTTACGATGGCTATGTGAATACCTAATTCCTTAACTTAACAAAGTTTGCAAAGAAATATAAACCACGGTTAAATACTTGTTAATTTATTTCCTTCCAAATCTTACGTCACAACATCATAGATGGCCTACAATAATATCACAAAGCCCAACTAGAGTAACACTTGCATAATACAAACAATTTATACATAGACATTAAGTCGGACCTAGAGAACAGACCAAACAAAAAATATGCGTAGTTTTTTTCACGTGTGCTACGTTTTAGGTGATTACTTCCTCTTGTTGCCGCCGCCTCCTGCCAGGATCATGGCGATGCGCATGAAGATATTGAGGACATCCAAGTACACCGAGATTGCTCTGCAACAAAAATAAATACATGCGATTATTTGTTAATGAATCCCCCCCGAGATAAAACAGCAACGAAAGATGTCAGACATGTACGGCCTTACGGATAAAAATAATCAGTGTTTAAACTATTGCCATCTCTCACTAATGGATATAACAAACGGGGACAGGGCTAATGTTGAGCAATGTTTTAACTTATGTAACGTTTTACCTACTTATGTAGGGGATAAAGGATATGATGCGTATTCCCTACTTTATTTCACGTAGCTTCAGAGGAGCATGTAAAATGATAAACGTCCGTTTCCACATAAGTACTGATTTATATTTGCACTTCAAAGTCAGTATTACATGTCTGAACCTCATGAGCGGGGAGAGATGACTGTCGAAGCTACATACAAAACCTTCGCGTCAGCCCGATTGCAAGTACCTGTGTGTGGCTAGCCGCCACACTTATAAACGTTTATAAGTGAAACGTTACTTGAGTTAAATCATTGCTGAGCACTAATCTAAAGACGATAAATGAAGTTTCACATTGACATTTGGAACATGGCCACGTATGGAATATCAACTTCTGTCAATTGTAAGTAAGTGCCAAATGTAATATATGTACCTCTGACTACCCCCAAGACATTAGTGAGAAATCTTAAATTAGAACTTGGTACTAAGAGATCTGAGGGGTTATCTACCGTGCCTGGGGTTTAAATTGTGTAATTAAAGTCGTGAAGCTATTTCATTTTTGAGTAATAACTGAAATATGTAAGCAGCAACGATAACTTGTGTGCGGAATTTGTGGTGTGGTAGTGTAACTCATAATATAAATACGAAACTTGTTTACCGTTTTCTTTTAAGACTTATTTGTTTTGATCGAGTGAGCGAAGCGAACGAAGATCTTTAGTTTCAACTTGGGCGATTTGGCATTTTATGTATGTATGTATGTATGTATGTATGTATGTATGTATGTATGTATGTATGTATGTATGTATGTATGTATGTATGTTTGTCTGGCCATAACTTTCGAACCGTTGATCCGATCTGCATGAAATTTGATAAGTCGATAGCTTGTGCTTGAGAAATTTACTGGTAAGTATATGAGTAAAATCGGATGAAGGGTTATTAAGATATGGGGGTTTTTAAGGGGGCAAAAATTAAAAAAGTTACATAAAAAAATCAAGTTACATGTCATATGAAAGGGCTTTGTTTGGACATTCCAAAACAATTTTTACATTTTTTCTGGAACGCTCGGTTTTTGAGATACAATAAAAAAGTTAAATTAAGATAACCAGCGATCCAAGAGCTCCCATCTCTAAGAGTTTCGTTGGCATCAAGGTTTTTCTACTGGTCGGCCAGTTACTTTGCTTTTTCTTATTTTTTTTTCTTGAAATATTTTAAGGAGGTACTCAGTTCTCATAAAATGGTGACAACGACCAGGTCTGATGATGGAGCCAAGGTCTGTTCAACGGAACTCTTCAATAAATAGGCCAATAGAGTTAAAACTTGGTTACCGTACCAAGTTAGTAGGCGGTAGTCAGAAAAAAGTCCAAAGATAATGTTTGGACTTGCCTCTGACTACTACCTATTCAAAGTTTTGTTGCGTACGTCGGGTCGCATCACGAGATCTCAGTTCGGGGCGAACTACTAGTATTACTTTTGTTTTACAGAAAATATTAAATGGATTTCTCTAGATTCTATTCGGACTATGAGTCGTCAATCACTTACGAGTTGATAGGGTCGTAAGGTTGGAATCCGTAAGCAGGAGTTAATTCGGCGCGTTTAACGATCGCCTGCGTGTCGTAGAGCAGGAATCCGCTGAACACAATCAGACCGCCGTACAAGCTGAGTGAGTAAAGCCCTGAAACAATTTCATAATTTTTTACAATCAAATATGCATTCGCGATGTAAATTATTTTAAATTTAGCATCTATGTAAATCACAAAGGAAAGCTAAATAAAATCGATTAAAAAGCTGGTGTCTCCCAGGGAAATGTTTTGGGCTCTGCCCTTTACATTCTATTATTATCCGATTTGCCATTGAGGGAAGGAATTCTTGTTGGAACATTCGCTGATGACCACAGCCCGATTGCAAGTTACGAAAATTCAGCTATTGCTTCATGTTCTATGCTGCAAAGTCCCACTAATATGTCAACTGGCGCATTAAGGCAATTTAAAGCAAGTCAGTGCATGCCACCTTTACCTTAAGACATGGATCGTGCTTGTTTTTTTGGCAAGGAAATCAAACCTATCCTAAACAACCTACAAAAATGCATATTCAATCGAGTTTTGTCTTACAGAGCTGAATTATAGGGAACAGCGGCAAGCTCGAAGCTGGTTTTTTTATTACTCCTTGTTGATGGAACAAGCAGATGGCCCACCTGATATTAAGTGGTAACCATCACCTACCTACGCACGATAGGAACGCGAACGCGCCATACGATGCACTGCCCTGCCTATCTGCACTTCCGATGCCCAGACATCGGGCTTCCTCAGGAGATTAAAATAAAAACAAACTTATCTTATCTGTGAGATAAGCATTACTGTTTGTTCTGCGTCTTGATGACTATGAGTTAATCCAAACTTTTCAAGGTCTTTTTGTCCACAAAATAGTTTAAAAAATAACAATAGCAAAGTAATGTTACCGGCCCCGAGAGCGGAGGTTGGCGGGAGGAACATGCCAGCGAGAGAGGCTGCGAACACAGCGCCTAGGCCCATAGCCAACGGAGCGCGCATGTTCAGGAATTCACCGGACGGCGCGCACACTGCGATTGTGCTTAAACCTCCGACCACACCAGCTGTATACCTGCGAAGTTAAAACATGATAATGTATCATCCATAGGCTGGAAATCGTTAATCCTGGAAAACTACAGGGAGCTTATGTCCTTCTTCTGACTTATTAGTAGCGCATTTTTAGTTTACTAAAATCAGGATATAGCTTATATTGAAAGTCACAATATCTCTAATACTATAAGAATCAAAGTCCTGACTGACTGACTGACTGACTGACTGACTGACATATAGACAACGCACAGCCTAAACCGCTGGTCCTAGAGACTTGAAATTTGAGGAGTACATAGGTCTTATGGCGTAGAGGTGTACTAAGAAGGGATTTTTGGAAATTCAACCCCTAAGGGTGTAAAAAGGGATGAAAACGTTTGTATGAAAAATAGTATTCCTTGAACCTACAAACTTGAAACTTGGAGTACATATACTTCAAAGCAAATAAAAAAGAAATGCATTTTTAGTTTTTTAAAACTACCCTTAATAGGTGTGCAAAGGGGTGTAAAAGTTTGTATGGGAGTTTTTTGACCGCTGGTCCTAGAGACGTGAAATTTGAAAAGTACATAGGTCTTATGGCGTAGAGGTGTACTAAGAAGGCATTTTTGGAAATTCAACCCCTATGGGTGTAAAAAGGGATGAAAACGTTTGTACGAAAAATTGTATTCCTTGAACCTACAAACTTGAAACTTGGAGTACATATACTTCAAGGCAAAAAAATAGTAAAAGTATTTTTAGTTTTTTAAAACTACCCTTAATAAGTATGCAAAGGGATGTAAAAGTTTGTATGGGAGTTTTTTGACCGCTGGTCCTAGAGACTTGAAATTTGAAGAGTACATAGGTCTTATAGCGTAGAGGTATTCTAAGAAGGGATTTTTGGTAATTCAACCCCTAAGGGTGTAAAAAGGGTTGAAAATGTTGGTATGAAAAATTGTATTCCTTGAACCTACAAACTTGAAACTTGAAGTAGATGTACCCCAAGGCTAAAAAATAGGAAAGAAATTTTTAGTTTTTTTAAACTACCCTTAATAAGTGTGCAAAGGGATGTAAAACTTTGTATGGTAATTTTTTGACCGCTGGTCCTAGAGACTTGAAATTTGAAGAGTACATAGGTTTTATAGCGTAGAGGTGTACTAAGAAGGGTTTTTTGGAAATTCAACCTCTAAGGGTCTAAAGAGGGTTGAAAACGTTGGTATGACAAATTGTATTCCTTGAACCTACAAACTTGAAACTCGAAGTAGATGTACTCCAATGCAAAAAATTAGGAAAGGCATTTTAGGTTTTTTAAAACTACTCTTAATAAGTGCGCAAAGGGATGTCAAAGTTTGTATGGGAGTTTTTTGACCGCTGGTCCTAGAGACTTGAAATTTGAAGAGTATATAAGTCTTATGGCGTAGAGGTGTACTAAGAAGGGATTTTGGGAAATTCAACCCCTTAGGGTGTAAAAAGGGTTGAAAACGTTGGTATCAAAAATTGTATTCCTTGAACCTACACACTTGAAACTTGAAGTAGATGTACTCCAAGGCTTAAAAATAAGAAAGGTTTTTGATAGCAAAGGGTGCAAATGACTGTAAAAGTTAGCATGGGAGATTTTTTACGCATCATGCAATTGATTTCAAACTTGAAGTAAATATACTCCACGATAAATAATTTAAAATCACGTAACAATTATTTTAAAACTACCCCTGCAAAGGGTGCAAAAGACTGCCAAAGTTTCAAGTTTTGTATGGAAGATTTTTAACGCGTAGTGTAATTAACTTCCAACTAAAAGAAAATATGTTCTGTGGATAAATAAGAAAAATACAGTTTCATTTTCGCAAACAACTCCTAAAAGTTTTTTTAAACTACCCTCCTTCGTTGCGCTCGAGTAAAAAGGATACAACGAGGCGTCAATGTTTGTAAGGGACATTCTAAAAACGGGAAACTTGAGTTGACACGCAGAGATCTGAGGGTAGGTATCTACCGTGCCTGGGGATCAAAGTCGTGAAGCTGTTTCGTTTCGTTTGTTTTTGGGGTAGAAACTAGGAACAAATAAGTACATACTTTCCGTGTAAGGTTGTCTTTGTTGTATTCGTCATGTTTGTGCTAAACTCAGTACCTGTACCTACCTACCTAATATAGGTAATGTACGCCTATAGGTATTTAAAATCCTACCCTAATATACAAATCAATGCGAAAGTTTGGATATTTGTGGCTCAATCACGGCTCACCACTTCAACGCGTGCGAAGCCGCGGGAAGCCACTAGTTCTAAATAAGGTTGTTTGTTACATAAGAGTCAGTAAATTTTGAAGAAATAACGGCTTTTTTTTTCTTATTGAAATAAAAATCAAACAATAACTAAAAAAACACTTATATGCTAAGAAATGCCTTACCAAGCAGCTCTGGTCAGTATTGGTCCTCCGAGGAAGCACATAGGTGCAATCACTGCTCCCATGATACCGGTGTGAACTATCCAAGCCAGCTGCTTTGCTCCAAAGCCAGGTGTGTACTCCATGCCTCTTACTACCATCCCCGATCCAATCATTAGACCCAAGGTTAGGATCATCGACTAGAAGTATACATTCAGTTAGACAGACCTCAAAGCTCGTTTTCAGTTGATGGCTTGACTTTCTACATATGAAGTAGGTTGTGAAGGACAATCATAAATAAGTATGAGAACAAACAGATCAACATAGATGTTAGTTCAGTACAACCCTCAGCTGTAGACGGAAGCAGTTTTAAAGCTACAAAACACATTTAAAAAAAAGTATTGCATTATTCCATCAGTTATGGGTTTGTGAATGTTTCATGCACCTATATGTATGTGAACTTGCAATCAAAACCATTAAAAAACATAGTATATTATTCTAATTTCCAAATTCAATGATATCATAGAATTACAAAAAGTGCAAATTACAAATGTCCGAATAGTCAAAAAAATATGTCAGGAACTAGTAAGTTGCTTGCAAGTTCATTTAGGCTAAGTTGTGTGTAGATATGGTGCTTATTCACTTAACTTTTATGTCATTTTTGTGATTGTTGTACCTAATTGATTGAATAAATTAACTTGATCTGAACACTAGGTTTTAAAACTACTACAAATCACACAATAAATTAATAATACATATATTAATTTAGCCTTGATGTGAACACTATTATCATTACGTAATTCTGTATAAACAATAATTGATTATGTAGGTAACTTGCTGAAAGTGGGACTTACCATCCAGCCATTCCTAGCCACTAGGTTAAGTAAAGCAGGAGTCCGGAAAACAGTGACAGCACTACCAGCTGTTAAGACTAAGGAGCCTGCAATGTATCCATAAGTTGATTTGATACGGTCCTTTACATATTGCGGCCAGAGGCTGTGAAAAAAATATTACATTCATAGAAATTTACTCAATAAACATACTAATAGCACATCCTAAGCACCCAAAACCTACAAATGCTATTAGATCCCCTGCAGGCCAAAGGCTTCCCTCTTTTCCTTCCACACATCTTGATCTTTGGCCACAGTGGGCCAGTCCTTACAATGGCAATCAAGATTGTCCCACCATCTCCTTCAGGGTCTACCAATAAAAGCCATCACTACTATTTATACAGTTAATTACTCACTGAGCTTCCTGGAGAGTGCCAGGCTTGACTCCAGAGCCATAGTAACAGAGCGCCACCAGACCTACAGCTGAGGCACCTGCCAATGCACCCTTTCCCAAGCTGAAAGCTGAAAGTTGTAAGGGTGAGAAAAACTCTGCAAGTAAATTAATACCAATAACATGACATTTCACTTAGCTCCATCTTAGTCAATTTCAACTAATGCATAATAATAACACTCAGATTTTGAACAAACATTTGTTTATTGCACAAATCATTTGTTGGGATTGAACCCTCACATAATAATGGTGCAGAAGTAAGAATATGATGTCTATAAAACTAGTTCAATAATTAAATTCTTTACCGTTAGGTCCAGCGGGTGCCATAAGCTTCTCCCAGAGTGTAGGCTGACTCTTGACCGGTGTAGCTACTCTGGAACGGGGCTCACGAGCATAATTTCGAATAACATAGTTTTTGGGCACGAATCTTTGGGGCACCGGAGTTTTCAAACTCTGAACAGAGTTCAATGCAGAACGAGCAATGCACATACGCGATAGCATGGTGATCTACAGCATAAAAATATATAATACAATTAAATTGTTACATTGTTACTTATTACGCAAAATTGTTAAACCACCGATTTGCAAATTTCATCATCTCACTAAACAGTTACTATAAAATTATGTTTTCATTAATTCTATTAACTATATACCTACATTTAAATGCAACAACACGGAAATTCAAATTGTATTTTTTCGGCTTTCTAGTCCTTTCTTTTTACTTCAATAAAAACTTCTGGAAATTTTTGCACTCCTCGCATAATGACATTTGGAGTTCGATCGAATAAATGACAGTGACAATTACAAACACAAACGAACGTGAAAGTCCAACAATTTAAGGGAGCCAATAATGTACGGCCAAATAATGTACAGCATGATATTGGACAGCATGATAATGCACACCCAGATAATCCGTGTCCACTGGTTTGAATTATCGGGGTGTACATTATCATCCCGTACAATAACATGCCGTGCAATATTGTCACGTGTTGTTAATATACACCCAGTTAATGTACAGCATGTTATTTGGAAGCCACTTTAGTACCGTCGAGTCGGATTGGTTAGGTTATGTTGAAACATATAAATTACGCACGAGGCGAGCGAGCAAACCGAGCGTGCTGCAAAGCGAGCATGCCGCGGCAGCGGCCGCCGAAGTGCTAGAAATTGTTTTTAATGGTACCAAAGTGGCTTCCAATTATCATGCTGTACATTAACGTGCTGTACATTATCATGCTGTATATTATCTGGCTGCACATTAATTACACGTGACAACACATCCAGTTATTGCACACCCCGATAATGTACACCCAGATAAAACGAATCCAAAAAGGTACCAAAGTGGATTCCAAATATCATGCTGTACATTATCATGTTGTACAATAAGCGGACTCCAATTTATGAACCATTATTGTACGGCTTGGCGCACAATGCACACATGTGCTGCCACACCACAGTTATGAGAATACTGACTGGTTCGCAGAATCGGGGTCATCAAGGTGTACATTTTCAACATGTCACGTGTAATTATTGTACGGCCAGATAATTTAAAGCACTTTAAGTTAATCCAAAACGATTCCTCATTTTCATTTGCAAGTGTCACTGCCAGTTGAGCTGCAGTTGCTTCAAATATGATACTGCCCATTTTGTAGTATTCTGCGATATACGGTAGATTTTATATTTTAAATTAATTACTTGTATTTATTTATTTCATTATTGTGTTTGCTATCCGGTACCTAATTTTTAATGTGGTCTTATTTAATTTACTAGTAGTCACATAAGAGTTCTCTGGTCCAACTTCTGGGTCTATCACTAGACCCTTACTTGTTACTTACTGGGGCCTTATGCTCACTTCGAGCGAGATTATCTCACGGTGGAGATGACGTCATATCTCGTTCAATAATTCGTTGACCTTGCGTCTCGCATGAACTTTGTATGAGAAAATTGGGGAGTTAGATGGTGAGAATGGGGATAAATAGTTATTGAACGAGATATGACGTCATCTCTAACGTGAGATAATCTCGGTCGAAGTGAGCATAAGGCCCCAGGTAGCCACGAAGAGTTTCACAGCTCCTTGATACCAATTTATAGTTTAGTTATTACATTATATATTTGTTACAAGTAAAGCTACATAATAAATACTAGTTAATACTTATAATTATACCCAAGTAGGCATGTTTCACAGTTCATGCAGTAAATGAAATATCGTGGAAATATCACTCCTTGGGCTTCGCCAGTTTTCCCTGATTAAATAACAGGACCTTCAGATGGCCTAGTCCGAGTATTTTTTGGCACATTACGGGAGCCAATAATGTACAGCATGTTATTGCACAGCATGATAATGTACACCCAATTAATCCGTGTCCACTGGTTTGAATTATCGGGGTGTACATTAGCATCCCGTACAATAACATGCTGTGCAATATCGTCACGTGTTGATAATGTACGCCCAGATAATGTACAGCATGATAATTGGAAGCCACTTTAGTACCGTCGAGTCGGATTGGTTAGGTTATGTTGAAACATATAAATTTTGTAAATATATAAATGCTGTACATTATCATGTCGTACAATAACCGGACTCCACCTTACAACACGAATTATCTACATCTACACTAATAGGAGAAAAGATTTGTATTTTTGTATGTAACGAATAGGCTCAAAAAATACTGGTCCGATTTCAAAAATTCTTTCACCATTAGAATGCTACATTATCCCTGAGTAACATAGGCTATATTATATTTTAAAAATAATCAGGGATCCTTACTAAAACTTCAATAATGTAACCCAAGGTGGAAAACAAAAGCCTTACATCGCGTGCGCTGCGAAAACTATTGAAGATAGAACAAAATAATGTACTACGATTTTGTAGAACACGTCATCATCTACAAAAAATGTCGCGGCAGCATATGTCTAACTATTATAGTTATGTCACAATAAGTGTTCTTTTATTATAAAAATATAATTGAAATGCCTCCGCTAGAAAAGGGTCTTTATTTGTACCTTGGTATTAATCCTTATCCAAATAAATCATTATCCACCTTACAACACGAATTATCTACATCTACACTAATAGGAGAAAAGATTTGTATTTTTGTATGTAACGAATAGGCTCAAAAAATACTGGTCCGATTTCAAAAATTCTTTCACCATTAGAATGCTACATTATCCCTGAGTAACATAGGCTATATTATATTTTCAAAAAAATTCTCACTCGGGGCAGCGGCAACGCGGCAAGGAAGAAGGGCGTTATGTCCATCCATGCGAATCTGGGAAAGGCCGCTAGTACCTAAATAAAATGACTAATGTTTATCTAAGGTCAAAGAAAAACATAATATACATATTAAAAGAATATAATTTTATCAAAAGTTACTAACACTCATAGGATAATTCCCATATTAGATGACCACGGTCAAAATGTAATTAATATAACTTAATAGATAAGGTAGGTAGACAGAGACACACAATACCTATAATTGAAAGTATTACACACCTCTAAATTTTTAAAATAACCTACATCATTACTTTTGTATTCACGTAAGTTCTTTTTAAATTTTGTGTGCGGCGACTAGCACGACTGACTGTACCAAACTACCTACCTAACCTACCCACACCCGTCTTATGATTAGTAAATAGTTACGCCTAAGTAACTAGTGGTTCTCCCTAAACGAAGAGCTCGTGATATACGCTCCGTCTCAGTCTTACATAGATGCCATACACAATGTTTAGAAAACTGGCCTCTTACTTCACCCTGCTTACTTAGTAGTTATACTTACCAAGTTTCAGCTGAAGGAGAAGAACTGGAATATAATATGAAAAATAGCAAAAAAAAATTTGGAGAATAATAATATGATACGATATGATTAAGATATCATAAAAATAATTATTTGGATTCAAAATGGATATGAAAAACTCAAAAACATAGCCATTCAGGACGGACTAACCTTGTCCGCTTCGCTCACTCGATCAATACACATTTTAATATTTATGCAAGTAAAATAATAAGTAAATAATATAAAGTACAATAGTATATAAGTAACCTACCGATATTGTTATAAACTTGATTTTTGAGCAGTATATACAAATCCTTTTTGAACGAAATCATTAATAGATTTTTTACTGTACCCCATCTCTTTTAATATTTCGTACGTATGCTGGCCATGTATTGGTATGGGTTTGCGACCAACAGAAATTCCAGGAGTACGAGAAAGTTTGGGTGCCGCTTCGGGCACCACCAAGTCCTCAGAATCTCTGTAGAATGATTTCCCGTTACAATAGTATTTTGATGTATCGATTGAGTCGAAATCTAACACTGGAGTAACACACGCATCTGCATTTTCAAATATCTCACTCCATTCTTTTTGAGTTTTGGTCAAAAATAATTCTTCAAATTTTTTACGACTTGTACTATAACTATCTGTTTGGCTGAGCTCATCATCTGATAAATTAAGTGTTTTAAGGAAATTGGAATAAAACTGAGGCTCCAGAGCTGCTATCGCCATAAATTTTCCATCTTTTGTTTTGTACGTTCCATATGAAGAAAGGCCCCCATCCAATGCGTTCTCTCCTGGTTGACCTATCCAAATCGGTAACTTTCTAGACTTGAATAACCACGTTGAAAGATATGCGAGACCTTCAGTCATGCTACAATCTACAATTTGACCAGATCCAGATTTGGATCTTTCAAAGAGTGCTAATAATATTCCTAAAACACACATCAAGCTTCCTCCAGCAAAATCTGCCAGTAAATTAATGGGAGGTGTAGGTGGTTCATTTTTCTTGCCTAGCAACGAAAGTATTCCAGACATAGCCACATAGTTAAGGTCATGTCCAGCTTTGGTCTTGAAATACCCATCTTGGCCGTAACCAGTAAGTCTTGCATATATCAAACGTGAATTATCTTTCATAAGTAATTCCGGACCTAATCCCAAATTTTCCATAACACCAGGACGAAAAGTATCTAATAATATATCAGAAGTGGAACAAAGTTTTCTCATAAGCTCCACACCTTTCTTTGTTTTTAAGTTTATCGAAAATAGTTTTTTCCCATTAGACATCACTTCAAAAGGTGTTGGTTCAATCTGAAAGTGAATATATACATTATACTAAGCAATATAATGACCAGGTAGGTAGAAAATCATCGTATCGAAAACGGTTTTGTCTAATGTAGGTAATAAAGATAATTTACCCTCTGCACTACCGTGACCGCTGCTCCAAAATCAGCTAGTATTGTTCCACAAAGAGGCCCAGGCGCCAAACCTAAGATTTCCACTACTTTTAGACCTTTCAGTGCCATCTCAGCTGAAATAAAATTTAAACTCTCATTATGTTCTTATTTGTACGAGTGTTGGTACCTAATAATATGGATTCCATTTATTTGCCAAACTGTTTTTTATAATAAATCTTTACTGGATATAAAGATTAATTAGAGTCGAAAATTCGACTCGCGAGATCGCTGTTCAACGATTAGAGCGCCCATTGTACTTAGCAAGTAGTTTTAAGTTTTTATATGTTTTATCCGTAAGTTGTTGTGTGCAATAAAGTATTTTCTATATTCTATTTATGTACCTGCTAGTTGTAGCCCGCGACTTCGTCCGCATAAATACATACCATATTATATAGGTATATATTTACATGTTATTATTACAGTGGTTAACTTTAATATGATAACTGTTACTAGTGGCTTTGTCCAAGTGGTTACTGTGGTCACATTTATGAGTTTTTTTTTCAATATAACGTTTAAAACGGCTTCATAATAACATGCCGTACTAATGTATAGTTAATACTATACCTGACAATAAAGCACATTAATGCACAGTCACACACCCTGCTGTTAATGTAGGTACCTACACCCCTTTATAAAGTGGATTCCAATTATCATGCCGTACATTAACGTGCATTTACATTTACAGTAACGGGTCCGGTTAATTTACGACCAAGTATTACACACCCCTTAAATGTACAACCCGGAAAGCACAGCCTGGAAAACACGGCCCGGATTCCATGTACAAAATGTACATGAAATCCGGGCCGTGTTTTCCAGGCTGTGCTTTCTCAGCACAGTCGGGATTGTACAGCCAAGATTGCACGACCATGGATTCTGTGACCATGCTCTGATTGGTCGAAAGCCTATGCTCTGTTTAGATGCACTACACAGTAAGTATAGGCAAGAGGACAGATTAAAAATTATATAAAATAAGAGAATTATTCAGAGATTAATGTTAGAAAAAAATAAAATTCTGGCACTTCGGCGTGCGTAATTTATATGTTTTAACATAACCTAACCAATCCGAGTCGGATCAACAAGTGAGTGAGTAAGTAATTGACGAGTGTAAACAAAGCCTAAGTTTTGGCATCAAAATTTTGGCTGCGTTTTATCGGGTCGTGCTTTCCAAAGGTGTGCTGAATTTGTACAGCTTGGAATGTACAGCCTTGGATTACACAGCCATGGATTTCGCGACCAAATTGTACATCAATTCCGGGCTGTGTTTTCCTCGGCTGTACAATCCTTGGTTGTACATTATTGGCACCCTACAGTAACGTGTCGTACCATAACCGGACCCCTTGTAATGTTTATTTTAATGAAATATTAATTTACCGTCGACTATTTAATTTTGTAAGACTATTGTGATTTATTTTGCATTAGGGTTCTTTGGGAAAATTCTGAAACTAAGTTACTATCGAAGTTGACTATAACACTATAAAGTTTCAAAGATCGAAGGTCAATTTATAACACTAACTTCAGGTTCCTCTAGCACAGACGAAGAGAAAGGCAATGAGTTTGATCTTTTTGAATACCTACGCGGTCACAGAACAATGAAAAAAATTAAATACTTTACACTAGTAAGATAAATACTCACATTTAGTTCAAATGAAAATTAATTTCAAAATTAAACTTTTAACTTTTTAAGTATTTTTTTTAATTTTGTTTTGGCATTGCGCTGGATACTTGTCCTTTTGCTGTCTTCATTTGTAAACGTTTGACGCACCATTTCAGAAATATCTCATTCAATTTAAATTAATGAATAATTTAAAATGATATTCCATGCCCAAAATTTAACGCTCCGCGGCGACGCCCGGCGCGGCGCGGCGGCGAGGTGGTTGGGGAAAAGTTCTAGGTGCACCACTCATCATGAATGAGAGCCACTAAGAGTTAGCCATGGGTAACTCACTCAAAAAACATGATCTGCAGCGCATCAGCTCATTTACAGTCTCGAGCCGGAGCCGAACTGCGGTTCAAACGGCTCAGAATTTCAGGGCTAATTTATTTTCATGGTACTTTCAAAGACTCCAACCAAGCACCGATAAGACTTGGCAAAAGGACTAGACGCCAAAACAAAAAAAATGCTACTATAAAAATAATTTTGTAGAAAAATAAACGAGTCCTAAACGGATAAAACGGAAAATAAACAGGAAAAAATCCTTGAATTTGTATGTTAGCAATAACTAATAAATATTGCTAACAATGAACGACGGAATGAAAAAAAAATTAAAGTAAAAGTTCTACTATTCAAAATGAACCTTACTTGATTAAACGATAAAACGGAAAATATTTATGCAAAATAAGACAAGCCTAGAACGCAAAATATCCTTAAATATGTATGCTAACACGCGAGCGCATCCACGGGCTGTTGCTAAAACAACTCAAGTTAATAATTCAAATTCGTAACCCATACCATTTAAAAACATGCTTTTCTAAAAATAACCCTATTCCTTCAATTCATCCTAACTCCACTCACTCACCCGCGCAGATATTACTTTAAACGATTCAACTGTTCGAGTACGTATTGAACCTCTCAATGAATCAAAACAAATATTTTACTCGAACGGTTCAGGGTTCTGTTTATCATAAAACCAATATTTGAACCGTTTGAGTTATGTATCACATTTTATGAGTAGACCTGAGAACCGCTCCACAGATGAGCGGCTCCAAAAATGCAGCATTGGAAATTAGATCTTATTATCTAGACGAAACAATTCAAATTCATTTAGGAAAATTTTTGATCTGGATATATTTTTTCTAATATAGACCCTATCTACCTAGGAATAAAATTTATATTAGGCTGGCATGAGAGCTTTTGAGCCGCTCCAAAAGAAATAGAGCCGGTACTGACGTACTCACGACGGTATGAGCCGCTCCAGACGCGTACGTCTGACTCCGTCTACCCACGGATATAAGAGATTAATCAGCAGAAAATAATACCGTAGTCGGTACTGTAGAGCAATAATACGTCCCGTCGCCGTCGTCCGTTCCTGACAGTGAGCGAAGGCATGTTTGGTTAGTTGGCTTCCCCATATTTCGCGCGATTACATTTTAGTTAAGTCAGTTTACTTGACACTAGTAAGAATGTCTGTCGGACTGTCAGACGGAATGACGGGCTGGTGGAGCATCTAACTAAAGGAAGAAGAAGCAGTAGTTAGTTTCGTTCCGTTGGTTTTTTAGGCGGCCTGGCTTTTATTTTGCTTGAGCGCACGTGGGTCTCGTCAAGTGAATTAGTTTTTCGAAACAATAAGTATGAAAAGATTAAGAAAGATAAATAGAAAACCAGCCCCAGCGGAGAAGTTTTCAGACGAAACAGGTTAGTTCAAATTCTTTTTTCTTATGAAGTACCTAGTTTCATTTTGCCCTGAGTGTTCGCCGAGGCCTGCGGCAGTAACAGAAAAACATTGATAGTAGGCAGGCTGTATAGCTTATTTTTTATTCGTTTGATATAACAGAACAAGTTAATCCCTTGCCACCCAGCCTACAGAAAACTCAGCTTGTTACCGTCCAGCAGGACCTTGTCTTGTTTTGGTCTCATCTTTACACTGCGCCTGACAAACTCGTAGTGTTTAAACACTACCTACTATAATTTAAAATAAATAAATATTATCTTTTTAGTAGGCAAACTATTCACTACAGTATTGGCATGGTATTGCTGCATTAATGAATATAGATTTTCAGTAGCTACATGTGCGGATAACTTGTTTTACTTCCTACAGATTCTGATGACGAGCACACACAACCCATAAAAACAGGAAAGAGAAAAAATGCATTAAAAATGCTTAAACCTCGTAATAATTCAGGTAAATTAACTTTACTATTCCTGTAATAAGTGTATGCAGGCCTGCGAGTGTTTCCTCGAATTTGTATGTTTGAGGGTGTCTATAGGAGGTTTTCAAATGTGCCCTAGACAATTACCAGCTATGACAGCAGAAATGTGTTAAAAAACTACATAATAATTATAAATGCTAGAAACCATTTTTGGATATTTTGAAAAACAATCTTCAATAAAAAAAAAACAGAATTTAAGGGAGGTTTATTAAGGTTTAATTTTAATAAATTGAAACAGGTTGAGTAAATAATTCAATTCAATTTTTTCAATTCAATTCAATTAAGTAACAAAAAAACAGTGATCATAAAATTGTGTACAAAGACTAATGTAGGTATAGTCATGGAAAATTAAAGAAAAGACAAATCAAAATTATTAATTGAAAAGTTATAAATCATATGTTATATAATGTGGCATGATTGCTTATTTTTAAATAGGTACAAAAATATTCTTTATTTGAATGTACACAGATTCAGGTGAGCCACTATTAAAATCAAAAGGAAAGAAAACAAAATTATTAAAACCAGCAGAAGCTTCATCAAAAACCTCAGGTAAGGCCATAAAATAATTGACAGGGTAGACCTTCTTTCGGGGTCCAAAAGATGCCATTGGGATTTACAAGAAGGCAGGCACCATCTTCATGACTATGAAGTAACACTGTCCGTCCAGCTGTCCATCACAAGGCTGTCTTTTTAATAATGTGTTGAAATTATAATATAATATTATGTTACCTCCTTCTATCATGGTAATGTATAAAAATATAACTATCCAATTATAATGTATCTGTTACTGAACTGATCATTATTATTGAAAAATGTATGAAACAGCTGTTTTTTTTTTGCGTGTTCACACTTCACAGTGTTGGTTCCTTAGAAAAAGTTATTCATATTGATGGATTGATGGGATAGCCCCCTGAAGATTTAAACCCAAGTATTGGAACACCTTGTACCTATATATAACTGTATGTATAGCAAAGTTGAAGTGAAATAGTAATTTAAAAATAAAAGCGATGGCCCAAAAAAAACCCAGTCCCGGCGCAAAAAATATATTCTCAATTTTTTGAGGATATTTAATAATAATATTTCAAATTATCACTATCTCTCTATCGGGTGGCAAACATTTTGTTTTTGCTCAAAAAGTTTTGTAGGCGTTCTTATTAAAATCTCATTAATTCTCGACTATCATGGCCGTGGTGGTCCCGGCATAGAATTGGACCCCTCCATCACCTCCCGTGGATGTCGTAAAAGGCGACTAAGGGAACACACCAGGAAATGGGCAGCAGCATTTCCAGAGTAAACACCATCAACACTGCGGTCACCAATCCGCCTGCCAAGCGTGGTGACTATGGCAAACCCCCCCCCCCCAATGATGAACACGATAGATAGACGGCCCCCAGTCCCCGGCAGTTCCGTTATTCCTGGCACAGGTGGCGGTCATGGTAACGGCGGAACAGGGGGTGCTAAGAATCACCGGCAGAGACCCAGCTACCACTCCCAAAAACGACCCTTGGCCCTGGCAACATATAACGCGCGCACATTGAGGTCTGACGAGAAGTTGATAGAGCTGGAAGAAGTGGTTAGTAAGTTGCGCTGGGATATTATAGGATTATCAGAAGTCCGAAGAGAGGGGGAGGACACGATAATTCTGAATTCCGGCAACTTATTGTACTACCGGGAGGGAGATCAACTGTCCCAGCACGGTGTCGGGTTTCTCGTTCACAAGTCCCTTGTCAACAACATTGTAAAGGTCGAAAGCGTTTCGAGCAGGGTGATATACCTTATACTCAGAATCACCAAACGGTATTCGCTTAAGGTCATACAGGTATACGCCCCTCACTCAAAACGCCCGGACGAGGAAGTGGAGGCTATGTATGATGACATTTCAAATGCCATGCAAGCCTCGAAAACACACTTTACGGTTGTGATGGGGGACTTCAACGCGCGGCTAGGCGTGAGGAACGGCGATGAACTGAGAGTGGGGCAATTTGGATTTGGACAGCGGAACCAACGGGGTCAGCGATTGGCTGACTTTATGGAGAAAGAGGGACTCTTCATGATGAACTCTTTTTTCAAAAAGCGGTCGTCCAGGAAATGGACGTGGCTTCACCCCGGTGGACACAAACGCGAGATAGACTTCATTTTGACGACCAAGAAGCATATATTCAATGATGTCTCTGTGATCAACAGGGTGAAAACCGGAAGTGATCACCGCATGGTAAGAGGCTCATTGAATATCAATGTTAAGCTTGAACGGTCCCGTCTGATGAAGTCTACTCTTCGCCCAAGTCCTGTTCAAATCCAAAACCCCGAGAGCTTTCAGTTGGAACTCGAAAATCGCTTCCAATGCCTCACCGAATGCGAAACTGTGGACGATTTAAACAACGGGCTGGTGAAAATTGTCCAAGATGTTGGGTCTGAGTACTATAAGACTCAACGCAAAAATAGACCCCAAAAACTCTCTGAGCACACTCTGAAACTCCTAGCAGATCGCAGCGAAATGAGACTGCAGTCTTCAGTGGACATGTCGATATACGGCGTGCTCAATAAACAGATCTCCAAGTCCATGCGACACGACTTGCGGCTTTTTAATACAAATTGTATTAAAAACGCGATAGAGCGCAACAAAGGCTCGAAAGTGTTCGCAAGAGATCTGTCTATTGGGCAAAGTCAGTTGACAAAACTGAAGACTGATAGTGGCAGTATCGTTTCCTCGAAGCCGGAAGTTTTAAGAGAGCTCGAGAAGTTCTATGGACAATTATACACCTCATCGCAAAGTCCTGCTGCAAGCACGACCAGCGATACAAGAGCCCGTTTAACTCGACACTACACGGAAGACATCCCGGACGTCAGCCTATACGAGATCCGAACGGCTCTCAAGCAGCTCAAGAACAACAAGGCAACGCGAGAAGACGGAATAACGACAGAGCTTCTGAAAGCGGGCGGAACGCCGTTACTTAAAGTCCTTCAGAAGCTATTCAATTCTGTTATCTCCGAGGGTACGACGCCAGAGGCATGGGGCAGGAGCGTGGTGGTACTTTTCTTTAAGAAAGGTGATAACACCCTCTTAAAGAATTATAGGCCCATCTCGCTGCTAAGCCATGTCTATAAGCTGTTTTCGAGAGTAGTTACCAATCGTCTCGCTCGTAGGTTTGACGACTTCCAGCCTCCCGAACAAGCCGGGTTCCGAAAAGGCTTTAGCACCATAGACCACATCCACACGCTCCGGCAGGTTATACAGAAAACCGAAGAGTATAACCAGCCACTTTGTTTAGCGTTTGTGGACTATGAGAAAGCCTTTGATTCAGTCGAAACCTGGGCAGTCCTAAGGTCACTCCAGCGATGTCAAATTGACTATCGGTATATCGAAGTGTTGAAATGTCTATACAGTAAAGCCACAATGTCTATCCGACTCCAGGACCAAAGCACGGACCATATCCAACTGCAAAAAGGGGTGAGACAGGGAGATGTAATTTCTCCGAAACTGTTCACCTCTGCACTGGAGGATGTTTTCAAGCTGCTGTCCTGGAATAGGTATGGCATCAACATCAATGGCGAATACATCACTCACCTTCGATTTGCCGACGATATAGTCATAATGGCGGAATCGCTGGAAGATCTAGGCACGATGCTCAGAGACCTCGATATTGTCTCCCAACAGGTGGGTCTTAAGATGAACATGAGCAAGACGAAAATCATGTCTAACGCTCATGTCGCACCCGTGCCGGTATATGTTGGGAGCGATATCATCGAAGTTGTAGACCACTATGTGTATCTGGGTCAGACGATCCAACTAGGTAGGTCCAACTTCGATAAAGAGGTCAGCCGACGAATCCAACTCGGATGGGCAGCGTTCGGGAAGTTACGCCACATCTTCTCGTCACAGATACCGCAGAGCCTCAAGACGAAAGTCTTCAACCAGTGTGTGTTGCCAGTGATGACGTATGGAACTGAGACGTGGTCGCTCACTATTGGCCTCATCAACAAGCTCAAAGTCGCTCAACGGGCTATGGAGAGAGCTATGCTGGGAGGTTCACTACGAGATAAAATCAGAAATGAGGAAATCCGTAGGAGAACCAAGGTAGCCGACATAGCTCGCAGAATCAGCAGGTTGAAGTGGCAATGGGCTGGTCATATAGCTCGAAGGACTGATAACCGATGGGGAATAAAGGTTCTCGAATGGCGACCACGAACAGGAAAACGAAGCGTGGGACGCCCTCCCACCCGATGGACTGACGACATTGTTAGGATCGCGGGTAGTCGGTGGATGGAGAGGGCTCGGAATCGTTCTTCCTGGAAATGTATAGGGGAGGCCTATGTCCAGAAGTGGACTTCTTTGGGCTGATGATGATGATGAATTCTCGACTAAAATATTTTTGTCCTTTTATTCTATAATTGTTTACAAACAAGCTTATTGCATACAACAATATATGCAAGCTAATAATAACCATAAATAAATAATAAGGTTATTAAAATATGTTCAAAATTATGTACACACTATTATTGTTCCTGCATACACAACCAACGGACTTTGGGAAGCTGTTATGAGGGACATGTTATGAGCGTCATTTACTTTTTAGGTTGGGCTAGACATAATGAAAGAGAACTTGGTCACCCGGCTGAAAGCTTAGATTATACATTCATAGATTTGGAAAATAATTAATGTTAATCTTTATAAATGTATTTATTCAGATGTAATTGAACAAATAAATACATTTATTTACTATGTTTGTGTTTATTTATATATACCCCTACCATCTCTGGTTTTGTGATAATCAAAGTCAAAGTCAATAGGTATTTATTCAATAAAATCACAAGGATCTCTTTGAAACATCTTAAAGCTAGGTGACTCTAGGCGCCAGTTCCACGCGACCAAAGCCTAGAAGAACAGGCAACAAACTTACGGCTTGGTTCCTACCGTTCTTTTGTATGATCCTTTTACAATGTAATATAATATATTATCTTATAATCTTGAATGTGATTGCGATTACTCGATAATTACAAATAATAATAAGTATTTTAGTCGATAAATAAGATTTAAAAAAATTAAACTGAACCCCTACAAAACTTTTTGAGCAAAAACAAAATGTTTGCCACCCGATAGAGAGATAGAGATAATTTAAAATATTATTTTTAAATATCCTCAAAAAATTGAGAAACATTTTTTTTGCGCCGGGACTGGGTTTTTTTTGTATGGGATTTGGGCCATCTCGTTTGCATCCTCTTTCTAAGTGTAGGTAAATGTAATAGTTTGGGAGTGTTTACATATCAGTGTAGCTGACAGTGCTTATTGTATTTTTTTTAAATAAATATTGAAAAGTTAGACCATAAGTTGCTCTTTCTATTTATTTTACCATGTTTCCTTAGTAATAATAATAATTAAATAATGGTAATTTATTAGGCTGAATTAAAAGAAAGTTTCACCTCTATATACATAGTTATGTCGCATCTATGACTCCTTAGCCTCCTAATATTTAATCAATGGCATTCCACCCTAATACTCTAAATTCAAATGCAGTTTCTTACCATCATATCTTTTGCAGATACTGAAGAAATACCTCTAGTCAAAAGGAACACTAGAAACAAGAAAGGGCCTGCTAAAATTGAACCAAAGGAAGGGAATTCTGATCATGCAGGTATGTAATTGTAGAACCAAATAAAAAAGTTTTTTATTTTTGGCTATTGTTTTCAATTTTTTTTTAAGAAACTTACAACCTCCAAACAATGTCTCGCTCGCACTTTGAAATAAGTTTTCCTAAGAAAATTGTTTAAGTACACTAAACTAGTAAAATTGTTTTTTTTTGCTAAGAAAACTGGTTTGGATTAAAGTAATATTTTTGTTGAACCTTTGTACCTTGACTATCTGAAACATGGTAGTTTCGTATTTTCCATAACTACCTACTACATTCCGAGATTAAACAATGTGTAAAATAATACCCCTATAACCCCGGAAGCAGGGTATTCTACAGGTTATGACAAACAACTTTTGTTCTAAGTCTTTTGAAATTTCGAAGTTTTTCATTCATGAAATACCTCTTAAACTTTCCTCCAAATTGAAACTAACAACACAACATGACATAGCCTTATTTACAGCTGTTTGTGAACTGTAGATAAAATAGGTACCAGAACTACCACCAATAAGTAAACGCGAATGGCGTATAGGTAAGTATACCAAGGTCACGCACACATTATCAGAGTTGTTTCAAATTTCTGAGATAGAAGGTATTAATTTTACTTTTGTATGGGAATTTCAAAAACGAAGTATTCAAACTTTGCACACGTCAAAGTATTACAGTGCTTGGTTTGACCACGCTGGGTTTGATAAAAGTTAAGACAAAAACTACGAAGCTTGTCATATATCCGTCGCTCCCGTGAACTCCTCAACCGTCTTGGATACCACTACGTCTTAACCTTATTTCAATTTTTGTTCATGGTCAGTGTTGAATGCAGAACTTGTTACCTGATGTTATTATTCTTCACACATTCACAGATTCAGAAATAATACCTAAAATCAAAAGGAAGCTGAAAAACAAGAAAGTACCTGGTACAATAGAAGCAAAGGAAGCATCCTCTGATCATTCAGGTATGAGATTTGAGATTTAATCCTAAAATTACTAACACTAAGCTCATTTCAAATGTGTTTTCATAATCAATTATTTTCGAAGAAAATTACAATGAATATAAGTATTTACAAAATATACAAATGGTACAGCTGATCTATTTGCAGACTTTTTACATTATTACAAATAATATTTTATGTCATGAAATATTAATGATAATTACAGATAAAATCAAGAAAAAAATATTTTAAAGAAAATACAGTCAGCAACTAAAATTGATGTGAAGT
This sequence comes from Chloroclysta siterata, assembly GCA_932294275.1. Taxonomy (NCBI): domain Eukaryota; kingdom Metazoa; phylum Arthropoda; class Insecta; order Lepidoptera; family Geometridae; genus Chloroclysta; species Chloroclysta siterata. The sequence goes on along the minus strand of OW028600.1, from coordinate 12,294,094 downwards.
GATATTATTGCTGAACCTTTGTAACATGTTCCGAGACATATTTGTTTGCAATTTATTCATAACTACTTGATTCAGTGATTTTATACCTTCAAAAAATATGTGAGCGAGAAATCGCTTTGCAGTTGTCTGACCTTATTGATTTTTTTTTCATAGACAGTGTTGAATCCTGTGATAAAATTCTATCCTTGTTTACAGATTCTGAAATAAAACCTAAAATCAAAAGGAAGCTTAAGAACAAGAAAGTAATTGATACAATAGAAGCAGAAGAAGAGCCCTCAGATCTTTCAGGTATGAAATAAGATATTTTATCGTAAAGTCACTTACACTTAGCTGATGTTCAAATGTGTAAATTGGATATTCTTTTCTATAAAATTTTCAAGGAAATTATTTTCATGAAATTACAGTGAATATAAATGTTTACAAAATTGACAAATGTTGAGCTTTTTGCAGACTATTGTAAACTTATAAAAATCTTTCTAGCAATAGCTTTATGTCATAAAAAAATACTTTTAAGAAAATACAATCAACCACTGAAATTGATGTGACGAGAACCTTTTTAATGTTACTCTCTAAAACACGTTTTTTTTAGATTTTTCATATACTACATTCATTGATTTTATATTGTCATATTTTTTTTAACGTTAGAGCTAGAAGTTGTTTGACGGTTATCTGTGTCTAAAACTTCTTTAATTTTGTTCATAGACAGTGTTGAATCCTGTGATAAAATTCTAACTTCGTTTACAGATTCTGAAACAAAACCTAAAATGAAAAGGAAACTTAAGAACAAGAAAGTAATTGGTACAATAGAAGCAGAAGAAGAGCCCTCAGATCTTTCAGGTATGAAATTAGACATTTTATCGTCTTTTAAGACATTTTATCGTCTTTTAAGACATTTTATCGTCTTTTAAGACACTTACGCCGAAGTAGCGCCTGTGACGGATAAGTTGAGGAGCAATAGGTAAGCGTGGTTTGGGCATGTCATGAAGAGGGAAGAAAGTCATATTACGAGAAGAGTGTTAGATATGGATGTGGGTGGTTTTAGAAGGAGATGCAGGCCAAATAAAAGATGGATGGACTGGTTGAAAGATGACATGAGTAAGAAAGGAGTGAGCACCGAGATGACGAATGATAGAGGAGAGTGGAAGAAGAAAACTTGTTGTGCCGACCCCACTTAGCGTGGGATAAAGGCAGGAAGATCATGGTGATCGTAAAGTCACTAAGTGTAAGCACTTAGCTGATGTTCAAATGTGTAAATTGAATATTCTTTTCTATAACATTTTCAATTTTCAATTATTTTCATTAACATTTTAGTGAATACAATAGTATTTACAAAATTGACAAATGGAACAGTTGAGATTTTTGTAGACTTTTGCTAACTTATTAAATTATTTGAAATAGATGTGTTATGTCATGAATAAAATGACTTTTAAAGAAAATACAGTCAGCAACTGAAATTCATGTAAAGTGTTATAACTTTTGCTTTGTAATGTTACTCTCCGAAACATTTTTGTTTGCGATTTTTCTTAAACTACATTCAGTGATTTAATAGGTATCTTAATTTTTTTATGAATGTGAGAAGTTGTTTCATTGGCAGTGTTGAATCCAGAGATGTTTTCTTAAAATGTTTTTATTATTCACACATTCACAGATTCTGAAATAATACCTAAAACGAAAAGGAAGCTTAAAAAAAAGAAAGTACCTGATACAATAGAAGCAGAGGAAGCGTCTTCTGATCATTCAGGTATGTATTGTAGATTTAATCCTTAAGTCATTTACACTTGCTGATGTTCACAAGTGTATACAGCATAATCAATTATTTTCTAAGAGAATAGTTTTTACGAAATATACAAATGGAATAGTTGAATTAGTGACTGTTGCAAATTTATTAAATTATTTTAAATAATAGTTTATGTCACGAATAAAATGACTTTTAAAGAAAATACAGTCAGCAGCTAAAGTTGATGTGAAGCGATATTTTGGCTGAACCTTTGTATGTACTATGTAATTTTTCATAACTACTACGAGAACATTTAGTTATTTAAATCTGTTTTTTTTTGTGTGAGTGAGCATTTATTTGACTGTTGTTTCATAGGCATTGTTGAATACAGAGATAACATTTTAACTTTCAAATGTTTTTATTCTTCACAGATTCTGAAATAATACCTAAAATCAAAAGGAAGCCTAAAAACAAGAAAATACCTTCTACAATAGAAGCAGAGGAAGAGTCTTCGGATCATTCAGGTATGAAATTGGAGATTTAATCCTAAAATGACTTAAACAAAGCTGATTTTCAAATGTTATATTGCATATTCAAATACTTTCGAAGACAATAACGATACAAGTATTTACAATATATACAAAATGGAGCAGCTGAGCTATTTGCAAACTTATTGAATTATTATAAATAATATTATAAGTCATGAAAAAAAAAAACTTTAAAGAAAATACAGTCAGCAACTGAAGTTGATGTGAAGTGATATTTTGGCTGAACCTTTGTATGTTCCTCTCCGAAACATGGTGGTTTGCGAGTTTTCATAACTACTACAAGTATTATAACTTCAATAATTTTTAAATGTGTCAGCGAAAAGTAAATTGAATCCAGAAATAAAATTCTATAAATAACTAACCTATAAATGTTTTTATTCTTCACACATTCACAGATTCTGAAATAATACCTAAATTCAAAAGGAAGCTTAAGAAAAAGAAAGTGCCTAATACAATAGAAGCAGAAGAAGCTTCGGATCATTCAGGTATGAAAATAGAGAATTAATCCTTAAGGCAATTACACTTAGCTGATGTTCAAATGTGTATACTGCATAGAAAATACAGACGGCAACTGAAGCTAACTGATTTTTTTTCTAAAACTTTCGCATTTATATACAACTAGCGGCCTGTCCCAGCTTCGCATGGGTGGTCATAAATTTTTTGAACATTTTAGGATAAACTTAGAGCGTGGGTTCGAGCCTCGCGTCTACTTATTTCATACATTTGCACGCGCTTCTCCTTGAGTGAATGAAATCGCACCCCGAGCGTGACCCGTGGACCTGTTAACATTTTTAATTTCGTCATATCTTTTGAATGGGATGTCCGATTTGAAAAATTTAAGAAGTAATCTATAGGTATTGAAACCGTCTTAATTATGAAATGATTTATTTGGATAAGGATTAATACCAAGGTACAAATAAAGACCCTTTTCTGGCGGCGGCATTTCAATTATTTTTTTATAATAAAAGAACACTTATTGTGACATAACTATAATAGTTAGACATATGCTGTCGCGACATTTTTTGTAGATGATGACGTGTTCTACAAAATCATAGTACATTATTTTGTTCTATCATCAATAGTTTTCGCAGCGCACGCGATGTAAGGTTTTTGTATTCCACCTTGGGTTACATTATTGAAGTTTTAGTAAGGATCCCTGATTTTTTTGAAAATATAATATAGCCTATGTTACTCAGGGATAATGTAGCATTCTAATGGTGAAAGAATTTTTGAAATCGGACCAGTAGTTTTTGAGCCTATTCGTTACATACAAAAATACAAACATACAAAAATACAAAAATACAAAAATACAAAAATACAAAAATACAAAGGTTTCCTCTTTATAATATTAGTGTAGATATGCAATTAATAGGTAAGTAATTGCATATTGTATACAAGGTGTTCCAATACTTGTGTATATAAACTTCAGGGGGCTAAAGTACCCATCAATATGAATAACTTTTTCTACGGAACCAACACTGCAAACGCGAAAAAAAAAACAGCTGCTTCATACAAAAGTTCAATACCTGCCTGGCTAAAAGGTATGAAACAACCGTTTTTATTTCGCGATCACAGTGTTGGTTCCTTAGAAAAAGTTATTCATATTGATGGGTACTTTAGCCCCCTAAAGGTTATATACACAAGCATTGGAACACCTTGTATAAATGCGAATGTTCAAATATAAACCAAAGTTTTGATATATACGTTGAGGATATAGGTTTCGGGGTTATTAAAGATATTAAATAATCAAATGCTAATCAATTTCCGTGAACATGGAACTCAAATAAGGAATTTTATGTGAATTACAGATTCGGAAGAAAAACCTCCTACCAAAAGGAAAAGAAAGAACAAGACAGCATCTGATTCAAAAGAACCGAAAAACTCTTTAGATCAGTTAGGTATGTACCTTATTATAGAACTATGGCCTTGTCTAAAGATAATCTCAGTGTTTAAACTATTGCCATCTCTTACTAATGCGTAATGACAAACAGTGACAGAGCTAAGTTTGAGCAGTGATTCAACTTGAGTAAAGTTTATGTAAGAGTTTTACCCTCATACTATAAAATGGTGTTTAAATTAAAATAATGCTTAAAATAAGCGCTGTCTCTGTCTCTTACGCATTGGTAAGAGATGGCAATAGTTTATCGTTTGACAGATTTCTTGTAGTAAGGCCGTTAATGTTTTGGGTTACTTACACGCGTCTCCGCACCAAACCAGCCTCGCTATGTCGATACCCAGCAAAAGCCAAACTTTCTAGAATAATAACAAAAATTGTTTTAGAATGTATAAACAAACCCCTTTCAAATGACCCCTCACTTGATATATCGTCTCACTTTTTGTGAGGGCTGTCAGCTATAATAATAAAAGCGTTTTTAGTATCACATTAACTTATAAACTTAACAAAAAAAAAATTATGATTATATGACGACAAAATCGGTCGTTACTCAGTGGCTGTAAATATTTTTTTATATATTTATAGATTCTCAAGAAAACACCTCGAGTGCGAAAGGTAAAAGCAAGAAGCAGAATCAAACATCAGAACCGGCTAAAAACACTAAATCGTCAGGTAATTATATTCTTCTTCTTGTCTATCACTAGTTCTTTCAAAACAGTGTGTTAATGGTTATGTAAACATAAATTTTATTTATTATTCTCCTAGAGGGGGATGAAAAGCAGAGTGTGCCACACGGTACCAAAATTATTTAACTTCGAGCGACGTATTTTGAATCCCTCGCTACGTTCAGGATTCTGCTCTAGAATCCTTCACTTCGCTCTGGATTCATAAAATCGCTCTCGCCTTAAATACATTATTTTGGCCCCTTATGACACAATCTACTATCAAGTACGCCTCCAAGAGGCTCCTTTTAAGCACTTGACACAAGCTTTAGAACTTTTTAGGTTCTGCGACATGCTGATTTCCTCATGATGTTCCAATTATATTGAAAAATATGCAATGGAACTTTTTTTCATATTTTTTTAATATCTTATAAAATTACTTAATTATTATGTTTCATGTTCTCAGGTCGTTTGCAGCCTATGATTGAGCCTGAAGATGCCGAACTATCAAGTGACATGGGTATGTAAATTTTTGTTTTTTTAATTTATGTTGTAAAGTTGTTTGCTGCTAAAGTTATGTCTTTGATCAAAGTCAAAGTCAAAAGGTATTTATTCATTAAAATCACAAGGATCTCTTTGAAACGTCTTAAAGCTAGGTGACTCTAGGTGCCACGCGACCAAAGCCTAGAAGAACAGGCAACAAACTTACGGCTTGGTTCCTATCGCTCTTTTGTATGATCCATGTTACAATGTAGGTATTATAATACAATATTGAAGCTCCAGAATGGTGCAAATCGAATTTAGTGAAGCGTAGGTATAACAGAAAAAGGTAGGGGTGATAAAATTCATAAAACAGCACACTTCTCTATCTATTTTTAATACATCCTTTTTAGTGACATAATACACAAAATGTTGAATCAATGGCCCTGTTTAAACCGCAGCTGGCCGTATAGATTTGAAATTTTGAGGTCACATTAATTAGTCTTGTGCACTTAGCAATGAAGTCCAAAACATAAATACAACAACAATTCATCAAGGTTGTTTATGAAAACTTCTTTCGCTCGATCAATAGTAATGAGTTGATCGTTGGCCTGGATTAAGCACTTGTGACATAACATGCCTGACACAAAATTTTCTTTTCAGAACTTGACTCTGAAGCTTATTTCAACCCGGAAACTCACGAGCGATCTCTCCAAAACCTAAAGGCTATTGATCCTGATTTTTACAAGTTTCTGGAAGAGAACGATTCAGAGTTACTTGATTTTGAGGCCGAAGACGACCCGTTGGACTCGAAAGAAGAAGACGACGACGATGATAAGGAAAACGATGACCTCTCAAAAGAGCATGTTCCTGGAACGTTGTTAGAGCTTAGTGACGAGAGCGACTTTGAGGTAATATAACACAAGTACCTATTTTATTTCAGTAAACTTTATCTTAACTTAACTTATGTATGCCTCAAGTTGGACGCAGGGCAGTGCATCGTAGGGCACGTTCTTATCGTGCGTGACTTACGAGGTTATAGGTGATGGTTACCACTTAACATCAGGTGGGCCATCTGCTTTTTCCATCAGGTAGTAGTATAATTTTTTTTTATTAGTAAGTCATTTAAAATTATGAGAAAGAAAGGAAAGAAAGAAAGAAAAACTTTTTTATTTGACCCAAAAAAAAAAATGAGAGAATAATAAAGATCATAAACATATTCTAAAGCGCATTTATCAAATCGCGAGTAACCGCTAGTTATTAATAAATATGCAAACGTGTTCCGGTAGCTAAATCATAAAATAAAACAAACAACTTTTTTTTTAATCTAAGAGACAGACAAACAGGCTTACATAACAGCCCACCTGATGTTAAGTGGTCACCGTCGCCCATATACACCAACAACACTTGGAGTGTTGTCGTTGCGTTGCCTGCCCTGAAGGACTTTATTAACTTTTTTTTCATCCACAGGCCGAGGATGGAAAGTCAGGAAAAGGAAAAGTCACCCTGAAGTTGGTGAACGATTTGACTGCTCAGTTAACGACGAAGGGCAAACCAAAGGCGAGCGCGATTATCTATGCGGCAAAGCTGTTCCACGCCGCGGTCCAGCGAGCCACCAGCGAAGACGGCACTAGTGAGGGGGAATTCACCGTGTCAGGTACGAATGTACATATGTATTATATCAGCTATCTGGTTCCCATATCACAAGCTTTGGCTTAGTTTGGGGCGAGATATTGCTGTGTGGATAGTCCACCAATATTTATTATTTATTTATTAATTTTATTGAAACTAACAACTAACTAACTAACATCACCCCCCGATCTAGAATTCCAGTTATAAATACGCACTACGTTACTTAAGTTAATATGCCTATGGTATATTGATGAATCTATATGAAATAGAGAACCCCCTAAAGTATTTTATACAAGCTGGTGCCCGCGACTTCGTCTGCGCAGGATTAGTCACACAATATCTTTATAAATTGTAGCCTATGTGCTATTCTGATGTGTAAGCTATATTAAAATCCATTCAGAAGTTTTTACGTGAAAGAGTAACAAACATCCATCCATCCATCCATACTTACAAACTTTCGCGTTTATAATATTAGTAGGATGACAGCCTTCACAGCTCAGTTGGTAGTAGCTCTGCCTTCTGCGCTGTAGGCCGTGGGTTCGATCCCCACCGAGAACACACATTTGTGTGATGAACATAGATGTTTGTTCTCTGTCTGGGTGTTTTATAATATTATAAGTATGTTTTTACAAAAAAAAAGTATATAAGTAGTATATCAGCTATCTGGTTCCCATATCACTAGCTTTGGCTTAGTTTGGGGCGAGATAGTGCTGTGTGGAATATCTACCAATATTTATTTATATATTTCAGGATCTTCGGTTTTCAATGCTATACTCAGTACGTGCGTCTTGAACATGCCACCATCACTAAGGAAGTACCTGGGTATGGAGAGCTCGGCCACAAATCCAACAAAATGCAAACGTTTCGTCAAAATCAAAGCAACCATGATTCAATACGTCGATGACGCGATAAAGCTCCTTTCGGTAGTCACGTCTGAAAGCATCTTATCTATGATGCTGAAGCATCTCCACCAGATATCTAGCTTTGTTGCGTGCTTCCCGAGATTAGCCAGGAAGGCTCTCAAAAAGATTCTACCTTTGTGGGCCGCTGCTGATGAAACAGTCAGAGTACTTTCATTTGTATGTATACTGCGTATAACTGTTAGCAATATAGACAGTTTACTCGAGATAGTACTCAAAGCAATGCACCTGACATATGTGAGAAATTGCAAGTTCGTCAGTCCGACCACATGGCCCGGTATAAACTTCATGAGGAGGTCACTATGCGAAATGTATATGTTAAATTTAGATGTTTCATACAGTCATGCATTTCTTTACATCAGACAATTGGGAATTCACTTAAGAAATGCTATTATGGTCCCAAAATTGGAACACAAGCTGGCTGTGTACAACTGGCAGTATTTAAACTCGCTGCATTTGTGGGCTGAACTCATTCAACAAACAGTAGCGCATCAAGGCATGGAGTCGCTTTACTTCCCTCTGTCGATGGTCATTTCCAACACAATAAGGCTTGTGCCCACTCCGCAATATTACCCTGTTCGGTTCTACCTGACCGAGGTGTTAATGGACATGGTGAAGGAAAGTGGATTATATGTACCCATACTAGGATTCATGATGGACGTAAGTAATTGTTGTAATTTTCACAACCATTTTATTTTAAGAGTTAGGGTCGTTAAATTATAGCTTAGACATGCTTGATGATCTTGGACAGTATGATATCTGAGTCAACCATGCCTGGAAACAGTCTGAGCTTATTTAATTTCTTTATATAATATTACTAGCGGCCTGTCCCAGCTTCGCATGGGTGGACATAATTTTTTTCAATGTTTTAGGATAAACTTAGACCGTGGTGGGTTCGAGTCATTTACACGCGCCCATATTACCATATTTCAATTAAATTTTTATAATAAAAGAACACTTATTGTGACATAACTATAATAGTTAGACATATGCTGTCGCGACATTTTTTGTAGATGATGACGTGTTTTGCAAAGTCGTAGTACATTATTTTGTTCTATCATCAATAGTTTTCGCAGCGCACGCGATGTAAGGTTTTTGTTTTCCACCTTGGGTTACATTATTGTAGTTTTAGTAAGGATCCCTGATTTTTTTGAAAATATTATATAGCCTATGTTACTCAGGGATAATGTAGCATTCCAATGGTGAAAGAATTTTTGAAATCGGACCAGTAGTTTTTGAGCCTATTCGTTATATACAAAACAACAAAAATACAAATCTTTCCTCTTTATAATATTAGTGTAGATAAATATATATATTCCAATCCTTGTATTTTCTGTTTAAATACCGATTTTAAATGCGCAAGTTTATGAGTGTATATGTTTGTTCCCACTCATCTCAGTAAAGGCAGGACAAATTTGGATAAAACCTGCAATGTACATAGGTTACGACCCGAAATTACATAATATAAACTACTTTTATCCGGGTAGGTACCACGCCAGTGCAGCCGTAGGCGAATTCTAGTTGACTTATAGAAATGAATGGTCTTTATTCTATTGTTTCAGGTGTTAATTAAATTTCCATTCAATAAAAAACAAAAGAAACTTTCCATGAAGCCCATGGACTTGTCCTGTATAATCAGACTGAGCAAGTCTCAGATGTTGGAGAATGGCTTTAAAGACGCGGTTATAGAAAGGATTTATGCTCTATTGCTGGAGTTCTTGGCTACGATATCGAGCTGCATGTCGTTTCCCGAGATTACGGTGTTTCTTGATGTGCAGGTATGTTACTTGATTTCACTCACCTTTCTTTAAGGCTGGGCAATTCCATGCCTTACTTACAAGCTTCGTTAAAGAAAACGTATTATGGTTTATCCATTTTTTTAAAGGTTTAACGTTTTTTTTAGAAAAAATAACACTGCGGACTCGTGTTCACACCAAATTGGCAAACTTGTGTGACTAGCAGGAATTTATTTTACTCGTGGTCACACGGTGTGGTGTGACCAATAGTAAACTATTAAAACATAAGACTCGTGGTCACACTATTAGTGTGGGGAATTGAATAAGTACTTAGGTACATAATATCTGCCCTACAAGACGATGTCGGCGATTAGTTCCTAATTCTTAATTTACCACGTGACACAGACACAGTTTACAGACACAGACACAGTTTTTAACTCCTGCGGATATCATCGTTTTTTAATCTGTTCTTGTACTTCTGTTTTCTTGTTCCAAATAAATACTTTTTTTTTTTTTTTTTAATTTTGCAAATAATAGGGACGAATTCTTTATGAAAAGTCATAACTTTACCAATTCTTAATTTTCCAAATACCACATTTTTCTTATTATGGTTAGTACGAATTCTGTTTTTTTTTTTACAGAAGAAAGTACAGTTAGACATATATATTTTCAAGGATATACAAGACAGCTTGACGAAGAGAATATCCGACTTACACACAGATAGAAAAATTTCATTTCATTTCATTTAAAAAATCTCAAAGTTACCAATCCGATTTTTCTCGTTTGAAAGACTTGGAAACAAAATCTAAACGCTTAATTGTTGGCTTTTTTTCAATTATTTTTATCGTTTAAATAAAAAAATCCTAAAATATAAAACTTAGGTCCTTATTATGATTTGAATAATTCGTTATGCCATAAAATACCTAAAACTGTCGAGAATCCTCGCCTTAAGCTTTATTTTGTAGTGTTTTGTATCAAACGCCTGATAAGACACCAATTACACCTATAAAATAAAGGCAAAGGGTTTCATGCCTTCAACATAAAATAAATAAATAAAACACCACATCTTTATAATATTTGTAGATATGCAAAGTTATGAGCTAAATGGAGATTCATGAACAAAATACGCCACACTTTAAATATTGAAAAATATACTTTTTCAGCTAAAACACTTGGTGAGCAACGGCACAGATCCCAATACCGCAAAGAAATTTAAACAGCTGCTTGATAAAGTTGTGGAAAATTCAGAATTCATGTGTAAAGAACGACAGTCTTGCCGAAAGTTCATCCGAGACGCAGACGCTATACGTGCTTGGGAAGCTAACATAAGGGTGCAATCTACGCCATTAATGATCTTCTTTGAAAATTGGAGGAAGATCAATCAACGACATAAGCGCAAGGTCAATAATAAACACGACGAGCTGTACGGAAACCAACCTCCAGTCGATCGATCAAATGCAGTCATGGAGGAAGCGAAAAAAGTTTTCCACAAAGATCCTTTGTTAACAACTATGAATATACTCCCATCCGACAGCGAAGATGAAAAAGATTACTTTAAAGATAAAGGTATAGAGAAATCGCCACCAAAGGAGAAAATTAAAAAGAAAAAGGCTAACATCAAACCGAAAAAGAAAGAAGAAGAAATCCCAGATGTCGCGGACGCGGGAGATATTGTGCAGGAGTTTAGTGCGAAGGATTGGTAATTAAGGAATCGTATATCACTGATGTGATAACCTCTAGTTAATATATTTTATTAGTACCCTTTAGGTACTCGATTTCTTAAAAATGCTTACAAATCAAATGTTATTGTTTAAAATATCGTCAAGATTAGAGCTCTGATAAGAAATAATGTTAATCTAAATGTACCTACAAAATTGATTCAGATTGCAAAATAATAACTATGATGTGTACATGATTAATTAAGATTATCGCAGACATGAGCTCGGCACCGGATCATCATTGCCTCAACCTTGAAAGAAACGAACTTACTCCAGTAGGATACTTATACGCATGTGGGTGATCTCTGAGCTTATCTCTCGCGGTCTTCTTGGTCTACCCTCCGCCGTGTCATTAAAACAAGCCTAAAATTCTTTATTAAGGCGAAGACAAGAGCTAATGTGACTCTCGCTCGCACGTTTCGACATGCTGAAAGATATAAAATCACTAAACTCATTTTCGAAAAATCGCAATCAACCATTTTGTGTGCAATCACATTGCACACAGTTTAGTAAAAATTTCATTTTTATCGATACATGCTTTCCTACTCAAAAGTTTGCTTTACTAGTTTTCGTACATAAGCAAACTTTTAAGAAGGAAAACTTGTATCGATCAAAATTAAATTTTTACTAAACTGTGTGTAATGTGATTGCACACAAAATGGTTGATTGTGATTTTTCGAAAATGAGTTTAGTGGTTTTATATCTTTCAACATGTCGAAACGTGCGAGCGAGAAGTTGTTTGATAGTTGTCAGCCCCTTAAAACAAGCCGCAGCGATAGCAGTAGCAGTAAAATGAGTCGTTGCTTGTTTGTTGTATTTAACAAATTTTACAACAGCGTTCTTGAACTGATAATTTTCCGGATAATCGAATGAAATTACGTCGTGCCGAGCTGATGTGTGCGATAGCCATACCATTTCATAAAGGTATAGTCAATGACAACTTGTTTGTAAAACTAATTAGTTCAGATTTGTTAAGATTCTGTTCAGGTTTATTTATACAATAAATATGTGACCTTTTAAATGCATACTATTTATTTCTCACAGAAATATAAACAATACAAGACCAGCACAAAAAACACGTACCTACCAAATAAAGTAGATCTACCAATAGTGGCTTCGACCAAACTAGTAGGTATAAGCCATAAATTCGGTAATAAATAATTCCGTCTCTTCTTTTGACTTGTCCAAATCAATGACAAAAATATTTAAATCGTAGCTTCAAATGCCTTGAAGAAAATATGTCCAGTGCACTTTAGGTTCAGCCGGTTCACAGTTTTCGATGGTCAGACTTCCAGAAGGCATGTCAGCCCATCCAGATAAAGGCTTTTCACTCAAGTATACAATGATTTTCAATTCCTATGAAAAAAATGTTATTATACCTCTGAAATACGGAAACCCTTCAAATATGAAACATTACTAACCTTCTTTCCTTTTATAGGTTCGTAAAGTGTCTTTACGTAAAACTCTTCTCGGTCTACGTATATTTTGAACATTCTTGTGTCATCAAACACATTTTTGAACTTGATCGTCGTGGACCCGCCTGCCTTAATCTCGTAGGGTCCCTGCGGTTTAGGTTCTGTGCCTATTCCTTTAATGTTATACCTGTATAAATATAGATAACTTTCAATATAGGTTTTCCTAATGTATTTATGTCCGGGGAAGTACCTACTACCACCACGCCTTTTTCTGGCGCCAAGCAGCGTTGCTGTGTTTCGGTTTGAAGAATGTGGTTGCCGGTGTAATTACAGGCACATGAGGCTTAACATCTGTATGCATCAAGTTGATCGACACAGGGCAGTGCATCGTAGGGCACGTTCCTATCGTGCGTGACTTACGAGACAATGCTTTATCAGGTAGGCCATCTGCTTGTTCCATCAGAATATAAAAAAAATGTATTACAATAGGTTTGTATGTATTTTTTGGCATTATAGGCATTCAAAAGCCAGGTCTCCACCAAATTTACATTATGTTTAATGAACGTTACTTATTATTGTTATATTGCATTCAGATGTTGATGAAAGGTAGAGGTAATGTCTGAAGTAGGCAAGTAAGCATAACATACACAAAATCACCAGCGACCATCGACTTAAACGAGACAATGCAGTTTTGTTCACCAAGTTCAGTAGGCTCAAACCAAACCAAAAATTTTCCTTTTTCAAATGGTCCTAAAGTATATTCCCGTTCTGCTTGTATTGAAGTATGAGTGACCTGTAAACAAATCCCACAAGTAGCAATCATCAAAATAATTATAATAATCATCAACGCATTAAATTCGAGACGTAAAATATCACAGATAGATAAGTTGCATGCTAGAAAGTTAGAAACTGCTTTATCATCAAAATAAGATGGTACATAAAAAATATTTTTCGTTTAATCATTGAATGATTTACCGATGTTACAAACTCGGTTTTGACATCTGTCTTGTTATGAACCCTTAGCCGGAGAGGCACACAGGTTCCAAAAGGTGTAGTGGTTTCCAATTCTTTCTGCTTGGCCGGCAAGCATTTCAATATTACTTTGTAAACGTACGACCCAGAAAAGCTGTTTGAAACTTCCAAGTAATCTTCGGTCTCTCCGATGACGAGAGGGGAGTACGTCATCACAATGACGGCCTGTTGAAGAAAAAACTGCCACTTCAGAACGTACTCATTTGATTAGACTCTAACTCTTTAATACTGACACAGGCTCCAATCATTAGAGCATGTGTCAGTACCTAACTAACAAAAAGTTGTGTTTTTAAAAGGGGTTTTCAGATGATTTTATAAATTGACAAAACTTTTTTGTAGAATGGTGAAAGATAGAAACTAGAACTAAAGTAGATATAAGTTAGGTAACTAGTGTAACTAAGTCCTTCCTAATATCAGAAATTAACAGTATTCCGAACTGTACCCACCTCCGAGTTCCTGCCAATAGAGATTGAATCCGGACAGTTGAGTTTATCGCATCGTATCTGAAAGTCGGCATCGGTGGACAGTGGATTGGTGATGACCAGATCCTTCTGCATCAGCTCGCGAGCTCGCGACACGAATACCAATGTATCAACGATTTCACTCTTTGTGACCGTCGCTATGATGTTGTAGAATTGGTACTCCCGTGATGCTTCGTTTATGAACATAACCTTATTTTTAAGTAAAATGTTTGGTTAATTTGACTGCCGCCGCCGCGCCGCCGCCATCATGCCAGTGTGGTTTAAAATGACAAACATGAAGGCACATAAATGCTGTTAAATAAAAATAAAAGGTAGGAAAGGGTGCTTTTGAGATGTGGTGCTGGCGGAAAATGTTGCAAATACCATGGATGGCCAATGTGTCCATTCTCCTGAACTAAAAACATATAGGTTTAGCACTAGGCTTCCCACCAAGCCTGAGTCGGATATTAGTTTTTCGGCCACATCGCCCGGGATAATGGGTACAACCTCGAACAACTTAACTTTAACGTCAAAATCGATGTCCACTTAAATGGTCTGACCAAATCCGCTCATCACTATGTAAACACCAAGGTACACAATGCGCTTCACAATGCCAAAGATAGGCACGGATGGCGGACCATCGTTAAAACAATGATGACTCGGGGCGATCAGAACCTTTACTAATGAGAAACACGACTCGAGGACGAGAAAATTAACCTTCAAGTGCATTTCGCACTCTTCATAACAGACGAACACCCAACGGCAAGTAGCAGCTGCTTCACCCCAAACCCTCACGCTTTCGGGGTGTTTGATCTCGTAGAAACCTTCGAACTTGTCGGGAATTATTCGCACTGTTTCCGTCGATACAACATAGGACTCGGGCTCCTACAATAAGAATGCTATTAAAAATAATAATATTTGCTACCTACATAACATCGACTCGAAATAAATTTAATGAGCATGTTGACGGTTTCTATACCAAAGGGAAAACGAAACACATGTTGTTGCCCATGTGGCTTGGATAATAAACCGTGTGATGTATAATTTGAAAGACTTTAGATTTCTGATTTGAGGCGCAGTTGGATAGATTTAGAAGACTGCTGGTTTGTACTTGTTTATATTACTTGTTACCTAATTATCATAAATTATAAAAAAGATGTCACTACCACCACAAGACATGTCCATTGAATAGGTACGCGCAAGCAAATAACAAAACATAACGACATAAAAGGTTCAATTAGCAAACCTCTGTTATATTGTAAACGAGTAACTCCTCGGTGTAAAAATCTTTAGCAGAAACAGTTATTTTGATTGTTCCATTAGGATTTGGATGCCCTGCTGATCCCACCAATGTGACGAACAGGGCACTCTCTCCGAGAGGCGAGAACAATACTTGAGCCTGAGGATTAGATAATTCTTCATTGAACAAATAAAGTAAAAATAATAACCATCAAAGGGTCAGATTTAATAAATAAACAACGCCATTCCCGAAAATCATGTCAAAAGTTAATAGAATGAAAGAAGTCATTCATCACTTTCAACAGAAAGAAAGAAAAAACACTTTCACATAAAAAAAAAACAGAGTTCTGAATAGCCAATTTACCTATGGTTTAATTAAAAACTTACATCGTGTTTTCCTATAGTTTTCGGTTTGAAGTGAACTGGTATGTCGAAAGTGGAATTTGGTTCCACGTGAAATTCTTTCAAAGTGTCGAATGGTCCTCCCGATACTTCAGACAGAACCAGCCACATATCGGCCGAACTGGAGGAATAATTGTTATAAGAGCAATTCAATAGCATCTCCGTTATTCATTTTGTTGCTACTGTATAATGTTTCACGAGGTATTCATAGCAGTATGGTTTATTGATTGAGTGAGCGAAGCGAACGAAAATCTTACAGTTAACTTGGGCGATTTGGCATTTTAGTTTTAAGATACAATTGGTTACATCAAGTAGGTAGGGGTAGTCAGAGGCCAAATGTCGAGTTTGGTATCGATGTAAAACTGGAGTGGACATCACGAAATCTCAGTTCGGGGCGAACCACTAGTTTATAGTAAAAGTGCTTTTATAGTAAGCATTTAGGCAATCATCTCATCACTTTTGTGTTGGTTGTCATTGCGAATAATTTCTAATACACTTACGGGTTTGTAACTACTATAAATTCTGTATGTACTTCACGCACTGGACATTCTAAGTAAAGTGTCTTATTTTGCACGTTTCCAATGTCGACGCAAGTTCCGTACAGAGCTAGCTCTAGCGGCATATAATTTTCTATATTGCAGCTTGCCTAAAACATAGATTTTGGTGTAGGTATTTCAATTTTATGACGCTATTTACAAAAATATAAGGAAAACTTACCCAAACTTTGATGAACGGATTGTGATTCGACGGTCTAAATGTTATGGTAAAGGTAACATTTGTATGAGCAGCAATATTCCCCTTCTGCGGGGAGATCACGAATTCGTCAGATATCAAGGGCTGCCACCAAAACCTGTAAAAGAAAAAGAAATGCCTCTGGCTTTAATCACCAGGCACGGTAGACATCCCCTTAGTACGTTAGACGTTCGCGTCAACATACCTGGCTCCGAAGTCACCCTTATTTAAAAGCATTACTTTAAGAATCTTGCACCCACGTTTGCGTACTCGACCAAATTGTAAAGAATTCTGGCTGAAGCAAAGACTCATTCCTGTAGCACTGCCGCTCAGTTTCACAAGTGATCGTTCGAAATTCAGTACTTTCATGTTAAGCTACAATATTAATGTTATTATTTACTAAGCTCAATAAATATTTATCTTAGGAGTTTTTATTATTAGCTATATTTATTACCTGGACGTCAAGAGTGCTTATTATCCCAACTGGTTTGAATTGTATCTTCAGAGGAGCTTTTCTATAGGGTTTTATTGTGAACTTATTAGGAAGCACTTTCAAAGATGATAAGGCATTCTGTATATCCATTGCTATTTGTTCTTTGACTTTGTCATCCTTGTAATTTTGTAGCATCTTTAAACTATAGATAGATTTTTTAAATATTATTATTTTACTAGTGTGAAAATTTCGCATTGGTACCTACGTAGTGGGGCCAGACAGCGGCTTATACCTACTTCTATTTCCCTAGGGGGCAACATACCTGGACGGTCCAGTATCAGCTTGGAGGTTGGCTACGCTAGGACTAAGACATACACTTGTTGCTTCAGAGTTCGTTGTGTCTTCCACAACTGGATACATGTCTCGGAATATGAAAATTGCGTCAATCGCTTTCTTGCTGTGGTTCATCACTTCTATAGTGCGTACTATCTTTTCTCCTACTTTTACGGGTCCTAAATCAAAGCTTTTTTGGCATCCTTCGTAAAGGTCGAATAGGAGTGGAATACCTGAATGGAATACATAAACTCTTAAGGCGAAGACGAGCTAATGTGACTCTCGCTCGCACGTTTCGACATGTTGAAAGATATAAAATCACTAAACTCATTTTAGAAAAATCGCAATCAACCATTTTGTGTGCAATCACATTGCACACAGTTTAGTAAAAAATTCATTTTGATCGATACATGTTTTCCTACTCTAAAGTTTGCTTTACTAGTTTTCGTACATAATCAAACTTTTAAGTAGGAAAACTTGTATCGATCAAAATGATTTTTTTACTAAACTGTGTTTTTTACAAAATGGTTGATTGCGATTTGTCGAAAATGAGTTTAGTGATTTTATATCTTTCAACATGTCGAAACGTGCGAGCGAGAAGTTGTTTCATATTTTTTTTTTTTTTATACCACCTACTGATGGAACAAGCAGATGGCCCACCTGATGTTAAGTGGTAACCATCACCTATAACAAAGCATTGCCTCGTAAGTCACGCACGATAGGAACGTGCCCTACGATGCACTGCCCTGCGTCCATCAGCTTGAGGCATACAGATGTTAAGCCTCATGTGCCTGTAATTACACCGGCGACCACACTCTTCAAACCGAAACACAGCAACGCTGCTTGGCGGCAGAAAAAGGCGTGGTGGTAGTACTTCCCCGGACGAGCCCTTCACAAAGAGCTCTACTACTCTTAAATAAATCTCTTGATAGTTGTCAGCCCCTTAATACCGAATATATATAAAATGGTGTTCTTTCAGAACTTATTGGAAATATTGGTAATAAAACCTTCTCCTTTTATAGTGATGATTTCTTCACAAAGAGAGTTGACCCAAAATTGCAATTTGAACTCATATTCTCGCACTTGCTTTGGTCTGAAGTAAATTGGAACTTTCAAACGTTTTCCCGGTGGGACACTAGGGACCTCTTGATAGTCGACGAATAGCTCCGGAACGTTTGTGAAATTCAAGTCAAGGCTGAAATTTAAAACAAATAATATAATTATTTAAAATTTTTGATTGAAACGAAACACGTTTGGTTATAACATTGTTGATACTAACATCACAGGGACTTTGTCATCGTTGATAAAGGCTATGTTCTTCTTGTACGTGGGATCCGGTGCGTTGATAAAACATTTACCAAAATGATATTCCATGCACGAAAAATGATACAATGGTTTCTCTATATCTGCGTGTATGAACATGGCGTATTCGGGACCATCGGAAATCTATATGAACAAATAAGAAGATCTCACGAAATAGACACGCTTAGAATAAAGAACGTATATAATAGCTATTTACTATTTAAGTTTGTATGTAGACACTTACACAAAGAGTAACAGGAAATGCCTGGACCGGCACTTGTTTGAGTGTAAAAAATAACGTACACTCTACTTCATTTCCGGGTGTGACATGCCCACTCTTGGGTTCAACATTCAGTTGCATATATTTTTTCACAGGGCTGCTTGTGTAATACCAATCGAATAAAAATGTTGCCGACCCATCATTCTTTATCGTGAATGGTATAGTTCTTTCGTATGTTGAAGCAGTCTGAAAATAAAGTTTATATGAAACGCAGTAGGTAAAACCAATTTAATCTGGTAAAAAATAAGTATATTGTTAAATAGGTACCTGATCTAGGTGAATATTTGTGTCAGCATCAGCATTCAGTACGTGTTCGTTACCAATCAAGTAATAAGCCACTTTGGGCTTGATGGAATAGCTCAGGGCGTTAATGCATAAAGTCAAATGCTTTGTCATGAACGTTATACTACAGAATATCTTGAATGACAACGGACCATCTTGAATCGGAGTGTAGATAATTCTAAAATAAAATAGTTATTTAAAGCCCAACGAGAATATTCTATCTTGTAAGTAAGACTAACAATTTGTTATCGGTTGGAATCGAAACCACAAACTCTATCTATATAATTTAACACTTACTTTATCTGCGTTTCGGAGCGAGGCTTCAGTACTCCATGCTCTGGTTCAACGATAACTGGAGTTTTACCAGATTCGTTACAAAGTGAATTTCCTTTGAACTCAAAATTGAGCGCTTCATTTTCATCATTTTTCATTACCACTACGTTTGTGGTTGTAAAACCAACTAGTGAGTTCCTAATGATCAGTATGGTTGGTACAAAAATAACTTGCGGTTCTCTCACAAACCCGACTACTAGTAAATTCATTGTTAATTTATGTGTTGGGATCATGAACTTCCATTGGGATTCGTAAACCTGTAGGTATATTGAAGTGTAATGAGTTCACATCTGAAACTACTCGAGCTCAATTTAGGGCTTGACCAAGTAGAGTGGCGAATAAGTATTGTTGTTGTGGATTTATTATTTACAAATAGCGAAATATAAAAAAAAATACAGCTGTGGACGGACACCTATGTTTTGGTAACTATAAATAAATAATAGCAGACATTTCACACAGCGCTATCTAGCCCAAAAACTAAGCACAGTCTATGGGAACCAGATAACCTACTGAAGTATAAACTGAAGTATTATGATGGGAAATCAATGGTGAATAGTGGGAGTGGTTAACAAAAAGAACTTACGCCAGGTGCCGTTGGAGAAAATGTAAATGTGACTTCAGTGGAAGTTCCACCTTCTACGTATCCTTTCAGCTTGTTACAATGCATTGGTATTAACTCAGGTTTATCTGACATTACCATTTCAAAAATGAACTCGTATGGCTCGTCCGTTGGGTTGATCACGTTGAAGGATCTGTTACGTATTATATAATATATAATTTTATGTAAGTAGGTAATCATCATCATCTTTCTGCCTTAATCCCTCCCTAAATGGAGTCGGCACAACCGGTTTTCTTCTTCCACTCTCCTGTATCATTCGTCATCTCAGTGCTCACTTCTTTCTTACTCAAGTCATCTTTCACAAAGTCCATCCTTGTTTTCTTGGGCCTGCCTCTCCGTAAGTAGGTATTAATAAAGTAGGTATTAGGTAGTAGCTAGTAGGTAGTAGGTGTTAGAGAAATAAATGGTTTACCGATCCTACACGAATAAGGGTAGGAACATAATTATGATTATAGGGCTTCAAAAACATTTGTTTATTTTTTGTTTATTGCTTACTTTTTGTAACAACCCCAGCCTAGAACATTGAATTCCAAAACAGTCATGTATGGAGGCAGAGTTACTCCTGTTACTTTTCTTCTTCCCGAAGTCAAATAATCGCTCTCCTCTATATCCAAGTGAACATACGGGATAAGAGATTTCGCAATAATTTTACAGTTTACGTTTTGGTCGTACGGATCCAAGTTATCTGTGAAAATAAATTAATGTTTGCCTAGCTAGATACTTCATTTAAGTTAGTTAGGTAGGCACCCGTTATTTAAAGAAAAAAATAATGGTATGTATTGTCAATTTCAGATATATAAAAAAAAAATGATATTATAATTCTGGATGTAGCTGTTTTGATAACATTCAAGTTAGTTGAAACTAACCTATTGCACTTTTCAATCTGACTTTAAAATCAAACGCTTCCAAAGGGCTGAAGGTAACCTTGAAGTGCTTAACTTCATTTGGTTTGAGACATTCCTTGGCGGGCTCAATTAGGAAAGGCAGATTTATTTCGAACCACGTATCAACGCTGTTTCTTCCTGTGGTACCACTAAACAGTGTGATATTGCTAGTATCTGCGAACATAAACAGTAGGGTAGAATTGGGGGTTCTGAAGCAAGCAAGCAAGCTTGCTTGCATCAGAACCCCCAGTTCTATAAAATGCGTCAACTTCCCCAGGTGATATCGTCGCCAGCAATGCGAAATCTGATGCGAAAGCGTGTATATTATTGAGGCGACTGGAGCTGCTTCAGTAACCCCAATTTATATGATCGTCTCTGCCGGCAATATATGTCGGGCGATGCGAAATCCGATGCGAAAGTGACTAGACTTCTGACTGCTTCAGTATCCCCAATTTGTCTGATCGTCTCAGCAAAACTGTAGGTTATGCAGCGTTGCATTGTTATTTGACCAGTGCTTACGTTTAGTTTTATTTATCGTCAACAGAAACTTAGCACAATCGTCGACTGAGTGCGATAACAAAGGTTTTGTTTACAAGTCTGTCTTCTAATAAAACCATAATACATAGTATGCGTATACTTACTTCTTTTAATACGTTTTAAGTTATTGTTAAGTTACTTATTGGATTAATAAAAGTTTTATTTATTTAAATAATTATAAACGGTTTTTAGAAAAATATTTTTATTGATGAAAAGTAAACCTGTCGACATATTGGACAAATATTATTATTTAAAGACAAAGAACATATTCCGCAAGCAACAGCATGACCACATGGAATAAAAACGGAGTTCAAGTCATTTTCTAGACAAATTTTGCAGATTAAATTTCGATGTTTGTTTATTTGTTCCGGTCCTTCATCACATATATTTTTAACAGATCCCAGCGTTTCACATTGTTCTGATGATTTTATTTTGAAGGGTGGTTTTATTTTTTTACTAACTATGTCATGAATATAATCCTCTCCTTTTATAAAAAGGACGTAAGGACATGACTGAAAAAAACGAGCGTGTTCTTCCCAGGGAATGTCGTCAGGAGACCAGTCCTTCATTCCACCACCACAAAAATAACAAATAACTCGATCGTTTTGCTTTGTATAAAAAAATCCAGCGGCAGCCATATCAGCAGGTTTTTGTGCCATACTCTTTGGCCATGACTCGAAACTATTTAAGCGAGTAATTTCAGCTGAGTATTGACCATAATATGGTTTGATAACATGATCTACCATTTTTTTATTTTATATTAGATAACTTTTTATGCGTCAGTCATTTGTTGAAACGAATAGAGTATGACTAAAAAAATAAAATTATTATAATTATACTAGATCACCCGCCCACAACTTCATCTGAGAGGATTGAGTGCCTAATATATAAACAAATCTATGGTAGGTACATGCACCTTCCGCCGATACAACTCGTTGGTTCAGGCGAATTATTTTAATTTCACAAACCATTAGATAGAATAACATCATGGTTCAAAGTTTATGTCTAAAATATTGTCAAGACAAAAAAAAAACGATTTATTTTGATCAGAATTAATATACTGCACCTAGGAAGTACACTTGAAGACCACCTAAAAATTTGCATTATGTTTTTGATAAACAAGTAGTCACTGTGACTTAAGTTAGTTATAGGTACTTTATCGCAGTTTTTTTATAGATCTTATAATGACGAAAATTATTGCCATACATCATTTTCACGTATCTATAACGAGTACGGTAGTTTTAAGTTTGTTTTTTTTTTTATGGTATAGATATCTGCGAGTTGTGTTCCAAATAAATATTTTCTATCTTTCTATATATCTACGATACCTAAAGGTGATAACTTAATACTTTTCTCCGACTTGGTGCCGAGATATTGAAATTGTGAATAGAAAACCATTTTTCATCACAATTAACATAGTCTATGAACGCTCAGAAATAGCGTGTTTTTTTTTTAGAATCTACTTAACTCTAACGAAACATTAGATGTGATAAATTCATCGTCCTCATCGTAAGCATTGCCAGTGGGAAGGCGGGTCAGGCTATTAGTATACAGACGAACGCTAGTTCAAATCTTCGCGCTTTGGCAAAACTTATTGTATTTTTTTTTTACTATTGCTTCCTCTTTTTAATAAAACGATAATGTTCTGAATATTTTTCAATATTTACATGTTAGTACTCGCTCATTCCGATTGATAGTTTTTTCTAAGTGCAAAGTGCAAAAGTTTTCTTGCATTGAAGAGCGCCTGATACAAATGAACAGCAATCATTAAGCATGCTTGCTTTTAATAAGATCTAGTTATCGGCTACCTATTCAAAACGAAAAACATTCTTATAAAAGTAA
Source organism: Chloroclysta siterata (assembly GCA_932294275.1). Taxonomy (NCBI): domain Eukaryota; kingdom Metazoa; phylum Arthropoda; class Insecta; order Lepidoptera; family Geometridae; genus Chloroclysta; species Chloroclysta siterata. The sequence continues at coordinate 12,270,661 of OW028600.1, read as the reverse complement.
AAATTTTATAAATGTGTAAGGGGTTGAAGTTATATTACCGTTTAATAGGACCGCCAGTCTAGTATCAGTTTAGTATTCGCATCTACTTATAACTTACAAGTTGCTGTAGGATGTTTAAACAGTTTAAGTAATTAAGAAACATACTTATTCTTCCTAAGTTGAGGCGATATTTATCCTGATATAGTTAAGAATTCAGACATAGGTAGCATCAATAGCAAATGTTTCAAAAGTTTCCATTGCTATGACTGAAACTATATAATTATTGTAGAATTGTACCTCATAGTATATTGACCCTAATATCTTATATTACCTACAATTAATTATTGTTATTTAGCCTTATAAATTATCATCAAATATCTAAAAGCTTAAAGTTAAAATATATTAAAGTAGTAAAATATTAGTTTTATTGTAATGATAAAAACTGGGTAAGTACCAAGCACTTCCATTTTAGATTTTAGTCTCCTATGTCCGCGACAAAGCGTCGCCATCTTACGAAGCATTCCTATATGGAATGTTCTTAAGGCGTTATCATAATGGCAAATATAAAAACTATACGTTACAAACAATAATGAGCTCTTTGAATAAGGGTTATTGGCATTGATATTGTTTGCAGATAATAAATAAATAATTTCTTTACATTGTCGCTTTAAGAACATTACTTACCTATGAACAAGGCTTTACATGACATAGCATTGTGAAGCATTTTCAATCAGTTGCAGCCCATTTGACGCTAAAATTTCGAGAAGAGTAGTGTGTTGTTAGTGTTGTGGTTAAAGTGAGCAGAAGGAAATTTCTAGCAAGTATGTAAGTACCTATTCTATTCTGATTTGGCGGATATATCAATTCTTCGACCATCGCTATAGACGGAAAGCTGATTTGACTTTGTTTCTAGGACTCTTTCTTTATGAAATAGTGACACTTGCATAATTATAAATAGCATCTAGTGCTCTCAACGGTGAAAGAAAACATATGTGAGGTAACTAAGTTAGTTTTTTTTAACAGGGACAAAGAATTTGTTTCTCTTATTACTTTGGTGCATAAAAATAAATATTAGCTACTGGTTAATTCTTCTTCTTATTGTGTCACTAGTTTCTTTCAAACAGGGTGGTGAAAGGATTTAAAGGGCGCCTCAAGAGACCCCTTTAGAGCGCTTGACGCATGTTATAGAACTTATTACGTTCTACAACATGTCGGTTTCCTCACGATGTTTTCCTTCACCGGGGGGAGCACTGACATTGTTCGCATAAATTTTTGAACAGAAAAACTTATTGGTGCACGATCGGTTTAAACCCATAACTTTAGGATTGGAAGGCAAGGCTGTTACCACTAGACCACAAGTGCTCACAGTATAATTCAAACATTGTAATTATATGGTGCTTGATCCCCTCTGATTACAGTGTTGAAATTTTAGAATTTTTTAAATTATAAAGTATTTTTTAATGCTTCTAGGCCTGGCTGGTCACAGAACCCATTTTGGCTGGAGGATCCTGAAGAACAAGAAAAGGCGGGGCTATCTTCAGCACCATTAAAAAAAGTCGTCTTACCTAAAAATAAGAAGAGGGCTGTTGGAGCAAGTGCTTCAACGCCTAAGTTGAAGAAAGGAAAAAAATCTCCACCAATCGCATTCCCGTCGGATAGTGAGGAAGAAGTGATTCCTCTGACGCAGGGCTCTCAGGTGAGTTTAATTTCATTTAACTACTTCTAGTAACATCGGTTTCCAGTAGCTGTTTTCGGGACTGTAGGTAATGTTTTCATTTAGAGTAAAAGTAGATCTACTCGGATATATCATGTGAATAACAAAAGTTAAAAAAAAATCATCTAACGATCCTTAATGTAAGGCACACTACTACTGCAAAAATATAATATTCGAAGTGGAAATTATCAGAGAAAAGGAACGATTAAAAGATTTTTAGACCTTTGCCCAGTAGCAGGACAAGTTAAGATAATTTTTATAAATATTTTTTTTCTTTTTTCAGGACGATGAGGGGGAGAGCAGCGGAACTGGGAAGCAAGAGCTCCAGCCGCTGCATGCTGCGTTGTTGAAAAGTTTCTTCTCACAGCGGGGGTCCAGCGCTTATACTACACAGCGAGATCCGACGCGCTCTGGAGAATTTTATATTGAACTGCGAGTGTATAACTCACAAGAGGTCGAACATGAACCTAATGACGAGCGTTGGAAGCGGGCGCTTGTTACTTTAAAAACCTGCACAGATAGCAATACAGCTATCTGGCGTTCAGTGTCAACTTTGGTAAAGGCGGCCAAAGAAGACTTTAAAAAAATACAGCCTATCATGTACCCTATTAACCTACAGTGAAGCTTTTATTTCATTTTATTTTACATGTATTTTTTTTCACAGCAAATGATAAAAATGGCAAAAATGGTAAAAATGGCAAAAATGGCAAAAATGGCATAAATAGCAAAAATGGTTGAATTGATATAAATATGAAATATAGATAATTTTCTATCAAAATAGATTTGAAAAATTGAAGAATTTAATATAGAGGTATAAAGCAGTTATTACAACGCGAAATAAGTTTTGAATTAATAAAGACGTTAAGATGGTTTTTTGTGAAGAATGCAATATATTTGTTTCAAATTTTTTAGCACATAAAAAAACAAACCTGCATAAGTCGAATTGTTTAATTCAGTCTGAGTTACAGAATGTTCAGATTATTGCAAGCGCATTTAAGAGAAGAATTATTAGTTTCAGAATAAACTCCACTGATATGATATTAGTACCTGAACAGTTTTTGAATATGGTTTCCCCGTCAGTGATCCAACTTATAAAAAAGTCGCTTGATCAGCACAAGGCATTAAAAGTGAATATAGAAATTTTCGTATCATATTATTTACCCAAAGATAATCAAAAATCATTAAAATCATTTAACATCCAATTTGAGACTATTTTTCAAAACACAGATTTAGTAAAGTTTTATCAGGATTGTGTCGAGAAACTCACTCAAAAATGTTCAGAATTTGAGTTATCAGAATCTGGCTGGTCTATCGATTCTGTTAGTCATTTAGAATTAAATATTAATAAATATAATCCTTTAAGAGCAGGCTCATATATTAAACTGCCGCCAGAAATTCTAAACACGAAATCTTGTCTTAATATCCAGAATAAGGACGATCACTGCTTTTTACATTGCATTATTGCCCACATGTACCCTGCGAAAAGTAGTCCAAACAGATTAACATCATATCCATACTATAAAAATATTCTCAACACCGATGGTATGACATTTCCTCCGAAAATACATGACATAAAAAAATTTGAGATGAACAATCCTCTCATTTCTGTTAATGTGTATGGCTTAGAAAATAACAGTACTGTAACAGGCCCTCTTTATAAAACTAACCACCGTAAATTAACTCATGTAAATCTACTTCTAATTGAAAGTAATGATAAAAATCATTTCTGCTTGATTAAAAACTTTGAAAGGCTTGTGCATAAACAGTTAACCAAACATAAGTGTAAAATATTTTTATGTGATGAGTGTTTTATTTATTATGAATCGGAAGAAAAACTAAATACTCATAATTGCGCGAGAGTCAAAACAATTTTACCCCAGCCAGATAGTAAGCTATCATTTTCTCACGTCGAAAGAACACAAAAAATTCCAATCGTTATCTATGGTGATTTCGAAAGTTTGCTTAGAGAATATTCTGACAAGGGCAAGTCAGAACATGTCGAAAATATTCAAATACATGAAGCAACATGTTTTGCTTATTACATATGTTGTCAATCCAACCCGAATATTAATAAATTTGTATCTTATCGCGGTCCAAATTGTTCAAAGAAGTTTATTGAAACTATTTGTAATGATGTGACAAAATTATACCATTTGCTATCAGTTAGTCATGCTATGTTACCTCTTACTGAAACTGAACAAAACTCTCTTCATAGAGCAACTGTTTGCCATATGTGTAAAACAGAGTTTACTAAAGATGAAAAAATTGTTGTCGATCATGATCACTTTACAGGTAAATATAGAGGACCTGCTCATAATTCATGCAATTTAAATGCAAAGCCTTGTAAATTTATTCCAATAATATTTCACAATCTCTCCGGCTATGACTGTCATTTATTTATCACTGAACTATCTAATGTAGCGGGGCGTATTAACTTGATTCCGAAAACAAAGGAAAAGTATATATCTATCACAAAGTTCTTGCCAATAGACTCTAAAAACATAAGTCAGTTAAAATTTATCGATTCTTTTAATTTTCTAAGTTGTGGGTTAGATAAGCTTGTTAAAACGTTGCATCCTGATGATTTCATTAACTTAAAAATATACTACCCAGAAAATAAAATGTTTGAACTACTACGGACGAAAGGAATATACTGTTATGATTATATAGATTCGGTTGAACGATATAAAGAAATCAGTTTACCTGTAAAAAGTGCTTTCTTCAATAAATTAACTTCTGAAGAAATAACAGAAAACGATTTCAAACATGCTCAAACTATTTGGAATGAGTTCCGAATTAAAAATTTAGGAGAGTACACTGATCTATACTTAAAGTGTGATGTGCTATTGTTAGCTGATGTCTATGAAAAATTCAGAAATATGAGTCTAACTTATTACAATTTAGATCCCTGCCATTATGTATCTTCGCCTTCGCTAAGTTGGGATGCTATGTTATTGTATACAAAAATTGAATTAGATTTAATATCTGATGTAGAAATGTATCAAATGTTGGAAAAGGGTATTAGGGGTGGTCTTGCTCAATGCTCTCTTAGAAATGCAAAAGCAAACAATAAATATTTAAAAAGTCATAAAACGGATGAGCCAAATTCATATCTAATCTATCTTGATTGTGTGAACTTATACGGGTTTGCTATGATGAAACGTCTCCCGACGACTAACTTTTGTTTTTTGAAAGATGATGAAATTATGAACATAAAAAACATTGCTTCAATATCAGATGAAAGCGAGCGGGGTTATATACTTGAGGTTGATCTAGAATATCCAATAGCTATTCACGATGATCATTCAGACTTACCATTCGCACCTGAAAAATATATTACGCCTGCTGGCAAAAGCGAAAAACTTGTTGCAAATTTACACAATAAATACAAATATGTAATTCATTATACACATTTAAAAGAATGTTTATTAAACGGGCTTCGCCTTTTAAAAATACACAGAGTTTTAGCATTTGATCAAAAACAATTTCTAAAACCTTATATCACTCTGAATACAGCACTCAGGCAAAAAGCCAAATCTGATTTTGAGAGAGATTTTTTTAAAAAACAAAATAATTGTATTTTTGGTAAAACTATTGAAAACAAAAGGAACCAGATTGATGTCAAGCTAGTCAATATTTGGAAGGATGTTTCTAATAAAACCAATAAGATTTGCGGCGCAGAAAAATATATAAGTGCTCCAAATTTTAAAAATTTAGCTATTTTTTCCGAAAGTTTAGTTGCCATTCAGTTACAACAAACTAAAATAATTTTAGACCGACCAATATACATAGGATTTACAGTACTAGAATTAGCTAAAACACACTTATACAAATTCCATTACTCAATTATGAAAAATATGTACAAAAACAATATTCAACTTTGCTATACAGATACAGACAGCCTGCTGTATTTGATAAAAACCGATGACTTCTATAAGGACATGAAAAATAATCTTCAGTACTTTGACACAAGTAACTTTGAAGATGATAACATACATAAAATACCTCACGTTAATATGAAATTACCGGGCTATTTTAAGGATGAAATGGGCGGTCTAATAATATCTGAATTTACGGGGTTGCGAGCCAAATTATACTGTATTAATACTGAGTTATCGTCAATAAAAAAAGCTAAAGGTTCGAAAAAAAATGTAACAAAAAAACTTAACATGGAAAAATACAAACAGTGTCTATTTCATAATAAAGAACTAAGAGATGATATGTACATAATTAAATCAAAAAATCATAAAATTTATACTCAGAGGCTAAATAAATTAGTTTTAAGTAAATCGGATGATAAGAGGCAACTTTTTAAAAATACTGTGTCAACTTTGCCATGGGGTCATTATAGTAATATGTTGTGAAAAAAAATAAACAGAAATATTTTTTTGCTACTTTAAAATTCCTTATGTAAACATAATTAAGCTGTAAGTTAATAAATCTTTAAGTCATTAAACTTTATTTTTACGATTATTTGCTATTTTAACAATATACTGCTTTAAATTGATACTTTTTTTTCATTTTATTTCCTCTTATTTATATTTCCTATCCTACTAGGCAGGATAAACAGGTAAAATAAAATTTTTGTGAATGAAACAATCAGGTCATTTATTATTTTCAATATTGGTATTTTAAATATTAAGATGGAAACAAACTTGATATTCTATTACATTAAATTTAAAGCATAGTTTCACTAACACTTAGTTTTTTTATTATTTTCTCAACAAGATTTTCTGTTAAATTCTTAATTTCATCAAAATCATCTTCAATTACATATTGGACACTTAATATATTATCAGTTCCATCATTTACTCTACACTTTTTTAAGTAACTATAAGCATTTATGTCATAAACATCAATCTTAATCAAACGATGCCCTCTCACTACTTTTTTCTTGATAAATGATAACAAAGGAAACTCCAGCGAAGTTTTTTTTATATTTGATGGTTTTTTTGAAGAACTTGTTTTGGATAGTTTCTTAGGTTTGCCGATCATGGCAAGTAATTTATTATCACCTATCTTCCGAGCTTCACTTTGATCTTGAGGATCGCATTCAGCTTCCAAATTATCATTAGTAATGGGCATGTAAAAAAATGGATTAGAGATGGAATTCATATCTTCGCCTAGGCCGTCCGTTGTGTAAAATGTTGACATTGCTCCAAACTGCAGAAAAAAAATGTTGTGTGTAAATTTTAAAATAAATATTTGTTAAGAGGTCTGAAAATAATAATAATAATAAGATATACATTATTATGATATATTACCTTTTAAAAATACTTTGAGGTATTAGTAGTAAGTAATATTTTTGGCCAACTACAACAACACTATTTAACATAATTAAACACAGCCTCTTCATAAAGAAACAGTAGGAGAAATGTTATTTTTTTAGCAAACATCCTGCCCTAACTGATCTTGAAGTCTGATAAGCTGTTCTCAGGTTTCAGTTATGTGGAATTTGCAGATAAAGCAAAAATCTTAATTAACCCTAAATAAGATAAAATTTGAAAATTAGATAATGATAGATATGTTACATAGAAATGTTGACTATTTAAGTAGCGAATAGCAAAATATTGTAACATATAAAAAAATGAAGCTAACTAAGCAACCCGTCTCCTTAGAAATTAGTGATATAAAAGTAGAGTCAGGTATATTTACAGCTAGACATAGTAGTCTACTACCTAATACAATCCGGTCAATAATTTGTGGACCATCGAATTGTGGAAAAACAAATGTCATGATTAGTTTATTACTTCATAAAAATGGTCTCAAGTTTCGAAACGTTTATCTTTATTCAAAAACAACATTTCAGCCAAAGTATCGTTTTTTAACAAAAATTTTTGAAAATATTTCTAATGCTAATTTCTGGATGTTCAATGAAAATAAGGATGTTATTAGTCCCGATAAAGTATTGCCGAACTCAATTTTTATTTTTGATGATGTTGCTTGTGAAAATCAGGAACATATTCGAAATTATTACTGTATGGGCAGGCATAAACGAGTTGATTGTTTTTACTTATCACAGACGTACACAAAAATACCAAAGCAACTAATACGCGACAACGTAAATTTTTTATTAGTTTTTAAGCAAGATGATATTAATTTAAAACACATTTATGATGAACATGTTAACTCTGATATGGGATGGGTTGATTTCAAAAAGCTTTGTTGTACCATTTGGAAAGATCCCTACTCGTTTTTGTTGATAAATAAGGACTGCGAAATTAATAATGGAAGATATAGAAAAGGGTTTGATGTATATATCAGTTTCTAATTAGTGTGGGCGTTGATATTATATATAAACGTTTTCATCAATTTTTGTTAATTCAGGTTAGTATATTTTAAATAGCGGTTGTGTTCATCATGGAACGACAATTTAAAGAGCAACTAATTAAGTCGGTTAATTCAATCAAACAAAAACTAAAAGGAATGCGGGATGAAGAAGATGACACAGAATTGAAATTTCAAAAAGTTTTTAAGCCCATCACTGGGCCAATGAAAATTATTAGCGATGTCCTTATTCCGGCAAAAAATAGTATTTTTGAAAAAAAAGATGCAAAATCTGCTAATACTTCAGCTGATGAATATTTTCAAGACACTATAGATAATACTGCTTATAATCCAAATACTGAGAAAACCCTAGATGAGTCTTGTTATGACTATAAAACGCCCATAAAATCAGAAAATATAAACATTGAAACAGATGAGATAATTCCACTCTGGATGTTTAATGAAAAAATTGTAGACGAGAGTAACGTTTTGAATGTTCCTTTCGGTATACGATCAGCATCTAAGCAACTAATGATGGGAAATGAGCCAGTTACATTTGCAGAAATTGGAGCTGGACCTAACAAAATAAATTTAGCAATTATTGGCGATAAAAAATATGAAATTACTGCTGGAATTAAAGAACTTCTACTGAGGAAGAACCCTAATTGTGATATTGTTGCAGAGCAAGATATGCTGGTTTATAAAGATATTTTAAATAACACTCATGCTCATAGAAGAAATTTTAATCCAACTGGGCAGATTAAAGGAGATAGAAGCAAAAAATATAATATAATAAAACGTTTATTTTCCGAAACTAATAATAAAGATCCAATTGATAATTCACTAAAGTATGGAGGTAAATTACCATCTTTAAAAAAATATAAGCAAAACACAGATCTAGTGTACTGGGATGATCCCAATGAATTGGTTGAAAGATTAAAATTGTTAATTGCATCACGAGATGCTGGAAATAATAATCATGACAATGAAATAATTTCAATAATAGAAGAATTAAGAGAAACTAGAATAATAAAAGGATGAACTTCATTTATAAACGTCATTATTCATCAATCATTCAATATGAACGTTGATAAGTTTGGCAGCTATGTAGTATTAAAAGAAAAAAATTGCTATAATAAATTACATGACTGGAAATGTATGTTGAAATATACGAATGATGGAAATATTGACTTACAAAATAAATTAATTAAAAATGTTGGAACGCCGACAACATCTGGCGACTGTGTTACAAAAAGTTATGTGGATGATGCTATAGACACCTGTCGCATAGTTTTAAAAAATTTGGATAAAGTCATAGCAGACGTTATAGACAAAGTAAATAAGTTGGAAAGACATATAACAATCGCTGATAAACCACCAAAAAAAAAATGAGCAAAGCTGATGTGGTAAATGAGATACATAAGAATGCTAGAGTCAATTTTCGTCGTCGGCATGTTGTTATGAAAGATATAGATGATCTATGGCAAGCTGACTTGATGGATGTTCAAAATATTTCTAAACAAAACTCTGATTATAAATATGTTTTTGTTATTATCGATACATTTTCTAAATATGCGTGGGCGTATCCACTCAAACGTAAAACTAAACATCTTGTGTTTGATATCTTCGAAAAACTATTGAAAAGTGGGCGCGTTCCAAAACATTTTCAAACAGACAGTGGAACAGAGTTTTTTAATGAAAAAATTAAAAAACTCGCTAATGATTATAAAATAAACCACTATTCCACGTTTACTACAAAAAAAGCTTCTATTGCAGAGAGATTAATTAGAACGTTAAAATCCAAAATGTATAAAGAGTTCAGTTTCAAAGGAAACTATAAATGGGTTGATGGTACTTTAGACAAAATAGTCTACAGATATAACCATACGCCTCATAGAACTATTGGTTTATGTCCTGCTGAAGTTAATCAAGATAATAAGCAATTACTTTTGAACAGGTATTCAAAAATAACGGCACCTGATTTCCTAAGCAAAAGTAAAAAATTTAAAGTTGGTGACTTTGTAAGAATCAGTAAATATAAAGGTACATTCGAAAAAGGGTTTACGCCCAATTGGTCGACAGAGATATTTCAGATAGTAAAGGTTCAAGACACCAGTCCCATTACTTACTTGATAAAAGATACGAATCATCAGCCTATACTAGGAGCATTTTATCGGGAAGAACTACAAAAAACCAAACATCCTCATATTTACCTTATCGAAAAGATTTTAAAAAGAAAAGGGAATAAAATGTATGTAAAATGGTTGGGCTTACCATTATCAGAAAATTGTTGGATTAATAAAACTGCCATTGTCTAAGTAATTACCGCTGATAAATGATAAATATAAATCAATCATCTCTGATAGTCCACCATTGTTGAGTTAGGCATGAAAGAAGAAAGTCTTCTCAATTGTTTCATTAATTGTTTGCCCTTTGAGTTACATTTACCTGGATATAACTACTGCGGCCCTGGAACAAAGTTGAAGTCTAGATTATCTCGGCAAGATAGACCAATTAATCGTCTGGACGAATATTGTAAACAGCACGATATTGCATATAATACGTCTCCTTCTCTGAGTGATCGACATAAAGCAGATATAGTTCTAATGAAAATGGCAAAAAAACGCTCATCTGCCTCAGACTCTAAATTTGGAGAAAAGCTTGCGGCAAATTTTGTAAATAAGGCAATGTTAGCCAAGATCAGTTCGGGCTCTGGATTAAAAATGAACTCCAAGACTATCAAATCTGGTTTAAAGAAACAGTTTAAGAAAGTGATATGTAAAACAAGAAAATATTTGCGTAAAGCTAAACCTAAATGTAAAAGAATGGCTATTGAAGTTGCCGCCGCAGCAGCGAAAGAATTCGCAACAAATCTAAATATAAAACCTCCTCGAATGATACCTGTTCCGAAAACAGGAGGAATTTTACCACTGATACCTATATTCGCTGGATTATCTGCTGCTGGAAGTTTGGCGGGGGGCGCAGCTGGAATAGCCAAAGCAATAAACGATTTTAAAGAAGCAAAAAAAAAATTTGCTGAGTTAAAAAGACACAATGAAAAAATGGAAGCATTATGTATTGGAAGAGGGCTACGCCTTAAACCCTACAAAGATGGTTTGGGCATTCATGTTTCACGAGATAAAAAAAACTAAGAATTAGGCTGCCTGATCGAGCTTTGACAAATGTTGATATTATGAGACATGCTGTTAGTATACCATTTTTTAGAGGGGTTTTTATGAGAGATGAACTGCCTCGACAGCCTAGAAAAAAAGAATGTGGTATTATAAACTTAGACAATTCGCAAAGTCTCGGGTCTCATTGGGTAGCCTATGCTAAACATAATAATTATATTGAGTATTTTGATAGTTATGGAAACTTAAAGCCTCCTCAGGAATTTGTAAAATATGTAGGAACTGATTTTAAATATAACTATACCAACATCCAGCGCAATCATCCTTACAATTGCGGACATCTTTGTATTAAGTTCCTATTATGTTTCTGGAAGAAGCATACATTTTAATAGATGACTAAGTTATAAAATCTGAATACACTAATATTACTAGCCAGTTCTTTACTATGTCTTCAACTGTAACAATCACTGGTAATCATTCTACATTAGAATCTCAATTTTATCCTCCTTTAAATTTCAATGATGAATGGGAATGCGGTTTGTTGTATTTTTCGGCTTTTAACTCTATACCCAATGTTACAGTAAAGAACAATATATTTTCACATGGAACTAAAACTGCCCAAGTTATGCTACCTTGCGGCGCCTATGATTTTTACGATATATGTAACTACTTAGAAAACCATTTGAGTGACTGTAAAGTAATCATAAAACCAAACTACAATACCCTAACATGTTCTCTATTTTGCACGGAAGTAGTTAATTTTGACGAGGATAATAGTATTGGATGCTTATTAGGTTTTCGAAAAGCAAAACTGGAACCCAATATATGGCATGAATCTGACACCCCAGTGAACATTCATGCAGTGTCTATAATCCGGATTGAATGCAACATCATAAAAGAATCGTATATTAATGGAGTGTCATCACACATCATTCATGAGTTTGCGCCAAACGTTCCTCCGGGACACCAGTTTATAGAAGTACCGAGGAATGTTATTTATCTCCCTATTAACACAAAAAATATTTCTATAATAACAATTAAAATACTTGACGAGAGTGGAAATAGTATCGATTTCAGACAAGAAAACATTCAGCTGCGTCTACATTTACGTCGATTAAAATGATAATTTTTAATAAAAATGTTGGTTGGATTAGTAAACCTATTAATACTCTCAGAGCTTCAAGAGCATGCAGACGTATTAAATCAATAAAAAAAATCACAAAAATTAACAAAGAATTCCTGAAAAGTTTAGGGTTCAAAACATGACAGTACTTGCTATTACTGATTTGCCGCAATTTGACAACTCTATAGAAAGTTATGAAATTCATAATTATAACCCCTACACAAATTCTTTCAAGGAAAATGATGAGATTAGAATACCTATTCACCAGCAGGATATATACATTCTACCATCTGCCAGTTTTATTTACATCGAAGGACATACTTCTATCTTTTCAAAAGATGACTCTGGTAAAATAAGTAAAAAGAGCGTTCAATTTACAAATAATTCTATTTTGTTTTTGTTTCAAGATATTCGCTATGAAATAAATGGTATCGAAATAGACCGTGTAAAAAATTTAGGTATTACTTCTACAATGAAGTTTTATGTTTCAATGAATGAAGGAGAGAGTAAATATGCGGCTCTGTGGAATTGGAACATAGATAGTAAAATAAGTAGCGATGGTTTTTTTAGCGCTGTGATACCTTTAAATAAGATATTAGGATTTGCTGACGACTATAATAAAATAATTATGAATTGCAAACATGAACTAGTGTTAACTAGAAGTAATACAAATGTAAATAGCGTCTTGATGACTGACAAAGACAGTATCGATGTTCGTATAGATAGGATACAGTGGAGAATGCCTCATATAAAAGTTTCGGATCAAGTAAGGATATCTTTACTTAAATGCTTAGAAAAAGACAAGACGTTGCAAATGGCCTTTCGAAACTGGGATTTATATGAGTATCCCCTGCTACCTAAAACTACAAAACATACATGGGCGGTCAAGACTTCTTCCCAGCTAGAAAAGCCAAGATATGTTATTTTTGGTTTGCAGACCAATAGAAAAAATAGAAAAACATCGGATTGTTCAGTATTCGATCACTGCAACCTTACGAATGTAACATTATTCTTGAATTCGCAATATTATCCTTACGACTCTTTAAATTTGAAGTTTAAAGAAAACAAATACGCTATATTATACGAAACTTATGCCAAATTTCGGCAGTCGTTTTACAATCTCCCCGTGGACCCTTTGCTTGACCTGCAAAGCTTTAAAAGTAAAGCACCATTTTTTATTATTGATTGTTCGAAACAAAACGATAATCTTAAAACTGGGCCAGTAGACATCCGTTTGGAAATCGAAAGTCTTGAAGATTTTCCAGATAATACGACTGCATACTGTCTTATCATAAACGATCGCCTTGTGGAATATAAACCACTGAGTAATATAATAAGAAAACTAACATGAGCGCCATCGTCGATGTTCAAGGATTCAAAACTGAAGATAATATATTTATTGTAAAAGAAGTAGCTATCCTGAGCAACAATCAATACCATGTTTTTTTAATCAAAGCTCCGTTTCCATTTTATGACTTAACCGAGATAGAAAAGAGACAAGTACGATGGATAGAAAGAAATAGAAAGATTTACTGGAATAGTGGCGATATACCTTACAAAAATCTAAGAGCGCTCGTAGCAGGGTACCTCAAAAGCAAAACAGTATTTTGTAAAGGTCTTGAAAAAGTATCATGGATAAGAGACATAGTAGGTAGTTCCAAAGTTTATAATTTAGAAGATAACGGCTGTCCTAGTTTAACTAATTTGTATTCTAAATATAACTCATTTGAAAATGTATTTTCTTGTATATACCATCCTGTAGTTTGTGCTTTAAAAAATGTTTCATGTTTAAGAAATTGGTGTTTAGATATTGAATTAGATATAGAATTAGATATAACACAATAAAAATACTTTTACCAACTTTTTAGTTTTTTCTTTACTTAGTAATTTATAAATTACCATGTAAGCTAGTATAAATGACAAAGCTGCTTACGACTTTAATAAGGATGGGTGACTTCAAAATAATGTCATCGTTAAAAAAAAAAGTAACATTTAGTGATGTAGTAACTTATTTCAATGTTCCTGGTCATGAAGAAGATCGAAGAGGTACTTGGAAAGTAAATAATGATCGATTTTTAATGAGAGTAAAATCATTTGAACCAATTTGTTTATCAATGTTACATAATGTCAAACAATCTAATAGCATTGAAAAAAAATGTATTGGGGAGACTACTTTAGTGTTAACGGACACAAACGATCTCAGCTCAAATAACAAAAAAAAAACAACCTGAGGCCTTGTAGAAACGATCAGATATATTGGTGAGACTGAAGCTGCTCTAGTCTCCTCAATTCTGTACACGCTTTCGCATCGGATTTCGCGCTGCCAGATAAAGTAAATTGTATGAATTGAGACTGGCGCATTTCATGCACCAACCATTCTAACGGTAACCTCAAAGGCCTTGCTGAGACAATCAGATAACTGGGGGAACCCCCTAGTAATTAGTAGGTCGATCATATAAATTGGGGTTACAGAAGCAGCTCTAGTCGCCTCAATTATATACACGCTTTCGCATCAGATTTTGCATTGCTGACGACGATATCACCTGGGGAAGTTGACGCATTTTATGGAAATGGAGGGTTCTGAAGCAAGCAAGCTTGCTTGCTTGCTTCAGAAGCCCCATTTCTTCCCTACTATAAACTCTATAGAGCAAAAATTGAAGATTTTATATTCAATAACTAAAAATATACATTAACTAACTAACCATTTTCGTTTTTGTTGTCGATCGGAGGCTGTCTTGTTGTTTGCATCTCATCGCCATTAGCATGTTCTCCTAAACTGTCTAGACTATTGGGCTCTTCGGGAGTCTGAAATCGTTTGCAGTAAAGATTTTAATGTTTTAGACAATAATAGGTAACATTTATCAAATTAAAATATTTTTGTTAGTTACCGATTTAAGAATATATTTGTCAATTCTTGCAGGATATTCATCATCAATATGAAACTTCCATACAATTTTCATTGGCACATTCCCAACATTTTCTACTTTGAAATCAAATTGTCGTGTCTGTATAGGTAACATTTAATAAAGATCAATTAATAAAGTATATATAGGTGTTTTAAGTATTATATTATCAAATCAAATAACGTTTATTTTGTGTCACAAAAACGTAGGCGAGTAGGATCGATACTACTATATGTACTTATATTATTATGTGTAGACGTATCTAGCCTCAAATTATATGAAAATAATATAAGTTTGACAGATTCTAACGCCAATCTCAAGTTATTTTCAAGGTTACCTGGAAGAGATCGCTCAGCGATAAGGTAGCCCATTGTTTTACCTTAATGCACCTATGCTTTAAACCAGGACTATGTTTCTGTGTGGTGAACAATAAAGAGTTATTTATTGATCGAGTGAGCGAAGCGAACAAAGATCTTAGTTTCAACTTGGGCGATTTGGCATTTTATGTATGCATGTATGTATGTATGTATGTATGTATGTTTGTCTGGCGATAACTTTAGAACCGTTGATCCGATCTGCATGAAATTTGATATGTCGATAGCTTGTACTTGAGAAATTTACTGGTAAGTATATGAGTAAAATCGGATGAAGGGTTTTTGAAATATGGGGTTTTTTAAGAGGGTAAAAATAAAAAAAGTTACATAAAAAAATCAAGTTACATGTCATATGAAAGGGCTTTGTTTGGACATTCCAAAACAATTTTTACTTTTTTTATGGGACGCTCGGTTTTCGAGATAAAATTTAAAAAGTTAAATTAAGATAACCAGCGATCCAAGAGCTCCCATCTCTAAGAGTTTCGTTGACGTCAAGGTTTTTCTACTGGTCGGCCAGTTCCTTTGATTTTTCTTATTTTTTTTTCTTGAAATAAATTAAGGAGGTACTCAGTTCTCATAAAATGGTGACGACGACCAGGTCTGATGATGGAGCCAAGGTCTGTTCAACGGAACTCTTCAATAAATAGGCCAATAGAGTTGAAACTTGGTAACCATACCAACTTTGTAGGCGGTAGTCAGAAAAAAGTCCAAAGATAATGTTTGGACTTGCCTCTGACTACTACCTACTCAAAGTTTTGATGCGTTCGTCGGGTCGCATCACGAGATCTCAGTTCGGGGCGAACTACTAGTCTATCTATTTTCATATTTTTTAAACTCTTCACAGTGCAACAGAAAGTTGTTCTTGTCTAGACACACTAGCCAGTTGGGTAAAAAAAAAGTAGATACCTATTCGTCACGTTATATTTATACAAGCACTTTTAACCTGATAAATAAATGTATCCCTTAATGTGGTATTTTCTTTCAATGAACAAGTATACTTGGTATATTCTGTTACAGCCGAGTAGACAACTACCATTGTTATCGAACCTAAGAATGCTTCTGTAGACGTAACTGCTTGTTCATCAATAATCACTTCGCATCTTTCGTTTAAATTCACGTCTCTGAAAATAAAGTTTTCCAGAACTTCATATTTTACTTATTTATGTGTATCTAAAGCAATAATTCTTACCGGTTATGGTCAAACAAAGTGATAATTTGTCGATTGTCCCATGTTGCCCCCTTCAAGTCAATAGTCAACGAGTCATCACTTACTGCCGATAAATTGCAATTCAGAAACTCCTGCACAAAAGAACACAATGCATTTCTTATTGAATATTATTTTTTGAATATTATCTATGACTGTTTATAAATATCCTTGATCTTGAAAAAAATTGGTTAGTACATATTTAGATAATGAAAATGAAGGTGGAATTTTATCCGATTATTATTTTTACCTTTTTAATGCTAATTGGTTGTCCCGCGAAGAACATTATTTCCAAATCTTTTTCTTCCCCAGGTGATATGTAGCCCATAATAGGTTTTATTACAATATGCTCTACTTCATCCCATGTGAATTTATAAACTTTATCAGAGTTATTGACCATAATAACTGATCTTCTTTGAATCGAACATAGCTCACAGCCACCTTTCAAATAAATTAATAAAATGAGTAAAGCTGTAGCAAACCGTATGTATTCGGTACTGAGTAACGGGTTCGCCATCTAGTAACGAGTAACGAATCGTTACTCACGAATCCATCTCGTTACTCGTATGTTTCGTATCATGGGTACCTACACTGTTTCGGTTGAACCGAATCGGTTCAATTCAAGTACCGTTGATGCGTGTATTAAAACGTTTGCTCATCGTATGTATTTTTTGAATTTAAAAAGTAGGTACGTTACAAAGATGTTTGTTTATTTTGGAAATTCGTCGTCCTTGGTCTAAGTAGGTATGTTTTCTACAAATTACGAATGTTGAGACGCCGCCGCGCCGCAACGTCATACTGTACGGCGTACACGTACGCAATACGACTCGATTCGTTGCTCTAACATGCATGATGAATGAGGTACCAGAAGTAACGATTCGATTCGATTCGATAGTAACGAGTATTTTTTGTTAAAGTAACGAATACATACGGGTACGCTTTATCTCGTTACTTTTACACCTCTAAAAATGAGACAGTAATTCAGGTTCAATGAAGATTATGATATGAATAATAATAATAATATGGTGTGTATTTGAGTGATAGAATGAGGAACAGTGTGATTAGAGACAAATGTGGAGTGAAAGAAGACTTAGTAATGAGAGTAGAGAAAGTAGTAGTATGTTAAGATGGTTTGGGCATGTAGAAAGGATGGATGAAAGAAGATTAACGAAACAGGTAAGTACATCAGGCGAGTGTGAATGGGACTGTTGGGAGGGGAAGACCTCGGCGAACGTATCTGGATCAGATAACGGACATTTTAGAGAAAGGCTAGGTCAAGAGCACCATACAGTAATGAAGCAAAAGAGGTATGTCAGGATCGTAGCAAGTGGAAATCCGTGGTCTCTGCCTACCCCTATGGGAAAAGAGCGTGATTTTATGCATGTATGATAGTAATTATTAAAAAAAAACTACTAGCTATAGATAGTTGCTCTCGAGTAATATATATAAGTATATTTTTTGTTGCATTATTAAATTTATATCGCGGACATACCAAAATCCAAAATGTATTTTAGAACAGATGGTTCCAAACTTGCTGAATCGCTATGTCTCATCGATCCCACCGATATTCGTTTGCTCTTTTTTGAACTTGATTCGTTTCCTTTAGACTTCTTCTTATCAAGTGGTGCACTTCGACTTTTATTTCTGCTGTCAACTGTCGATGACGTAGATGCGGTCCTTTTGAAAATTATGTAATAATAATAACAATATAGGATCGTTACTACTCGTGAAGACGAAAAGTACCTGTAAGAACAGTAAAAAAAAATATGGCCTACGAAAGCCTTCTACTACTTACCCTTCTGCAGACCTCTTGTAGACATCTAAATCAATCCCCATTGAAAGCATTTCGAGTCCTATCAGTATAACATCCTCCATGAAGGCTTCAGATTCACACAACACCTACAAAAAGTGGATAAACCAATGCTAGCTATGATTTGTATTTCGAAACGATATTCCATTCAGTAATGAGATAAGAATTTAAAACTTACTGTAAAATACTCGTAGGGATTTTCAAGAATTGTTAGTTTAACGTCGCAGCTAGTTTTGCCTTTCTTTATAGGATTATAATGAACAATTATCGTTGCTATTTCGTTTGGTCGTAATACTATTTTCATGTGTGTATTCTCGTATTCTGAAATACATAATCGGTGAAGTCATAAAAATATGATTGTTGAGTTTAGATTTTATCTGCTTGTATATAACTAACCGATGCTTCCATAGATTATAATATGTTCACAACTCTCGATAACACTCAACCAAAATATAGGCCTTTCTTCGCATTTCGGCTGTAAAATATCTAGCTTGACAATACTTTTAACAGAACTTATATTCTTGAAACGAATAGGCTTGCTGCTAATTGAACCTAGACAAGTGACTGGAAAATTCAGCAGAGCTATCCTGTGCTGTCTTATTTGTGGTGAAAGCAATCGTATCCTTGGTATAACACCTTCGCCTATCAAACAAATCCTAAAAGATTGCTCTTGATTGTCTAGTAGCTTTAGTTTTATTTCTAGCACTGCTCGATACTCCTGTGAATATGAAATTGATGTTTATTATTTTTATATTAACTAGTAGTTCGCCCCGAACTGAGATCTCGTGATGCAACCCGACAAACGCACCAAAACTTTAAGTAGGTGGTAGTCAGAGGCAAGTCCAAACATTATGTTTGGACTTTTTTCTGACTACCGCTTACTAACTTGGTACGGTAACCAAGTTTCAACTCTATTGGCCTATTTATTGAAGAGTTCCTTTGAGCAGACCTTGACTCCATCATCAGACCTGGTCGCTATCACCATTTTATGAGAACTGAGTACCTTCTTAATTTATTTCAAGAAAAAAAAATAAGAAAAAGCAAACTAACTGGGCGACCAGTAGAAAAACCTTGATGTCAACGAAATTCCTAGAGATGGGAGCTCTTGGATCGTTAGTTACCTTAATTTAACTTTTTTGTTGTATCTCAAAAATCGAGCGTCCCAGAAAAAAAGTAAAAATTGTGTTGGAATGTCCAAACAAAGCCCTTTCATATGACATGTAGTTTGATTTTTTTATGTAACTTTTTTTATTTTTGCCCCCTTAAAAAACCCCATATCTTAATAACCCTTCATCTGATTTTACTCATATACTTACCAGTAAATTTCTCAAGCACAAGCTATCGACTTATCAAATTTCATGCAGATCGGATCAACGGTTCGAAAGTTATGGCCAGACAAACATACATACACACATACATACTTACATACATACAAACATAAAATGCCAAATAGCCCAAGTTAAAACTAAGATCTTCGTTCGCTTCGCTCACTCGATCATAATAAAAATATAAGTTATCTTTTATTTTAATCTATAGATAGAGTTTAAAATTGTTAAGCGTACCTGTAGAGCTTTAGGGCTAAATATTATTCCAAGATTTTTATGTAGTAATGGCTCTATATGAGTGTCGTACTTATCCAATGAGAATATATCCGGATTTGAATTGGATTGATAATGCAATTTCATTCTAAGCGAACACGCAACAAGACCATTGTTATAAAGATCAATGGCACCCATAAAACTAGAATTTACATTTACGCAAAAGAAATGTAGAGTCACCGAGTTTTCCGAAAATACACAGTGCGGAGATGACTGAAAAAAATAACTCATTATTATTATGGCCCCTAGACTATTTCTAGACTAACATAAATCACTGAGCCAAAAACCCACCTCAGGGACTTTATATTCTGTTAAGTTTTTCACAATGAGATGTTCTCGGAACGTCGTTTCCAAGTTCCAAATATCTAAAGTGGGCATAGCACCCGTGCCAACTAGCCTCAGGGGCACACCATGTGCCTCGGCAGGGCAGGTATCACTTATGACGAAGTTTATAGTTTCTTCGAACTTCCTTGCTGCTGTGGCTAAAAACTGAATTTGTATGGTCCGACTGGTGCCCGGAGCTAATAGGTTATCTTCATTCATGATTAAAAAATTGCCGCACCTTAGCGGTGGGTTTTTTAACCTGTGCGCATTTAATAATTTTATATGGTCTTATATGTATTTATAGTCATAGGTTAAGTCTTACTTACTTCTTGTTTTTACTTACTTATTGTCCTTAATTTTCATTAATTGTGGATTGTCTGGGTCTGGTTGATATTCAAGTGGTAGCACGATCTCGTACGTTACTGGACATTTGCTGGTATTGTTCAAGATAACTTCTCTCATCACACCACTACCCACGGGTATGATGTGGAAATTCAATTCACCCAGTGGAAAAAGTGTGAAACTAAAAGTAGATAGTCATCACCAACATTCAAATAATGCCTTTGTTACTAAACTATTTTTAGTTTAGTTATTACTTACGTGTTATAGAAAGAAGCTATCGTAACACACACGGGAAATTTGGCCACAACTACCTGGTCCTTGCTTCCATCAAGCAATGAACAAATATATGCTGGTACATTCACAAGGTTCATGGATGTGGTTGGTGTGCAGTCAAATTCTATGCAAATTAACTTCACAGTGGGAGGTATGACTCCACATTCTGGAGTAGCTTCGAATGAACGTAGTAAAGACGGTTCCGGAAAATTCTTTACTTTTTTTAACCTGAAGACATTGTTGAGGACAACACGTTATCACTAATGCTTATTATTATTATTCATTTATTTCAGACTAGTGGCTTCCCGCGGCTTCGCACGCGTTGAAGTGGTGAACCGTGATTGAACCACAAACATCCAAACATCGTAACTTTCGCATTGATTTTTATATTATTAGGGTAGGATTTTAAATACCTACGTAGATGCGTACCTGCGATTTTAAACATAATTGATTGCCGTGCAATTGCTTGCAACGTGCTTGTTCTGTCACTTTTAATAATAAAATGACGTAGCGAATCATTGAAAAATGATCCTTGTGATACCAATGAATAACGAACAGTTTGCGTTGTGTGTTTTTATAGTGGAAATACCAAAATGAGTGAAGTGAAGCTCATGATCGAAGTGAGCGCAGATCGACTGCGTGAAACTCCCCGTGATGTTGTTGTTTACGGAATAGCACTCCTGATAACGACGATGACGCTACTAGCAGTCGGATAGCACAATTTAGTTGCAACTTATTTCTTTTATAATGTCTTGCCCTAAATAGCTGGTCGTGACAATTAAACTACACCACACAATAGATCAGTTTATTCTTAATGTGTCTGTGTCCAAAAAGCTGTGCACATTAGCGGGAATAACCCATCAGCCAAATTGGCACAATGCTTTTTGTTACTCGCCAATTTTGTAGTAAGTATTACGTGACAGGTCGCAAGCCAAGCACCGCTACTGCTAACATTACCTTCGATAGTACCATGAACACACGCTTCAATATCAGAACGCAATCATTTAGTTAAACAATCCCCGCTTACGATTTTGAAGATTATAAGGGATACCTATAGGCGTACATTACCTATATTAGGTAGGTAGGTATAGGTACTGAGTTTAGCACAAACATGACAAATAAGTACAACAAAGACAACCTTACACGGAAAATATGTACTTATTTGTTCCTAGTTTCTACCCCAAAAGCAAACGAAACGAAACAGCTTCACGACATTGATCCACAGGCACGGTAGATAGGTACCCTCAGATCTCTTCGTACCAACTCAAGATTCCCGTTTTTAGAACATTGACGCCTCGTTGTAGGTATTCTTTTTACTCGAGCGCAACGAAGGAGGGTAACGTCTTTATGTTATTTATCCACAGAACACATTTTCTTTTAGTTTGAAGTTAATTACACAGTTACAGTTAAAAATCTCCCATACAAACCTTGAAACTTTGCAGGGGTAGTTTTAAAATATTGAAAACGTGATTTTAAATTATTTATTGGGTTGAATTTCCAAAACCCCCTTCTTAGTACACCTCTACGTCATAAGACCTATGTACTCTTCAAATTTCAAGTCTCTAGGACCATCGGTCAAAAAACTCCCTTACAAACTTTTACATCCCTTTGCACATTTATTAAGGGTAGTTTTACAAAACTAAAAATGCCTTTCCTATTTTTTTGCTTTGAAGTATATGTACTCCAAGTTTCAAGTTTGTAGGTTCAAGGAATACAATTTTTCATACAAACGCTTTCATCCCTTTTTACACCCTTAGGGGTTAAATTTTCAAAAACCCCTTCTTAGTACACCTCTACGTCATAAGACCTATGTACTCTTCAAATTTTAAGTCTCTAGGACCATCGGTCAAAAAACTCCCTTACAAACTTTTACATCCCTTTGCACACTTATTAAGGGTAGTTTTAAAAAACTAAAAATGCCTTTCCTATTTTTTTGCTTTGAGGTATATGTTCTCCAAGTTTCAAGTTTGTAGGTTCAAGGAATACTATTTTTCATACAAACATTTTCATCCCTTTTTACACCCTTAGGGGTTGAATTTCCAAAAATCCCTTCTTAGTGCACCTCTACGCCATAAGAGCTATGTACTCCTCAAATTTCAAGTCTCTAGGACCAGCGGTTTAGGCTGTGCGTTGTCTATATGTCAGTCAGTCAGGACTTTGAGTCTTATAGTATTAGAGATTAAAATCCATACAATATTACTAATTCTACATCCTTAACTAAATGTTTTTATTTTCATGACGAGGCTTAACTTGTTAGTGCTTACTTGTAATAAATGTTATATTTTCCCCTATTCAATAAATACATTTCTCTGATAACGGTCGAGTTCACTTTTACATTGCCGTAATTTAGGAAAGTTTCAGCCGGATTCTCGTATGCACATTCGACCATAACATCGTAACATTCAGCTGATAAATAAAGATTGTCTATCACCATCGGCTCTCCTCTGCCTTGTGCATCGTAAATCTGTTAAAATAAAAAAGTATTTTCAATTGGTCAACTTCCACGTGTTACGTGTTTATACGATCCAGTATCTTACATCAATAGTCAGCATTTTATGTGATACTACACCGACTCTGCAAGCAATGTATGTCACTGGAACTACTTGATTGTCATGTCTCAAAACGATGCCGGAAGTTTGTGCTATTATGAAATCCTCAACGAATTCTGAAGCGTTTCGTATTTTCCACATAACCGGCAGTATTGAATCATTTTTTACTATAAATCTGTCGTCTTCACGGCGATAGAGTAACAGCTTCCCATATTCTATAAAAAGACATTCCATGTATTAACCATGTATTAAAAAGCGTCATTCAACGCATTCTTCGTATACATAAGGGTTCTTTTTTACCATTGGTTACACTCACCGATTGCTTTCGTTAGGGGTAATATTTCTACAATAGGCACAACACCACTGCACCCAATAGTGACAGATACTATTTCTGGATTGTCCTTAACGCAGAACAAAATGACACTTTTATGGATCCCTACTTCTGCAGGCGCAGCAGATATCATCAGCTTTCCCCGACACCCAGGCTATAAAGAAAATATTATTTTAATTATGTTTTATGTTTAGAATAGTGTTCTAGTACCTATCATTCTTTGACATTCAGATAGCCAATGAACTTACCTCCAGTCTAGTGAAAGTTTTATCTATATGAAACACAGATGTGTCTTCTAGAAACTCTATTTCAACATCAACTGTTATTAGTGAAGAGTTCTTTAAATCGATAGTGTATTCCTCCTCATAAATTCTGAATTGTCCTACAAAAATCGGGCCGAACTCAAACATTTTAATGTCGTCCAAATATGTTAATTTGTAGACTTTATCTTCCGTTGTTCTTCTGACAAAATTCTCGAACATCTTTTTGGGCCTACTGTCCAACCTGTAAGTGAATTTGATTAGACAGCTCATTTTCCTTAGAGTACCTAAGTTTAAAAATGCATGAAGGACCATTTGTGCCACCAACCTGGGCAAATCGCATATTCCCATAACATTGATATCGACTCTTGAATCAGGCCATCCACTTACTTCAACAAACCTTTTCACACTGAAGTTTCCTTCTATTTGAGGGCTAAAAGAATATTTACATCTCACAAGGTCGCCAGGTTGCAATAATAGCCGACCACCTGCAGCTGTAAAAGGTAAACAAATTGATAAAGTGCCTTGATTGATAACGTCAAAGAATAAGGAATATTTTATTTAAATGTGCATATTTACATGGCATTGATTTAACTTTACGAAGCGGCTCAGGATAAAAGATGTCAGTTTCACTTTCTTCTGTCGCAATCTTCTCTATCGATGTAGAAGGAATCTCACTTGTTGATGTTTGAGATGAAGTTACCTAACAGAACGCAAATTAGATTCAAATTCACAAGCGCTAATTATACGGAGAAATACGTTGTTTTAATTTTGTATAAAAACTGCGTTTTAGTAATATGATTACCTTTTTACCACAGGTGCAATGCCACTTTGACAGTATATCCAGAACATTGTCTTGAGAAGAGTCGTCTAATAAGTTCAGATCTGTTAGTTGGTTACAGTCGCATTTTTTTATCTGAAAATTGATCGTTTTGTAACATATTTAACCTATGTAATTGAAATAATGAATAAATAAATATTGGCAGACATTTCACACAACGCCATCTATCCAGACTAATCAAAGCTTATCTACGGGAACCAGATAACCGTGAGAATATTAGGTCTATTAATACCTACTTTATTTCGTAAATATTTATAAATTTAATAGACAAATAGAACTAACATCTATGTTTTTAACACAATTGTTAGTTCTCGGTGGGGATCGAATCCACAACCTACAGCGGCTGTGAGGCCTATCGAATGAATTTGTCATTTAATGCGGGTAAATTAACAAGCATTACCGGTAACTCATCTAAATAACACCATTTCAATGGTTCTTCATGGTGTATTGTCGGGAACACTTTTGGCAATAACACGGTATACTCTTTTCTGTTCATTGGACATGAAAGGATATCATATTCTTCATCTTCTTTTAGGGCTCCTTGAACAACCGGTGCAGTTGCAAACATATTGACGAGAGCGGTTTTATAATGCAAACACGGACACATAATAAGAGTCAGTGGAAACCCTCTTTCTGCGAAACTCATATCAGACATCTAAAAGAATTCAAACAATATAAAAACTATTTCATTCGTAACAGCGAATTTTAATTAATAGCGGCTGTACATACTTGTAATTGTACCTCAGATTTTTTTTTGGCCTTCTTTTGTGCTGCCCCAACAATCTGTCCATTGAATCCATAAATGGGACTACCTAAATCGCATTCCTCTATCACCCAGTTATTAGCAATATTAATTAGATTCTCGTATGTGCTTTTGTTATATTCGTTGTATTTAGTGTTCATCACCACATATTCACTGGTTGGTTTACCTGTTTGACAGATTTTTCTTTGAATACTTTTCGAACTATAGTATTTTATTAGAAAGTCAACCAATATTTTATTATTATTTATGTAATCCCATAAATCTCATCAAATCGATAATGATGACGCTATTTAGGCCACCCCTTTGCCACCATTCGCGTAGTAGCGGCATTAGAAAGATAGGTTAATAAAACTCTTTATTGCACACCAGAAGGACATTTAACACATTAAAAACAATAATAAAGTTCAAAAGTTTCAGTGAAGTATAATGGGCGGTCTTATCGCTGAGAGAGATCTCTACCAGACAACCTTTGGTTGGACAGGATTTCACTTGATCATTTGACAACGGTGTCATAAAGACGAGACTACGCTATGAACCTAATTGTAATAAAAACTGACTGTGAATCTGATGTTTAAATAAATGAAATAAAAATAAATGCAAAAGAGCCTGCATTTTCCCTTTTTGGTTTGTTAATTTTTTCCTCTTTATTTTTAAGGTGGTTAAAAAGTTATCTATAAACTAATAAAAGTTGCAACAATATCTATTTTTAATTTAATCCCAATTACAAACGTCCAAATGATGTCTTTGCCTCGCAGTCGGACAGATCAGGCTGAATAAAAAAAAGATTAAAAAATTGAGATTTAGAAAATTAGAGTTCCACGGATAAACTTTCAACCATACCTCTGGTGTCGTCTTTCTTGATTTTCTTCTTAGATTCCGAAGCATCAACCATTAGTAAAGATTTACTCCGATCTAAAATAGGTCAAGCAATAAGTACGAAAAGATAAAATAATACAATATTTTTCTTTTGGGAAGTGTTGGCACAAGTGGACGACCCACCTCATGTTGAACGGCTACGTATAAGAATTGCATTACGTCAAAGAGCACGTCTACTGAAAAAATGAGCTTTGTGTTTTTTAATTACCTCTACCACCTCTACCATCTTTTTTCATAATTTCATTTGGATATCTGCAATAAATTATTGTTTGTAATGTAGGTTTCAAATTCTTGTAAATTAATGTGACTAGCATTCAAATAATAAATCTAGTTTTTTATTGTACCCCATTCGTACTAATATAAAGCTAAATATTGATTGATGTCAATATACTTTTACTCAACTGAAATATACCTAAGCAACATGTTTGACCAACGACTTTGGTGCATACATAATTAACATAAGAAGCTGCTTTATTAATATCTTCAGAAAATTACCCAATTTTATCATGCAACCTTTTTCTCCGAGCTTCTAACCCGTATGTAATGTAAATGGCCTTTAATTCTAAAGAAGCCGATTCATACTCTTTGTCATCCATGTCTTCAAAGGATTGAATAATGTCTTCTATTTCAGATTCATCATAAACTTTTGACAAATTACTGGATCCGAAAAAACAAAATTAATTCAGTGAGCCCCTTATCTTATTGTAAAAAAGCCTTTGTATATCGAACGGAACTTACTCATCAATTAAATCATTTTCTCTTTGGGCTTCTTCATATTGTTGTGCCCATTTATAAAAATCGGACTGACACAGCGCAAGATGTATATTCCATATATTATGCTTGCATTTAAGAACAGTGGTTAGCACGAGTGCAGGATTTTTAAGCATAATACTAGTTAAAGAATCGATAACAAACCCTCTATTGAATTTTGGCTGATTGAAGTAATCCGTGAGTAGCTCTTGAACTAAATTCTGTCGTAAAACGTATTAATATTGCATTAAACACATAACAAAATAGCCAAGTTTATTAATTAGGTGTACCTACTCCTACCATTTGAAACATTGTTGTTGATCCCATAGCTCCTAAAGCAGCATGAGAAGCGATAGATGAATTAGGCGATTTTTTCTTCTTTTTATCACTAGCTTTAGAACGTGGCGTAGCAACACTTTTTGCAACAGCTAGATATTCTATTTTCTTTAGAATAATTTCGAACTCATCTTCAATTTCGTTAAATATTTCTAAAACACGTTTTGAACAATTGTAAATTCAACACACCGAGTATTATAATTTCGTTCAAAGTTCCAAGACAAACCTTCTGTCTGTTCATCATTATCATCTGAATCTCCTTTTGTGTGTCTCCTAGCTATTTCATAGCTCTCGTTTATAGCGCTGATCAGAATTATTTTAGCCGGACATTCACATATACATAGCGCTTCCACAATACAAAGGTCAAAGTTTACGGTTGGTATCTTGAGTTTCATTCCAATAGAATATGCCATCTCTTGACATTGCATTTCTACAAACAAGAAATAAGGCGTTTTTCTCAAGTTTATTTAACTGTGTATCACTTTTTAAATAATAATGAAAAATTACCTTCACATGGCGATCCATGTACGAAAACTATTAAACCTTTCATATACTTTTCTGTACCGCTATCAGTAGAGATGTGATCAAATATGTGCAAGCAGTCTTTTAGCGGATCTACGAGATTTTCTTTCATTCGTTTAATTTCATCTGGAATTAAGTGAATTAAGTGTCCAAATATATAGGTACTATATAAAATAAATAAACGAATAATCAAAAGGATTTGTTTTTTAAAAAACCTATGGTACCTTAGTATATAATAATAACTCTATAAAGGCTTTATGGGGAGAAATATACATATAGAAGGTATAAACACAGTCTGTCGAAAGCTTGCATTGAAAATTTCACTGGGTTCGTGATCCATTAAACGAAATCTGTTAAACTTCAAACCGGCTCACCGACTGCTTTGACATATTTTATAAAATACCATAATTCTAACTAACTGGGAGGCCAATGCCCTCAGCACTTTTCTTTTGGTTGATGATGCTATAAGAGATTAAACAGTTTTCACCTAGAAAACGGGTCCTCAAGGACTACCAAAGTGCAAAAAATTTTGATTTTCTAAAATTTACCTGAAATTATTTCTGCTTCGGTTCTGAACTTTCTTGGTGTTGCTTCTTTGTTAGGTGGGGTTTTAGGTGCAGTTTTTGGACTCTTTGCTTTTCTAAAAAGTGTAAACGTAAAGAAACGGCATTCTTATTGGAAAACGGTATGAATAACATTAGAATGAAAGTATTATATCTCACTTTGCCGATGCTGCAACTTTAGAAGATGCACTAGCTTTTGAAGCTGCTGCTTCGTCATCAATAGTCCTATATACAAAAAAATTGTTAACTATGATTTAAATAGACAAATTGAAAATGGAAGTCAGCATACTTTTTTACCCGTTCCGTGAAATTTTTAAAGAAATTTGTTACTTCTGACGGCATTCCCGCTCCTGGCCTAATAGCAGGCACTAGCATTTCATCAGGTTTATTGTAATATTTATTCAATAACTGATAGATTTCATCTTCTTCTTTCCATTTCCTAAAACCAACATGAACGGGCAATACTTCAAACTCTTATAATTCTGTCTTCAAAACTCATTTTAGAAATTAATTATTTTTATGTTCATACTCATCACTATGTGCTATAATCAGTTCTATCGGGAAAGGGCATGGATTCGTTAAACCAAAGTATATGTCCGTGGTTTCAGCCCATGGAAGCGTAGGTGTAAAGTTAACATTGGGTCCAATAATATGCACAAGTGGTATAATTCCTTGTCCCGATACTGGAATAGTCATCCTGTTCGGATTCATATGGAATCTGAATATCAATAAACCTTCGTATGTCATCTGTTAAAATAATAATCTTAATTAACTTTATATAACATCTTTCACAATCATTCTATAACATCTTTCACAAACTTACCCAGCTAGCTAGAATTAACAAATTGAAGTAGCAACAGGTAGGTAAGTCAAAAAGCTCGAAGAATCGATAGTCGCTGGGATATTAAGGTTTATGTAAGGACATTGTAAAGATCGCAGGAAGTCGGTGGATGGAGAAAGCTAAGATCGGTCTTCCTGGAAATGTATTCGAGAGACCTATTCCCAGCAGTGGACTTCTTTAGGCCGATGCTGATGATATAACAATTACATAAATTTTATGAATTCAAACCTCCATGGTTGGTTTAAAGGCTACACTAAGCCAACCGCCTTCGCCTGGTTCATATTTTCCTGAACTGTCCATGACTACCATAGGATTTGGACCTGGTGCTTTCAATTTTAGAGTCACATACCATATGCATGTTGGTTTTCCTCTAAAACGTGATCGAATCATTCATAACAATTACTTTATACCTGCCTGCGTGCTGAAGTAATATTAAGCTTTGGACATAACTTACACATTCTTCAGTGGTATTGAGCAAATAATTTTGTCTCCGCATCTAACCGAACCAAAGTTGATTTCCGTCATGTTTGATACCAAGTAAGGGACAGCGCAAAGTGCTTTTATTTGAATCGGTATAATTACACCATATGGCACCTGAAATGAAATGAAATTAATGATTACTTAACTTAAGTAAACTATTTATAAGAGTTGGATTTACTTAAAATTAGCTTTGCCAAAGCTAATTTTCTTTCACCATCCAGATAAGAAATGACAATAGTTTAATTAAACACTAATTATCTCTTGTTTTTCTCATTTGACAACCTATTTGTAATTAAAAAACTATTAGGTAGGTAGGTATTATAAATGAAAAGTTACCTCCAAATTGAAAGAAGTCTCTATATTCTGTTCCAAATCTGTGAAATCTATGGATGTGGGTGAAAAAACCACATCCAGTATACCGGTTTCACCAGGATTCAACTTTCCGCAGAGCTTCATAGACAACCACGTGGGTACATGAGTGCCCTTAGCAAAATGCAGCTTTGTTGCAATCGGTCCATAGTTTATTATCTCAGCTGTGCATTGCACCTGTTGTTATTATTAATCGCTTTAAATATAAGAAACATTTAATAATTCGTAAGTAGGAACTGTATATGTACACCCTTTCTTACCGTGCTACCTGTGATGACAACACCATAGTCGATCACATAAGGAGTTGTGTGAAATCCCGGAATAGGTCCCATTTTAGAAGAAGTAGAGTAAGCGGTCAAAATATCTGGCTTTAGTTTGATATGATTTATTACTAGCATCCTCTCTATTGTCAATTCTATGTCCATTAAAGATGGGTATCCATCCTAAAACGAATAATGGCGTGTAAACATGAGTTCTTGGATCATCATTTACACATTAATCATGAATAAATTACAGACCCAAGATGAGCAAACGTGCCATCCAAATTGAAAGTCCGGATCTTCGAAACATTTTTCGGTCAGAGGTGAATTTAAATGCTCTGAATTGGTTTTGGAGAATATCTCACCAACGGCTTCCAAATAATCCAGAGTCAAAGCAGGTATAGCTTGATAACCGATTTCCGGATGCAACTAAAGCAAAATTCATAAATTACAATCATTTTTACGCCGCATACCTACCACTGTCTGTATTCGCCGATCTGCCGTCGATCGAGGTCGCAGGCAAATAATAATTAAGATATACTAAACTAGCCTAGAAGCGCCAGCATGGACTTGCTGTCCTCAGTAATAATAATAAACATATTATGTTTTTTTTCATATTTATATTAGCTATACTAAACACCATTACATTCCACTCTACTCTGATGATTACTTACATTTGATATTTCTGGTCTTTGTAGAGTAAGATAAACTTGTGGAATAACACCCCAACCAAATACTTCTATTGGTATATGCGGTAGATGCCCTATCTCCAGCAAAAATACTCTATGAAAGTAACCGACCACTCCTGGTCTCGTAACGATCTTAAGCTCAGCTTCTTCTTCAGGTTCCAATAACTTTTCAGGCGGCATCAAATCTTGTATAGTGCCCTCAAGTTCGTTATCCAATTTTGGTTCATTCAAATAAGTTTTGTATTCGTAAGGCAGCTTTGCAATATTGGACATAATTAATTGTTCAGTAGCGCTTTCATGAAATGATCTAATTTTAAAATTAATTTTGTGTGTGTTTATTTTATACATTAAATCTGAACTTTGTCCGGTCACTATAATAGGCTCTGCTGGCCCTCCTAAAACTTGGCACTCAAGTATGGCTCTTATATTTATATTTGGCTTTGGTTGAAACACTACATGAACATACTGAATTTCGTTAGGTTTTAGTAGCCCTTTATGCGGAACCAACTGTAAAACATCATTAATGCCAGTTCTGTAACGTTTTGAGATTTTGGCAAACTTTCCAATCCATGGAAATTTTGTATCACATCCCGGATCTATCATCGGAGCTATTTTTTTCATTATTCTTGCCTTTACGAATTCTAAATCCAATTCCGAATATTGTAATGATATAGATTCAATTTCTGGTTCTTGAATAGCGGATACAAACTCTTTTGGTATACTCGCACCTTCGTTTTCGGTTATTTTATCCATCTGCGAACCAACAGATGTACGGAAAGCCAAAATCTCTTGTAAATCAGATACTAAAAAAATATTTAAAGGTTTATTCCCAATTTTTAAGATTAATTTATTAATTATAAATAAATAATATTTAATTAAGATGTTACCACTAGGTTCGGTTTCCTCCGTAGGAGTTTTGATATCGCTGATAACTTTACTCAAATCTACTTGTGGAATTTCGGGCTATAAACAAAAGTAGGTTAGTAACAAAAGTAGTGAACTCGATAAGTCTACAGTTAGACCAAATCAGAGTAGCGCTAGGTATACGTCGAATAAAAATATTCCTGTTTTTGATAAGTCTAAAGTAGAGACTTATTTATAAGAATTTAAGATTAGTTTGGTCGAAGCCAACTTTAGATAAGAAATAACTAACCATTGCAGTTGTGGTTATTAAACACTTTTTCCACTGAAACCTGTAGCATACTAATAGAGGTGTAACATTTTGTATTTTTATTGTTTTGCTTACGATACTCCCGTTCAGTATACATTGGAAATCGACTCGCGGTGATAGAACAAACATATTGGGAAAGTTTATTTTTCCAATTAGTTTTATCGCATCCTGGAAAAGGTTTCATAATTTATTATAATGAGATTATTTGTCCTTATTCACTGGCACAGCCTAAACAGCTGGTCGTAGAAACATTACTTTTAAAATCAGTATTTTCTAATTCTTCCATGATATTATTACCTTATAGGTAGCTATTACCATACGAAACCAAATTAATTGCTTGCCTAGAAATATTTCAAAAGGTAAATACCTTATTTTTATGTCCCTTAAATTTAATCCTCATCAAGTCACAATAAACTCTTGATTTTAACGATAAATGTTTTGTAGTATCGAATAAAATTTGCAATTTCATAACATCCTGATCTTCCAGACGTTCTTCAATGGCATGAGTTAGATTGAATGCCATTTTAATCTTATTTATATCTTGGAAGAAATGCAACGGCCCCTTGCGTAAGGGTTCGACGGGTTTTAATGTCAAATAGTCAATAAATGTTCGTGACTGATGACCCATCTCATTCACGATGTTAGGAATGTTGAGATCACACTCGTTGTAACATATACAGCAACATAGATGTTCTTCTTCTGGCAACATTTTGTAGGTGCTCTGTTTCTGTATTATAGCGAACGGTGGTTTCACACTTAAATCAATGTCCAGTTGTAATTTGGAAACATTCTTTATAGTGACAATATCTGATGATAAAATGAATTTAAATGGGTTAAGAAGACAGCTAATTGCTCGCTTTTGATATTAAAATAATTATTCATTTTGACTTATCTGATGATAAAATGAATTTAAATGGGTTAAGAAGACAGCTAATTGCTCGCTTTTGCTATTAAAATAATTATTCATTTTGACTTACCGGTTAGTTTGTAGTATTCACTGTACGGGCCGTAATCGTACTGCAAGTCAATAACTGAGGACGACACTTCTATTTTAGGATCAACGAATTCAGCTACTATCTTACACTCTAATAGCAATTCCTTCTTGTTAATTCCCTCGACGCTGCCAACTAAATACCACATTTCCTTAATCGTTGTCACTTTGTACGATAAACCGGTTATAGTCAATTCCAGCTTTTCTCCTGCAGCCATTTTGAACACCTTGGGATCTAAATTGTAAAATCCCCTGAATAGTACGATAAATTATTACGGTTTTTGCGTATAAATAGCATCGAAGGAAGAGAATTTTATGTTTTCTTTCTGAAAAATTCTTACGATGTATGTTGTTTAGTCTTCGGGGCTTTATAATGTTCGCTCCATTCCAGTGCGTGCAGCCTTGTTCCGCAGTTTTCCATCACTACTTTGCAGTTCAGTGGGATTTTTGTGAAATGCCGGCCGAGAAAAATTCTGTCCCCAAGATCACCCACTAGGATACTGGTACCAACACCGGTTGCTGATAGTGGAACCAACTATACACCAAAATTTAAGTGATTAGGTACTACATATAAAATATTAAGCATTGTGAGTCAAGGGTACAATTAAAATAAATTTGAGAAAATATAACTTACGATATCCTTCACTTTCTCCAGCTGTATTACTGCTTTGTTAGTGTAAGTATCGGCATCAAGTAAATAAAGAGTCAGAAGTAAATCTGTTTCAGATTCCGGTTCTATGCAACCTTCCATTGGCTGGATTTGCCACCTCCCGTCTTTATTGAGCTAGAAATGTAATCTTGTTAATTAAGTGGGTGCTATAAGTGAACATGCGGTATACATGAATTAAATACCTCATACACCAACACTTACTCAAAAACGCTTGTTAATAATTTCTTACCAAAGCAGCTTTGAAGTTGACGACAACGGGTGAATCGTTACAGAGTGTTAGAACTTTTTGAGATCTGCTCAACAGTTTTACCTGACCCCAGTGAAGTGCCATAGGAGTACAGGTAACTATTGGACGGACACCACATCCTGTTATGTGGCATATTTCGATCGGCTTTGACAATCCAAATAAATTTAATCTGTTGTGAATTTTTTATTCGTTAGTATTTAGGCAAAAACGGATTGTAGTGCCTATTGGTCTATTGTTTGGTACCTACATAATAGGGTTTAATCTTCTTACCGTATGGTAAATTCTTGAACACCAAGTACACCTGTCTTTATGGTGACCGGTAAGCTTATAATGCTATTCGGTTCAATCATCCCTTCCTTCACGCTGACATCTACTTCTAACGTTGACTCCTGTATGAAAATTTCATACTTACTTGTTTAAAAAGTTATGATATGATAATAATGAAACATATAAATTCATTTGTGTGATAGTGTTGTGTGGAAAGTCCATCAATATTATTATTATTATTTACGTTTAAAAGTTACAATACATACCTCAGGTTCTTCCAAAGTGAAGAATCCCCAAAACTCATTAGAAGCTATTTGAATTTCATTTTTGTACGGAAAATCAATAAAGCAGGCACGCAATTTAATTTCTGGCGCCGGGCTTATTTCAGGAACCATAGCGTTGTACATTACTGGCAAAACTATCGGTGGGCTGTCTGACTTCTCCAATTCCAATTCTAGTGAAGTCTGATTCGCTCTTATGAGATTCGAAGTCAGTGTCACCTAGATATTTTTGTAGGTCAGCACTCTCATAATAAATAAGGTAATAAGAATAAAATAATAAAATAAATAGGTCTGTAAATTAAACTTGCGTAATTAGTGTTTCGATTAAAATGACCAGTGTGGTGGTAGTATTATAAGTAAGAGTAGTTATATCTCTTTAGATTAAACCAATACAGAGTGAGACACCGGAATGAGGCCGATTTTCTAAAATTGGACCGGAACACGAAAGCTCCCTCCCCTTTCTAACTCCTATTAAATTTTTTTCGAGGTACCTACCTTTAGAGATATCCTGGATTCAGGGCCTATATCAACTTTGCATGGCTCAATATTGAATTCCCTGGGCCATTGAGGCACTTGCGGCTTAGGGTTGTCTGTGACCGCGTAGTCAGTTAGCGTAACGCTGCTTATTTCTGGCCCATCAGATGAAATTTTCACAGAACCACTTACGTCCACAACAGATTCATTTATAACCTGTAGTTCTAGAGTTTTAGGAACGCCTGTAAAAATGTGATAAGTGGCGTTTTAATTCTTACTTACGTAGGTAGCGAATGTTTTGTCAACAAAAAATATTGTGCTTACCTAAGCTTACCATTCCAAAATCCAAACAAGGGATGCTAAACATCAAGGATGGATAGATCACCTCCCCTCTGTAATCGTACGTTTTGATTAATTTCACAACGAGTCTCTTACAATCTTTTGGAATCGTAGGTTGTTGTCAATATTTAAATATTTTACTCACTTTAAATAAAGCTTCAAAACAACTTGAGTATCACGAATAGCAAAATTGATTTCTTCAAAGTACGGTCCTTGGTTTGAGTTGCAGAAAGAAATGACAAAGATTTCTTTTTCACCGGGTCGTAAACAATGCATTTCAGGAGAGCACATGATTCGGCTCCCAAAGAGCGTCGGCACCTCTTTGTATACAATGACGCCGTTAATATGCCCTATAAATAATTGCAACATTCATGCCAAAATATCACATTATATTTAGATAAGGACGTTGCGTATAATACCTACTACTCACCTCACCTTATTATACATTTACCTTTATTGATCCCGACGATCTCATAATTATACATTTTATTGATATAAACACAGTCCATGTCCAGAGTTTCTAAGTTTAAATGTATATCTGGGGGAAGAGAGGTTCCTACGAGTTTTAGAGGAATGCGTTCATAAACACCATCGATGTCCAAATATGCAGTTGTGCTAAACTCCCCTATTTCTTTTGGATGAAATGTTATGTTTATTTCTGTTGATTTATTCGGCCACAATTTTCCTCTCTGAAATTAATTACTCTTTGTACCTACACGTCGCCATTATAGGTAGTTGGAAGTATGGGATCCTAAAAGGTAGGTAGGAACGTTAACTTACGATAGGGGAAATTGAAAAATGCATGTATTTAAATTGTAATGTCTCATCCGCCACAAGTGATTGAATTTCGTCAAAGAAAATCCTCGTATAAACCCTTTCATGTTCGTCACTGCTCAGTACATCATACTGGACCAATTTCATATTTTTTGCCGCCTCACTATCTTTCAAGTTGTAGAATATTGTAGCTAGTTTTACTTTCTCTTCAAAATCTAGAAGGTATTATAATCTTGTATAAGTCCTGCCTTACGAACTTTAAAAAGAAGTGAATAGAAACAGCTAATCATACCGTAATAAACACAGTCATTCTTCATACACATGTAAGTAAGCAAATGGTTGGACTTGTTGGTGATCTTGAATGTTAGCTGGCGAACCATGGTGTTGTAGGTGTCAAGGAATCTGACGGTCTGTTTCTCCAGCTCTACGCTTACAATGTGCGTTGAACCTTTAACTTTGATATGGAAATTCTCTCCTTTGACAACAATTCCAAAAAATTAAACGTTAAATTAATTATATTATGGATAACAAATAATACAAACTTGGAAACATTGGTTCCTACAAAGTTTACCTGTTTCGAATAAAGCGTGTAAAACTCCACAAGCTTCTCCTAAAAGCATCGTTTTAAATCCTAATCTAATTTCTATCTTTTCATTTGGGTTTAGATATGCGGACTTTGGCTGCACGGAGAACGGACTGAAAACAAACAGTCCTATAAGTAGTAGGTACATTTAAACTGTGGATGTAAAAGATATACTTAGATAATTATCTACCATTTTGTGGTCAATGTGAATCCAGACGGAATTATTCCGGAGTTGTGAACAGACATCATCATGAAGTTCTCTATTTTTAATGGAATCTTTGGAATTATAACTTCATTTGGAAAGTCGAACACTGGACGAGGACCCATTGCTATAAAAAACGAAACTGATAAATAAATAGTAACAATAATAAAATAAAATAAGTTTATTTACAAGAAATATACCTAGCCAAAGTATACTGACGCTATAAAAAGGAAAAAAAAATCGTGCTAAAAGCTCCAGCTCAATTGGTAAGCAAATTTACCAATTAAGCTGTTCCTGCTGTTAGTTTTTACATATCTACTTAGGATTAGGACCATAGTTACCTATCAATGCGAGCACATATTGATCCGTGTCAGTGTAAAACGTTACTCTATGACAATAATCCTCATATTGCACTGGTGTGAATGTAACGGCAAAGGTTACACTAATTCCTGGAGCTAACCGGGACAGCAGTTGACCACCACAAGGCTTGATAAAAAAGTACGAAGATTCCTTAAACACCATGTTCAGGAACGTCGGTGCCTAAAATCGTAAGCAGGCAGAATTATTTTAAATGTTTTAGATATGTGCATGCTGAAAATAAACAAAATAATAAATATAGAGGTGGGTACCTTGCTTATATTCTTCACAGAGAACTTAGCAATGATCTTGTCGTTGGGCTTAAAATTCTGGAACACAATTATTCTAGGGGAAAAGGAGAGCACTATTTTCTTAGGTTTGTTGCCAATACTGATAATGTTTTCCACTTCTATATTATTGAGGTTCTGCAACCTTTGCTGTGTGGTCATTTTCATCTCCTTTGCATATTCTGAAGGTATGACCTGAAAGCATGTTGATGTTAATAATAGCAGGTACCGGAGGTACCTTTGACCTTTTGCCTAGAGTCGCCAAAATTCCGTTTAGGAAGGGCACACCTATGTACTTACTTATTTTTGTAAAACTTTAAAAACCTATCTTCCGATAAAGAACTTCCTGCCTAGTTAGAGTTTCAGTCTCCTGAGGTAAAATATAGACGGCAGGCATGCGTTTTTCATTATTCATACGTTTAGTCTTCATGTAGCAAATACTCGTGGATTTCATAACTATTTTGTCTAGTTGAAGAGGTTCGAATATTTTTTATAAAAATGCAACGTGATGAAATATCTAAGTTACCGTTTCTGACGGATCCACCAGTTTCTTCTTCGCAAGCAAATGGTAGAGCTCTGCCGTAAAATATCCATTTTGCTTGAATTTATGTAATATTTCCATAATCCCATCCAATGTACATTCAATAATAGACTATTTGTTTACATACGAATGGTTGCTACGGGATTGACACGTGTACGTTATGCAAAAGAAATTGTAGTAAGGCCGATAATGTCTACTATTTAAGAAGGATTACTGGTTGAAACGGTTGAAATAAATTTAGGTGTAGGTAGCTATATAGTTAAAGCTGTTGACAAAAGAGGACGGTGAACGGTACTTCCACACCTATTCGTATGTAGACGCTCTAGTGGGCTAGCCTAAATTAAAATAAGTTTTGCAAGGTAGGTAGGTACCTATTTGACTTCAGCAAGAGGGCGCACTGGGATGAGTGCGGAAATAGCATCACATCGTAATTTTAGTAAAATCGGGGCAACACGGTCGCGGACAGAAATAGTGGCGGCGCGGCGGCGTGAACGCGTCTTCCCGCTGCGCTGTCAATATCATCCGGATAGGGCGCCTGATTAGCGGCTTTTGGCCTAACTGATCTGTGGCGGAGTCCCCACGAATTCCATAAGGTCTCTGGATCCTCGTGAGTGATGTGCTGGAACCGGAAATGTGTTGCATAATTTTTCAATTCATCCGATATGGCGTGCGCAACTTTTATTAGTGCTATTATTTGAAGTGATTTAATCATTTGTAGAGGATTTCACTGATTATATCCAGGTAAGCTATTTTAACCGTCCAATAATATTGTACCTACTGTCCACCTTTCAGAAAATTAAATATTTAACAAGAAATGAAATGTTTGACTGACTACTGCTCTATTTTTATGGGCCTTGCAAAAAGGGAGAGGCTTAGGTTAGCACTACATTATTGATGAGTACCAGTTTCGATATTTTGGGATATGAATAGCGGAATATGGGTCGACGACAACGCGGCGGCAACGCCCGCTCCTATCCCGGTCACAGCTGCCGCTTGCACATCTTAATACTACTGTATTCTCTGTATAAGAAAGTTATGTCCAGATCTCATAACATTATTAGTTTGAAATTCTAAATATTTTCGGAATAACCTACTTATCTATAAAAATTACCAGCAAGAAACAATACTTCGCCCACAAGCACTTGTGATGGGAGTAAACTTTACCCTCCCGTTTGAGGATGATAGTTCGATGTTCTAGTTTACAATAAGGTTTGTTAACCCATACTAAAGATATTTTATTTATTTATTTATTTATGATTGCGTAGCTACCGAAGCGAGTTCTACCAGACTATAGATTTAAACGTAAACGTGCATGAATAATAATAACACATCAGCAGCATATAACAGATTGCAACACTGTGGTGTCTCAGTGCTCTATAGGAGTTTTTTTATTGACGCGCCCCAATAATAGCATAATCTTATAACCTAGTACCCCATGCAATACACGAAGACGCTCTAAGTCATAATAATCACCTGCACTCACTGTATACCTATAACATGAATGCAATAAATATAATTTGAATTAAGTACTTACAAGTTATCATATTTACATATTTCTTCTCTTAATTTCTAAATCACTACGACACGTAGCGATGCTGAAAGGTCGCGGTCGTGACCCCAGAGGGGTGACATCTCCTCCAGCACACCCTATGATGCATTCGCCAAGGCTACCGTCACCCACACCAGGAAATCACATCATGCATTCACCTGGGCAGGTGCCACCAACCAAAGGGCACGCCACCATGCGTTCGCCTGGGTTGGCCACTCGTCCAGCGCAGCAACAGAGAGCTCTCCCGGCCAGACCAGAGCCAGACTATGAAGTGGTGGAGTTCCCTTCTGACCAATATGTCAACGCTAAGCTGCAGCCACCACCACCACCTCCACCACGTCCGCCTACTGGTAAGACCTTTAGATAGCTTTTAACTTTTATCTTGAAAACGTCTTTTTTTTTATACTACAAAGCGAACAAACCAGCTTACGTCCCGCCTGATTGAAAGCGGTTACCTTCTTCTATGGACCTGACTCACATTTGAAAACGCTCTTTTTGATGGACTGTAGTCTTTAGGAAAAACCTCAGCAGTGAGATCATTCCACAACTTGAACACTCAAGTTGTGGAATGATCTCATGAGTGTTTCCTCCCGCGAACACTCGCGGGAGGAAGTTTCTCTGAAACCAAATAGTCTAATTCAGCTCTGCTATGTTACATCTGGTTTTACAATTCTGTTTCCAGGTCACCCGGTGCAGGCCTCGTGCGGCCTGTGTGGCGGCGGCGGCGCCCGCGTGCGTTGCGCGGAGTGCGGCCGCCGGGCGCTCTGCGCGTCTTGCGATGACATGTACCACCGCCATCCTAAACGTAGACATCATCAACGACAGGTATGTTACAGACGTATTTAAATCCTGCAGTGATTTACGTTTCGGTAGGTGCCTTTAATTCGTAACGCATTGCAACACGACTTCCAAATACTTATTTTACAATGCATTTCTCGGAGCTAGTGTCTTTTGGCTGCTTGCCAGACGTTTTGCTAGTGAATTCTCATATTTGCTACTCATTTTACGAATTACTTCTATCCAAGGTACCTACTGCCTATAGTAGAAGGTGTAAAATTACCACTCCTGAAACTTTATAACAGTTATGTATAGCATTTTTTTCATATTATGTCTGATTTATTAATTATGGCCCAAAGGACCTGTTTATGATTTTGGGATGAGTCTCTTTAGGTACACTATATAAAGGGCACAGGATTTTTTATATCAATAATATTTTTTCAGGCCTTATCACTGACACAGCTCGGCGAAGACAGGCCTCCCTTACCACCAAAAGGGACACCTCCAGTGCCACCACCAAGAAGGAACAAGGTAAGAAGACTTTGTTGTTCCAAAAAATTTCACCACTTCTCTCATTTCTAATTTCGTGTAAGTTGGTATTTTTGGTGTTATCTCTCTGTAAAAATATTCAGAATGAGAGGTTTATTTAAATTAGAATAACATTGTAACCCTATGGAAATAATGATATTCTTTATAACATGAATAACAATGTAGGTAGGTACTCTTGTACCTAATTATTGCTCTGAAGTTATAATTATGACTTATAAT
Organism: Chloroclysta siterata; assembly: GCA_932294275.1. Taxonomy (NCBI): domain Eukaryota; kingdom Metazoa; phylum Arthropoda; class Insecta; order Lepidoptera; family Geometridae; genus Chloroclysta; species Chloroclysta siterata. Next base: position 12,228,911 of record OW028600.1, on the reverse strand, counting down.
GGGAAAATTTCGAGATTTAAAAATATATGTATTTACTGCATGACCAAATAAAAAAAACGCTTTTGTTTCTACGAAAATATAACAGCGCTGAGAATCAGAACTATTCTGTAAACTTGAGTCTCAAAAAGACAGTAGTTGAAAAATCACTTGTCCAATAAAATCTCGTTCTAAATCTTGTTAGACTATCATATAAAATATACAATATTTCTTCCCGTTTAGATGAGTGCAAGTCCGATGCCCCCTATGACTCCTATTCTAGACCAACGACGCACTACACTTAACCACTCCCACGCCACAATGCCTGGAATGCGGACCTCAGCTTCTCCTACTATGCAGCATACGCAGGTCCACCAGCCCCTACTCGTGCAAACTAAGATGGTAAACAACCCGGGTCAGATGGGCAGCATGCCATTTCTCCCAACGACGATGCCACACCAACCGCCAATACATATGCAACCGACCGCCAACACATTGGGCCATCTTAACGTGGGATGGAATAGACCTCGCGGGTCCTTGCAGGGCTTTCCACACGTGCCACAAGTGGTAAGCCTTTTCGATAATATCAAAATTCAAAGTGTTTACAACTCCATTACTCCACATTTAATTTATTAGTTGGCCACCGCATTTATATGGTGCCATACTATACCGTCCCATACCATACCCATACCATGACGTTTTATGGTATATTTCAGCAGGAGCCATGGGAAAGCCCCGAGAGTATTCCTTTACCTGCGATGGGTCAACCTCAATGGGGTCGGCCGATGCGACGAGGCGCCTCAACCCTAGAGCTAGGTGGTGCTGCCGCCTCGTGCGCCGGCTGCGCTCACTGTGCGCCTCCCACTTGGCGGTATGGCAGCTGCGCCACACTAGACCAGCCTTGGGGAGTCGGCCAAGGCGGGTGGCCGATGCAGCAATGCTGTCCGCCACAACAGTCGCCCCATGGTCACTTCCATATGCATCAACACATGCCTCAGACACCGCAGCCGTATCGCCGAGGTAAACGATCCAACATGGCATCTTTGTACTCACAGCTTTGGAAGGTTCAACATTATCGTAGACCAGTATTTACCATCTCCCGAAGTTTACTAGTCTTGCATTCACTTAAACCAGTACCAGTCATGACTGGTGGAAGTGAAAGGACCCCGGATACAAAAACAAAACAACTTTGAATGATAGGAAATAATTATGTTTACACACGATTTCAGAGTTTGACTAGGTTATTTTTATCGTATTTTCAGCGGATAGCCGTGCTATGTCGCGAGCCGCATCTCGCACCGGTTCCCGCGCGGCTTCTCCAGCCATGAGCGTGAGGTCACGGACGTCTCGACGCACCAAACACCGCACGCCCTCGCCTCCGATGCCGTCTAGCGATGCTGATTCCGAGAGTGAGAGCGAGCCAGCCCCTAAGCCGCGGAATGAACATTCGAACGCACGACCCGAGCGAACAAGCTCCCGATCCGAGCGGCCGAGCTCTAGGTCCGAGCGGCCGAGCTCTAGGTCCGAGCGGCCGAGCTCTAGGTCCGAGCAGCCGAGCTCCCGGACCGAGCTAGCCGACGAGGATAGCCTAGGCCCGATACCCCCTCCGCCTGACGCCCCGTGGCAATGCGAGCACTGCACGTACGTTAACGAACCAGGCGTTCGCGTCTGTGTGATATGTTGCCGGACGCCCACAGCCGCACCGAAAGTCATCGCTGAAGGCGCCACTAACTTCGAGAAGCTACATATCACTAGTAGATCAGCGTCACCCGCTCCGGAACGGGTTGATCAAGGTTTGTATTTATTTACCTGCTTATCTTTATTTTTTTTAGTTTGTTTTCGTTTTGATCTGCTAGCCTTGATCATGCCGTTACGGTTGGACCGATTTTGGTTACATAGCTGTGAGTGCAAGCTAGTGTCGTTAAGTTAATGAAATAACTAAATAAAAAATCAGTTTCAGAACGAACAAGCACCAAATCGCAGAAAGAACGCACATCTACTGGCTGTGGTCCATCGCCACCGCGCGTAGTAACCGTTTCGAAGAATATAACACAGCGACTTGTCACACCGACTCGAGACCAAAATGGTGGTAGCACTGAAAGACAAACTCGCCACGACATGGCAGTTGGACCCTCACCTCCAAAAGAAACTCGCCCCATTAGATATAGTACAGCCGTGGGATCTTCGCCACCTAAAGAAACTCTTACCATTCATTCAACCAATGACTCTACGGATCACGGAGTCAGAGCTTCACCGTACCCCGAAACAAAGTCAAAAGTAGAACGTCACAGCGTTTCAGTTGGTCCCTCTCCACCTAGAGAAAACACGAAGCAAGAATCTAACTTCACCGGTCAAAAAAAGTTCGTTGGGACGTCGCCACCGCGCGACGTCCGACCCGAAAGCCGTTCTTCTTCAATAACTGGAAAAACTAATGTGTCCAATACTGGAACTTCCCCGCCCCCACAAAGCATATCCACGCAGGTAAATCTATCTATGTATATATATATGTTATTGTATATATGTTATTGTATATATGTTATTTGAGTTTTTGCTTCTGATGTTCTATGACTTTTGCAAACGAAAATGGTTATTTAATTTGCACTTGAATACTATACATCTCCGCAGACTTACGAAGATCCAAATTCATACGAACGAGCCCCGTCAGTGACGCGGTCGCGACCGCGGCGCAGATTCCGAGACGATAGGCGCGAGCGCTCCCACAGTCGTCACTCACTTTCCAGTGACACAAGGGTACGTACATTTATATATTCATATTTCCTTGTCTCTACCTATTTTCTTTTCACCATTTATATCTGTGTTCGTCTTCTAGGTGGCATACTTTTCAATGACATCCGAACACCGTTCAGATATATTAGGTGAAGTTGAGATGTGAATGACAAATGAGGCCAACGATGAAGCTATATTTTATACAATACCGGGAGTTTTTCGAGTGTAGGTGTGTTTTATTGTATTACGGAAAAGTGTTGGAAATGGATGTGGATGGTTTTAGAAGGAGAGGCAGGCCAAAGAAAAAAGATGGATGGATTGTGTGAAAGGAGTGAGCACTGAGATGACGTATGATAGAGGAGAGTGGAAGAAGAAAACCTGTTGTGCCGACCCCACTTAGCGTGGGATAAGGGCAGGAAGATGATGAGATGATGATGTGTGTTTTATTGTTTCAGGAAAGCGACAGAAGTGTCCGCACGACTGGCGCGTGGGAATGGCGCGAGCGTGACAGCAGCCCCAGCGTGGGAGGGGGCGGCGGCGAGTGGGGGGGGAAACTAGCACGACGCGCCTCGCATCTCGATGTGCGCCGCCGTGACGTCAGACCGCGCCGCACCAGCCTCTATGGCTCAGAGGTAACTTCAACCTGCATGTCCATTGGGCAGTTTCAGGGATGCCGAAACGAACACCGTTTAAGGTATAATCATAAAAAAACAGCTCCCTCCTCTTGGTCAAATTAAGCGCCTGTACTTTCACCGGCACCCTTCACGCGGAAACACGCCACCGCTGCTTGCTGGCAGAAAGAGGCATAGTGATATTACATTCTCGGACAAGCCCTTTACAGAGAGCCCTACTGGGTGCTAGGCTCCTGGATATTTGAAGGAAGTTGTGATTTCAGGCGGCGTCTCCCGAGCCAGTTGGCAGCGGGCGTGCTATCTCCATGGAGGTGCTGTCCGGAGGGCGCAGCGCGGAGCGTGGACTCGAACTGGCGCGCTTGCTGGCCGAGGCCGAGCGTCTCGGCTTCTCTGCCGCGGAGGTTTTTATTTCATTTGTTCCTGTTTCCGCATTTAGACTTTTAAGCTTATCTTTTATATACTAATTGCTGATAGAACAAGCGGATGGCCCACCCGATGTTACCTATGTCCATCACATTTTACCTACTATGTTTATAATAATATTATTTCAGGCAACACCAGTAGTTAAAATACAGGCCTATATCATTATACAAATGGATTGTCTGCGACGTATTCCGCAGTGAGACGGTGTCTCGTAAGCGTCACCTTTGGCCAAAATTCTGCATCCACAAAGGTCGATGGCACTCGCACCATGAAAGACTTAAAGGTCATAAATATGCGCAGGTGCAGGTAGGGTTGTCGCAATGCCCCGGGTCGCCGCTGTCATGGCTGCGCTCGCGCTGGGCCGGGTTGGTGGGCGCGGTGCAGGGCGCGGCGGCACGGCTGGCCCCGCGCTGTGCGCTCTCGGAGGCGGAGGCGCGCGCCGCTCTCGCAGCGCACCGCGGCGCCGTCTGGCCGGCCGTCACGCACTGCGTCGACAAGCTGCGCAAACAGGTCACTACCACACCACACCACATTTGTATGTAACGAATAGGCTCAAAAACTACAGGTCCGATTTCAAAAATTCTTTCACCATTAGAATGTTACATTATTCCTGAGTAACATAGGCTATATTATAATTTCAAAAAAATCAGGAATCCCTACTAAAACTCCAATAATGTAACCCAAGGTGGAAAACAAAACCTTACATCGCGTGCGCTGCGAAAACGATTGATGATAGAACAAAATAATGTACTACGATTTTGTAGAAAACGTCATCATCTACAAAAAATGTCGCAACAGCATATGTCTAACTATTATATCTTTATTTGTACCTTGGTATTAATCCTTATCCAAATAAATCATTTCATATTCAAGAGGGTTTCAATACCTATAGATTGCTTCATGAATTTTTGTAATCGGACATTCCATTCAAAAGATGTGATGAAATTAAAAATTTTAACGGGTCCACGGGTCACGCACGGGGTGCAATTTCACTCACTCTAGGAGAAGGGCGTGCAAATGTATAAAATAAGTAGACGCGAGGCTCGAACCCACGGTCTAAGTTTATCATAAAATGTTCAAAAAATTTATGACCACCCATGCGAAGCTGGGACAGGCCGCTAGTACATAATATAGGCGCCATTTTATCTCGCGCACACACTTTTATCACCCCCCCCCCCATTCCTTTAGCACACACACACACACACATACTCATTCACACACACTCTCGCACATACGCATGAGGATTCTCCTGTGAAACCTTGGCTCTTAAGAGACTTGCGTAATCAGGTAAAACCCTCAGCTACACACGCACATACACACACACTCTCATAAACTCACACGCATCCCCACACAAACACACCCTATCTCCCAGTCACACACACACACCCTCTCCCACACCCACACACACACACACACATACAAATAGGTAGCAAGTTATTTATTAGTAGGTTAGTTACATATTAATTTAATTTAAGCTTTATGCTTTTAATTTAACTTTTTTTTCAAATACTTGTATGCCATTGTACGTAAGTCTTCTTCTCTTGTTGTCGACTTGTTACGGTTTTAGCTGTATTGTGAAAGAATATAAATACCTTTTTACTTTACTTTTACTTTATTTTGGATTACTTTGATTAATCTTTAATTTGAAATAGACAATAATCAAACTAATCTTAAAGGCGCGGCTAATCACTACCACATTTTCATGATTTCTCGCACAATACAAATGCTCAGGTGGGAAAACTAGTTTGAATTTGGATTAAATTCATAGTTATTCTGAATCTCTGCAATATTAAGATACACAATGTATGGTGCTTAGAATACATTCTTACTAAAAATGTAACCTGACTGAATAACTGATGTGAGTAATGTACTGTTTCAGTCGGAGAGGGCGCCTGTGAGCGGCGAGGGGCGCATGCGCGGGCGCGTGTGGGGCTCGCCCGCCGGCGCCGACGACGAGGCGGCTCCGCGGCGCGGTAATCCCCCCCCTCGACAAACCCGCTTGCCTTAGCTCCCGGCGAGCCATCATCGTCCCGTATAACGTTCACGTTTACGTTTCAGCAGAAGATAGCTCAGATGAGTATGATGCGCCGCCGGTCCGGTACCCGGAGGAGTGGTACCCACCGATAGACGGCGACGCCTACGAGCTCGACCGAGAGATCGATCTGTGGAACGTGCCCGTCCCCGATACACCCGCGATCCCCACTCCGTTGCCGCCGCTGGCACGTGACTCTGCGGAGGTAGCCTTCAAACTCCGATCGCTTCTGCTCGAGGCCGGGATTCCGTCGATCGATGAAAATCTACTTCTCAAAGGTTTACTCTCCAACGTAACTCACACAAACCTTACTCCGGAACCGAACACTCCTAGCGCTAAGCCCTCGTTAGACTTTATCCAGTCAGAAAATGATTTCATAGATGCCTATAACGCTTTAACGAGAGCGAGTCCGCTGCCGAACATAAGCAAAGTTGATAAGGTATCCGAAAAGAAGCTGATCGGGACTGAATCTAAAGCCGAAGAGGAACTCATACTAAAGGACGATGAACCACAACCGCCGAACGTTGAGGATCAGCATAAAAACATCACCATAATATCACATCACCACGATAAACATAAAAATCACTCATCCAAACAAAAAAGCCAAGATGCAAATCGCATAAAATCAAATCATGTGACATCAAAGGAAAAACAAAGATTTGAAACTGGCAAAGCCGTGCAACAAGAGAAAATACATTCATCAAATAACAATATAAATCATGTCTACCCTGGGGCTACACTAGCACCTCATGTAAGTTCTAGCCCAAGTGACATAAAGGATACTCTCCCTGATATTAAGAAAGTTCAAACCACTAAGACAGAAGAAAAAGCAAATAATCTCAATGAAATTGTAGATAACACACAAAAGCTTATTCAACAAATGAAGGAGGAAATAAATTCAGACATACATTCCCTTGATGATGGTCATTCTCAAACATCACTAAGTGATCGCGATAGTAGCTCTCACGATGAACAAGAATCAAGTTACAGTGAATCAGAAGAAGAAACTGATAAAATGAGCATGACGTCAGATGAAAAAGAAATAAGTACTGGTAGCAGTAGTGAAGATGAACGCGATAATGTCAAACAAGTGCCATCATTTGTAAACAGAACCAGTTCTGAAGATAACGAACAATTTGAAGAAGCTTTAGATAATTTAGATACTCAAATAGAAGATGTGAAACATGCTAATATAGAAATTTTAGATTCAATTGCTCGAAGTTTACAAGAGGAGCATACGATATCCATAGAAGTCAATGAACCTAACCAAAATCATTTAAAAATAGACAATTCTAATAGCAGAATCATAGAAACCAATGAACCAAAAAATCTTCAATCGAATAATTCCCGTAACATATCCATAGTAGTTGATGCACCTAAAGAAAAACATTTCATGAGAGAAGACTCAAATAACAATATTTTTATAGAAGTGAATTCGTTTGAAGAAATTTACGACGAACTTAATACATCTAACGTAAACAAAAAATCTACACCTCAGAAGACCGAAACCAATGGTATCCAAAAGAAAAATGAAGTTACTGAAAATATTCCAATTGAACCTAAAATTAGTCCTACTAAATATGCAATAAATGAATCAGTATTCAAAGTTGTAAGTCCAACTAGAGTTATCATATTAGATAACCAAGAACCAATTTATAACGCCATCTTAGAAAATATAGAAATCATTAATGAAAATGAGACTGTTGAAAGTGCAGCTGAACTAATTCATGATGTAGTAGATGTCGACACTGTAAATGTATTTGTAAACGTTGATGTCCAAGAAATAATTCATTCCGAATCTGTAAATAGCTCGAACGACGCCCTTTCTCCAGAAATCATTAACAATGCTATCACTAGTACAGCAACTGAAACTGTTTCTAACGATGATATCAATTTTATTGATGCTAGTTCCAGTCTAGTAGAGGCACCCGTTTCATATGAACAGGTAACAATCGATCAAGAAAACGAGGACGTAACGCAAAGTCAAATAACAAGTGTTCAACCAATACAAAATGAAATTATTATTAAACAGGATACCCCGGAGAGAATAATAATAAATCCAACCAGTTCAGGCAACAAAAGCTCTAATACAGTTAAATCCAATATACCGAAGCCAGTCAGAGCAACACCAAATAATAAGACGAAGAATGACAAAACCGCTCCAAAGCTATTGGTTTCCAAAGTACCAGTGCGTCGAGGTTCATTGAAACAGTACCACGCACCAGCACCTCCGAAGACTCACTTTGGTAACGTACAAAGTGGTCACGTAAAACAACTTCAATCCAAAATATTCAACTCCAAAGACATCGGTCCTGCCAAACCCCCCAGGACTGAGATAGAAGTAAAACCATCTACGAGTACCGCGTCGCTAAAAAAAAGTCCGGCGCCTCAACCACCAAAGAAACACGAGCAGAACCAACCTGGCGAGACTTTGCCGCCTGAAGAGAAGAGCAACAATTACTTCCGCGAGACTTGTCGCACGGAAGATGAATGGACTGAGAGCGATTCCGATGAATCCCAGACTCTCCGACAAACGTCAGTGGAGGAGGTCCAACCAGCGACTCCTACGCCTCCGCCGCCCATCACCTTGCGCAGAGTATCCGGGAACATCATCGATTTGGCAAAAGTGCGACTTCCAGAAGGTTCACCTGAGGTATGTATTAACTTAATTTTAATTAAATACTAAACTATAGTAGCTCATAACCGCCATGTTTGCTGAAACATCGGTTTCAGAGGCGAATCACGACGGTTTTAGTTATATATTTGGTGCAATCTGCATGGTAAACTAGTTTCATGGGCTTGACGTCATTCGTTGAATAAAGCAAACAAAAAACAAAGAATATTCATTCATATTCATATTGTTTATTCCAATTATTATGTAATGTAACATGGCTCCATTAGCGCTCCATTAGCTTATCAGACCGATACGTCTGTTGCTATCTCTTTTTATTTCGATGAAAGTGACAGTGACACGAATACTATAAAGAGCCGCTATAACGTGTCAGGGAATATGAATAAGGGCCTTAATGTAAAAAATGGTGGATTACATATTATACCCATAGTAGGTAGTAGTTTAAATGAAATGTTAAGACCTGCAGTAGTTATCTACCCCTTCCAAATTTAATGAGTCCACTTCATCCAACGGTTGTCTGGTAGAGATCGCTATTTAGCGATAAAACCATCCATTGTACTTTGTAGTTTTAAGTCTGTTTTTTTGTTATATCCATAAGTTGTGTGCAATAAAGTATTTTCTATCTTCTATCTATCTATGTTCATGTGTCGTAGAGACAAGCGCGCATGCTGCTAGCAGAAGGCGCCACAGAGACGTGGGCCCAGGCGCAGCTGGCGGTGCAGCTGGCAGGCTCCGGCGACGCGACACTGGCGTGCGCGCTGCTCGCCGCGCTGCAGTGCGCAGACCTGCCCGCCGCGCTCGCCTATCTGCACCAGGAGTGCGAGCTGTGCGCAGAGCGACTGCCGCAACATGAGGTTACTATAGTTACTACCTATTCTTTTATTAACTAAACCATACCTCTAACAACTAGTAAATAGAACATGAAAAGTGTCATCATCATCATCAGCCTGAAGAAGTCCACTGCTGGATATAGGTCTCCCCTAGACATTTCCAGAAAGAACGATTCTGAGCCCTCTCCTTCCACCGACTTCACGCGATCTTAACAATGTCGTCAGTCCATCGGGTAGGAGGGCGTCCCACGCTTCGTTTTCCTGTTCGTGGTCGCCATTCGAGAACCTTTTTTTCAATCTTATTTAAACTTTAAATAAGACTGAAAAAAACTGCATAGTTCGTAGCTTGGATTAACATATAGACTATTTTTAATGGGGGTGCGGCTACAAAAATATTACAAGTCTGAAGTGGAACCCGTACATCGAAATATTGATTGATGAATTGGAATCCTCAATTCACTATTGGCTATTTATGCACAAGCGGCTAACTTCAGGACTGCCAAGTTGAACTTGTTCAACTGTACTTTGTATATAATGTACAGATGGTGTCGATGCTACGCTGCACTCACCGCTGCTGCCGCGAGTGCGCGCGCCTGTACTTCACGGTGCAGGTGACAGAGCGTAGCATTGTCGACTGCGTGTGTCCCTTCTGCAAGCTGCCAGAGTTGGAGGCTCTGCCCGAGGACGCCTGGCTGGAGTACTTCGCGCATCTCGATATACAGCTCAAGACGCTGCTTGACACTGACGTGCATGAACTCTTCCAGAGAAAGGTACGAGGCACTCGAGTAGATAGGTACTATACAGTGTGTAAAAATACCATTCCCGAATTTAGGAGCACTGGTGGTCTAGTGGTAGTGATCCCGCCTTTCGATCCTAAGGTCGTGGGTTCGAATCCGGTCGTGCACCAATGAGTTTTTTTGTTCAAAAAATTATGTGCACAATGCCAGTACTCTCAAACGGTGAAGGAAAACATCGTGAGGAAACCGGCATGTCGTAGAACATAAAAAGTTCTATAACATGTGTCAAGTGCTCGAAAGGAGCCTCTTGAGGCGCACTTAAAATCCTTTCACCACACTGTTTCGAACGAAACTAGTGACACGACAAGAGAGAAGAGAGACCATTCCCGAACAGTTCGGTACCCCTAGTCTGTTTTGTTTTTCGTAACGTCAGACCTTTTTTGTATGGTCGTGAGTTCGTGTTAAACGCGGTATATGAAACAGATGTTTTTTTTCCGCGTTCACAGTGTTGGTTCCTTTTTACATCCTCGGAACGGATGAACACATACATTTATTTTTCAGTTACGAGACAGAACGCTGGCAATGGATCCAAATTTTAAATGGTGTATGGAATGCTCATCTGGGTTTTTCGTGCACCCAAAACAGAAAAAGTTGCGCTGTCCTGAATGCCGCTCCGTGACCTGCGCTGCTTGTAGAAAATCGGTGAGCCGCGCTTTTTATAATTAAAGAATGGTGACGCGCAAAACTTGCGTAATAAAATTGCACTCATCATCAGTCTGAAGAAGTCGATTGCTTTATGACTAGCAATCGACTTCCTCTATTCATTCTCTTAGCAATCGACTTCCAAAAAAAGCGATTCTGAACCCTCTTCATCCACCGGCTTCCCGCGATCCTCACGGTTCGTCTTCCAGTTCGCACTTTTTTTTTATATGGTTTTGAAGACTGATTGTATAATTTTGATATTGATTAAAAAATGTTCTTTTGAATAAAAACGATGTTCTTGCAGTGGTCCCAAAATCACGAAGGATTAAGCTGCGAACAGTACGCCGCTTGGCTAGCAGATAACGACCCTGAGATCTCCGTAGCGGCAGTCCAACAGCACTTACGTGAAAATGGGTTGGAATGCCCGCGATGTCATTTCAAATACTCGCTATCCAGGTAAAGAAATTTAACAAGAAATCTTTCTAAATTAAAGCTCTTACATGAATGACAATAAAGTCCTCAAGACAAATTTTTTTCGGTGTGTTGTCTGGGAATAGTAGTCAATCACATAGGTAGGTCTCAAACGGTAAAAGAAATCATTTTGGTGAATCTTCAAACATCGGTGACGGGCTTGCAACCTGTGTGTCCCAACTACTGTTTAAGCGGGCATGGTATAGGTATATAACTATATACCTAAATTTTTTTGAGTTTGATTTTACCTAATCCTGAACCAAGAAAATCTATTCACATGATTGAAGATCATCAGCGCTCTTTTAGATATTATTGATGAAGGGACTTAAGATTTTTAGAGAAAATTAAAAAAAAAAAATATTAGAGATATTTTTTTTTTAATTGGAAGTAATTATTTTCCAGGGGTGGTTGTATGCATTTCACCTGTACGCAATGCAAGTACGAGTTTTGCTACGGATGTGGTAAGCCCTTCACGATGGGAGCGCGCTGCGGCCTCAGCGATTATTGTGCGAAGCTTGGCTTGCACGCGCATCATCCACGGAACTGCCTGTTTTACCTGCGGGACAAAGAGCCTCATGAACTGCAGACTTTGCTACAGGTAATTAATGAGTAAAGATTTTGATAGTCATAGATGTCTCTATGGAAGGCTCGTCTGGCGAAGTACTTACCTACCTAACTCACATAACATACCTACTTATTTCGGCCGTCAAGCGTTGCTTCGATATAAGGGCTTCAGATATTTTATGCATAAAGTTGTTGAGCGCAGGGCAGTGTAAGGCACCTCGTGTTATGATTTGAACATTGTTTCGATCTCTGTTCGATCACCATTTGGATGGGTGACTGCTAGCTACATTTACGTCTGAGCGTTTCCATACTTCGGAAAGTTCCTGCTTCCAAACGTGTTACCTAAAAAAAAATATTTTTCGTTTAAATACAGTAATCGGCAATTTCCATGGCACATTTTGAACAAGCACAGACCAACATAACATCAAACTAAATATTTTGCCAAACAGCGAGTATAACTAACGATCCTTTCACCACACTGTTTCGAAAGAACTAGTGACACGACAAGTAGTTGTACCTACCTACTAGCGATAGTAAATGTTTGTTTGTAGATGAACAACGTCGCTTACGAAATAGAAACATCTGAAGGGACCAACGGCCGCTGTCCTATTCCTCTGCAGCGCGAGACGCCCACCGGACTCGTGGACGGCATCTGCGGGAGTGAGGCGCCGCCCAAACACGCAGGATTGTGCAAGTAAGACATCGCATATCTATCTAGTTTTTTTACAGGTCTTTACGAACAGGGCCTCGAACTCGAATACATTTTGACATTGTGCGTTAAACGTATCGTACCGACATCTGTCTTTATTGTCTTGTAGGATACTAAACGTTCACATGATTGGGACCCAGATAAAGCAAGTTATTGCAGTTTTGGCTGGAGAACATAATCAATAGTAGTTCCTACCTACTAACTGCAGTAACTTTAGTTCTTATTAGAAAATAAACATTAAATGAAAGCACGCACGATAGGAACTTGCCCTACGGTGTACGTAGTCCATCAACTTGAGGGATTAAGTTACCTATAGAACGAGCTGCGCCGTCGATCGAAGATGCACTCGATAGGTCGCTAGGTCGAGTAGAGAGAGAGTTGTCCCAGAGTAGCGGCAGCGCGCGCGATGGCTGTTGCAGGAACCACTACCTGGAGTACCTGACGCGGACGGTGCGCGCGCGCGGCTGCGACCCGCTGCCGCTGCTGGCGGTGGACGACCTGGAGACGCTCGTGAAGCGCGCCGGGCTGCGTCTGCCGCCGCGGCCGTACGGCTCGCTCGAGGGGCTGTACCGGCGCGCGCTCACCGAGGTAACGCTCTGCTTGCGTTGCAGGCCGCACTACGTGGAGTACCTGGCGGCCTGCGCGCGCCCGCTGGACCCCATCCCCATCATGCAGGTGTCCGAGCTGGTCGCCGAGCTGCGGCGCCGCGCGCTGCCGCTGCCGGAGCGCGGCCCGTGGGACTCCGACCCCATCTATGCGGGGATGTGCGCCGAGGTACACCACCGTCTAGTACACGCCCTTACCTAAGGCGAAGACAAGAGCTAATGTGACTCTCGCTCGCACGTTTCGACATGTTGAAAGATATAAAATCACTAAACTCATTTTCGAGAAATCGCAATCAACCATTTTGTGTGTAATCACATTACACACAGTTTAGTAAAATTTCATTTTGATCGAGACATGTTTTCCTAATCAAAAGTTTGCTTTACTAGTTTTCGTACATAACTTTAACTTTTAAGTAGGAAAACTTGTATCGATCAAAATGAAATTTTAACTAAACTGTGTGCAATGTGATTGCACACAAGATGGTTGATTGCGATTTTTCGAAAATGAGTTTAGTGATTTTATATCTTTCAACATGTCAAAAAGTGCGAGCGAGAGTCACATTAGCTCTTGTCTTCGCCTTATGAGAGAGCACTGGTGGTCTAGTGGTTACGGCCCCGCCTTCCGATCCAAAGGTCGTGGGTTCGAAACCGGTCGTGCACCGATGAGTTTTTCTGTTCAAAAATTTATGTGCACAATGCCAGTACTCTCAAACGGTGAATGAAAACATCGTGAGGAAACCGGCATGTCGTAGAACCTAAAAAGTTCTATAACATGTGTCAAGTGCTCGAAAGGAGCCTCTTGAGGCGCACTTAAAATCCTTTCACCACAATGTTCCGAAAGAAACTAGTGACACGACAAGAGAAGAGAAGAGTACACACCCTCGCACGCTCTCAGCGCCACTACTTTTAGGAGTAGAGCTCTTTGTGACGGGCTCGTCCGCGGAAGTACTACCACCATGCCTTTTTCTGCCGCCAAGCAGCGTATAAACAAAGTTTGTACGAAGTACCAACTGGTCTTGGTTTATTCCGGTATCAAAGTTTTTTTAAACAATTAGAGATTCTACCCCTCATAGAGATGACGTATGGATTTAGCGTACTAATGATAAGTTCAACTCACTGTATCCTATTTTTATTCATATATATTTATTCAGAGATATTTGTTTAAGAGTAGAAGAACTCTTTGTGAAGGGCTCGTCCGGGGAAGTATTACCACCACGCCTTTTTCTGCCGCCAAGCAGCGTTGCTGTGTTTCGGTTCGAAGAGTGCGGTTGCCAGTGAAAATACAGACATATGAGGCTTAACATCTGTATGCCTTAAGTTGATGGATGCAGAGTAGCGCACCGTAGGACACGTTCCTATCGAGCGTTACTTACGTGGCAATGCTTTGTTATTGGTGATGGTTACCACTTAACATCAGGTGGGCCATCCGCTTATCCCATCAGCAAGAAGTATTATAAAAATTAAGCTACCTTCAGATAGACATTCATTGTATGAGAAATACAATGATCACAACTAAAGCCTGGCACCTACTAAGTATGTAAACCAAGTTTCAACTGAATTGTCCTATTTATTGAAGAGTCCTGTTGAACAGACCTTGGCTACATCATCAGACCAGGTCGCTGTCACCATTTTATAAGAACTGATTTATCTTCTTTATTTATTTCAATTAAAAAAAATACGAAAAAGTAAAGGATCTGATCGACCAATAACGAAACCTTGATGTCCACGAAACTCTTAGGGATGGGAGCTCTTGGATCATTGGTTATCTTAATTTTACTTTTTGTATCTTGTTGTATCTCAAAAACCGAGCTTCCTTGAAAAAAATATAAAAATGGTTTTGGAATGCCCAAGCAAAGCCCTTTCATATGACATGTAACTTGATATTTTTGTGTAATTTTTTTTATTTTTGCCCCCTTAAAAACCTCCATAACTTAATAACTCGACATCCGATTTAACTCTTAGTACTTTTGATTTTTTAAGTAAAAACTGTGTATCCTACCTTATTTATTATGTACTTTTATTGATTTTTAGTGTTTGTTTCAGATTGTCAAAGAAAAAATCCCTTTGGATTGATAAGATGTATCCACGATCACAGATGAAGAAAGAAATATTTAGAGGGGTGGCTTTTATATTCCTGAACACTACTTCAAACAATAAAAAGTTGATATTATACCTAGTCAAGAGAACATACCTACCTAGATTCACAATCAATAAATGAATTATGATTTTACATAATATAATCCCTCAAACTATGAAAATTACATAACATACATCACTAATTTATTTTTGTATTTAAGTATATACATACTTGTTAAATCTAAAATAAAGTGAATTCTATAAAAACATAAGTAAATTATTTATTCTCAATTACATACCTCCTGTCTGCTTAGGGTCCATCTGACAAAACCTACTTAGCAAAATGACTAGCTAGCAATACGTCAGCACCTCATCTTCTAGTATAAAAAATCTACTACTACCTAGCATTTTGTCAATTTAAAAGCAGTTTCTGCTCAGTTTCTGAAATAGATCTACTTGCTGATCTAAACTTAATCTTGTAGGTACTTTCAAAAGCAAAAATTTTGTTCATTATACATAATTGAATGTAGATACGGTCAACCAAAAATCACCTTCTAGCAAAGTTTTGATTCATATGCATTTGATCACGTTGAATATAGTGTCTGTTAGACCGGATGCGGCTCTCTAGCGAGTCTGGCAGGGCTCGCGCCTCGTTGTTTAGCGAGCGCGGGCGAGCCGAGGTCTCGGCCGCGGCGGCGTCGGCGGCTCGCTGTAGTTTTACTCTCTGTCCGCGTTCCACTTCGCGTTCTTTCCCCGCCGCCGCCATCGCCGCCAACTTCTCCGCGCGTTCTTCCGAGCTCATCCCTTGTCTCCGTTCCCTTTCAAACTTCTTCACTGATTCAAATGTCCTACTTCTCTGCCGTTCAGGAGAATCTTTTTTAAACTTTTTATCCGACAGAGGTCTTCTCTCCCTTCCATCAGGCGAAACGCGTTGTTTATGCCAGTCTGCATTTTTACTATTAGCTGAATAATCTCTTTTACTTTTTTTTGGGCTAGTTTTGGCTTGAGCTTCATTGTAAGAATCACTTCTCCGTTTCCTCGATTCTGAACTTTTATATTGATTACTTAAATCGCTTTGATGTTTATCATAAGATCTGTCACTTTTCTTTCTTTTGATATCATCATCTGCTTCTTTATTTCGAATACTCCTATGAGTATTTTCATAACAATTTCTTCTTTCTTCATCATAGTTGGTTGATTCAATGTAAGTATTATAATAGCTTTGATATTTTGGTATATTTTTATCCCTATCATCAGTGGATGGCCCATGTTTTGTGTCATCAATTTCCGTGTCAGAATTAGAAGCATTTTTGTTCTTTTTAACTTCTTTCTTTTTAGGCTCTTTTCTCCTCTTTTCTTTTTTCTTCTTTTTCTTTTTTTTCTTTGATTCTTCATTACTAGACTGTGAAGACTCGGATGATGAATCATTTGAGTTTAATAAACTACTTAAATCAATTTTTTTATCTCCTCCTAAAGCATTTAATTTGGCTGCAAGCATGTCATCAAGATTCTTATCTTTTTTTTTTGTCTTATTTTTCGTTTTGCAACCTTCTTTACTTTCTTTTATCTCCTGAAAAATAATATATAATAATTAGATACACAAAAAAAATTGCAATATGATGAGTTATAAAAGAATTGTATATATATACTCACTTTTTCTTTCCGTAACAGGTCTGCAAGACGTTTTCTTTGCAAGGGGTTATTAAGAAGCGCTGCCCGAGCTGCCCTTTCTCTTTCTTTAACTAACAACAGAGGATCCTCTCTCATCTTTCGGATCAAGTCCACTTGTGTATCATCTAAAGACTTTGTCATGCTTGATCCAACTACCCTTCGGGACACGGCTGGAATAGCATTCTGTGCTCTTTCAGACATATCACTTTTACCAATTTCTTTACCCAACAGATATTCTTCATGCTGCACTTGTTTATCTGGCTTCTAAAAATGAAGAATATTAACAAGAAAATTTTAATTGATAATCTCAATCTAATTGCAGTTTATTCAGATATCATTAACAGAGCATTTACACATAATTAAACATGCCAGAAATGCCATATTTTATGGCATTTCTTCACCAGGAGTGTTCGCTTGTAATGTAACAATCTAAATCAGATTTTGAGCATTTATCAGACAAAGTAGTTGCTGAGAGCGGCAATATTAATAGGTATGATGATACAAATATTTTTTCACAGGTATCATCATACCGTACCACTAATGCTACTCAACTCTGTTATGTTAAAATTTATATCATTACAGGTTAAGTGGCAGGCACTATAATGCAGTTGTCCCCACTCACTAATGTAATGCTAGAATCTGACTGTTATATCACAAGTAGATGTGCTTGGTGAGCAAGCACCTTTATACTAAATAATCGTTCATTCCATTGAATTACTCTCAAACTTTCTAGCATTCATAAAAAAGGTAACTTTCCAGTTTTACTTACATCATACATCCAGTGTAGTCGATTGTCACCCACTTGGTGTGAGCCGCTAGCTCCAAAGTTCCGCTGTGCCATCTCATTAAGCTGGGCGCGGTCATTTTCCTGCTCACGTTCCCGTTGCAGCTCCAATATTCGCTTTTTCTCTTCGGCTGCGGCCTGTTCTGCTTTCCAGACACGTTCTTGATTCTTTAGCGTGCTTGGATGCCATGACTTCTTTGTGTTCTGCAAATAAAGTGTACTAGTTAATCCAATTTGACTAACAAACTTAGTTGTGGTAATTCACCACAACATATTATGCTACGACAAGACTACAATGCAGGCCTTATCAATCCATGAAGGATGTGCAAAACATTTATAGGTTCTCACCAAATCGCCCCCACCCATTTGGTTTTCAGGTTCACTGAGTACTATGAGTAATAGTAGCAGAATACCAATAATTCCTCTACGTTTTGTTGAATTTATTCGATTGCCAAAAAAGATTCCGCAATCCGCACAAACAAATTGGAAGGGAGACAATATAATGTGCGGACTAGACTTAGCCGTGGGTAGAAGGAGTCAGACGTACGCGTCTGGAGCGGCTCATGCCGTAGTGAGCCGTCAATACCGGCTCTATTTCTTTTGGAGCGGCTCAACAGCTCTCATGCCAGCATAATATAAATTTTATTCCAAGGTAGATAGGTAACCTGATTAATGATCATTTTCTTAGTATACCTGCCAATTCTTGCATTAAAATTTCTAATCTCACATTTTTTGAGTTTCATAAGTACTGTTCAACCACTTTCTTTCAATTAATCACTTAATCACTGTTCAATCACTTTCTCCTTTAATCAAACCGACTCCACAATTGTTGGGAAGTTTCTAAGTCAGATAAAAACTAACGCTCTCGGCATAGACAAAATATCCTTAGATATGATCACGCTCACACTTCCACAAAGCCTAGACGCCATTACAGCTATTGTAAATAAGTCCCTTGTTTCTGGAGTTTTTCCTACAATATGGAAAACAGCAGTTATAAAGCCCATACCTAAAATGTCTAACCCCCTCGAGCTTAAAGATTTGCGACCAATAAGTCTCCTGCCTTGTCTCTAAGGTGCTGGAAAAAGTAGTTTGTTCCCAAATGACGACATACTTGGAAACGCACAACATTCTTCCCGATCTGCAATCAGGATTTAGAAAAAATAGAGGAACAAATACTGCACTACTGGACGTAACTGACAACATTCTCACAGCGCAGGATGCAGGCATGGGCACTATTTTGGTCCTTCTTGACTTTTCCCGCGCGTTTGATTCTATCAATACATCTCTTCTGCTATCGAAGCTTAGCTACTATGGCTTCGACATGGGTGTGATACGATGGTTCGATTTCTACTTAAGCAATAGGGCGCAATTCGTTGAGATTAGTAAGGACAATGGTGCGGCATTGGCCTCCGACCTACGAGAGGTCTCTAGGGGCGTGCCGCAAGGCTCAATACTCGGCCCAATATTATTTATTCTGTACAGTGGTGACGTCGCCAATTGCATCCGGCATTGTAAGTTCCATGTACTTATATGCTGATGATATTCAAATGTACCTATCTTTTAAACCAGAGGATATAAGAGCGGCAGAGGTTAAAATTACACAGGATCTAGAAAGAGTTATTGCTTGGGCCATGTCAAACTCCTTACAACTAAATGCTAAAAAAACCAAATACATGGTATTGGGTACGAAAAATCAGGTTCTTAAAATGTCTGACTCAAATCCAGAATTAGTTATTGGTGAAGAAGTTATTGAACGTGTTCTAGAGGCGAGAAATCTTGGTCTCATCTTAGATGAACAGTTGAGGTTTGAACGGCATGTGTCTGAAGCGGTCCGTAACAGCTTCTACCGACTAAAGGTCCTCTATAAAATAAGAAATTATTTGAGCATAGACCTTCGTATTATGCTCGTGGACTCACTTGTACTCTCTAGGTTCAACTACGTTGACTGTGTGTATGGTCCTCGCCTTCTTGCTAAAACTTCTCGTCGTTTATTGGTTGTACAAAATGCTTGCGCTCGTTTCCGTTTTGATGTTCCCCCGCGTAGTCACATTACACCATTCTTGAATCAGCATAATATATTGAACATGGGGAACAGGAGGGACCTGCATCTCGCCACGTTGATGTTTGGTGTGGTGAAGTCTCAGAAACCTCTATATCTTATTTCAAAATTTGGGTGGGCTCGAGACTACAACAGGTATGCTACCCGTACATCTTCACTATTATTACGAACCCCGCGACATGGTTCTGCCGCTTTTCGTGGTAGTTTTCGTTTCTGTGCCACGAAGTGCTGGAACTCTCTTCCCCCTCCATTACGTGCACTACAGTGCAAATCTACTTTTAGGTTAAGCCTGAAAAAATCTTGCTGGACTGCAAAAGACTGCAAAAGTCTAAGAGCGCCGTGGCACGGGGATAGAGAGAGGTACCAAATACTTGAAGGACCTAGAGCAGTTCCTAAATAAATACGCCATAACGGGGTTCTCCAGTGTAACCCAGACTCTTAAGAGGCTGGTGTTATTGGGAGAACCACTTTGTGTAATCAGATTTTTTTATTATATTTTATTTTTGTTATGAAACTATTATATTATATATACTCTAATATACCCTAAATTATATATTACTCTTACTGTACCAACTTTTATACCTATTATGTAACGACCCAACTCTTTATTATTATTATTATTTAACAATTTATGTAACAACTCATTTACAATATTTACAGTTCGTGCGTCACAATTTTTATAGCTTTTTTGTTTTTTTATCTACTTACATTTAATTTGTAAAATATCTTCAGTATAAGTGCAAAACGTACGACATTAATTATGAGGCAAGATGTAAAAGGCATCATATAGTACCACTTCACGAAAGAAGAAAAATATCTGACATCTCTGTATTAGTTAAAATCGCGCAATCCCAAATTGATTCTCCTCAGCTCCTTTCTAAAGTAAAATTACGCGTTCCCACTCGAAGCGTAAGAATTCCATCCCTTTCTCTCTACGTTCCCCATTGTTCATCAAATTATAGGCAACATTCATTTTTCATTAGATCCGCAAACTATTTTAATGAACTGGTTGGCTTCCCCGAATTAGATCTCTTTTCATCCAAACCTTCTGCTTATAAACAAGCTCTCTCTAACCACTGGTTTAAAATGGTTCTCAACTAACTTCTTTCACTTTCGGATTTTTTATTTCATAATTTATTCATTATCTTTTACTTTAACTTCAAACAAGTTTTCTGTAGCTTCGTATATGCGAAAACATCTAATTGGTGATTAGTATTTTAAGTAGTCTTAATTATAGAATGTAACACTGTTTGTTTTCCGAATAAAATAAAATAAAATAAAAATAAAATTTCTACGTATCTAGAACAGCTTTTTACCCTTTTATATGTCCTGTACAGACGTCCTGTACTTTGTCGTGTACAGTTTGTATAATAAATGCCTTTCTTTCTTCTTTCTTTCTTTCTTTCTATAGGGTCTACATTAGAAAAAAGATATCCAGATCCAAAATTTTGCTAAATTAATTTGAATTGTTTCATCTAGATAATAAGATCTAATTTCCAATGCTGCATTTTTGGAGCCGCTCATCTGTGGAGCGGTTCTCAGGTTTACTCATAAAATGTGATACACAACTCAAACGGTTCAAAGATTGGTTTTATGATAAACAGTACCCTGTACCGTTTGAGTAGAATATTTATTTTGATTCATTGGGAGGCTTACGTACTCGAACAGTTGAATTGTTTGAAGTAAGTAATATCTGCGCTGGCGAGTGACATAAGGAGTTAGGATGAATTGAAAGGAATAGGGTTCTTTTTAGAAAAGCATGCTTTTAAATGGTATGGTTTACGAAGTTTAATTAACTTAAATTTAGATTTTTAAATTGAGTTTTTTTAGCGACTGCCCGTGGATGCCCTCGCGTGGTAGCAGAGATTCTAACATAAATATTTAAGGTTATTTTACGTTTTGGGCTCGTCATTATTTGTATAAGTATTTTCTGTTTTATCGTTTATCATAACTGGTATGACTTAAGGATTTTTTTCCGTTTATGGCTTGTTTATTTTTCTACAAAATTATTTTTATAATAGCATTTTTTTTGTTTTGGCGTCTACTCTTTTTGCCAAGTCTCGGTGCTTGCTTGGAGTCTGAAGGTACCATGAAAATAAGAGCTGTTTGATCTGCGGTTCAGCTCCAGCTCGAGACTGTAAATGATGCGCTGCAGATCATGTTTTTATGTGAGTTACCCATGGCTAGTGCGGACGCGGACGGCCTGTTATTCAGTGTTGCCGTTCAACAAAATGAGAAGTCGCTAGCCAGTTTTAAAAAATCCTCTAGCTATGGAAAAAATTGTTCCATAGAATTCCGCTAGAAGTCGCTAACCTACCTCAATAACGCTCAAGCCGAAATATAGATTTTAGTAGTAGTTGTAGTTCTATTCCTTCATATTTGTTTTTCCTACTCTTTGACGACCTCTGTGGCGCAGCCTTTAGTAGAATCACAAGTTTTCCCATTTTTTTCTAGCTGTACCTATACTTTTTTTCCACCGGAACGTCCATGATTTTCACAATCATCTTCACAACTCGTTAATTCGTGCCAGTGTTTTAAGCTGGTTTGGCATAGGTCCGGTTAATGTACGACCATGCATTATACAGCCCGAGCATTTACAACCAGGAAAGCACGGGCAGGAATACGCAGCCAGGATTACATGTCCAAATGTACATGAAATCCATGGTCGTACAATCCTAATACGTGTTAGAAATGTACGACAAAGAATGCATACCCCTGGAAAACACGGCCTGGAATTCATGTACATGAACTCCGGACTTTATTTTCCTGGCTGCGCATTCCCAGCATGGAATCGGTGATCATTGTTCTGATTGGTTGAAAGTCTATGCTTTGTTTAGATGCACTACACCGTAAATATTGTACTATCCCTTTCTTAATTAGACAAGTAGCACAGATTAAAAATAATTTAAAAATAAATAAAAAAATAGTTATTTAGAGATTAGTATAAGAAAAAAATTTAAATTCAGTACCCCAAGTATTTTGCTTACCATATTTGGTTTTTCGTTTTACGTTTTTGTGCCGTGTTCATAGCGGGTTTTGTATGAAGACGCGATAGGGATACCGATATGGAACTTTACAAAACCCGCAATGAACACGGAACAAAAACGTAAAACGAAAAACCGAATATGGTAAGCAAAACTCATACTTGGGGTACTGGCACTTCGGTGGTCGCTGCCACGGCATGCTCATTTCGCTCGTCCGCTTCGTGTGAAATTTATATGTTTAACGTAACCACAGATAAGAGAATAGACGTAACCTAACCAATCCGAGTCGGATCAACAAGTGAGTGAGTAAGTAATTGACGAGTGTAAACAAAGCATAAATTTTGGCATCAAATTCCATGGATGTGTAATCCATGGCAGTACATTCCAGATACGTGCTGGGATTGTACGACCCGAAATTGAATGCCGTTGGAAGCCATTGGCTGCGTTTTCTAGGGTTATGTTTTCCAAAGGCACTGACTTCAATAAATACACTGGACAGGCTTTCACCATTAGAATGACAGCAATTTTTTGTGCCAATTTGAAGCGCCACTTTTGACATACGAGTGTCCCTAGAACTAATTGTGACGTATATTGCAAATGGCTGCCGTGGTAAATTACATAGAAGTAGGGATGTTCCGATACCACCAAACGCCTGAAAAGTAGTACCTGAAAAGTATCGATACTTACTCATATCTATAGTATAATTTAAACTTTTTGGACTTCTAATGGGACTTTATTTGATATGCTACGTATTTTGATATATAAAAATTAAATGAAGGCAGATATTTGAAACTAAAAATTTAATAATGAATAATCTTATAATAAAAAATTATTAAGTCAACCAGCTATTTTACTATTCTTCATTTCAATAGATACCTGTTTGCTTCGATAAATCAGAATAATGTCAATTTATTCAGACGCACAGAACCTTATTAGATACCTTTTAAGTGATAAAAAGCTTCTTCCACAAATTGTGTGACAAGTACATAATAGTCACCCACAGCACAGCTACATACAAACCATGAGCGTATAGCTATCGATAAAAACATAAGATGTCGACTTGCGTGCATCACTAACTTTAGTTCCATGGACACTCGTATTTGCTTACAGCGCCAAAATGGCGTAAATCAAATAGGCACAAATCTATCTTGCCAGCCGCCTGTCCGGTGTATTTATTGAGGTCAGTGTCCAAAGGTGTGCTAATTTTGTAGGGCTTGGAATGTAGGTACACTCTTGGATTACACAGCCATGGAATTTGCGACTAAAATGTACGGACTGTGTTTTCTGCGGCTGTACAATCCATCGTTGTACATTATTGGAACCCAGTTTGAATTAACAGGGTCAGGGCTGCCATTTGTACGATTTAAATCGTATTTGTACGATTTTTTCCATGTTCTGTACGATTACGATCGAAACATCGAAATCGTACAGAAAACGTACGATTTTTTTGCATACAATTTTAGATTTCTATACATGAAAGAAAACGTTCGATCGTAAACAATACGGTTGATATCCGACTAACATTGCGTTATTATTCCCTATAGTTGATGATTATCTTATTAAAGAATGACGATAATAATTTCTTTTGCGCGCGTCATAGTTGTACGGAGCGGAGAAACCCGGTTCTACTTGTTATTTTCTACTAAATCGTGCAGGCTCTTATGAAAACTGATGCGCTTCTGTAATCTTAATATATTATATAAAATGCTAATGTTCGTACGTGTGTCCACGGTTTTCTCTATGATCCGCAACTTCGATCAACTTCCCGTTGGGATGGCAAATACCCCTTGGTCTCCTGGTGTGCATAAGGGAGTTTGGTCGGGGTGGGTGGAAGAGGGTGGTTGTGGGTGGCGAAAATGTGGAATAATATATATCAGTCCTTCTCTAACTATACATGTTAGGGAAGTTGTTAATTTGACAGAAAGCTTCTGTCAAATTCTTAAAAACTCGGGAATCTCGGGAATGATCTAGAAAGTTCCAGAATGTGTGCAACTGATGAAATCAATCTAGAAAGTTCTAAAACTTTCTGGAATTATCTAGAAAGTTTCAAAAAGCCGTGCAATTATTGTAATCGATCTAGAATATTTCAGTAAGCTCCTGGAATGATCTAGAAAGTTCCAAAATGTGTGCAATCGATAAAATTGATCCGAAATGGTCTAGAAAATTCTAAAAATTTCTGAAATGATCTGGAAAGTTACAAAATGGTTGCAATTGTTGTAATCGAACTAGAATGTTGTAGAAAGTTTCTGAAATGATCTAGAAAATTCTTAAAAATTTCTGAAATGATCTAAAAAATTCTAAAATGGTTTCAATTGTTGTAAACCGATCTAGAATGTTGTAGAAAGTTTCTGAAATGATCTAGAAAATTCTAAAAATTTCTGAAATGATCTAGAAACTTCCAAAATGCCTACAACTTGAAGATCATTCAAAGTTCGAGTGAACAGTAATTAAACAAATTCAAGTAATTCCGAGAAACAAAAACGACCGAACTATCTGAATATTCTAGAGTGTTTTGGTAAGTAAAAGTAAAAAAGTAAAAAGTTATTTATTTTCTTTCACAATACATAACTACTGGTGCTAGATATTTGACGATATATAAAACGAAATCCAGTGACTTTTCGTCAGTACATGCGATGTATTTTAACCCGAGCAACGCCGGGTTTCGCTGCTAGTTAATTTAATAAAAATGAGCGACGAAAGTGTTATTGAGCTTTCTCGTACTCCTAAAAAGATATTAGTGCAAAGAGGTGTACTTTATTATTGCATGTTTAAATATATCAATGATTGATTCTTGTAGGTACGATTTTTTATTTCAAACTTTCTTAGGGCGTACGACTTTTTTGAAGCTGTGGTACGATTGCGGCACATTTTCACCTGGCAGCCCTGAACAGGGTATACACTGCAGCCCGCAAAGCAACGCGGCTACAATCTCGGAGGGAGATGTTGTGCCCACTTTCTGTAAATATATTGTTTTTTTTTTAATGTTATGCATCGATCGAGACTGCGAGTTATTTCGATGTATATTGGTTGGAAACATCAATGTTTTTTTTAATCGAATATCTTCTGACGTGTTATCAGCGGTATAATATTCCGTTTTCTTTTGTAAGGATTTTCCACACAACAATCCCATTCTGTAAAGTGTGCACAGTCACAACAAAATGAAAACCAAATGTAATCAAACGTACTTAATTATCAAAGCTCACCGAGATAAACAGAACGCAGACAGTTGTATAAAAATAAAAAAAGACAGAGACCACAGGTTAACTATGTTACAGTGACGATTTTTTATTCATTAGAGATAATGAACAAAAAATCGCACGCTCCATGTTGCCAATCAGCCAATAGCAGTTTTCTCCTCTAGAAGTCTAGAAGGAGGGATTGACAGCAGCCAACTAGCGCCTTTACATTAGACATGAGTCGCCTATATCAAAACGTAACTTATATCGGATATGAGTTAGATATCATACCATATCGATATTCATATCAACATATCCGATATCATAAAACTATTCAAAACCTCAACTGTTACATAATAAAGACACGAACAAAACGAAAACTTCACAAACCAAACGATATGAAACAAACACCAATTGATATTCGCTACCTCTCTTTCTAAGAATGAATTGTTTTACTGGTATAAAAGAGATGAAGCGAATACGACGTAACAATAGCCAAATAGTTTGCGTTTGTCGTTTCGTTGTTAGTTTGCCTTAACTAAAATCATGTTAACGTTTGCAACGGCTGATATCGATATTAGAAAACCGTTTTCTATATCGATATGCAAACTGTATATCTACACTAATATTATAAAGAGGAAAACTTTGTATTTTTGTATGTAACGAACAGGCTCAAAAACTACTGGTCCGATTTCAAAAATTCTTTCACCATTAGAATGCTACATTATCCCTGAGTAACATAGGCTATATTATATTTTCAAAAAAATCAGGGATCCTTACTAAAACTTCAATAATGTAACCCAAGGTGGAAAACAAAAAACCTTACATCGCGTGCGCTGCGAAAACTATTGAAGATAGAACAAAATAATGTACTACGATTTTGTAGAACACGTTATCATCTACAAAAAATGTCGCGACAGCATATGTCTAACTATTATAGTTATGTCACAATAAGTGTTCTTTTATTATAAAAAATTAATTGAAATGCCTCCGCTAGAAAATGGTCTTTATTTGTACCTTGGTATTTATCCTTATCCAAATAAATCATTTCATAATTAAGACGGTTTCAATACCTATAGATTACTTCTTAAACTTTTCAAATCGGACATTCCATTCAAAAGATATGACGAAATTAAAAATGTTAACGGGTCCACGGGTCACGCGCGGGGTGCGATTTCACTCACTCAAGGAGAAGCGCGTGCAAATGTATGAAATAAGTAGACGCGAGGCTCGAACCCACGGTCTAAGTTTATCCTAAAATGTTCAAAAAATTTATGACCACCCATGCGAAGCTGGGACAGGCGGATCCAATAATGTGCGGCCAAATAATGTACAGCATGATATTGCACAGCATGATAATGCACACCCAGATAAATCCGTGTCCACTGGTTTGAATTATTGGGTGTACATTATCATCCCGTACAATAACATGCTGTGCAATATCGTCACGTGTTGATAATGTACCCCAGTTAATGTACAGCATGATAATTGGAAGCCACTTTAGTAGCGTCGAGTCGGATTGTTTAGGTTAAGTTGAAACATATAAATTACGCACGAGGCGAGCGAGCAAAGCGAGCGTACCGCGGCAGCGGCCGCCTTACCATAAAATTTTTAGGCCGTACATTGTTGGCTCCCGACAGCAACACCAAGTTACCAACCAAACGTGCTCTGCGTCTATTAGCATAACATTAACATTGCATTGGCGAAATTGCGTGCGGGCAGCACTGTAAGCTGTAAGCAAACTAGAATTGAATTAAATGTGCTCTCCGTCATTTGGAGTCGAAGAATCAAAAATGGTTTTGGTATTTTTTTATGATTACCTATAATTATCCCGTCGCTGCATAGCCTGGAGCACCCTGGAGTAAACAAAACGGTCAAAATGTGTACTTAATCATTTTACATATTTTTTTACTTATTATAATTCATGCAAAAAATTAAGTAGGTAAGAAGTACCTACCTAGTAAAAATTAAGTACCTACCTACCTAGTCACACAGATACTTACGTGAAATAACAATCCTACATAGGTACACCTACCTACAAGAGTAGATAATAATACCTAGATACTACTTATTAGAGACCTATACTTATAGTAGGTACCTAGGTAGTTTGTAGGTATACAATACACGCAGTCACGCAATTAAGTTATCTACACATAAAACATCTTGCATAGCGGTCCTGTAGGTAGGTAGGTATGTACAAATGCGAGCTTACCTAATTCTAAGAAAAGTACCTACGTAGGTACATAATTTTGCACCTAACCTACCTTCACTAAATTGTTATTACCTACCCATCTCCATCTAAAGCGAGAATAATTTTGAAAGCGGTAACGTAAATGAATGTTGATAGGTACGTAAAAAAATGTTGATAGGTACCTACCTACACTTAGTACCCACAAATACCTATCTACCTACATAAATAGGAACTTATCTACAAACGCCACAAAACCTACTGAGTTGGTAGTACCTACCTAGTACATAAGTAGGTACATTCCTAAACATACGTAAGTACCTAAAGAAATCTATTTTAAAGTGCGCAATACCACGAAATAAGTTTTACCTACCTATACAGAGTTGGTAAAATAAAATTATATTCAACAAAGCCCATGTTGAAGCGATGCGGACAGGGACACAGAAAGGTAAGGAGTGAAGACTGAGGAGTGGGGGCGGAACACGGCGCGGGTCAGTTGCGGTCGCGTTGAGGAAGGTTGAATCGGGCGCACGAGCCGTGTGGCCTCAACACTTTGGTTTCGAACGTTCGACGACCGTGCAGCGCGTGTCGACGCTTCGTCCCCCACTCCTCACTTCCCGGTACCTACTCGTGGCTCTTGCTGGCACCCTAACTGACGCTTATAAAGTATGGTATAAGGCGAAGACAAGAGCTAATGTAGGTACCTCTCGCTCGCACGTTTCGACATGTTGAAAGATATAAAATCACAGAGCCCATTTTCGAAAAATCGCTATGTAACCATTTTGTGTGCGGTGCGACATTGCACACAGTTTAGTAAATATTTCATTTGATCGTTATGTAGGTACAAGTTTTCTTACTCAAAAGTTTGCTTTACTAGTTTTCGTACATAAGCGAGCGAGAGGTAGGTACACTAGGTACCTACCTACATTAGCTGTTGTCTTCGCCTTAAAATAACATGCGCTCTGTCTGTCGTTCGTGGCGCTTAAGACCGCCACGATGTTTAAAACGTGAAGAAATAGCAGATTCAAATTCAAATTCAAGATAGATAGATAAACATACCTTGTAAACGGCTATTTTATAAAAATATGGACTATGGAACATAATGAAATATCATTACCGACACGCTAAAAAATATCTTGATATCGGGTTTCTGAGATCTAGATCAAAATACGTGCAAAATAAAGATTATTCATATTTTTTTCTATTGAATCGAATATTTTTTTCTATCTAGAATTAGATTTCTGCTTTTTAATAAAATAAAACTTATTGAGTTTTTTAATTTGACACAAAAACTAAAAGTAAAATAATGTTTTAATTTTCGCTCACCTACATTTTTATAAATTCGAATTTACTCCATCATGATAGGTCTAATTGAGAATGGAGCGATAAGAAAAACTGGTAACTAAACTGGCTAAAAGAAACCAGTTTTGTTTTGTTGCTAAAAGTATTGGGTATGTGTCTAGTTTTTTATCGGTTGAAATATATTTGTATTTCTTAGAAAAGAGGAACCCTACTGCTTAATTGTGTGTGACCTCTGAAATAAATACATCTATGTCACTCACGACTGGTTAGCTAGTGACGTACGTGATAGTATAAGATTATTTTATTCTATTTTTCCAACGTTGAGCAAAAACCATTAAGACCCTGATACAAACAAATAAAGTTAGTTATTACTTAAAATTATTTGATGATTATAATAACTATGAAGTAAGTAGTTCCTAGATACTAGTACGAAAACTAATGGTAAGGTACCTACTTCCGTATTTACGAAAAATATAAGTAAACACCGTCCTCACTTATGGTGAGTACAAGAGCTAACGTACTTCTCGCTCGCACGTTTCGATTTTGTGTGCAATCACATTGCACACAGTTGTTGTTTGCGATTTTTGGGTTTGAATGGGTTTATTGATTTTATATTATATCTTTCAACATGTCGAAACGTGCGAGCGAGAGGTACATTCGCTCTTGTATTCGCCAAGGTTTTAGCAGATAATACTTAGTAAATACCTACTTACTTACCTACTAGATACTTACTTACTATGAAACAGTACCTACCTATTACTTACCTGATTCTGATTAGGTAGACAGACACGCAGTTAATCTAAGATTTCAGATTGACATTTACATTACAGTGGAGGAATAAGAATACCTACCTAAGCTCATTCTTTTCTTACTTCTGAAGAAAATTACCTCTAAAGACAAAACCTGAATAATTAGGAATATGTATTACATTATACCTCCATTTTAATCGATACAAGTTTGCCTACTCAAAACGGGAAGTCGGGATGGAGAGGGCTAAGGGCCGGTTTCACCATGCTTTGTTAGATTAACAAAGGATTAAAGTGCCGTTCAAAATGTACGCGTTTGACAGCTAAGGTTAGATTTAACGGCCTGTTAATCCTTGATTAGTAACTAACAAAGCATGGTGAAACTGGGCCTTAGAATCATTCTTCCTGGAAGTGTGTAGGAGGAGGCCTATGTCCAGCAGTAGACTTCGTCAAGCTGATGATGATGTTGATGATCATCTTAAAAATGATCATTAAATATTTAAGAATGGGACCTAAATTCAAGTTATAGGTTTAGAGCTGATTTCACCATGCTCTGTTAGTTACTAATCAAGGATTAACAGGCCGTTAAATCTAGCCTTAGATGTCATACGCGTACATTTTGATATATTTAACGGCCCTTTAATCCTTTGTTAATCTAACAGAGCATGGTGAAATCAGCTCTTAACTTCAAATTTAACATAAACCAGCTAATAATCTCTTAATATAAAATACCTAAGCTAATAACTACAATGCGATTTATTTTACCCTTACACTATACTACTCGTATTACTATACTATACCGCACATGAAATACTTACTACATTATTATGGATCAGAATTGTTGTATAAATAGTACAAAATAGTCTTTTATTTTATACAACAACTAGCGGCATCCCGCGGCTTCGCACGCGTTGAAGTGGTGAGCCGTGATTGAGCCACAAACATCCAAACATCGTAACTTTCGCATTGATTTGTATATTATTAGGGTAGAATTTTAAATAACTACGTAGGTATATCGGCGCGAGCGTCTTAAAGAAGTTGCGTCACCGGTCGACGCGTAAGCAACACGCCACAATGCAGCTGCGTCGTAAACAAGTTGCGTCACCAGCCAACGAGCAAACAACACACCACCTGTACTGTGACTCATGGCGGCCGGTGGGGCGCGCCACCTAGCGCGCCGCCTTTATAAACAGCCGATGACACGCACAGCGGACTTCATTCGCTTGCCTGCGCTCGGATTGAGCGCAGTGCCGAGGCGAACTACTGGGTTGACTTTGTTGTTGTATAAATTCGATAATAATTGTCTTTCTATGATTTAATGTAAATTAATTTCGAGTTATTTTGGTTAATCTGAAGGGTTGTTATTTTGAGTCGAGTTTCTGATAGATTCAATTATTTGTGATTAGATTACGTCGAGTCTTTGTTTAAATTCAAGTAAAGTCATTTTATGATTATTGTTTTAGTATTCATAATTTAGTTGTGCAGATTGTTTGATGATTGATGTTGGTGAGTCATAGTTTTGGATTATTATAGAAATATGAAATACGATGACGACGTGTTTTAATTGGTATCACTACCCCTGCTCTTACATCGGAAGTGAGATTCCTGATTGTAGGTACTTTTCTTAGACGGCCGTTCTGCGATAATAGTGGTCAGTCTGGCCGAGGGTATTTTTTTTGTATTTTTGTGGATTTTGCTATCGTTTTAGATCATATAGCAGAATATTTTGTGGCGGAGTCCTTGAGACTAAGAAGAGAAATTCATGTAGTCTGTTTGTTTCAGCTTGTTAACTACTACCCAAGAGTAGTTTGACTTTCTTATCAGTTTGAGAGACAGAGAGTGTTCCTGATTGCAGTACAGACGATTTGTTTAAGTGCGTCTTTGTCAAATGTGTTGCTGAATTACTTTTTAATGTAAAGGTTGCTCACAGCGGTTTCTATGGTCCTGTGATCCTGGAGTTAATTACTTTGTTGCGATAAATTACTTTGTTTAGGAAATTTTTTACTTTGTGGTTGTGACATTGTGAAATATGGAGTCAAATTATGTTGGTGTGATGATTTATTTCAGTTATTGATAGTAACGGATGCCTACTGATTATTTATCCCAAGTGGTCCCGTTGTGTTGATAAAAGGATATATTAAATTTATAAACTAGCAGATACCTACAGGTTATTATTGTGTTTACGTTTTACAATGTAGAAGTTGAAGGTATTATTGAAAATAACTAGTTTTGCAGTTTTACTTGATCATACTTTCTTCTCAGCGCTAGTTGAGGCGACTTGCTGGTTGGTGTTAATAACCGCTGCAGGATTGAGGAGTGATAGTAGCCAGTGTGTTTATTTATCTTAATTTCAGTGCACAGCAAGGTAGCTCTTCTTGCAGTTGCTTTATAGAGGCGAAGCAAATGTCGATATCTGATTAAAGGTTGATTTTGTGATTAATTTACTTTTTACAAGTGCAGGGTCTTAATGCAGATACTGTGGAAGGTACCTGATACAATTTTACTGGACTGGTGGATTAGTAAGACAATTTTTTTTATTTGTGTATTTTACTATCACATTTTACCACTGACTAGTCATTCACAAATTATTGCGAGCCTTTATTGTGCGCTCAGAGACTAAACCATGCTATTCGCTGAGAACGATCGGAGCCGCAGTCCACATAAAGCAATGTTATAACATTAATGATTATATAATCCAGCCATTGTTGATGAGGATGTAGTTAAATTGTTTCTGTATTTATCTAGTTTTTAACCACTCAGCCGATGCATTCAAAGAAGTGGCGCGCGGTGGGAAGCTCCGGGTGACTAAGGCCATTGTTCTAGCGTGGCGTTTAAATGCGTGTAGTGCAATCCATTTATTTTTTCAATTTTATTTTGATTTACAGCTAGCGGAGCATTCGGCACGGGCCGATAGTAGTTGAAGGGTTGCCTAGCGTACGAGTTCGATGGAAGTTGTAGTCATTGTTGCCATATATTATTTAGTTTTTTTTTATAAACATTGCCAGAAGAAGTTTGGAAGTAGATGGGATAATTCGAAATCAAATCCTTTTTGTTTATTTATAGACGAGTAGCTGTTGCTGGTGTATCTATAATTGTCATCATTTTTGGTTGATTTGTTTAAGTACGGATTTTGCGTTTCAGTGCTAAGGTCTAACATAAACGTGACATTGGCGAAATTATGAGCAACACTGAAAAGTTCATACGATCAAGAAGAAAAAACATTTGTTTGAAGCCAGTTGTCGAGCTTGTTATCGAATGACTATATCATTTAGAGTGAACCAGTGAAATACATCATAATATTAAGTACTAGCGGCCTGTCCCAGCTTCGCATGGGTGGTCATCAATTTTTTGAACATTTTAGGATAAACTTAGACCGTGGGTTCGAGCCTCGCGTCTACTTATTTCATACATTTGCACGCGCTTCTCCTTGATTGAGTGAAATCGCACCCCGCGCATGACCCGTGGACCCGTAAACATTTTTAATTTCGTCATATCTTTTGAATGGAATGTCCGATTTGAAAAATTTAAGAAGATATCTATAGGTATTGAAACCGTCTTAATTATGAAATAATTTATTTGGATAAGGATTAATACCAAGGTACAAATAAAGACCCTTTTCTAGCGGAGGCATTTCAATTAATTTTTTATAATAAAAGAACACTTATTGTGACATAACTATAATAGTTAGACATATGCTGTCGCGACATTTTTTGTAGATGATAACGTGTTCTACAAAATCGTAGTACATTATTTTGTTCTATCTTCAATAGTTTTCGCAGCGCACGCGATGTAAGGTTTTTTGTTTTCCACCTTGGGTTACATTATTGAAGTTTTAGTAAGGATCCCTGATTTTTTTGAAAATATAATATAGCCTATGTTACTCAGGGATAATGTAGCATTCTAATGGTGAAAGAATTTTTGAAATCGGACCAGTAGTTTTTGAGCTTATTCGTTACATACAAAAATACAAAAATACAAAGTTTACCTCTTTATAATATTAGTGTAGATTAGTGTAGATTGGCTTAGGGTCAATTTTTTATCGTGAACGCTCTGCCATGCGGCGCAATGAGCGATCGAGGACATTAAGTTTTATTTTGTGGTTTTTGTTGTGTCCAATACACCATATTACACTTTCAGGGTTTGCAGGTGCTGTGTAGGGTTGCACACACACGAGTCTACAATGGGTTAAGCTTAAACAGATTCGATTAGCGGATAAGTGCTACATATTTGTTTCAGTCGATTTACATTTAACAATGGAATACCGCAAAGTCACGCCTGAATTAATTAACGATCGAGGATATTCAGATACCTACCCCCACGCAGCTGGTCGGATGGAGGAGTGGACAGAAAGATTACATCTAGAGTGTAGCTGAAAAGCAGCAATGTGGATGTACTGGCGCATTTTTGGTGGCTTAACAAGATGCCCATATTTCTTTAGAAATGTATTTCTATCGAGCTTCAATTTGATTATTTTCCTGGACTTTTATTTCAGTTACATTCGAGACCAAGCTGTGAATTTCATTTTGATGTGTTACGAATAGGTGATCTAAATAGGATGTATTCGTTTGAATCGAGTACGAGTGGATGTTGTTTATACGTTACAGAGTGTTTTATTAATTGTTTATAGGTAAAAGGTTATGGTCGCTGTCAAAGTGGAAGGAAGCAGTTGGCCGCGAAGACTTAATGCAATGGAGCGATCGGTTGATTTTAGAATGATTCGTGTAATTAAATTGAATAACTTATTGACGACCCTCGGCAGTGAGGAACCTCAACGTCGACGTTTATGGGAAGATAGTGTTTTTTTTTTATTGAGATCATTTCTTTTGTTATATTAATACGTTCTGCAAGTAGATGTGTGCTGCGAGTGCGAGATACTGCCGCTTCGATGTTGAATTAACTGTAGAGAATTCAATGTGTTTCGCAGTTATCTTCTTATATCAAGAAACTTGTTTTTCTTTATATTCTTGGAGAAGATTTAATGTTTATTATTTTGTTTTCCGAAAAGAGTGGCGTAATAGAGGGGAGACCTATACCCAGCAGTGGGTGCCAACGGGTTAAATAAATAGATTTTGTTTGCCAACACGATGATATATGTTTACGATGATGATACAGAATAATCTTGAACGAGTAAGTCTCAATGCGCGACGCGATAATTCATCGAAGATGACATCATGCTAATTAATAATCTACCTTCTTATTTTTAGATTTGGACAGATTTTGTCGCGGGGACTAGCTCAAATTGGTCTAGTTTTTGAGACAACACGAGAGATTTGGTCACGCGGATTGGCTTTAATTGCCATAGTTTTCAGACAACGCAAAGATGTATTATGGACAGTGTTTTTCTATTTTTCCCCTTTGAATATTTTGTGTATATTTTTATAGACTAGAAGTCACAGTGGACTTGGCACCGAACTGAGTAAGTGTTGTACGAGAACTACTACGATTGGACTACACAAAGACTTATTAATGAACGGTATTTTTTTTTTTCTCTTCTTCCGAGTATTTTATGGGTGTATTTTTTTAAAAAAGCTAGAACCACTACGACTTTGCACCGAGGTGAGCAAGTATTGTACGAGAACAACTACGATTGGGCACCGAGGTGAGCAAGTGAGTATTGCTTTATTATGTTATGAGTTTCTAAAAATTACGTGGCCGTATCGGCGATGTGATTTAAATGTAGAAGATATTTAATAGTAGGTAACTTCTAAAAGAGGCAAAGAAAAGAAATGATCAATAGGCTGTATGAAAGATTAGACGACATGAGTAAGAACGAAGTGAGCATCAAAAAGACGAATGATCGAACAGAGTGGAAGAAAACCCGATGATGACTAATGCTGTGCCGATCCCGCAGACACCCTCAGCGTAGGGTGAGAGCAGGAAGACGAAAGCCGATATTATCGTGACTGGAAAAGTGTTTGGTGAGATCTAATAGTGACGTGAGTATTACGTGTTATAGTGTTTAGAGTTTTCACATGTGTCAAAGTTTTCTTTATAAAAATGAGATCCAATTGTGTCATTAATATTACAAGTGTAGTGTTTACAGTTGTCACTTGTGTGAAAGTTTTCTATATGAAAATGAGATCATATTGACGTGAATAATAGTGTTACCAGTATTTTATGTAGTGTCACTACTTTGAAAGTGTTTTATAACGAGCTTATAAAAAAGAAGAGAATCATTTTCTAGTGTTAGTGTTGTTGTTGTTACGTGCTGATGAAAGTGAGAAATTTATGTGAAAAATAATGAGAATCTAAAATGAGCGCTGAGGCTCTCGAGGCTTTACCAAAATTAGCGCTGAGGCTATGAGGTTGGATGTGTTAATGATGCTTTTGTTCTCCATAGGTCAAACGAGGATGAGGCGCAGGGACGCGCCTACGTCAGTATGGCCGTATCGGCGCGAGCGTCTTAAAGAAGTTGCGTCACCGGTCGACGCGTAAG
This sequence comes from Chloroclysta siterata, assembly GCA_932294275.1. Lineage (NCBI taxonomy): Eukaryota > Metazoa > Arthropoda > Insecta > Lepidoptera > Geometridae > Chloroclysta > Chloroclysta siterata. Next base: position 12,192,449 of record OW028600.1, on the reverse strand, counting down.
CAACACGCCACAATGCAGCTGCGTCGTAAACAAGTTGCGTCACCAGCCAACGAGCAAACAACACACCACCTGTACTGTGACTCATGGCGGCCGGTGGGGCGCGCCACCTAGCGCGCCGCCTTTATAAACAGCCGATGACACGCACAGCGGACTTCATTCGCTTGCCTGCGCTCGGATTGAGCGCAGTGCCGAGGCGAACTACTGGGTTGACTTTGTTGTTGTATAAATTCGATAATAATTGTCTTTCTATGATTTAATGTAAATTAATTTCGAGTTATTTTGGTTAATCTGAAGGGTTGTTATTTTGAGTCGAGTTTCTGATAGATTCAATTATTTGTGATTAGATTACGTCGAGTCTTTGTTTAAATTCAAGTAAAGTCATTTTATGATTCATAATTTAGTTGTGCAGATTGTTTGACGATTGATGTTGGTGAGTCATAGTTTTGGATTATTATAGAAATATGAAATACGACGACGACGTGTTTTAATTGGTATCACTACCCCTGCTCTTACAGGTATAAGAGATACTTATAGGCGTACATTACCTATATTAGGTAGGTAGGTCGGTATAGGTACTGAGCTTAGCAGAAACATGACAAATACAACAAAGACAACCTTATACGGAAAATATGTACTTATTTGTTCCTAGTTTCTACCCCAAAACAAACGAAATGATACAGCTTCACGACTTTGATCCCCAGGCACGGTAGATACCCTCAGATCTCTTCGTACCAACTCAAGATTCCCGTTTTTAGAATGTTCCTTACAAACATAGACGCCTTGTTGTTTGACCTTTTTACTCGAGCGCAACGAAGGAGGGTAACGTTTATGGGGTTGTTTTCTAAAATCAAACTGTCATTTTGTTATTTATCCACAGAACACATTTTCTTTTAGTTTGAAGTTAATTACACTACGCGTTAAAAATCTCCCATACACACCTTGAAACTTTGGCAGTCTTTTGCACCCTTTGCAGGGGATGTTTTAAAATATTGAAAACGTGATTACATTAACTTAATATTATATTTACTTCAAGTTTGAAATCAATCGCACTATGCGTTAAGAATCTCCCATACTAACTTTTACAGTCATTTGCACCCTTTGCAGGGGTAACTATCAAAAATTCTAAGTGTCATTCTTAGTTATTTATTTCTTAGTATATTTACCCCAAGTTTTAATTCAATCAAACCACGCGTTACACAACTCCCATACAAATTTTGACATCCCTTTGCACACTTATTAAGGGTAGTTTTAAAAAACCTAAAAATGCCTTTCCTATTTTTTTGCCTTGGAGTACCTACACGTACTCCAAGTTTCAAGTTTGTAGGTTCAAGGAATACAATTTTTCATACCAACGTTTTCATCCCTTTTTACACCCTTAGTGGTTGAATTTCCAAAAATCCCTTCTTAGTACACCTCTACGCCATAAGACCTATATACTCTTCAAATTTCAAGTCTCTAAGTCCAGCGGTCAAAAAACTCCCATAAAAACTTTTACATCCCTTTGCACCCTTATTAAGGGTAGTTTTAAAAAACTAAAAATGCCTTTCCTTTTTTTTGCCTTGAAGTATATGTACTCCAAGTTTCAAGTTTGTAGGTTCAAGGAATACTATTTTTCATACAAACGTTTTCATCCCTTTTTACACCCTTAGTGGTTGAATTTCCAAAAATCCCTTCTTAGTACACCTCTACGCCATACTACCTATGTACTCCTCAAATTTCAAGTCTCTAGGACCAGCGGTCAAAAAACTCCCATACAAACTTTTACATCCCTTTGCACCCTTATTAAGGGTATTTTTAAAAAACTAAAATTGCCTTTCCTTTTTTTTGCCTTGAAGTATATGTACTCCAAGTTTCAAGTTTGTAGGTTCAAGGAATACTATTTTTCATACAAACGTTTTCAACCCTTTTTACACCCTTAGGGGTTGAATTTCCAAAAATCCCTTCTTAGTGCACCTCTACGCCATAAGACCTATGTACTTCTCAAATTTCAAGTCTCTAGGACCAGCGGTTTAGGCTGTGCGTTGTCTATATGTCAGTCAGTCAGTCAGTCAGTCAGGACTTTGAGTCTTATAGTATTAGAGATAGTCTGCCCTCTAAGGACGTAGGAACAATAAAATTAAAAAAAAACGTCGGCTTAATTCAAAGAATTTAGCAACAAAAGCTTGAATCAATAATCTTATCTAATCTATCTAGGTGGGTATGTATCTAATTAATTATATTTAATGTAGAAATATAACCAATTTATTTGGGTAGCTTTATACACTTACAGCCGGTTTCGGTTCCGATCAAAACTAATCGGATGTCAAGTCACTGGCTATCTCTATCTAATTCCATGTAATAGCTGAAATGACGAGTGACTTGACATCCGATTAGTTTTGATCGAGCTTTCAGAAACCGGCCTTTATTATAATACCTATTATAACACTTCCCTTGCTAAAAATTAATTATTAAGAGTTCGATGGAGATGGAGTTTCTGGATACGAAATAGTACATTTTTATCCTAGAGGTGAAAGTAACTTATTTAGGCCCGAGACGGAGCTTTCCTCCGTCGAGGGACTAAATAAGTCTTTAACGCGAGGTAGACACTGTGCTTTTCATTACGAATACAAGGAAAGTAAAATTAAAAACATGAATTAGGGAAAGAAACAATGAGTGAATTGTAGTAGATCCAATCCATGCTGCATTAGAGTTTTTATGTTCGATCGAAAAAAGTTAAAGTCCATGCTGCATTCTAACCAGAGTTTTTATGTTCGATGTCATTTGATGATAAGGATACTTGTTGCTACTTATATTATATTTACGAAAGAGATTAAAATTACATGTTTTGTTAAAAAGAAAGAAATATTTTTATTATGAGAATAAAGAGTTATAAATTATAAAAACTATTAAAAAAAAATATTACAGTTTTCACTAACTTTGCTAAATAAGTATCTCTTTTTATAATAAACCAAAGAGGTTTGTTTAATTTCCTAAGAAATATAAAAATAGAACTATTATTTTTTTTAAATAATTTGACAGCTGTCCTGGGTTAAAATACAATTATAAAACAAATTATACAAATCGTTTAAAATAAACCGCGTTCAAATCGATGAAGCCGTTTTGAAGATAAGGTAGGTAAGAACCAGCAATCTATGGAGAAATTAGGACGCTTACGAAAACACTCATCTTAAATCCTGTTTTTCCTTAAAAGCTTTTTTGCACCGGCCTCGACAAAAAAGCTATATCAATAAAATCTTTATTAAAATAATTTAAAAACCCGCCTGCCCAAACTAAAAGGATGGAAACAAGATTAAGTTTTAAATTTATTCTTGATAGGTACCTAGTGAACTTCAGTTGTTCAGTGTTGACGAATATACAATTTAATAATCACAGGCAGTCGGAGGCGTCAGTATACTGCTAGGACATAAACGAGCCTCCGACTGCATGTGACTATGAAATCGTATATTCGTCAAGACTGAACAACATATTTTTCACTATAAAGGAGAAATTTAAAACATAATCTTGTTTCCATCCTTTTAGTTTGGACCAACATTTAAATTACTTATTTTAAAAAAATCCGTAGCTGTGGAAAATCATACCCAATATTTCCTTTTTTATACATACGAGTAAGTAAGTACATACCTACACATAATTCTTGCACTAATTGATAAAGCGTAGGTTCTTGATTAGGTATAAGTAAGTCAATGTTTATTTTGCATAAAGGTAATATAGGTACGCATCCAATTTTTAAGTGAGTGTCGATCATTATAACACGTATCTACCTAGTAGGTATACCTATCTAAGAACTAGGTCTATCTAAGTACTAGGTTTCAGTTAAGTAGTTGTTTAAGTATGTACTTACATACCTATGCAGGTTGAACTTGACGTCACTTGACCAACTGTAAACCGAAATACCAACCTAACTTTTTTTTGCTACAGTTTTATACCTAATTGTAGTGGTTAGGTTAGGTACCTATACCTACTTAGCATTTAAATATTTTACTTCTACCTTCTACCAAGTACCTAACCTACCTATAATAATTTGATCGTTATTCAATACGATAGCTATATTTATTCATACCTATCGTAGATGAACACATACTTTACAAGGCCCACCTAGCTCTAACAATATTTTATTGTCCTACAGATAGACAGATAAACACAAAGCGAGGAAGAGAGTGCGGGAAGGGGCAGGTTATGGTACGCACGCGCACTGTGCCGAGAGTTCACACGCGCTCTCCGAAACCGTGGTGGGCCTCCACGTGTCGCCCCGCCGCCCGCTTACCGCGTCCCTCCACACGGGTCGGGCATTCCATCCAATCCAACCAACCTTCAACAAACGCGCGCGCCGTCTAAATGTATGGTATATGTTAAAAAAGTTTGACTTCTTGTTTTACACACACCATACCTACATGCTAGCCATATACCTAACTACTTTACTAAACTTTCCTACTTAATTATGAGATCTAATTTTGTAGTAGGTAGTTACAGTAACCAATACAGTTTATTAAGTTTTTTTAATAAGGTTATTATTAACTTTTATTATTTGGAAGTTTCATTGCAGTCTGTGTTCGTCTGTCACCGCTCTGGGTGCTAAACTATTAGAGCTTGAGACATTGCAACATTTGAAATAAGTTAAGTAGTAGGTAGTATATAATAGTTTAATAGGTACTATTATATACTACTACTTAACTTACTTATTACTTATTAAGATTAAATACTACAGAACTTCTACTGCCAAATGTTTCAATTTAAATATATTTTATCTAAGACTTGAATTTTCAAAGTCATTCAATGTCGGGAGTAGAAATATATTTTTCATTACTCATACTCGGAGAGTAGGTCTGAAGTTGCCTGAGGAGTGGGTTGAAAGTAATACTTTCAGCACTAGGGAGAATCGTTTTCAACTGACAGCTGTCAAATTATAAAAAAACTAGTTCTATTTTCACATTTCCTAGAAAAATAAACAAACCTCTTTGGTTTACGTTACGAATGTCAACAGGTATGACCACGGTATGACTGTTGACCATCTGTTGGCATTCGTAAACAAAAGAGGTTTATTACCAAAGAGATACTTATTCAGTCAAGTTAGTGAAAACTGTAATGTATTTTTTTAATAGTTTTTATAATTTATAAACTCGTTATTCTCTTAATAAAAATATTTAATTTCTTTCTATTTCTAATAACATGTAATTTTAATTTCTTTCGTAAATATAATATAAGTAGCAACAAGTATCCTTATCATCAAATGACATCGAACATAAAAACTCTGGTTGGAATGCAGCATGGACTTTAACCTTTTTCGATCGAACATAAAAATTAGAATGCAGCAAGGATTGGATCTACTACAATTCACTCATATTTTCTTTAGCTAATTCATGTTTTTATTTTTACTTTCCTTGTATTACCTTGGGTGGCGTGTTTACCTTGGGTTAAAGACTTATTTATATTATTATTATTATTATTTCAGCCTGCATCGTTCCACTGCAGGGCAAAGGCCTCCCTATTTAATTCCACTCTTTACGGTCTTGGGCCCTTGAGGTCCAATTTTCAGCAAATGTATCGAGGTCAACCCGCCACGCCACCTCCGTCTGGGTCGGCCGCGGTGTCGTTTCCCGTTGTTATAGCTCCACTCGGTTTTTGCTCTAAATAAGATATTTATAATATAAGTATGATTGATAAAGGTAAAATAAAATTATTATATTTTGCATTTACGTACCATATTACCTATTTACCTATATATTTACGATTTTGTAGGTTTTTTTTTATATTTGGCACATATTTTAAGCAGGTTCTTTCGTTTATACAACGTTTTATATTATTACTGCCTGGGTAGATATTATTACCATGTACTTATGTATGTATTCCGCTGACGCGTATGTTTTGTAGCACCGCACTATTCGTTACGCCCAGTTCTACCGCATTCAGCCTCTGACTGCCAGTCGAGTGAGTGTTTCTTTAACACGAGCGCGAGCGCTTAGAGCCAAAACCTTGTGCGCAACCTACACCAACATTGACGCCATTGCACTTTCAACTAATAAAATCATCATTGAAACATGATAGGTAAGTTTATTTCGATTATTTTAATACTAAGTTATGAAATTATTTTAAACACTCCCTACTTTTCATACAATGTTTACCTACTTAACCTATTTTTTTATACTGAGGTCTTTTCCTACTTAACTACGTAAGAATGTTAAATCGTCACGTTTTTTTTTAATTATTTCCCTACTTAGTCGTAGGAAAATATTTAATATATTAGTAGATTTTACTTACCTCTATTTCAAGCAAAAAATGTGAAGCATTTTAAAACTTTATGGAAAAACCATCCCCATAATGTAGTTATGGAGGGAGTGTTAGGAAAGAGGAGAAAATAATAATATTTCTGTTGGAACGAGCGCCTGTCGGGGTCGGCGGCCCAGGCACGTGGAGGCCTGCGCCGCGGTTTCATCGCGTCGAAACCGTGGTGCAGGCCTCCACGTGTTATCAGAGGACATTCACTCGTCTTACACTCCGCTTCCCTCCACCCGCGCGTTTCCCTCTGTGGCCGTATTATGTTGGTGCATCCTGATATTCCTGATCGCTGCATGCCATACGCAACAGACAGTATACTGTGAACGGTCGTCGTATTTCAAACGGCGCGGCGTGCTAATTATTTTTAGTTATAATGGAATCGTTAACTTTGTCTCAAGTGAATCAATATCGTTCTACAGGTGAAGAGGAACGCGTCCATCAGTGCGGTGAGTGTGGATTGACACTTTCAACTCGAAGTGCACTCACGGCTCACGCACGTTCTCATCGAACCAATGCTGATGCCCATCGGTGCGACGTCTGTCACAAAACTTTCGCAGTACCGGCGAGACTTGTTCGTCATTACAGGACCCATACTGGCGAACGACCATTTGAATGTGAATATTGCCATAAGATGTTCAGTGTTAAGGAAAATCTACAAGTGCACCGTCGCATTCATACCAAAGAAAGGCCATATAGATGTAACGTATGTGATGCAGCATTTGAACATTCCGGGAAACTTCATCGTCATGCTCGAATCCATACAGGAGAGCGGCCGCACGCATGCCCTCACTGTCATAAAACCTTCATACAGTCAGGCCAGTTAGTGATCCATCTTAGAACTCATACGGGTGAAAAACCGTATCGCTGCCCTGCTCCTGGTTGCGGTAAGGGATTCACATGTTCTAAGCAACTAAAAGTTCATTCTCGAACCCACACAGGAGAGCGACCTTACACCTGTGAGATATGCCTCCGTGATTTTGGATACAACCACGTGTTAAAACTACATCGTACTCAACACTTTGGAGAACGCTGTTATCGTTGTACGGTCTGCGATGGAACTTTTAATACCAAGAAACAAATGGATGCTCATATTTATAAGGAACATGGTACAGATACACCACGCGCACCACAAATAACGCCTGCCACTCCGCTAACGGTGGACGGTGCAGTAATGTGTGATCTGGTTGATGCAGCTCGGCAACAACTGCCGCCCACGCCACCGAGCTCGCCGCCATCCCCACAGAGTCCCGCAACTACTTCAGCAGTTGCTACAATTTCTCCACCACCATCATTAATACCAACATCAGGCTTACAGTATAGTGTATATTATGCGCCGTCTACTTTGCCTCCTCGGAAACGAAAACACCTCCCTATTCCTGATTCTGAACCGGAAACTTTACCTTTGCCCGTAGTACGCCACACATCAGTTATTAAGTTCGCTCCCCCAGCCGCTGATTAATAATCTAGTTACGAATCCGTTTGGTATTACTTGATAGTATAGCACCAACGTACTTCATTTATTACGTATTTTTAGGACTTACAAAGCTTACAATGACACTGGCACTATTGTCTCAAAATCTATTTCAGATGAAAGATAAAGAAAGTGTTTCTGGTTTTCTCGGAACCCTAGGCGCAGAATAGAAATAAGTATGTACCTATAGTATGTGCCCTAGGCGTAAGTGCGGCTGGCATACTTAGCCGAAAATATTAATTACTTATCTAAGTAGTCAGTATAGTTTTATGCTTGTGAATTGTACTTGTAGCGTGTAGGTAAGGTACCTACTTCTTAGGTACCTATTTACTGTTTATGGTAGTTGCTATAACAGACGATGTTAGTAATGATACAAAGACTAGAATGGACTAGCTATAAGTACCTACTATTTATAATGTTCTATTTAATGGCATTTTGTGAAAAGGTGACATGTTTTTATTTTTACGAAGACGTAGGCTATTATTTCTTGTTGTGAATGTGAAGAGTTAGAATGCATTGTAGTGTATGATGTATGTACCCATAATATTACAGTACAAATCATTTTAATGTAACGTTGGTTTAATTTGCTAAAGAGATAAAGTAAGTTAGTACCTACTTACTATATCGCCTTGTCCCTGATTATTTTTATCCTTGGAAGGTAATTGAGATAGGTACCTACTTATAAGTAGGTTCGGCACATATTATTTGTATGGACATAAAAAAGGCATGTTCCTACAATATTTTTTTTATACTTTTCCCCAAATATAATCTGGAAAAGCATTTATTTTCTATATAAAAAAACCAATTCAACTATTAAAATTATATTCAAAATAAGTAGGTAAATACATACCTGAAGGTAGCTACGTAGGTATACCTTCATTACATAAATGATATTAATTTCCATAAAGTATCTAAAGATCAACACACTAAAGATTCTCATTTGTTATCTGGATTATCTACAGATGTTCTTTCCACGTACGAATAACGTAACCTTTCCAACTTTTTATTTTGTATTGAAAAGTAAACCAAATTCATGAAATGCACTTACTTATTTGTTTTACAGTGACCACTCAAGGGTCTATTAACAAACTTGCGAATAACAAATCACAGCAATAGGTAGATAAGGTACCTCTTAGTAGTATACTACCTACTGATTAGTTTGTTAGAATAATAAAAATAAACTATTTTCATTTAGGTATTGATGATACAAAACATTTTTAGTTCCATTGTTTTATGCTCCAAATAGATGAGTTGTTTCTTTTGGGGTCATAGTAGGTATTTATAAAAATATTGAGTCACTTATTATATACAATTAGTTCACTATAAATCTTCCTAATAAATTGAGGTCAGTGAGGACCCCATGCGTGTAGTTATGTGGTTTTTTTCGTGCGAGTTCCTTAAGGTTAAATAAATTAGGTACTATGTATTACTGCTATTACTATTCGGTAGTTTAGGTACTAAATACAGTGTTATGAGTTGAATAAAGGCATCAAATTATATGAAAAGTTGTAGTTATTATTTTAGTGTAATACAGGCATAATATAGTCAAAATAATAACGAAAACTTTTTCATACGCTTTTTTGAATTCTGTGCAGCAGTTATAATTCAAACGTTTACAATTTACGATACTTTTTTATTAGATTTGGATAGAATTATAAACCACAGTAATAAGTTGTTATGATAATGACATTCACAATAGTTAAATCAAAGAGACGAATGAGAGAAGAGAGCATGCAGCAGAAATCACGCGCTATCATCGTTCCGTTTTGTTGGCAGATTTTTGGCCAGCATTAATAACGACATAATTTTAAAATGGCGGACGTATATGTATGAGTATGTATATCTACCTCATCTACCGACATTTCAATGCGTGTGCCATGGAGGAAATATCAGGAGAGAGTCATAAGACTTACGACCTTTTACAACTGTGTATCAAACAGTGATCATCTGTCTTTATTCTTCCCACGTAGCCTAGCTACAAGCAAAAGAAAAGAAGATGTAAGTGCACTCACTCCAACTAACTCACTCACTGTCTGTGTAAATCGTGTCCGTCAGTCCGTCGTCAGTTGATACAATGTTTTGATGTTCTGGTTGAAGTCAGTAGAACATTGCGGTGAAGCGAAATAAATAGTGAAAAATCAAAAGAATTATTGTTAAAGCAAAATATATTTGAAAAGGTGAAAGTATATCCTGTGCAGTTATGTCCTGTGCATCAAGAACAACAAAAGGAGGAGTTAAAGACCCGGAATTGTCATTTGATATGTAATATTCTTTTTCGATTTTCATGATAAAAGAATGCGTTTTTTCACCCATAAAGACTGTAAGAATTACATTTTATTAGTACTGGTCATATTTTCCAATGTGAAAATGATGTAAACCCATTAATTATTGTAAAATAAAATTTATTGTTTTAGTCATCTGTTCTAGTGATGTACTTACACCGACCAATTTAGCTTTATCTACACTAATATTATAAAGAGGTAACATTTGTATTTTTGTATTTTTGTATTTTTGTATGTAACGAATAGGCTCAAAAACTACTGGTACGATTTCAAAAATTCTTTCACCATTAGAATGCTACATTATCCCTGAATAACATAGGCTATATTATATTTTCAATAATGTAACCCAAGGTGGAAAACAAAAACCTTACATCGCGTGCGCTGCGAAAACTATTGAAGATAGAACAAAATAATGTACTACGATTTTGTAGAACACGTCATCATCTACAAAAAATGTAGCGACAGCATATGTCTAACTATTATAGTTATGTCACAATAAGTGTTCTTTTATTATAAAAAAAATATTGAAATGCCTCCGCTAGAAAAGGGTCTTTATTTGTACCTTGGTATTAATCCTTATCCAAATAAATCATTTCATAATTAAGACGGTTTCAATACCTATAGGTTACTTCTTAAATTTTTCAAATCGGACATTCCATTCAAAAGATATGACGAAATTAAAAATGTTAACGGGTCCACGGGTCACGCGCGTGTTGCGATTCACTCACTCAAGGAGAAGCGCGTGCAAATGTATGAAATAAGTAGACGCGAGGCTCGAACCCACGGTCTAAGTTTATCCTAAAATGTTCAAAAAATTTATGACCACCCATGCGAAGCTGGGACAGGCCGCTAGTCTATAATATTTTAGTTTCCGTTTTTGATATGAAACATCTAATGCGGCGGGTCAGACCGGCTGTTCTGTTGTAACTTCGATTTTTCACACCTAGAGCGTCTCAGACGGCTCAATTTTTTGTAATTTTACATTATTTTTTTAGTTTCCTAAATAACCCAGAATGAACACGGGAGTGGATAAAAGCTGTAGGCATGAAAACTGGGAGTCTACAAAATATTCTTATGCATGGACTACATGGCCATAAGCAAGTGTATCGAGTGGGATGGACATCGCTCTTATGGTTAGGTCAATGTAGGAAACATTATTGACGATGATAGTGTTCCAGTGTCTATAATTGTTTTGAGCTTTCGCAATAAAAGTCAGCAACCAGTTAAAATTAAAAAGTTGTTTTACAATTAAAACGCCTTTTTCATCCATTTCTTATTCTATCGATAGGTTAGTCAATGTTGTCCCTTCTCTAGTCACTCACACGAATACATATCGACAACTGCGCACTAACAAAAAACGGACACGCCAAAAAACGAAAGGCTCCGTCTATTTCTTCTCTTCTTCTCTCCGTTTATGGCTCCTGTCTGTCATTCGACAGACAATCTTGCCGGTGTCAAGTGATTAGTATTGAATTAATACTTTTTAGTCAAGTCAGTCCATAGTCAAGTCGGCCGTCATTTGTCTTGAAGAAAATGGTGGCGGTTTTCTTCAAAACATTCGAAACATTTTCAGTCAAATCAGGATATCACTTATTACACTTTCATTCCAAATGCTTACACTTTGTGCTAAGACCTCAAGTAATAAATAAATAAATAAAAATAAAAATAAAAAAGCCTGTTTATTCCATAACTTAAATTAATACAAATTCATCAAAACATGCACTTTTTTTTTTTATAGATTTAATATAAGTGAGTATAGAATCTAATTAGAGTTTACTTATTATTTATTTATATTATATATTTTATTTGTCTTGCTTATTTTCATTATTTTTATATTCATATGATTATTGTATTTTTTTTTCTTTGTAAATATAATTATTTCTTAGTTTAGGACCCCTCACGGGTAAAGGCCTCTTCTTTTTATTTTTATTTTATTTATTTATTTATTGCGTGTTTAGTGGCTCTCTTTATATCTGTCACTGACACTTTCATGTCAACGAAAACAGACTGCAGTGCATGGAGGAAATATCATACTTCGTGTCTTATTAGTAGACTAAGTATAGTACCTCCATGCCTCGTGTCGTGTGTTCGTCAAGGAACTTCGACAGCAGGAACATGACACTGAACAGAACACTTCTCTATCTTGTTTTTGAAAATAAGCTGCGGATAGAGAAGATTCAAGTATTCTTAGTCAAGGCATCACGGTTTTCACGTGGCCGTAAAATTTTCAGTTGATCACTTTTTGATACTTATCTTCGTTTCTATTCTACTGAACCAAAGATAATAAAACTTAGCATGTTTAGAGTACAAAATAGTGACTTGAGAAATTTCAAAAGAAGCAGTGATTGACCCGTTACAGAATGTTCCTGCTAACTAAATATCAAGCTAGCAGGAAACTTATTTAATAGGTTAAAATATCATAAAATACATAGATTGATTTAAGATAAAATATAATGGGACAAACTCCAGTATTCCGGTACAAATTCAAGCGTCCAGACTAAATGAAGACAAAAAACTAAAACGCCCTTGGTTCCGCCGAGACAGAACCGTGGTCCGACGAACTGTCTTGTGACAATAATTCAGTAACGGTCTCCGACCCAGCGGCGGCGGATTCTTCCCAGAAATCGTCCATTAAATTAGATAAAAACAAAATCAGAAGGTGGTGTGGACACAGCTTGGGACACAGCTTTTAGTTTATTGTCTATGGATTAGCAGTAGTCTGTGGGTGTTGAATGTAGTGGTGTGATTTATTAATAAACAAATCGTTCTTATCTCGATAGTAATCGAGTTATGTTTATAGCTTAGAGCTGATTTCACCATGCTCTGTTAGATTAACAAAGGATTAAACGGCCGTTATGACAAAATGTACGCGTTTGACATCTAAGGTCGGCCTGTTAATCCATGATTAGTAATTAACAGAACATGGTGAAACTGGGCCTAAAGGATTAAGGGCCGGTAAGAGAGAATGGTGAAACCGGCCCTAAATGTGTCAAAATGTACGTGTTTGACAGCTAAGGTTAGATTTAACGGCCTGTTACTCCTTGATTAGTAACTAACAGAGCATGGTGAAACTGGGCCTAAGAGAAGTTGTTTCATCAATGTATCGAGCCTGGGTTGGGTCTGTGTACAGTGTGTAGTAATATCGCTTAGCAATATAGATAACTGTTTTGATTGTTTTTTTTCTTCAATTTCTTGCGCTTCAAGATTTTTTTGATCAAAGAGAGCAATACAATATACAAAAAATATGGAGGACTGATATGCGATAAATGTCAACTGTTGCATATGTAAAGCTTGAGAGTGTAACTCATTACCGTCAAAAAGCAACGAAACAGTCAGTAAATGAATAAAATGGAATGCGTTAAGTTAAAAGTCTTGTCAAACGTCAGACTGACTACAGACTGTCAGATAAACATTAGGTATCGCAACTTCATTTGTCTACAAATTAATCAAATTGTATTTTTAAGGTAATCTTTTGCGGTGTACATAGACCAAATCCAGAATGAAATACGTCCTTTAGATTTTTTTTTATAAAGATTGTTTTAAACTATTTTAAAGTTTCTTCTTCTTCTTAAGTCTGATGCAGTTCTGATTCAGTTTCTTCCAATTAAGTCTGTCCAATGTGGCCTGCTTGACTTCTTTATACGACATGACAGCGACCTTCTCTTTTATCTGGCTCTAGTAACCTTTTCTTGACCTTACTCTTCCTCGCTTTCCTTCGATGATGTTAAATAAGTATAAGTAAGTAAAAGCTGTACAAAAATTTTTCCCCTTCCACACTATCGCGATAACGCGAAGATTTTTGTTGTCGCGTCTGGCCAAGAATTCATCCTATCGCGAATCATCTTCGCGAATACGAATGCCCTTCGCGCCGCTGTCGTTACATTGCCGCACATCAAAGGGTTTTGTCGCGACGAATTTCGTGCGGTTGGCTTCACTTCACGCGCTTTATTTGACTGTGAGACAAGCCGAGCGGTTTGAACGTGTTTGATTGAACTTGTTGATCATGGATTGGAGTAATGAGAGGATATTAGAATTCATAAAAAAATATGAATCCACCATCGCGCATATTTTGTTCTAGTAATAAAGATGCAGTAAATAATTATTAGCCGCCATGTGATACAGCGCAACCGACTCTTCCATGTTTTTTGCGAAATGAATTATCGCGACTTTCTAAATTATCGCGACGACGTAGTGAAGTTTTTTTGGATGGTCGTGTAATCCTGGCTGTACAATCCCGACTGTGCTGAGAAAGCACAGCCTGGAAAACACGGCCCGGATTTCATGTACATTTTGCACATGAATTCCTGGCTGCGTTTTCCTGGCCGTGCTTTCCGGGTTGTACATTCTCGGGCTGTGTAATACATGGTCGTACATTAACCGGACCCCCTATAGGTGTTCTGTTCTGTCTGTGCCAAATAGCCATGGGTAACTCACTCAAAAAACATGATCTGTCATTTACAGTCTCGAGCCGGAGCCGAACCGCGGTTCAAACGGCTCAGAATTACAGGACCAATTTATTTTCATGGTACCTTCAAAGACTCCAAGCAAGCACCGATAAGACTTGGCAAAAGGACTAGACGCCATAACAAAAAAATACTACTACTTATAAAAATAATTTTGTAGAAAAATAAACGAGTCCTAAACGGAAAATAAACAGGAAAAAATCCTTGAATTTGTATGTTAGCAATAACTAATAAATATTGCTAACAATGAACGATGGAATGAAAAAAAATTAAAGTAAAAGTTCTACCAATCAAAATGAACCTTACTTGATTAAACGATAAAACGGAAAATATTTATGCAAATTATGACGAGCCTAAAACGCAAAATATCCTTAAATATGTATGCTGACACGCGAGGGCATCCACGGGCTGTTGCTAAAACAACTCAAGTTAATAATTCAAATTCATAACCCATACCATTTAAAAAATGCTTTTCTAAAAAGAACCATAATCCTTTAATTCATCCTAACTCCACTCACTCACCCGCGCAGATATTACTTCAAACGATTCAACTGTTCGAGTACGTATTGAACCTCTCAATGAATCAAAACAAATATTTTACTCGAACGGTTCAGGGTTCTGTTTATCATAAAACCAATCTTTGAACCGTTTGAGTTGTGTATCACATTTATGAGTAGATCTTTGAACCGCTCCACAGATCAAGAGTGGCAAAAATGCAGCATTGGAAATTAGATCTTATTATCGAGACGAAACAATTCAAATTCATTTAGCAAAATGTTTGATATCTTTTTTCTAATAAAGACCCTATCTACCTAGCAATAAAATTTATAATAGGCTGGCATGAGAGCTGTTGAGCCGCTCCAAAAGAAAAAGAGCCGGTACTGACGTACTCACTACGGTATGAGCCGCTCCAGACGCGTACGTCTGACTCCTTCTACCCACGGCTAGTGCCAAAGAGTATGTCTGTGCTCTGTGGTCGTTTCGTTTCGTTCGATTCGATTGTTATTGTTTTGTGCTAGGTTTTTTTATGGAATTTGTGATTGTGAACTAAATAAATTTATCGTTGAAAAGTTTGATAATCACGAGCTCAAAATGGTATGTAGTATTTCTGTGTTATTGTACGTTAACTAAAAGATTTATTTCACTTAATATTTTGGTACTATGTACCGGTCGGTTAGAAAAAATTACGGCAACAGCTTCTGAAAACCCAAACCTAAATAAATTTACTTTCTATTAAAAATTCTAAATAAAACAAACAAATGAAATGATAAGCTTATCATTAGCTCTAAATCTTGCATAACTTATTATTGTCTCAAAAACAACTTGTTTAACAACAAAAACAATTTGTTTGGATGGGTGAATATATCCTTGATTTATTCCACCTATATTTACAGGTACATGTACTTACAAATAAATAAATAAACAACTAAATTGAATGAAAATACTAAGGAAGAGCCACATGTTATGAAATCAATAATTATTTTTAAATCTTAGATAATTTGTATGTTGGTTATGTATAAACAAATACCAATATTTTAGGCCATTGTGGTAGCTATCAATCAAGAGCATGATTTGCCTCAGTAGTCTTTTACACTCTTAGTATCTAAATGATAGGTACACTACAATATGCTATTAATGATTTATGAACTATTATTGTACTGCTAGAATAGATAAGCTGTTGTCCCTTGGAAACCCCCTTGGAAGTTATATTACCTACATACATAAGTAACAAATGTTTTTTGTTTGTTTTCAGACGATCGGTAAAAACAATAAAATGCAACAGCATTTAAACTATAGAGTAAGAGTAATATTACAAGACTCCCGCATATTTATTGGAACATTCAAAGCATTTGACAAGCATATGAACCTAATATTAGGAGACTGTGAAGAGTTTAGAAAGATCAGATCCAAAACCAGCAAAGCTGCTGACAGGGAAGAAAAGAGAACACTAGGATTTGTACTTTTACGTGGGGAAAATATTGTATCTTTAACAATTGAAGGACCTCCTCCACCTGAAGAAGGTTTACCACGCGTTCCATTGCCAGGAGGTATGGGTGGACCTGGTGGTGGGCGAGCAGCTGGACGGGGCTCTGGGCCTGGCGGTCCACCACCCGGCCTTCAGGGACCAGCACGAGGAGTGGGTGGGCCTTCTCATCAACATATGGCTGCTGGCTCTCGGGGTCAAATGTCAGCGCCACCACAGATGCGCGGTGGCCCTATGATGGGTGGTCCTCCTCCTGGCATGATGGGTGCACCTCCAGGTATGGGGCGTGGAGGACCGGGGCGTGGAGGCATGCGTCGCTATTAATAAGTTAATTATGTATTCTCGTGATAAGCTAAATATGGTGGAAAATAACTAATTATGTCGACTTGAATTTGAGATTTAAGCATTATTTCTTTCCACTGTAAACTGATATTTTAATAAATATCTTACAAACCAACCACACTTTAATATTAACTCTTAAACTTTGCATATTCATCCATTACTTGTCCATTCCATTTCAATTCATGGCCCAGAGACTCAAAAGTTTTGCTATGACAAACATATCAAGTTTGTCACTAAGATTGTTCACTTCACTCGCTAGAAAAACTAGTGGTTCACCCCCAAACTTAGATCTTGTGATGTCAGTTTCAGTCTTACATGATGCCAAGCACATGGTTAGGTTTTCACCTTGTAGGACACATTAGGGTGAAGTGCAGATGATGATATTACTATAAATCAAAAACATAAAATTAGAGACAGATAGAACTCTTTATTGCACACCACAAGGCCATTTAACCAATTAAAAACAAACATTCAATAGCTATAGACATAGAATAAATGTCGATCTATAGTGAAGTAGGTACAATGGCTGATATAGACTGAGAGCAATCTCTTCCAGGCAACTAATATGTATCAGGTAAGTATTTAAAATAATAATTTAGGCAGATATGTAAGTTTAATATCCAATACAGCTTATTATAATAAAACCATATTTACTATAATGCATAGGTAATTCAGTACCTACTAATATTATGATATTACAATTTTTTAAACTAAAATATCCTACTGAATTACCATAAGTAAGTAAGTAATAATAATAGACACGAGTATCCCCAATAAAAGAAGATTCCCGATTACATAATAATCTTAATTCATACATATGGCACCAATTTACAGATGATAGGCGTGTGTAGTGTATACTGACGAATAGGCGTAGATATACTGTCGCTGGCGAAAATGCGTAGGTACTTATAGAGTGTAAACATTTAAGAAGCTTTATGAGTGATTTAAAAAACGAATCATTAAAATTGTAAAGCGCGACAGTATAGTCGCGTTAAACTCTCGCTGCAGGCTCGGTCATAAGTTATCGGACCGAGACAGCAATATTGCTCTCTCTCTCTCGCACTTAGGAGAACGGACGTTCCTTTTGTTAAAATGATTTATGATAAGCGTGTGTTAGATGATTTATGACAGAGTTGGCAGCGGGAGTTTAACGCGACTATAGGTTGAGCACTGACCGAGCCTGCAGCGAGGGTTTAACGCGACTATAACACAGAAGATTAGTGACAGTATCCGCAAGAAGGGTGACATTTGATGCCATCAAGGCCGCAGCGACAGCCCGCGCTTGTATCCCCGCGCCCGGCCGGTCCCCACCGTCGACCGCGCGTTACCCAGCAGATCTCTGTCTTGCACGCCGAACACTTTATCCAATCGCATCCCCATTTCTTGGTAATGATAGCGCTACATTCCGGACACTCGAGCGCTTCGCCGCGGGCGATGAGGGACTCGAGCAATGCGCGAGTACCCTCGTCCGTCTGATCCGTAGCTGCTGTAGCAGCAGCGGTCGCCTCCAGTTTTACACGATACTGTTCACATGTTAGTCCCTCGTGTATAGCCTGTAAAATAATCATCATTAATTATTCATTGTTAACTTTTAGGTAGCTGTCGTGTTTCTTATTCAAGAACACTGATTGAAAGCCAGTTCATGAGTAAAAAAATTTAAGAGTCTTATCTAAATCTGTCCAGCCAGTGTGATTGAGCCATATGTACATTTCATATAGGTCCCCGAAGTCTTGAGTTTTATTTTTTGTTTTCTGGATCGTCAGGCTATTTTTGTATGGAGACTCGTGAGTTCTCAGGACGCCCGATAGAGGCGCTTATCGAGTCTCCATACAAAAACGGCCTGATGATACAGAAAATGAAAAAAAAAAACAGACTTCGGGTAAGGTTCACACATCACTGTCGCACTATTTGGTACTTAGGATAGAACGTTATATGGTAATTACCTGGCAGGGTACGCAATTAGCGCGTTTACACACGGGGCAAGGAAACCGCCTGACTCCAGGCTCGCAGAGCGCCCAGCCGGTGCAGTCTCGCGTGCGGCAATGGAAGGCGTTGCGCGTACCGCTCTCTGCCACGGCCAAACTACGCGCCAGCCACTTCTCATAATCCTCAGGCGTCACGAGTCCCTTTATCTCTCGTTCTTGCAGAACTCCTCTGCATCCCGTCGCCGGGCAGG
Source organism: Chloroclysta siterata (assembly GCA_932294275.1). Lineage (NCBI taxonomy): Eukaryota > Metazoa > Arthropoda > Insecta > Lepidoptera > Geometridae > Chloroclysta > Chloroclysta siterata. The sequence goes on along the minus strand of OW028600.1, from coordinate 12,173,458 downwards.
ACACCACTGGCTCCTCGCTGTGCCGGACGACATCGGAAAGGCATTCGTTACAGAAAGAATGGACGCATTCCCTCAACACAACGCCTTTGCCGGGCGTGCATTCCTCCATGCACACGTCACATTCGAACGATTCGGCGTTTGAGACAGTGGCCTGTTGCTCCAGTTTTACTAAATCACTATAAACATTGCCAGTCTCTTCGTTAGGTTTATGGGCATCATTCGCTTTTACGGGTTCTTTCGTATCTGGAAATGATAATTTTTTTGTTAAATTATTATTGCGACTATGGTGATGGTTACCACTTAACCATCAGGTGTGCCATCTGCTTGTACCATCAGCAAGTAGTATAAAAAAATATACCTATTTAATAAATTTTGACTTTTACAGTGAAGTTTCAACTTGCTCTTTTTTTTTTTTTTTTTTTTATGTAACTAGCTGATGGAACAAGCAGATGGCCCACCTGATGTTAAGCGGTAACCATCACCTATAACAAAGCATTGCCTCGCAAGTCACGCACGAAAGGAACGTGCCCTACGATGCACTGCCTTGCGTCCATCAACTTGAGGCATACAGATGTTAAGCCTCATGTGCCTGTAATTACACCGGCAACCACACTCTTCAAACTGAAACACAGCGTTGCTGCTTGGCGGCAGAAAAAGGCGTGGTGGTAGTACTTCCCCGGACGAGCCCTTCACAAAGAGCTCTACTACTCTTTATTACCCGTATCAGTTAAAAATTAATGAAACATCCAGACATAGAACAAAAATCTACTGTTAAACTATTAGCTTCATCATACAGATGTTCGTTTTTGGTGGGAATCGAACCCACAACCATACCATGCCCAGGCCAGTTAGTAAAGTCAATATCAGACATCCAGTATATGAAGATGTATGAACTTTGTATACTAACCAGATTCCACCAGGCAAAGGTAGAAAGGTGCGCTCATCTCGGGCCCCGCGAGCGTGATGAGAGGAGTGCTATCGTCAGAGCAGAGCGCGCGACCGATGATCCAGCGCTGCATTCGAACAGCCAGCCCCAACGACTTGGCCGCTTGTTGTCGCAGCTCGCCCAACGTGGCATTGCGTGTCACGTGCATTTGAACAGGTCCCCTGGTTGCTTCTTTGTCTTCCACCCATACAAGAATCCTAAAAATAAAACACAGTCGAATTAGCACATGAGGTCTTTGTAAATAAAGAGTTTTTTTAATATGTACTAAAAAAAATACCCAAACAATCTTATTTGAGGACTTAAACACAGCTGGTAGTTCTTTTTTTTAACCGACTTCAAAAAAGGAGGTTCTCAATTCGATTTTCGATCGACTCGATTACTCCGACAATCATGAATTTATTTTGATGATCTTTGTAATAACGTTCTCAGCAATGTATTTCCTCAATGTATGCTTTAACCCTGTACCTACTATGTTTATGTGTGGTGAACAATAAAGAGTTATCTATCTATGTACGCTACCTTACAAATGTTCTACTAAATAAGTAGAATGCTGCACATTTCTACAGATGATAGCCATTAAAGCTGCCATGGAACAGATACAGGCAGGTACTTACGGAACATCTTCATTCGTATGTTTTTTCACAGTAGTATCTGTAGACGTGGAAGGTGCACATGGAGATGGATTTTGAAAAGCCGCATCTTTTTTCTGGCTTCTTACATCGTTAAATTCTGATTCTGTTTTAAATTTAACTGTCTCGGGTACTGCGTTCGGACGTGCTTCGATTTGATCCTGCTCTAAAATAACGGTATCGTTGTCTCTGTGGTGATCCTTATTTGTTTTATCTAAATGGTTTTTGTCTACTGATTCTAATGATTTCATAGGTGCAATTACTGGTGTTACAATTCCAGTTTTCGAAGCCTGCGAGGGTTTTGGTGCTTCTGTTTTGTTATCAGTTATAACGATTCTATCAGTTTCTGACGATGAAGTTGAAGGTTCTGCTACGATTTGAGAAGAGAACGATAGAACTGAACAGGATAGTCTCAACTGTGCCAACTTTACTGCAGCCTCAGCCGCTGCGCGCTCATCGCCCTTAGCTATGGATTGTTCAAGTTGATTTATCAAATTCCGTCGTCTAGAATGTTGGTCTACTATATTAATACTATGTACTTCTTGGCTTGTGCTTTGTGATTTTACTGGAACAGAACTTACAGAACTATTTGCACCAGAAGTTTGAGTTTCTACAATTTTTTTGACAATAGTTATCTTTTCATTTGAAGACTGCTGTTTTAGCTCGTTTTCCCTTTTCGTTTCTAGTTTTGTCACATCTAATGGTATCAATCTAGATACTTGTTTAGGTTCTGAAGGTTGTAGTAATGGTAAATTGTGAGTAATTTTTGTAGCTGCGACAGGTTTAGGAACGTCTTTTTGCGTATTTTTTATCTCTGTTACTTCTTTCGTAGATGGCGTTACAAGTGCACTGGTGCTCGTGTTCTTAGGCACGTAGATGGGGTTGAATAACGATGAAACCTTCAAAGGGGTATTGATGTCAGAATTTGTAATACCGCTGGGTTTGGAGGACCTTTCAGCGTTTAATAATTTACTAGCTATTTGAGTTTTGGTGACATTATCAACCTTTCTGGTTACAATAACATTGGGTGGCTTTGATTCATCTAATTCAACTTTTCTACTAGGTTGGTTTTTATCTACGATCACAATGTTATCTTTTGTGTGTACTAGCACTTCCGGTTGTGTTACCAAAACATTATCAATAGTTGCGAGTGTTTCATTCGTAGATTCACTAGAACCTGTTTCTCTGTCGTTTAGCTTACGAATTGGAGAAGGGGGCTCAGAAGTAGGGATCTTCTTAGCTTCTGTGGAAACAGAACTGCCTATTCTCAGAGTAGCTGCTTCTACTGCCTTATTGTGTTCCCTCTTAGATTCAATTTCACTTGAGCTGTTATTTTTCGATTTCGAAGGACCAGCTGTTGGGTTTTTAGGGAGACTATTCTTCATTTCTTTAAGTATTTCTTTCAGCTTTTCTTTATCTTCAAGACCGCCTCTTTGGCTGTTAGTTGTTTGAGTAGCATGATTACTAACTTTAGAATTTTTTGTTGAGTTATTAAATAATGCATTCTCTAGAGGTAAGCAGTAAAGGCAAGTGATCACAGTAGCGTTGTATTTTTTCAAGCATCTGGTGCAGATCCAAGCTTCCACCTGTGTCGAAGAACCAGGTGTTTTATTATCTAGTTGTCCGTGTTGGGCACTTTGTTCTAATTCTTTCAATTTATACCTTTCTATAATTTCATGTGCCTGTTTATCTAGTTCACTGATACTCGGCAGTAGTTTCACTGACGAGGTCTCTATAGCCGAGTTCCTTTTCCTATTTTCGAATATCTGCTTCAAAAAGCTTTTATCTTGGCGCGGCTTTACTTCTTTGGTGGCAGGTTCCTGATGTTTTTCTTTTTTGCTATATTTTTCATATTTGCAGCCCAACGTCACTTCGTTGTGCTTCAAAGATTTATCGGTAACACGTTGGGAGTTCATCGGTAAGGTAACGGAATTACTCAGCAGGTTATCGATGTCTTTATTTTCCTCGGGTATTTTGGGTGTACTGGCTAGCGGTAAGGGTGGTTGCGGAGCCGGCCGTTTTCTGGCTCGCGTCCTGGTGAGACTGGAAGGCGCCGAGGGAGGCGGCGGAGCGCGTCGTTTCCCCGGCACGTGCGCGCGGCGCTGCAGTAGCTCGCTGGTGGCGCGCCGGTCTCGTTCGTTGCGGTCGTTCGATGCCGCGGCCACTCTTCGCGCGTTCGGCAGACTGAACGCGTCGAAACCGTGTAGACCGTATTTTCTTAGCAGAGTTATATCGCGGTCGTGCTGTCTGCGTAGGTTCCTATCGCGGACCCGCTTCTTATAGGAATCGGTGGGCGGCCCGGGCGCTGGGATGACTAGCGGCTTGGTGTTGGTCGCGTAGTGGCCGGGCCCGAGGAACGCGAAGCTGGCGGCGGTTCTGTCGGAGCCGACGCTGGAGAGGCTGTCGCTAGAGGAGTGCTCGTCGCGCCGCAGCCACGAGAACAGAGTCCACAGCCCGCCGGAGAGCGGACGCGGCCGCGGAGCCTCCACTTCCACGGCGCTCATACCCCCTATAATCAAATACTGTTTTAGTGCGCGTTAATAATGAACGTAAGATGCCGTGAAGGCGTTGATTATATTTAACAAGCTGGTGCCCGCGACTTCGTCTGCGCAGGATTAGTCACACAATATCTTTATAAATTGTAGCCTATGTGCTATTCTGATGTAATAAGCTATATTATTGTAAAGTTTCATTAAAATCCATTCAGTAGTTTTGACGTGAAAGAGTAACAAACATCTATCCATCCATCCATACTTACAAACTTTCGCGTTTATAATATTAGTAGGATTATCTGTGAAAATGATGTGTAGTCCGATATCTGAATCAAGTTACGACATCAAAGCGAACCACAATTTGCCATTCCATGTCAATACATACACAAGACCACTTGAACAGTCGCAAATGCGCGGAGCGGTCAGCAGCACGGCGAAATTCTGATCAGTTGCATGCAAGACATAGGTACCTACCTACCTACAAAGACTGCTCCGGTCGTCTACTCTGCGCGTTATGCTATTACAACTAAGTTATATTCCATGCAGTTGAAATAATGACTGCTAAAGCAATTGAAAGTTACTGCTCAAGCAGTCCGTAGGTACCTACCTATAAGTTGTTCATCGATTGGCTGTTAGAGATAAACTTATAATAATTCCAATATTATGGAGCTGCCCATATACGGCTGTCCTAAATATTGAAAATATTATGAGTTTATCTCCTAAAACATCTGAGTTATTTAATCGTAAAATATCGGAATTTACTTACGCGTTGGCGAAGTGAACCAGCAGCTGCAAGTTTTCAAACACAAACTAGAACATTATTAACCTAGATATTTCACACCAACAGCGTTATTTTAAAACTCGTAACTTTTGTTTTATTTTAATAACTTTTGAGTCTGTCCAAATCGGATTGTTTACTTTGGGTAACGGTAGCAAAATGGTAAATTAAGTCTGTGATTGTTGATGTAGCAGAGATGCAACAATGAATCTAGCGCGCGAGCTGTGAACAAAGCGAGGTCGCGGCCGGCAGAGCGCACGCGCCGCCCGCCCTGGCTATATTTAGCGCAACTTCGCGACTCACTTTTTGCTATTTTCATTTCATTCTTGTATCTTGTATTCCCCGACCTCACTTTTGGTTTCCCGCTGGCTCCTACGTTTTTATCGTTAACCGAGTTATGGCCGCGTGAATTGCTTTCGGGTAGCGTATCTAAACCAGACCATCATTTGTTTTTATATTGGTTCGTACCGGTTAGTGATCAAAACTAATCACGTATGAATCACAGAAAAGATCTTTTAATGCCGGTTTCAAAACTGAAAAAGTAGGGTTTCCAACCCATTTGATTGCCAAAGCTTTTAATTTATGAATATATTCGATTTTTTTAATCTTGATTTTAAATGTAACTATAAACCACAATCCACAAAATTAAAATAACGTTTAAAACAATAAAACATCTAGCTCAACAAATATTTAATATTCTTCTCAGCGAAAATATACAACTTTACACAATGTTCTAGAACTATACGCTTTCTGGACTAGTTTTTTTCTTAGCAGAGTGCTGTTCCGTGCAAGTCTGTATGACGAGGAGCGAAGCGGCCACGCGCGCCGTGAGCTCAGTTTGACTCAGCTCGTGCGCCCACGACACGCGGCCCCAGCGAGCCGCCTGGAACAATTTAACAATTAACCTGACAAAGACGTCCTTGCTGTTCATTTCTTTGGTTACATTTTGAAGTGACTAATAGGCATAATTTAGCATGGCATGGATACTAAAGAGATGTAGATAAGAGATTTTGGGCCTTGAGAGCACTGGTGGTTTACTGGTAGCGGCCGCGCCTTGCGATCATAAGGTGGGTTCAAAATCGGACGTGCACCAATGAGTTTCTCTGTTCATAAATTCAAGCACTTCAAATGCTTCCACCACACTGTTTCGAAAGAACTAATGACATGACAAAAATAATGTTAATACCTACTTCAGTTTTAATTTTTCGCTCGTAAATCTTACCACCACTTAGTTTGGTTGGTAGGAAAAGCATTACCAATTCTCAAATTGTTTATTTTTGCGAAATAAAGTTTAATAAAAAAATATAAGATATCTATTTTAGAGAACCAGTGTGCAATACCACATATTTGAAGACACTTAAATCGTAGAGTCATAAAATAAGTGGTTTAGCAGCAGTAGGTAGCCAATGTGTGGGTAGACAAATACAAGCCGCTACTACTTACGTACCTAACCTAGTAGCTATAATACTTATTAGGAAATAGGCAATTCTATCTAAGTCATCGGTATATTCTTGGACCAATCTGGGTCGCCTATACATGTATTTTCTTTCTTCGACTTTTCGATGTTTTACGTCCTTCGATCAACAGTTGATTGTTGATCGAAGTTTACGTCTGTTTAAACTGGTTTTCATCCGAGTCAATTGATTCCAACATCTACATTTTAGCACAAGGAATAATTCAAACATTAAATAACTTTTTCTAAGCCAGTCCCAAGATAAGTTAGAGGCTTTTAAGACCTCTTAAAGGGAGTATATAGCTGATAGGCAAAGCAAACATATTATTTAACTGATTCCTAGGTAGGCATCAACTTCTTTACTTTGTTATACGTATACATATATTATTTTAACCACAAAATGGCAGTGCGATCCGGCTCGAAGGACCTTATATACCACTAGCGGCCTGTCCCAGCTTCGCATGGGTGGATATACATTTTCTGAACATTTTAGGATAAACTTAGAGCGTAGGTTCGAGTCTCGCGTCTACTTATTTCATACATTTACACGCCCTTCTCCTTGAGTGAGTGAAATCGCACCCCTTGCGTGACCCGTGGACCCGTTAACAATCTTAATTTCGTCATATCTTTTGAATGGAATGTCCGATTTGAAAAATTCAAGAAGTAATGTATAGGTATTGAACCAGTCTTAATTATGAAAAGATTTATTTGGATAAGGATTAATACCAAGGTACAAATAAAGACCCTTTTCTATCGGCGGCATTTCAATTATTTTTTTTTATAAAAGAACACTTATTGTGACCTAACTATAATAGTTAGACATATGCTGTCGCGACATTTTTTGTAGATGGTGACGTGTTCTACAAAATCGTAGTACATTAGTTTGTTCTATCATAAATAGTTTTCGCAGCGCACGCGATGTAAGGTTTTCTTTTTCCACCTTGGGTTACATTATTGGAGTTTTAGTAAGGATCCCTGATTTTTTTGAAAATATAATATAGCCTATGTTACTCAGGGATAATGTAGCATTCTAATGGTGAAAGAATTTTTGAAATCGGACCAGTAGTTTTTGAGCCTATTCGTTACATACAAAACAACAAAACAACAAAAATACAAATCTTTCCTCTTTATAATATTAGTGTAGATTATTAGTATAACAGAAACAGCTTCACGACTTAGGGCCGGTTTCACCATGCTCTGTTAGTTACTAATCAAGGATTAAAAAACCGTTAAATCTAACCTTAGCTGTCAAACGCGTACATTTTGATATATTCAACGGCCCTTTAATCCTTTGTCAATCTAACAGAGTATGGTGAAACCGGCCCTTAGAGCTGATTTCACCATGCTCTGTTAGATTAACAAAGGATTCAAAGGCCGTTTATGTCAAAATGTACGCATTTGACATCTAAGGTTAGATCTAACGGCCTGTTAATCATTGATTAGTAACTAACAGAGCATGGTGAAATCAGCTCTTAGGTTCCTATCTTATTGCCAAGTACCAACTCAATTTTTTTTGAGGATATCTAAGATTGCCACACTTACATCCAAATATTAATTAGTCGATTTAAAATGTGGATACATTTTAAATCGACTAAATGAAACAATGTTCTACGATAATTTTTTGGATGGCAAGTGGCATTAAATACTAAGCGCTTTCGTGCTTCAGAGGACACGTTAAGCTTCCGGTTCAGACATTAGCGACCGTTAGACCACAACGGAGGCCTTATACAATCAAATATAAAATACAAGAGTCACATACTTGATATTCTTCTTCAAGTCGAGCCAGTAAAACGGCGTCTTTAGCTTCCAAGCGCCTCTCGATGCAGGCTAGCATTAGGACAGGCGACTTCAAAGCTTCCACTCCGAAGTTTATGGCTGATAACAAGAAATAAACAAAATCAATATTTTAATAAGATAATTTATTTATTTTTCAATGCGCAAAAGGTATATTGGCATATAAATGCAAAATTATAAACCTTAAATAAAAAAAGGTATTGAATAGGTAAGGTATAAGAACTTGACTTTATCACATACCAAAACTATAATAGCCTAATTTGGAATATCTTAATCATATTTCACAGCTCAGTTGGTAGTAGCTCTGCCTTCTGCGTCATAGGCCGTGGGTTCTCTGTCTGGGTGTTATTATTAATTATAGGTAGGTATGTATTTACAAAAAAAAAAATGTGTTGTATTATATCAGCTATTTTGTTTCCATATCACAACTAGGGGCTAGATAGTGTTGTGTGGAAAGTCCACTAATATTTATATATTTATACTTATATAATTCTTAGTTAGTAGGTCATAGGTTTGATCCCCACCGATGGGGATAAACTCCATGCCCTACAGCGCAGAAAGCAGAGCTACTACCGACTTAAATGTGAAGGCTGTCAGTTATAAATATTCTGCTCACCATTGAGTGCAGGAAAGTTGTAAGAGAGGAAGTGTCTTGCTAAAATCGCCCTTGTGTCTGCTGGCATAGGTGGGGGTTCCAAACCAGTGGAAATCTCTTGCTTCACATTGAACTTCTTTTGGAACCATTCCAATATGGGCATCCACTTCTCTTCTTGGAGAGCCCTTAGTTCTTCTTCTTCCTTAAATATTAATATCTTATATTATATGGAATAATAAAGATTATCCAAAGATTTAAACTAACACGCTGGGAACACTAACTCCATCCAAAGTTTGGTACTAGACTGAGAGTATAGTAAAGATATTTTAAGTGTATTTAAACCAAGTTAAAGATATAGCTAGGTTACTCTGGGACTAGAAACTTGCAATTAAGCATTATAGCAGTTTGCTTCACAGAATGGTACTTCAACACTTACAGCCTTACTACAAAAAATCTGTCAAACCATAAACTATGCTTAAACTATTGCCATCTCTTACCAATGTGTAATGGCAAACAGAGACTGCGCTAACTTTGAAGCATTATTTAAATTTAAACACCATTTTATAGTATGAGGGTTAGTGATTAGCTTGTTCAGCCCTTGACATACACTGCAGGCCCAGTGGCTTATCTACATAATTATCTTAAGTGTAACACACTTTAGCTTGTCTGTTAGCAAATCTTGGTGCAGCAAATAGGTTGGCATCTTGGATTATATCTAAACTATAGGAAAGATATTGTCTTTACATGGGGAGCTGACTAAACTGATTGTTTCCTTGAAATGTTTTCAAGCTTGCCAGCACTTGCAAAGTTTAAACTGAATTTCCTCCCTAAGTAAAAGTATACATGCATTTGCATCTACTGTGGTTGATTCATACAGAGTAAGGGGCAACTTTTTTAACTTGAGCCCCTATTACAGGATGCCATAGTGCTTTAGACAGAATTTTAGATGGAGTAGGTTTGTCCACTGATGCCATCTTCACAGCAATATGAGCCTCACCTTACAATATTGATATTATGTACTTACATCTGTATGAAATAGTAGTGTGTCTGTTGGGAAATACTCCAGTATGAAATTGACAATATCATGAGATGATAATCTTCCTGGATTATCAAGAGCAGTATTGCAAAGAGCAGTCTGAAACAAACAACCAATTTTAATCATAGTAATGTAAAGTTCATAATTTGACAACAACTTTATTCATAATTTTAGAGTGTCTCTAAAACTAATTGCATGTCAAGTCACTTGCTATCTCTATCTTATTCAATGTAATAGCAGAAATGGGGAGTGACTTGACATCTGATTAGTTTTGATCGACCTTTCAGAACCTGGCCATTGATTTATGGAATCAACTAATAACTATAATTTACCAGGTGCATAGTAGCCTGTCCAATAGATTCAGTCTGTGCATCCCACTCAGCAGCTATGGCTCTGGCAAGTGGCTCACTATCTACCAGCAGTGCTTTTCCATTGGGGGTCTTCAAGCGACGGTGATCCAATGTGACTTCCCATTTAGAATCATTCTGAACAATGCCCGTACCACGGTAAAACCTCTTTCTTGTAGCTAAAAATACAATATATTTTAATATTTTTAAGGTCAGGGGAGTTTTGGCTGTAAAGAGCCATGTAAGTGAACACAGCTACCTACTTCTAGAACTTACCATAGTTTTGAAGTCTTAGGCAGGAAGGGCAACGAGCCCGTAGTAAACCTGATAGAGAAATCATTTATACTTTAAAACGATTCTGTATGGTTATCACCAACACTGGTCCTTTGCTTGTATGGTTATCACCAGTCCTCAGTAGACCGACGATGAACGATATTCGTTATCAGTAGGACGAACTTGCTTTTCTCAGGTACAACCTACGCCAAACTTCTTTTAGTCCCACTTCTATAGCCTTCTCTTCTATTCTATAAAGTCATACCTACTCAGAACAAATTCGCAATTTACGAAATTCGGGCAGGGCAGGCAGGGCTGGCAGTACCAGTACTACTTATTTTCAGTGTTACCAACATTTACCAAAAAAATTCCCCAAGTTTTTTCTAAATTTCCCTAAATAGAATTTGGTAGTAAATCATTTTACCTAAATAATTTCGTAGTTCATAAAATAAAACTTAACATATTTTTTTTTCAAATATGTAACGTTAAACAAGTAAAATATTTTATTGAATAAATACAATCATGCAAAGTTGTTAACTATTTCCAGAACCGCATCATCATCCTGTTGCTCGTTTTCGTTTGACGTCTCATTTTTGAAGCCATCATAAGTACGTTGAAGTTCTTGATCATGTCCACAGTAGAATCAAATTTTACACACGATCCTTATTCCCGAGTTAAGGAATATCGTACCATCATGATACTCTGTACCATTCTAATTGATAATCTGTTCCTTAGTTTATTTTTGATTGTCCCTTAATAGAAAAAGCACGCTCGACTGACGCATTGGAAACTGGCGTCATTTTTTTTTTAATACTTATATTTTTTTATACATATAACTAGCTGATGGAACAAGCAGATGGCCCACCTGATGTTAAGTGGTAACCATCACCTATAACAAAGCATTGTCTCGTAAGTCACGCACGATGGGAACGTGCTCTACGATGCACTGCCCTGCGTCCATCAACTTGAGGCATACAGATGTTCAGCCCCATGTGCCTGAATTTCACCAGCAACCACACTCTTCAAACCGAAACACAGCGTTGCTGCTTGGCGACAGAAAAAGGCGTGGTGGTGGTACTTCCCCGGACGAGCCCTTCACAAAAAGCTCTACTACTCTTAAAATCGTCATAAATGCTAAAGCAAATTTGGTGAGTTTCTGACATTAATGAATGAATGCGCTGCGCAGTTCACTCGTTTCATATCGTGCGTTCTTTTCTACGCACAAAACAAGTTCGATTTTGCAAGTTTTGTTTGAAATCCCTAAAAAAATCCCCAAAATATTCCAGTCCCAAAAAAATGTCCCTTTTAACACTTTTATTCCCTAAATTTAGGGACAAAATCCCTAAGTTGGTAACCGTGCTTATTTTACTCAGGCAGGCAGACCTTAGATCAAGTATACAATAGATAGAGCATCAAATAATAATACCAAGAGTAAGAGAGACGCAATAATACAAATTATACCTATGAGTGAAAGAAATATAATATAAATGTTCTGTCCCTTTCTGCGTATACGTTTTTGATTGTTTAGCACCAAGTTTGGTGCTAAACAAACCGCTTGGTGCTTGTGAGTTTACAGGTGTTTAGTGCCTAAGTTCTTTGAAAATAGTGTGTGCCTAGGTCCCAGTATACGTAGAGTTAAGTATATAATGTGGTGCATTGTAGTATTTTAGGCTGTGATAATGATACAGCTCGGAAAAATGAAAATTAAGCTTCCTTCGGTAAGTAGCACTTTTATGTTCTATTTGTCAATTAAACTATAAAACGGAGAATGCACAGTGTCCACAATTAATCATTTAACGGTTGTGTTTACTTTCTATCGCTTATCATAGTCGATTTCTAGAATTTAATTATTTTGTAAAATTGAGTATAGGTTACTATAAACCACACAAATGACATGGCTATTCAAACCGATACAGTTCTATAGAAACATAATTTGGCTGGGTTATACGATCTTTCGGGCTGCCAACTAAAACAAAATCTATTTGCCAAAAATGTTGGGAAACGAACAACTTTAGGGTGGATTCGACTCTGATATGTTAGGATAAGTTCAAATACACACAATAATTTAGAAAAAAATGACAATGTCGCAACTTATTATTATCTTATTCAAAGAAATAAGGTTTGTTTGACTTAAGTACATAATGAAAAAAAATATAATATAGGTATAGGTAGTAGGTACATATATTTTAATTTCATTTAATTTATTTTTTTAGCTTTGCGTTACATTTTAATAATTTAAGTCTCCTCACGATTTTCATATGAGAAGTTGGTAGTTATTTTATGTCTGAGACCACCATCGCGTAGTATGATTAAATACCTACATATGCCTAACAATAACATGTTTGTTTTACAGATTTCCCAAAGATGCAACTACTTTGGGCTGGTGGGTTAAAGCTACGGGTTAACAAGCTCCAGGTCACCTAGCTCCAAAATCAAAATCAAAACGGTCTTTATTCAGTACAATCACAAGGATCTCTTTGAAACGTCTTAAAATGGTACTAGGTGAATGTACCGCCAGTTCCTCGCGCGTGACCAAAGCCTAGAAGAACAGGCAAGAAACTTGCGGACTAAAACACTTTTGGGCTATTTCAACATAAACGGTATCTCCGCTTTTTTTTCTGGATTTAAAAAGTATGTTCAAAAATCTTGCTTTAAAAAGTGTGAATTAAGAAAATATTCTCATCTGAAATTGTTATGTACAAACTATTAAATATTTATCGTCTAATAAATAAATACGTACTTACCTTCGATCAACAATCAACCTAGATTACGTGTGGCGGGCTCAAAAACGGCCCGAGAAATAAGAGCACAAATAAATTTGTGTTCTTATTTGAGTTTAGTATGCTCCAACCACAGCCAACGTGCGGACGTGCTAAAATGCCTCAGTGTGCTTTAAAACTGCGAAAATAACCCCTAAAACAGTAAGGTTTCAGAAGGAATGTCTTTTTTTCGGTAATTACATGTCAGTTTCCGTTTTGCGATGCTTAAATCATTGTTAACAATTAAAAACAAATCGTCGTTTTGTCGTTTATTCAAAGTCCGCCATCGAGGCACCTGTAGTGTGTGTGAGGAGTAGTAAAATACAAAGAAGCAAACAGAAACAAAACGAAACGAAAGTAATAATGTAACTCACAAAGTAATAATGGAGAAAAGTACTTTATTTGTTGCAATATATAAGGTTGATTACACAATAAATGTTATTTAACCTATGTCTTTTAATTTCTAAGTGACGGCTGTAATTGACGAATGATCATAAGTGTAAGATAGTATTTTGAAGATTTGTGACTTTATTACAAGGGTTTATGGTTGTAATTAGGTTGAACTTGAAACTGTTTAAAAACCTTTGAATCAGTTCGATGTAGCTGTTTATGTATGTGTAAGTAGATGTTCAAGCGGACAGTTTTTAGCTTTGATTTTGTATGTGACACGGAATCTAGTTGATTGTTGATCGCAGGTACTTACACGTGATATATTTTAATGTATTTATGACATATTCGTAGTGATGTTCTGAGGATAGCTGTATTCATAATGCCACCACTTCGCGCTTCAGGGCAAAGTGGTGGCATTGCTCAGGCTTATGGTCAGCTCTAGCATAAGCTGGCTTACTCCTGTTAAGATGTATTGTTTATACCTACTTAATTTAAAATTGAAGCACGCGTTATAAATTAACCTTTTGAATTACGGTTTCTGATGAGTAGGGATGTAGAATAAATAAATCAATGATAAATAAATAAATTGTTTTTTATTCATAAAAATTTTACCTAGCTGGTGCAGTAACATAGTTAAACTATAGGTAGGTGGTAGAATGTGAAGAATAGCACCACTAGCTAGCTCTATCCCCCTCACTAGGAAAATCCAGGACTCTAGCTCGCGGGGCCTAGGGTTCTGATGTCAATGTCTAAAATGCCAGCTTAGTGCCAGTTCGCCCTGTTTTTTTTATTTTATTTTTTATAAATATTGGTGGACGCTCCACACATCACTATATAGCCCCAAAATAAGCCAAATCACAACCACCCAGGCAGAGAACAAACGTCTAGTATCACATCACACAAATGTTTGTTCTCGGTAGGATTGAACCCACGGCCTACGGCGCAGAAGGCTACCAACTGAGCTGTGTAGGCTTTTTTCTAGCTCATTCCTTAGAAGATATTAAAATGGCGTAACGTAGAGGAGGGTACAAACTATTAAACTGCAGAAACTAGCTTTAATTAAACATCATTAAACAAACAACTGGAGCCGCGGCGACATCATAGCTTATGCTTGGTTGGGTGAAAATAGTATGATGTGGCAACCCATAAATTGTATGTACTTGTTGTCCGTCTTGCTCGGATATACGCTCGTAGGCAATCTATCATGGAGGTACTTACTATATACTGGAGGGAGCGATAAGACTTACATCCTTTTTCAACTGTGTATCAAACATTGATCATCTATCTTTGTTCTTCCCATGTAGCCTAGCTACGAGTAAAAGAAAAGAAGATGTAACTTCACTCACTCCATCTCACTCACTCACTGTCTGCGTAAATCGTGGCCGTCAGTTGATGCAATGTTTTGATCTTGTTTTGACGTTTTTGAAAAACTCGCAGCAACATTGCTATGTAGCGAAAGAAATTATGAAAATTTTTAAAGAATTATTATTGTCTAGGCAAAATATATTTGAAAAGGTGAAAGTATGTCTTGTGAAGCTGTGTTTTGTGTATCAAAAACAACAAAAGGAGGAGTTAAAGACCCGGAATTGTCATTTGATACGTAATATTCTTTTTCTATTTTCATGCTAAAAAAATACGTTTTTTCTCCCATAAAGACTGTAGGAATTACATTTTATTAGTACTAGTCATATTTTCCTATGTGAAAATGATGTAAACCCATTAATTATTGCAAAATAAAATGCATTGTTTTAGTCTTCTGTTCTAGAGATGTACTTCCACCGACCAATTTAGCTTTATCGATAATATTTAAGTTTCCGTTTTTTATATGAAATATCTAATGCGGTGGGTCAGACCGGCTGTTCTGTTGTAGTTTAAAATTTTCACACCTTATAGGCGTCTCGCAAGGGATCAAGTTTTGTTAAATTTTACATTATTTTTTTAGGTTCTTAAATGCCCAGAATGAAGACGGGAGTGGATAAAAGCTGTTAGGCGTGAAAACTGATAGCCTACAAAATGTTCTTATGCATGGACGAAATGGCCATAAGAAATTGTATCGAGTGGGATGGACATCGCTCTCACGGTTAGGGCAATGTGGGAAACATTATTGACGATGATAGTGTTCCAGTGTCTATAATGGTTTTGGGCTTTCGCAATAAAATTTAGCAACCAGTTAAAATTAAAAAGTTGGATTCCAATTAAAACGACTTTTTCATCCATTTCTTATTCTATCGATAGATTAGTCAATGTTGTCCCTTCTCTAGTCACTCACGCGAATACATACAAACTAACAAAAAACGGACACGCCGAAAAACCGTAACACTACGTCTATATGATACTTAGGGCCGTATGCAGGAACAATACTTGAGTCTGAGTCGAGCCTCAAGCATAGACATAAGCAGAGCTTTGATTCTAGAACGCTGCTTGAGGCTCGATTCTTTGATTGGAGTTCACGTGAGTTTTGCATATTCTGAAACGTCACTCAGACCGAATCGTTGCTTGAGCAGAAAAACTATCTGTCACTTTTCAAAGAAAAACGAGACCGATGCTCAAGCAGGGTCGTGACCACGCTTGAGCATGATTTCGCCTTGCTTTTTGCTTGGATGTGATTAAACAATGGGTATTTTTGAAGATTTGAACATATTTGAAATTGTTAATATTAGACCGATCGGCTTTCCGTTACGATATTGGCGAGATGTCAGTGACCCTTTTGATATAAATACAGTTGATTTAAAAACAGGTATCGTTTTTCGCAAGATGTGGTAAAAAAATAATTTAGCCTTTATTCAAACAAACCACAACGAAAACGGAAAATGGCATTTTCATCTATTCCAGACTAGCATCCGCCCGCGGTTACGCTCGCATTGTACCTAATAGGTACCTACCTAAAACAAAGAACCTAAAACAGGTCACGATCCATGTGCATGCCAAGTTTCATCCAAATCCGTTCAGCCGTTATGAAGAAGTAGGAACTATACACCCACTCACTCATTCACAAACTTTCGCATTTATAAATTTTTAGTAGGTAAGTAGGCAGTATCAAAAAGTACCATCAAAATGGTCACGATCCATATTCTTTTTTATTCGTGTTACAGGCGGAGCCATTGTACTATATATTTAATTTCAAATTCTATATATTTGATAGAAAAAACTAATGTACATATCCTACCTAACTATTAATTATTTATTTTACGAAAGATGCAAAAATTTTCATATTCTTGGCGCGAAGATGGTTGGCTTGATGAATGGTTAAGCGGGAACCGTTTTTTTTATTCGCCCTTCATGGGGCAGGCTAAAGTCAATAGCGGTTATCTACTTCTATACCATGACACCCATGACATGAAAGTAAACACGTTCCGTTGCACATAATTAATTCTAAACTCACCCAAAGCTTTACTGCAATATCTCATTTATTAAAAGTTTTGCGTAAAACGGACTGGTTTTCGCAGTGAACGAAAAAATAAATGAAATTGTAAACGAGAACCGACTAGATCCATAGACATATTGCAAATCCCAACTGAGTAGAGATTTGAGCATGGAGGTACTATATACTGGAGGGAGCGATAAGACTTACATCCTTTTACAACTGTGTATCAAACAGTGATCATCTATCTTTGTTCTTCCCATGTAGCCTAGCTACGAGTAAAAGAAAAGAAGATGTAACTTCCATAGATTTATAATACTATACATTGCCTACGAGCGTATACCCGAGCAAGACGGACAACAAGTACATACAATTTATGGGTTGCCACATCATACTATTTTCACCCAACCTGTGACCCAACCAAGCATAAGCTATGATGTCGCCGCGGCTCCAGTTGTATGTTTAATGATGTTTAATTAAAGCTAGTTTCTGCAGTTTAATAGTTTGTACCCTCCTCTAGGTTACGCCATTTTAATATCTTCTAAGGAATGAGCTAGAAAAAAGCCTACACAGCTCAATTGCTAGCCTTCTGCGCCGTAGGCCGTGGGTTCAATCCTACCGAGAACAAACATTTGTGTGATGTGATACTAGACGTTTGTTCTCTGCCTGGGTGGTTGTGATTTGGCTTATTTTGGGGCTATATAGTGCTGTGTGGAGCGTCCACCAATATTTATAAAAAATAAAATAAAAAAAACAGGGCGAACTGGCATTAAGCTAGCATTTTAGACATTGACATCAGAACCCTAGGCCCCGCGAGCTAGTCCTGAATTTTCCTAGTGAGGGGACAGAGCTAGCTAGTGGTGCTATTCTTCACATTCTACCACCTACCAATAGTTTAACTATGTTACTACACCAGCTAATTTTTATGAATAAAAAACAATTTATTTATTTATCATTGATTTATTTATTCTACATCCCTACTCATCAGAAACCGTAATTCAAAAGGATAATTTATAACGCGTGCTTCAATTTTAAATTAAGTAGGTATAAACAATACATCTTAACAGGAGTAAGCCAGCTTATGCTAGAGCTGACCATAAGCCTGCTGAGCAATGCCACCACTTTGCCCTGAAGCGCGAAGTGGTTGCATTATGAATACAGCTATCCTCAGAACATCACTATGAATATGTCATAAATACATTAAAATATATCACGTGTAAGTACGTATTTATTTATTAGACGATAAATATTTAATAGTTTGTACATAACAATTTCAGATGAGAATATTTTCTTAATTCACACTTTTTAAAGCAAGATTTTTGAACATACTTTTTATATCCAGAAAAAAAAGCGTGGATACCGTTTATGTTGAAATAGCCCAAGTTTTTTAGTCCGTAAGTTTCTTGCCTGTTCTTCTAGGATTTGGTCGCGCGCGAGAAACTGGCGGTACATTCACCTAGTACCAATTTAAGACGTTTCAAAGAGATCCTTGTGATTGTACTGAATAAAGACCGTTTTGATTTTGATTTTGGAGCTTGGTAACCTGGAGCTTGGTAACCCGTAGCTTTAACCCACCAGCCCAAAGTAGTTGCATCTTTGGGAAATCTGTAAAACAAACATGTTATTATTAGGCATATGTAGGTATTTAATCATACTACGCGATGGTGGTCTCAGACATAAAATAACTACCAACTTCTCATATGAAAATCGTGAGGAGACTTAAATTATTAAAATGTAACGCAAAGCTAAAAAAATAAATTAAATGAAATTAAAATATATGTACCTACTACCTATACCTATATTATATTTTTTTTCATTATGTACTTAAGTGAAACAAACCTTATTTCTTTGAATAAGGTAATAATAAGTTTATCCTAACATATCAGAGTCGAATCCACCCTAAAGTTGTTCGTTTCCCAACATTTTTGGCAAATAGATTTTGTTTTAGTTGGCAGCCCGAAAGATCGTATAACCCAGCCAAATTATGTTTCTATAGAACTGTATCGGTTTGAATAGCCATGTCATTTGTGTGGTTTATAGTAACCTATACTCAATTTTACAAAATAATTAAATTCTAGAAATCTACTATGATATGCGATAGAAAGTAAACACAACCGTTAAATGATTAATTGTGGACACTGTGCATTCTCCGTTTTATAGTTTAATTGACAAATAGAACATAAAAGTGCTACTTACCGAAGGAAGCTTAATTTACAGTTTTCCGAGCTGTATCATTATCACAGCCTAAAATACTACAATGCACCACATTATAAACTTAACTCTACGTATACTGGGACCTAGGCACACACTATTTTCAAAGAACTTTGGCACTAAACACCTGTAAACTCACAAGCACCAAGCGGTTTGTTTAGCACCAAACTTGGTGCTAAACAATCAAAAACGTATACGCAGAAAGGGACAGAACATATATATTATATTTCTTTCACTCATAGGTATAATTTGTATTATTGCGTCTCTCTTACTCTTGGTATTATTATTTGATGCTCTATCTATTGTATACTTGATCTAAGGTAACTTCACTCACTCCATCTCACTCACTCACTGTCTGAGTAAATCGTGGCCGTCAGTCATGGAGGTATTATACTGGAGGGAACCATAAGACTTACATCCTTTTACAACTGTGTATCAAACAGTGATCATCTATCTTTGTTCTTCCCATGTAGCCTAGCTACGAGTAAAAGAAAAGTAGATGTAACTTCACTCACTCCATCTCACTCACTCACTGTCTGCGTAAATCGTGGCCGTCAGTTGATGCAATGTTTTGATCTTGTTTTGACGTTCTAGAAAAACTCGCAGCAACATTGCAATGTAGCGAAAGAAATTATGAAATTATTATTGTCTAGGCAAAATATATTTGAAAAGGTGAAAGTATGTCTTGTGAAGCTGTGTTTTGTGTATCAAAAACAACAAAAGGAGGAGTTAAAGACCCGGAATTGTCATTTGATACGTAATATTCTTTTCCTATTTTCATGCTAAAAAAATACGTTTTTTCTTCCATAAAGACTGTAGGAATTACATTTTATTAGTACTAGTCATATTTTCCTATGTGAAAATGATGTAAACCCATTAATTATTGCAAAATAAAAATTATTGTTTTAGTCACCTGTTCTAGTGATGTACTTCCACCGACCAATTTAGCTTTATCGATAATATTTTATTTTTCGATTTTGATATGAAACATCTAATGCGCCGGGTCAGATCGGCTGTTATGTTGTAGTTTCAATTTTTCACACCTTATAGGCGTCTCGCGACGGCTCAATTTTTGTTAAATTTTACATTATTTTTTAAGGTTCTTATAAATGCCCAGAATGAAGACGGGAGTGGATAAAAGCTGTTAGGCGTGAAAACTGATAGACTACAAAATTTTCTTATGCATGGACGAAATGGCCATAAGAAAGTGTATCGAGTGGGATGGACATCGCTCTCACGGTTAGGTCAATGTGGGAAACATTATTGACGATGATAGTGTTTCAGTGTCTATAATGGTTTTGAGCTTTCGCAATAAAAGTCAGTAACCAGTTAAAATTAAAAAGTTGAATTCCAATTAAAACGCCTTTTTCATCCATTTCTTATTCTATCGATAGGTTAGTCAATGTTGTCCCTTCTCTAGTCACTCACGCGAATACATACAAACTAACAAAAAACGGCCACGCCAAAAACCCGAAACACTACGTCTATATGATACTTAGTCTAAGCCGTCAGTTGATGCAATGTTTTGATCTTGTTTTGACGTTCTAGAAAAACTCGGTAGCAACATTGCGATGTAGCGAGAGAAATTATGAAAATATTTAAAGAATTATTATTGTCTAGTCAAAATATATTTGAAAAGGTGAAAGTATGTCTTGTGAAGCTGTGATTTGTGTATCAAAAACAACAAAAGGAGGAGTTAAAGACCCGGAATTGTCATTTGATACGTAATATTCTTTTTCTATTTTCATGCTAAAAAAATACGTTTTTTCTCCCATAAAGACTGTAGGAATTACATTTTATTAGTACTAGTCATATTTTCCTATGTAAAAATGATGTAAACCCATTAATTATTGCAAAATAAAATGCATTGTTTTAGTCTTCTGTTCTAGAGATGTACTTCCACCGACCAATTTAAATTTATCGATAATATTTAAGTTTCCGTTTTTGATATGAAATATCTAATGCGGTGGGTAAGACCGGCTGTTCTGTTGTAGTTTCAATTTTTCACACCTTATAGGCGTCTCGCGAGGGATCAATTTTTGTTAAATTTTACATTATTTTTTTAGGTTCTTAATTGCCCAGAATGAAGACGGGAGTGGATAAAAGCTGTTAGGCGTGAAAACTGATAGCCTACAAAATGTTCTTATGCATGGACGAAATGGCCATAAGAAATTGTATCGAGTGGGATGGACATCGCTCTCACGGTTAGGGCAATGTGGGAAACATTATTGACGATGATAGTGTTCCAGTGTCTTTAATGGTTTTGGGCTTTCGCAATAAAAGTCAGCAACCAGTTAAAATTAAAAGTTGGATTCCAATTAAAACGCCTTTTTCATACATTTCTATTTCTATCGATAGGTAAGTCATAGTTGTCCCTTCTCTAGTCACTCACGCGAATACATACAAACTAACAAAAAACGGACACGCCAAAAAACCGTAACACTACGTCTATATGATACTTAGGGCCGTATGCTAAAACTGTACTTGAGTCTGAGTCGAGCCTCAAGCATAGACATAAGCAGAGCTTTGATTCTAGAACGCTGCTTGAGGCTCGATTCTTTGATTGGAGTTCACGTGAGTTTTGCATATTCTGAAACGTCGCTCAGACCGAATCGTTGCTTGAGCAGATAAACTATCTGTCACTTTTCAAAGAAAAACGAGACCGATGCTCAAGCAGGGTCGCGACCACGCTTGAGCATGATTTCGCCTTGCTTTTTGCTTGGATGTGATTAAACAATGGATGTTTTTGAAGATTTTAACATATATGAAATTGTTAATATTAGACCGATCGGCTTTCCGTTACGATATTTGCGAGATGCCAGTGACCCATTTGATATAAATACAGTTGATTTAAAAAAAGATATCGTTTTTCGCAAGATGTGTTAAAAAATTAATTTAGCCTTTATTCAAACAAACCACAACGAAAACGGAAAATGGCATTTTCATCTATTCCAGACTAGTATCCGCCCGCGGTTACGCTCGCATGGTACCTACCTAATAGGTACCTACCTAAAACAGGTCACGATCTATGTGCATGCCAAGTTTCATCCAAATCCGTTCAGCCGTTACGAAGAAGTAGGAACTATACACCCACTCACTCATTCACAAACTTTCGCATTTATAAATTTTTAGTAGGTAAGTAGGCAGTATCAAAAAGTACCATCAAAATGGTCAGGATCCACATTCTTTTTTATTCGTGTTACAGGCGGAGCCATTGTTCTATAAATTTAATTTCAAATTTATTGATATAAAAAAACTAATGTACCTAACCTACCTAACTATTAATTATTTTACGAAAGAGGCAAAAATTTTCATATGTTTGGCGCGAAGATGGTTGGCTTGATGAATGGTTAGGCGGGAACCGTTTTTTTTATTCGACCTTCATGGGGCAGGCTAAAGTCAATAGCGGTTATCTACTTCTATACCATGACACCCATGACATGAAAGTAAACACGTTCCGTTGCACATAATTAATTTTAAACTCACGCAAAGCTTTACTGCAATATCTCATTTATTAAAAGTTTTGCGTAAAACGGACCGATTTTCGCAGTGAACGAAAAAATAAATGAAATTGTAAACGAGAACCGACTCGATCCATAGACATATTGCAAATCCCAACTGAGTAGAGATTTGAGTCTAGATTCAGCTGAGTGATGTTTGAGGGCTGTTCTGGAATAAACACAATACCCAAGCAGCGATTCGATGCATAAGTAGAGATCACCTGAACTCTACTCAGGCGGTGCTTGAGTATTATTTCTGGATACGAGCCTAAGTCTAAGAGGCAGACAGACACTTTTTTTCAGTGCTGCCACCTTGGTTTTGGAAAAGGAACAGTTGTTGAACAAGGAAACTGATGGATTTATTAAAAAAAATCCTATAGGGTTATGAAATAAATTCTGCTGAATCAGAAAAAAAATATGGCTGTTTATTATCTGCGTTTTTTGACAATTTGAACCTTTTCTGTAGTGGCCTACTTACTATTTATGGCTCCTGTCCTCATTTTGACAGACAATAATACATCTGCCACACTGACACTGGCAGAAACGCAAGTAGTAGCAATAAAAAAATAAAAAAAAGAAGAAGAATGAATCGATGATCTTTTCTTTTAAAATAACTCCTTTTGCCGTGTTTTTAATTTATTGTGAGTGAATCGCTAAAAGATTGAAGAAAGCATATAAATAATCGAGAAAAAATAATTCATCTTCGACATGTTGATCAAGGTCAAAGTACGTAATGTATATACAACCAATATTATTTCTGAATTATCAAAAACTCATCCCGACCAGTGTTCTAACCTACTATCTTTTCTTCCAGACGCTTACAGGCAAAGAAATTGAAATAGATATAGAGCCTACTGACAAAGTGGAAAGGATTAAAGAAAGGGTCGAAGAAAAAGAAGGCATTCCCCCACAACAGCAGCGTCTTATCTTTTCGGGAAAACAGATGTAAGTATTCATAAGGACAATTAATAAAATCAAAATAAAACACCAACAATTTCAGTAATAAGCTTCGGTAAGCATTTTGTTAGTCGACCGAGTTGTATAATGGAAGTAAAAACCTGTCCCATTGTTTTGAAAATATGTATTTTTATCGTTTCCAGGAATGATGAAAAAACAGCACAGGACTACAAAGTACAAGGAGGTTCTGTTTTGCATCTGGTGTTGGCCCTGAGAGGCGGGGAGTGATCTGTCTTGTGATAATCATCATCATCTATTTATAATGCTTAATTTTATTTTATTTTCTTGTATAAAGTGATAATGTAAAACATTGGGCTTTTATTCAGGTACATTACATACCTTGTGGGTCCTAGACTCTTATTGTAGCACTTACATGATTTATGTTTTAAATACATTAGATAACAAATGATAGAGGAGAGTGGAAGAAGAAAACCAGTTGTGCCGACCCCACTTAGCATGGGATAAGGGCAAGAAGATGATGAGACAATGGTTTAGCTGGTATTCTATGCACTTTTGGGTGGCTGTTTGTAAACTTTATAGAAGATAATTGTTGTGGCCACAAGGAGAAACATAGGCAAAAGTGATACACTTCTGGTACATTTAGCCTTAGATTAAAATCAAGAATGAAACAAGAAAAACACAGGGCAAAGGAAACTCACCTTGTGCAGACTTGATATTTTCAAAACAGATTTCTTAAATTACCACCAACCTAAGCCTAATTATATGTATAGAGGCAATTCTTTCAATTTCTACAATACATGTTCCTCATGTTTTTACTGCAGTAATGACTCCTAATACAAGAGATATAAAGTTATACTTTCACTTTGACTCATTTCTTTGTTTGTATTTACCTTTACTTTACCTTGCCTTGTGGGTGAATGAGGTTTGTATGAGTTAGTGGGCAATTCTGGTGACTTATATATATGTGGTCTAACTTATTAGTACCTATACTTATAAGTATTAGCACTCTTTCTGAAAGAGTTTGTCCAGAGAAGGATTACCTATTTACTGTTACTTTCTATGCCATGGTTTTTTATTATTTTTTATTTTTATTTATTATGCCCTATGAAAAGCTGGCGTATTTTATGTAGGTACTTTTGTTATTTGTTATATGGTTTTGTAAGTAGATGGTGCCTGTGTCCTGGTCAAAAAATAAAACATTCATTTGAGCAGTTAAGTAATTTATTACATCTAGTAATATTGTACACATAATATTTAGTATAATAATTTTATTCTTCACATACATAATTTGCATAGAAAGAAAATATTCATAGATTCACATAAAAATAAAACATCTTTGGTAGATCACACAAATAAACAACATCAATTTTCTATTATATTCCTTATTTAAAACTGTAAAATTTATAATTACCACAAGCCTTTCAATTCACATTTATAATTAACTACTGCTATTTTGAGCATTTAACATCTCAAGAATTTGTAGGTAGTTGTAGTAATCATTTGACTTACAGATTACTACAATCTTAGTACACAGAAGCATGCAGACTATGATTTACCTATAAATAGCATGCAATTAATAGTCATTAAAATTACTAGTACTTACTTACCTATTTACTTATCAAATTATCACATACACAAAGAATGCTTTTAAAATGACAAGATCAAATAGAATGTAAGGTGGAATTTTAAATACATACCTACAACACTTGTGTCCATACCATACTTTAAAAAAATATTTAAATGACTTTGGGACGGAAACATTTTCTCTTAGGTATATTTTTAAGATTTCAATCTGAAAGGTTAGGGAAAAATTCAAAATAATGGTATTAAAAGTAGAGGAAAATTGAGCTTTATGCAGATGACATTGAGCATAACTTTTGGCACAAGTTCTACAGAGAGAAGGAAGAGATTTCAAAGTGTGACAACTATTAGGTACACATGTACTTAAATTCTGATGAAAGGATTTACATAATGTGCATGTTAGTAATAAATGGATATTTTTGAATACCACAGCATTTTTCTTACATACATTCATTTGCAAGTCACAAAGCTACATTGATGCTAAGGATACAGAAAAAACAAAAGTATTCTGTAAGTAGGGTATACAATGATTCTTACATTAAGATTTAAAATAATGAATGTACCTTTCGCAATATTTAGGGACTGTCCACTGTCCTTATCTAAATGAGAGTTATAACTAATTACACAGAGCAGAGCATTATTAAAATTTGCACTAATTACAAGTAAAATTATCCACGAAGAATAACTAAAGAGATCCGATTCTGCATTGTGGTATGATGAGCTCGCCCTGGAAAGAAAAAAAGCTAAGATTACTAGTATACCTACATAGGCAACACTTTTGGGATTTCTTGTAAGTAGGTTCATTGTCATGTTAGGTAATGTCTGTAGTTATCTATCTGTCCCTGTTACACTTCAGTTTTCTTTTAAAATGATGTTATGCTTATTCTATTATTATTCTCATAGAAACAAAAACCTTTAGGTATAAAATACCTACGTAGGTAGACAAATAAGCGAATAGGGGCATAAGAGGGAAGCCTATCTACAGACGTCACATAGTAGGTACAGACAGGCCCTTTGTGTTAATGCAAGTATCTACTTAACATGTAGTACCTATAATGTATGTAGGTAGGTATGTACGTCGTTTGCATGTCTCTTGTCGTCACTTTTACAAACATGAAGATGTATTGTGCTAGGCTGGGGCCATTCAAGAGTGGTCCTTACGCTTGATCGACTAAATTGATTAATGGTGCAGTTACGAAATGCCGTGCCAGCGCAAATGCGTTCCACCTATTGAAGAGCACCTACTTGGATATTTCGGTCAATGTTACTGCCTCGCATCGGACATGCAACGCGTGGGTACAAAGGTATATTTTACTGCCTAGGTAATAAGGGGGCGGCGTATTATGATTTGTATAGAAATCTCTGTTGCGTTCATGCAGTGAATAGGTAAGTGGCTCAATTAGCACCCTTTACCTTTATGATGCTATGCCTACTATGATGCATCAATCTAACTAGATAGGTACATTATTCAAGTGTCTGTGTAGTAATCTTTAAGGATCTTAAGTTAGGAGAAGCCACGTAAGTACTGCGAATTTTCGTAGGTACCGGTTTCTCATAGTCATAACCCAAATAATATCTATATAAAGCTCAGTGCTCATAAAAGGATACCACATCCATATACCTACAATAGATTTTATAGGTCCAAGTTTGACAATTACAGCACTAATTCTGTGCTACTTCTGTGCAGCATTATTTGAACGCAAATCTGGTTTTTAGTCTACCCCGTTTTTTTAATACTACCTACTTGCTGATGGAACATTTTTCTCGTAAGCCACGCACCATAGGAAAGTTCGGTCTAAGTTGACAGCCACTCTTAGTAAGATCACATTGAGAACCTTGTGAAAAAAAGAACGAGATATCTAATCACTGCTGTAGGTAAGTACTTCTTCGATAAGCGCGCCCAATAGCGCTGAGAACTCGAGTTTCTATGCAAAAAATGCCTGACGTTACGAAATACGAAAAACAAAACTCAGTACCTCAGTACCTGAAGTCAAAGTTTTCCTACCTTTCGGACAGTCACGATCGTAACTTAAGGTCCTCAGACACTCTCTGCCTATCAACTCCCAGACATTCCTCTGGCTATCGAGGAAATTCATTCGAGGTGGTGGCTGTGGGTTTGTGGAATGCACTTCCCCTAAGTATTAAAAAGACGTCTTCAAAACCCGCTTTCAAACGCCTTGTCCATGATCACTACTTTAATTCTACCACGTGACTATATATATATATAAATACATCTATATTTATTTTTATTATTTTGTAGTTTGTATAGTATTTTTTTATTTATTGATCGAGTGAGCGAAGCGAACGAAGATCTTAGTTTCAACTTGGGCGATTTGGCATTTTATGTATGTATGTATGTATGTATGTATGTATGTATGTATGTTTGTCTGGCGATAACTTTAGAACTGTTGATCCGATCTGCATGAAATTTGATATGTCGATAGCTTGTACTTGAGAAATTTACTGGTAAGTATATGAGTAAAATCGGATGAAGGGTTTTTGAGATATGGGGTTTTTTAAGAGGGCAAAAATAAAAAAAGTTACATAAAAAAATCAAGTTACATGTCATATGAAAGGGCTTTGTTTGGACATTCCAAAACAATTTTTACTTTTTTTTTGGGACGCTCGGTTTTCGAGATAAAATTTAAAAAGTTAAATTAAGATAACCAGCGATCCAAGAGCTCCCATCTCTAAGAGTTTCGTTGACATCAAGGTTTTTCTACTGGTCGGCCAGTTACTTTGCTTTTTCTTATTTTTTTTTCTTGAAATAAATTAAGGAGGTACTCAGTTCTCATAAAATGGTGACGACGACCAGGTCTGATGATGAAGCCAAGGTCTGTTCAATGGAACTCTTCAATAAATAGGCCAATAGAGTTGAAACTTGGTAACCATACCAAGTTAGTAGGCGGTAGTCAGAAAAAAGTCCAAAGATAATTATTGGACTTGCCTCTGACTACTACCGACTCAAAGTTTTGATGCGTTCGTCGGGTCGCATCACGAGATCTCAGTTCGGGGCGAACTACTAGTTATATTTAGTAGTATAAAGATTTGTGTTAGTAAATGTAATACCAAATTGTCTCCTTTAGTTTTAAGCACGCCAACCTCTTTGTTTTTCACCTGTCAAGGTTGGCTGGTAGAAAATGCTGTCTAGCATTAAGCTCTCCTTTTGTACAAACTTTGTGTGGTGCAATAAAGAATTAAATAAATAAATAAATAAAACTCAGACTTGGAGTACTGTTGTATTTTTTACCTCGTGCTCAACCGTCGGACAGCGCCGGCGTGACCCAGCCGTATTTGTCATGCGTCTTCACAACGGAGCGGAACGCCTCTTCGGCTCGACGACGAGAGAACTCGCAAGATGGCCGCGGCGGTGCTCGGGCCACTCTGCCTTGGCCCTTCACTACGGACGCTGCGAACTGCATCACCACGGCCTCGACTGTGTACGCGGACGCCCATCCGCGGGGGGTCAATAGCTCCATGCATATTGCACCACCTGGTAAACATATGTTTCAAGTTAAATTGGTAGATCATTTTATTTATATTTTTAAGGCATCTTATCAAGCAAGCAGAAAATTACAATACTTTTCTGTAGCGTAGAAACTTCTAAAGTCTCTCAAGCAGATGGCCCACCTAATGTTAAGTGGTAATCATTACCACAAAGCATTGCGTCGTAAGTCATGCTCGATAGGATCGTGCTAACGATGCACTGCCCTGCGTCCATCAACTTGAGGCATACAGATGTTAAAGCCTCATGTGCCTGTACACCTCATGTACACCGGCAACCGCACTCTTCAAACTGAAACACAGCAACGCTGCTTGGCGGCAGAGAAAGCCATACTTATTAAGAGTCTATGAGTAGGTTATTCTGCTATAGTTACAGATTGACAGACGGAAATGATGTAAATAAGGATTCCTTATGAGCACATAGGATTTCGGAACCCTAACCCTAACTAGGTACCGACCTTCCATAACAAAACCCTTCTCTATCCGAGGCTCGATGACCCTCATGAACGGTGGCGCGAATGGGAAATTCTCTGGAAACACCAGATGCAGCAGGATGTTGGCGATGTGAAGCTCGCGCAGGTCGCCCGCCAGGTCGCTCTCCGGATCGATTTGGTGCAGGCGGACGTGCCATTCGTACAAGTTGTCGTTAACTAGTTCTACCTGAAATAAGAAAATAAAAAAGTTGGCAAAAGCTACAAAAAACATATGAGCATTTTCCGTAGCACGTGCTACGAGCCAGCTACGACTCTTGTCTACACCAAAAACTGTCGTAGCTTTTTTGTGTAGACGAGAGTCGTAGAAGATGTACGGATCTTCGTACGTAGCACACCAAAAACCGTTTTGTGGTGTGCTACGATTTAAGGTTCGTAGCGTAGCAAGTACTACGATTTAACTTTGGCAGCAGTTTTAAATCTGTCACAAAATAACTATACATAACCTGCCTACATAATGAACAATCGATTTGTATGCATTGTTCTGTGTGTGAGGCAGTCACACTTGGCCTAACAAAAAACAAACAAAACAAGTGATTGAGTAACTTTATTTAATACGTGTAATAGGTAAGCGTACCATACCTATTTCAAAACAGTACGAGATACAGTATAACAGATATAGATACAGTATATAGATACAGTATATATAATAATTAAAATTGCATTATTGATTAATAGGTATAAAAACTTAGCAGCGATAGAAGTTACCTACGCATCCACCACTAAGTATCTACCTCCATCCAATCAGGTATTATCTAAGTCTTAGATAATAACCTTTTTTTAACCTTTTGATAACCTAAGCTCTGAGATTCTAAGAGCTTAGGTTATCAAACCTAAGTTGCCTTACAATTCGGTAAGGACCGCTTATTGGCTACTCTGATAACCTATATTACTTAAGTTTAAATATGCTGTTGGTCTTCTAAAAAAATAATGGGTAAGTAAGCTCACCGTGAAAACCGGCTCTGGCCTGCTGGTCTGGTTCCGCTGTATTTCCTTCAGCTCCTTCATGAGCCTGCGCGTGCGCACGGCGGCGGCCCGCTCGCGCACCTCGCTGATGCCGGCTGCTTTCTTCTTCACGAGGGATGACGCTGCAGGACTCACGGGAAGGCTGGCCGCAGCTTCTGCTGGACTGACACCGTCTCTGTGGAAGAGTGGAAGTAAAACCTTATTAGTACCTCTAACTATGTACTGGTGTATTCTCTTATCTGTTGTACTGGGCATCAAGGTATAGGTCTTTATGATAAACGATTTAGACTGTTTGGAACCTACTTCAATAGATGCCAAATATAAATACAAAACCTTCAGCTATGATGCATAATTTAATTATGCGTAATTTTTGGATGATTGTCTGAACATGTTTAAAAAATTAGGTAATATTTCTAGTTTTTGAAGACTTCTACTTCCTATAATAATTGAATATAAAAAAAAACCAAGACATAGCATGGTCGGTCATGGTAGTTAAAGATTTTATGGTACAAAAATATTTGCTCTATAGTCGCGTTAATCTCTCGCTGCAGGCTGGGTCAGTGCTCAACCTATAGTCGCGTTAAACTTCCGCTGCAAACTCGGTCATAAATCATCTTAACATTTTTTTTTTATTTTTTTTTTATACAACTAGCTGATGAAACAAGCAGAAGGCCCACCTGATGTTAAGTGGTAACCATCACCTATAACAAAGCATTGCCTCGTAAGTCACGCGCGATAGGAACGTGCCCTACGATGCACTGCCCTGCGTCCATCAACTTGAGGCATACAGATGTTAAGCCTCATGTGCCTGTAATTACACCGGCGACCACACTCCGAAACACAGCGTTGCTGCTTGGCGGCAGAAAAAGGCGTGGGGGTAGTACTTCCCCGGACGAACCCTTCACAAAGAGCTCTACTACTCTTAAGCACACGCTCTCTCGCATACATACTCTTACATACCTACGCTTAAACGAAAGGATCGTCCGTTCTCCTAAGTGCGAGAGAGAGAGAGAGAGAGAGAGAGAGAGAGAGAGAGAGAGAGAGAGAGAGAGAGAGAGAGAGCAATATTGCTGTCTTGTTCCGATAACTTATGACCGAGCCTGCAGCGAGATTTTAACGCGACTATAGTGTCATTATTCAGGGAGGAAACAGTCGACTACGTTTGTATGGAAAAAGAGCCGGTATCCTTTCCCTTAAATCCATGATCCAGCCACCAAGCGCCTGATATTTTTTTTCAAGCTGTAATTTTTCTATATGTTGACGCCTATTTCATATATTGATGCCTATTGATGTAGTCACTACATGAAAGACATTTTGTTTATTTTTTGTCGTGTTGTATGGCTCAAGAGGAAATAACATTCATATTATTTGTGTAGGTATAACGGAGCAACAGGTTATCTTACGTGTCAGCGTAAATACCAGTACTTATACCTTTATGCATGTATGGTTTGATACATAACTAGATAATTTATTCGGGTAGGTATTTATTTAAAGAATACCTAATATGAATGGCATTTTTTTGTTATAGTTTAATTCTAAACTAGTGGTTAGCCCCGAACTGAGATCTCGTGATGCGACCCGAGGAACGCACCAAAAACTCTGAGTAGGTGGTAGTCAGAGACAAGTCGTAACATTATGTTTGGACTTTTATCGGACTACTGCCTACTAACTTGGTATGGAAACCAAGTTTCAACTCTATTGGCCTATTTATTGAAGAGTTCCATTAAACAAACCTTGGCTCCATCATCAGATCGAAACTCTTAGAGATGGGAGCTCTTGGATCGCTGGAAATTTTAATTTTACTTTTTTGTTGTATCTCAAAAACTGAGCGTCCCAGAAAAAAAGTAAAAATTGTTTTGGAATGTCCAAAAAAAGCCCTTTTATCTGACATGTAACTTGATTTTTTTATGTAACTTTTTTAGTTTTGCCCCCTTATTAAACAGTTAAGTTAGTTAGTCTCAAGTATTTGATTTTTTGATTAGATATTTTAAAATACTGTGTGGACTAAACTCGGTCTTAGTTATATTAAACCTACGTTACCCTTAATTTATTTATAAACATTATGAAAAGAAGAAAAGAAAGAAAGAAAATACATTTATTACATTATATTAAATACATTTATTATGGTGAGTGCCTATTCAATAATTCATATTTTATCCAATAATGCACGGTTTACGATTTGAATACCTACTTACTCAAACTAAACGGCCATAATCACGCAGTATAGCTAACCATCTTGAATACATATTGATAGCAGCCCTTCCAGATTCGCAAAATGTTTATTTACCACAACAAAGAAAACAACAGCTATACCTACCAATCTACAGTAGCTAGGTATCTATTTACATACATGATTCACAGAATGTGTGGATTTCTTATTGTGCCTGCATGAAGGTAGGTACCTACATATAAGTAGACGTATACGTACGTATGTTTTTACGTTATGTATCGCATGCTTATGGTCAGGTATTCTCGGAGTGGTTTCCTTTTGCGGAATGCAGTCGACAACTTCTCACAGCGGATATCTTGATGTACTTTGGACCGACTCATATTATAAAGTATGATATTAATTATTTATAGGTACTTTTTAAACCTAAGACTGACATAGTATAGGTAGAGCTTGAAAAAGCTTAACAACCTACGCATAAAGTCCGATTTGCTGTAGTTGTTACAAATTTAAAAGATGTTGCGTCTAGCAAATACGGATAAATGGAATTCACTAATAAACTTCAGAATTGTTCTCAAGTTGTTTCATTCAAAGTCAACGTCAAAAGGTATATATTCAATGGAATCACAAGGATTCATTTGAAGCTCGGTTAATCTAGGTGCCAGTTCCACGCGAAATAGCCTAGAGAATTCAATGAATTACTTGCTAATCGAAGCTAAATACAAAGGTATTGTGTCTGTAAAATACTTGCGTGTTAATATTGATTCATCCTCAAATAATGCGGCATGTGGATCGCATGTGGCGAATGTAATAATATTGTAAAAAATACAGATCCTTGGCTGTGGATAACATCCAAGTGGGTGTAATGTGCGGTGGCACATGCTTCTCCAGTCACTTCGCGGAGGGTCGGTCATTGACTTCCTGGAGATTTATGTAAGCAGGTAGGTAGGTAGTTAGGTACCTACTTCACTTATAGGTATAGGCCTCCCTTAGTTAAAGACTAACTATATTTTTTGTTTAAAGTGTTACATGCTGGTTTAAATCATGTCCCTGTCCGAATTCCAATAAAGTATTTTGCAAATTGCCAAAAAGTATCGCCCCGGCTCATTTACGCAAAAATATAGAAACTAAGGGCCGCTTGCACAAATCACTAATCATGTTTAGAGCTGATTTCACCATGCTCTGTTAGTTACTAATCAAGGATTAACAGGCCGTTAAATCTAACCTTAGATGTCAAACGCGTACATTTTGACATATTGAACGGCCCTTAGAAAGCTACTAATCGTCTTGCATAAGAAAAAATAAGCAGTTAAACATGATAAGCGAACTGTCAGATAGTCATGATGTTCACGCTAATTCTGTTTAGTTCGATAAACGTGTGGCCGTAAGTGCATAAAGTAAAATGTATAAGTTCGTTGTTCGGACTTCCATGTAGGATGGTGGCGATTACGCAAACACATTGGCACGGCGCACAAGAGCAGAGCAATAAAGCTCCCGGTGACATGCCATTGGCCCTGACCTCGAACGGGCTAGATTGGATAATCCGATATCAATCTCGATTCTTTACGGCTCGTTTGTATTTATTTGTTTCGGTAAAACTATGCAATTTAGGGTGGCTCGACAAAACCGTTTCGAGTAAACCTAAGACTAGAAGGTAGGTACTTAGTAGTCTCTGTTCCCGCTACAATTGTCAACTTATTAGTTTATGAGCTCAATTAGTTCAAACATAATTTTCTTTATCTTTTACTGCTACCAACTAACCATGATTTGAAAACACGTCTTTAGAATACCATCTAGTTTTATAACTTACTAGTGGCTTCCCGCGGCTTCGCACGCGTTGAAGTGGTGAACCGTGATTGAACCACAAACATCCAAACATCGTAACTTTCGCATTGATTTGTATATTATTAGGGTAGGATTTTAAATACGTACTATTATTAGGGTAGGATTTTAAATACCTACGTAGGTATAAGGGATACCTATAGGCGTACATTACCTATATTAGGTAGGTAGGTATAGGTACTGAGTTTAGCACAAACATGACAAAGACAACCTTACTTAAAATATGTACTTATTTGTTCCTAGTTTCTACCCCAAAAGCAAACGAAACGAAACAGCTTCACGACATTGATCCACAGGCACGGTAGATAGGTACCCTCAGATCTCTTCGTACCAACTCAAGATTCCCGTTTTTGGAACATTGACGCCTCGTTGTATTCTTTTTACTCGAGCGCAACGAAGGAGGGTAACGTCTTTATGTTATTTATCCACAGAACACATTTTCTTTTAGTTTGAAGTTAATTACACAGTTACAGTTAAAAATCTCCCATACAAACCTTGAAACTTTGCAGGGGTAGTTTTAAAATATTGAAAACGTGATTTTAAATTATTTATTGTGGAGTATATTTACTTCAAGTTTGAAATCAATCACACTATGCGTTAAAAAACTCCCATACAAACTTTGACATCCCTTTGCACGCTTATTATGGGTAGTTTTAAAAAATTAAAAAAGCCTTTCCTATTTTTTTGCCTTAAAGTTCATATACTCCAAGTTTCAAGTTTGTAGGTTCAAGGTATACTATTTTTCATGCAAACGTTTTCAACCCTTTTACACCCCTTGGGGTTGAATTTCCAAAACCCCCTTCTTAGTACACCTCTACGTCATAAGACCTATGTACTTTTCAAATTTCAAGTCTCTAGGACCATCGGTCAAAAAACTCCCATACAAACTTTTACATCCCTTTGCACACTTATTAAGGGTAGTTTTAAAAAACTAATAACGCCTTTCCTATTTTTTTGCTTTGAAGTATATGTACTCCAAGTTTCAAGTTTGTAGGTTCAAGGAATACAATTTTTCATACAAACGCTTTCATCCCTTTTTACACCCTTAGGGGTTGAATTTCCAAAAACCCTTTCTTAGTACACCTCTACGTCATAAGACCTATGTACTCTTCAAATTTCAAGTCTCTAGGACCATCGGTCAAAAAACTCCCTTACAAACTTTTACATCCCTTTGCACATTTATTAAGGGTAGTTTTACAAAACTAAAAATGCCTTTCCTATTTTTTTGCTTTGAAGTATATGTACTCCAAGTTTCAAGTTTGTAGGTTCAAGGAATACAATTTTTCATACAAACGCTTTCATCCCTTTTTACACCCTTAGGGGTTGAATTTTCAAAAACCCCTTCTTAGTACACCTCTACGTCATAAGACCTATGTACTCTTCAAATTTCAAGTCTCTAGGACCATCGGTCAAAAAACTCCCTTACAAACTTTTACATCCCTTTGCACATTTATTAAGGGTAGTTTTACAAAACTAAAAATGCCTTTCCTATTTTTTTGGTTTGAAGTATATGTACTCCAAGTTTCAAGTTTGTGGGTTCAAGGAATACAATTTTTCATACAAACGCTTTCATCCCTTTTTACACCCTTAGGGGTTGAATTTCCAAAAACCCCTTCTTAGTACACCTCTACGTCATAAGACCTATGTACTCTTCAAATTTCAAGTCTCTAGGACAATCGGTCAAAAAACTCCCTTACAAACTTTTACATCCCTTTGCACATTTATTAAGGGTAGTTTTACAAAACTAAAAATGCCTTTCCTATTTTTTTGCTTTGAAGTATATGTACTCCAAGTTTCAAGTTTGTGGGTTCAAGGAATACAATTTTTCATACAAACGCTTTCATCCCTTTTTACACCCTTAGGGGTTGAATTTCCAAAAACCCCTTCTTAGTACACCTCTACGTCATAAGACCTATGTACTCTTCAAATTTCAAGTCTCTAGGACCATCGGTCAAAAAACTCCCTTACAAACTTTTACATCCCTTTGCACATTTATTAAGGGTATTTTTACAAAACTAAAAATGCCTTTCCTATTTTTTTGCTTTGAAGTATATGTACTCCAAGTTTCAAGTTTGTAGGTTCAAGGAATACAATTTTTCATACAAACGGTTTCATCCCTTTTTACACCCTTAGGGTTTGAATTTTCAAAAACCCCTTCTTATTACACCTCTACGTCATAAGACCTATGTACTCTTCAAATTTCAAGTCTCTAGGACAATCGGTCAAAAAACTCCCTTACAAACTTTTACATCCCTTTGCACATTTATTAAGGGTAGTTTTACAAAACTAAAAATGCCTTTCCTATTTTTTTGCTTTGAAGTTAATGTACTCCAAGTTTCAAGTTTGTGGGTTCAAGGAATACAATTTTTCATACAAACGCTTGCATCCCTTTTTACACCCTTAGGGGTTGAATTTCCAAAAACCCCTTCTTAGTACACCTCTACGTCATAAGACCTATGTACTCTTCAAATTTCAAGTCTCTAGGACCATCGGTCAAAAAACTCCCATACAAACTTTTACATCCTTTTGCACACTTATTAAGGGTAGTTTTAAAAAACTAAAAATGCCTTTCCTATTTTTTTGCTTTGAGGTATATGTTCTCCAAGTTTCAAGTTTGTAGGTTCAAGGAATACTATTTTTCATACAAACGTTTTCATCCCTTTTTACACCCTTAGGGGTTGAATTTCCAAAAATCCCTTCTTAGTGCACCTCTACGCCATAAGAGCTATGTACTCTTCAAATTTCAAGTCTCTAGGACCAGCGGTTTAGGCTGTGCGTTGTCTATATGTCAGTCAGTCAGTCAGTCAGTCAGTCAGTCAGTCAGGACTTAGAGTCTTATAGTATTAGAGACTAGCCGCCTGTCCCAGCTTCGCATGGGTGGTCATACATTATTTTAACATTTTAGGATAAACTTAGACCGTGGGTTCGAGCCTCGCGTCTACTTATTTCATATCCACGCCCTTCTCCTTGAGTAAGTGAAATCGCACCCCGTGCGTGACCCGTGGACCCGTTAACATTTTTAATTTCGCCATATCTTTTGAATGGAATGTCCGATTTGAAAAATTCAAGAAGTAATCTATAGGTATTGAAACCGTCTTGAAAATGAAATGATTTATTTGGATAAGGATGAATACCAAGGTATATAAAGGTTTATAAAGACCCTTTTCAAGCGGTGATATTTCAATTATTTTTTTATAATAAAAGAACACTTATTGTGATATAACTATAATAGTTAGACATATGCTTTCGCGACATTTTTTGTAGATAATGACGTGTTCTACAAAATCGTAGTACATTATTTTGTTCTGTCATCAATAGTTTTCGCAGCGCACGCGATGTAAGGTTTTTGTTTTCCACCTTGGGTTACATTATTGGAGTTTTAGTAAGGATTCCTGATTTTTTGAAAATATAATATAGCCTATGTTACTCAGGGATAATGTAGCATTCTAATGGTGAAAGAATTTTTGAAATCGGACCAGTTTTTGAGCCTATTCGTACAAAAATACAAATCTTTCCTCTTTATAATATTAGTGGAGAGGTGTAGAGGTAGATAGTGTAGATGTGCATTAATTATTTTTTTTACTTAATAATAAAATTATTGGTTGTATTCTGTTTTGTGTGCTTATAAATAAATAAATAAACATTAAACTTCACTTTATATTTGAGAATGGCTCGTTAACTATAAAAAGAGCCAGGAGATAAGTTTACTAACAATGAGTACTACTTATTCATGAAGGTGCTTAAATGGTAGCATTTAAGCACCTTCATGAATAAGTATGTAGTTGCTTCTAAAACCGGAACAATTTACAAGATGCTGCAAAATTACTTTGTTGTGGTTTGTTTGAAGGGCAGGGGTGCGCCAGTACGTAAGACGAACATGCGAAGTGCGATTCCAAGAAGGCCGCACATTGAAGTAGTCTTAACGTAACCATATTTTCTTCTATAAAATATAGTCACCTTAATATTTTTAAACTTTCGCAATACTGCCACTTAGAATCACATTGAATCTAGTCATCTTCTATATCTATATATATTTATAAACAAAGTTAAGTGAAATGAAATTAAAAAATGAAAATGAAAAATATTTTATTTCTGTAGCCAATCTTAAGTATAAATTTACAGTGTTGAGGCCCTCTTGTAAGTAACTTGTGAAAATACTTGTGTTAGAGAACCTTGCTCTACCACTCACTCTCATCACGAATTCACCATTCACATCACATCGGGGATGCTAGAACATTGCTGCCACCAACCCAAAGTCCTGCTCCGCTACGTTAAGGAGCTGGGCTGGCTGGGGTGAGGTTAGCAGGGGGATAATAGCACAATACACCCCACTGCGGGACGTCAGTGCAGATCTCATTCCCCCAACATGAATTAGAATTAGAAGTCTTAGAGGTCTGAAATTATGCATATACACTTTTTCAGGGCGCTCAATAGGAAAATTTGTGAAGGAAATCGACTTCTGGAAATTCGCTTTAGATATCATGTTTCATAGTAACATTTACTGCTTATGACCTACACAATCCATTTCCAAATAGAAATAATGTAAGTTTTATTTAGTAATACGACCCGGTTCGATTCCCGAACTGCGTACCAGGTTTTTTTAAATCTGTGTGCAGTTTTTCTTGTTACTAAAATCGATGACATGGTTCCTAAGAACAGATCTTTGTATGTCTTATAGTTACAGACTTGCCCATACTGACCTAAATGGCCACTCTGTATAGAAAAATCAATCACGAAGCTGTAGGTCGGTACATTATTCGCATGTATAGAGCGTTAGTGAAAGTGTGTTTGCCTTAAAAATAGTTTAGCCAGCGAAACTGGTTGCATTAGGAACATTTCCTAGACCCAGAAGGTATATTTTTTTATTTAAGGCCTATATCAGATTATAGAGGTTTTTTAAATAGTTTTTCATATTATTTTGTTGTGGCATTGAATCTGTATGCCCAATCAATGGCAAAGGCCTCCTCCAACCACTTCTACTCCTCTCTATTCTGAGAATATCTTGTCCAGGTCTTCCCCATTGATTGGACAAACTCGTCATCCCATCTCCCTCTCCACCATCTCCATCAGAAGGTATATTGAAGCTACTAAAGTTAAAGCAAAGCTGTGAGATACAAATTTATTATACACGGACAAGGACTGGCTAGAGCAGGTGATACGAGTAACGGCGGACAAAAATTCCTAAAACAGAACTAGATTCACGACTTTAATCCCCAGGCACGGTAGATATGCCCTCAGATCTCTTAGTACCAAGTACTAACTTAATACTCTTTGGGAGTAGTAGTGGAAGGATACGTCCTAATATTAAATTTGGCATACATACCCACATTTTGCAGAAGTTTGTATTCCATACGTGAGAGGTTGCAAGCCCATCGCCGCTCTTAGAATACTAACTGGTTTCATCACGATATTTTCATGGTTAAAAGTAGAAATATCATCTCAATTAACGAGTACCTCTAATACTATACATATTATTATACAAATACAGGTTGCTGCATGTATGTATGCATGTGTACTACGTTTGTGTACAGATAAACAAACCCACAGCTCACGCTTTATGCAACAGCCTACTAAATATAGAGTCAAGTGTACTAATTTAACCTTAGTCACAGAGATAAATAAAGCTTGGTTATTTTTGTCCATTGCATGCTTCAACTGCTTCTGCAGACAGTGAGATACTAATTAACTAGTAGGTAGTTCGCCCCGAACCGAGATCTCGTGATGCGATCCGACGAACGCATCAATGAGTAGGTAGTTGTCAGAGGCAAGTCCAAACATTATACCTGCCTACAAACTTGCTATGGTAAACAAGTTTCAACTCTATTGGCCTATTTATTGAAGAGTTCCGTTGAACAGACCTTGGGTCCATCATCAGACCTGGTCGTCGTCACCATTTTATGAGAACTGAGTACCTCCTTAATTTATTTCAAGAAAAAAAAATAAGAAAAAGCAAAGAAACTGGCCGACCAGTAGAAAAACCTTGATGACAACGAAACTCTTAGAGATGGG
The DNA here is from genome assembly GCA_932294275.1 of Chloroclysta siterata. NCBI lineage: Eukaryota > Metazoa > Arthropoda > Insecta > Lepidoptera > Geometridae > Chloroclysta > Chloroclysta siterata. Next base: position 12,133,416 of record OW028600.1, on the reverse strand, counting down.
AGCTCTTGGATCGCTGGTTATCTTTATTTAACTTTTTTTGTTTTATCTCAAAAACCGCGCGTCCCAAAAAAAAAGTAAAAATTGTTTTGGAATGTCCAAACAAAACCCTTTCATATAAGAATAAGAATAAGAATAAATATATATGACATGTAACTCGATTTTTTTAAGCAACTTTTTTTATTTTTGTCCCCTTTAAAAACCCCATATCTCAAAAACCCTTCATCCGATTTTACTCATATACTTACCAGTAAATTTATACCAGTAAATTTCTCAAGTATAAGCTATCGGCATATCAAATTTCATGCAGATCGGATTAACGATTCTAAAGTTATCGCCAGACAAACATACATAATCATACTTAAAAATAAATACTGGGATAGGTAGGTCCTTATTAGACTAGTTCTTCGGAACACACAAAGTTCCATAGTAAGTTTCGGCAGAATCTCGGTAGGTTACGATTAATATACTCGCATTGCAATACAATAAATATATATAACAATAATATGTAAGGAATACTACATTATTACACAAGCCGCACACGGGGCGCCTGAAAACAGAACAATGTCGTGAAATAGCGTCACGTTCTTGCGTATCGCAGAACTCTGCTTTCCACTATCCGGTAGTCTGACTATCAGAACTGACGACGTGGTTGTCTGTGAAGTGTGAACTTTAGTCCCGGCTTTAGATTATGGATGTTTCATCGAGACCGGTCAGTGGGAAGTCGGCAACTATAAACGGTAGTGAAGATTTTTAATATAGTCCCAAAAGTTATTATCCGAGTGGGATATGAAAAAAAAACGTTAGTGATTTTATATTTAGTGAGTTAAAAACTACAGTAGCCAACCACAGATGAAAGAAGAGTACCTAATGGAGATGCGAATGGATGACGAGAAGAGGAATGAGTTTATTCATAGAGGAAGTTTGAAAAGGGCGCCAGTGACTGAAAAATGAGAAACAATAAGTACCTAAGCGTGGGTAGTATAGCATCCTCTTATCTGTGGCGTGGGCATGCCATAGGTACGTCATGCAAAGGGAACAATGATAATTATGTAACGAACAGAGTAGGTAGGTAAATATTTTGTTTATTGAATATACAGTCGAAACCGATTATAACGACATCGTTTACAACGACCGATCGGTTATTACAGCCAGATTGTAAGGTCCCGCCCGAATCTCTAGTAAACTATTCAGCAAACATACCGCCTATAACAACACCGGATACAGCGACATATCGCTTACAACGACGAAACTTTATCTATATTCATCGACTATAACGACCAACCGCTTCTTGTCAATGCAAAACAAAACAATACGGACGATTTTAAATCTTATTGATAAGCATTGAAAGAATATTTTGGCGTATTATTTATTTACGTACGCTATAACAGTTTTGCAAAAATTTGTTGCCTTTAATGACCAGTTTAACACTGTCGATACTCATACCTTGAGGAGTATGAAACGAAAATGCAAAAAATAATTGAGGCTGGGCTAAAAAAAAAACAGACTAAAATGACTGATTACTTTAAAAACTAGTGTAGTCTTATAACCCGTACTGTAAGCAGAAAAGTACATTTTGTATTCTAATTATTTCTTAATAAATATTTTCATTTCTTTTCTAACATTTCATTTGACAACAAGTTCACATACATAACCTATACCTATACTAGATGGATACCTATGATAATACTAGTAGTTCGCCCCGAACTGAGATCTCGTGATGCGACCCAACGAACAAATCAAAACTTTGAGTAGGTGGTAGTCAGAGGCAAGTCCAAACATTATGTTTCGACTTGCCTCTGACTACCGCCTACTAACTTGGTACGGTAACAAAGTTTCAACTCTATTGGCCTATTTATTGAAGAGTTCCGTTGAACAGACCTTGGCTCCATCATCAGACCTGGTCGTTGTCACCATTTTATGAGAACTGAGTACCTCCTTAATTTATTTCAAAAAAAAAAAATAAGAAAAAGCAAAGGAACTGGCCGACCAGTAGAAAAACCTTGATGCCAACGAAACTCTTAGAGATGGGAGCTCTTGGATCGCTGGTTATCTTAATTTAACTTTTTAATTTTTATCTCGAAAACCGAGCGTCCCAAAAAAAAAGTAAAAATTGTTTTGGAATGTCCAAACAAAGCCCTTTCATATGAAATGTAACTTGATTTTTTTATGTAACTTTTTTTATTTTTGCCCTCTTAAAAAACCCCATATCTCAAAAACCTTTCATCCGATTTTACTCATATACTTACCAGTAAATTTCTCAAGTACAAGCTATCGACGTATCAAATTTCATGCAGATCGGATCAACGGTTCTTAAGTTATCGCCAGACAAACATACATACATACATACATACATACATACATACATACATATATACATACATAAAATGCCAAATCGCCCAAGTTGAAACTAAGATCTTCGTTCGCTTCGCTCACTCGATCAATTATTGTATCACATACCTAAAGCTAAAGAACAGTGAATGTATGATGTAGGGGAAATGTAGGCAATTGGAGTCAGTTGGCAATGGTGATCACCCCAATAAACTCAGTTTGCCAATATTACTTTTTTTTTGTCAGGATTGTTTTTTTCTCGTATTCGTCGATGTAGGCAATCAGAATCAGGTGACACCCATTGCCAACATTGATCCTCATTGCCAACATTACCTAACTTCGATGAAACAATCTTCATTTTTGTTTGTAGATGCTGAAGGTTCGCCCTAGTTCTAGGCTTTGAGCTCATTCAGATTACACTGGGTGGGACTCGGCCCGCAATTACGTATGTGATTTTTGCTGACCACCATTGTCAGCATGCTGATCACTATTGCCAACCGAAGTGGAAATGGTGATCAAACCTGTTTTTTTTTTAAATGATTATAGTTCCTAAAATAATAAGCCAAAGTGATTGAAGGTTATCTCAATTAATAGTCGAATAACTAAAGTTTATAATAGGGCTAAAGCAATAAATAGTTAACGAATAGTTATGGTTTTATATCATTGCCGCTTAAGTGACCCCCATTATCTACATCTCCCTTAAGTGAGAACTTAACTTACTGAATGACAATATAATTGAAATGCGCTTAAAACTTTTTCTATAGGCAAAAAAAGTACAATTTCGTTGCATCTTTAATTAATTTCTGGTTAGTAATATTATTTATTCTGTGTCACTGGGTAGGAGGTCTTGATTTATTAATATGACATACAATACTTAAATTAACTAGTAGTTCGCCTCGAACTGAGATCTCGTGATGCGACCCGACGAACGCACTAAAACTTTGAGTAGGTGGTAGTCAGAGGCAAGTCCAAACTTTATGTTTGGACTTTTTTCTGACTACCGCCTACTAACTTGGTACGGTAACCAAGTTTCAACTCTATTGCCCTATTTATTGAAGAGTTCCGTTGAACAGACCTTGGCTCCATCATCAGACCTGGTCGTTGTCACCATTTTATGAGAACTGAGTACCTCCTTAATTTATTTCAAGAAAAAAAAATAAGAAAAAGCAAAGTAACTGGCCGACCAGTAGAAAAACCTTGATGCCAACGAAACTCTTAGAGATGGGAGCTCTTGGGTCGCTGGTTATCTTAATTTAACTTTTTTGTTATATCTTAAAAATCGAGCATCCCAGAAAAAAAGTAAAAATTGTTTTGGAATATCCAAACAAAGCCGGTTCGTATGACATGTAACTTGATTTTTTTAAGTCACTTTTTTTATTTTTGCCCCCTTAAAAAACCCCATATCTTAAAAACCCTTCATCCGATTTTACTCATATACTTACCAGTAAATTTCTCAAGTACAAGCTATCGACATATCAAATTTCATGCAGATCGGATCAACGGTTCTAAAGTTATCGCCAGACAAACATACATCTCTAATACTATAAGAATCAAACTCCTGACTGACTGACTGACTGACTGACTGACATATAGACAACGCACAGCCTAAACCGCTGGTCCTAGAGACTTGAAATTTTGGGAGTACATAGGTCTTATGGCGTAGAGGCGTACTAAGAAGGGATTTTTGGAAATTCAACCCCTAAGGGTGTGAAAAGGGATGAAAACGTTTGTATGAAAAATAGTATTCCTTGAACCTACAAACTTGAAACTTGGAGTACATGTACTTCAAGGCTAAAAAATAGGAAAGCCATTTTTAGTTTTTTTAAAACTACCCTTAATAAGTGTGCAAAGGGATGTAAAAGTTTGTATGGGACTTTTTTGACCGCTGGTCCTAGAGACTTAAAATTTGGGGATTACATATGTCTTAAGGCGTAGAGGTGTACTAAGAAGGGATTTTTAGATATTCAACCCCTAAGGGTGTAAAAAGGGATGAAAACGTTTGTATGAAAAATTGTACTCCTTGAACCTACAAACATGAAACATGGAGTACATGTAGGTACTTCAAGGCTAAAAAATAGGAAAAGCATTTTTAGATTTTTAAAACTACCCTTAATAAGTGTACAAAGGGTTGTAAAAGTTTGTATGGGAGTTTTTTGACCGCTGTTCCTAGAGACTTGAAATTTGAACAGTACATAGGTCTTATGGCGTAGAGGTGTACTAAGAAGGGATTTTTGGACATTCAACCCCTAAGGGTGTAAACAGGGTTGAAAACGTTGGTATGAAAAATTGTTTTCCTTGAACCTACAAACTTGAAACTTGAAGTAGATGTATTCTAAGGCTAAAAAATAGGAACGGCATTTTTAGTTTTTTTAAACTACCCTTAATAAGTGTGCAAAGGGATGTAAAAGTTTGTATGGGAGTTTTTTGACGGCTGGTCCTAGAGACTTGAAATTTGAACAGTACATAGGTCTTATGGCGTAGAGGTATACTAAGAAGGGAATTTTGGAAATTCAACCCTTAAGGGTGTAAAAAGGGATGAAAACGTTTGTATGAAAAATTGTACTCCTTGAACCTACAAACATGAAACATGGAGTACATGTAGGTACTTCAAGGCTAGAAAATAGTAAAGGCTTTTGAGTTATTTAAAACTACCCTTAATAAGTGTGCAAAGGGATGTCAAAGTTTGTATGGGAGTTTGGTAACGCGTGGTGCGATTGACTTAAAACTTAGAGTAAATATACTAAAAAATAAATATTTAAGAATGACACTTTTAATTTTTGATAGTTACCCCTGCAAAGGGTGCAAATGTCTGTAAAAGTTAGTATGGGAGATTTTTTACGCATAGTCCGATTGATTTCAAACTTGAAGTAAATATACTCCATAATAAATAATTTAAAATAACGTTTTCAATATTTAAAAACTACCCCTGCAAAGGGTGCAAAAGACTGCAAAAGTATCAAGGTTTATAATTAACTTCAAACTAAAAGAAAATGTTTTCTGTGGTTAAATAAATAAAGGACAGTTTGATATTAGAAAACAAACCCTAAAACTTTACCCTCCTACGTTGCGCTCGAAGGCTCGAGTAAAAAGGATACAACGAGGCGTCAATGTTTGTAAGGGACATTCTAAAAACGGGAATCTTGAGTTGGTACGAGGAGATCTGAGGGTATCTACCGTGCCTGGGGATCAAAGTCGTGAAGCTGTTTCGTTTCGTTTGTTTTTGAGGTAGACACTAGGAACAAATAAGTACATATTTTCCGTGTAAGGTTGTCTTTGTTGTATTTGCCATGTTTGTGCTAAGCTCAGTACCTATACCTACCTACCTAATTTATTTATTTATTTATAATGACCGCCTATAGGTATCTCTTATACCTACGTAGGTATTTAAAATCCTACCCTAATACTTTACAAATCAATGCGAAAGTTACGATGTTTGGATGTTTGTGGCTCAATCACGGCTCACCACTTCAACGCGTGCGAAGCCGCGGGAAGCCACTAGTACATACATAAAATGCCAAATCGCCCAAGTTGAAACTAAGATCTTCGTTTGCTTCGCTCACTCGATCAAATATACAAATATGAACACTTGCACACACAATGTAATGAAAAAAAAAACAAAGTGATATAGCGCACAACACTGTACTCCCCCAGACACGATAGACATTTCTTTTTATCTCTTGCTAATGATATTATTATAAAAAATTGCATAAATATTATAAATGCCTTCACGAACCTTAATTGGCTAGCAGTTTTATCTAATCTGATGACGCCCATAATGTATCGCTAATGCTTTTTTGTCTATGCTTAAAGTTTGATGAAAGTATCTATGCTTAAAGAATGATTCCTACGAACGAATCCAGTTTTAAAGCTCAAAACTGCTTTTGCAAATTATACCATTCTTACAGTCATGTTAATAGTAGGTATGTCACTTTATTTAAGAATGACCGATTGTAAAAATACTTAGTCTATTGTTGTAAGGAAGAATGAGCTTCTAAACTAAGAAAAAGGCTCCACTTAGAGTAACCGTCTACTCTATAAATATACTGTAGTGTAGATGTACCTACCCACTTACTTATATCAAATATCATATCGATCGTTAGCTAGAAAGGTTGGAGCTTGCTGTAAGCTTGTTATATCATTCAGTATTGATACAAAAAAGCTACTGAAGGGTAAAATGTCGTCAAGAGTTCGACAGTCTAACCAGTTTTCCGATTTATCGTAGTTCTCTCAATACATTATTTTCAATACGTACTCGTAGATATAATGAAAAAAAAAAGAAGATTGAAAGATTTTAGGAATGCTTTATTTATACTCTACTAGTGGCTTCCCGCGGCTTCGCACGCGTTGAAGTGGTGAGCCGTAATTGAGCCACAAACATCCAAACATCGTAACTTTCGCATTGATTTGTATATTATTAGGGTAGGATTTTAAATACCTACGTAGGTATAAGAGATACCTATAGGCGTACATTACCTATATTAGGTAGGTAGGTATAGGTACTGAGTTTAGCACAAACATGACAAATACAACAAAAATAACCTTACATTGAAAATATGTACTCATTTGTTCCTAGTTTCTACCTCAAAAACAAACGAAACTAAACAGCTTCACGACTTTGATCCCCAGGCACGGTAGATACCCTCAGATCTCTTCGTACCAACTCAAGATTCCTGTTTTTAGAATGTCCCTTACAAACATTGACGCCTCGTTGTATCCTTTTTACTCGAGCGCAACGGAGGAGTAACGTTTTAGGGGTTGTTTTCGAAAATCAAACTGTATTTTTGTTATTTATTCACAGAACACATTTTCTTTTAGTTTGAAGTTAATTACACTACGCGTTAAAAATCTCCCATACAAACCTTGAAACTTTGGCAGTCTTTTGTACACTTTGCAGGGGAAGTTTTAAAATATTGAAAACGTGATTTTAAATTATTTACTGTGGAGTTTATTTACTTTAAGTTTGAAATCAATCGCACTATGCGTTAAAAATCTCCCAAACTAACTTTTACAGTCATTTGCACCCTTTGCAGGGGTAATTATCAAAAATTTAAGGTGTCATTCTTAATTATTTTTTTCTTAGTATATTTACCCCAAGTTTTAAGTCAATCGCACCACGCGTTAAAAAACTCCCATACAAACTTTTACATCCCTTTGCACACTTATTAAGGGTAGTTTTAAAAAACTAAAAACGCCTTTCCAATTTTTTTGCCTTGAAGTACATGTACTCCAAGTTTCAAGTTTGTTAGATCAAGGAATACTATTTACCATACAAACGTTTTCATCCCTTTTTACACCCTTAGGGGTTGAATTTCCGAAAATCCCTTCTTAGTACACCTCTACGCCATGAGACCTATGTACTCCTCAAATTTCAAGTCTCTAGGACCAGCGGTCAAAAAACTCCCATACAAACTTATTAACTTATTAACTCCCTTTGCACACTTATTAAGGGTAGTTTTAAAAAACTAAAAATGCCTTGCCTATTTTTTTGCCTTGAAGTATATATACTCCAAGTTTCAAGTTTGTAGTTTTAAGGAATACGTTTTTACATATAAACGTTTTCATCCCTTTTTACACCCTTAGGGGTTGAATTTCCAAAAATCCTTTCTTAATACACCTCTACGCCATAAGATCTATGTACTCCTCAAATTTCAAGTCTCTAGGACCAGCGGTCAAAAAACTCCCATACAATTTTTTACATCCCTTTGCACACTTATTAAGGGTAGTTTTAAAAAACTAAAAATGCCTTTCCTATTTTTTTGCATTGAAGTATATATGCTCTAAGTTTCAAGTTTGTAGGTTCAAGGAATACGATTTTACATACAAACGTTTTCATCCCTTTTTACACCCTTAGGGGTTGAATTTCCAAAAATCCTTTCTTAGTACTCCTCTACGCCATAAGACCTATGTACTCCTCAAATTTCAAGTCTCTAGGACCAGCGGTTTAGGCTGTGCGTTGTCTATATGTCAGTCAGTCAGTCAGTCAGGACTTTGATTCTTATAGTATTAGAGATTGCACACAGTTAGAGTACAATGGAAACAGGTTTATAGCTTGCCATTTCTACCAGCCAACTTAAGTGGTAGTATAGAAAAAGATTGCTTTGTTAGGAAGGTACTTAGCTCCATTGCCGCAGAACGTTCAAAGCATTGCCCGATAAGCCAGCATACAGAGCTAGAGCCGCGTCCATGATCCACAATGTGGACAACGTCTTTGTGGCGAGAATGACGCAGAATAAATCGACGCTTCCTTGAAGTACATAAACACCGGCCACGTTGCAACACTTAATGCGAAAGCGGGGAAACAATGAGGAAATGCACTAACTGACGTCTTTGTAAAATACTTTTACGAAATGACCATGTGGTTAAATGACACAAAGACAAGACACAAGAGCTAAGGTAGAGTCATTAAAATCAGGCTGATTAAAGCTAGTTAAAATTCTATATGGCTAAAGATATTACCCAATAAGGACTCTTATTAAGGAAATCTACAATAATGATGCCATTAACTCATACAGTCTATGCCGTAGTTAGGTTAGTTTTTATTTATTATATTCCTACTAAATAAGTGTTGCGTGCCAAGTACTTAGAAATATCGTGGCATTGACCAAAGGTTTGTTTTAGTGGGCATTGCTCATATCTAAGTACTCTTACCGATTCACGAGCAGTGTATAATAGCTTCACTTGTAGTAAGTACCTACTTTACCAGTGGTAGATTGTTGACCTTATAAAAATAAAATTGGTCAGATGTGCGTGATGTAAGTCGGCCCTTGGTCGTAATATTTGGTGTTTATTATTTCTACAATTGGTGGGAAGTCGTTCATGCTATAGTTGGACTTATAAAGGAGCGTACCGAATCGATAATTTTAGATAAATAAATAAATATTGGTGGACATTCCACACAGCGCTATCTCGCCCCAAACTAAGCCACGGCCTATGGCGCAGAAGGCAGAGCTACTACCAACTGAGCTGTGAAGGCTGTCAATATCTATTCTAGATTTTGGTAAGCAGTATCTGTGGGAGAGAACCTCTATTCATACGTAGATTTATCAAACATACACGAAATGGTTGAGTATGGTCACCGATAAAAGAATAGGTATGGTATGGTTACACACTTATGATACTTACTTTGGGATAGTCAAATTGTAACTATCCAAATGTAAGTAAAACAAAAACATATTTCCTTGCTGACTGCTGAATCAGACAAAATTGATAGGAAAGAAAAAGGATGATAGGAAATATTCCATTACAATAAATAAACATAAATAATTGTGGTATCCTACCCTGTTGACTGTCCTCGATATGAATTCGAGTCACCAGATCTTGAGTGTCATCAGGGAAAGTAAAATAATTCTAAGAAGATATCGTTTTCGGTGCAAAATATAAGGAAACTGTTCTTTTTAATTCTGCGTAACCGTTGTGAAAATGAGTCATTCTACAAAAACCATACTGTGTGACTCAAAATAATTCTTGAATTCCTTGATTTGTGATTCGGGATAAGCATCTCGGACAACGAATGCGGTAACGCAAAAAATAAGGCTTTAGTTTTATTAATTTTATTAATGAGAAATTCCTTAGTTCAACCTAAATTGATAAAGATAACCTGCCTACCTTAATAAGAAGGCACAACTTATGATTATACCTATTACAGATTTAAAAGCTACCGCGTTACATTAATGTAATTATGCAAATTATAACGATCATTTCCTGAATAACAACAGTAAGATATGGTCGTCGTTATTTAAGATGTTTACGGCTTGGCCTTTACAGATAAGTATACCCAAGTAATATTATTTAAAGATGAACCGAGCGAAATAAGAGAAGGAAGAGAAAACCCTTCGACTTTACACAAATATGTATAGTATAGTTTGATTCACGGGTTTTATAGTCATACCTACATCTCGGGAAGTGCCGGTAAGAATCGACAGCTTGTTATTTCTTCTAGGTGCAGCCACAAGCAACACCTACTCTTGAGGCACGTCTCGGTTTCACAAGAGAGTGAACTGAATACGTGACTGAATGACACTATATTATTATTAAACATGGGATGTTGTTACAATGGACTGCCCGGCTCATCCGTCGCAGTCGTCATTGAGCATTGTGGCAACTTATTGAATTGTGAAAAAAGCACAACAGATTTTGGTAATTTGTAAATACTGCTCGTGGATTTTTAATTTCTCCGATCTAGCGATCTATAAGAGATTGATCCGAGTTTTTTTTGGAAGTTGATAAGGAACGTTATTTAAGTGATAATATGGAGACATCGAATTAGTACCTACATATGTAATTAGTATTATAGAAATATTAGTCAAGCCCACCTGTGTCGTCTGAGTAGACCCCGTCGAGCCGGAGAGCCGCTGGGCCCAGCACCATCGTTATCGATTTTCTCCGGGGACCGGAAAAGCTTCCTAAACGCAGCCGCAACCTTCTCTCTAGATCTCGACGTCATTTTGCACTATTTCTCGACACTCAACTTTTCCTCGTAACTTTCACTCGATTTTATTTATTTACATTGACTAAACTGACGTGTATCCGCGCACGATGACAGAAAATGTCAAAAATTTAAACTTTAAAACACTTGTGGGGCGCACTGGCAGTTGGAGTGGATCTAAAGCGGTTGCATCACTGGAGTCGTCTCGCACGGCGGAGGGCCGTAATGCAGCCGACGACGACGCGTCTGGTGCAGTACACGTGCGACTACGGAATGAGAGCGATGAAATCGAAACTTGGCACTTGATTGTATGGTATGGCTAGAGGAGGTCGGTTATCGCACCTCAGCGGCGGCGGACGCGTAGTAGGCGCGACAGCGGTGTCTCGGTATAGCATCAGCACGGCACGCATGCACGCACGACCGTCCGCCAGCCGCCCTTCGTGTGAACGAACTTTCCCAGATCCTTTTGTAGTTGAGGTTAATTTGTTGATCCTGTTGCTCTACCTTGACTTTATCTCCCCCAGAAAAGCGGGATCACTGCTCTCTTGCTCTACGTCACGATCTAAAACAAGGAGAAATTAATCAATATGTGCTTGACATCAGCATCACGCTTCTTCTGCCCATAGTCTAAAGTGCACTTCCAACCAACCGAAGTCCCGAAAGAACTAATAGAAAATATTAAAGCTACAATTGCACAAAATAAATATTTAAATTGAAGTGGATACTACCGTAGGTAAGTAACAGGCTATTGGGCATTGGATCTAAAAGAAGGTAAGGTTATCAGGTCTTTATTTTCTTTTTTACTTAAAGCCGTGTAGGCCGTGACGACAAAATGTTTACCATCATCCCTGTGTGTATAAACCACTTGTCGTAGGCCCCTTCCCTCTACAATAAATTTCCATAAACACATTTGATTAGGCGCTTTCCCGAGTGTGCAACCCCTTTTGAAAACTCCCTTTGTTATTTGTCACCGCGCACTGGACTGTTCATAATATTCACCTCTGTCACTTTTTAAAAGATTCTCGATAAAATGAGCTAATATAATCTACAATAAACTCTTACAATATGTTCTTTAGGATTTTCCCAGTAGCTCCCTATGGGAAAATCCCAAAAGTTGCGAGTCACGTTTAGTTCACTGACACATTCGTAAATCTCCACAAGAACCTTGAACTTCAAAAAAGTACCTACAACAAGATTAATTAAGGACCTTTACCTAGCTAGCAACTATAATAGCCATCCAGAGGCAAAATGGCATACCGTACTGTTATTTATCCTCCATTTTTATCTTATTGTAAGTGAACTATGTACCTATTGTTTTTATGAGAATAAATGTCGTTAAACCTATATATAACACACTGAAATTACAAACGAGTAGGTAAGTACCTCTTTATAAGTATCCGTATTCTTTACCAATCCATAAAGCAACACATTCTCTGTCGAATGCGTGACACATCTTCACTTTCTTTTTCGTGTTAGGTACGAGTACCTAAGTGATTACGTCTTCTTCCTACGCATTAACATAACCCTGTGGCAAACTTAGGCGGAAATGTGTAACAATACATTCAACATTCCAATAGTTTACAACAAAGATAATTCTGATTCTGATTCTGAATATTTAGAATGACGTCTTTCTAAGAATTGACTAGTTTAATATAATACAAGAAATTATAATAATATACGTCATCCATATACAACGTCATCCATATACAACGTCATCCATATACAACGTGTAACATAATACCTCTATAAACCCGGAAGCAGGGTATCCTACAGGTCATGGCGAACATCTATTTATATAAGACTTTGAAATTTCGAAGTTTTTCATTAAAGATATGCTTCTTAAACTTTCCGCCAAAATGAAACTAAACCAACATGACGCACCCTTATTTACAGCGGTTTTTTGACCTTTAATTGTGAACTTCTACAGTTCACAATTAACTTAACAGTTCACAATTAAGGTCAAAAAACCACAAACAATAAAATAGGTAACAGAATTGCCACCAATTAGTAAACGCAAATAGTTTATGTACCAAGGTCACGTATACATAATCAGGGTTATTGCAAATTTCTGAGACAATATTAATTTAACTTTTGTATAGGAATTTCGAAAACGAAGTATTCAAACTTTCCACACGTCAAAGTATTCCATTGCTTGGCCCTGATCACTAGGTCTTTGGTCTTATATGGGATAATGTTACACGTTGTATACAGAATGACTAGTCCACTCGCACGCAGCTTCGTCCGCGTGTTAAAGTTTTGCCATACCTAACCTACCAAACATTATAACAAAATATATTACACTAAATTCAAGAAACGATTAAAAAAAGGCTATCCTATTTGAAATGTATTGAACTCAACTTACACACGAAGTCGCGAGAGGTTAACTAATTTAAAATAATCAAAATAATTTGGATTTAATTATATGCTGAGAAGGTACGACTGTTACAGGCTTACAGGTCGAGTTATCCGTTCAACATCAGATGGGCCATCCGCCTGTTCCATCACTTGATAACCTTGATAACATCACTACTCCAAAAAATACATCGATAAACTTCATTTTCATGAAAGTAATTCTTAGAACGGACCCTTGTGGTCGGGGTAAGCTATTATTGAGCCCTATTTTCAAAGAACATAACATTTTATGATAGAACGTGCGTGATCATATCAACGTTTGGGGAAACTTTTATTGCCCATTGAGGAGCCCCATTTGTTCTCTTTTCTAGCGATTTTCTTGCGTAGACCAAAATTTCATTATGGTCACAGCTCAGTTCTCTAAGCAAAATATTAAACTCAAAGAGGTGATCTCAGTCTTTTGATATTTTGCTTGTGAAAAGTGTTCACATACGAAGTTGTAGGTATATCTACATAGCGAAATATTCGCATAAAAAAATTACCTGTAAAAGCTTCTAGTTCAGAATCCACCAAAAACTCGTAGGGTCATCAAAACTAGGTTCATTTACAATCTAGCTACATCCTTACTACCTATCTACTAACATGACCTTTATGCTCACATTAAGCTATAAAACTTTGTGAATGGATCCTGCAATTTACCAGAAAATTAATTAGAGGAGAATGCTTGCCGATAACGCAAAAGCTTTAGCGAGTCTGTAGAGAGGGGCAACAGCCACCCTATCAGCGTGGGGGGAAACACCACCCTCTATTATGACGTCATAGCCGGCGGGTCGCAGATTACACAGCTCAGATGAATTTAGATGAAATGTATTTTCAGAGATAACTAATGGTAACCTATGGTGTGAAAGTTAAAACTAGCAATTTTGGTGTGAGTAAATGATGCGAGTTCATTATACCGCAGTGAATATGATGCTCAGAAAACTGTTTACACTTAAGACGTACCTACCCACAAAATTTTGCTGCACATCATCATCATCCGCAGCTTGACATAGCCACAGATAAGAGAATAACATAGCCCACTCCTGATGGGCATAGGCCATTTTATACTATCTTGGGCTACCGTAATAAGGATCATACAAAGGAACGGTAGGAACCAAGCCGTAAAATGTTTGCCTGTTATTTTAGAGTCGGTCGTGTGGAACGGGCACCTAGATTTTTCACATCAGGTGGCCCATATGCTTCTACCATCAGCTAGTAGTATAAAAACTCACTAAACTTCAATTTTTAATCTACATCTACATCTACACTAATCTACACTAATATTATAAAGAGGAAACATTTGTATTTTTGTATGTAACGAATAGGCTCAAAAACTACTGGTCCGATTTCAAAAATTCTTTCACCATTAGAATGCTACATTATCCCTGAGTAACATAGGCTATATTATATTTTCATAAAAATCAGGGATCCTTACTAAAACTTCAATAATGTAACCCAAGGTGGAAAACAAAAACCTTACATCGCGTGCGCTGCGAAAACTATTGAACATAGAACAAAATAATGTACTACGATTTTGTAGAACACGTCATCATCTACAAAAAATGTCACGACAGCATATGTCTAACTATTATAGTTATGTCACAATAAGTGTTCTTCTATTACTTCTTCTTCTATATTTGTACCTTGGTATTAATCCTTATCCAAATAAATCATTTCATAATTAAGACGGTTTCAATACCTATAGATTACTTCTTAAATTTTTCAAATCGGACATTCCATTCAAAAGATATGACGAAATTAAAAATGTTAACGGGTCCACGGGTCACGCGCGGGGTACGATTTCACAAGGAGAAGCGCGTGCAAATCTCTAATACTATAAGAATCAAAGTCCTGACTGACTGACTGACTGACATATAGACAACGCACAGCCTAAACCACTGGTCCTAGAAACTTGAAATTTGAGGAGTACGTAGGTCTTATGGCGTAGAGGTGTACTAAGAAGGGATTTTTGGAAATTCAACCCCTAAGGGTGTAAAAAGGGATGAAAACGATTGTATGAAAAATTGTATTCCTTGAACCTACAAACTTGAAACTTGGAGTAGATATACTTCAAAGCAAAAAAATAGGAAAGGCATTTTTAGTTTTCAAAACTACCCTTAATAAGTGTGCAAAGGGTTAAAAAGTTTGTATGGGAGATTTTTGACCGCTGGTCCTATAGACTTGAAATTTAAAGAGTACATAGGTCTTATGGCGTAGAGGTTTACTAAGAAGGGATTTTCGGAAATTGAACCCCTAAGGGTGTAAAAAGGGTTGAAAACGTTGGTATGAAAAATTGTATTCCTTGAACCTACAAACTTGAAACTTGAAGTAGATGTACTCCAAAGCTAAAAAATAGGAAAAACATTTTTAGTTTTTTAAAACTACCCTTGATAAAAGTGCAAAGGGATGTCAAAGTTTGCATTCCTTGAACCTACAAACTTGAAATTTAAAGTAGATATAGGCTGTGATATAGGTACTCCAAGGTTAAAAAATAGGAATGGCATTTTTAGTTTTTTTAAACTACCCTTAATTAGTGTGCAAAGGGATGTCAAAGTTTGTGTGGGAGTTTTTTAACGCGTTGTGCGATTGACTTAAAACTTAAAGTAAATATACTAAAAAATAATTAATTAAAAATGACGCTTTCAACTTTTGATTTTGACAACCTGCAAAGGGTGCAAATGACTGTAAAAGTTAGTATGGGACTTAGACTAAGTATCATATAGACGTAGTGTTACGGTTTTTCGGCGTGTCCGTTTTTTGTTAGTTTGTATGTATTCGCGTGAGTGACTAGAGAAGGGACAACATTGACTAACCTATCGATAGAATAAGAAATGGATGAAAAAGTCGTTTTAATTGGAATCCAACTTTTTAATTTTAACTGGTTGCTGACTTTTATTGCGAAAGCCCAAAACCATTATAGACACTGGAACACTATCATCGTCAATAATGTTTCCCACATTGCCCTAACCGTGAGAGCGATGTCCATCCCACTCGATACAATTTCTTATGGCCATTTCGTCCATGCATAAGAACATTTTGTAGGCTATCAGTTTTCGCGCCTAACAGCTTTTATCCACTCCCGTCTTCATTCTGGGCATTTAAGAACCTAAAAAAATAATGTAAAATTTAACAAAAATTGATCCCTCGCGATTCGCCTATAAGGTGTGAAAAATTGAAACTACAACAGAACAGCCGGTCTGACCCACCGCATTAGATATTTCATATAAAAAACGGAAACTTAAATATTATCGATAAAGCTAAATTGGTCGGTGGAAGTACATCTCTAGAACAGAAGACTAAAACAATGCATTTTATTTTGAAATAATTAATGGGTTTACATCATTTTCACATAGGAAAATATGACTAGTACTAATAAAATGTAATTCCTACAGTCTTTATGGGAGAAAAAACGTATTTTTTAGCATGAAAATAGAAAAAGAATATTACGTATCAAATCACAATTCCGGGTCTTTAACTCCTCCTTTTGTTGTTTTTGATACACAAAACACAGCTTCACAAGACATACTTTCACCTTTTCAAATATATTTTGCCTAGACAATAATAATTCTTTAAAAATTTTCATAATTTCTTTCGCTGCATCGCAATGTTGCTGCGAGTTTTTCAAAAACGTCAAAACAAGATCAAAACATTGCATCAACTGACGGCCACGATTTACGCAGACAGTGAGTGAGTGAGATGGAGTGAGTGAAGTTACATCTTCTTTTCTTTTACTCGTAGCTAGGCTACATGGGAAGAACAAAGATAGATGATCAATGTTTGATACACAGTTGAAAAAGGATGTAAGTCTTATCGCTCCCTCCAGTATATAGTACCTCCATGGTATGGGAGATTTTTAGTATAGTGCGATAGATTTCAAACTTGAAGTAAATATGCACCACAATAAATTATTTAAAATCACGTTTTCAATATTTTAAAACTACCCCTGCAAAGTAAAACTACCTCCTGAACAAATAAGTACATATTTTCCGTGTAAGGTTGTCTTTGTTGTATTTGGCAAGTTTTTGAGTCTGAGTACCTATACCTACCTACCTAATATAGGTAATGGCCGTTTATAGGTATCTCTTATACCTACGTAGGTATTTAAAATCCTACCCTAATAATATACAAATCAATGTGAAAGTTACGATGTTTGGATGTTTGTGGCTCAATCACGGCACCACTTCAACGCGTGCGAAGCCGCGGGAAGCCACAAGTAATACATATACATATTTTATGCATGAAAGACATCCTTTAAATGTAAGCCAGGGTAACAATCCGTTGATCTTTTAATTTAAGTGGTATAGTATAAGGGAATTATTTTTAAAGCGGGATCATTAATTCGTAAAAAAAAGGATACAATTAATAGCTGGTACGATTTGCAGTTGTCATGAATAAATCCACTTTAATTTAAATTAATCAATGAAGTTTGTAAATTAAATACTCTTTAGTGTGTTATGATACTGAAAAATGTGGGTAAATGGACGTACCTTCGAGACATCTTCACATCCTCACATGCTCACATGCTCACATGCTCACATGCTCACATCCTCACATGCTCACATGCTTACATGCTCACATGCTCACATGCTCACATGCTCACATGCTCACACGCTCACATGCTCACATGCTCACATGCTCACATACTAGCATGCTCACATGCTCACGTCCTAACATGCTCACATGCTCGCATGCTCACATGCTCGCATGCTCACATGCTCACATCCTCACATGCTCACATGCTCACATGCTCACATGCTCACATCCTCACATGCTCACATGCTTACATGCTCACATGCTCACATGCTCACATGCTCACATGCTCACATGCTCACACGCTCACATGCTCACATGCTCACATGCTCACATGCTCACATGCTCACATCCTCACATGCTCACATCCTCACATGCTCACATACTCACATGCTTACATGCTCACATGCTCACATACTCACATGCTCACATGCTCACATCCTCACATCCACATCCTTGAAGAACCTTAAGTTTACTAGCAGTGGACTTCTTTGGGCTGATGATGATATATAAAAGAAAGTCACACTATTTATAACTCAAGAACGGCTGAACCAATTTGGCTGAAAATTGGTGGGAAGGTAGCTTAGAACCAGGAGACGGGCATAGGGTAATTTTTATCCCGACTTTTTTTGTTTTTTTGTTTTTTTCGTATATTTTATACAAACAATCGAAGAGGCAGGAACTTCAAGTTGTCAGTTAGTACCTGTTTCTTCTGACAAAATTACGTGGCTCAAGATTGTTCCATGGGGAAGAAAATACAATTTATTTATTATAGATGTTGCCAATCATATCTATTTGTAAGTATTCTATAGTAAACGTGCGCGAGCGAAGCCGCAGGTAAGAGCTAGTGTATGAAATAAGTAGACGCGAGGCTCGAACCCACGGTCTAAGTTTATGACGCATGGGTATGCGAAGCTGGGACAGGCCGCTAGCATATTATATTATTACATTGTAAAAGGATCATACAAAAGAACGGTAGGAACCAAGCCGTAAGTTTGTTGCCTGTTCTTCTAGGCTTTGGTCGCGTGGAACTGGCACCTAGAGTCACCTAGCTTTAAGACGTTTCAAAGTGATCCTTGTGATTTTATTGAATAAACCTTTTGACTTTGACTTTGAAAAAAAACGTTTCAAAGTTAACTGAATCTGATTGTATGATATTTACCTCCATGGATTGACTGATTCAACTGAATATACTGAAACTGAAATCTTTCGACTTTAACCTCATCCATCCATCCAAAAAGGCCGTAGGCCTACGGCGCTGACAATGTCTTTGCTGTACAACTTTTACGCAAATTGTATCACAGCAGCATTACAATAAAGTCTTACACAACAAATATTCAAAAATCATGTGGCAATGGGCAGGTCCTATAGCTCGTAGAACCGACAACAACTGGGGAATAGTTTCTGGAATTGCGACCAAAAACCGAAACACGAAGCGTAGTTGGACGCCCCCTTACCCGATAGAACGATGACATTGTAAAGATCTCGTGATCGCGAAGTAGGAGGATGGAGAAGGCTCAGAATAGTTTTATTCTGAAAGTGGGGAGGGGCCAATGTCCGTCCGTCAGCTGTGGCCTTATTTAGGCTGATGATAGTTTCATTCTTGGAAGAAATATGTTTCATTCAATAAACTAGTCGTTCGAGTCGAAGGTACCTATTTACGAGTTGAATGTAATCAAATCTATTTGTTATGATGTGAGGGCTGAATAAGCCTGCAATCAGCCTCAATTGATTTTCAATGAATACATAAATCTTTGACCACTGGCAAATAATCGTTCTAGTAATTTTATCTCGATAAAGCTCATGGACTGTGTTATTTTGTTTATTATTCGGGCTAAACTGAAGCAAAGTAGAATATCGAAGTACCTAGTATTTTTTGTTGTAAGCACGAATTCATTATATACACATATAGAGAATAGTAGAGCTCTTTGTGAAGGGCTCTTCCGGAAAAGTACTACCACTACTACCACTACTACCACGCCTTTTTCTGCCGCCAAGCAGCGTTGCTTTGTTTCGGTATAACATTTGCATAAATATAGCAGTATTTAGTTGTGGGCCTAGATGCACGCTTTATTACACATTCGATAAAATAATAGGTACTTATACAAAGTTTACCTGAAATCTCCATTTTTAGTTAGGTACAGTTTCATTCGATTGAATTAGAGATATTTCTATTAATGTTGAGTTCCCTTAGTAAAAAAATATTTGTAGCGCTGTGCGACTATCTCTCGAACAATTACTAATCTAGAGTGTCTAGATTGACTTAATTATTATTATACTAGTAGTTCGCCCCGAACTGAGATCTCGT
This sequence comes from Chloroclysta siterata, assembly GCA_932294275.1. Lineage (NCBI taxonomy): Eukaryota > Metazoa > Arthropoda > Insecta > Lepidoptera > Geometridae > Chloroclysta > Chloroclysta siterata. Next base: position 12,113,434 of record OW028600.1, on the reverse strand, counting down.
GATGCGACCCGACGAACGCATCAAAACATTGAGCAGGTAGTAGTCAGAGGCAAGTCCAAACATTATCTTTGGACTTTTTTCTGACTACCGCCTACTAACTTGGCATGGTAAAAAAAAATCAACTCTATTGGCCTATTTATTGAAGAGTTCTGTTGAACAGACCTTGGCTCCATCATCAGACCGGGTCGTCGTCACCATTTTATGAGAACTGAGTACCTCCTTAACTTATTTCAAGAAAAAAAATTAAGGAAAAGCAAAGTTACTGGGCGACCAGTAGAAAAACCTTGATGCCAACGAAACTCTTAGAGATGGGAGCTCTTGGATCGCTGGTTATCTTAATTTAACTTTTTTTGTTTTATCTCAAAAACCGAGCGCCTCAAAAAAAAAGTAAAAATTGTTTTGGAATGTCCAAACAAAGCCCTTTCATATGACATATAACTTGATTTTTTTATGTAACTTTTTTTATTTTTGCCCCCTTTTAAAACCACATATCTCAAAAACCCTTCATCCGATTTTACTCATATACTTACCAGTAAATTTCTCAAGTACAAGCTATTGACATATTAAATTTCATGCAGATCGGATCAACGGTTCTAAAGTTAACGCCAGACAAACATACATACATACATACATACATACATAAAATGCCAAATCGCCCAAGTTGAAACTAAGATCTTCGTTCGCTTCGCTCACTCGATCAATTATTTGCAACCGAACAAAGACGTACCTACTACTTATTAATTTGAAATAAAATCCCGGGCCCGTTGAGCTCTACCCCAAGTTTGTGAATATATACTCTACCCTTGGCCACAATGCCATGGCATAGGCCAAAAATAATCCTGTTTTAGGACAAACTGTGTGAAATCACAGGAAATATGCACGAGAGCTCCACGAGGCATTAACACTTCGAACTGGCTGTGTTGAACTGTGCTGACATTTTGCTGAATTTCCCTCGAGCGAGCTTACGGCGTGTATACCAATGACGCATGATATATATTAAATTAACTTTATTATGATCTGTTATCTTTGTTCGGTTTCAAGGCCAGAACATAAACCGGGTTCATGACATTATGCAATCCAGTCATTGGCAATTACAATGTTGCACTTTCCGTTCAGTCACTTTATTTAACTACCTACTGATAGTTTGTCATCTCCTCACACTTTATTTGTTGTTTGATGCAGTTATCCCTCTTCTACCCAGTTATCAATAGGATTTTTTCTCAGTAGGCATTGTCCTATAAATATTACCTACCTAGGTATATTATTATCTTAGTAGTCACTGCTTTGTTACCCATGTCATCATTCACACAATCCGGCCATCTGTTCTTAGGCCTACCTCTACTCCTATATTTCCATCTATATTCAATAAACAAAATATTTACCTACCTACTCTGTTCGTTACATAATTATCATTGTTCCCTTTGCATGACGTACCTATGGCATGCCCACGCCACAGATAAGAGGATGCTATACTACCCACGCTTAGGTACTTATTATTTCTCATTTTTCAGTCACTGGCGCCCTTTTCAATCTTCCTCTATGAATAAACTCATTCCTTAACTTAATCATTCTTCTCGTCATCCATTCGCATCTCCATTAGGTACTCTTCTTTCATCTGTGGTTGGCTACTGTAGTTTTTAACTCATTAAATATAAAATCACTAACGTTTTTTTTTCATATCCCACTCGGATAATAACTTTTGGGACTATATTAAAAATCTTCACTACCGTTTATAGTTGCCGACTTCCCACTGACCGGTCTCGATGAAACATCCATAATCTAAAGCCGGGACTAAAGTTCACACTTCACAGACAACCACGTCGTCAGTTCTGATAGTCAGACTACCGGATAGTGGAAAGCAGAGTTCTGCGATACGCAAGAACGTGACGCTATTTCACGACATTGTTCTGTTTTCAGGCGCCCCGTGTGCGGCTTGTGTAATAATGTAGTATTCCTTACATATTATTGTTATATATATTTATTGTATTGCAATGCGAGTATATTAATCGTAACCTACCGAGATTCTGCCGAAACTTACTATGGAACTTTGTGTGTTCCGAAGAACTAGTCTAATAAGGACCTACCTATCCCAGTAGGGGAAGGTTGCTATGAATGGACCACATAACTTTACAACCTCATATCTCCAAAAGTAAAAGTGATAAAATGAAACCAGTTAGCTATTTTTATTTCGTAGAAGCTTTATTTATAATAATCAGATGCACAAACAATTCGGGCTAACACTTTTTGATATAAACGAGGAAAACTAAATCTTGGGCTGTTGCTTTCTTTGGACCATGGGCACCTTCATTGAACCACCAGGTTGCCATCAATGGACTTCGAGAAATTAGTTCTAGAGGTCCAATCAAGGCAACTAATTATAATTAACAATACGTTTAACTAAATTATGACAAACGAGAACAGTAAATAAATACTCATACACATAACGACAAACAAACTATAGTTATTAGCTACTTATTTAGTAATTAGAAATTTAAATTTATAATAATAAAATTGTGGTTATTTATGATTTATTCGATTAATATTTACAAAATAATTATGGCAACCTATTCCCTTATTAATAGCAACTTTTTTGGTCATAATTATTATGTCCAAAAAAAGTTGCTATGATTGGACCGGTCCAATGGTGGAACTCTCTTGCGGTCCATTGATGGCAACAAGGAATTCATTCAGAAAAATAAATCCAATAAATACATGGACATGATTAGATAAAATTGAACAACACACATGAAATCACAATTAAATTGTCTAATATTTCATAACAAAGCACGTAGACAAATATGAATACAATGATACTTACATTAAGTTTTCCTGAGTCAAATTAATAGATTTTGACCTCCGCAATGTGGGTCATGCGACACTCCTCGTCATATGCCGCAGAGTCACTGATGTAAAAGGGGGGGGGGTGCAACTGAGTCACCACGGACTCGTTTTAACTTGTTTTGGTGTTGCTAGCTTGCACAGTTTTGGAAATACCTTAGTGGTCCAATGAAAGCGCTGGTCCAATGATCGCTACTTTCCCCTATTTATTTTTAAGTATGATTATGTATGTTTGTCTGGCGATAACTTTAGAATCGTTAATCCGATCTGCATGAAATTTGATATGCCGATAGCTTATACTTGAGAAATTTACTGGTATAAATTTACTGGTAAGTATATGAGTAAAATCGGATGAAGGGTTTTTGAGATATGGGGTTTTTAAAGGGGACAAAAATAAAAAAAGTTGCTTAAAAAAATCGAGTTACATGTCATATGAAAGGGTTTTGTTTGGACATTCCAAAACAATTTTTACTTTTTTTTTGGGACGCGCGGTTTTTGAGATAAAACAAAAAAAGTTAAATAAAGATAACCAGCGATCCAAGAGCTCCCATCTCTAAGAGTTTCGTTGTCATCAAGGTTTTTCTACTGGTCGGCCAGTTTCTTTGCTTTTTCTTATTTTTTTTTCTTGAAATAAATTAAGGAGGTACTCAGTTCTCATAAAATGGTGACGACGACCAGGTCTGATGATGGACCCAAGGTCTGTTCAACGGAACTCTTCAATAAATAGGCCAATAGAGTTGAAACTTGTTTACCATAGCAAGTTAGGCAGGTATAATGTTTGGACTTGCCTCTGACAACTACCTACTCATTGATGCGTTCGTCGGATCGCATCACGAGATCTCGGTTCGGGGCGAACTACCTACTAGTAATATTTAAATACCTATAACTAAGCAGGCAGTAGGTACCTGTACTTATTTTAAATATATTATTTCAATAGGTACTTATTCCGAAGTTATACTTGTGATTCTACTGAATAAATATCGCAATTTTGTTTTTTTTCGGTTATAAGGGCTATGGAGAGAGCTATGCTGGGAGTTTCACTACGAGATAGAATCAGAAATGAGGAAATCCGTAGGAGAACCAAGGTAGCCGACATAGCTCGCAGAATCAGCAGGTTGAAGTGGCAATGGGCAGGTCATATAGCTCGAAGGACTGATAACCGATGGGGAATAAAGGTTCTCGAATGGCGACATCGAACAGGAAAACGAAGCGTGGGACGCCCTCCCACCCGATGGACTGTCGACATTGTTAGGATCGCGGGTAGTCGGTGGATGGAGAGGGCTCGGAATCGTTCTTCCTGGAAATGTATAGGGGAGGCCTATGTCCAGCAGTGGACTTCTTTGGGCTGATGATGATGATGATGAAGGAACCAAAACCTTGCGAAGTTGCGACTTCGTCCGTCTGCCACCGACGTCGTCGTATTTGGGGCTAATTTTAAATTTATGACTTAAGAAAAAAAAATATCCCCAAAGGATTTTGGGAATTAAAAAGGAAGGAAGGACAAACTAATACTACATCGAGTGAGGTATCATTTGAATGAACTGCACTTTCTAAGCCAGTTTTATATGTCTGAGTATCTATACATTTCGAACTGTTGTTGGTTCATCCAATCTGCATGATATTTTGGTAGGATGATAATTTGAGGTCCCTACTTAATTTACTGGTAAACAAGTTGGTAGGTAGTAGGTATATTAGTTTTTTTTTTTTTTTTTTAATACTACCAAGTAAGCAAACAAGCGTACGGCCCACCTGATGGGAAGCGGTTACCGTAGCCTATGGACGTTTGCAACACCAGAGGTGTCACACGCGCGTTGCTGACCCTTTAAATGTTTTAGAACGCCTTTTTTGAAGAACCCCATGCTGTACTCTACAGGGAAAACATCTGCAGGGAGCGCATTCCACAACCTTAGAGTGCGCGGGAGGAAGTTCCTCTGAAACCGAACAGTGCGCGACCATCCTGGTTCCAAGGTATGTGGATGAGCCCCCTGCCTATGGCGAGCAGTGCGATGATAGAATGAAGCTGTGGGCATCATGTCAAACAATTCTACAGAACACAACCCATTATACAAGCGGTAGAACACACACAGAGAGGAGAAGTCTCTCCTCAAACTTAAGGGTTCAATACCGCTTGTGAGCTTGGGATCATCAACGATTCTCACAGCACGTCTTTGGACCGAGTCAAAAGGACCAAGCTGGTACCCAGGTGCTCCTGCCCAGAGATGACAGCAGTACTCCATATGGGGTCTGACTTGCGACTTATAGAGAAGTAGTCGTTGTCCCCCATTGAAGTACAACTTCGCTCTGTTTAGCACACCGAGCTTCTTGGATGCCAGCTTTACCTTGTCTTCCAAATGACTACGAAACTGAACGTCGCTGGAGATGTTGATGCCTAGGATCCCAATGCTCTTGGAGATGGAAAGGGTCATGTTCTGGAATTGAGGTGCCTCAGTAAATAGGGTTTTTTTTGCCGTAAACGCGCAAACTTGTGTCTTGGTAGGGTTGAATTGAACCAGGTTTTGATCTCCCCATTCGGAAACTCTGGTTAATGTGCCCTCTATCTCAGACACAAGTTGTTTTCGGCTTTCACTGCGAAGTTCTGTAACTGGTTGTAAAATTCTGTTGCTTTTTCTCCGAGTATTTTTTTTATGAGAAATAAATTAAGTAGGTAGGTAATTAGTAAACCAAAAAATGGTGACAGCGAGCCGATTTGATGATGGAGCTAATATATGTTCATATTTATACATAAAGGTAGGTTCTAGGTAGGTAGGTACCTAGTTTAGACTCGCACTCGACTGGTCTTGTTTTCAAATTGTCTACGTGTTGCCTATAAGACTAAATAAAATTCGCTATCTATGGGAAGTACCTAATAGGTATGTAAGTACCTACCATCTATGTATACCATCCTAACATATTTGGTCCGGGGACACTGAGGACGTCTATTAAATTCCTAGAACCATCCCTAATAGGATCAGATATTTGAGTGGGGTACCTACCTACCTACGGCTGTTGGAAGGGAAAGTCGTGAAAGGAACTTAAGATGAGCACACATTTTATTTCCAACAATAATAAAAACTAAGTAGCAACACAGAATAAACAATAGTACCTACCTAGGTAGGTACGTTAACATTGTAACTAGGTTGCTGGCTTCAGTTTGAGTCCATTATTACTCTATTAGATACTCTAGGTAGGTACTTATTTTGATAACAGCTGCAATGTAACCTAAGGTTTTTATTGATCAACTGTGACAGGAATTTAGGTAGGTTGGTAACTATCTAAACTACACATGCCTACCAGCTATGCGACCAGGGTACCTAGGTTCTCTATTTGCTCGATACTTGGGTAGGTATGGCTTAGTATCTACTAAGAATATAATGTAGGTAGGTACCTACTTCTATCAAACACCGAGCTAAGGAGATAAGTAGCTGCACGAAGTAGGTATACAAAACCAAACCAAGAAAGAGATAAGTAACATCAACTTCGCCTGCCCAGTCCACGTAGAGCTGCTGCGTAAATATAAAACGTAGCTAGCTACGTAAATATTTATATAACATTTTGTTGGCAGGTCTGTAAAATTGTGACATACCTCTGTTCTGGGTCTTGTGTAGGCGCACGCAGAGGCAACGACACGCGAAGACGCGCAGACACGCCCGGTCGGCTGCCGCGAGCCTTGCGTACTGGCTGCCACACTTGCCACAGCCACAGCCGGCACCCAGCCGAGTTCTCCCAATCTCCCTACAGAGGGCGCCTGCATCCAGCGAGGCGCCAGCCAGCTCTCGACCCCGCATCCATCGATCCACCCTCTCACATCCCAATACACTAGCACCCCTACGCCCACGGGATAAAGCTCAAATTAACAACTTTTGTGACAATCTGTAATGATGATTACTGAGCTTTCCATGTAAAGTGTACTATGTGGTAGCTTGTATATCTCTGGCTGTGACTTTGTTTCGTAGCTTTATTTAACTAAATTGTACCTAGTCCGAATTGTAAACAAAGGCTCGATATGAAACACGGAACAATATATACATTTCTGTGATATGAAACGTGCACCTTCGATTTTTTTTATGGCTCTTATGCATTATAATATCACCACATTATTTGGTTACTTATTGCAAAGTTAGAATATATTTTAAACTCGAAGATAAAAATATTATTCCAGAGAAGTGATTTACATAATAATAGAATAAAGAGACACTCCTATAGTATAATTTGCATTCGAAATTATTTGAACTGCGTCACCGAACAATACGCGCCGGTATGAAGCTTATTCACAATCTTGCATGATTGGTATAGAAACTTTATATATCAAAATTATGTGGGCTGGACCCACATATTGGCCAAAATAAAAACGTAAAGGCTCCCGAGGCATACCGCAAACGAATAGCAGTAGATGTAGAACGTTAAATTAATAAAATTTCGACTAAACAGTTCATAATATACCTTTATTATATAAGAAATTGTCAACTGATAAAATCACAACATAAATAGTTACACACAATTGTCATCACAAATTATGATCTAATAATTAATTTACATACAATTACAAACTTATTTAATTTATAATCATGGCATGATATGTTTTATCACATTTTTTGTAATAAGTAACATCTCTAATGATTTGTTGTAGGTACTTGCGTGAAAAGGTTAAAAAGTGACAAAACTACACAGGTAAAAAATGATACAGGAAGACTCGAAATAATTTTGTTATCGAAGACTAAAATAATTTGTTAGAGATAAATTACATTTACGGAAGCTTTCTTTACTCAAAAAACATCATATCCTTTAAAAAATGTTACCTATTTATGATATTAATGTTGTAATATTAAAATATTTACAGTACTTACCTACATGCCTACCTTTTTTAACCGACGAAAAACGGAGGAGGATATCAAGTCGACGCGTTTTTTTTTTCATGCGCCTATACGTAGATCGAAAAGTCTATGCTATAGGGTATATTCTACAATATTATAAGCACTTGGTTTATCTATAACAATTAGTATTACTTGATAAATAAATCTACTTATTTATCGAATAAAGATTTCCTACACATTTAAAATTTTCCTTGTGCATTATTTTAGATTTACCTAGAAAGTGCTCATATAAATTGAAAAGTAGAGTTATTGAACTGCTAATTTTTAAATAATTTAACGAAGTATTTCATTTGATAATAGTATTTTTGTCATTTTATAAGCACTGCCTACCATTTTTCTAGAGCTATTACCAAGTTTTACTCTACTTAGGTACTATTTGTAATAACGAATATAATATTAATATATATAATAATATTACACGTTTATTTTGTACATGAGGTGAATTTATTGACATGAAAAACACGAAATACGAGTGTTTAATACTTGTGTTATTGGGGTATTGCGATCATAATCATTATCAGGGTTGTAATGTATCGTTAATTAAGTAACTACCTACCTAACTAATTATGTAAGTATTACAGTTATATGTTTGCTATCTATATTAGAAGATAGGCGCAGCTTTAATACTTTTGTTTGCATCATATTATAGTGGAATATAAAAGGTGTACCTACATCGTAAAAGTAGTATAGTTTTTTTTTCTATTTTCAACATTTTGTAATAAGTTATTTTTAATTTCTTAACTTCTATTACTTATTTATATTGTACTATAGTTTATCGTACTCGTAAAACAATGCGATTCACAGCTATTTTAATGTAATACAATTGGAATAATAGTTATCTAGCAAAAACTACAAACTTAGGTAAACCTAGGATTGACTAGATTTTAAGAAAGGTACAAAAATTTTATGTAATTCATGAATCTGAAAAATATTGAGCTATAAATTCAGTACGATAACAATAGTAATGTTAAATCCCAAATTTTACAAGACCCAATTAGGCAGGTACGTACTACGTAGAATAGAGAAATGTGGGGGATATATGCATAACTTGAACATTGGGTTTTTTTATAAATAAATTTATAAATTTTATATATTTTTTATCAGTAATGTAAAAATTAGTATATCAATTAAATTTTTATAAATTCTTCTATTGAACCAGTCAAACCTAGATTTATCGTTAGGTAATCGCGCCCTTGACTTCATACACATATTCAAGATAGGATCTGAACTGTCGAGCAGAAGATTAACAAGATACTGCTATCACTATCAGTCTAGATTTACGACTATAATTATTATAACACATAAAATATTTATTACTTCTATTAATTTGGAATATCTCACGAAGAAGGAGTCTAGCGAGGTAAGAGGGAGCTTTCTTCACTAAAACATCTCTAATGACAACTATCTATCTATCTATAAGCCATTTTCACAAATGTGAGTCATAGTAATAATTAACAACTATGTTAAAACAACACATCATAATTCGTTAAGACTAGTAAAATTCATCTAAATAGGTACGTACAATAAAATTTAGCACTATGAATAAAAAACAATTCCGCTTTGCCCTAGCACCGTAACTATACGGAAAATAGTTTTAAAATATTTCAAAATTAATTGTACTGCAGGTAGATTTTTGCAAGCATTCACAACAAATATAATTCCAATAAAAAATCGTGCGCATATTTACCGGCACGTGCGGTACCTATTTAATTAAATTGATAAAAAAGTACGTAAGTTTCGATATCCGAACACAACCCGTTCTAGAGAAGTACTTCTTGGTCATAAAAGGCGGGGAAGGCAAACGAGTTGCACCGAATGAAGTGCGCAGGACACGAGGAAGGCCCAAAGGTGGGCGTGCTGCGGCCACTGGGCACTAGCGGGAGCGGACCCATCGCGGGGGGGGCGGAGCGCGCGGGGGGGGCTCCCGGCGAGTCCAGCGCAACGGGCGCATACCCATACTCCGCATACGGAACAATAGGTGCTATAAAGTCTGGCGCAAAGGGCGCAATAGACGCACGGGGCGCAAAAGGCGCATCGAGCGCATCGTGCGCTATCGGCACAGGCGCTGGGAGCGCAGGCTGAATGCTATAAGCCCGAGCTCTCACGCCACTGCTAGTCCCCTCGCCGCAATCTCCGGGCCGCTGCGGTATTGTGGCGGAAAAACCACACCTATGACAATATTCACAATTTACAAACGAGCAATATGCTGCTCACTTATCGTTATGCTAGTTAATGATGATGGATGACATTTTTGGTTCATAATCTACACTGCAAGACAATATACACATGACTTGACAAATAATAAGATTGGCTAGTCTTCGGGTGGTCGAGGATAACAAGCATGGTACGATTGGTCGACACATTGGAGAATATTTTTGATGGCGTTTCTACTTACTTGAAGAAGAATAACAATGTCTAACGTGACTTGCAGACTGCCGCACACCCAGAACTGCGTGGGCGCTTCTCTGACAACGAAGTAAGCAGTCTTGAACACATCGCCGCAAGTCCACATGATGACCATGCTTACACTGAAATGGAAAACGGTCACATAATTTTTTCACCTATCCTGCGAGCGGTGGTCTAGGTCTAGTAGAAGTGGCCCCGCTTTCTGATCGTAAGGACGTAGGTAGGTTCGAATCCAATCGGGCCCTATTAGATTTTCGAAAAATATATGTGCGCTATGCCAGTGCTCTCAATCGGTGAAGGAAAACATCGTGAGGAAAGCAGTTAGTATTCTAACTGCGGGATGGGCTTGCAACCTGTTTCGTATGAAATACCAGCTTCTGCTAAATGTGGGTATGTGCTGTTTGGACGTATCTGTGACAGCCTCAAAGAATCTTAAATTACAGTAGGTACTAAGAGATCTGAGGTGATATCTACCGTGCCTGGGGATCAAAGTCGTAAAGCTGTTTCAGTTTTTCCTGCTTGTTTTTTTTTTTAATACCATTAGCTGATGGAACAAACAGATGGCCCATAGGTACATTTTTTACGATTTTTTATTGCACTTAATACCTACTTATTTTTAATTGGTAAGGCACTAACCTCATTCCTTCAGTACTTTTGTTTTGATGATTCTTAGCTATTTGCGGGGCACCAAGCATGGCTTCCGTGAATACAGCAAGGAAGCCAATGAGCTCCACGAAAGGGGTGAACTCAATCATCAGGTACATGACAGCCGAGCCGAGTACTGAGAATACCAGCATGCAGTCCACATAGCTTTGAAAATCTGTCCACGCCCAGAAATACTTCCTTTCCATATCTGGAAAAGATAATAAGGTTTTACTTTAGGTACCTACATTATTTACTATGTACCTAATGCAATCAATATGCAAATATTTTATATCAGATGTTGTGTAATAGTAAACTTGTTACTCATATGATCCTGAGCAAGTATTGTATTAGTAGGGAGGTATAAGTACTAAAACAATTGAAATTACCATGTTAAAATAAAAAAAATCAAGAACGATCTTTGTAAGGTGTTGGTTGGGTGATGCAACATTTTTTTGTTTCTGGAATATAATATAACTCCTACCTACTTTATTAACTAAGTTTGTTTCTAATTACAATAGTCCAAGTGGAAAGAATAATATAACATTTTGATAAGATATAATGCTGACATTTTGACCCAGTCACACTTCATTCAAAGGCATTCAGAACATGTAATTAATGGAGCAATGAACCCTGTTAGTAACACAATTAGAATAAGCAGACAATACAACATATCAATATATGCTTAACCTCTAGTAGTATGCTGTGATTCTAGACAACAATAGAAAATATATTGTCTTACATGGATCAATATTCAAAGCTTCAAGATAATAATAAACACTTTTAATTACTAATTAAAACCATTCATGCACACACATATCAAAAAGTGATAATAATGAAGCAAACTTAAAATGGTAAACCAATGAAAGATGTTGCAGTAAAAAAATATTTAATAATCCACATTGCATTAAAAACAAAACCAGTGGCAAGCATGAGGTTTATCCACAGCTGAAACAAAACAAAACAGATGAAGAATACCAATGTAGGATATTAGGCAATACAATGCAATCACATAGCACAAGTTTGTGGTGCACTCACCATAGAAGCGATGGGGTTTCTCCCCTCCAGACACATCAGTGCGTTGGTCCAGCCAGCGGGCAGTTTCATCCGGCTGAGCTGAGTCGTTCACACAACACAACAGTATATATAACATGAATATTGCACCTAATTTCACCATTCACACCAACCACCAAACAGAACATAAAATAAAGTTAAAATAAAATTAATAAACAATAAAATACACATAAAGAAAGTTAATCATACATTCTTTAGAATAAAAATAATAGAAACTAAGGAAATTGTATGTTAAAATCATAGCAAATAATTACCTATATTTAACACATCAAACAAAAAGTAATGTATTAACATTATTGCACAAAAGTTAAAATAAAATTATGAACTTGGTACCAGTATAGCAAGAAAGACTTAAATACATAATAATAATATTCTATTTTTTATTAGGTAGTTATTATGGGTTATATCAAGCCATTATTATTAACAACTACATGATTACCTATAGTTTTACTGATATCATTAGGCCAACCTTAGGATGGTAGTAGTTAAATAAGTAAGATATTCCAGCCAGCAGTACTTCTTGTACAAACTTGGATTCTCAGGATTGGGGTCAACAATCCCATAGATCTCGGGATTGATAATCTCAATCTTGGTATTTGAAATCAATCATTGTAATCCTTATTCAGGTTGGCCTTGTTACATCAGCCTAACTGAATAAGTTAAAGAAGTGATACCAACCTGTGAATATTCGCTCCCTTGTCCTAACAATTTGGTTCTTTTTACGAACAGATACACAGAGGTAGATCATCACAAACATTGTGAAGTTCATAACAATACTCTGAATTAACAATGGAAGTTCATAGCGTTTGCCAAACCTGTAAACCCAAAAAGAAAAATGAGATTTGAGGATAAATCACAATTTTGTAAACCAATTTTTTGTGATACAAACCAGAACAATATTCTCAAGGTGTTGGCAATGAGGAGTGCCAAACAAACATACAGAGAAAATCCGTCAGCATCTTGAGTTCTCCTTATTTGCCTATACTGTGGAATATATGGAGCTACTCCACCAATAATCATGGCCCCAGCAGCTCCCCATCCCACTAGATGACCCACAGTAAGGCCCAATTCGTCTGATATTATCCAATCCATTGTGATAAAATGGAGAAGCCTAACTTCTATACTTTGTTTGACTATTTTTTTCAGTAAGAAGGTTTTTGCATTTTCACTGAATTCATTTTTACACTACATAACTTCACACTATTCACACTACTGTTATTTTAATTTATAGGTCTTCAAAAGATGAACAGCTTTGGCTTGGCAATCTTGTCTTGGCACTCCTCTACTCTTCAGCACTCTTCAGCCAGTGACAGCCAGCAAATTTATAACAAAGTACTCTGTGGCCAGCAAACAGCAGCTAGGTACTACTGCACACAGAGTGCACACCACAATCCAACAAAATTGAACAAAATCGATAGGTTGGAGGCACGTATGTTGGCAGACAAGCAGCTGTTTGAAGACTTTGATTGATTGAATGAAGTGAAGTCCAGCAAGCAGCAGTCTTTTGCAATTTGGATTTTGGTTGGCTTTTCTTTTGCCTAAACCAAGCATAAATCGCGAATTGCTCTCTTTCTATTCGGATTGAATTGAGAAAGAGAAGACTAAGTTCAGACTCAGCTACTGTGGAACGCTATAAGCTTGTAAAACGCAATGATTGATGTTATGATGATGAAATAAATGATTTCTTCATCTTGTTTTCTCCGTTTGACTCCTGTCCATGGCTCCTGTCCGTCATTCGACAGACATTCATAACAGTGTCAAGTGAATTGTATTAAATTAAAATAAAAGTGTTCTGTGTTTTAGTCAGTCTATAGTCAAGTCGGCCGTACGTAATCGGATAGGTAAAATGTTAACAGTTAACATTGACATAACAAGTGATGTGACAGTGACAGTTTTACGCAGTCTAGTCTACAGTCTACCAGGGTTTTGACAGTTTTGTTTGTGTCAAATGTCAATCAAAATCAGCTGTTTGCTGTTTAGTTGGTCTCGGTTGGACAATTTATTTTTTAAAGTTTTTTCACCAAAGACTTTTTTAGGTTTTGCGGTCGGTGCTATTGTTATTCAATTTAGATATTTTTTACAAATCATAACACCTGAAGAAGCACTTCATCAATAGTTTATGGAATAGTAACTATGACGATCATATCAAAACTGCTGCCAGCACTGCGTACAAGCAGCATTGCTCCTGCGATTATACAAACATCTAAATTTAGCCTACCTCGCTCCTTTTCGTCTCAGAAGGAAAGCGGTTTAGCTAAGAGTCAGGAGAGAGCTGATGTTTCCACAGACGTAAGACCTTTGGGAGAGAAGATAAAGGAGACGACTAAAACGGTCTCATACACAGGGGTCATTCTGGCTGGCATCGGCGTTACCGGTGTAATCTTCTACTACGTTTTCCGAGAGCTGTTTTCAAGCAATAGTCCAAACAGTATCTACTCTGAGGCTCTAGAAAAGTGCAAAAATGTAAGTAAATTTTGTTAATAAATTTGGCATTATTAGCATAGCCTTGAAAGACGGCGTTACGAAAATTGATTTTGTTTACTTACATTGTTTATTATCTCTTTGTTACCTAAGAAAAAACTTTCCACTGGATTCATTTACTCTTTATTCAATTTCAGGACCCTAGGATAGAAGATGCGCTAGGAGCGCCTATCAAAGGATATGGCGAAGAGACTTCTAGAAGAAGAAGGACACATGTCAGCCATGCTATTTACCTTAGGGATAACATCAAACATATGAGGATGAGGTTCTACATCAAGGGCATTAGGAATAAAGGAGTTGTGGAAGTAGACATGAAACAGGTAAGGCATACATGTAGTTAAATGCACCATTACCTGATTGGCCAATGAAATTGCAAAAGGATCATGAGAAAAAGGCCCAATAAGGTTCTTCCTGGATTTCCAAGAAGGATGTATTGGGGAGGTACCAAACCTTGACTGTAAACCTGTTGTATGTAATGGATTGGTCTGAAAGGCTAACTCCTAGTAAGGTGGCAGTGCAGTTTTTTGATACAAAGCATTTTAAACTTAAATATTTCCATCTTACAGGCCAAAAGCATTGTTTAGTTTGGACCTAGCCAATAATATAGCACAAAAGACAAGAATATATAGGTAACTTTTATGAAGATTGCATACAATTATATTTTTACACTGTGTTCATGCAGCTACTGTTTGTTGGGAAAATTGCTGGCGTCAATCCAGCCAAAACAAAATAATTAAATGTATCCAAGTGTCTTTCTGTTTCAGAATGAGTATGGTAACTACATCTGCCGGTACCTACTAGTTCAACTTGATGACTATACTGGAAAGACTTTCATAATTGAAGACAACAGAGCAGAACTGGATGCTAAGACTGGGTTGGGAAGCTCTTTCCCATCGCTTACACTCACCCAGTAGTCACCAAAAATGTGCAAATCTTAGATAAGTAGAATTATTGGATAATATTGTTAAATAAAAAATGGTACTGTTTTCATCTTATATATTTTTATTTGTATTTCAGTTTGTTTATTGTAGAGTATGTTATTGTGTATGAATAATAGCATAGTTTGTATAGACAACATCTGAGCTACATCTAGTTTAATCTTAATTGGTTTTATCAGTGTTGAAAAAACTGTAGTCTTAAGATAATAATTGGCACTGTTTTAACTATGACTAGACAGCTATATTATTGGCCAGTTCATTCTTATATTCCACCTTGTAATTTCTTCCACGGTATTATTTTCCATGCCATCAGCAAACGATTCTGGAACACAAACCGCTTTATCTTCTCAAAGATCCAATAGAAAATAAGTAGTAGGGAGAGGTACTGTGGCCACGCCCATTTCAGTTCTTGCATCAAACTCGGCATATACCGGATTTCGGCTTCCGCCAATCGAAGGTTTATTTTGATATCCATAGTTCCTGTATGGCCTTTTTGGTTTTTCGAGAAAATTGTTTTCGTTCGTGTTGTAACTGTAAAGTAGGACAGACAAATGTTTAGTAAGAATGGGTACCTATATCAATAGTTGTCGACTGGCGGGACTTTTTTCTAAAAACAAGGAGTAGCAGTAACATGAGTCCCTTGTTTATTTAAACAGATTTTCCGACACAGGGCCAGTCTATTGACAGAAAACATCAGTCGGAAAATCCATATCGACAGACAACGATAGCGAGAGAGGTGGGAAAGGTTAAATTAATCAACGAATGCTATCGTTTTTGCTTGTTCTTAGACAATTAACCCGCCATCGGCCCCATCAAGTATTTCTGCCTAGGTAGGTATTATTAGGTAGGTACACGGAACAGAGAATTTACATTTCTGTGGGTAGGTAGGTACCAACAATGATGGTAGATAAGTAACCAAAATATTTGTATTTTAACCGTAAAGTAAACTGCTCATTATATGTGGTACCTATATCTTAACAGTAATCATTAGGTTACTAGGTATGTAATTGTACATTTATTTTGTTTATTAGTTCGATCTCACACAATGTGACGGATGTTAAGCTGCCCCAGCCGAAGTCCCTGCAACGTTTGTCACAGCAATTGCGCACGAGTTACATATCAAGTCGTTAGTCATCAACATGACAATTACAGTAGGTACCTACTTATCCAGGGAGGGATATTTTTTTATGAATAAAAAAATGCTCGAACAAGCAGACGGTCCACATAACGTTTAGCGGTTCGGTTTAGCACAACTGAGGGCGCTTTCTAATATGGCATTGTAGGTATTAGTCTCAGACAAAATAATTTTATTTTGTCTGAGGTATTAGTGTCTATCAAATCACAGAAAAACAAAACTGAAACAGCTTCATGAATTTGATTCCCAGGTACGGTAGATATCCCCTCAAATCTATTAGGTAGTACCTAGGTACCTACTTGGTAGGTACCTACCAACCTTTATTATTTGAGGATGTCTACGGGGTGTACCTACATATTGGCCGATTTTGCACCACATTTGAGTACTTTGTATTCCATAAACAGGTTGCAAGTCCATCGCCGCAGATATTTTTAATCGGAAATCGCCAATGAGAACATCACTGCTTGGCGGCAGAAATAGGTAACTTTTTCACGAAGAGTTCTACTAGGTACTAATTTAACGTACCATCTCGTCTGAAGTATTTTTCCAGTATCGAGCCGAATATATTCACGTTGTCATCGTCCCGATATCCAAACAAGGAGGTGTTGTACTTATTGTCCAGAACATTCCATAAGCAAGGCAAGTGCGATGTTTGATAGAACTGGACATCTCCGAAATATTCGTAGCTCGAGGGTGGTACCGCAAAATCTTTGGTTATGTATGCCATTGACTGCATGTGGAGTGGACAAACTGTCTGTAAACAAAAGTAGGCAGGTAAGTATAAGTAACTTGTGTCCTAATCACGAACGAATTTGGACATTTGTGGCGTTAACGCATTTTTTTTATATAACTAGCTGATAGAACAAGCAGATGGCCCACCTGATGTTAAGTGGTAACCATCACCTATAACAAAGCATTGCCTCGTAAGTCACGCACGATAGGAACGTGCTCTACGATGCACTGCCCTGCATCCATCAACTTGAGGCATACAGTGTAATTACAACGGCAACCACACTCTTCAAACCGAAACATAGCAACGCTGCTTGGCGGCAGAAAAAGGCGTGGTGCTGGTAGTACTTCCCCGGACGAGCCACATGCACACAAAGAGCTCTACTACACTTATACACGTATCCTATATTATTAGGTAGTTAGGGATTTATTACGCTTACGCGACTAACGTCAAGTTCGTTCGTGAATAGGTCCCTGGGATGCAAATAGGTTCGTGGATATGAATAACACAATAAGGGACGGAGGAGAGAAGAACGCAGCAGCCGAAATGCGAATGTTGAGATGGATGTGTGGACAAGGACGGATAAAATAAGGAGAGAGCATTTAAGAGGAAGTTTCAAAGTAGCGCCTGCAACGCACAATTTGAGGAGTAACAAGTTAGCGTGATATGGGCATGTCATGAGGAGGGAAGAAAGTCATATTACGAGAAGAGTGTTAGATATGGATGGTTTTAGAAGGAGAGGCAGGCCAAGGAAAAGATGGACTGTGTGAGAGATGACATGAGTAAGAAAGAAAAGTGCTGAGCTGACGAATACGAAACCGTGCAATGTTTTCCTCCGAAACATGTTTGAGAAAAACATTGCAAAGTGATTTTATACATATATCTTCAAACATTTTGAAATATGCGAGTGAGAAGTTGTCAGCCTCTTAAGCAACTACCTAATACCTAATTGTCTTTGCTCTGAAAGCATTTGGTCACAATTAAGATTCATACTTGCAGCTGATAATCCAGGACCAAAATTGCAGAAATCGAGGAAACTGTGTGGTCAGCTGGCACGATGAGGCGAAACTTGAAGTCTAGCACATCATTTACTCCATCTCTGTTTGAATCATACTCTTGGACCTGAATAAATATATATTATTAGTACCTACACAATTAATAAATAATATATAGGTACTGTACTGAGGTTTCGTGATACGATACGAACGCTCCGAAAATTAAAGAAGGCGGTAGTCAGAGGCAAGTCCAAATATTAGATATATTTGGACTTGCTTCTGACTACTACCTACTAACTAAGTATGGTAACCAAGTTTCAACTGAATCGGCCTATTTATTGAAGAGTTCTGTTGAACAGACCTTGACTCCATCATCAAACCAGGTAGTTGTCATCATTTTATGAAAACTGAGTGTCTTCTTAATCATTTACAAGAAAAAACGAAGGAAATGGGAGACCAGGTGAAAAACCTTGATGTCAACAAAACTCTTAGAGATGAGAGCTCTTAGATAGTTGGCTATTTAAATTAAAATTTTTCCTTTTATCTTGAATGGTTTTGGAATGTACAAAAAAATCCCTTTTATATCCTGTACCTGGGGATCAAAGACTTGATGCTGTCTCTGCTTAAAAAAAAGTATTTGTTTAGTTACCTATCTGTCTTGCCGTTTCGTATGGAGCCATCTGCTTTGTTCACCAATATTTATAAAAATAAACTCGCAGTTAGAATAAAGGGACGGTCCCTTGCAATACGGTAAAACGGTAGGTCCCTAATTGCAAAAAAGTACCTAGGTCCCTAAATCAAAAATACGAAAATATCGTAGAGCTCCTACGACTCGTAGAGGCTCTACGTATTTAATGTTTTTAAATTTAGTGGTATTTTAGGGCGGTACATATTTTAATTAGTACTTGGTACAAAACTATCTAAGATATCTACCGTGCCTAGGGATCAATGTCGTGTAGCTGTTTCTGTTTCAGGTCATATTTATTAATTATTCAAATATATTGTACCTAATTGTTATTGCGTGAAATACCTACTTTACGGGCTGAATAATTTATATAATAAAAAATATTAAATTACCAGCAATTCAGGGCAACTTTCCTCCGAGCCCAGGGAATCTTCAGATAAAAATGCTACTTCACCACAAATGATGGATCGACTCGGATCTTCTGTTTCCGCCACTAGCAAGTATTCATACGTGAAGCGCACCTTTGGCTGTTCATAGAAACTGACGGATCTAAGCCAAAACCCTGAAGTTATGCATTAAACAGGTCTTTTAATTAAATAAATAAATATAAATGAACAAACATCGGTGGACTATTCACGCAGCACTATCTAGCCCCAAACTAGCCAAAGCTTGTAATATGGGAACCTGATAGCTGATATGAGCGCCGGTGGTCTAGTAGGAGTGACCCCGCCTTCCGAACGTGAGGTCATAGGTTCGAATCCGGTCGTGCAGCAATGGATTTTTTATCGAAAAAATTTTGTGCGCAATGCCAGTGCTCTTATACGGTGAAGGAAAACATCATGAGGAAACCAGTTAGTATTCTAACAGCGGCGGTGGGCTTGCAACCTGTCACGCATGGAATACCAACTACTGCAAAATGTGGGTATGTGCCAAATATAATGTTTGGACGTACCTTTGACAACCCTCCTAAGGCGTCCTCAAATAATCTGGAGTTAGTACTTGGTACTAAGAGATCTGAGAGGATATCTACCGTGCCTGGGGATCTAAGTCGTTTTTCAGTTTCAGGTAATGTAAAGCGACAGGGGCAACCATGTAAGTACATACACGTGTGATTTTGCAGACAGCAGGTTGCCTCAGGTACCGTAGAGCAAAATAAACAAATTAAGATGCAGACAACCGTCTAACAATTTCTCGCTTGCACATTTCAACATTTTAAATAGCATCTTAAATTGAAAAATCCCTTATGACCTGTGCCAATACCGATGTACGCGATTGGTCTCGATTCCATACCATATCATAAAACTAAGGGTGCTTCCATTCGTGAGGCAATAAAATAGCTCTAAAGCTTCGCTCCACGGATATTTATGTTCTAGGTTCTCTAAAGATTATTTCTAGCTGAATAACACAAAAACTATTTGTCATAGAGTAAAATAGGTAGCTTTACCTAAATTATCTTACCTCGGCTCCTGTAAGCCACGATGAAGGGCAAAATAATATTCAATGCGGTTGTGGTAAAAATAAATAGCATGGCCTTTGATAAAAAGCAACCTTTATATTGAATTTTCACATTATTACTATATAGATTGTAAATATTCATTTTCCGTCGCTCTAAGTATAAATATCTGTATTTTAGTTTCTTAAATAAAAACAGAGCGCAGAGTACGAAATATATTTGACGGCGCGATATTTAAGTATCAACATCAAGAGTGAAAGAAGGTCGTAGTCACTCTAGCGGAGCGTCGTGTCGATGGTAGCGAGGCAGTCATCTTGACATCTAGTTTGTTGACTTGGATACGAGAAGACACCAGCGCACCATGTCTGCGACAAATCGCTGTGTATTATGCGAATCAATGTGATTTAGAATCACATTAGTGTTTGTAACGGTGTTGGGAATTAATGTTATCTTATTACAGGCGTTATTTGTGTTAATAATAGCCAGCGGAGGAATTGTACAATGTTACGAAGAAAATAATTGTTGCTGGTCCACCCACGTCACTCCACGACACTCCATCCATCCACGCCCTTGAGCATGAATTCTGATGAAGGCCACCCTGCGCCGACATCAGAAGTGGGATCGAACGAGCTGCAAAATGAAGATAAAATTGCCTGGTCGATACGCTGAGAAACTTGTAAAAAAAATATGGAAGCGTTGCTCATTCGAGTCATATCTTTCCAACAACCGCCAACAGTGAGTACCTGCTTGAGTAGTGCTAACCAACAGCTACTATTGGAGATTGAACCGTATGAAGCAGATTTGGATATAGATGATTGGTGTAAAGCTACGCAAGTGGTTGTGTAAAACAAAGGTCTAGCAGGAATTGACGTACCCTAATGAGTGCGCTGAAAGGTCATGCAGCCTCATGCCTCAATAATCTGAACTTAAATGGAATCACATGTAAACAGCAAGATTACCTACCTAAACCGAGGCTTGTTCAGGACTACTTCATTGATTTCTTACGATTCCAAATCGACGCTAAAGAGCCGGCGTCTGAATATGCTCTTCGAATAGGGAATCCTATCGAACGAATACCTAAATCTACGATGCCTGAAGAAGTCATAACTGGATTTGTTGTGTCGGTGTTATTGCAGAAGGAAAACCTTTATGTCGTTAACTAAATGCATCAACTGCCACGAGTCGAGCTTATTTATTCCGAATCCTTGGTGGAATATCGTGGAAGAGGCGTTACTTGTACTATGGACAATATTTACTGGCAAATGTCACTACTGCAGTTTGACTGAACATCGTATAGCTGAGTGACACTAACGACGCAGTGAAGTCGACACAAAATCGCAAGATTCTTGTCGTGCTACGGAGAAAAAGACAGCTGGTAATCTGCTACACGTGTGGTCAGCCAGAGCACGTGGCGCCTGCTTGTTCAGATAGGTAAAGCAGGAGTGGAGCTGTGGTCAAGGAGGTACATCAATGCGACTACACTTCCTTTAGGGTTACTGTGTGGACACTCCGGTGAGTCAGTTTCTATTTAATTGACAGCGGATCATTTTGCTCTCTTTTGAAAGAAAGCTTTAATGATAGACGTGTGGGTACTGTGAGTTAAAGTCTCGTTTATTTTAGTAGATCAATGTACAACTGCATTTCATAGCGATGAGCTCTAGCAGGGCTTTATGACGTGGCCGAGACGGCGCTAGATGATATTGTAGATGTGGCTATAACTGATTGGGATAAAACATTGCAACAAAACCCAAGCAAAACAAAACAAAACAAAACAAAACAAAAAAAAAATCGGTAATGACAACCTGAACGTGTGCTCGGAAAGATGTGTCGATAGTGCTATAGCAGGCCTAGAGGGTTCCTACTACCTAGGTAGGCCTTGGCTCCTTGCTGCGGGAGTGATAGTAGAAACAGCGGACTTAACAAATGCTCCTTGATTGCGGTTATTGTAATAATGAAATGAATGAAAAAAACAGAAAGAGATGCAACGAGAAAATTAATGAGCTAGCTAATAGTGAGCAGCGCTCGCGTGCATTGAAGCCAGGCGGGTCGCGGAGTGGTCGCCGGCCGCAGTGGTGAGCATCGCTGCGGTTTAGGCGAGGGCAAAGGTAAGGCACTGACCGGCGCACGACCGTGTGGCGCGGGTCAGAGACGAAGGTACCTGTTGAGGTCGCCGTGCAGCTAGCTAAAGCGGTGCGGTGGGCGACGGCCCAGCTGCTTATTGTGGTAACATGTGAAACTGAAAATTAAAAGTCATGTGCGTAGATTTATATGGGTAGAGTAAGAGACCCCACAGTGCCAAGAGAGTGAGTTATAATGAATGTGTAAGTCAAGCGGTCGATCCTGGTCAGGATAGTGACATCCATGCAAGCCAGAAGGATTCACTAGTCCAGTCCAGAAGGTTTCCAGAGTCTATCCTGATTGAGAAGTGTCGTCCGGGCTACACCAGAAATGGTTGGTTGAAGGGATGCACTTGCTCGGTTCAGATGAGTCTATCCTGGTCGAGACGTGTCATCCGGGCCACACCTGAAAAGGGTGGTTGAAGGGATGCACTTCTTCGGTCCAGATGTATTGTGTTGGTTAACTGGTCGAAGGGACAGAGTAGACCCGGGCCATGCCCTGGTGGGTTGGTTGGAGGGATGCTCTCGTCCGGTTCAAGTCACTGCAGTAACGTTCGTAATCCGAGAGATAAATGTTCGATGATGATGAGAGCATTCGATGTTGAAGACGATCTCCTTCTAATCGTGTCACTAGTTGCTTGCGCAACAGTGTGGTGAAATGAAAATCCTGTGCGTCTCAAAGAGGTTCAAGTTGAAGAAGATCATCAGTCTTATATAAGTAGGATGGACGAGCGGATGTCTTTTTGATTGAGATTTTTGTTCTAGAAACTAATATACGCCCGAGGACGGTCGAATGTCAGTCTGGCCGTGACGGCGCGATATTTAAGTATCAACATCAAGAGTGAAAGAAGGTCGTAGTCACTCTAGCGGAGCGTCGTGTCGATGGTAGCGAGGCAGTCATCTTGACATCTAGTTTGTTGACTTGGATACGAGAAGACACCAGCGCACCATGTCTGCGACAAATCGCTGTGTATTATGCGAATCAATGTGATTTAGAATCACATTAGTGTTTGTAACGGTGTTGGGAATTAATGTTATCTTATTACAGGCGTTATTTGTGTTAATAATAGCCAGCGGAGGAATTGTACAATGTTACGAAGAAAATAATTGTTGCTGGTCCACCCACGTCACTCCACGACACTCCATCCATCCACGCCCTTGAGCATGAATTCTGATGAAGGCCACCCTGCGCCGACATATTGCTTGGCGTTTAGCTATTTATCGACAACATTACGTTGCTAGGCGACACTGGTGCTGCAAGAAACAAATTATTATTAGTGCTGCCAGGTGTAAAAAACAATTATGTTTTATATTTTACTAAAAAGTTTTGCTTAACACAAAAGAGTTGATGAATGTTCAATTCCTAAATTAAAAAGACAGGTACGAGCGAGACCCGCTTCCTGAGGGTTTCGTACATCTATCCAGCAATCCGTAAACTATAAAGTTAGAAATTGTCACAGCCCTTTTTAAGATTGCCACTTTTTCACACAGAGACATTTACAAAATTAAAATCATAAAAAATATGTTCAAAGAAGAGCTTAACCCTAAAAAGAGTTTCTCTGAATTTATAGGAATTAGCAGTATACAGAGGAAAAAACGACAGACAGGCAGCCATGCATGTTTTCTTTTTTGTTTTTGAAGTGCGGTACCCTAAAAAACTTTGCATTTGCAACTTGGACGAAGCAAAAACAAATGACCGCAGTGCGTAAGCCCTCAGAAGTGGGGCTGCTTACGAGTAGGTTCTTTTATTAAAAAAAAATGGAATTGGTTTAAGAGAAGTGGTAGAGGCTAACATTATTAGATCTGTGATAGGGGCAGACATTGTGTTAAAGTTTTTAGTACTTACCTATAGCAGTAGGTATCGTCCGTAGAATACCAAGAACCAAAGTCGCAGTTATGGCTCGTAGAATTTACAAGTTGATGTGGCAATGGGTAAATGATATTTCTAACTGACAAGCTTTAGGGAATCAAAAGCGATGGCCCAAAAAAAACCCAGTCCCGGCGCAAAAAAAAATATTCTCAATTTATTGAGGATATTTAAAAATAATATTTCAAATTATCACTATCTCTCTATCGGGTGGCAAACATTTTGTTTTTGCTCAAAAAGTTTTGTAGGCGTATTAAAATCTCATTAATTCTCGACTAAAATATTTTTATCCTTTTATTGCAAACAAGCTTATTGCATACAACAATATATGCAAGCTAATAATAACCATAAATAAATAATAAGGTTATCAAAATATGTTCAAAATATGTACACACTATTATCGTTCCTGCTTAGACGGCCAACGGACTTTGGGAAGCTGCGCACATGTTATGAGCGTCATTTACTTTTTAGGTTGGGCTAGACATAATGAAAGAGAACTTGGTCACCCGGCTGAAGGCTTAGATTATGCATTAATAGATTCGGAAAATAATTAATGTTAATCTTTATAAATGTATTTCTTCAGATGTAATTGAACAAATAAATACATTTATTTACTATGTTTGTGTTTATTTATATATACCCCTACCGTCTCTGGTTTTGTGATAATCTTAAATGTGATTGCGATTACTCAATAATTACAAATAATAATAAGTATTTTAGTCGATAAAAAAGATTTTAATAAGAACCCCTACAAAACTTTTTGAGCAAAAACAAAATGTTTGCCACTCGATAGAGAGATAGTGTTAATTTAAAATATTATTTTTAAATATCCTCAAAAAATTGAGAAACATTTTTTTTGCGCCGGGACTGGGTTTTTTTGTATGGGCTTTGGGCCATCTCCTTTCTCGAAATTCTCCTAGAATCACTTATTACATACTTTTTAACAAACAAATTAAGTAGGTACGCTCCTCAGTTCAGAAACTAAACCCAGTTTTCCGATTACAGACCTACGTCCGAAATAAGTGCTGCCGTAAAGTTTATAGCTACCTACCTTGGTAGGTACCTAGACTTACCTTTTGTTCTCTTTATTCCTTACATTTAAACCTATTGTTAGTTTCCGTCCGCAAAACTAACTGAAAAAGCGTTCTGGTTCCTAAACAAACCAGTGCACACAAACAAAGGCAGTGCCAGAAACAAGCAGGTCCGGCGCTTGCAATGGTAACTTGAAACCTGGACGGTGAATGATCCCTAACGTTACAAACATCGTATAAAAAGGGCTGGAAACTAGCAATCGGCACCACTCGCTCTGGTGAGAGCCCGGAGCACAGTGCAGTCCTCACATAGGACTTTTATTTGTCTCTTCTGTTTTGAAATATCTAATTAAACGTAACAATGGCCATGGTTCGTAGATCCAGCATGGACAGGATGTCCTCCAGCATGACTTCCAGCATGACTGGCATGGGTTTGGGTGGTATCACTGGGATAACCTCAGGGATGAGCGCTTTGAACTGCATGAGAGACCAGCAAATGACTATAGGAGGGATGCCTTCCAACTATGTCCCGGGATTGTCGGCTTACTACAACATCTCAAGCTTCTGTCAACGCCCTGGGCAGAGCCGTCGCTGGCCGATGCAGCGTGCTGGACCTTCAGCGCAGCACCGTCCTGGGCGCTCGCACAGCACTGGATCACTGCATCGCATGAAACACTCCATGAGGAACAGCCCCAACACCCAGTACACCCACAACTTGATCTGCAAGCTGGCTGATCAAAATGACCGCAGGCGTCGCCAGGATACTTTGGAAACCATTCCGCAAAGCTATTACTCGCAACAGCCGCTTAAAGTAGAGCTTACGGAGTTCTATTCGCGGGACAACTCCAAGGATCATCATACAGAGCAGTATGATCTAGTAAACGATAACATTCTTCCAAACCCCGTGCTGAGAAGAGGCCAGAATTTCTTCTTTGCTGTGCGCTTTGACAGGACTTACGATAAGCAGCAAGACATGATTCGCATCGTATTTTGTTTTGGTGAGTGAAAACCTTGTTATTATTTTTATATTTATTTTTTTAGATCGAGTGAGCGAAGCGAACGAAGATCTTTAGTTTCAACTTGGGCGATTTGGCATTTTATGTATGTATGTATGTATGTATGTTTATCTGGCCATAACTTTCTAACCGTTGATCCGACCTGCATGAAATTTGATAAGTCGATAGCTTGTGCTTGAGAAATTTACTGGTAAGTATATGAGTAAAATCGGATGAAGGGTTATTAAGATATGGGGGGTTTTAAGGGGGCAAAAATAAAAAAAATTATTATGTTTTTTTTTCTTTAAATACTAGGTACAAACTCAAAGTATGATTTAAGAGCCAATGCTAAATTCTGAAAAACTCAACACATTCTGATGCTGACTATATCAAGTATCTGATGCTCTTTTCATCTTAATTTCATTTTTAATAGGTCCTAAGCCGAGTGTTACCAAAGGAACGAGGGTGGTGTTGCCCGTAAACTGGAACAACCAGCAGGGTGTGTTCCAACACTCTCGCGATATGTCGGGAATGGGCATGGGTATGACTCGGATGCAGGATACTAGCACCACTATGGGGACCATGGGATCAATGGGCACCATGGGAACTATGGGCACTATGGGTAATATGGGAACTATGGGTAATATGGGCACTATGGGTACCATGGGCCAAATGGGTACCATGGGTTCGATGGGAACTATGGGCCCCATGAGTGGAATGAGGGAAACTACGACGTACGGCGTTCGTCGCAGTTCGTTTAGCAACGAGCCTCTCCCGCTACAGCACAGCCCTCTCAGCCCTCACGGACCACTGGACAGACAGGCTATGATAGACCGCTACGGAGCAAACACGACACAGCATCCGTCATTTGGACGAGGATACGGTTCTCGCCACGGATCTCGACATGGGTCCATGCAAAATCTTGCTGCTCTTGCTCATGATATGGACCGATGGGACATAAGCATTCAGCGACAGGATGGAAATACTATTACATTCCAAGTTCACGTTCCGGCGACTGCTCCGGTAGGAGTATGGAACTGCTGGGTTCAGACCAACAGATACGGTCAACGCGACAACCGTCACGACTACAAATGCGACGAGGACATTTACATGCTGTTCAACCCTTGGTGTCGAGAAGATTCTGTATTCATGGACAATGAGTCCTTTAGGAAGGAATACATCCTCAACGAACAGGGCAAGATCTGGTGTGGAACTTGGCGCCAGCCTAAGGGTCGCAAGTGGATCTTCGGACAATTTGATGACGTGATACTACCTGCTTGCATGTATATGCTGGAACGCAGTGGTCTTGAGCATGCAGAGCGTGGTAATCCAATTCGTGTATGCAGAGCCATTTCTGCTATGGTAAGTTAGTCTTCCTGGAATTAAATCTATTTTGTAATAGTTTGAAATACATACATGACCATTTGTGTTACTCTAGATTAACGCAAACCATGATGACGACGGCATTATGGTTGGCCGATATGATGGAGAATACAAGGACGGTGTTGCACCTCATGCATGGACTGGTTCTGTGGCCATCATGGAACGCTACCTTACTGATGGTGGCAGGCCGGTGGAATACGGACAATGCTGGGTTTACTCTGGCTTGGTTGTCACTATTTGCAGGGCTCTTGGTAAGACCCTTCTGTCTTCTGTGATACAATTACATAAACTCTTAATACTTTAAAATCCAAGGTTAAAGAAATCGATTTGTGTATCCAGGAATTCCTTGCCGATCCGTTACCAACTACGTGTCTGCGCATGACACTAATAGAACGTTTACCGTGGACAAATACTTTGATCGCGATGGCAACGAAGTACCCAATGGTCCGGATGAAGATTGCTACGATTCCTGCTGGAACTTCCACGTTTGGAACGACGTATGGATGCAGCGTCCGGATTTGCCTCAAGGTAGAATTCAAGTAACAATGGTCATGAATGAACGAATGTGTGGCATTTAATCCTGGTGTAACATTTTTTTCTGGAGTACAGGGTACAGTGGATGGCAGATCATTGATGCTACGCCCCAAGAGGAAGCTGAATCTGTGTACCATTGCGGGCCAGCTAGTGTAGAGGCTGTGCGTCGCGGAGAAGTCGGCTTCCAGTACGATACGCCTTTCATGTACTGCCAGCTGAATGCCGAACTGTGTCACTTCCAGGAAGAAGAAAACTCCGAATGGGGCTTCATCAGGATGGCTTCAAATCAATGCCAGTAAGAACAGACGCATTTAAGTGTTTTCTTTATAAAGATTTTCTTTGAAGGATTTAATAACTTTGACTTTTGTAACAGGGTCGGACGTAAGATCCTGACCAAGAATCCGAGCCGTGACGATGATGAAGGAGAAAGCGACATGGTTGAGATCACCCACGAATACAAGTCTGTGGATTGCTCATCGCCTGAGCGTCTTGCTATAATCGCATCTTGCCGTGGCTACCAACGCATGCAGCAGTATTACGAATACCCTGATAGAAACTTCGAGGACGTTTTCTTCGATCTCATGGACATTGATATCGTGCCTTACGGCCAACCATTCGACTGCACCATGAACATCCAGGTATAGTAAAATATCAGTGCTTGAATATTGCTTTGAAACAAATTCAGTCTTGTTTACGTATCAAATTGTTTGTTTTAGAACAAATCACACGAAGACCGTACAATTTGGTGCGTCCTGACAGCTTCTGCCAGCTACTATACAGGCGCCATCGCCTCTCGCCTGCGAAGAGCCCAGGGAGAGTTTATAGTACGCGCCGGACAACGTGAGGTGTTGAAACTTCACGTCACTCCTCAGGAATATATGGATAAGCTAGTGGACCACTCTATGGTGAAGGTCCATGCTATGGCTTATGTAAAGCAGACACGCCAGGCCTGGTCTGATGAAGATGACTTCCCGCTGCACAAGCCTAGGATGCAAGTGCAGGTAATGTCTCTTCCTGTCATTTTTCGTTCCACAACCCACTTACGGCCATATTTTGTGACTCTTGTAAAATTTCTTCTAGGTGAGAAGCCAGCCTTGCATCGGCCAAGAATGTCCTGTCACGTTTAGCTTCCAGAACCCGTTGCACGTTCATCTGACCGACTGCTACTTTACCTTTGAAGGACCTGGAATCCAGAGGCCACGACAGGTAACATTTAAACATCAGAGATTATATGATTACACTGGAACTTTGTTTCTTAGTGATGAACACAATTTAATTTTAATTTAAGAGAACTTGCGTAACAGTTCTATAGACTGATAGGCAACAGTACATTTACAACAGTACTCTTTTTGATATTTGCATTGCTTCTCCAGATCCGTTTCCGCGACGTGAAGCCGGGTGAGTTCGTGAACTACCAGGACAAGTTTGTGCCGCGCCGCCACGGAGAGCGCCGCATCGTGGTGACCTTCTCCTCGCGGCAAATGGACGAGATCTTCGGCTGCTGTATGGTGAACGTGCGCGGCTAGCTAGCCCCCGGGGCTCGCGCCTCGCCGCCCGCGCTCCCGCGGCCGACTTCGCCGGGCCCTACCTCCCCCCCTGCCGTCCAGATGGACCGCTCCTTCGTCTCTTACGTCGCGCCTGACCAACACCTCTACCAGGAAGAGGAGGTCATCATTGTGAAAACGACCGCTTAAGCGGCGCGACGCTTTCTAGTCATATGACTATGTAAGCCTTGACTCTATAATATAGTGTTTATTGTGATAAAACGACGACTCAGCTCGGAAAAGGAAATGTTTGGATCACCCGCACGAATCATAACAAAAAACCCAAAAAAATAAATATTCACTTTACTCACCGTGTGATTATAAAATAAGTAAATATACTCGTCTCTTGTTTTAAGAAAAACCGTAGCTTCATGTGCCATTGCGTGTATTGATTCGTCCCTGATGTATGAAAAGGGATTAGGCTTAAGTTTTATTGAATTTTTAAGTTATATTTATTTTTATTATATATAGCATGTATCTTTTATTTATATATTTAGGTTTTTTATATGAATTTATTTAAATCACATTTTATATCGCAACCAATGATCTTCTGAGATCTAAAATTTCAGACGAGATCTCAGAAGTTCACTTGCCATAATATGTATTTTACTTACTTATGTATGTCTGTATGATGAGAACACTATAATATTTTAAAAATGTATTTGCACTGAGTTTGTGTGTTTTTGGGATCTCAAAAATAAAATGCATTCACTGCAGTTCTTCTTTCATTCATTAGTTATGGATACGCTCCACAATAAACTTTACGACCTATATAGGTACATAATTAAACGAGGAAAAATGACAAATCCCGTGGTTACTGTCGAGGGGTCAGTGAACTACTGGGTATTCCCTTTTATCCCTGCGACATCCTTTGCGTCTGTGCCTACGCCTACGTATTCTATTGTTAGATTATAAAAAGAACCTTATTGTATTGCAAGCTGTATTATTGCACCATTATTTTCTGAGGATTAATACTTGCTAATTCATATTATTCATATTAATTCATATTTAAATTGAGGTATATAATGTAAAAATTAGCCTATATGCGAGTCCCGCGTGTTCTTTTCATTCCGATCGGTTCAGTGGTTTATTCTTGGTTAACAAGTTTATTCAAAAACTTGTTTATATATAGTTTGTCTTAAAACTTTTACAAAATAAAACTAGTAGTTCGCCCCGAACTGAGATCTCGTGATGCGACCCGACGAACGCATCAAACTTTGAGTCGGTAGTAGTCAGAGGCAAGTCCAAACATTATCTTTGGACTTTTTTCTGACTACCGCCTACTAACTTGGTATGGTTACCAAGTTTCAACTCTATTGGCCTATTTATTGAAGAGTTCCGTTGAACAGACCTTGGCTCCATCATCAGACCTGGTCGTCGTCACCATTTTATGAGAACTGAGTACCTCCTTAAATTATTCCAAGAAAAAAAATAAGAAAAATCAAAGGAACTGGTCGACCAGTAGAAAAACCTTGATTTCAACGAAACTCTTGGATCGCTGGTTATTTTAATTTAATTTTTTAAATTTTATCTCGAAAACCGAGCGTTTCAAAAAAAAAGTAAAAATTGTTTTGGAATGTCCAAACAAAGCCCTTTCATATGACATGTAACTTGATTTTTTTATGTAACTTTTTTTATTTTTGCCCTTTTAAAAAACCCCATATCTCAATAATCCTTCATCCGATTTTACTCATATACTTACCAAAGCTATACACATATCAAATTTCATGGAGATCGGATCAGCGGTTCTAAAGTTATCGCCAGACAATACATACATACATACATAAAATGCCAAATCGCCCAAGTTGAAACTAAGATCTTCGTTCGCTTCGCTCACTCGATCAATAACGTTTTAAAACATATTAGGTTAGGGCGTGATTAAGCCACAACACTCAAACATTTAAACATGTAACTTTTGCATTTATAAATACTGGTAGGATTTATTATTTTTTGATGTCTTCAACGAGTTAAATATCTCCAAAAGATTCTATTTTTTATTTAAACTACTTACCTACTAATGGAAAAAGGACATGGCCCACCTGATGTTAAGTGGCAAGCATCACCTATAACAATGATTTGCCTGGCAAGTAGCAAACCCTACGATGCACTGCTCTGCGTCCATCAACTTGAAGCATACAGATGTTAAGTGCCTGTAATTTCACTAATTTCAAAGCAAAATACAACGACGCTACTTGGCGGTGAAAAAGGCATAGTGGTAGTACTTTCCCGAAGGAGCCTTTCACAATGAGCTCTACTACTCCTACACATGCACATTGCAAATGGCGGTAATTTATTTACCTTTCCCTTTTATCTGTGAGAGGTAAATATTTATGATTCGTTTCTTTTTTAGCGCGGGTTATACCGTTATGTACAAGGGTGGATCCAGGATTTTTTTTCTGGGAGGGGCACAAGGGCAAAAAAATCAACAATAACTGTCTTTTAACAATGCAACGAACAAAATTCGCAATTCCAGCCAGAAATAGACAAGAGTTTCACTCATGTTCTTTGTGTTATTTTATTCATATATTTTAACAACTCTGATAATTTGTTTTGCTTCTAAGTATGTATTGCGATGGAATTTCCACAGTACACTAAAATACCGTCTAGGGGGGGGCATGTGCCCCCGTGCCCCCCCCAAAATCCACCCTTGGTTATGTATGTTTGGTCACAGAGTTAAAAATAGTACGTACGGTAAAGATTACAATGTATTGGTATACCGTTCTAGCATTAGGCATAGGCAAAAATAGTCGGGCTAGCCATCGATACATTTGGAACGAAAGCACGGTACTATTGTAATGAGAAATATGCACGTTTGTTTACGTAGTAACGTTTAAATAACGAAAACTTCATGTTAATTTGCATGCAGTTGCTATTAAGAGAAAGAAACAATGAAAATATATTTGATCGAGTTACAGACACGTTATAAATAACAACCAAGGATTAGCCACACAATAATTTTATAAATTGAAGCCTATATGTGTTATTCTGATGTATAAGCTATATTATTGTAAAGATTCATTAAAATCCATTCAGTAGTTTTTACGTGAAAGAGTAACAAACATCCATCCATCCATCCATCCATACTTACAAACTTTCGCGTTTATAATATTAGTAGAATAATTTAATTATAAAACAAAGATACATAAAAAAAACATAAATAAAAAAAATTATACAACTAGGTAGCTGATATAAAATATCTAATGGAAAAAATATCGAAACTAAACTTTTCGTAGTAAGATTTTTGCAGGATAACTGGCAAAAGTTCTGTCCCTTATTTAATTATTTTTTTGTGTATTACTTGCCGATGGAATAAGCAGAAGGCCCACCTGATGTTAAGTCGTAACCATCACCTATAACAAAGCATTGCGTCGTCAGTCAAGCACGATAGGAAAGTGCGCTACGATGCACTGACCTGCGTCCATCAACTTGAGGCATACAGATGTAAAGCCTAATGTGCCTGTAATTACCCCGGCAACCACACTTTTCAAACCGAAACACAGCAACGCTGCTTTGCGGCAGAAAATGGCGCCTCTTGGTAGTACTTCCCCGGACGAGCCACACACAAAAAGCTCTACTACAAACAACAACTCTACAAATATTTGCAGATCATGCTATCATTTTTGGCCTATCGCAAGAATTGAACCCGCACATTTAGCGTCTCAGTTTGTTTACCGACTTATGCGTCACAGGTTAAAGTTGAGTCAGTCAGTTTCCAGAAAGCCGATATTTCCAGGGTTTTCAAAAAGCGAAAAAGTAAAGTAGGTCTTTAGGTCAAAGCCTTACGTAAAAGGATCTTCTCAGAAAGTTAATGAGGCCCCAATGGTCATAAATGGAAAATAGTTTTATCACGATTCATTGAACATCGAAGGCAAAGAACCCGACGCATGGTACTGACCACATTCTTTGTACATACGTACAGAGAACCTTCGCATCAGCTTTGGTAGGATTAAGCAATATTGATCTGTGTTACAAGGAAGTAAGGTCAATTATGTAAATCTGGCCATGAACGGCAATCTATCTGCGGCCGCCAGCATGGGTGATGATGTCACGAGTAGTAAATTAACATAATCGTGTGTAACTTTATTTTGCCAGTGTTCATTGTTGACATGGCTCTAACTAATAAAAGCAAACAATGGACCTGGGTTTTTAGGTTTCATTTTAGTGTCGTCATAAGGTATACCTATAAAAAATCTAATGCCAAAAATACCGAAACTAAATTTTTCGTATTAAGATCTTTGCAGGATGACTGGCAAAAGTTCAGTCCTACATTTAATATTTTTTTGTATACTACTTGCTGATGGAATAAGCAGAAAGGCCCACCTGATGTTAAGTGGTAACCATCACCTATAACAAAGCATTCCCTCGGTAGTCACTCACGATATGAACGTGCCCGATGCACTGCACTGCGTCCATTAACTTGAGGCATACAGATTTTAAACCTCATATGCCTATAATTTCACTGGCAACCACACCCTTCAAACCGAACACAGCAAGTCTCATTGCGACAGGAAAAGGCATGGTGGTAGTACTTCACCAGATGAGCCCTTCAATAAGAGCTCTAAAACTCTTTATTTATTCACATAGGTATACTTTTTTATGCAATGTAAGTATATACATATGTATACTAACCTAACCTAACCCCCTCAGAAATCCTCAAGAATAATGGGTCAAGGTATTCGAGGTACTAAGAGGACTGAAGCAATATCTACCGTGCCTGGGGGCTAAAGGTATGAGGCTATTTGTTTTCTTTTCTATTCCAAATGAAATATGAATATATACATTTATCTGTATTTCTGCGTTATTTTAAATGTAAATGCGCCTTGTCCTTTACATAGGAGCATGGGTCCTACGTGCCATTTTTGTGGTCATCTTATTGTAATTTCCAAGTTCCATTCCCGCTGCGTCAAAGGATAAATCATAATTAACTGTCTAAATGATTCATTATTGAATATACAAATGAATCCAAAGCTTTAGTGGTTTCTGATAAAGGGTCACGCACGCCGCTCGTCATTCGAACCATTTAAGGTGATAAAGACAGTCCATCGCACACTTACCACGGTCGTTGTTGAGAAAACACGCATTTTATTTAAAAAATAAATTATTTTATAAACGAAAGTTACAGAAGAAAATATTAACTAGTAACTATACAAGTGTTTTAGACTGAAAATTCGCGGTAGTGAGTTAAAAGCAGCTGTGTGTTTTAATAAATATATAATATTATAATAAATATAATTGGTTTCATAAACTTTAGTGAACAAGAATCTTATATTTGAGTCAGAATGGATTCTATAAGAAACAAATGGAGTTGGTGCACCACAGCAAGCTGCGTCAACAGAGCGGATTCTTATGACGTTAAAACAATGCCGCGACCTCCTCGTTCCGATTCCTGTTACAGTAAGTTACATTTTTAGAGACTGACAACCGTCAAATAACTTCGCGCTCACCCATTTCAACATATTTGATGATATGAAATTACTGAAGGTTTTTTGAAGGTTTTATGATGATATAAATTATGAAAAATTCGAAACAAGTTGTGTCGGGGATTTACATAAAAATATCATAATATAATTGCACTAGTTTTCGTACTTAATTAAACTACCTATTTGGTGAACTTGTATATCGTACAAAATTATTTCAAAAACTTGAAAATCTGCGGGCAACATTTAATGGTTGTCTGCGTCTTAACTGGGCCATTTGTATTTCAACACACGGCAGCAAGTTCGGAAAAGAAATGGGCAACGTACTAGCAATTATTATTATTCATTTATTTCAGATTAAAATCGATACAATATAAGGTACTAGCTTTACACAAAACTTACATCTATTACACGTATGATTAAAATAATTAAATAAAATATCACAAGAAATTGAAAATAGGATACAATAAAAAAAATTGGATGCAATATTTGCGTAGGTACTTATTTATTAAAAAAAAAAAATGATGTCATAAATCTACATCTTAAAAAAAACAAAAAATATATAGGTAGGCATTAACAATAATCAAAACATTTATATACACGAACCGATCGTCCCTCGATATTTCCATAGTAGCTCAAAAACGATGAGGCCAACCAAGTTTGTAATTTTATTTTGCTTGTTAAGCATTTACATGAATCCAGAATCCTTGATAAAATTGGCACATTGGTTAAACTTGGTTTTTCGGAGCTCCTGTATTATGGAAACACTGCACTCTACATATTACATTCCACACATATACATTGCAAAATATAATATTGTATATTTACTAAATATAATATATTTTGCAAATATACATCGCAAAATTTAATCAAGGATTCTGGTATAGACACATATTGGTAGCCGTTTGCAGGATAACTAAATATGGGTAACATAGTAATGTTTATTTAAAAATCATTTGAATCATTATATTATCATAATTATATCGTTCAAGCTATTAGAAAAACATTAAGTAGGCAGTAGGCATCTACGTAAGAACTACTTTTAGGTTAGCACCTACTTTAATCTTAGTATGAACTTATTCTTCAATTGGAGATGCCTACTGAATGCATGCATGTAATGAAATTAATAAATAAATATTTGGTGGACTTTCCACACAGCACTATCTAGCCCCAAACTAAGCCAAAGCTTGTTATATGGGAACCAGATAGCTAATATAATACATTATATACTTTTTTGTAAATACAGATTTATAATATAATAACACCTAGACAGAGAACAAACATCTATGTTCATCACACAATTGTTTGTTCTCGGTGGGGATCGAACCAACGGCCTACGGCGCAGACGGCAGAGCTACTACCACTGAGCTGTGAAGGCTGTCTCGAATCTAAATAACTTAATACCTTAAACTTAAAACCTTTCTTTTAAACTAGCTACTAAAGATGCAAAATAAAGGCCTAAATTACAGAATAGTAAACTTTTCTGTTAAATTGTTGTGTACGTGTGTGGGTAACATAACAGACACATGCCTTTAGTAGATGAACGCCGATTTGTGTACGTGTGTGGGTAACATTACAGACACGTGCCTTTAGTAGATGAACGCCGAACAGTGCATCGTAGGGCACATTCTTTTGTGATTAGCAGCCCTCAAAGTCAGTAGATAGTAGCTCTACCTTCTGCTCTTTAGGCCGTAGGTTCGATCCCCACCGAGAACAAACACACAAATGATGAACACAGATGTTTGTTCTCTGTCTGTCACTATTTATTATGAGTATGAATTTACAAAAAATAATATTAGTTCGTGCGTGACTTACGAGGCAATGCTTTGTTATAGGTGATGGTTACCACTTAACATCAGATTGGCCATCTGATTGTTCCATCCAATAAAAATAGCTCTCCAAAAAGGTTTAGTTCGACGTAAGATATTTTTCTTATTAGAGGTACCTACTTTTAAAACGTTCTACCATAGTAGTAAAATACTTTGAAAATTTCAAATACTGCTTTACTTTTGATAGGTTTTTTTTATTATTAAATATTAATTCATCGTGCATTTTGCAAAGTGATTGTGACAGACTATTTAGATATTTGCAATGCAGTTCTTATGGAAAATTCAGGTACTAAGCTACTATTGATGTTTACTGTACTAACGTTAAAAATAAGGTCATAAAATGATGTACTTACTTAATGTGTAAGAAGGTATATACCATAAACCGTTTCACCTATAGCTACTGATAATAAGATATATCTCACCTACATGAGGTAGTCTCGATCACGCAAATGTCAGAATAGGTAATTATCAAAATCAATGAAGTCCACGATGACCCATCAAATATTAATGATAAGAGGTCACGTATCATTGAAGGCAGGCAGAAGCAGCGATGATGCGGTCCTGCGCAGATCAAGCTTAAACGCGGCAAAAGCCGCACGCGCAGATAGAGACGTTGAAAATAAAAGTGTTTTTACCAAAGAGTTATTGAGAAGTGATTAATTTAGCAGTATTGTTTACACTGTGGCACAATATAGCACGTATTCGGGACTATTAATGATCTAATAGCGTTTTATGTGATAATTGGCATTAGAGTAGTCGCATTCCAAGATTAGTTCTATGATCGCGAGTATCGACGAGTTATTGTGCAATGGGTGCTGTTAAGAGCAAGTTGGTGGCTCACTGCCCGCCTCGGTGTATCTGTTGGAACCACAGAGTCGACTCCTACGACCTCAAGGAGCTACCGCGACCCCCACGGTCGGACATCCCCAATCCCAATGGCAACGGTAGGTCAAGGTTAAGCTAGCTAAAGATAATACTGTTTGGCTAGATCTGGTCAAGAAAGAATTGAAAATTTATTAGGTACCTATGTCAAGAATGGTTGAAGTTAATTTAGTTAGTGATGTCATAAAAAGAGCTGACATATTTATGCAACATAGGTAGGTAATACCTAAAAAGATTTATTAATTTTATGCTGGAATTTTTAAGTCTAAACTCTGATGATGATTTCATACCACGACGACAAATCCGGAAGTTTTTGTGAATAAAAATAAAGTAGCCTTAACGTTTAAAGATAAAAGAAAAATGTCTAGTTTATAGTTTCTTTTTGAAGTGGTTTATAAATAAAATGTGGCAAAGCGCAGCTGTGTTGGGAATCATGAACGAGGCCGCTTTTCAACACTGTCTGTTGTATAGTTAGCACCTTTAAATAAGGTCTTACTTATTTATGTATGACCGGAGTATCGACACTATTTGCTTTTGCAAACTGGTTCGTATCTAACAAACTTAATACTCAGTTAGGTACATACATAGCAGTTAGTTACTTATTTAAATTCCAGTTAGTAGGTTTAGACAACTGTGCAAACTATGCTACCGTAGCTTTACCTACGTTCGTATAACAAACTTGGTATTTTTTAATAATCGCCAAGAAATAATTAAATAAACAGGCTAGTAACTTGAAGGTAATCATTATTTACAATAACTCAGAGCTGTGTTCAAATACCTGTCTCTTAGACAAGCGAACATCGAAACGATAATATATTAAAAAACCTACAAATGAATGGAGGAGGTTTTCTTAGTATTTTCTCAATAATTAATCACTGTATTGTACTGTACATACAATGATTATATACTAATATGTATATTGTCATAAATAGATTTATTCAATAAAACATTATTTCGTAACTGCGATCCGAACGGTAAAAATCCGTAGTCAACTCAAGTCAGTAGAACTATTTGTATGGTAGTTTGAGATAATTCGGATGACGGAATTTGGATCTAGTGCGTAAACTACCATAAAAATGGTTCTCTGACTACTTCGGAATGTATTTTTACGAATTCGGATCAGATATAGACGAAACCACTCCTACAATAAACACTTTGAAAATTTTGAGAATTAAAACGGACAAGTGCAAGTGAGTCACGCACTTTGAGGATCCCGTCCATAAGAACCTTAAAAACCGAAAAACCTCGAGTTTTAGTCACTTTTTCCTACCAATTCCACCATGCTTTTTTAAGTCAGAGTCTATTGATATTTTGCAAATATTATGATATTTTCTGACGAAACTGAACCTAATATAGATGTAGACCTCAAAAAACTTTATTTACCAACTCTAAAAACTGGTTCTGAGATAAGAATTGCCCAGACGCAGTGCCTTATTATGTCATCTCAAGGCAAACGCGTCCGGAACTACGTGTCCTACAGTCTTGCAAATGTCGGTGAATAAAAGCTTCACGTCAATCACATAATTGTAGAGTTGAAAGTAAATGAACTACGTCTATATTAACCTCTTTCATACTATTTGCTAATGTAACAAGTAGATGGCCCACCTGATGTTAAGTGGTTACCAGCACTTTTATTATAACACAAAGCATTGCCTCGCTAGTCATACCAGCACTTAATACAAAGCGTTGCTTCGCAAGTCACGGACGATAGGAACGTGCCTTACGATGCACTGCCCTGCGTCCATCAATTAGAAGCATTCAGATTAACACGAATATTTTGACTTATTTTTAACCCTTTGTGCAATATTTTCAATACTTAGTTTGGTTTTGTTTTCGTTTTTGCGGTGGGGAAAGGTTCGCGCCAATAATGCTTCAGTAATGCCTACAATTTACATTATACAATAGAACACCTACTTGTAAGTACAAAGTGAGTAGTAAGTCAAATGCGTTTGTTTTGAATCTAAGCTCATGATAGTGCACGACCTATGGGCTATCTAGGAAACTCGCACTACGACCATTGTTATTAGTTGACATCGACTTATTTATTACTCAGTCAATAAAATGTCTATTTTATTAGGCTAATGCATAATTATGACCACCTACATTACAATAATAGCAATGAATATCACAAAGGAGGGACAATATTATCTAAGAAAATATCCACTATCGGTATAGATAAAAGATACTTAAATATAATGAGTACACTAGCTGCATTGAAAACAATGTTCTTAAAAAAATCCTGAAAATATAATAGAAACAGCTGAGCGCAAGTAGAGCCAAATTTTCAGACAAACCATTTTAAAAAAGCTTTTTGAGTTAACATGTGTCAGTAATTAACTACTATACTTACTTTCTTAACGTAGATATGCTTTACTAGTGATGAGTTTCCGAAACTTATGATATCTAATAAATAGTTATTTTAAGAAATCACAATTCTTCGTAGAACCGCATTTGAAGCTGTCTAGCTTGAGGTTGTTCTATATAAATGCAATGACTAGAAATACAACAGTTGTCTTACTTTATTGCGTGAATGGTTAATAAAAATAATTATAAATCCAATAGTTAATAAAAATAACTATAAAAAATCCCTAAATAATCCAATTGCTCTAAAATAATTTAGAATAGAATAGAATAGAAAAATCTTTATTTTGTATCTTAATTTCAATACGCCAATTTTGTTTGAATGGATGAATAATAACAAGTGGCTATGTTCTGGCGCAGCAAATTGTCTTTATAATTTATTAATTTATTAATATTATGAATAATGTGGCACGTGCTCATCCTGCGTATTACGTCTCGCTAAAAGATTTTGTCGACTTGAACTCGGCCATATCACAGTCAGTTCAAAACCAAGTCAAGTGACTATGATTTGCTCTCGAAAGAGGCGCCACCACACATCATTAATTCGTTTTTTTTCTATAGAAAGATTTTTTTTTTTCAACAATAATAATTTTCCTTTTCTGATGTTATCAGATGTCCAACAGATAGTATGATTACAAATTGTGGGCGTTCTAGGACTTCATGCATGTTCCTGTTTAAATATAAACATATGATCGCGCTATCATGCAGGTAATGAACGATCGAACCAGGAAACATTATAACACCGTCCTCACAAGATGCATAACCTTAATCACGTCTGTAAAAACCTACGCACAACCGATTGTGGACTGTGTAGGAATAAACTATTAATTGCGTATTCCTCTGGCCATGAATTGAAATGAAACATTACAATTCTCACCCACATTCGTAACTAACACCAAAATGGGAGATGTACAAAATAGGGAGGTACAAAACTGTTTTGTGAAATCTAGTAAATTGATCACCACTAGAGTGGTTAACTGGTTACTAATAAATAAATATCTACCAATCATATACGTGTGGAATGCAGTGATTCTATTACTTTTCTTACTCGATTAATTCAAAATCAAAATGGTCTTTATTAAGTTCGATCACAAGGATCAATTTGAAATGTCCTTTATACTAGGTGCAAAACTAACTCCAGTTCCTCGCGACCGAAGCCTAGATCAGTCAGTATAAATCAGTCGTTCTTTTTATATTCATTCTTATTATGAAAAGTCTGTTAGGAATTTATTCCGTGATTGTGACACACCAATTGAACTTAGGGCGTGATCTTGAGACCCATGCCTTGATGATTCATTGAATCAGTTTGGCATCAGTGATAATATATTTATTCTGGGTTATTAATTATATAGTTATTATTAATACTATTTAAAGTTATTGTAGGATGTTTTATATTATCTTATTACATTTTTAAATAGTCTGGTCTATGATCTACCAAATCAACATTTTTTCAAATATTATAATGTGTATATGTTTTCACGATAGTATAACGTAAGGATAAATATCAATTTGAAAATTGTTATCAATAAAAAATGTTCGCAATAAATAATAGTTTACAGGATTTATGTACAATTTAAAAATGCACAATGCATTGCAAGGTTGAAAATCAGGACCAAAACCATACCCCTGACTGGAGAAAAGAACGTTTGTTACGTTTGTTGTCTAAGCTACCAAAACCAAAAGGCATAATATTAAATTAAATCACAAAAATCCCTTTAAATATGTTACTATGCTAGTGAAGGATTAAACAGTGTCCTTAAAATTTGTACCTCATATCACATTGCTGTCATCACTTATAATTTCAGTTGATTTTGGTCAAATGATTAATTTTTAAAAACCTTGGTATCTGTCAATGAATTGTGTGAGTTTCTCAGTACTAGACGTAGATTTTCACGTCTTATTGACTCCATGACATCACCGGTTAGGTCAGGAGTGTATCTACAGGCTCACACTATAGAAGCCAGCAGTCAGTGGTAGAGAACTCACGGATTTGGTCGCTTGATCAAACAATTAGCAAGTAGTGAATCGAAATAACGAACGGAAGAGGTAGTTCTGTATAAGTGACTAAAGTGATGACAGTACGGACTTAAGAAGTAAATATATGAATAATAGGATGGAATACATGAAAAATTGGTGGCGATACTATTTTGGAAGGCGGCAAAAATACATAATCGTGCCGTTTCAGCCAGGTGCGTTTTTCAGTACCATTCCAGAATTTATGATCAATTAGAACTAAATATTTGTGGCGCGGTTTTTTTTAAGAATTTAACTGAAATTTGACGTTCAAGTATCAAGGATTAAACATTTAAAACAAAGTTATTTAACTATGCGTTTTTCGGATGAATTATCAAATTTCTTAATTTAGTTGGTTTAGCAAAGTTTGTAAAGTGATTAACGTATTGGCAGGGAACCAATTTCCCTGGGCACGAAAATCTTAGCACCTACCTAAGTGCTAAGATTTTCGTTAGTTAGTTAGTCATGTAGTTGTGTCTAATGTGCCTGGAAGAGATCGTTCTCAGCGATAAGATCGCCCATTGTTTTTACCTTACAGTATGCTTTAACCCTATACTATGTTTCTGTGTGGTGAGCAATAAAGAGTTATCTATCTATCTATCTATCTAATTATTAAGTAAACAATTTATTTTACTGGCTTAGTTTCACTAAGCCAGTTTAATAAGTTAAATTACATTCCGAAGAAGAGATGAAAAATATTTCGATGATCAAATCGATAAAAACTGTTTATTTTTGTGATTCGCAGATAGTTTAAAAAAATATGAAAGTGTATGTAATGTAAAATAATTTTATTTTTTTGCAGATGTTGTTGATGGCACAAAACAAGGTGTCCTGTCGGTCCAAGGCATCGATTTCTGCATTGAAGCAAATGGCGAGAACCATCACACGAGTAAATTCAATCTCATGACAAGAAGCACCGACAGGTGTCTGGTCATAAGACGCGGGCAATCCTTCAAATTGGACATTCTGCTAAACAGACCATACGACGACAACAGAGATGCTATTTCCTTTATTTTCTACGCAGCAGGTAAGAAGGCCAAACTGGTATTATAATATCGTCTCGCGTTCTGAATGTTTATTTTAAGAGCAGTCTCTATCAGCTGCATAATTGAGTGAATTATTTCCAGATGTGGAGAAGCGTGGGCCGTCCGATGACACATCTGCAGCGGTTCCGTTGTTGGAAAAAGGATCTGAGACTATGGGAGGTTGGAATGCAACTTACGAAGGCCAGATTGACTCCCACCTGATGGTGGCGGTGACGGCTGCCGTCGACTGCATTGTTGCTGCGTGGAAGATCGATATAGACACCAAATTAACTGGAGGAAGCTCTCTGAGCTACACGCATACACAACCTATTTATGTACTCTTCAATCCTTGGTGCCTCAATGACAGTGTCTATATGCCAGGTAAGGTTTAGCTTATAATATTTTGATAAGTAATTTGTTCTATATCAGCTTCCGCGCGCGTCTTTGTTTGCGTGGTACCTGGACCAAAAGTTGACTAAACAATATGCTATTCTAGGTCACGAACTATAACTATTTCAAGTTTCATACAAATCTGATTAGCAGTTGTTGGCGTGTTTGAGCTACAAACAACCAAATATCATATTTAACATGAACATAATCCAATATTAAATGGGTCAGGACCCTTACCCTTTTAATAAATCTGGTTATTTCCAGGTCACAGTCATCGTGAAGAATACGTAGAAGAAGATGGTGGACTGATGTTCCGAGGTGTTTACAATCGGATTAAGCCTACTCCATGGAACTACGCTCAGTACGAAAAGGACATTCTGGACTGTGCGTTGTATCTAGTTCGAGAGATCGGAAAGGTATGCACGAATCTCTGAAAACTGAAAAACAGCATTACGACTTTGATCCCGAGGCACGGTAGATATCTCCTCAGACCTCTTAGTACCAAGTACAAACTCCAGATTCATTGAGGATAAATATAATATCTTTCTTTCTGTATGTATAGAAATAATCTTGTTTTACGGCATACTACAAATGGAGAGTTTGTTTTAACCAGGTCAAAGGCAAAGCAAGAGGTGATCCCATCCGCACGTCCCGTGCTCTCTCAGCTGCTATCAATGTACAAGACGACAATGGGGTCTTGTTTGGAAACTGGGGCTCAGAACTGAGTGATTACAGTGGTGGAACTCATCCTCTCAAGTGGGTTGGCTCTCTAGCCATCTTACAGAGTTATTACGAGAAAAAGAAGCCAGTTAAATATGCGCAGTGTTGGGTCTATGCCGGTGTTATGACTACGAGTAAGTGACATTTTAGAATTTCTTCTTTTTGTCGTGCTATTTCTTTCTTTCGAAACAGTGTGGTGAAAGGATTTTAAGTGCACCTCAAGAGGCTCCTTTCGAGCACTTGACATATGATTTTTAGAACTTTTTTAGGTTCTACGACATGCCGGTTTCGTCACGATGTTTTCCTTCACCGTTTGAGTGTACTGGCACTGTGCACATACATTTTTGAACAGAAAAACTCTTTGGTGCACGACCGGTTTTGAACCCACGATCTTAGGTTCGGAAGGCGAGGCCGCGGGTGCTCTCTGTCTTAGAATCTCTGAATACATTTTAGCATTAAAAACCACTTATCGTTTTACCG
Source organism: Chloroclysta siterata (assembly GCA_932294275.1). NCBI lineage: Eukaryota > Metazoa > Arthropoda > Insecta > Lepidoptera > Geometridae > Chloroclysta > Chloroclysta siterata. The sequence goes on along the minus strand of OW028600.1, from coordinate 12,068,598 downwards.
ATATAAACTGTAATGTATTTGTATTTATAGTTGAATGACTCAATAATAAGTACTTGATGTGTTCCAGTTTGCCGTGCACTCGGAATTCCCTGCAGGCCTGTAACGGGTTACGATGCGGCACACGATAGCCAAGGGAGTCTCACGATTGATATCATCAAAGATGATGATGGCAACACACTCGATGAGTTTACTAGGGACTCTGTGTGGAACTATCATGTGTGGAATGAGGTAGGAACATGTAGAGGCCGACTTTAATTAGTATTTTCTACTGCAAATGCTTCAAATCTTTATTTATTATCTACGAAATACAGTTTTTAATACTTTGGCATTCATTTTCCTGCGTTTTCGAGTGATAAATTTATAATAATTACGTATAAATAATAATTACCTGCCTAATCAGTGGTATACGGGTTATCTACATCTACATCTACACTAATATTATAAAGAGCTAAACTTTGTATTTTTGTATTTTTGTATTTTTGTATGTAACGAATAGGCTCAAAAACTACTGGTCCGATTTCAAAAATTTTTTCACCATTAGAATGCTACATTATCCCTGAGTAACATAGGCTATATTATATTTTCAAAAAAATCAGGGATCCTTACTAAAACTTCAATAATGTAACCCAAGGTGGAAAACAAAAAACCTTACATCGCGTGCGCTGCGAAAACTATTGAAGATAGAACAAAATAATGTACTACGATTTTGTAGAACACGTTATCATCTACAAAAAATGTCGCGACAGCATATGTCTAACTATTATAGTTATGTCACAATAAGTGTTCTTTTATTATAAAAAATTAATTGAAATGCCTCCGCTAGAAAAGGGTCTTTATTTGTACCTTGGTATTAATCCTTATCCAAATAAATCTTTTCATAATTAAGACGGTTTCAATACCTATAGATTACTTCTTAAATTTTTCAAATCGGACATTCCATTCAAAAGATATGACGAAATTAAAATTGTTAACGGGTGCACGGGTCGTGCGAATGTATGAAATAAGTAGACGCGAGGCTCGAACGCGAGGTATAAGTTTATCCTAAAATGTTCAAAAAATTTATGACCACCCATGCAAAGCTGGGACAGGCCGCTAGTTTAATAATATTCCTGTGTTTGTCTATTTCAGGTGTGGATGGAACGTCCTGACCTGGGTAACGAATATGGAGGCTGGCAAGCCATCGACGGCACTCCTCAGGAAACCTCGGAAGACATGTACAGATGCGGACCGGCCTCTCTACGAGCTGTGAGAGATGGGGAACTCCAGCGACCATATGACGCTGCCTATGTTTTCGCACAAGTCAACGCTGACAAGGTAAGACTTAGTGCATATTTCCCCACCCCTCTGTACTCGTCAGGTAAAAATATTTCCATCTCACTTTGAACTGGTCAGAAAAAGACGGAAATATAAATAAATAAGAGTTTGAAGGACTTGTCGGGGGAAGAACTACCACCATGCCTTTTTCTGCCGTCAAGCAGCGTTGCTGTATTTCGGTTTGAAGAGTGTGGTTGCCGGTGAAATTACAGGCACATGAGGCTTAACATCTATGTGCCTCAGGTTGATGGATGCGGGTAGGGCATCGTAGGGCACGTTCCTATCGTGCAATGAGGCAATGCTATGTTATAGCTGATGGTTACCACTTAACATTAGGTGGGCCAACTGCTTGTTACATCAAGTTGTATATAAAAAAATGTGCCTTCAGGTACTTAGGGTCTATGCGTATTAACAACTGCATTTTGACTGTATCCCTAACTGTTTTTATGCAGTCTTGTCAACTGCAAAATAACTTTATCAAACTGCCATCAGTTAACTTGCGGAACAAATGCAGTCCAATTCACATACCTGAAAAAGTTGTAAAACCTCATTGCAAATACATCTGGTTTTTTTTAGGTTTTATGGAAATACTCTGGAGAAATTCAGCCCCTTAAACTTTTGGCACGTGACACAACATCAATCGGACAGAAAATCTCAACTAAGACTATTGGCAAAATGGATCGAGAAGACATCACAGACACATACAAATACCCGGAACGGTCGTCCTTGGAGCGGGAGACTATGGAGAAGGCGCTTCGGAAGTCGGAGAACATCTTCGCAAGATATTACTTGAACGACGCTTTTAATGACGTATTCTTCGAGTTTGAACTCAGGGATAATATAAAGATTGGACAAGATTTTACAGTTGTAAGTATTTAAATCCCGATTACTATATATAATAAAATAATATGAAAATAATCGTTAAATATCATTGAAATACTTTAACTTAGTAAGGCCAATAAGAAACAATGCTATTTAGGAATATTAGAGAAAATCATCTTATTAAAATTATGAAATCACTGAAACCAAAATAAGCCTTTTTTGTAACATTTTACCATACATTTTGGCTAACGTGGATAAAACCCAACCACACTGCTATCAGTACCCCAAGTATGAGTTTTGTTTACCATATTTGGTTTTTCGTACCATATTTGCGTCTTCATACAAAACCCGCAATGAACACGGAACAAGAACGAAAAACGAAAAACCAAATATGGTAAACACAACTCATACTTGAGGTACAGAAGTCAAAACGTACCGTCTCCTTTACTATTTAAAGAATTGCTAAATTATGTGGTTCCTCGTTTATATTTTTTTATCTCTATCTATTAGTTACTTTGTTCTATACAGGTTCTTAGCATAAAGAACCGTTCTTCAGAGAACCCACATCACGTAAAGGGCATTCTCCGAGTGGACACGGTTACTTACACCGGGGTCACCGGCGATGGGGTCAAGCGGTACGAGTTTGACCTCAAGCTAGCTCCGGAAGGGAAGGAACGGGTCAACATGCTGGTTACCTACGACGATTACTATAAAAAGCTGATTGATCAGGTGAGCTTGGAATGGAAATGTACCTAGCTATCATTGTAGATCGATGATAAAATTATAAAGGAATTCATTTCATATCGTTAGCAAGCTTTATCTTAGGGCAAAGTCGCACAATGGCTTATTGATCGAGTGAGCGAAGCAAACGAAGATCTTAGTTTCAATTTGGGCGATTTGGCATTTTATGTATGTATGTATGTATGTATGTTTGTCTGGCGATAACTTTAGAACCGTGGATCCGATCTGCATGAAATTTGATATGTCGATAGCTTGTACTTGAGAAATTTACTGGTAAGTATGTGAGTAAAATCGGATGAAGGGGTTTTGAGATATGGGGTTTTTTAAGAGGGAAAAAATTAAAAAAGTTACATAAAAAAATCAAATTACATGTCATATGAAAGGGCGTTGTTTGGACATTCCAAAACAATTTTTACTTTTTTTTTGAGACGCTCGGTTTTTGAGATAAAATAAAACAAGTTAAATTAAGATAACCAGCGATCCAAGAGCTCCCATCTCTAAGAGTTTCGTTGACATCAAGGTTTTTCTACTGGTCGTCCAATTCCTTTGCTTTTTCTTATTTTTTTTCTATAAATAAATTAAGGAAGTACTCAGTTCCCATAAAATGGTGACGAAGACCAGGTCTGATGATGGAGCCAAGGTCTGTTCAACGGAACTCTTCAATAAATAGGCCAATAGAGTTGAAACTTGGTTACCAAACCAAGTTAGTTGGCGGTAGTCAGAAAAAAGTCCAAACGTAATGTTTGGACTTGCCTCTGACTACTACCTACTCAAAGTTTTGATGCGTTCGTCGGGTCACATCACGAGATCTCAGTTCGGGGCGAACTACTAGTATGTATGGAGCTAAACTGGGAGACTACGGAAGTCGGTAGACGGAGAGGGCTCAGAATCGTTCTTCCTGGAAATGTATAGAGAAATAAATATAACTTATAATTAGTTTAATATTTACATGAAGTATCTACGAGTATATCAGACTACACTTTGCAGTTTTTCTTATATTTGAATGTTCAAAATTATTTACAGGCCTCCTTCAACATTGCCTGCCTAGCCAGCATAGTGGAGACAAACTTTGACTATTTCGCGCAAGACGATTTTAGGGTTCGGAACCCTGATATTAAAATAACCATCGACGGCAAACCACAATCACACCAAGAGTTCACTGTCACGGTACAGTTGGAGAACCCTCTGCCTATTCCACTCCGGAACCCAAAGTTTTACATCCAAGGACCGGGATTGGAGAAGCAACTGAAGATTGAGTTGAAAGAAGTTAGTACTTTATCACATAATTATATTTAACAGCTAAACGTCTATTTATCAGCTAAATATCTAGCTAGCGATTAAACATTGAAATGTTAACTAGTGGCGCCATCTGTAGCAAGTGCTTGTAACTATAATGCACGCTCAACATCAAAACATGTGACTAAAACGGTGAACTAAACGCGTATTTCTGTGTAGGCTATTAGCAAAATAGTTCGTAGCCCTGCCTACTGAGGGCGCTTATGGCTACAAACTGCTACGAAATCTCGTAGGTCCTAAAATCATCAAATCTCGTATGTGTGGTTCACAAAAGTATTATTTTTTGTTAAAAAAATATACTAACTATACCTACACTAGTTACTCTACATTAGGTTATTCTACAAGTATTTATAGAGTAACCGACACTTCGCGCAAAAGAGTAGAATAAGGAAGCGACAAATAAAAAATAATAACTGACTTTTTCCTTTCAGAATGTTGCACCTGGCGCGGTAGCTAAAACTCAGTTCCAACTGACTCCTCCTTGGGCTGGAAGACACCAGATTTCAGCCAAGTTTTCTTCCAAAGACCTTCGTGACGTAGACGGATTCCTTTCTTTCATGGTTTCAATGCCAGATACCAACGGAGTCACACCTGAAAGTTATGAAACACGACAAATTTGAAAAGTTGAATAGAAGGGAATATTGAATCTCAATGCAATTAATAAAGCAGTAACACAGTATCATAGCAAATAACCCGCCAAGTTCCTCACATCTGTGATGGTAGATATTGAAATGATTTCAAACGTGTTGTTGAAAATGAAATTATATTTGGTGCTTATAGTTTAGATTTTTACTTGAGGTCATAACTACTATGCATAATTTTGCTCGTGCTGAAACGTAGTTTTTGTTTCACTCAAGGGCATTAGGTATGTTTATTTAAAGTTAAGTCACCTTTGTATATGTTTAATACGTAAATTTCTTAAACTTATTTACAAAATATGAAAATACATTTACCAAATTTCAAATCCTAAGTCAATGCACTAAGAAAAAAATATGTTAAAATAGCTTAAAAGTGCGTGGCTATAGATATTACCCTATAGTATTAACTAGTTAATATAAGCCGTCGTATTTATGAAGTAAATATTAAAAAAATACTCGTCTTTGTTTTATTTTAACTTACCGTGAATATTGGTAAGTAGGATCTTAAATATTTCCTAAATCAAATCAGGTACTTCTGGATTATCAACAAAATCAGGGGATGGTTTTTTCACTCCAAGTTTCATTCTCGGGTGAATATACTCTGGTTTGGATTCCAACTTCATCATTTTAGTAAAATCTAAGACGTGATTAGAAGAGCCAATCTCTAAGAACTCTCTTCGAGACTGTTCTGAGTGGCAATCTTCTATACTATGCTCCGTGTATAATTGTGCTTTATTTTTCACTTCAGTTTTTGGTGTCACTGGCTTTTTTATGATAGGGTTTGCTTTTGGCATTGTAACCATCAAGCGACCAGTGATTTGGGATCGCTGAGCAGTAGAGTCCGTAGTGTTCACTTCTTCCGGTAGATGGAGCTGAAATATTTTCCCTTTGATCGTGACCCTCACGTAGTTTGGTTGCACATCTATATCTACTAGACTCGTATCTAAATGTTTATATACGGCCAAGTCTAGCGTATAGCAACAGGGATCAGAGTTATCGAATAAAAAGTCTATTTTTGGTTGATTGATATTGAAGGGCCGGCCGTCTGGAGCGAATAACTTGTATTGACGTTTTTCATCCTTTCTTTCCTCAGTCTCGTAGCTTTTTAGCTTAAGCTGTCTCATTTTTTCGATTTCGTGACGAACTTCCGGAGCGTGTTCACATTTTTCAGCCCAAAACTTTTTGTTTCTCTCCTCGGGGTCCATGTCTTTGTACTCATTTTCCCATTTTTCACTAATGTCCTTCTCCAATCGCGCTTTTTGTTTCAGTCGCTGGTGTCTGTAGTTTTCTTGCTCAAACAATATGTCTGATCTAATTATTTTGAGATTTTGCAGCGCTTTAATGCGGTTAGACCGTTCAATATCGATTCCGTCTAGAGATGTAAGCTGCGGTAGAGTTCCAATAACAAAATCTGTGTAATTTTCGTAGTCTGTGCAAGGATTTCCGGTCAAATAAAGATTTTCTAAGTTGTAGTTACCGATTAAATTTTCGACACTTTCAATTTCACCAATGAAGTTCAGGGTCAGGTCCAATTTTTGCAAGGATTCACAACGCTCTAAGTTTTCTATTTTTTCTATGTTGTTGAGAGCTAAGTTGAGGTAAGTGAGGTGTTTCAGTTTGTTCAGGTTTTCAATTTTTGGTATAAGGTTGCTCTGCATGAGGAGTATTTTGAGCTTAGGACACCAGTCCTGAAGAAACTCAATTTTTTCGATATTTTCCTGGTGTAGTGCAATTTCTTCTAAAGGTGCCAGAAGTTTCTCATGGTGTTCCGCTTTTTTGCGAACCATATCTACAGTTATTTTCACCATTTTGCGCTTAGTAAGTAATAAAGTTTTAGTGCTTCTATATTTTTTTATGGGTTTTCGCCAAAACTACAAAGAGATTTTCCGAGTAAACACTTGAACTAGAACACTTTACGACATAGCACTGCACAAAGTACTTTGTTAAAAACACAGTAACTCATAGATAGATAAACAAAAATACAACTTGTTGTCATAGCAACTGTTACCTAGTTACAAGTTACCTAGTATGCCTGGTTACTATTAAAAAGTAGTGATTATTATCTTTGGTTACTATGGCCTACGGTCATAGATGAATACTTCGGGGTGGAACCTACGGGAATTGAGATAAGTAATAGTTTGAGTAAGTACATGGTCAGACATAAATTAAAACAAGGAAAAACCGTTTTTTATTCTTGGAATATTCAAGATTACAAATTATTTGGCTAATGAATACAACTTTGACAATTTGACCAACCTACTAAAATTCTCTTATCTTATACCTACGTATCGTGTCATGCTAATTTCAGCTCATGAAGGTCTTTTGTGTACCTACCTATGATGATGATAATACAGATTACAGTTTGTATGATATAGTTAGTACGTACCTAAGTAATATAAGCAAAGGGCATTAGTAGAATCCACAAGATACGAAGCGGTTATCTTTCCATCTCGGCGGCCAGTAATCCGTCATTTAACATTCCAGCGGTGGCAGGCGACCGTTCCACTCAACCGTACCAAATGAATATCGCCCTGTTATACACAGTATTAAAATATTTTAAACGACGCCATTTATAATATGACATTCGAATATCAGGTCGCTGCAGCACCACATATTTTATTCTGAGAAACTGCCAAAAGACAATGAGGATGAAGGATTACTATCATCAAGGACTCGTTTTATTGTTGTTGTTTGAGGGCAGGCTAAAAAACGAATATGTGGTAAAAAAATTCAAGATGTACGGATGAAATAAGGCATGACAGAAAAGACGGTGTTATTAGTGGCAGGGTGCGGCGCCCCGCGGTCTGTGTGTGTTTAGGGGGCCGCAGCGGGGCGCCTCGGACGAGCCCACTTATTGAAAGCAACCAATTTAACATTTTGTTGTATAAACAAACGTAAAGCCCTGAGTGGTCTAGTTATTGAATTTCGAGAATTCGTTAGTGGAGGCATCGAGAGTATGCTGTCACTCATTTCAGTAACAAACCAGGATTAGTAAGTTCTTGTTGGGATTGATAGATGGCGCTACGCTATTCATCTCGTTGAAATGTAGATCCCCTATTTTCATAATTTAAATACCAGTTTTACGGGCGTCCGAAAATTTTGTTTTTCTGAAAGTAGTATCCTTTTTATGGCAAATGTATGACTAAAAATCTTTAAGACAAGTTCTGCTACTGCAATACTGAGCAGTCTGCAAATATTTCGCGGTCCGCTAACTTAATACGGGTAGAGGCAACACGCAAGTGTCAGTACCAGTCAAAACAACCGTCATCACTCCAAGAATCCGAAAATCCAAAAAGTCGGACTCCTCTCTGGGTTTCTTTAGGTTCGCACGCTCGGGTGATATTGTTATTTTGCTCATTGCCGTATGTTTAAGTATAATTAGTTTTTTTCTCACAATAGATTTAAACAACAAATTGAAAAAACTGTTGTAGGGGATCATACCTATCTCACCCAGTTTATAAAGCAAACCATCACAAGAATGTTATACAAAAATGAAACGTTTTCACGGTTGCTTTGCGAACGCTATGTTAGCACGTCTCCCATACGGAATAAACCTTTAGTAGAAATGTAGTGAGCAAAATCCGAAGTACAGGCACAATGAGCGTTGCCTAGGCCTTTCTGGAAAAAATCTTCAATGACATCATATCAAGTGGGTCCCCAAAAAGAGATCGGGTAAGCATATTTCATAACGTAAGTCCTACGAGGGCATAAGCCCTTAAAGTCAAAGCTATAAAGCTTTGGCCTTATCTATAACATACAAAAAGTATACTTATATGTTTTAAATCTTGCGGTGCATGTAGCATACTATCTGTAACGCTCAATTTATCACGTACCACGTAACTCATACTTGGAAAGTGTTCATGTATCAAGTATAGCAATACAAGTCTCATCGAGCCGGTCCGTCTGCGGGCTCCGCCGAGCTCGAGGAGGCCAGCAGAGCGTGAGGTGCAATCTAGCGGCGGCATCTCGACTCGCGCGCAATCAACGATTCGTTCCGGACAAGGGGAGGCAGGGGTAGAGGGGAGTGGGGGGACTGGACCATTCTCACGTAAATAATTACCGGCGAGTCTCAAATTACAAGGCGCCGCTATGGCCTGCCGATACATATTCATCACATGTTCGCGCCGCGCGTGACAGCTTCCTCAGGCCAACTCGAGACGTGTTCGAGAGCGCTAACATTAAAATATGTATATCCGCTCCATTTTAGCCAATTAGTTGAACTCATTACCTTAAATTGACGTCGGTTAATCGAGTTCTTGGCTCGTTTCTTGTGAGAGTCTTTCTATATACGGTTAAATTCGGTTTAAAACAAACAGTACCTACAATCTATATCTAATAAAACTTTCATTAGAATCTAAGTTCGCTTGTTAAAATAATAAAGTGGACTGAATCCTACCCTTTACTTCAGATAATTTCTAGTCGATCATCAACGTCAATGAAAATCTAATTAGAATGATAGCAACTCCTTCGCCGGATGCGGCATAAGCGATAAATTATGCACTCTGAGAGGAGTACTAATTTCGATGCCGACAAATTTTCCACAACCGCGATTTTAATGCGTTTCAAATAATGTCTGTAGGCAACGTTAAATGATAAATCGCCGACGGAACGCCCCCGAGACGAGTTTAGTACGATCGACCCGGGGTCCCGTTCTTGTCGGGAACGAAGGAAGAAGATGGAGGCGTCTGGTAAAAAAGGAATGGATCAGGTAAGAGTGTGATGGTGTTGAGATAATAACAGTGCGGCGCGTCGCGGCCGGCGCTCGCCTTTGAGCGACCGCTGCCGAATATCACCATTAGCCGCAATTTGAATATTCAGCTTGCGCGAAATAGTTTTCAATTTCGCCGCAGCCCTCCCTTGGAGAGATCGCTCAAAGAGAATTAATAAGGTTTATTGGTGTTCGTGTTATTGAGGTGGTCGCGTCTCCGCGTGAGTTAGCGTCGAGGAATGTGTCTCACGCCGGAAGGTCGGCTCGCGTCGGGCGTAACGGGGCGAGTAAAACAAACAAGTTAATTGTATTTATTCAAATGCGATGGGGAGCCGGCCGGGGGATGGCGCGCAGCCGTCGCTCCTCATAAATATGCGCTCGCCCGGCCTTCCCAGCTATGTGCACTGTCATTGTCCTCGGCGTGATCCTAAACTTGCCTGATGTATGTAAATACTATGCAATATTGAAACTTTGTAATTTGAGCCAATACCGCAGGCACCTTCCTGCAACCTTCCAGCATGGGCCACCTACCTAATACTGCACGAAAGTTTACATCCTAATAGAAAAGACCTAAACGCGCTCCAAGAGCTACAGCATAAGTGAATGTAGTCCGAGGTCGACTTCGAGGGCTCTAACAGCTAAAATAATAATATTATCCACTAAGTATATTTACATGTTAGCTTATTGTGTGAAGAACGAGTCGCGCGATGGGCGGATACCTGTCTATGAACGACGAGCTTCCCGGCTCACAATGATAATGCTAAACCATTGTTTAGTAACGTAATGTGTTAGACACCATTTACACTGTTTGTTTTCGGTAGTGGTAATAATATTGAATAGTTGTCTTGTTCAAATACTTAAAAAAGTATTTAAATATACCTACTTAGGCATAAGCTAGTTCAACATAAACAGCAGTTACAGACGCTTTGTCAATCGTTGATGGGTCTCAATCTGAGAATCAAATCGTGCTGATGTATTAATCTTGTTTGTCAAGTTTGTACGGCTTCACACAAACTAAGATCAGTTAAAATAAACACGCAGAACCGACCGATGCCTATCTCAATCCGATGCACTCTCGTTCCACTCGATAAATCCTACTTTTACTCCATCTAATTACGCGGCATGATATTGCTACCTTACGCCGCATAATCCGATTTACTCAGCTCGCTCTCATCCCCTGACAATACAACAAGCCGAATGTTTATTTGCACAAGATATTTAGCCACTTCCCTGCCGGATTAGTGGCGGACAAAGACGAGGGGTGCACATCTAAACAGATAAAGTAAGTGAGGCTAATAGGAGGGGCGGACCGGCGGCGGCGGCAGTCGCGCAATAATTGTGTGATTTGAAACGGATTTGATAAGGATTACAATGCTTCAGTAAGGTGCAGTTGAATCGTTTAATCCTAGTTTAATTAAAGCTATGAAGATTTAAGAGTCACTGTTGTGGAGATTCTAGATAAACCTTTTGTTGAAATTAATGGACAGTAAAGATCATTGACAACATTGCAAACAATTTGAGAAATTCAACAACTTACTCAAACAGAACCTTAAATTTATTGGTATATTAGGCACTATGTTGTAGTCATATAGGTCCTAGTAGCTAACCTATCTGTTTGAAATATCACATACAAGGTGGCCATCCTGTAAACGGTTTTACAATATCGTTATTTGTGATTTCAAAAAAATTCCTCGTCCGGAAATGAAACAGCTTAAAAGGAATTTAAGACGTGTCGCCTTTTGTGAGCTCACAACATGGCCATAAATAAGCCGAACTGCTTAGAATGAATATTCCCTAAACAACATTAGAGGTGAATAGTAATTGTCACTTTGTCAGTGAGTGGTGGACATCTCGGCTGGAGCCGGGTGACACTTGGGGGTGTTGTGGGATGACCGCGGGAGGTGACCGCGGGGGTCCGTACCTACTAGCACACTTTATACCTTATTTTCTCATTTAAAACATTTTTGGAGGACAAGTTTTTACAAACCAACATAGCGGCCTAGCAGGTGTCATATTTAATACTAAGTTCTACCGAGTAATAGCTACGATATATATTTTAGCACTCTGTTAGTAATAGTTTCTTTAAATAAATTACTAAACGTACGAAAAAGTTTGACGTGAACATAGAAAAGTGAGTAGGTACTAGATACCTAATAAACTGACTGGCTGAGAACAATTTTCGCCTACTATTAGTATTTTTTATTCATTGAAACTATTTGAATTTTATAAAGCTAATATCTGACAAAAAATACGGAAATCTTGAATTTTACTGAATTTTTTGCAAGCGATGACGTCCACAATCATCAAAAATAACTACCGACAGAGCAAACAATACGGCAGCTGTACCACTAGGAATACAAAAATGTAGTTTATTATTCCATTATTTAATTTGTCGTTACATTGTGCCCGTTCGTCGACTTGGGTAATGTTTCCGTATATTTACAGTTACCGAGCGGAATCTGGACAGAAGTCAAGTTTTGACAGTGTCAACATGTCAGCCTGACAATGGCCGTCACACGTCACGGGCTGTCAATCGAGGAGCATGAGAAGCGGGCGCTGGGCTCGAGGGACCGCTCGGCGCTCGTGGGACTAACTGACAGACCATTCAAATGAACTAATTCTTTTCGCTTTAGCTGATGAACGATTGGTCCCGTGGTGGATGTAATTTGTAGAACTGCTCACGATTCTCCATTTCAGTTTCGAATTTGAAAGCTTTTAATTTTGGGTTCACTATCCTTTAACTAATCTCTTATTAGGTTTTCAGCGTAATTATTAAACTCGAATTATTTATTAAACTTTAAAACATTAAACTATATTATAACATACCTACAAAGTCGAAGTGAAAGTGTATTTATTTCCAGAATAACATACAGGGATGTTTCAGTATTGTTATTGATTCAACCAACTAAGCAAACTTATAAAATAGTCGCTAAAAATATTAACCAGTGATACTTTTTGCTAACGGTTTCTAATACCAGATTAATTTATGATTTGTAAACCTACACTGTTATGATAGTCGGTTATTCTTGCCCCATTTGTAAAATTCATTGTGACGGATCACACCCAGTCGGTTATGGACAATAGCGAACTGTGAAAGAGTGTCAGTGGAACCGGGAGAATCCGCAAACAACAGGACGCGCCGCGTTGTCACACAATGTGTGATTAATGGCTCCTTATTGTTATCGTTCGATGGTCTTTACGCGTTTTGTGGCCTCGTTTCACGGTTTATTTAGCTGTTTAAACACCAATAAGCGTAAAATTTCACAAATAAACACAAAACTTGAACAAAAGATGTCATCATTATTATAGATAGTACCTATTCATATTTTTTGCTGCTTTGGAAATCCATTACAGACTAAAATAGCTTTTTTAAACCTTTAAATATTATTCAGATCTTGAGAAGTTATAAAATTAAGATTTAGTGCTAGAGAACTATTAGACAGATAGTTAAAAATTATTAACGATGTCCCATAACGTCAAGTTGAGCCTTATAAAGCCTCATAAAATTGAAGTGTGTTGCGGTATAGGAATTCACATAAAGTGCGTTCGGGAGAGCTGGTCGGATGCTGGGCCGCGCTGTGGGCCTACGGGACACGGCCATGGCACAAAGCGCGAGACGCTTTTTTGGCTATAAAATGTGCGTTTTTTGTATGTTGCGTTAACTGTCGCCTTATCAACGTGTCGAGTTGTCGACGCCTCCAGCCTGCCGCAATCAAAACACCATTCAAAGTGGTCATTAAAAATGATATAAAGTTTAATTTACAGCGCTGGCGGAGACGCGTCGGATTAACGGTTATCGGTAATGTAATGTCCACAGTCTGATTCGACGTAAAAATTGTTTTCTTTGTCCAAATAAAATAAAGATTTTTATTGCTTAATGTTGTTGGTGCTGCTCTCTCTTTGTACGAGTATTTAGTGTCAGTTGGATATTTAATTTTTAATATTTAAGAGGACATTCAGTTTTATGAAGGTAATCTTACGATTAAGAAATTAATGAAATATTTTGCTCAAGTTGAGGTTTAATTGTAAATATAATGTAAATGGATACGTTTTGCAATAACGTTGTGAAATATTTGTTGAGCAATCAAAACATGTATATTTATTGATCGAGTGAGCGAAGCGAACGAAGATCTTAGTTTCAACTTGGGCGATTTGGCATTTTATGTATGTATGTATGTATGTATGTATGTATGTATGTTTGTCTGGCGATAACTTTAGAACCGTTGATCCGATCTGCATGAAATTTGATATGTCGATAGCTTGTACTTGAGAAATTTACTGGTAAGTATATGAGTAAAATCGGATGAAGGGTTTTTGAGATATGGGGTTTTTTAAGAGGGCAAAAATAAAAAAAGTTACATAAAAAAATCAAGTTACATGTCATATGCAAGGGCTTTGTTTGGACATTCCAAAACAATTTTTACTTTTTTTTTGGGACGCTCGGTTTTCGAGATAAAATTTAAAAAGTTAAATTAAGATAACCAGCGATCCAAGAGCTCCCTTCTCTAAGAGTTTCGTTGACATCAAGGTTTTTCTACTGGTCGGCCAGTTCTTTTGATTTTCCTTATTTTTTTTTCTTGAAATAAATTAAGGAGGTACTCAGTTCTCATAAAATGGTGACGACGACCAGGTCTGATGATGGAGCCAAGGTCTATTCAACAGAACTCTTCAATAAATAGGCCAATAGAGCTGAAACTTGGTAACCATACCAAGTTAGTAGGCGGTAGTCAGAAAAAAGTCCAAAGATAATGTTTGGACTTGCCTCTGACTACTACCGACTCAAAGTTTTGATGCGTTCGTCGGGTCGCATCACGAGATCTCAGTTCGGGGCGAACTACTAGTTTATTTAAAAACACTAAAACCTCTAGTGACGACGATCTGTGAAATGATGCTGGTAAACACTGGATTGGACTGAAGAAAAGCCGAAGAACACTCTCAGTAGTGCCTCTAGGGAGAGATCTATATGTCCAGCAGTGGACTATATAACATGTGTTGATGAGGCCGACGATGATAAGTTGCTCTCTAGAAGAATAAAGAAGGATAACTTTTTTATTTGACCTCAGATTATTACATTTTGATCGACAAGGTATGTTTGATTAAGATGGTTTGGATTTGAATTAGATTCCTGGTGAAAGTGTTCTAGGGCCTCGATTATGAGGCCGTCAGATTTCTGTCAAGCTTGCATAATGCCTATTCTTCCAAATTAAAAAGATGGTTTAAAATATGTGACTGAGTGACACAGCCTTTAGTCTACATAAGAAGAGCTCTACATGGAAATTTAAACAGCAAGGAAATTTCGAAACAAATTTCCAATAGATAAATGAAACGGGTTTTATGATTAGGAAAACTTACTTTGCTATTTATAATTTTTATTACCCAATCAAGCCGGTAGTTTACAAGCATGTTAGTGCGTATAGAGTACTTTAAAATTAATGCTTTCCCAGTTCCTCTAGTCTTCTCACTGCCAGGCCGTTTGACCTGCGACTGAGCCTCCCGTCGGGAACTGCATTGTTTACGAGTGTACACCACTTCTACTACAATGATTTACGAACCGTCTGCACCCATAAAAGCTGGGACAACGCACTAAAAGATACAAAAGGTGCTAAAGAAAAAGTAATATATTTAAAGTTGGAGTGAACGGATATAAAAGTTTGGTGAAATATATCAGTTTTAGTGTTGGACGAGAGTGTTTGTTTATAGGGCCGATTACGCACGCCTTTTCAGAGCCTCCACGCTCGATGTTCTCGCTCAATGCCGGCATTCGTCACGATCGTTCTCACGGCGAGGCGAGCCGTGTCGTGTGCTTGCGCCTTTGCAATAGACAAGAGCTTTGCCCTAGCTGTACACCTACTTAACCGATATTGAAGTACCTCGTATTATGAAGACGGACAAAAAAACATACTAAAATATTAAAAAAAAAATCAACAATTTTGACGAATCGAAGTTGTATGTTTGTACGAGTACCTACATGCGTACTCGTACAGTATGTCCGAGTATAACACTGTATATCGTTAACTGATCCGTGTAAAGTAGACACGTAGTTTTTATTGAATTTGATGGCATTAGTGGTCGCGATAAACTAGCCCAAATAAGACAGTTTTTGGTTATTATGTTTATGACACATCGACCGCGCCGTCGTTCTCACATGCTCGAGGTTCGTTTTTTCAGGGACCTTCACGTGCGAGATTTGGGTGTCGACGTCCGACTACCGCCTTACACACAAAAAATCAGTTAAATGCATTTGTATGCAATAATCTGTGAGGATTTATTCCAACCGCGTCGGCCACCCACGTGGTGCCCGTAATTCTTCCTGAACGAGCTAACTTCATTATTGTGGCGTGAGATACAATAGTTAAGAGCACGATTTATAAGTCCAACACGTTGACTTCTGTTTATAGCTGGCGGCGGGGCGCGGGCGCAGCGGGGGCGGGGATTACTTGCGTCTGCGCACCGATTTATGGCCCAGCCTCGATAAAAGCTTAAATACTCACAAGTGAGAATATTGAATAGGTTTACCGGGAGAGAGGTGAGAAGGCATTGTGCACCCGCAGCCCGCGTCGCCTCGCCAGCGCCAGCTTCCAGAGACCTACACGGTTGCGTGTGCTGCGCTGCCTTAGCCAGCATAGGGTTATGCCTACACATAACCTAAATGAAAAAGTAAATTCGTCATTGACTGTAAGAATAGCACTAAGAGAACATTATATTAAATTAAGGGCTGTGGATTTTGTTCAATAAATAATATAAAAGAATATATATAAATATACTACGTAGCTCTAATTAAATAATTATATTTTTTACACATATCAACTGATATAAAAGATTAAAAACAAGTTAAAATTTGCGTTACATATACGCGTAGCAAAACATCTTTTGTAGCACCTGAAAAAAAAACTCCTATTTTCCGGCTCTACGCTTACTGAAAATGGTGAATACAGTGTCATTACTGCATTTTATTGTACAAAAGAATATAAATAAAGAATAGAAAATGAAGTAATGACTGGATACATCACAATGCTATTGAGCCTCTACTAAATTTCATTGACTCTCGAATTTAAAAATAAATTGGGTGTAGCTTTAGTAGGTAGTATTGATAGCGAGCGGGGGCAGAGAGCAAACTATTTCCGTGGCGTAGGGAGCAGGGAAGTAAGTTGAAACTAATCCGGCGCGCGGGTGGGCGCAACCCGACACCGCGCGCGCGCAGCTTACATTTGTCATTTATAATGCGCGCGATTTGTTGCTCCTCACCTCACTCGTACTTGTGTCACTCCTCAAATAAAGAAGAAGAAGATTCTAAAAAGAAACAGTAAGTCTCAGGACGAAACGCCATCGTGGTAAATATGTATAATACGACAGTAACAGTTGGTATGTTTACCTCCATCGATCTATAATGGCTGGACAAATTTGGATAAAACTTGAACTAGCGTAATAGATTTGTTTCGTGGGCTGTTCAAATTTGGTTTTCTTTTAATCATGGAACCAGAAGCAGTCGTAAACTGAAGCTAGTTTTCTCTAAAGACCAATTTAATTTAAAAAAAATATAGAGCGGGCCTCGAAACCGGCCTGAAACGTTTTGTTTATATTTTCCAAATGTATAATAATCTATAAGGAGGTACTGGCCTTAGGTTTCACTATCGCTCGTGTATACCATAGCTTATATGACAGTAGGTTAGGTTGTTGTCGGAGTGGAATATTTGCCCGAAATGCTATTATTAAATCATCTGTACCTCAGCCTCAGCTCGCACACAGCCTTTTTATGTTCACTTATATTTATTCAAATATTCAAAACGTGTGATGTGTGCAATATTTTTTATGACATTTTATGACTTCAGTTTGTCGTTTATGTACAGTGATATGTTTAAGTGCATGGTGTTTTCGGGAGCTTAATAATGCATGTTCAATGCAAACACAGCGTGTTAGTTGTACAAGTTTCAAACGGTGGGGCATTCCTCGTAGAGCACCGATCTTGTTCCTTGTAGATCACTTTTGGGATGGGTGCTCTACGAGGAATATCAAAAATACTTCTACTACTAGAGTTGCTACGATGATACTTGTCAAAGTTGAATCACAAGGATCACTGAATCGTCTTTAAATTAGGTAAATTTAGGTGCCATGATTTAACGCCATTGACAGATCTTGTTATTCGTTGTTCAATCAAATGTGTGACAGCAATTATTATTCGCAACGTGGTCAAACAAAAATTAAATGGCACCGCTCAATCAAAATACGTATTCTCTCTAGTAACAAATTGATTTAAAGAACACTCATCGCTTGAACACGCAATTTCATGGCTGGTGTGTGGCTGAT
Organism: Chloroclysta siterata; assembly: GCA_932294275.1. Lineage (NCBI taxonomy): Eukaryota > Metazoa > Arthropoda > Insecta > Lepidoptera > Geometridae > Chloroclysta > Chloroclysta siterata. The sequence continues at coordinate 12,050,775 of OW028600.1, read as the reverse complement.
GTTTCGTTGATTGAGTTTACTTTTTATGCGAAAACAAATAACTTTCAGGCACTTTCTGTTGCACAATATGGCTGTGGCTAATGTGGCTTCCTGTGTGGCCTTACGACCATATGTGGGTTCCGTTCTGAACAAATATTTGGTTGGCATTTCAAAGGCCCATTGACGTTTTGACGGTCGATTTTCGAAATGAAAAAATGGGCGCCGAGAACGATTCATGGCATGTACTAGTCATAGTTTTATTTTACGCAATATTCACACAATACGACTGGAGTATTGTGTTTGGTTCCGCACGTCCATTCTTCCAGTATTTACTATTTTTATTGGCTTGTCAGTTGCGTCGATTTTAATAATGAAATATGAGTTCCGACAAGGCTTTCAAAGCCAAGTTGTGACTGCTTGAAGGATTAGCTTGGCGTGTTTACATCGCTCCTCGAATGCTTTTACAAGATTTTCGCTGTAAGTCATGGTTGGGTAGTTAAACATAATTCTTTGGTATTTTTGGCATCATTACACTTAGGCATTTTTTATAGCAAAGCATTTTTTACTAAATAAGTTTGTAGATAAGTTTTACAGATTTTTACATTAAAAGGTATTGAGCTGATTTCACCATGCTCTGTTAGATTAACAAAAGATTAAAGCATCGTTAAATATGTCAAAATGTACGCGTTTGACATCTAAGGTTAGATTTAACGGCCTGTTAATCCTTGATTAGTAACTAACAGAGCATGGTGAAATCAGGCCCTAAACTTTTTGTACTCTCGTAAATGAAAACTGAGCGAAACCCTTTTAGAAAGCCGACATACGCAAACGATGAAGCCTCAACCCCAGCTAATATTCAACTTAGGTATTGCTAAAAAGACGAGCGCCACAGACGCCATTCCAGCAAATTGAAAAACATCTGAGTGCCTCATAATGCCTCTTAATGCTTCACCGTGAGAGTTATAGCCGTTTAAGTACGCAGTATTTTTCATATTTTCGCGAATAATGCGAGTGTTCGAGAACTTTATGTACTTATGCGTAAAGGAGGGTAGGTAAGTAGGTACCCACGTATACGTTTTGTTCCCTTATGTAGGCCGTTGCTGCGGAAGAGAGTGCTTGGCTGTAATACGGTCGCGCAAGGAGGTAATAATTCACGGTTTTATAACTATTACCTACCCGCGCGACAGGACTATAGGGCGCTTTATATTTTCTAGTTTTGCATGAATTATTAAGGCAGAGGAAATATAACAGTGTTTGACACTCATCAATGTAATTCTCGCTCACGCAATCAACCAAGTTGTGCGCAATAATATTGCACACAGATCAATAAAAAAAAAAAAATATGATCTATACAAGTTTACGTACCAAAAAGTTTGTTTTATTCGTTTTCGTAGCAAACCGTGTATTTTTATTTAACTTATTCTTATTTTCGTTGTCACTACTTCTTTGGAAATAGTGTGGTGAAAGAATTTACTGAACTGACTGTGCTGAACTTGGTTGATCGCGTTTTTTATAAATAAGTTCAGTGATTTTATATACACTTGCCCGCAAAAATAAAGGGTCACCTAGTTAACTCCAAATAACTTTGAAACCACACAATCTAGCTCTTTAAATTAAAAAGTATCTGAAAGAAAATTTTATTACGCATAATATAAACTACAGTTTGATTCAAAATAACTATTTATTAATTTGAAAATTAAAAGAAAACGTAAATTGACAAACATCGTCAATTTACGATTTCATGATTTTGCACAAATAACTCGAATTGAATAAGGGAAATCAATTTCAAGTTCCATATTTACACAAAATAAAAAAAACGAAATCAAAGAAGTCGTAATTGAAAATTGAATCACAATTTGAAAACACGTCGTTTTTACTTACTTTTTACTTAGGTATAAGCATATTTTATGCCATTACAGTAAAAATGGTTAAATGAAGGGTTGCATACAATCCGCATATCCTCTTTTGCTTTAATTTCAGAAGCAAAAGAAAAGAAGTTATCTTGATAATTTCTTGAAGATTGTTTTCTCAAAAGTGACCCTTTATTTTTGCGGGCGAGTGTATTTCAAAATGTTGAAATGTTCAAGCCAGAAGTACTTTGTGTCGTTAGCCCCTTAAAACCCTGTTATAGTTCTATTTTGAAATGACGTACCATGTTTACGTCTCATTGTCTAATTTTAGCTTATCGTTACCTACTTACGTACTTGCCTAGTTGAAGTCTAGAGAAGTCTGGCTTTCTCAAAATAAACTTCAAATAAGCCCGACCTGGCTCAAATAAATTGGCAAAGAGCGCGGCAAACCACGCAAAGGGGTGATTTCGAAGTCAAACGGCTTAGGTCTCTTTCTACCCCGTTCCCAGTAAGTTTTCGGGATAATAAGTAGCCTATACAATAATAAGTAGCATATAGGCTATACGCTAATCCAGGTTACGATTATAATTGTATATTTGTTTAAAGTTTCGACCCATCGGTTCAGGGGTGTGATTGAGCCACAAACTTCCTAACATCCGAACATCGTAAATTTCGCATTTTTATGTTAGTGGATAGGATAGGAAGTCTCTGCAGCAGAAGGACAGATAAGCAAAATCCCGGAATAGCAAAATCCCAGATTAGCAGGAGGACAGACTTGCGTAAAGGCAGAATTACAGACCCACACAGAAAACAAAAATTAAAAAGAATGTTTTTTTTTTAATTCTTATGAAGTATGATAGGGTTATGCTATTATTTTAGAATAGGAGATGGCACATACGTTACTACAACGCAAAAAGTACCGCTTTAAATCAACATTCATTAAATTGTAAAAGTGAAACCTACATATAATTTTTTGAAATGCCTATCCTACGACAACCCAAAGGATTGTAAATAATGAAACCCCTTGAAATAAATGTGTTGTAGGTAAATATTTATTGAGTTGGTTATTATATTATAATTGTTTAAAGGTTTTATCTTCTATTGTCTCATAGAGCACTACCACCCACTCAACATAACACAAAGGTTAACTGGAAGAAAATGCTTATTAGCATTAAATTCGCCTATGTACTTTATTGTGCAATAAAGAATTTTGTAATCTAATCTAAATAAATCGATATAATTGAAAATAATTGAAAAAATATATATTATTATTCTATTTAAAGCCGAAAGTTTCTTAAAAGCTTTGGTCGCGAGGAACTGGGCGCTAGATTCACTTAGTTTATACAAGGTGTTCCAATACTTGTGTTTTTTTTTCGCGTTCACAATGTTGGTTCCTTAGAAAAAGTTATTCATATTGATGGGTACTTTAGCCCTCTGAAGTTTTTAAACACAAGTATTGGTACGTCTTGTATATAAGTCGTTACAAAGTGAACTTTTATGCATAAACTTTGCAGTTATTTGTACTATAATAATTCATAAAAGTAAATATATGTAAGAGGTCATTTAGAAAGCCACAACCAACCGAAAAAAAAACCTATAGTTAAATTGCTAATTTAGTATGTAAATCTTTTGAATTGTATATGCTCATGCTGCTGTGTTGCACTGCACTTGATCAATTAAATCTGACTTGATCAATTAAAGCATCAGACTGCTTATATCACTATTTGGTAATATTGATCAACAAAGTGATCTTTGTGCTTGTGCTGCAATACTAACTTAATCTACACCTAGTTATAATCAGAAGATGGTTATTTATATTTTTTATGAGTCGCTGTATAAACTCAATGCCAAAATAAGAGGATTTTAGGCTCTACATGACAAATGACATTTAGGTATGCCTTGTTGTCTCCCTCTAATCTAATGTTATTAATGGGCGGTGCAGCGCTATGAATGCGCGTGCGATTGTTTCTAAAATAAGTTATATAGAGCTAATGTGACGGTAGATGTCATAGTAGTTTTCACTACCACAAAATTAATATCCTATAACTAAGTTTTTCATCGTAAGCAGGTATTTTATGTTTGTTTTCTGATATGTTTAATGTTTTGAAAGATTTACATGACACATGACGATTTATAAAACAATGAGTTACTGTACGATAAACTATAGATATTGAAAGTGAAATTAATACCATCAGTAATTTTATTGTTATTGAAAAGCGCAGTGAAGAGGAGGCAGTAGGGGAAACCGGGGGAGGGAGGTACGGTGACAGCGGGTAGATCGGCCAGTGGTTGTGCTAGGGAGGCGGCCCCGGCCGTGCCCCGCCCGCTCTCCGCACCGCTCCCGCGCGTCAGTCCGCGTTCAGACGCCGAGCCGCGCCCGCTACTGTCAAAAACGGACCGTTATCGCGCGCTTACCATTTATTGACAAATAACAACAATAGTGCAATTTTTTTTGTGAATCGAATAAAAATGTTTAACTATAGTTTTGTAAAAAAAATCACGGTTGTATTTTAAAAAGAATGTTTCGGACGGTACCGGTGAAATGGTTTACAGCCTGACTGGGGTACTCGCTGCGAGGTGTTTGATGGATGTGGAAAGCGCGGAATGCTGGAGGCCAGGAGGAGAGAGAATGGTCGCGGAAGAGGGCAAGACGAGGGCTACGGACTTCTCGATCGCAGCCATCATGGCGAGGAGTGCGGTGGAGCGGCGCAGCCCCGGCGCGCGCTCGCCGCCTCATACAGGTTAGGCCTATTTATTTAACCTAAACCTATTTATATATCCAATAGTTTTAGAATCCTTTTAGCTTTGCAGAATATAATATATATTTTGTTTGCCTGAAACAGGTTGGTACTTACATTCAGGATGTAACAATATATATCGCTTTTTAAAATGGATGTAGCCAGCAAAATAAATTTAAAACTAATTTCTTATTACCTGCTTAAAGTAGATCACGACCCAGTCGTGGAGTTGCTAAGTTTTTTAATAATTGCATGTTTGGACTTTGCTTTGGTAGTGTTTGATATTAAAATAACGTCCTATAGAAACATCAATAAATTCAGCAATTGAAAAATCAAAGAGGAAGGTTTCAGTAGAATAGTTATAGAAATATTTATTTTCATAATCAATTGGTAGATGATGTCGTATTTATATAATTATAGCTTTTATATTCTTAAAGCTAATAGCGACCTATATCTATATTTAATGGATTAATAACTAAGTGTAAAGTCAAAGTCAAAGTCAAAAGTCAAAGTCAAAATGTATTTATTCAATAAAATCACTTTGATCACTTTGAAACGTCTTAAAGCTAGGTGACTCTAGGTGCCAGTTCCACGCGACCAAAGCCTAGAAGAACAGGCAACAAACTTACGGCTTGGTTCCTACCGTTCTTTTGTATGATCCTTTTACAATGTAATAATATAATATATTATTGAAGTTTAGTGAGGCGTAGGCATACAGAAAAAGGTAAACATAATCAAATTTATAAGACAGCACACGCTAAATTTTACAGACCCAAGCAAACGTTACCTACATAGTAAAGAATATAGGCCTATGTTAGGCCTAAATTCTTTTTTGTTTTTTTTATGGTTTCAAAGTCCCATAATTTGTACTGTCTGTTTTTAACATTTCCTGAAGTTTTGTACAGTGAGTATCTCCCTACCTCGGAAATTTTAAATGAAAAGGTTTTTCTGGTTAAGAGACCTACCATCAAAAGTTGGGGTTGTTTTGCCTTGGAATCAATTATTTTGATAGAGATAGGTAAGTTTAGGTAGGTACCTTACCTACCCACAATTAAGTTGCGTAATTTTTGCAATTGCAATTAAGTGGAACAGTTAAGTTGCGCTATATGTATGTCCGTGTGTTTTTAGACACCGTACACCTTTTACGCCAACTACCTATGTATTACTTACTTACTTACTTATTACGTACTTTTAAATAAACAACATAGTGGTCAAGTTGTTGATGTTTTGCATAGTATTGAAAAATAAATATCAAGAAAATGATTTTTCAGGGACCTGCCTACATGTTTAATGAGGGATGAATTGCAACATCATTGTGTAGATCCTCAAATTACCCACAAGATAGGTACAAATATATTCTTTCGATACTTCGTTTTTTAATAATATATTTCTGGATCAATTTGTAATAAAAAATCGTTTTGTTATTACTGTAGAGGGTGGTTTTGTAGATGCTTGTCCTTGTACCTCCTAGGTAAGTAATAAGGTACTAGTAAGAATATACCTACTGCAAGGTAGTATAAAATTGCAAAAACTATATTGGCTTTTAACCTATACAACAGTAACTTTGCTAGGTAGGTATCTTGTTTTCGGGTAGCTGATTTTATAAAATTCTGTTTTTTTTTCGTAGTGAACTAGATTTTTAGGGTCCGAAAAGTAATTCGATATATTTTTGTCAAACACGCGTTTAAACAATTAATAAAACAAAATATAATCACGGTTTTAATCCCTAATCGATACAACGTTCGGTAATTGAATTGTTGTACTTATAAAACAAGTTCGGTACGTGCGTTACATAGGCTAGTCTCATACAAAAATATATCAAGGTATGAGAGCGATTGAAAATAACAGATGCCGCTTATGATCTTTGATGCACCTGTCACTGTTCCCTTCAGAACTTAGTACCAAGTACTAACTAAAGGTCCTTGAGCATGTCATAAAAAGGAGGTAGTCAAGTACATACAAATGTTACATTTGGCTGTGATTTGGCACATATTTATTATTTATTATTGCAAGCCCATCGCCGGCGTTAGAAAACTCTAGTTTCCTCACGATGTTTAAATTTGATTGATAATAAATAACGTCAATTTTATTTCAGGAATATATAATTAGTTACTTCGAATACGAGTGTCACTTGAAAGTTAGCTGTTCGGCCGCAAATATATTACTTAGTATCAATTGTATTGTGCTGCTATTTTTAATTTAAGTAAACGATGTTTTTCGAAATGTAGAGCCGGTAGAGCCTTCGACTTTTGGTTCCTTCTAGGCCGGTCATGAAAGAGTTTAATGCTAATTGGTGTGGTCGACTCATGCGCAGGCATCGAGTTACGAGTCAGTTCGTTATTTCAGATTAATTGTGTGGAACCGAACACATTCGACACCCGGCCGGCCGTTGGGACACGCAACTTACAACCAACAAATAATAATTTTACACGAGTTTTATGACTTTGCCAGGCCTATGTCACTATAAAACAGCTTTCAGTATTGATCGAGCCTTTATCGCACTTACCTAAGATTTAAGTGGCTTTATAGTTTTTTTACTTCCGATTACTTTTCTTTCGTCATGATACGGACCATATATTTTATGATAAAGTCATTAATTATGATTTATTGAAGATTTATTTTTTTGCGAAGGCCAAAGAAGTTGAAACCGGAGCGGTAAAAGTGTATTGTTGGGTCTCGAGCGTTAGCGAGTTACCTATAGCTTCGCTCTAAAGCAGCCTCTTTGAGGCGCACTTAACCTTTCACCACTTGTTCGAAAAACTGGTGACACGACAAGAAAAAGAAACACATTCTTTAACTTGAGCTGTGACGAAAATTTAATCTGGCTCCTAATTTTATATATTCCTTTTCGAGCGGAAATGGTGAAAAGTTAATTATTAAATATTAAACGGGTATTGACATTACGTATACATGATACCTCTATACTCACAGCTCAATTGGTAGTAGCCTTCTCTCTCCTTCTCTGCCTTCTGCGCTTTAGGCCGTGGGTTTGATCCCCACCGAGAACAAACATTTGTGTGATTAACATATGCAGATGCAGTGGTGAATTTATATATTTGACGCCAGTAGGCTATTCAAGCTGCCCCTACTGAACTCTACAATTTGATACTACCCTAGTTTAGAATCATATTACTCAAAAAAAAATTGGCAATGAAATTGCAACTTTATGATTTGTGCACTATCGTGCTCATTACATCAGCTTTTTCCCGTTATTAGTATGATGGTGTTGTGAACTAGGGGATCGATATATCAGTACCCCAAGTATCAGAGTTGTGTTTACCATATTTGGTTTCTCGTTTTTCGTTCTTGTTCCGTGTTCATTGCGGGCTTTGTATGAAGACGCGATAGATAAACCGATACGGAACTTTATGTTGCAAGTATAATGAAAATTAGTAGTAAAACATAAAGTTCCGTATCGGTATCTCAATCGCGTCTTCATACAAAACCCACAATGAACACGGAACAAGAACGAAAAACGAAAAATCAAATATGGTAAACACAACTCATACTTGGGGTACAGTTCCTTTTCTGAAATCTCAATCTTATAAGTAAGGTAATACATGATTGAGCTTTTCTGTGCTTAGAAATATACCCAAAAACAAGATACCTTTAAATATATGAATAAGAAAGAAAAAAGCCTAAATTGCCGCCTCCTAAAATCTGCCGCCCTAGGCCGCCTAGGGTTCTGCCGCTCTTAATCTCCAGCCTACTCAGCCTGCTGGTAAATCCGCCACTGCATAGATGTTTATTCTGTGTCTGGGTGGTATCAGCTGTCTGGTTCCCACATCTCAAGCTTTGCTTAGTTTGGGGCTAGATAGTACTGTGTGGAAAGTCCACCAATATTTATTTATATACTACATGTTACATTTCTCAGGATCGGTGTCAAGACAAAGCTCACCCGCGTCCCTCAGCTCCCCCGGGTCCAGCTGCCGGTCTCCAGTGCCGGACGAGGATGTCGAGGTGGATGTGGAACAGTGCTCGGACGGCGAGAGGGAAGCGTCTGACCACGCTATACCTTCGCCCGCACCTTCATCTGGTTCGTATTATTACGCGACCCAAGCCCTTCTATACATATACATAAAGCTACATTGGACAACCCTAGAAAAAAATAGTTCTGGTGATTTTAAGAGTAGTAGAGTTATTTGTGAAGAGCTCGTGACTTGTATGGGTATAGGTGATGGTTTACATTTAACATCAGGCAGGCCATCTGCTTGTTCCATCAACAAGTAGTACCTATATTTAAAAAAAAAAACTGTTTATAAATAGTTTTAGATCTAGGATACCGGATGGAATACGACCTAGTAAAGGTTGCTGGAAGTCGTTGGGTGCATAATATTAGTTGCTCCGGAATTCTGTAATTGGAATTCTAAATAACTGTGTCTATGTTCGCTTTGTCTTCCGTAGAAGTTTTAAAGATCTATGGATTAAAGAAGTTGATTCAATCTGAGCACTTAACCACTTCTCGATCCCCATTTAATTAATTAAAAAAAATAACGTGCTATCTACCAAGAATGATTAATCTAAATTAGTTAAATAAATTAATATAAATATTTTGGACATTTTCACACAGAGCTCCCATCTAGCCCCAATCTATACAAAACTTGTACAATGGGAACCAAACTGCTGATAAAATACTTAAATACTTTTTTCGTAAATGAATACATGTATTTATTAGAATGAGAATGGACCCATAAGATGCAGAAACAAATATCAATGTAAATCACAATCATTCTATGTTTCTTCTCTTTGTGGATCGAACTTTGATCGCGTGGAACTGGCACCTAGAGTCACTTAACTTTAAGACATTTCAAAGTGATCCTTGTGATTTTATTGAATAAATACCTTTTGACTTTGACTTTGAACTCAAATGGCAGAGCGCAGTCTTGCAAATATTGCAATAAACATACTTTTTGCTTTCTTTATGCTACAGTTAATACTCTTTTACCGCATTTGGCATTCAATTTCTTTTGATATCGCGCAATTAACTGCAAGTGTGAATTCCTTAGAAATATTTTCCAAGACACCTCCGTCATTTCATCCATTGTAGCGCAAAAAGTCAATTGAGCTGTGATTATAGAACTGTTATTAACATAACAAACCAGATTTCTCAAAGAAATACAATCATTTTCTCACAGTGTGTTCATATTTCTGATATAGTGCGTGTAGAAATCCATGATACAGCCGTAGATTTGCGAATGATTAGAAATGGCGTGATTTATAACAGTATGAGATTTACAATAGATAAAAGATAAATTTACTAGACATAATAAGAGCGATAATTTTCCTGATACCTACAGATTTTTTTCTCTACCTTTGTACTTCGCCTTTAGTCGTATCTAGGATTGTGATTCGAGCGAAATTCATAAATATGGAACTTCAATCAACAAAACGTGGGAAAATTGTTCTTGATTCAAAGATCATGTATCGATCAAAAAATTATTAAAATAGTAATAATACCAAGTCCCTGACAATGACAGTTTTTCAAAGATTAGCATTTCTATAATATGAAGTCAAAGTCCATTGTCAAAGCCAAATTATTAATTAGTCTCCTTGGCTGGCCCGTAATGTTATTAGGGTACTAATAAGAATACTGATCTAGTAAAAAACTAATTGCTTCTACCTCAAATGACTAACTGATCATTGTGCTAGGTTACGTAATCTTCAGCACGTGAGTATAACACTTGACAAATGTTATTTTAGCACTATCTTACATTATATTTATTATTAAAATGGGCGGTCTTATCGCTAAAAAGCGATCTCTACTAGACGGGGATGGTTACCACTTAACATCAGGAGGGCCATCTGTATGTCCCATCAGCAATTAGTATCAAAAATCAAAAATAAATCTGTCACAGAACTAGGCGAACGCGACACGCCATCCCCCGCGCGGCCGCTACCACCCACCACTTCTTGTAACTGCGAGGAACTGCTCTCCGTGGACTGCCAGCTCGAGACGAAGGAGCTCTGGGACAAATTCCACGACCTCGGCACGGAAATGATCATCACGAAGACTGGAAGGTAAGTCAAGTGCTATCTTATGAATTTGATTGCCTCTACCTTTTTCTGTTATGCCTACGCCTCACTAAATTCGATTGGCACCACATTCTAGCTTCAATATTGTGTTATATTATATTGTAACAAGGATCATACAAAAGAACGGTAGGAACCAAGTCGTAAGTTTGTTGCCGGTCGCGTGGAACTAGCACCTAGATTCACCTACTTTTTAAGACGTTTCAAAAATTGTTAATTTATTGCATAAATTCCTTTTGACTTTGACCTTGAAACATACATTCAATTATGTGATATTAATTATTCTGACTTCAACGTTTTCTTGTGAGACAAATACTGCTACTTATTACTATTAAGTTACTCGCTGGACGTAAAATTTATTAGTAAGGATGTAAGTACCTTCTTATATTTTTGTTTCTTTTGAGTAATGGGCTTGTTTTTGTATAGTGAAGTTCAACAAGGTTATTTTTTAACAAAGCATGATATTAATTAAGTTAATACCTAACTAACCTTGTGAATACTTATTAGTTTAAAAAAAAAAATAAGAATTTTTAAAAGAGTTATCAGAAAATATATCACATACAAATTGAACCCGAATCCTCAAAGAACATCAAATACTGAAACTGAAAAAATAGCTTCATGGATTTGATCCCCAGGTACTGTAGATATACCCTCAGATCTCTTACCAGTCCGTTCCAAGTACGAACTCCAGGTTCCTTTAAGACGTCTAAGGGGGAATAGTCAGAGGTACGTCCAAACATTACATTTGGCACCTACCCACATTTTACAGTAGTTGATATTCCATACGTACCAGGTTGCAAACCCATCGCCGCTGTTAGAATACTAACTGGTTTCATCACGATATGTTTCACCGTTTAAGCGAAGTGTACATCAAATACATAATACATTATTTTACGCTCATCAAAATAATGTAATCTTTCACTTCGAGATCGGAGTCAAAAACAAATTAATTCACTCCATGATCGACCCCAACGAGGGCTCCCCGGAATGGATTCATCAGCGAAAGTGGCCAATTTCGGAATAATTACTTCGCAAACCCGGCCGTCCTTCAACCCTTTAACGAGATAAATTAAAAGTACATTTTTTCGTAACCGTCAGCGTAATGTCGGGCAATAAATTCACGAAGCCCCAAAGACAACAAACAGCGCTGTCAGGGGAGGGAAAGATGTTTTTATAGTCACACCGAGAGGTTTATCTAAATAATTGCGTAGTCGGTGGCGGTGAGCGGAAAATTGGCATTGTGTAGGTACGCAGCCACCCCTGAGCTTCTAGAGACGTTTACTCCTTACGATATAATGTTGCGAGTATATGAAATAAATAATAAAATAACGCCTGAAGTTGAGTCATTTTTTTCAATTCAAGTGCTTTTTATGTTACCTTGTTATTTTATAGCGAATTCTAATTTTATCCAAAATAAATAACTCGCTTTCAAAAACACGCGATTTACAGCCTACTATAATAATAATGTTTACGAGGATATTTTTATTCAATATCTCTGCAATATTTATAACGTGTAAAGTTATAGGTTGCTATAAAATACCTTATTTTCACGGCCGAACAGGTTCCAAAGGATGCGGTAGGCGCCTTACTTGATGAATATCTAGTTACGATGAAACTGCATGCCGGAACAAGTGCATGGGTTGTATAAAATGAGCATAATCTCCGTATTAGACCCATTTCATGTTATCTGCAGGGGAGGTCCCTCGCAACAAGTGTAGTTAGTCTAAATCACGAGTCGGTACTCGTCCAAAGCGTTTCAATCTCGGGGGAAGACTCCTATTGTTACACCCGTTGCGTATTTTACGATGTATCTCACATGTTTTGATACTATGATTACTTGTCTAAATCAAAAACTGAAAAAAAATGGATATTGTAACTCAGTGCTATCAAGCCCCAAAATCAACGAAGCTTGAACTATGGTATATTCTTTTTAAACTCCACGCACACAAGCACTCCTTCTAAATTTCATGAGTCCACTTCATCCAACGGCTGTCTGGTAGAGATCGCTATTTAGCGATAAGACCGCCCATTGTAATCGAACCGGCAATCGATAGATTTGGTCAGGCAATGTCACTCTATTGGCTGTAAGAGGTGACATGAACAAAAGGATTTTTGGCAGAAAGGATCAAAACATTTAATCGTATCATTGATGTCTAAACAAGAGATAAATCAACCCGTCCAATCAAAACGAGATATCAGGGACAAATTTTATCTAGGGAGGGTGTCGGGGCATGTTTTTAAATTGCTTTACAATGTTTTATCTATTAATTTATTTAGGGACGTTTTATTATCAACAGAAAAAAAAAACGGGTAAAAACGAAAGGTTTTATACTCCAATAATTAATTGATAAACTTCTGATACCACAATATCTTTAATTGGTACTGCATAATCCTAACTTAGTAGTCTATGTCAAAGATGATGCAACATTTGTTTTGTCTCAGAAATCAAATCCGCACATCTTGTGTCGCAGAAGCTGACTTAACGGTCAGCTACTGCGCCACAGAAGTCGTCTCACTGAGATAAGAAGTTGAGTTGTAAGTCTGTGGTAGGTAAACATAACTATGAAATCCGTATTGTGATAGAGATTCTATAAAACGGTGAATATTTTTTATCGATGCATCTCAATGTTGATTCGATACACATCACTATACGACGTGGCTTACGAGAAATGTTGGGCTTATTCGTTTTTTTCGATTCATTCGATTTGATTTACAATCGTTTCGTTTACTGCTGAGTGAACTTTGTTAGAGGTCCTAACTGGAAGGCGATTTATGAGCTGGACCGCCATGACAATGAGCCCATCCGAAATATTTGAATGTTAAGTCATAACCTTGCCTTTTTATGTGAGGTTTTTAACTTAATAACATTATTGCGATATCGGTTTGTGGTTTCCGTGATGGATGCATCTGCTGTGTTGAATCCCGATAACAAATAACGCCCATAAATAATCAACAGCTTTCGACGTTATAACTTCAAGTAAATTAAGCTCTTTGCAAAAATTAAATTATGAAAAATTATAATTTTAACCAATAGCTTACTTATCACAGTCTTAAATTATTACATTTCTTATCCCAACGTTATCTGTAAAAGCGCATTAACATTTAACATTAACGGCTTATTTAATAACTGGGGACTATTCTGGGACACGTCGGAGTAAATTATCCATATCCGTAATTTTGAGCGATGGCTGTCCCGGATAAATGGTTTTATCGGTTTTTAATACCTCTACAATTATCCGCCGATGTCTGGGTGTTGGCGATGTCGAGGAATATTAAAATAAATAAATACCTGCGGACATTTTTCACACAGCCACAAATCGCTTCCTGCGATACTTTTACTATTGTAACCCTAATTAGATTGTAGATTGTCCTCAATAAAGTTATTATTATTAAGATAAGCTTGTACTATGGAATCTAGCAGAGCTAATATAAAACATTCGGAAATGTTCCGATCTTTCCGATCGGAACTCTCTTGCGCTTGTTTTGTTTGGTTATAAACAAAAACGACAACAGTTGACATTTTCTATCGGCAATGTTTCCGAATGAGTTTATATTAGTCATGCTGATAACTTATAATTTATCTAGTAAATACAAACTACTTTATATCGCCCGGACATGTAAAAAATACCTGTATTATGTCCCCAGAAATCATCTCAGAGCACTTAGTGCACACGTATACTCATCAGGCTACACACTACTCGCTTTTATGTCATTTTAGTAAGAGTAATTTTTCTTTGGCTTTGTGTAGTTTGATCTGTATCCTTGTGTGCCAAGTTGTACATACTTAAATACATAGCAATATTATTATTTTACCTGCAATCATTGATAACTATTTTAAAAGGCCTGAAAGCCTGTTTGTTTCATTATCAAAAGTTCTACGCGGACATAACCAATAACATAAAACGCGTGTTAACCTTTAGCAGCTGGCTCTTTGATCAGCTCCTACGCTCCTTTGTCCGTTAAGTTAACTCCAAGGTGTGGACCGTTATAAAAAATACAAAACTTATGGCATTTAACAAATAATATTTAGTGGCGTTTTGACAGTTATTGTGGGCAATGATTACTGTTGATTATTAGTGGTTAGGAGGCACCTTTTAACACGAAGGAAGCTCTTACAGGTGCTATTAGTGAAATAAATTAGACGAAGCTCTATTAGAATATTTATTTTTTCTTAACATTTTCCAGAGTATGGCTAGCACCGGAAGTTCATGAACATTAGATTTAAAGAAAACGTTTTTAAAGATTCGCCTTGATTCATAACAATTTATTAGGCTAACGGCCGGTTTCTGAAAACCCCATCAAAACTAATCGGATGTCAAGCCACTTGCTATCTCTATCTTATTCGATGTAATAGCTAAAATGGCGAGTGAGTTGACATCCGATTAGTTTTAATCGAGCTTTAAAAAAAAGTTATTGCTAAATGCTTAAAAAAGTGTAATTTTCTTTACAACTTTAGATTGCATCAAATTTATTGGGCCAAGCGTTGCTGTGAACCAGATAGGTAACAATCTGATAAAAAAATTGGTGAAAACTCTTTATTATAAACCACGAAATTATAATTTAAACATAATTAAACCCCAAAAAACAAATTGCATCGCCTTTCAAGTTGTATAATGTCATCATAATTTCAGGGTACAAAGTGCACCGGCAGCAGTAAAAGCAGTGCGAAGTCAGCCGAACGGGCTTATCCATATCGGTATTAATAAATTGAGTACATGAGGGTGGGGGCGGGACGACATGTGCATTAAAGTTAATTGAAATTTTCGAGGCTACGTGTTATTCGCAATACTTAATGCACCTTTCGGCTGGTAAGCCTTTGACACGCCTTAACAAAATTAAGATTAGGTTGATTAGGTAGCTACTTGCGTGCATACAGTCAGTACCTAGTACTTATTTCTATTCTATCCTGCGCCGGCGTCTGTGGTGACCTTCACGGTGGTAAGTACGGCACGGTCGATATCCCCTCAGATATCTTAGTACCAACCTGCCAAATTAAGGCGACGACAAGAGCCAATGTGACTCACGCTCACACGTTTCGACATGTTGAAAGATATAAAATCACTAAACTCATTTTTTGCTTTAAGTTTTCGTACATAAACAAACTTTTAAGTAGGAAAACTTGTATCGATCAAAATGATTTTTTTACTAAACTGTGTGCAATGTGATTGCACACAAGATGGTTGATTGTGATTTTTCGAAAATGAGTTTAGTGATTTTATATCTTTCAACATGTCGAAACGTGCGAGCGAGAGTCACATTAGCTCTTGTATTCGCCTTAAGATTCTTTAAAGTCGTATAAGGGAGGTTCAGGTCCATCTGTTAGATTTGGCGCATACCCTCATTTCTTAGTAGTTGGTATTCCATACTTGATAGATTGCAAGCCCACCGCTGCTAGCATTCTAACTGGTTTCTTCACGATGTTTTCCTTCACCGACTGAGAGCACAAACATTTTTCGAAGAGAAAAATCATTTGATGCACGATTAGATTCGTACCCACGACCTGATCAGAAGGGTCACTCCCACTAGATCACGGGTTTTATGCCTGTCTTATTTATATGATTGTTGGTATGCCCAGAATTTTAATGCACCATTCAGCATAACATGTACTCAGACACGTGAACACCTTCAAAATATATAAGATTATGTAGATACTTGCTGGCATTCATGTTATCAATATCAAAAATCATAACCGACATTTTTCCATTTGCTGTGGAGTTTGTGACTACGTTTTTAATCAACGATTCTGTCTTTATATGGTTGAATGGTTTAATAACATAGTCATATTATTATATCACAAAGAATGAGAATAAAATAATGAGACTTATTTTACCGAACTAAGCGTTTATCCGTCTAAAATGCATTTGTATATAACTTTGATTTAATAGTCG
Source organism: Chloroclysta siterata (assembly GCA_932294275.1). Taxonomy (NCBI): domain Eukaryota; kingdom Metazoa; phylum Arthropoda; class Insecta; order Lepidoptera; family Geometridae; genus Chloroclysta; species Chloroclysta siterata. The sequence goes on along the minus strand of OW028600.1, from coordinate 12,034,290 downwards.
GTTGTGTTGATAAACCAGGGTTTTAACGAAACCGTATAATGTTATAATTAATTTGAAGCAACCTGAATTATTCACATTAATTATTTATATCAGAAGTACAAAAAATATTATTTAGTTTTAAGTGCAAAATTCTTATTAATTTCAAACGTCCGTTACACCGGCTTCATAAGTTAATGAATACCTAATTGTGAGTTGGTGATGATTGCAGTTCGTGTTCCAAGGTGCAAGGGCACCGGAGTCAGTGGACACCACACCTATAGACAGGTGCCCGTTACAAAAACGAATCGCTAAAAAACGTATGCGAATAACTGGCGCTGGCACTCGCGCTGGCGACTGACGACGCATTGGTCATCACTCCATCAGCTTTACCTAATTATTTTATAATCATTACGTTTTTTTTATACGGTCAAGACGGCAAACGAGCTTACGGTTGCGATTGCGACTAGGTATTCGTTAAAAGCTTTTGTCTAAGCTGCAGGCAGCGCGCAGCGTGGCGCGATCGCCCGATAATTCGATCAAGCTGCTGACGTGCCGCAATAAAACGCAATTATGTTCATCATACTAAGTAATTAAGGCCCTCTTAATTGGCGCGTTGGAATAGGACGTTGGAATTATTTGCTACATCTTTTTAGGTATAATTTAAATTTAACCCGCACCGGAACAACAACCAATGATATCTACAGCTATTTATTTATAAATCCCCAGCACAATCTAAGCGAGATTTATTACCACGACCAAGAATTAATTTATGATAACCATAAATATAGTACAAAATAACAGAAAATCTGATATGAATACATTTGCGATCTGAAATGATTAATGTTGAAAGCATTAGCTACTGGTTATTGTGAGATGAATGAGAGAAAATGAGATGTGCACACAATGTGGCGCCTACGCATTTCGCGATGCCTGCCGCTGTCTGCCAGCTACCGTTCGCCTGTGCAAGCTCCGCTCCTGGCCCGCGCCTGCCCGCCACGTCAGCCGCCGCGCTTGTCGGCGACGTCAGCCTGAGAGCCTCTCGAATGCACTGTCATATCACGTATTCATACGTCTGACACTGCCCGACATCGTAAAAAGACGCTCAAACATTTTACAACGGAGCAATTTAAAAGCCAATTTAAGCACAAAATCGAGGCATATTTCTCAAAATGAGTTTGAGCGGAGCGAGCCATCAAGAGGGTGGTCATTTAACAGCCATTAACGCCTAAAACATAATAAGCAACGTTAACCCTCTACCACCTACCACCTAATCTTGTCACACAACCACCTACCATACGTCTCACAGACGGGCGAGTGAAAAGAACTTCGTACGTAAAATCCAAGGGTGAAAGGTTTGGTTTTTGAATTAAAATCTATCAAAATACATATCAAAGTATTTATTAAAGTAAACAAGGCGCAGAAAACTTAATATTTTTTCTTAAAATCTTAATTTGTTTGAAACAACTATTAATTCTATCTTTAAAAAATTATAATATATTGTTATTCAAAAAACGAGTTCTATAAAAATAATCACATGAGATAGGATTTTTTTTCTTTCTGTTTATAAAAATAGAATAATCAACAAGACATATAAAATATTCACTGTCTCACTATAATCACATCTATTGCAAAATTGCAAGGCATCAATCTTATAAATTTTCCTGACTGAGAATGCACATTTCGTAGGAGCATTCGATACAAATTGGCTTTTTTCACTCAAAACACATGTATTGTGTCCTGCGTTTCTCTTTAGGTGATTTCCGGTTTCTTCGTAACATCATCTACGTCTGGCATATGATGCATACTCGACAGAGTGATCACTGCTTTATTTGGCTTTGGGACGTTAGATGATATAGTTATATTTTTTGTGAAACCAAAGATCGTTAAAGTTCAATAACACTATCATTAGAAGCCATTTTAACGTGAAACAAAAAAAAAACCAAATTTAAAAAAGTCACGCAACCACCTACCATCCGTCTCACAGACGGACAACAACAGTTTTTTAGTTACCAGTGACAAACGCGTGCAACTCCGACCACGACGAGCGTTTGTGCGGCACTGAGGGACGCGGCAAGAAGGTACAGGGACGTACAAGATGATACGTGCTTTGCGCGCTAAAATATTACCGATTTTAATTTCCTTGCGTCTGTGAGACGTATGTCAGGTGGTTAAGGGTTAAATAATTACAAAAAAGGTGTAAAAAGCTATTGAATACGGAGGAGAGTGATGCGCTCGCGCTCGATGAAAGGCTGACGGCGCAGCCCCGACGGAGATTGATTACGTAATCATGGACATCAGCCGATTTCGGGATTCTCATAGAGAGAGTAATCATCATTCATCTCACGGCTCGTTGACGTCGCATTGGAGATGCTTATGATGTGAAGTTTGACCGCACGGAATCAAGTTTTCGAGTTAATTTTACGCGTCGATTATAGGTGTCGAGGTCGAGCTTAGTCGCTTTTGGAAAGTTTGATTGTGCGGAAGCGGTCTGGCACCCGGCAATGTTTCATTTACACTGACTTGTTCTTGGTGTAGATAAAAATGCGGTATCTGGCCTGTCGACGCACAATTAACCCTCCATTGTGAGGCTGGCATTGTGAGTAGTGCGCGGGCGCAGACCGGCCGCCTTGTTGGTTTTACTCCTACGCCTATTGTGTCCCAGTCAAGCGAACGCGCGCTTTGCCATTCTACTCACACAGCCTACTCAATGAGATATTATCTCCACTGTTATTAGCTTTATGTTCGATTAATAAGTCAGTTATATAATTTATTGATATATCGTAATGACAGTGGATTTATTGAACTAAGATAACTATACACACGAGCACAATACCTAAGACACAAATTCTGCTAAAACTTTTAGCAGAGTTAGCGTTTTTGGGTGTTTCAGGTTCTGTTTAGTAGTTTAGTTATTTTAGCCATCTTTAGCGAAGATTTGCGATCACTTTTAATTTGAGTGGAATTTGTAGTTGGTACTGTATGTATACACAAATTGTGACGGTTGTTTGCACTTGAAACAAAGAGCAGCAGGCAGCGTGGAATGTTGGCCACCGGCGCAGGCGGTGGGTCACAGAAGTCACAGGTCTTGGTGCGCGTGGCTCTGTGCTCTGTGTACAATACTCGCGTAATGAAGTGGGCCGAGGGGGCGGCATTGTGACTCCAAATGCTCCAAACGAGGCATTGTGCATCGCGACCCTCGACCCGCTCGTTACCGCGACTTCACTCACCGTTAGCACCCCGGAACTACTTACCCGGTATAGTCAGTAGGCCTCGTTATCCTGTTTCGAAACGGGATCTTTGAACTTTTTCACGTCAATTGATGTCAGTGACGTTGACATGTCTCGTTTTTGGTCCAATTGACGGTCAATCGTGAGACATAATATATTTAGTTAGGTATGTTTTACTAATAAACATTTTCGCTTACAAAACACAACGGGCGTATTATAAAAAAACAAAGTAGTTGGAGTACGGCAATGCTAACTCATCAAATAAAATCATACGTTATTTTTAAGAAAAAAAAAAATCTTTTTTTTTATGCATTGATTTCTGAAGTACATTGCGTCGGTTGCTCAATTCAACAGGGAACTCACGGAAACTATACGCACATCTTGTACCGTGACTTCAACAATCTCCTTCAGGCTAAATTTCTAAAAAAACAGTAGTATCAGCTATCACCCTCATACTCCATTGAAAAGCAAAGGATAGCGAGAGTTAGCGTCATGTGGTGTCACTTTTTTCAAGCAGAGTGTTCAATTTTCACAGCTAACCCCTCGGCACAAATAAATTATATTTATTTCGATTCTGGGTGGGCGAGCTAGGTAGTTTTTGTAACAGATACGTGGTAAATCGAACACGAGTCACGGAAGCTAGGGACAAGGGTTGATTGGAATGGGTTTGGTGTAATGGATGCATAACACATGTAGAGTAGAGGGGTAATTACAATTATTTCAGTAATTCCTTCTTCTACTGACTGACAGTACAGGAAAAAAATCCTACGAAAATACTGTGAGCGAGAATCGTCCAAAACTGCGGAGCGTAATCGCAAGCAAAGTTATTTTCACCTTGATGATAGGAAGCATCTTCAGTTTTCAGGAGCTGTATTTTTACACCTTGTATGACTAATACACACATTTATCGTTTTTCAGTTGTATTCTTAAAAAGTGCCGAACCCTAACAGTGTTGGGCTCAAAATGAATAACACGGAAATTGCTTAATCAGCTTTCTCGTTAAAACAAAACTTGGCCAAGTACTAATACAAATCTAACAATTTCGTATACGTAGGGTATATAATTCACGGCTCATGCGACCAAATTATACGAGTGGTTACTCCACCCCGCTATAAAGTTATTATTTTCCATTTCCGCAGTGGCGTTAAGTCGATAACTCGTAAATGACTGACGTTCGTACGAAATAACTTCTAATCCGAAAATGGGTTATTTACCTTATACCACTTGGTTTCATCATTCGCTTTTACAGCTTGTGACGACGCATGCGCAAATGTTCAGTCGTTTTTTTTACCAAATAATGGTGTGTGTAGGTGTTATATAACCATTTTAAACAATCACTATAATATTCTAAAGGATGAAATATGCTCACCTGGGACAGTTGAGAGTTTTCAGGGTTCCGAAGTAAGACAAGAGCCCTTACAGTTTCGCTAATCATTGAAAAAAGAAAGAATGAAAAAGCATTATCTATTTACTGTAAGGGGCTGCTTTGATTTCCTTTAATTGGTGAAATCCTAAAAGTCAAGTCAATGATGACTTTAGCTTTGATGTGTCAGTGAAGAGATCTTCTTTTGAATAAAATTTTTTTTTGCTCATACATATTTCTGACGTTCACAATTTCATTTTTCGAATAAAGTACCTCATATATCAAAGAAATCTTTAAGTTAAAATGCCATGTAGGTGTATTAGTGACGTCACGCAAGTCGCTCGTCAGCTTTGTTGCCACATTACAACTCACTCGGGAACTGACAATTTGTGGGGAAAATTTATAACAGCTGTCGTTACTTCGGAATTAGCATGTCACACGATTTTAGTTTTTTGGCTGACTTCCACTAAGCATGGATAATATTAACTCGGAGTTAGGACATTTTGTCTATTATCCATAATCACATAAAACAAATAAAATAAACCACTTCATTACCTTTTATCTTTAATCAAAGGAGGGGACTAGACCTCACGACACAGGGAATCCTAGTGTGAGGCCTAGGGCTCAGATATACTTTAAAAAATATAGTTAGTAGCTACTTTTCATTTTAGGTAGATAAGTTTTCTGTACTTCTATTATTATTATATGTTAAATACTTTTAAAACATGATTAGTAGTACACCTAGATTAATGAGCTGCTAAATAAATTTCATTTCATTTCATTTCAATCATATCAGAAATTATTGATCTAAACTATTGAGGCAATAATAGTGACGTAACAAAAAAAAGCGTTTTTATAATGTGACACATGATATCGGTTCTGTTATAATATCATAGATATCACGTTGTAAGCTGTGTGTTCAGAATATAAGCAATGCGCACTTTGTAACCTAACCCTCACGAGGAGCATCAACATGATTATGACGTGAGAGTTCACGTTTTTCCACAGTTTTCCGAGTGGTGCGGAAATACGTTGGGTGGCAGGCGAAAGCAGGATGCACGACGGCACGGCCGCGGCGGCGGTTTCGTACATCGCCACCCGTCCGCGCCCGTAAGCTCGTAATTTGCCTTTCTATTAGAGCGAGGGCGTGAAAAAAGGAAAGCGTTTACGGCGTGTTTAATGGGAGCGAGCGGGAAGAAATATGGCCGCCCGTCGGGAGAAGGGAAAATTTTGGTTTTCAGAGAGTTTTTGCGGAGATGTGCATCGGCTTGTGGAGTGCGAGGGGGACGGCAATATTTGTGGAGCCGCTCCCCCGAATAATTAGCGGAAGTCGTGGCTTAGTTCACCCCCTCGCTGGAGGGCTGCGGGAAGGGAGTTCCTCTATTTGTCGTTTAAGAGTTAATCGGACGAGCGATTCGTCACCCTTGGGAGAGCACGCCGCCGACGGCAATATTATTATATCTTTATTATGAGCCTGTCTGTTACACTGAGACCCAGCCGTGCACGATTAGGTGTAGTTAATCGTAATCATGATTATTGATAAAACTTTGTTTTGCGTCTAACTTTTCTCTTGTAATGTTATATAAACGGTATAGACGTCTTCGTTCTGTGCATCTTTTGTCTGTAAATGAACCCAACGTATTCAAACACATATTTTTGTTTGTTATCTTCAGTTTGCACTGTCACACCACCCAGGCTTCGTCTGAAAACCAGCGCCGCACCGTACGTATACCTAGCTAGGTACTATGCAGCATAAAGCTGAGACGATGACCTTTTTGACCTCACACAACGATGCACCTAGGTACATGTTATTTTTTTTTTCACCTATTACTGTTAATGTTACTGTCTTTTTTTCTACCTACTGTTTATTGTTTTAATTTTTTTCAAATAAAAAAGTTTTCTTTCTTCTTTCTTTCTTTCTTTCAATTGATGCTTAGGCTTTACCTGCAAAAAGTAAAGGTAAATTTTGAGTTTCGTTGTGCATAAAAGCAAATATATCATTAGCGGAGGGGAAGTGACAAATAAGTAGTAGTAAACACAGAGCGTGTGCGGACTGTCAATTAGCTGTAATAGCACAGGCCCTGCGACATATGCTCGACGACCGACTTTTATATTTGTTACCCCTTTTTACGATACAAAATTATACACATCGTGGTGCTGCAGGCTCCTAGATATATCTGTCGCTACTTGTTCATGTAATCGTCACACAATTTAAGGTACAAAGTATTTTTAAAGGAATGCTTCTCGGATGTCTTTCACCGTGCGTATTCAAACAGAAATTGTAAAGTCAGCATAAAAGTTGAACTTAATTTAAGTTAAGTTTAAGTTTTAGAAGTAAGAGATGCCTTTACACCGCTACCGCCTTTAGTTTTTAATTTTATACACCACGTTCAAAAACGAATGGCCTAGCTGTCCCTCTGGTCAAACTAAATGTAACCAGCTGGCTGATCACGTAACTTTGTTGCAATCAGTTTCAATCAGTTTCTGTTTGTAATAAGTAAATATGACGGCTATGCGGTTACATTTTAGCTGCAATTGCTAACAAAGTTAGATTACAACTGGTGTTTCTATTGATGGATAATCGCAAAATTTTCATATTTATATTAATATTTATGGGTTTCATATGGAAACTGATTGCAACAAAGTTATGTAATCAACCTGCTGGTCAAACATTCCCTAAGAAAATACAAACATTTGTTATTCAATGATCATTTACTCTGGATTTAGCAAAAAATTTGCAACTTGGGATTGTAAATGGTTGTAGCTAAAGGAGGATCATCAATTAAAGTAAAACTTTGATCAAAGAAATATTTAAACTTTACAAAGAACAAGAAGATGTTCTTCTCCTTGTGATGCTAACCTAAGGACCTAAGGACCTTGTGAACCTAAGGACAAACAAACTACAAAGTTTCCAGCCCTGACAATAATGCAAATAAAAAAAACATTCTCGATAATGTTTACAAAGTAGTAACTTATATTAAAAAAAGGAGGTGAACTAGGTAATTAATAGGTGCGTTTCGTAGTACTTTGTAACTTTAATGAGACTATGCATTGACTACTCTCTCTTAGTGAGTAGTCACACAGTGTAAAATGTGAGTTTAATTTTGTTTTATCGTCATCAAATGTAGTTGTTGGGCTCGATGTAATAACCATCTGTTTCTGCTATCAAGCACGTTGCTGTATTTCAGTTTGAAGGGTATGGGAAGTGTATGGGTGCCGGTGAAGTTACAAGCGCCTGGACTTAACACCTGTAAGCCTCAAGTTGATGGACGCATTCCTAACGTATCTAAGTGACCTGTGAGGCAATGCTTTGTTACCACTTATCAGCAGGTTCATCTGATTGTTCAATTAACAAGTGGTATGAAAAAAAATGTCGCATGAACCATTGACAATGTGTGTAGGCGTGTCCAGTCTTTATTACTCCGGAGTATTCTGCTGCGGATGATGACTGTTCTACAATCAGAAACTTAAAGCTCTCGCATTGTTTGCACCTACAAATAGTACAGCTAATCAAGTGAAGCCATATCCAATCAGCGGCAAATGAGCGATGGCGTTAATTAAAACCGATCGCCTTACCGAATCAATAAACTCACGATAAGGCAATTAATTGCACATGCACCGGCAGCTCCCCGAGGTGAACTATTGCTTCAATTGATTTGCAACGTGCAGGATACTTGTACCTACGCAAGTGTAGAGGCTTGCCATCATACGTTTCATAATTCAAAAATGGAAAACTTTGAGAAACATGTAAGAATGAATGACTTTCACTATAAAAAAACTTGTTATTAAGAAAATTTGAGAAACATAAATGAATGACTGGCCTCACAACTGAAATTGTTTTTAAGAAACTTCGAGAAACTAGAATGAATTAATGACTGGTGAGACCATTGAAATTCTTTTTAAGAAATTTTGAGTAACATAAATGACTGACGATTTCCACTGAAAACAAGCATTTGTGTGAGCTTTCAACTTTGTTCTGTGTCTAGATGTTATATTGTATTATAAGTAGGCATGCATAACAATATTATTTTAGGAGATTACCAATGTGGCTTTAGAGACGTAAACGTAGTACTGTATGTTTACTCATTATTTTGTTATTATCTCTGTTTAGTGTTCAGAGGGCTTATTACGAGTTTGGTGCCGTCGATCGTTACGATCATCGTTACGATACACCGAATTTTCTATGAAAATGAATCAACGGCATCTAGCGTATTCTTCGATTCGTATAACTTCTCAAAGAATACGCTAGATGCCGACGATTTATTTTCATAGAAAATTCGGTTTATCGTAACGATCGACGATCGGCACTAAACTCGTAATAAGCCCTCTGTATAGATATACAGATGATAGATGTTCTGTATAGTTACAAAATAAATCTTACTACAATTTTGGTGAAGATAAAAAGTTCGTAGGATACCTGAAGAAACTGAGGCGAAATATTTAGACACTGGTCCTATTTTAAGCATAAGCAAAAAATATATGTGGGAATAATGCATTACTTCGTGTGTGGTAAACACCTAATAAATCAATATAATTTACATTGAGGTCATGTTGGCTCGTACCAGGAGGCTTTCTAGGAAGGACTTCCTCGTACAAGTGCAAACCATTAATTACGACACAATACCCAATCGCATTGTCGTGGTCGTTGAAAAGCGCGTGTCAATAGACATTGACAATGTATTTTTTGTTGTTTTTAGGGTACCGCTTCGTTCCGCTCGTGCCGGTACTATTTGGACAACCAAAGATTTATTTCTATACAGCTTTTGTTTGTATACAAATAACTGAAAAGATGTATGAAAACAAAGTTTTTATGCAAGATAGAATAATAGGAATTATTTATAGTAGGTACCTGTTTTTAAGTTACCTACATAATATACTTTGCTTATTCTGTAGACTAGGTACGTTAATAAATCTACATTTAGAAACGAGAAGTCCATTCACCCACTCATATTACGAAATCTATGAAATCACAAATTCTAGAGATCTGTTTGGCACATTGTTTGAGGGATGCAAGGACTCACTTGGAAATTATATTTCTAAATTCGCATTGTCAAAGTGGGTATAGTACCCCAAGTATGAGTTTTATTGAGTATGTTGCAAGTATGATGAAAATGAGTAGTAGGTAGAACATAAAGTTCCGTATCGGTATCTCTATCGCGTCCTCATACAAAACCCGCAATGAACACGGAACAAAAACGAAAAACCAAATATGGTAAACAAAACTCATACTTGGGGTACGGAAATAGCTTCACGTCAACGAAGTTGCTCAGCATTCCACTAGTACCGAAAATGTTCAATCAGTTTCGTAATAAGTGGTCATTTCAAAACAAAATTATATGGAATGTTGTGGATACTGTAATCGGAACCGAGCCTTTCAAAACCTCTAGGTGCGCTCACGTAGTTCGTCGCTCACATCGTCAGGATTGTTTTATTCGTTTTGCATTTCACGGAACCCGTTCTGTGTTGTCGCTGGATTCGCGGCTGGTTTGCAGCTCGTCGTGTGGGTGGTATGTCGGACGTCGGTCACAATGGTGTTTGGTTTGGCATTCGTCACGGGGTTCCGCGGGACGGGGACATGATTGATGACCGCTTGCTTGCATAGCCTACGGTTCGCAGGACACGCTCGATATATGCTAGTGTTTCTTTGCGAGTTTGCTAGATAGTTCACTGACTGCATGGAATTAAATAGAGGTGGAAATAAATGAGTTAAGCTATTTGTTGAAAATAAACACACTCGGATATAAATAAATAAATAAATAATGGTGGACATTCCACACAGCACTATCTAGCCCCAAACTAAGCCGAAGCTTGTAATATGGGAACTAGATAGCTGATATAATACATATATACTTTTTTTTGTAAATATATACTTATAATATTATATAACACCCAGACAGAGAACAAACATCCATGTTCACCACACAAATGTTTGTTCTCGGTGGGAATCGAACCCACGGCCTACGGCGCAGAAGGCAGAGCTACTACCAACTGAGCTGTGAAGGCTGTCAATATAATATTTTGCTATATAATATGGATAAAATGAAAATGATAAGGATAAAAGATAAATGTAATTGAATCTCTAAATCTACACTAATATTATAAAGAGGAAACCTTTGCATTTTTGTATTTTTGTATGTTTGTATTTTTGTATGTAACGAATAGGCTCAAAAACTACTGGTCCGATTTCAAAAATTCTTTCACCATTAGAATTCTACATTATCCCTGAGTAACATAGGCTATATTATATTTTCAAAAAAATCAGGGATCCTTACTAAAACTTCAATAATGTAACCCAAGGTGGAATACAAAAACCTTACATCGCGTGCGCTGCGAAAACTATTGATGATAGAACAAAATAATGTACTACGATTTTGTAGAACACGTCATCATCTACAAAAAATGTCGCGACAGCATATGTCTAACTATTATAGTTATGTCACAATAAGTGTTCTTTTATTATAAAAAATTAATTGAAATGCCGCCGCCAGAAAAGGGTCTTTATTTGTACCTTGGTATTAATCCTTATCCAAATAAATCATTTCATAATTAAGACGGTTTCAATACCTATATATTACTTCTTAAATTTTTCAAATCGGACATTCCATTCAAAAGATATGACGAAATTAAAAATGTTAACGGGTCCACGAGTCACGCTCGGGGTGCGATTTCATTCACTCAAGGAGAAGCGCGTGCAAATGTATGAAATAAGTAGACGCGAGGCTCGAACCCACGCTCTAAGTTTATCCTAAAATGTTCAAAAAATTTATGACCACCCATGCGAAGCTGGGACAGGCCGCTAGTGTTAGATAATTGATGGGTTCACGAACTTACCTCCATACTTAGAGATTTTGCAATTTAAAAATTCGTATAAATTACTTTTCATTGCACTATCACTATCTACCTTCATTTCCTAGTGGATATTGGTTACTACACATTCAAATTAAAAAAAAAATGTGTGGAAAATCTTTTGTATTTATAATAGGTTTACCAGACGTGATTCAAAAGTCATAACAGAATGTACCAAACGTGAATACAAAAGTAGTAATGACGTAATTTTGAAAATTGTTAATGTAACCAAAGTAGTGCAATAGTTTAAGCGCATTGGTTATCTTTTGACAGATCTTTATAAGGTCGTTAAGTAGTGAAACAGAAAGTTCATCGCAATGAATCGCCGTAGCTTACACTACACTCGGTAATATAATACGCAGTATCCGCTGTGAAGCAACATACAACGGCACACCAAATATTCATAATATCTGGACGGCTTCGTAAATAAAAAATATTAAATATCGGGACAGGTGTAGAGTCGGGTTACGCAGGCGTCCGAGGGTTCGCCCGCAGCCGCGGCTCATTACCATTCGGAGTACGAATGAGCTCGTCCATCCGACGGAGCCACTACAGGTGCAACCTGTCTCATCAAACGATACAACTTAGAACATGCCCCGACATTATCTCCATACTAATCACTCCGTTTAGTAGCCTAATAACCGCCACAAACATCGTAATCCTACTTATTAGCTTTCGATAAGGTCAAAGCCAAAACACGCATCGAATAGTCATTAGAACCGATCTACAAAACGTTGGAATGTAAATATACCTTAAGTATTTTTATTTCACGGAGTTTGTGTCAATTTTCCGTGTAACTAATAAACGGTTCTATAAACCTGATTAGCTTCAATAAGATGTTTGATAAGTTTTTATGTCTCATGGCGTGACTGACTACAGTTAGTAAAAAAATCAGGCAATGTCCTCTTTAATAGTGAAAGTAGGTAAGTACCTCCTAGGTGGCGTACATAATATTATGCAAAATGCAGATAGATAGACAGCACGCGCCTCACGTTTGATAGATAAACACGACAAACGCGGGGTTTCGGTCGACCCGAGGCGTTCTATCCTCTGGTGGCTACACTATCTATATCTACTTACCAACCTACATGTGTTGTAGACATCAACACAAACAAACGGAGGTCTTCGCCCGGAACAACCCTTATTGCCAACCTGACTGGAATTTTATATAGAACGGACTCGTAATATTATTAAAATAATAACAGTGTGATGGTAGCATTTTTCGCATTTTGAGCACGTTGAATGTTAACCCGTTGCTGAATATTACAATTATAATAAGCATAGATATTAAAATTTGGTGTAGCAATATAAATGATTTGTTTTCAGAATAATGTGTACTGAATTGAAAAGACATATTTTTAATTTGTTCGATTACAAGTCCACAACTAACTTGTCACCGCCGCCGCTAGCTTTATCGGTGACAGATCAGTGTCTTATACTATCGTTTGGAATTTAAACTCTTCGTAATAACAACTACAATCTCTGGTAATGCAGCAATGCGTGTTTAAACCTTATTTTAAAGAGACTAAGGAGCATTTTCAGTGTGGTGTTGTGTTGAAATGTATCTACCGAGGCGGTCGCTCGAGGCACGTCACCCGTTTTGTACTCGTCGCCTGATCCCGCGCTTAGCTAACCGTTTTGACATGATTTCAGATGTGAAGATGCGATAAATGTGTTCTTGCTTTTTTTGGAACCCGTATCCAAGTTGCATAAAAACTAAAATCACGCATAAGAAAAAAACGATCGTTTTATCCATCATACAATTTGATTATCTCGGTTTGTGTGAACTGTAAGACTGCATGTGTCACATCACAATGCAGCCGCATTAGGTTGCACTTTTAAAACTTCAGTTTATTATAAATAAACCATATATTATTTAAAAATAACAACCATAAAGTTTTTTACTGTTTTTTTAAGGATTATTAAAGTATCGTCAATTTATCGATGTCAGATTAGGTTGTTTTATTCTGAATGGCTTTGGGCGTTATAGAAGCGAGTGGCTTCCTGGTCCTAGTCCGTGAGGCGAGATAATATCGACAAGGCAAGAGCTTTGGGCAATGGAACCGTCCGCAGTGACAGCTCCTCACAATACAGTCGTTTAACACGCTCATCGCATTTGGAAGATCTCTTGACAGCTCTCATACGTACCGACGTGCTTTGATTCGTTTTGGTACGATCAAAGCGTAGTTGTGGCGAAGCGATAGCGAGTGTTGTAGGAACAGATGAAGGAGCGTCGGGTGAATCAACAATGAGCGTAGGTTACAGGCTGCGGTGCCGGCGGTGCGCGAGGCGTGTCCGCGCTTCATCGATCGCAGCCTCCGACGCTCCTCGACGACGACGTCTGCTCCCTAGCATCCCCGCGCCCGCACACCCCCCGCACACGTTAGCGCCCCAACCGACTGCATTTACCACCCGCTCGAACCACCCTGTCATATACAAATACATACGTACAACCTACCTGTCTACCGTGCTCGTCTGCTCACTACGATTCTAACATATTTTGCAGCAATTTCGCTCTTTTATATTCAAAACCTGGAAAATAAAGCTTGAATTCGCGTTTACGAGCTCGCGTTTATGCTCCAATTTAGAGGTGAGGTGTTGATTCGACTAGTAGCGTGGATTGCGCGAACGCTAAGGTGCAATTAAAGCAGTTTACATCTCTTCGCGAGCGACCTGTAAATGTTATTTTGTGCTCATTAAAATTGAATTATGTTATAAAGTTTATGTGCGTAGGCTGGAGTTATAATTATTGAAACATTGTAGGATAGTGAGAGGTTTATTGCACAATCCTTATCTGTTCTCAAAGAAAGTTTTACAATGTTGAAGATATAATCACACTCATATAACAAAAGCAAGCGTACTGGTAGGATTTAAATTCAACAAAAATAATGGGTATAAAATAATTCTTTTCTTCTAACAATGGAACCGACAGTTCAGACTATGTTTCTCACTCAAACGATTATATACCTATCAGCAAAAAAGCTAATAATAAACCTATAGTATTTTAACCTCAGTACTGAATAAAACTAACGTACCTTCCTGTCATTTCGGACAGGAGTTTTCAGTTTACGTGAGTCAAACCTGAACATCCTGTAAACTTATCACAAAAATACTACAAATACCCATCATCATGAGTAATAATAGTTTTATCTTTATTGAAGTAATAGCTTGCAACATTACTGGTCTAAATTAAATTTGTCGGGTATCGAGTCGGCGCCGGACGGTGGTCATTCATCATCGGTAATGGTGCTACACTAACGACCGTGGCCTCTTCGTATCATGAGTGTGATGTCATGACTACAGGCTCACCTCACACCAATCACCGTCACACAGATGCCATTTGATGCCATAGTTCACGTATACTAGTGATGTTTATGGGTTATGAAGCTGACAACCGTTGAACAACTTCTTGCACGCACATTTAAAAAAAAACTTTTTTAACTTTTTTTTTGCGATATATTTGCAGATGACTGGAAAAAAAATATGTTAGAATGATTAAGGTTTTGTGAAATCGAATGATTAAATCTAATTTAAATGTTGACCTCTGAGGGCTTATTACGAGTTTAGTGCAGATCGAGTGTCGATCGTCAATCGTTACGATACACCGAATTTTCTATGAAAAAAAACGGGTTCTCAAAGAAAACGCTAGATGCCGTTGATTTATTTTCAGCCCTCTGTATTTAATTTCATATTATATAGAATATTATTGAATTTTTAGGTTAGGTTTATTTTCTACACTAATATTATAAAGAGGTAACATTTGTATTTTTGTATTTTTGTATGTAACGAATAGGCTCAAAAACTACTGGTCCGATTTCAAAAATTCTTTCACCATTAGAATGCTACATTATCCCTGAGTAACATAGGCTATATTATATTTTCAAAAAAATCAGGGATCCTTACTAAAACTTCAATAATGTAACCCAAGGTGGAAAACAAAAACCTTACATCGCGTGCGCTGCGAAAACTATTGAAGATAGAACAAAATAATGTACTACGATTTTGTAGAACACGTTATCATCTACAAAAAATGTCGCGACAGCATATGTCTAACTATTATAGTAGCCTTTCTAGCGGCGGCATTTCTCATTATTGTGACATAACTATAATAGTTAGACATATTAATATGCTGTCGCGGCACTTTTTGTAGATAAGTGTGTCGTAGTACATTATTTTGTTCTATTATCAATAGTTCTCGCAGCGCATGCGATGTAAGGATTTTTTAATGTAATTTTTGGGTTTCTTTATTGGAGTTTTAGTAAGGATCCCTAATTTTTTTGAAAATATAATATAGCCTATATCACCCGGGGATAGTGTAGCTTCCCAACGTAAGAAAAGAATTTCACTCGGTTTCAAATTCAAATCGGTCCCGTAGTTTCGGAGCCTATTCAATGCAAATAAACAAGCAAACAATCAAATCTTTCCTCTTTATAATATACTAGCGGCCTGTCCCAGCTTCGCATGGGTGGTCATAAATTTTTTGAACATTTTAGGATAAACTTAGACCGTGGGTTCGAGCCTCGCGTCTACTTATTTCATACATTTGCACGCGCTTCTCCTTGAGTGAGTGAAATCGCACCCCGCGCGTGACCCGTGGACCCGTTAACATTTTTAATTTCGTCATATCTTTTGAATGGAATGTCCGATTTGAAAAATTTAAGAAGTAATCTATAGGTATTGAAACCGTCTTAATTATGAAATGATTTATTTGGATAAGGATTAATACCAAGGTACAAATAAAGACCCTTTTCTAGCGGAGGCATTTCAATTATTTTTTTATAATAAAAGAACACTTATTGTGACATAACTATAATAGTTAGACATATGCTGTCGTGACATTTTTTGTGGATGATAACGTGTTCTACAAAATCGTAGTACATTATTTTGTTCTATCTTCAATAGTTTTCGCAGCGCACGCGATGTAAGGTTTTTTGTTTTCCACCTTGGGTTACATTATTGAAGTTTTAGTAAGGATCCCTGATTTTTTTGAAAATATAATATAGCCTATGTTACTCAGGGATAATGTAGCATTCTAATGGTGAAAGAATTTTTGAAATCGGACCAGTAGTTTTTGAGCCTATTCGTTACATACAAAAATACAAAAATACAAAAATACAAAAATACAAAGTTTTCCTCTTTATAATATTAGTGTAGATAACTTTCATAAACCTTTAGTAAATTTATATATACAAAAATCTTGAAATGCGCAAACGACAACTTGTATTAAGGTTGTCTTCGTCTCAGTCACTGGTGGTCAAGTGGTAACAACCCCGCCTTCCGATCCAAAGGTCACGGGTTCGAATTCGGTCGTATAATTATAGATTTATGTGCAACGCTCTGAAACGGTGGAAGAAATCATACGGGCCATTTTTCTACAAACTAATTTTATTACAACATTGTTGCTACTTTTATGTTGTGTAAGTAAAATATAAGCGTAAATTCTGACTATGTTAACACTGGTGAGCGCAACTCAGCCTTAACAAATTCTTGCATTCAAGCGGAATTCAACAAGAACATTACATTTGTAGTATAAATGCTTTAAACACCCAAGTTTATTACAAGCCCGGTACTCTCATACATACTCGTAGATAAAGTTTTCATAGCATAGAGAGAACAGCTAGATCACTCAGTTATTTTGTCGTATTCTGATAGCGTAGAGTAGAGAGTATATGTAAGTTGTAGAGCTCTTTTAGGAGGGTTCGTCCGGTATGGACTACCTCTATGCCTATTTCTGCCGCCAAGCAGCGTTGCTGTTTCGGTGTGGGTGCCGGTGAAATCACTTGCACATGTGGCTTAACATCTGTATGCCTTAAGTTGATGGACCAAGTAATGGTTACCACTTAACATCAGATGGTCTATCAAAAGTTATAGGACACGGAATATTGTAAGGACCTTTTGACTTATATTTCACTATGGCCATACATCGGCACTCCTCTTATATACAAAAGCTTGCATAGCATTCTTTGAGAATAGTAGTAGAGCTCTTTGTGGAGGGATTGTCCGGGGAAGTATTACCACCACGCAGCGTTGCTGTGTTTCGGTTTGAGGAGTGTGGTTGCCGGTGTAATTACAGGCACATGAGGCTTAACATCTGTATGCATCAAGTGCGTGACTTACGAGGTAATGCTTTTGTTATAGGTAATGTTTACCACTTAACATCAGGTGGGCCATCTGCTTGTTCCATCAGCTAGTTGTATTAAAAAAGAACTTTTAGCAAACCGATTTAGAGTGAGCAAGCTTTCCATTTCGCAGTTTAAAAAGTAAACAAAGTTGAATTACTATACGCCCGAGGCAATGACATTAAATAACGCAGTATGTGGTCGTAATTTTTCAATGCTTTCAATTAGCGAAAGAAATAGCATATCGTTGATAATGTAAGAAGTGCGAGATTAGTTTGTGAGCAGCGGGACGGACCGCTAACTATATCAGCAGCTGAGTTCGGCTTAAGGTATTATACAAGAGCTAATGTGACTCTCGCTCGCACGTTTTGACATGTTGAAAGATATAAAATCACTAAACTCATTTTCAAAAATCGCAAAAAAAAACATTTTGATCGATACATGTTTTCCTACTCAAAAGTTTGCTTTACTAGTTTTCGTGCATAAGCAAACTTTTGAGTAGGAAAACATGTATTGATCAAAATGAAATATTTACTAAACTGTGTGCAATGTGTGCAAAATGGTTGATTGCGATTTTTCGAAAATGTGTTTAGTGATTTTGTATCTTTCAACAGGTCGAAACGTGCGAGCGAGAGTCACATTAACTCTTGTCTTCGCCTTAAGTGAAGATATAAATCTAACAAGCACGTTTTAGACTTGGCGTCAGTGTACCCTGCAAAATGTAAACGAAGTTTCGTAATCGAAATTTTGAGTTACACTTAAGTTACACTTACTTACTTACTTACACTTACTTACACTTACTTACACTTACTTACACTTACTTACACATACTTACACTTACTTACACATACTTACACTTACTTACACTTACTTAGACTTACTTACACTTACTTACACTTACTTACACTTACTTACACTTACTTACACTTACTTACACTTACTTACACTTACTTACACTTACACTTACACTTACTTACACTTACTTACACTTACTTACACTTACACTTACACTTACCTAAAAAAATTGCAAACGCTAGATACAAAACATGGTACACACACACTGATACAGAGGAAGCTACACAAAGTCAAAGAACAAAATTAACGCTTACTACAAAGACATAGTAGCGAGCAGTGATACCTGATGCGTAACCGTGTTTACTAAAAAAAATATAATAAAATAAAATAAGGAGCAGAAAATGCAGAACGGACCCTGAATCAGCATGAAGTCAGTTGGCTGGCAACCAACGCTGATCTTCCATGGTTTTCCGTATTGGACGCGCGTCAATGACTCTCATTTGCAGAGTGGTCAATGAGTGGTCATACTACCGCGAAGTGCAACTCTAAATGGCAACATAAAATGTGTTTATCGATGCGAAGTAGACCCGTGGTTTTATTCGTATATACTTACCTAATTCGTGCAAAAAAGTAATGTTCTCGTAAAGTTTTACTGTAGGTAAAGTTTGTTAAAGGTACAAAATATTGCCTGATTTTCAACAAGTTGCAATCGCAAGTTGGAATTGGCAAATATAATTGCAGGAGAAACAAAATATGTAGTTAGTACAAGTATAGTACCTATTAAGAGTAGTAGAGGTCTTTGTGGAGGCCTCGTCAGGGGACGTACTACCACCATGCCTTTTTCTGCCGCCAAGCAGCGTTGCTGTGTTTCGGTTTGAAGAGTGTGGTTGCCCGTGAAATTACAGGCACATGAGGCTTAACATCTGTATGCCTCAAGTTGATGAACGCAGGGCAGTGCATCGTAGGGCACGTTCCTATCGTGCGTGACTTGCGAGGCAATGCTTTGTTATAGGTGATGGTTACCACTTAACATCAGGTGGGCCATCTGCTTGTTCCATCAGCTAGTAGTATAAAAAAAAAGCTATGCTGTTGTTTACAACGTTAACACATTATTTATTCATTTCTTTAATTCTTTATTGCACCAAACGAAGTTTGTACCTACAAAAGGAGAGCTTAATGCATGACAAAATTTTCTACCAGCTAACCTTGACAGGAGAAAAACAAAAGGTTGGCATGCTTAAACTAAAAGACAGCGTAGCTTATTATTAGTTACTTATTTTATAAACCGAAATTCTAGATTTTATTAGTTACTTAAGGCGCGTATAAGCGCGTTGAGATCTTTTGTTTTGAGCCTACTAATTGGTTGACAGTTATTTATTAGTAAGTAGTATTTTTAGTTGATCTATTACTGGATCATCAATGACTATTTCAGATCTGCCCGTGGTGTCAGTAATACCTACAAGGTATTTATTAGCATGAGCTAATAACTTAGTCAATCGAGTCATTTCAACGGCAGCTGTTACACTTTATCGGTTATACGAATGCACGAGCATAATCGTCTCATGGTTCAATGCGTTTCAGAGGATATGCAATAACATGCGTAATTGCGTACCTATAGGTAGTTTACCTATACCAATATAATTTACTTTAATATTTATCTACATTTATGTGCTGTGTGGAATATAAAAATTATGGTTGACATTCCACACAACACTACCTCGCCAACAAACTAAGCCAAAGCTTGTACTATGGGGCCAGATAGCTGATACTTATATATTTGTATTTTTTTTTTTGTAAATACATACTTAAAATATTATATAACACCTATACAGAGAAATATCTATGTTCATCACAGAAATATTTGTTCTCGGTGTGGATCGAACCCATGGCCTAGGGAGCAGAAGGTAGAGCTACTACCACCTGAGCTGTGAAGGCTGTCGTATTTATTTATTTATCACTTAGTTTTATTGTCTGTTCAGATTCCATACTTTCTTCATGAAAATAGCTATGAACATAATGTTAAGCTTTTCAATGGAACTACTGCACTTATTTATATTCTGTGGCAATACATTTTTGAATTACAAGTTGACAATCGGAGTAGACTCACAAATTCTGCACACCCCAACCCAATGTTCAATCTACGGTGGCAGTCGAACTGAAAATAACTTAATAAAAAAACATACATCAGCGGGTACTTTTCTAGTGTTTCTGCCAATATTTAGAAAAATGCAAGAGTATCCAATGTGTTTTACAATGTGGCGGTGAATGCAATGTTTCCAGAGAAAATAAATCTTCAAATTCCGACATTAAATGCACATCATTATTATTAATTACTGGATATTAACGCTTAATTACAAATAATAAGGAATACGTTAAGCATTTATTGTGACTGCCACTTACAAGGGCAGTAAAAATCTTTCAAGCGAACAGTCATCATGGAAACGTCGTAAACGGTGGCCTGCATTCTGATGTAAAACATTATTTCAGAATTATGGTTTTAGAATCCAACACGCATCTTAAAACTTTTATGGGCTGCGACGATGAAAACGTATTTAAATCAACAGTGTGTAAATATTTGTAACTACATACTTTAAATATGTAAATTATGGCCTTACTGTTTCTACATTCCGAAATCATGATCATAAATGTAGGTTCTTAACCTAGGTCACAGTTGTATTGGTGGTTGTAAAAAAATACTCAAAAGAAGGCTATAAAACAAAACCTAATTAATGCTAATGTTACTTTCTTAGGTGTTCCTTGGTTAAAGTCTAGGTAGTAAATACCTATAAATGGTCCTGTAGATAAAAAAAGAATGGATATTTAAACTAGACACAATAAACTTGAAGGAGTTATTTTTTTACTTAACTTCACTTTTTTTTTAAAGTTGAAAAAAAATATTTATTTTTTATCTATAGGACCATTTATAGGTATGTACTACCTAGACTGTAACCAAGGAACACCTAAGAAAGTAAAAAGTTATTTTTTTAAACTTTTTTCCAAAATGGTACCAACTGTATAATTAGGTTTGACAAATGGGAGGTTTCCTTGCGAGCGAGAGGAAGATTAATCGTTCACCTTTGCTTGCTTGGGTTCGTTTGCAACCGGCATAGCATTCCCCGTCTATGCAATGCAATGCACTTATTATTGCTGTGTTCAATTTCCTTCTATTACCATTTATGATTGCACTGACACGAATGGTTAATTGTGTAAGTGCACAAGTTGTATAGTTGACCTATCACGTACCTATTAGAGCGATACAAACGGATGCTCTGACGGGTAAACCTCAGTAGCGTTGGCAACATTGTCTCTACAGACATATAAAAACTAAAAGCAAACGTGATATAACAATACCTGGAACCAATTATATCATCAGCCTGAGAAGTCTACTGCCGGACAAAGGCCTCTATACATTTTCTGGAAGAACAAGACGAAAGTCAACCTCTCCACGCACCGACTTTCCTCTATCTTTTATCTTTACAATAAATTAATAATTATCACAGCGTGTACCATTTTAAGGCTGCGTTTACAACACCATTAAGCTAGTTTTCCAAAGCAAAGCACAAACAATGCTTTGTTAGGTAAATACCAAATAATACTAATGTTATGTTGTTGTCAGGTATGTATAAATAAAACGAGCTGTGCAAATAATCCACAATAAAAAAATTAAAGTAATCCTATTGGTGGTTTTTCCCAGCTCTGGCGAAAACACAGCCTAATCCTGTTAGTCAGCAAAGTATCTCTCGTCCTTAAAACCTCTCTTTAACGACAGCCTTTAAGCCTCCAAGGTAAGCAAAGTAATATGGGAATCTATCTGGCTGAAAAACCTAACGGATGACACAATATTGTTGTACTGTTTTCAATATTGTTGTAATTGCAGGCTATTAATATTAACTTTATAACACCCAGACACAGACATTTATGTTTAAGTATATGAAATACTTGTCCTGAGTGAAAATCGAACCCACAATCCAAAGGCAAGTAATCACTGCATATTTTAGAATGTATACCTAAGTATTGAAGTTGTCGGAAGAAATTGAAGCAAGTACTTAAAATAGGTACCTGTTGGCATATTTTAATACAAGAGACTAAAATTTTCCACAGCTTAATTGATTTAATCTCTAAAATTTTACATCTATTTCAACATTTTATTGCCCCATAAAAGCATTCGGGTCGTTCAAGTAACAACTCTACCTGAATTTTGAGCGGGCTACTGTAATTTACGTGGCCGAATGTTGCATAACAACAATTGAAGGCAGTTAAAGTTTATGGCAAGACGGTGGTTCCGGCGGAAGAGTCGTTAACTGACCTCACGGAGATTCCAAAGATAATCTTTAAGGGCACCTTGTTAATATAAAATGATCCATAATTGCCTGCTGATATTAATTAGTTTATTATAGCCACATGACCTACTAATAATGAAACTAATAATAAACAAAAAATGATCAAGCGTGTGTCAGGCCACGGATGGTTTTCAATGTCATTACGGTTTGCAATATCTATAAAACAACAGTGAAAAAAAAAGTAAAATGACAGTGGTGATAAAATACTTAAGCCTTTGTTGCAATACTACGTCGGTTACGACAAAAAAGGTTGGCAACAAAATATTAATTACGGTAAACTACTCAAAAACTACTAACCTGTGTAAATTCTCAATTTACCTCTCACTAGGTTTTTTTTAAATATTATCATAGTTTTTGCTGATCGTTCTGAACTGAAATGACTTACTTTTTGGACAGACAAACGGACATTAAATAAGCTTATGGATTCCTTGTCGAACCTCAGATCTCTAAATATCAATATTTTTTGTGTAAATGATCATATTCGTTTTTTCTGAACAATAATATTTGAATTCATAAAACATATTTTTTGTATGTGCATTTTAGTCTAGTTATATAATTCATTGACTCCTTACGCTGTATTCTCTTGCGACTCACTTAATAAGTAAGTTGTTAGAGAAATTACAGGCACATGAGGCTTGGAATAATGTATGCTTCAAGTTGATAGACACAGGGCAGTGCATCGTAGTTCACCTAACATCAGACGGGCTATCTGCAAAAAAATCTACGTAAATAATACTAGTTACTAAATGCTTATCAGAACAGTGTGAACAAAGAAACTCAGCGTGAACTGATTTACAATTCCGTTTTAGAATTTTCACCCGTCGTTGGATAACATAAATTATCGTGTGTTAAAACAATAAAACATTTCTTGCATAACTACAATCTGAACGCAAAAACAAAGACGGTTTTTTAATTAGCAAAACGTTACCCTGTAGCGCGGCCTGGCGCCCCGTGGCGTGGCTACTTTACACCGCTTCATACACATTGCCTTGGACTCGTGGTCGTTAACAAAACATCACATTTCACAATATTTTTATTCAACCGTAAAAAATATAAATGAGAAAGTGTGTATGTCTGTTTGTTACGATTTTAAGGCTTAGCTCTGATTTCACCATGCTGTGTTAAATTAACAAAGGATTAAAGGAATAGGTATATCAAAATGTACGCGTTTGACATCTAAGGTTAGATTTAACGGCTAAAGTAATGAACATAACAGAGCTTGGTGAAACTTAGTGTTTCACCAAGTTTCACCAAGCTCTGTTATGTTAACCACAAAATCTTTCTAAATTAAATTTACCATGAAGATCCAGTCTGGAGGCAGACGAAAAGAGTGACATTGCTTAATTTGTCCTTAGCTGGAGGTTTTGCCTGATCCGATTCTATAACAGCTGTGACTAGTAAAGTGTGATTTTTTTATGTACTATCATTTAGTAGCTGTCATCTGAATTTAAAAGTAAATGTTTTGAATTTGCCTGTTTATAGATAAAGGCTCTAATTTTTCTTGGAGTTAAAAGTTTGTTACATCCGTTTTTATTTATTTCCGAAATAAAACGACACTAATCCCAAACTTTACAAAAGTAATAAAACGAGAGATCTACTTCGCACGATTACCCAGGAGACGAGACGACAAAACATGTCAAGTGTCAATTTGTTTAATTTTCAAAGGAATTAAAATGACCGTATGACAGATGACAGTTGCGTGGCAGCGGTAGCTCGTCGCGTTTTCGTGGTGGCGAAACATTTTGTTTTATAAGACTGGCAATTTGTCTAACCTGTTGGATGTTTTGAATATTTTATTGCTTTTTATATCTCAATTTTAACACGATTTAATGCCTCAGTAACTGGATATTGTGTTTTGAAAATGGAGATTAGCAGCGTACTGCCGCGTGGCGACATAACAAGACGCGTGAGTGACAGCTAACTGACACGTCGCACGCGTCCTTCATGACACTACCACATCCAATACCGCTGTTTACAACATTCAAGCTGATGAGAAACATCCTACAGAGTAGAGAGTATTTAAACATCAGGTATGTTTCGAAATAAAACGCAACGAATAAATATTACAATGAATACACAAGTATTTACAAAATGTAAAAAATACACATAAAACAGTTGGGCTCTGCATACCGTTGCAAACGATCTAGAGATAGCTTAACTGATCCAAATCAGTGCAAATACGAGTACGTAACTAGAAAACAACCAATTTCAGTTTCCACATTATTTTCCTACCATTGTAACTTTAGATTAGATAAGCCTCCATACCCTTTCAGATGACCTATCGCGTGTTGTCTATAACTGGATGACATTTTCATAAAAACAGTCATGTTTCATAACTACGACTCAAGCTGTTAGAAGGTCATAAAATTTATACCTACTGAAGTTTTATAGCTCATACTGTGCTTAGTGTAGTTACATAGGTACTTGTAGTAGGACCTATCTCTTCGTTCGGAGTTCTAGGTATTATTATATTTGCTTAGTTTGTTGGTATCTATCTAGTTAAATTATCATAAACGTTAGATAATTAATTTTAAGTGAGTATAATTTCACATTTGCTTTAACCTGAGCCAGTACAAAAATTAATCTTAAATGGCTAACCAATACCTCTCACGAGTGCAAGTGAGAGGGTAACAATTGCTATCAATCGTGTGTGAGTGAGAGGCATGATTAGTGTCGCCATTTGAGATTAGTTTTTTATTGGCACGGGCTGTATAAGTTTTAAGTATGCTGTTTGTTTTCATGGCAAATAAAAACCTTGCTACAGATAGCACTATTAAAGTCGGCCATTATTATTCAAAATAATTAATAAACCATCGACATGATAAAAAGACGAAGGGGAATAGTAGCTAGAAAACTTTTAAAGGTTTGATAAGGCCACCACAGCCATAAGTTTCTTGCGACTTAGTAATTGTGGATTTTGTTTTCCCGTGGAACTATAAGCTATAACCCATTTTTACTGAAACTTTACCGTCTCATTGCCCTGCCATGCGCGTGTCTGCAAAACCATATTTAAAAGTGAGGCTCGAAAGAACCTATACACAACTGTACTTTATTAGGTTTCGCTAAAGAGTTGACCTAAATCCGACCTCATTATTAAACCCTGTTACCTTTTAAAAGGATTATGAACTAATATGACTCTAAGTACTTAATTCTGCAAAATGTGGGTATGTGTATGCATGACAAAGACATAATTTCAAACTATGATATCAATCTGCTATTGACTTTTATCATTGGATTCGTTTTCTGACAGTTCAGGAAGCAACATGGCTTTTTCATTTTGATTGTTTTTCTAGTGTTATTTTGAGTTGTGTTGTGTAATTTCGGTGGTATTTTAACCAACATTACTTGAGGTCTTAGCACAAGTGTAAGCATTTGGAATGAAAGTGTATTATGTGATATCCTGATTTGTCCGAAAATGTTTCCAATGTTTTGAAGAAAACCGCCATCATTTTCTTCAAAACAAATGACGGCCGACTTGACTATAGACTGACTTGACAAAAAAGTATTTATTCAATACAAATCACTTGACACTGGCAAGATTGTCTGTCGAATGACAGACAGGAGCCATAAACGGAGAGAAGAAGAAGAAGACTTTTATCATTTCATAGTCATCTTTCTTATTTAAAGGCGAAAGTGTATTATGTGATATCCTGATTTGACCGAAAATGTTTCCAAAACCGCCACCATTTTCTTCAAAACAAATGACGGCCGACTTGACTATGGACTGACTCGACTAAAAAGTATACAATACAAATCACTTGACACTGGCAAGATTGTCTGTCGAAAGACGGACAGGAGCCATAAATTGAGAGAAGAAGAAGACAATAACTTTGATTCGGTCAAAGCTTTATAAGGACAGGTAGGTGTTCAAATACACGCAAAAGAACTGAGCAAAAGTTAAAGATTAGGAGCCAAAAAAGCCTAAAGAATGCATATTTATTATCTGTAAATTGAACGTAGAATTGACTCGTTATAAAAATAGCAACGATTATTGATCGCACATTTGTTATTAGTACATATTACTATAGAACTAGAGCCTTGTACCTATTTTATTTTCTAGAAATTAGTGAAAAGGTTAACGGCTACTAATAAATAACTTTATTCACATTATAATCATAGTATAAGTTCCTGGACAAGTTACAAGTCAATAAACAATACTAATAAATATAAAAAGTATAATAAATAAAGAGATACGTGTGTAAAACCAACATCAACGGTAGCTATTAAAATAAAAACATATAAATTTCTTTCAAATTAAATAAATAATATAAGTAGGTATGTCCACTCTTAAATGCGTAAGTATTATTTAGTATACACTGCGCAAGTTTCTAGATAAGTGTCTGCAATTTCGCTAAGACTATTTCATGTTGAAATTGCTATTTTGTTTTTGTATTTGCATAACAAGAGAAAACTTGAAAGGATAATTTTCGCGCCTTACGCCGGATGCGGTTATCCGTAATTGGTGCACTCGTTCAAGTTAAATTGGGCTCTTTTCATGCGCTTTTTGTCGTTTTAGTGGTTTCTCACCGCAATTGTAGAATAATGAAATTGTACTTTAAGTACAGATATTTATTATACGTATATAAATTCAACATTTGTTTTCCTGAATAAACATTTGACATTGTTCGATATCGAATTTGCCGAATCGAATTTATCGAAAACAAAATATTAACAGAAAAGTTGAAGAGAACGCGCCGTGGCCGGTGTGGCCCCACTTAGCACAGCGGGCAACGCGGCGAGGGAGGGGGCACCGAAGGACGGGAGAAGGATCATGAAATAGGTAGTCACGCGGCTTAAACGCGCGGTCTACGTTTATACAAAAATATTTTTAAAAAAATGTCTACCCGTGCGAAGCCGGGACAGGCCGCTAGACTTTGATATGTATATTGAGACAGTTCAATGAAAGATAGTCAGACTTTTCGACAGATCTTTATTAGGGCCAAACAAGAGGTACATTGAATATTTGGAACGGCCGTAAGAGTAGTAGAGCTCTTTGTGTGTGGCTCGGCCGGGAAAGTACTACCACCATGCTTTTTTCTGCCGCCAAGCAGCATTGCTGTGTTTCGTTTTGAAGAGTGTGGTTGTCGGTGATATTATAGGCACATGAAGCTTGATATATGTATGCTTCAAGTTGACGGACGCAGGGCAGTGCATCGTAGGGCACGTTCCTATCGAGCGTTACTTACGATGCAATGCTTTATTATAGGTGATCCTGATGTTAAGTGGTAACCATTTACCACGTTACATCAGGTGGGCCTTTCCTTGTTCCATCAGCAAGTTGTTTTAAAAAAAGTTACAAAACATGAGTACCCATAAAATTAGTAATAGGAATGTTCAAGCACTTGTCATTAAGATACGTTCATACCACTCAGTATTTGTTAAGCTTATCGGAGGGCATCGCCAAGCGACGTTTATTAATGAATTATGTAAATGCGCCCGACCGACCGCCCGTCGGCTGGCTATACCGACTTTATTACTCGCGAATTCGGATTGATACCTCGTTTTAGGTTGAGTGAAAACTTCAACCTAAGCTTTTTGCTAATGGGTAGGATAAGTGTGTAAAAAAGTCTACAGATAGTAATGATAGCTGTGATACCTACAAATGCCTTGGCACCGTTCATAATTGGGCAAAATTACACCTGAATCGATGTTAATTATATAACATTCAACGCCTTGTTCAAGTGTTTTAAAATCTAAGTAAGCTAGGAGTTATGCAAATCTAGGTATTTCAATTAGCACTGACAATGGCAACAGTGCCAAGTGACGTAAGACGCGATCACGATTGATTGTTATCCATGATGGATGTTGCTCATTACGCGTCGCGCTGGGTGGCTGGCTGGCTTGTAGACAGATACCACGCGACACGCGACTCTCGCCCTAACGACACTCATAAACGCAGGTGACAGCGACTTATTGTCGAACTCGACGAGATCCCGCGCAACCGATACGGAACCATTCAAAACACACTTTAATACGATTTATTTATGACCAGTGCTTAACTCTCGACGCAGGCCCTCAATACTCCGCTTTATCGTTGAAAGTCCAGCCTCCGGTTTTATAGGTTTCCTTTATTTGTTATACTTTTCCTAGGATGTGGTTGACATCGTGTTTCAATAGAAGTTTCTACCATTAGAAATCTGGTTATAAACTTAGTGTATTTGGACTACGTTTTGTAATAATATGGTAAAAATGTAATGCTTGAACCAACATCAGATTTTGTTTAATATGTACTAATCCCAGGTGCTTTGTACTTGTTCAGGTTTTTTGAGTTACTAATTTATTGACTACATGGTAAAAATTTAAAAGAAAATAATAAATAAACGATCGCGAGATGTTATCGATGTTCGTTGGCAGGAAGCGCTTCGGCCCATTTAGGGGTGCATTAAAATCGTATACATCATATTTGTTTGATTTCCTAGTTCGCGTTTCACCCTGTAATTATACAAGTCACCGTGCATGGCCGGATCTCTGGCGGTTTTTGTTAAGATGCATTAATCATCTTTTTTATTGCGAGCATGTGTTTGGTCTCGTAAAACACTTTCGGGGATTCTAGGCTTTTTGTATGCGTAATGTCTAATTTAGTTTCGGTCGGTTCTTATGAGGTCATTAGCGCGGTGAGGTCTGTACCTCAAGAATTTATAGTTAAAAGTTGCGTTTATGTCATTTTAATTTGTTGCAATTAAGTAGGTGCATTAACACAATATGTCAAATAATTTTAAGAGTTGTTTTAATTGAATTTGAAGCTTATTTGGTTTGACATACGCTGTATTGTCATTTTTATATTATATTATTTTGTAATAAGGATCATACAAAAGAACGGTAGGAACCAAGCCGTAAGTTTGTTGCCATTCTGTTTGGCGCGTGGAACTGGCACTTAGATTCACGAAGCCATAAGACGTTTCAAAGCGGTCCTTGTGATTCAGATGCATGAATACCTTTTGTCTTTGACATGTTTCCTACTGTGTATTAAATTTGACCCTAGAGTCGCAATGGACGTTGAACTTCGCACATAATGCATAATGAATTCCACACAGCACTATCTAGCCCCAAACTTAGCCAAAGCTTAACCAGATAGCTGATATATCACCTCAATACTTTTTTTGTATATACATACTCATAATACATAATAACACCCAGACAGAGAACAAACATCTATGTTCATCACACAAATATTTGTTCTCGGTGGGGATCGAAACCACGGCCTACGTCGCGGCGCAAAAGGCAGAGCTACTACCAACTGAGCTGTGAAGGCTGTCAATTGTTTATATATTAGTGTATTGTTGTTCGGCAGACGCATGTTCCCGACCGTGCGCGTGTCGTTCGGCGGGTGCCGCGCGGAGGCGCGCTACGCCGTGCTGCTGGACGTGGTGCCCGTGGACGGCAAGCGGTACCGCTACGCGTACCACCGCTCCTCCTGGCTGGTGGCCGGCAAGGCGGACCCGCCCGCGCCCGCGCGCCTCTATCCGCACCCGGACTCGCCCTTCTCCGGCGACCAGCTGCGCAAGCAGGTCGTCTCCTTCGAGAAGGTCAAACTCACCAACAACGAAATGGACAAGAGTGGACAGGTTAGTTATGTTATCTACTCCTATCCATCATCTTTCTGACGTGACTGGTTGTTATAATATACAAGTATTCTTCATAATATCTTACTAAGTTTCGTGTTTTTCAATAGAAATTGAATGGTAGATATATGTGAAGAAGTAGATCTTTTTGCAAAGGTCTACATCGTTAATCGCCTGCAACTTGTTATCCTAATCAATCCACTTCGAAGCTATATTTCATAGCGTTCAAGAGGCCAACTCGGTTCTGCTCTAAAAAAAATCTAGTGGTAAGCTTGTTTTATCAAGGTACTTGAGAACCACGATTGGCCTCACGATTGGCCTCCAAAAAATTTATATCTGTATAAAACTGTAAAATATATAGGTAGATGTCAAATAATCAAAAATTTTTAGTTAGAACGATGATTGAAGTTTTTGAACACTAGTATATTTTGTTTTGATATTATTTGGCTACAGTAGTACATTTAGATTTCTTTAGTAACGATGCAGACACCTGTTTGTATAAAAGTTACGTTATGTAAAAGTTGCAGCTAAAAGGAGCGTTTAATAAAAAAGCCATTTGTCAGAATTATTTACTTACACCTCACAATACATACGCCGTTTAAATTTTAACACGTCCTTTTGAGATGAGTTCGTGTCACGTGTATATTATGCACCACTTCCTTATACGTGTGGCAATTTATAGAATTACGGATAAAATTGCCGGTGTCGGCGACACCTCAGGCGTCGTCGGCGAGAGTATAATGAGTCGCCAGCAACAAATTAGTCGCACATGTCGTGGCCGTGTCGCGTCAGCCGGCAGCTACTTACCTCCGCGCTGCAGGTGCTACGCTGTCGTGTTTCCAAGCAAATGTCACTAGTTCACCCAACCACGCTACGTAGGACCTTACCCTCCCGTTATACTGACTGGTTACTTACCAGCCAGTAAGGGCCTTTCAAGAATGGTCAGTGTTTACTCGGCTCGGACTAGTCTAGTAGAATATGACAGATATGAAAAGCCTGACGTTATCGCTATCGTTCTGCACAATTGATTTCTACTGATGATAAAAGATGAACATTAACTTTAAGATTGTATTTTATATTACCTGTAACTTAGATCGACTAGGCTGAGAAGATTTTATAGATGCTGGGCAAGTGTACCTACTTATCTACTCCTCTACTATCTAAAATACTATCCCAGACACTAGAATAGAATAATTATTTATCAACGGCACAATACCTACATTTCTAAAAATAAATTTATGTGTGAAGCTTGTGCGTCTGAAAACAGACTTCTACTCACATTACAACCCCTAATTCTGTGTATGCTGGTATCATAATAAATAAAGAATAGAGCAAAGGCGTGTTATAAGTAAACTACTATCACAATGATTTCCAAGTCAATTCGAACAAATCCTTCAGACACGGAAATTGTTATCACTTTCAATATTATTATCTTGTGAATAAAGTTAAACCCGTATTTATTTGGGAGTTGGTGAGCTTTAGAGAAAATTCGTCGAGGAAAGGCAACGGAACGGAACGGGCGAGGGCGGACCAGCGGTGATGGATGGACTTGGATCTAACCAAAAACGTACCTAATTGGCTTTCCGAACACAAATACTGACGCATGATGGTAATCATAGCCTGAGAAAGAGTAACAGGGCATGAGTTTGATTAATTTACTGAAATGGTAATAAAATTAAGGTCTTAAATTGTACAAGTAAAAGCTCCTAATGAGCAATATACTATCGGAAACGGAACTCAGTAGGCCGCTGGTAATTTTCCTTACAAAATATCCGCCACGCAAGTCGTAGCGCGTGTCGCCGACGACTCGCGCCTAATTGTACAACAAAAGCTCCATGAAACCAACGAATTAATCATAAACCTTGTGCTTATTTCGTTAAATATTATAGAAAAGTGCGGTTTTGTGAGAAATAAGGTCGCTAATCCCATAAAGATCTTGATTTCACCACTAAGAAGGTATTTACAGCTTTTCCAATGGCATGACAGTTCAGTTGGTAGCTTAGTCTTCTGCACTGTAAGTTATGACTTTGATTCCCAACGAGAACAATCATTTTAAGAAGCCCTGCCCCGCAAGTACCGATCTTTTTACGAACTATGCGATCGTCAAATTTGACATTTCTATTCGTGATATTTTGACGAATACGGAACTCGGGGTCGCTATCTTTTGACGATCGCATGCGATCGTCAATTTTCGCGATAATTGTAAAAAGTCAACTCGGAAACTATCGGTTTTGAACACAGTCTATGGATTCGTGAAAATGATTCGTCTAATTCGCTTATTTGACCACACTATGGTTAAATCAAAAGTACCATCCATAGCCGCATTTTAGCGAAATTCGCTAAATTTTAACGAACATCACGACTTTCGTCAAAATCGCCAAACAATCGCTGAAGCGTGAAAACGGTCACGAATAGAAATGTCAAATTTGACGATCGCATAGTTCGTAAAAAGATCGGTACTTGCGCTGCTGGTCGGTCGCTATTAGTTTCATAATTTTGAATAAAACTTGGTGCAATTTAAACTTACGTCAGAAATTTTTAAAAAGGGGCTTTTCACTTAATACTGAATAATGGATATTAATAATAATACATTTTTACTGATGAGCAAAAGTTATTCTGTGCCTATTATTGTTTACATCTACTAAAAACTATAGATAACTTAAATAAAATGTAATTAGATTATAAGAGTGAAACAAACGGTACAATCAAAGTTAAAAATAGTAGTAAGTGTTTAAATGATGCTGAAACCAGCGAAGTAGGTAACATTAATTATTAAAAATGTTGGCAGACATTTCACACAGAAGACTGAAGAGTAACTGAGCTCCTCCTTAATAAAATAAGAACAATATTTAATTAACTGACTTTTTGAAGAAATGCGCGTAATTGTGAAAATATGTAAATTAATCCAAGCACCCACTCCAGCAAACGGTAACCACGAACAGCAAGATGATTAATGAACAGTATTTTAGTATTTACTCAAATAATGAAATTATAATTGCTGTACTCGCAGGCAGATGAAAGGTATTGATATCAGTTAATTTATTATATTTACACAGAAAGCTTAAACAGTAGGTATTTTGGGTAATATAAAAAAAGTGCGCAATCTCAGTGATATCAAGCGGTGATGGAAAACATCATGAGGAAACACCTTTTGTATTCTTGCAGTGGCTTATGGAATACCAACTACTGCAAAATGTGGGTATGTGCCAAATGTTATATTGCTATTATAATGGATGTATGTGACTTAACTATCAAACAACTTCTCGCTCGCACGTTTCGACATGTTGAAAGATATAAAATCACTAAACTCATTTTCGAAAAATCGCAATTAACCATTTTCTGTGCAATCACATTGCACACAGTTTAGTAAAAATTTCATTTTGATCTATACAAGTTTTCCTACTTAAAAGTATGCTTATGTACGAAAACTAGTAAAGCACACTTTTGAGTAGGAAAACATGTATCGATCAAAATGAAATTTTTACTAAACTGTGTGCAATGTGATTGCACACAAAATGGTTGATTGCGATTTTTCGAAAATTAGTTTAGTGATTTTATATCTTTCAATATGTCGAAACGTGCGAGCGAGAGTCACATTAGCTCTTGTCTTCGCCTTAATCACGCTCTAACCACTGAACCTATCGAGATAAAACTGAGAACAAAATATAGTTCTTAACCTGGACGAACCATATATTATGTTACTTTTTATCCCGAAAAATTACAGGAAATGTTTTCACAGTAACGAACCCAATAAAAGTAAAACGCATTAATGTTAGCAATCACTAATACGCGAGTGAAACCGCGGGCGGCAGCTTGTGATTTGGCAAAATCTAATACAATTTTTTTTATTGTTTCCAAAAAGATACATAAAATATTACAACGATGAAAACTCCTTTTATGTAACAAACACTTGTCAGGCTTTAGATTTAAAATATTTGATTTAATTATATATTTCCTTACTATATACAAGGTGTTCCTTAAGTTGTGTATATAAACTTCAGGGGGCTAAAGTACCCATCAATATGAACAACTTTTTCTAAGGAACCCACACTGTGAACGCGAAAAAAAAAACAGCTGTTTCATACATTTTAGCCTGGTAGGTATTGAATTTTTGTATGAAACAGCTGTTTTTTTTTCGCGTTCACAGTGTTGGTTCCTTAGAAAAAGTTGTTCATATTGATGGGTACTTTAGCCCCCTGAAGTTTATATACACAACTTATGGAACACCTTGTATAGCTGTCCGCACTGTGTCAGCCCCAGAGCCACACGCCGGCAACGGTTCCTCGTAATCACTGCCATTTATTCCATTTATTACACTGCGAATTATGTCGTTAGAAACGCCATCACCGTATTTATTTTATGCAATGTTCCACTCAAGCAGTCCGAGCAATTATAATGTACTTAAGAGTAAGCGCAAGGGTGTTTATTTATCTTCGTTATGATCCACTTTTACTTGTAAAATCGCTGATTACGCTGCTGACATCTACGGCAATCAGTAGTGCTATTCTGTAAACAACATTTACGCGAAATCCGTGTTTGAGTTATCTACACTTCGACCATTAATGGGAAATGCGGGTAAGAGTCGAGCGATTGCTCTTTGCTCTGACGTCATCTTCGCGAGCTAACTGCTCTCGAGTCGCGTGATTTCGCCCCGACGCCAGTTTTATCTTTTTTTTAATGCTGGCTTTTCAGAGGCTTTTCGTTTGGCCTTTAAAGCTTACGGTGGTCTCTTCGTGAGTTCGGCATATGCTACTTCTCTCAAAATCGCCTTACGTAGAGTCGGATGAGCCCAGAAGCTCGCGAAATCTACAGTGAGTTTTCAGTTTGGCATTCTATAATACATTCACCCATCACTAGTGCCACTTCCTCGAGTGTTTTGGCGAGTGGAAATGCCAATGAGTGAGGCGAAGCTCTTGATCGAAGTGAGTGCGGATCCACTAGGTGAAACTCCATGTGATTTTTCTGTTTAGAGAATCGAAATGCAGCGCTTTATTTCATTTCCAACTAGATAATACTATCAAGATTCGTTTTCTTTTGTTTTGTGTCCATCTTGGGAAACACCATGGCTTTTTTTTTTTGTGTTATTTTAAGTTCTGTTTTGTGTTTCAAGCTACCTACTTGAGGTCTTAGCACAAAATATGAGCTAGATGGAATTAAAGTGTTTTGAGTATCCTAACGTAAATGCTGATTCGAAACAAATAGCCAAAGTTTTTTTTACAATGACAGCCTGATTTATCGAAATGAGACTGAAATGACAAAAAAGTTTTTTGAGTATTCAACTTTACACAGACAAGATTTTGACAAAATGACGACAGCAACCATACATGACCGAAATAAGAGTATTTAGACAAGAATTTGACCAGTTAGTCTGACAATTTCGTATACAAAATTGACTGCTTAGCCCTATTACATAATAAAAATCCAATGCCATCATGGGGGTGTCGCCGTACTTTACGAGCCTGGAGGTTCGGGATGGCTCGGTGCATATTCGCGCAGTTATCCACGTTATAATTTTAATAATATTTCTTATTTAATTTATGCCCGCGTCTGGCTGCATGAATATACAAAATACAAGCCAATAAAATTCAATAAAACGCTCACCACGCCGCTCTTGCCGGGCCGTCCCAACGCCGTGAACAACGACAAACATCAATTCTCGACGACCATTTGCCTTTTTAATTACTGTTGATATTTTCACAACGCTAACGTATTTTGAAAATAAGGTGATTATAAAACAAACAAGCTAGACAGGTGAGTGGAGTTGGTAGTGAATATGGTTTGAGTGTAATATAAATTAATAAGTTATTCGTTGTCGACCGGGACTCCTGCAGAGAGGAGCGCGTTCCTCGGTATTTCCTTACACCGGTAATTATTGTTCACTTCGACACTGCTAACCGTCTCAAGGCACGCTGAAATGTCACTTGCTTTATAAAATGCTCGTATATTCAACTAGGCAAACATGTAGTAGGTACCGGTCTGAATAGTTATGGCTTTAAAAAATACAAAAAACGGAATTATTGACCTTTGGGCAATCATAATATCATGTTTGTGACATAACAACCAAAATAAACACCTCAGCAGTATCACAAAACAGCGTTTTTCTATAAAAAATATTATTTTTTATGTGTCTATCAGTCACAATCAGTGATAATATCCGTCGAATAGCTTGCGTGCCTCGGACAACGTAATCACCACTACTACAAATCAGATATAGCTTTATGGGATGTATCAATATCACTTTATTGGCCTGGTTTTCGTCGACATCTAGGGAAACTTTGTTTAGTTTGACATTTTGAACCTTAAATAATAAAAAACAGTTGTCTATTTTGTGAAAAATTGTATGTTCGCTAATGGCAGTTTTTTTTGCGAATTGTTCATCGATAACTTTTTTCAATTTGTCAAACATTTTCGAAAAACTGTGCAAATAAAACACGATTGACATTGCATCGAAGAGGAAATACAGGGAAATACAATACAAAAAGGCATGTTATAGGTGATGCTCACATGTCACTTGCCATTCCTGACGTTGCGAACTCTTTACGAAGATAATTTATAGATCGAGTGAGCGAATCTTCATCTAAGGAGCAAATCGAACGAACGATCTATATTTTATTAACGATATTCTTGAAAATGGATAGATGGCTTTTGTTGAGTTTGTTGTGTCTTGGAATGCTGTCATTCCGAGACAGGTTCTAACGTCATTGTATGCAAATACATTCGCCGCTATAGTAGTCGCTCTTATTAAGCAGAGTTATGGTCCTCATAGCGTACATGATACATTATTACTACACAGACATGTTGCCAATGATAGACCGAGTAAATTAATCAAATTACCAAGTGCACGGTAAAAGGTCTCGGGGCTATAAGAGAGGTCCAGCCTCACATCACGGGGGGCCACCGTAGCGACATAACATTTCTCACTTCAATTTGTAGTCGTATTTGTTTTCTGTTTCTTCGTCTCACTTCATTTCAATCGGCGTTATTTTTAATAATTCCTTTTATATCTTTTTACATTCTAAGGTGACGTTTATCGTGACTCCCCGGGTGACGGCGAGGGACATACGCCTCTCTAGTTAAATGACGATTTACCACGATCCATTCGACTCCCGATGTCAGCCTCTTTACGATCGAGAATTTATTTGGATATATTTTATTGCCACCGACGTTATGATGAACGTTTACGTACCTGAGTTATTTTAATGTTTCATGTGAATTTGTGAACTCGAGAAGCAAGACGCTTTGGTCAATAAAGATGAAATTGATTACATATGGAATAAAAGTTTAGTGTTTAATGTAATCGTCTGATTATAAAATAATAGCTCTATCTTGTTACCATATTTTTATTGAGGAACGGTGAGTGGTTCCTACGTGTAATATCTTGAATTTCCATTAATATAATGTTAGTAGCTAGATATAAAAAATATACTTAATTAATGGAAAATTTAAATTAATTATACAAACCAAACACCTACAAGTAGAACTCAATTTTTTTAATTGAATATTTACAATATTTATATTCACACATTAAGGATTTAGGTATAGGTATATCATAAAGCGAATGCTCTATCCTCACAATATCATCGTGAGCGCTGATAAAAGTACCAACCAAAACCTATTATTGAATTTTATGCGTGTATTTATGGTTTTTATTACGACAGTAAATGGGATTGTCCACAAGGAGGCTTACGGATGCAAATGCACAGAAATCCGCTTCTTTAGTGGGTCTTATCTCATCGCTTACTACCGCTGTTGACCCTCGATGACACTGCAGTACACTCACATTCAAAAGCTTTCTATGTATATGAAGTGGAAAAGTTCATTACAAAGTACGTTTGTTTTAATGTTCATATCTGAGATCGTAACTTAGAAGTAAATATTAAATAAATAAATATTGGTGGATTTTCCACACAGTACTATTTAACCCCAAACTATGTCAAAGCATGTAATAGGGGAACCAGATAGCTGATATAATAGATGTTTTTTTTTAAAGTGAATATAACTTATAATTGTTACACCCAGACAGAGAACAAACATCTATACAACGTGTTTATTAAGAATTGTAGGGATCCGAAAGCAGGATATTCTACCGGTCATAACGAACAACTTTTGTTCTACGACTTTTAAAATTTCAAAGTTTTTCATTCATGAAATGCCTCTTAAACTTTTATCTAAAATGAATCTAAACGCATCATGAGGCAGCCCTATTTACAGCTGTTCTTTGACCTCTAGTTGTTAACCTTAGATAAAATAGGTAACAGAACTGCCACCAATTACCTAGTAATGTGCCTACCTAATAATGATGTTGCTATTTTTAAAGATCTTGGTATGTAAAAGAAATATTTTCGCGACTGTAATCCCTAGTCACGGTAAACATTCTCTGAGATCTTTGGTACTAATACCTATTCAGTAACTAGGTACCTACGTGGCTACGTACTCAATATTTAATAGAATATTTATTTTTGTTTAATTACTAGATGTCGTAAACCAATGTTTATGATATTCATAGTTCTTTAAATTGTAACATGTTACTTTACCACCATGGTTCATTGACAGGACAAAATTATTCAACTGCAATTTTGGGAAGTGTCTAGTCTGTCCTATTTAATCTTTGACGTACCTGTCTGTCATTGGTTGCATTTAAAAACGCATATCCAATCAGGACGGCCGACGGCCGCCGATCAGTGTTACCATTTGTGGCAGATTTCTGCCATTTGGCAGATTTTAAATATTTCAAGAAAAATCTTATTAGTTTGAATTTTTAATGAAATAATATTTATAATTTATTTATTTTTTACCGAACTGGAAACTTCTTATTCTTTTTTACCTTTATTGATTTGGTTTCTAAACAACTTCTATCTCGTTTTAGATAACTGCAAACCGTTACAAACGATCAAAAGATAGTAACTGAATGTAATGTAGGTATTTAATTTATTCCGTAGCCACGAAGGAGATGGTATGAAGTCATATTTTTGGTATTTTTATCGTCAAGCTTGGTAGATTTTGACAGATTTTTTGGCAGGTGTGTGGTAGAACCGCCACTTTTGAGATGGTCACCCTGTTTGTGTTTACATGCGTTGTTGTACATTGTTTTGTTGAGAAAATATCATCAAACGTGATAAAATGGTGATTGTTATGTAAAAAGCCGTCGTCAGTCAGTGTGTGTATGAGCAGTGCCTACGAGGTAATGGTTTAGTGTGAAGTTTGAAGCCTGTGTCGTGCGAAATCTCGCAAACTTACCAAAATCCAGTTTTATCCAGTGTTATTATAGCCAGTAAATAATGACAAAATCCATAGGAACCAGTAAAAATATCGTGTCAGGGGATTGGCGGCGTACCTACCTACCTACCGAAAGGTAAGTATTTCAAATTATCTCGTAGGTTATCGTTGTTTTTCTCTTTCCTAGATAGAAGCGCGCGTGCGTGTGAACTTGACACGTACACAGACAGGGCTGTTGCAAATTTCTGAGAAAATATTAATTTTACTTTTCTATGGGAATTTCGAAAACGATGTATTCAACCGTTGCACACGTCAAAGTATTCCAGTGCTTGGTCTAAATACACGCTCTTTGTTTCCCTACATAACTTCATCAACACGTTGTATATTCATCACACAAATGTTTGTTCTCGCTGGGGATCGAACCCACGGCCTACGGCGCGCAGAAGGCAGAGCTACTTCCAACTGAGCTTTGAAGGCTGTCGAAAGTAGAAGTAAATTGGCTTATACAAGGTGTTCCATAAGTTGTGATATAAACTTCAGGGGGCTAAAGTACCCATCAATATGAACAACTTTTTCTAAGGAACCAACACTGTGAACGCGAAAAAAAAACAGCTGTTTCATACATTTTAGCCTGGTAGGTATTGAACTTTTGTATGAAACAGCTGTTTTTTTTTCGCGTTCACAGTGTTGGTTCCTTAGAAAAAGTTGTTCATATTGATGGGTACTTTAGCCCCCTGAAGTTTATATAGACAACTTATGGAACACCTTGCATATATTAAAATAAAATACGGAGTCGTAAAGACTGCTAAAGCTTTCTTGGACTGCTAAGGACTTCGCACCCGTTTACATCTCTTGTCAGCGACCATGTCAACACCAAACTTACTTTTTCATCATCATCATCTTCCTGCCCTTATCCCACGCTAATTGGGGTCGGCACAACAGGTTTTCTTCTACCACTCTCCTCTATCATTCGTCATCTCAGTGCTCACTCTTTTACTTCTGTCATCTTTCACACAATCCATCCATCTTTTCTTTGGCCTGCCTCTCCTTCTAAAACCATCCACATCCATTTCCAACACTCTTCTCGTAATATGACTTTCTTCCTTCTTTTCTTCTGACATGCCCATACCACGCTAACCTATTGCTGTTATGTATGAAACCTTATGTTTTTGTTAGGATTTTCATTTCAGAAAGCCAAGTTGCTGTTTACTCATAAAATTTATCTGTTTTTACTATTTCAAAAGCTAATTAATTTATTCAGGCGTGACTTTGCGGAATTTCATTGTTAAACATAAATTTAATGAAACAAATATATAGCAGGTACTAAATATATACAAATATATAGTAGGTACTATATATTTGTTTCATTAAAATAGTACAATATATTTGTTTCATTAAATTTCTGATTTCAAAAGCTACTTTCAGAAGCCTAGGTAATTACTATAAAAGCAGTAACCTTAGTGCATGACTGTACTTGCTCGCCCACGCAGCCATCTCGATCCAATCTGTTGACATCTCATATTGAATGAACACGTGCTGTTTGTTTTTAATATAAAATCATTAATTCACTGTACCACCGGACAGAAACAATATCATATTTTAAATAAATGTTACGCTGAATAAACTAGAACCTTGTTATGTAAGTAGGTATTTAAACGTTTCATTTTATTCGAACTGCTGGTAGTCTTCTTCATTTATCACAAACATGACCCTGGTGGAAGGGGTAAGAAACGCAGGAGTAAACTTAGAGCTGATTTCACCATGTTCTGTTAGATTAACAAAGGATTAAAGGGCCGTAAAATATGTCAAAATGTACGCGTTTGACATCTAAGGTTAGATTTAACGCCCTGTTAATCCTTGATTAGTACTAACAGAGCATGGTGAAATCAGGCCTTAAGGCGAAGACAAGAGCTAATGTGACTCTCGCTCGCACGTTTCGACATTTTGAATGATATAAAATTAATAAACTCATTTTCGAAAAATCGCAATCAACCATTTTGTGTGCAATCACATTGCACACAGTTTAGTAAAAATTTCATTTTGATCGATACATGTTTTCCTACTCAAAAGTTTGCTTTACTAGTTTTCGTACATAACCAAACTTTTAAGTAGTAAAACTTGTATCGATCAAAAAAAAATACTAAGAGAATTAGTAATAATACAGTTAAGTAGGTAAGGTAGGTATGATATTTCTTTACAAAATCAGTATTTATAAAACTTTCAGTTTTTGAGCGATTTTTGCAACCACACATGAAGTTTTCATTTCATAAAGTAAATTATGCTAATGTTTCTGTGATTGTTTGTTTCTTCATGGTTATTTTAATGAATCTCTGATAACCTATAACATGGGTTATATTAAAGATTACACGAACAACTTTTTCTTCAAAAACACCTTCAAAACTCCCCAACCGCGAAATTCCGTAAAACAGAATGCTATGAAAGAAGTTAATAATGATTTCTCTGGTAGTGTAAATTGTTGGAAATTACCATCATAGACAGGGCCTCATTGAAGCGTATTAATTAAGGTTTTGATAAAAAATACAGAGGTGTCCACGAGATCTATATTTTCTTGAAGTATTATGTGTGTACTGAAACAAAAGTAAAAGATTTTAGACATAGACATAGATAATTTACGAAATTACGAATTTTACGAATAAATAAATAGTGGTGGACATTTCACACAGCACTATCTAGCCCCAAACTAAGCCAAAGCTTGTACTATGGGAACCAGATAGCTGATATAATATTTAAAATGCTTTTATTGTTAATACATACTTATAATATAGGTAATTTAATACCCAGACAGAGAACAAACATCTATATTTATCACACAAATGTT
Organism: Chloroclysta siterata; assembly: GCA_932294275.1. NCBI lineage: Eukaryota > Metazoa > Arthropoda > Insecta > Lepidoptera > Geometridae > Chloroclysta > Chloroclysta siterata. The sequence continues at coordinate 11,992,004 of OW028600.1, read as the reverse complement.
TGTTCTCGGCAGGGATTGAACCCACGGCCTACGGCGCAGAAGGCAGAGCTACTACCAACTGAGCTATGAAGGCTGTCTAAGAATGCACTGATATTGAGTAAAATCGAACCCACGGCCTACGGCGCAAAAGGCAGAGCTACTACCAACTGAGCTATGAAGGCTGTCTAAGAATGCACTGATATTGAGTAAAATCGAACCCACGGCCTACGGCGCAAAAGGCAGAGCTACTACCAACTGAGCTATGAAGACTGTTTAAGAATGCACTGATATTGAGTAAAATGGAACCCACGGCCTACGGCGCAGAAGGCAGAGCTACTACCAACTGAGCTATGAAGGCTGTCTAAGAATGCACTGATATTGAGTAAAATCGAACCCACGGCCTACGGCGCAGAAGGCAGAGCTACTACCAACTGAGCTATGAAGGCTGTCTAAGAATGTACTGATATTGAGTGAAAGTAACTAAGATCGCAATCGACCGTACTTGAATTAAATGGCGGTGTTATTTTACTATGTTTCATTATGTTAGTGAATACAACACAGTCACACCGTGTAGTTTTGCCAAGCCCCTGTTGCCATTAGCTAAAAGCATCAAAGGCTCTCGTTTTAGAGATATGTCGTTGTTGGGTTGTGTGGTGCGGTGACACCGGGCTTCCGTCGCTCGTTGCAATGGAAGGTACAAATGGGCCAATTTGTCGGCGCCAGTGCCGAGGCGAAAATCCGCCGTAATCCGACAGCTCGCGCGCTAATCGAAATATCGACGCACCGCTTATCGTCGACTCACCCGTCCGACCCACGTCTCTATTTCAAACATTTTGGTTAAAATACGAATGCAAAATATTTTGTCATTGATTTTTCAGCTCTTTCAAAAGCTTTTCAGTTAACGGGTTAAACTCTCATCTTTTATCTATTGTCCACAAAAACTTAGGCAACTTTTAGAAGTCATTATAATTAAAAGTAAACTATGGTGTGATTTTTTACGACACTTATCTTATTGTCTTAGTAGGGTATTTTTTTTCTTTTAAAATGTATAAATATTTACGCCTAAACTCCTTTACAAATAAATGTTATATTGTCATAAGTACATTGCTAACCCTAATGTTTTTTAGAACAGTCAGTTATACGCGCATAAACATGTTACTCGGGCGACGACCCGCTACCATCTGGCCCCCACCGGCCGCCATGTTCCGCTCCTCCCCACGACCCTCCCAACGCCCCCCATACCAATTACACCTATCTGATCCTTGCGCTGTCAAGCCACATGTTATCTTACTACTCGGATAATAAAGATTAATATCGCCTGGCTGTTGATACGGGGGGGCTTGGGTGGGTTGAGTCTTATCTCTTAGAGCGATCCGTGTCGTCGCCTACATGCTACGTGGTACCATCGCCATCGCCTTGTAATAAATATGATAATATTTCGTATCGGCAGCTCATACTTGAATGTTATAGATGGAAATTAAGACAATACATTTTCCTAGGTTGGTTATAGTTTTGGAAGTTAGTGAACAGATAATTGATCTGTAGAACATTGACGCGTGCATTTATGTTGTGATGATCATACTCACAGCTAGCTTTATAGAACTTAACTTTCTTGCCGGTCACTATTTTCACATCAGAAAATCTGGTTGTCATATTACTTACGAACATGGTTGGTAGTACGAAGTGAGCTTTTTTTATGTTACTTACTGGAACAAGCATATGGTCCACCTGATGTTAAGTGGTAACTATTACCTATAAGAAAGCATTTCCGCGCAAGACATGCAATTCATTAAGTACCTATATAGCTAGGTAGATATTACGTACCTTCTTAGAGCCTACTGAAATTCAAAACAGATAAGGCCATTGCAATATTTTTAATACATTTTCAGCAGCTATGGTGAGTTGACAGTGTTGATTGTAAAAATCATTTCAGGGGTTTACTGAAACTTTTAATACAAAAAATCATTTCAAACAAAAAAAGGCGCACCTAAGAAAACTGAATCTATAACATTGAATAATTTGTATAAGTCGCGGTTCGTGATTTGGCTGCGGAGGCGATAATTCATTAGAGCGCAGGTGTGGAAGTTAGAGGCACACTAATGATACTCACCACGCCTACTCACCGCTCACACATTCTCCTGGCCTTGGGTTTTGTACCGTTGCTTGCTATCACACGATTACCGTCTTTTAACAGCCTTCACAGCTCGGTTGGTAGTAGCTCTGCCTTCTGTGCCGTAGGCCGTGGGTTCGATCCCCACTGAGAACAAACATTTGTGTGATGAACATAGATGTTTGTTCTCTGTCTGGGTCTTATATAATATTATAAGTACGAGTATATGTATTCACAAAAAAAATAAGTATTTAAGTATAATATCAGCTATCAAGATTTGGCTTAGTTTGGGACAGGATAGTGATGTGTGGAATGTCCACCATGTGAATGAATATATTTATATTCATTTATAAGAAAATACGTCCGTCAAAATCGTGCCTCAAAGTAAGCGACCAAATGTCACATAATCGCGATGTTGTTATTCTCCAACTATAATTGTTATTTACTCATTTTACTTTTATTCCCGTAAGTATGGTTATAGTCTTATTAATAAGCTAACATATTCACTACTTGCTAGGATTTTCATTATCGGACACTCACAAGTCAACCAGCAAAAATATCTGATCTCATTAAAATTTAAATCTTCAGTCAGCACGATATAAACTTATCTACCTTTTACATAAAATATACTTTATATAAGTAGGTATGTTTTCAAATTACTTTATTAGCGCCCACAAATATTCATAACAATAGTCAATTCCCATTATAAAGAGCATTAAAGTTAAATGTGCTGTGAAGTGTATGCGCCGAAGCGCGACAATAATAAATATAAAGCTTGTATGATACTCGGGAGCCTCCGTCTAGAAGTCGGCGCTTTAAAGTTTACAATTAACACGAATTTGTAATAAAAATTACTAGACAGTCATATTCATTAATTTACAGAGTTTAATTATCTCATCAGGGCCGTAAAGTTGGGTACAATTTGCCGGCGCGTCGGCTTATCGGGTCGTCACATCGCCCGCCCGCTGTCCGACCTCTCTGCTCAACAATTAATTAATATACCTACACTGCGTTATGAGAAATCACCGACGTGCCTCTCTCCATAATGTTATTGTTCTATGGAACACGTTCATTAATTAATTAACTAACCGCGTTGAAGAATTTGAGGAATTTAGAATTTTACGAGACTGACTAAATGCTGTTTTGGGGATAATAATTTTACCTACAAATTATTTTGTATTTACAAATTAGTTTTATGAAGGCTGAAATGGGGAAAGACCGTACTTACAGTAGGCTTTCTGTTATGTTGAGTCCAAGTAAATTGAGTCAGTAATTTTAGCAATAATGTATATGGTTATTTATGATTTGGTACAATTAAATCGGTCGGTTCCGTTAAAGACGAAACGTGCCCGAAACACACTTCGACAAGACGATCTTGTCGATTTTGTATTTTTTTTAAACAATAGTTTTATTACACAATTCTTAGAAATGAAATAAAATTTTGATCCTTATTTTAAACGAATTAACACGGATTGTCTGCGCCGTATTTCGCAATGTCGCGGTGTCACGCAGGTGGTCATGGAAGCTTCTATAGATGACAGCTTTTGGCCAAAACTCTGCATCCATAAAAGTTGAAAGACGCAGTTTGCACTCTCACACATAAAAGACTTAAAGCTCACAATACACAACATTGTGAACTGGATCTTCCGCTTCAGGTATTACTTCTTAATATCCTGGGGGTTCACTGTGTTTTGGACCAAGGACACGTAGAGCTGAATCGTCAGAATCTCTGCACACTTCAATTCTGCAAGATAATTTCAATCCAGGTATTTGCGGGACTGAACCATCTTTGTCCCGCTGGATCCAGGTATTTGCGGGATCCCGCAGGATGTAATATTTTAACCTCTAAATTAAATCGTAACAAAGACCATTAGGTCTTTGTTACGATAGACCCTGTTTTCATGGTTTTCATTTTAACCCAAATTAAACAAGTTTATTGGTATATTTTAAATGGTTTAGTAATAGGTACTTTTAGACATAAAGATTAAGCCAGAAATTGATATAACAACATAAAAATCAGAAACATATATGGACAATTGTCATAATGACGTAATTTAAACATCAGAAACGTAATTAGGTACATTAGTCACATAAATATGACAATTATCAAATTGCCCGAGCACCTCCGCGCGCAGAGTTTCTGTGTAATCCCGCCAGTCCAGCGGGATCCCGGAAAATTTTCGACCGAGATTAGTCCCGCAAAATGTATGCAGGTCCCGGTATACCGGAATTGCATTCCCTAGTTGTGAGAATATAGGAGTATGAGTGGGCTTTTGGTTCGACGAGGCCCCATTAGCTAATTTTTTACGCGTCTGCTCTAAAATTTAGCAATTTACATAATCAAGCCGGCGGCAGAGAGTGGAAACAGTTTACCATCTGTCTTTGTTTTTATAGTTTAAATTGTATTTTATCTTTGAATATAAATAATAATAAATAAATCTGAATGATAAGCGGAATGATATGCTTCATGATAAGCTCATAATTGTCCGTTACGTAACGAACATTACGCAAGTTAGCAAGCTTCGTAGTTTATTCACAGTGTTTGTCTTATTTTTTTGTTTTCTTACGTCATTTTACTTGAGTTGTTGATTGCTATATAATGTTATTGATGTTGGAAGTGATACGAAGCTTTTGTTTTTCCTTATACCTATACTTTTTATTTCATATTTGTATTTTTCCTAGAGAAGAGCAAATAAATAGGCAAAACCTTTCTAGGCAAGCGTGATACAACGTCGACCGCATCATCACTTATAATCAGACGAGATTGCGGTAAAACGTTTGCTTATAACTTGTCTTATAAAAAAGTTCAAAATACCTATTCTAAAGGTTCTAAAGGTTGCCTTAAAACGTTAAGTTCGTCGTTGTACTGTTATTTTAATGTGCTAAGTATTTTCAATCAATCAATCTAACCTGTTGTAATATTTTTCTCGACAGATCGTACTGAACTCAATGCATCGGTACCAGCCACGGATCCACCTCGTCAAGGTGCGGGAAGGAGGCAGTCCTATCACGGACCTGACGCGGGAGCAGCACCGGACCTTCGTCTTCCCCGAGACCGTGTTCACAGCGGTCACCGCCTACCAGAACCAGCTGATAACTAAGCTGAAGATAGACTCCAATCCGTTCGCAAAAGGCTTTCGAGACTCGTCAAGGCTGACGGACTTTGATAGGTAAGAATATGATAACGAGTTTATCTTTATAAGAATGAATGAACAAGCAACATTTGGAATCTAAATGAAAAAATATTGTGAAACAGATTCACGCTTGCAATCATGAGGTACGGTAGGCATACTAGGCCGACTGAGTCTTTTATATTTACTTGACGATTTTTAATGGAGGTAGATGGATACTGGTCTGGGCTTTCTATCTGGTCCATCCTGGATATGTCCACGTATTTTAGTAAGTAGTCCTGCACCACACACATATTTCACTCCTAGATTCGATACACCTTTGGATCGAATAAAATATTAAAGTCATGTACGTAATCATATTAGTGTGTGAAAATATGTACGAATATTTATTATTTCGCGTAGATAAAGATTAATTATTACACTAAACATTCTAAAACCAGATCGGTGCTCGACAAGCTCAAGGTAAAACAAAACTGACAAAACGGAGATCAATGTTGGGCGCGAATTCCACATTTTAGTTTATGTTCCCTAAAGTGGTCCCAATCGTGCAGCGGCGGCGCTCGGGGCGATTTTGATAAATTGACAGGTTATTAGCAACAGTTGAAAGGCATTAGGTCTGCCGGCCTGCAATTTGCGCGCCGGCTTTACACCTACTCCAAGATTAAAAACGCGCCTCTTCGCTGATTGCACCTAAACGCTGATCGAAAACCCTGATTTGGGGAGCCCTGTTGTTATCCACCAAATCAGCTTAATCGAACAGATAATTACAGATGTAACAAATATTGTGGCATCTTCGGTCGAATGTTTGTAAGAAATAATAAATCTGCCAAGTTTTTTGTTTCTGTCAGCCCACACGCTAAACACATGTTCGTATTAAGTATATTTTATGGGACTTAAACTAAATGGCATAGGTTTTATCTGAAGTCATAAAGTTAAAACTAGCATCAACGTTGATAAGTGCGACTTAGTTAAAACGAATGCTTGCAATGATGTCACGACACTGATTAGCTGATGTCATTCGTTTAAAACAACAGTAAAATTTTATGGTATTCTGCAAATGAAGGTCTGTAAATTATTACTTGACAATTAGGTGCCATACTGTTTCCGTACTAGCACAGTATAATGTTATACCTACTAGTGTGTAACTTATGGTAGGTATTTAATTATCGACAAATTCATTATCAATCAATCTGCAATAAATGCATTCATTACTAGTAGTTCGCCCCGAACTGTGATCTCGTGATGCGACCCGACGAACGCACCTAAACTTTGAGTAGGTGGTAGTCAGAGGCAAGTCCAAACATTTTGCTTGGACTTTTTTCTGACTACCGCCTACTAACTTGGTACGGTAACCAAGTTTCAACTCTATTGGCCTATTTATTGAAGAGTTCCGTTGAACAGACCTTGGCTCCATCATCAGACCTGGTCGTTGTCACCATTTTATGAGAACTGAGTACCTCCTTAATATATTTCAAGAAAAAAAAATAAGAAAACGCAAAGTAACTGGCCGACCAGTAGAAAAACCTTGATACCAACGAAACTCTTAGAGATGGGAGCTCTTGGATCGCTGGTTATCTTAATTTAACTTTTTTATTGTATCTCAAAAACCGAGCGTTCCAGAAAAAATTTAAAAATTGTTTTGGAATATCCAAACAAAGCCCTTTCATATGACATGTAACTTGATTTTTTTATGTAACTTTTTTTATTTTTGCCCCCTTAAAAACCTCCATAACCTTAATAACCCTTTATCCGATTTTACTCATATACTTACCAAGCACAAGCTATCGACTTATCAAATTTCATGCAGATCGGATCAACGGTTCGAAAGTTATGGCCAGACAAACATACATACATACATACATACATACATACATACATACATAAAATGCCAAATCGCCCAAGTTGAAACTAAAGATCTTCGTTCGCTTCGCTCACTCGATCAATTATAGGATACTAGCTGACCCGTGCCCACTTTGTTGGGCGGTGTCAAATTTGCAATAAAATAATATTGCGGCTTTATATTGAGATGAGGTATCTATCTATCTTTTAAGATCTATCTTTTAAGTTAGATCAAACTGCACATCATCATCATCATCATCATCAGCCTAAAGAAGTCCACTGCTGGACATAGGCCTCCCCTATAAATTTCCAGGAAGAACGATTCCGAGCCCTCTCCATCCACCGACTTCCCGCGATCCTGACAATGTCGTCAGTCCATCGGGTAGGAGGGCGTCCCACGCTTCGTTTTCCTGTTTCAAACTGCACACGGTGCGCAAATTTGATTGAAATCGGTTAAGCAGTTTAGGAGTCCATAGCGGACAAACAACGTGACGCGTAATTTATATATATTAAGATAATTTATTTACTAACACAACATGTGTTTGTGTCGTTTTAGCTTTCGGTAATAGTAAACAATAGTTATTATGGAAGTTCAAAGTCTTGCATTTGCTCTACTTGTAGGTACTTATATTCGACAACAACCGAACTCGAGCGTATTTCAATAATAGTAAATCTTTGTTTACTAAGAAATCTTGTACCATGCAAAATGTGCAAAATCTTGCCTCGATATAAGATCATGAACAAAACTAGTGTTTTCTTCTCATTACGTGGTCGGTGCGAGGCGAGAGTCCGCCGGAGGCTGCGGTGGCGGGCGTTCCCATGAGCCCGCTGACCACTACTTTAGAGTCTTCTTGCCGATTGCTTTTCTCTGGTAGAGCATGATATTCTTTTTAAACTCAAATGAGGTTATTGAGGCAAATATATTTTGATCTATCATAATTACTCAATTCAAACTATCGCAAAAAAACGAAGTATCGGTCTCTCTAATCGTGTCACTAGTTTATTTAGAAACAGTGTGGTGAAAGTATTTTAAGTGCGCCTCAAGAGGCTCCTTTCGAGCACTTGACACACGTTATAGAACTTTTAGGTTCTACGACATGCTGGTTTCCTCACGATGTTTTCCTTCACTGTTTGAGAGTACTGGCATTGTGCACATACATTTTTAAACAGAAAAACTCATTGGTGTACGACCAATTTCGAACACACGACCTTAGAATCGGAAGGCGGGGCCGCTACCAGACCACCAGTGCTCTGAAGTATTCGCTTCGGCTTCGTGTTAACACATTCGAGGATGCATGGTTGCGCAGAGCTGCACGTGGAAACAGATCACGTCAGCGGCGGCCGGCGGCGGCGGCTCCGTAATCACAGGGCTCGGACTCATTATACCCTAAACGACAAATTAAAGCGCGTTTCTATTATCTCACCATCCACCATCCTTTGGTGTGATGTGCAGGTATGCACACTTACACGCGGACCGGTTCATGGCAACCAGAAAGGCTTGTGTGTTGTGCATCGACCTGCAGAATTGCCTATGCATAAACAATTACCGATCCGAATTCACAAGATATTATCAAGATGCAGCTTGATTTAACGCGGTAGCAGCTAGGAGAAAATCGATTATTAATTTACATTTTGAACTGTGCCTTCGAATATGGTTATTCGATTTAGGAAAGTTACACGTGTAACCGCCTAAATGTAACATGCGGTTAAAAGCTTTGAGACCTATACAGTAACTCGGGAGCTACAATTATGACTTAATCATTGCACAAGTCATGCATTACTTCGAGGTGGGTTGATAGCATGATCGACAGAATTATTAAACCTATTAATAATCGAATGCGCGCACTCGGCTACCGATTTGGATTAATTGATACAGCGTCGGCCGCGGCGGCTCAGTGGAGGTGCGATGATAGTTCAGCGCTAGTGATTGACGGCTAATTCGAGATGTTATCGATGCAATTACCGCGCTTCTACTGCGCCCGCGTCCGTCCGTCCGTCCGTCGCCCACTCGAAAGAGCAATAGACTCAGCGGCAGCGGCTACCGTTCGCTTTATGACTCAATGAGTACGTCATGCCATGCCCTCTGGCACGATACTCTCTATTAAATAGTCAAAAAAATATGCATTAAGGCTCATAGTTTGAGGAAGTAATTATTTATTTTAAAACAATTTTACCTAAGGCTATAAAACTCTATCTATTAAGAGTAACTAACATCCTACTCACTGTGGTAATTTACATTAAAATTATTCACTTCGGCATCTCACTCAATATGATAGGTGTCAGCTGGCATCGCTGCCGCTACTGTGCTTTAGCAACTCTGACAACTCATTGCTAGTTCAAGTAATTTAGTTCAATGCGTTTGAGTATCGATAAGATCTCAATGCGAATCATTTCTCTACTGTCTGTCATAAATGTTGATTTGATGATTGTGGCTGTAAGAGCTTTTTAAGTAGGTACCCTCGTTCACGTTTATTTTGCAATTGAGTGCTATCTTAGTACCTACCTCTACATGTATAATCTTGTACATATAAGGTCCTTATTCACACTATCATAAACGAATATAAAATGCTTGAAAACAGCTAGCGGCGCTCAGCCGTAATGACTTCCCTCGCTGACGTCCGAAATCGTCAGACAATAAGTATGATGAATTGCCATTGTGTGAGAATCAGACGGCGGCGGAGTTATTTGGCGTGGTGGCCGAGGCGGCTTTTCATCCATTAATTAATAAGATACGCCCCACACTCAATCAGAGCCGATATTTAGCCGGCGAGGAGTTATATTTATGCTCGGACGCACCTCTACACGTTGATTGCTAGGGATTCACTTACAAGCTAGAAACAACTTTCATGACCAACTTTTTGCCATGCGTCATAACCATAACAAAGATTTACAATAAACTTACTTGTAATAAGTAGATTTTATCACAATATACAGAACTATAACAGAAATACTTGAGTTACTTATGCGTAATGTCCGGCATGCATAAACAATGCACAAAACAAGCCAAGAAAGGAAATAATAATTCAAAAGGTATCAGATAGATAGTTACGTTATGCGTTCGCATCGCAGCCATATTCGTATCGATAAGGGCGCCGCAGCCGCGATATCGATAAGACTTTGCGAGCGTGCCCGTTCCTATCGGCGGGCTCTGAGAACCGCCGCCGCCCTGTAATTTGCCGTCGGAAAGTGTCGGCTATTACTTCTGATACCGAGATCATAATAAATACGCCATTAACGCCCCAACAGCACCCGAAACGAAATAACCTTTCGGAGTTACTCTCACATCTTAAAATATACAATCTGAAATTATAGCAAAATGTGGTCCTGTGCCAAATTTAATGTTTGGACGAGCCTTCGACTGAATGGTTCCTTAGATATCGTCTCCGGATCTTGAATAAATACTATGCAAGTACCAAGAGATCTGAGGGATGATAATCGATCCTAAAGATTAAAATCGCGAGCCTTACTTAATTTTAATTAAAATTTTATAATTCACAAATCTGTAGTTTTACTAACCATACACGTTTTATATGTATAGGTAGGTACATAAATAATATAGTGAAACGATACGTACTACTTAGCATATTCAGAAATATATTTTATTTTGTATATGTTTTATTTCCTACCTAAAACTTTCTCCATGTTTTTTGTGAGAAACTTTGGTGGACTCGCATAAAAAAATGTCGGTGTTCCTCGATCATCTCCTGAAATTGTGAGACACTTTTCTAATACACTTCACTTTAGTAATACACGGTTATGGTAAGGTACAATAACACCTTTGATTATAGGGTTCTATCGAAATTTGAGATTTAATAAAAAAAACAATAGCGTGTGTGGGCACTACCTGTTTTAATTCTCGGGGAGAGTCAGCGGCGCCTGGGGCCGCGGTCGGTGATAGATTACATTCGACACGGCATCTCGTGATGTCACGCCAATTTGAGGCAACGAGAGATTGGAGGCTCACTTCTCTGCGGTTTCGTGACCGTTTTACCGATATCGTATTTCAAGAAACGATAGAGGTACAAACTTTAATTTTACTACCAGACATTTTATTTTGGTGTTCGCTTATGCTTCAACCAAGAAAGGCCAGAATAAAGGTATTGCATGAAGCAAGGCTTCTTAAAAAAGCTCACATTGCAGTTTTAATTATCTGTGTAATAAAAGCTTTTGTTAACGTATGATTTTAACGAAGTAATTTATGATATTCCGAACATAGAACGGTGAATTATCTTGTTGTGTTCTGAATACTCTTACTTGAAACAAAGATGAACACTTTTTAAATAGAAACATCAGCATTTCTATAAGTAATTCGATGCCCTGTGGTCTGAACCGCAGAATTGTATTGAGCAGGCGTGAGAGATGCATTACTGCAGGGCAACCAGTCGATAGTTTCTAAGAGAGGCGAAAATAGCTAGTTACGGGAAGCGTGCGGCGGTCACACAGCCTCCTGGAACCGATAAAGGGAGCGCCACAGCACATGACGCCGTAAACCCGCGAGCACTCCGGCTCGTTAACAGCGGGAACACTCGTAAACCCACTTCGCCGAAATCATCGTCGCCGACATGTTTTGCAGCACATTCATATTTTTAACTACACTATAAGCTATCGTTATCAAGATAAAAATTATTAATCATTTTTGTTTTGTTCTCGATACGATATCATTTGTCTTCTAGAATCGAATCGTGTAATTATGACGTATCGTATAATTACTACATACGTCATAATTACACGATGCGATTCTGATACAAAAATGAAACTAAACACAGTTATGCAGTAAACTTAATGAGCTTTAAAATAATAACATTTGGTTCGAACTGTTTCAAATTGATTTAATCAGGGTTCTGATTTTAGCAAGTCGTCTAATAATAGCTTTTTATGAGCCTTGCTACGTCACTTGGCTGGTGGCTGGTGTTCCCCGAACAGTTTTATGTACTACGGACTGGTGAAATCCAACCGACAGGCAAACGTGTACTTTCGCGGAATACAAACCATGCTTTCTACAGCCAGTCCAACACTTTCGTCAGAGCACTTAGTGCTAACAATAAAGCTCCATGCAAAAGACATCAACGAGCTCTCATCTACGCTTTGATCTACGTACTTGTTTCGTAGCAAGCGATTTCACCATTTTATTATCAAACATTTTTATTTGCTAGTAAACGCGATTACAGGGATATTTCAAATTTATTTACGGCTTCAGTATCGCTTGATCACATTTTTTTTATCATGTCAACTTCTCTCTTGAATCGCCGTCACTTTTTACTTACTCATATCTTATAAATAAACACAGAATATTTTTCTTTCTTCCACAGAGATCCAATGGAGCTGATGCTGATGGAGCAGCAACTGCTCCGCTCTCCTCTACGGTTGTACGCAGGTGGAGCTGATGAAGAGGCGGAGAAGCGAGCTGCATGGGCGCGGACACCGCCGGCGCTTCAGCTGCTGGCTTTAGGCGGCAGACCCTGGCCTTCATGGCCGCAGCCACTGTCCCTTCCGCCAGACCTCTGGATGCAGAAACCCCACAACCCAGTCCGCTACTGCCCCTACCCGCCTCCGTCTCACGGCCCGCCGAGGAACGAGCACGCCTCTTCCCCCAGACACCCGCTGTGAGCCACATTCCATTAGAACGTACGAGGATGTAGCTGGCTAGTACTGTGCTGTGACGTATGTGGAATGAGAACTATTCCGGAATATGGTGTTCCTATACGTAGATATATTCCCGAGTGAATTTCGAATAGTACCTATACTTAGATACTGTATGTAGTTAAGCTATCCGATAGTTGTAATTTCATGGTTCCTACCCGAATGTAAGATTTTCTCGTGTATAGATAAAGTTACCTCTGCACAGTTAGTATAATATCATTGAATTTTATAATTTCAGTTATTTTAATGTTTATCTGTATTCAAGCTTGTAAACTAACCAAAGATTATGTGGTCATAAGTACTCTGGCTTTTTAAAGTAATTATCTGGACCAAGAATTTAACTAAATTATGAATTTAAGATAAAGAAATTGAAAAAAAAACATGAGAACATTCCAAACCTACCTTACCTAGAGATAAACTAATTATCAAAACCTTATTGTGATGTGAAGAGTAATTCTGCAGACGCCTTATTACGCCCTGTGCATTCATGTAAAAATATTTTAAAACACTATTTTGTTTATCTTATTGAAATGGTTATACGACCTACATGGTTAATACGTTCTTGAGCGTTTCTTTAAAGCTATTAATAACAATTGTTTATGTTCTTATCTAAATTATTTTCATATAAATCTAAGTATCTATTCCAAAACAGTGATAAATATTTATGTAGAGTTACTTACCTAGTGTATTTGTGTGTATTATTTTCTATAAATTTAAGAATATTTATAATATTCTGTAAGGCGTTGGTAACGCTGTATATTATTGTATAGTGGTTGACTAAATTATTTTTGTAGGGTAAGAAGCACTGTAAATATTGGGTCACCTAGATGTTTATATTAAGATGTCTTAAAATATATTGTATTAGTAGATGAATTACGCAGATGCTCACATTTTCAGAAACAAAAAATATAAGTACAGTAAAACTTTTTTAATAATTGGTAGGTTCATACTATGTAATGCTCTTATATCCACTGAATTCAGAAATGCCTTTAGGTAAATAAAAAAATACATAGTAGTATTAAAATATGAAACTGGCATAATTCGTTTATTGAGTCTTTAATGCAGTAATAAAGCATACAGTGATAATTCAAATTTGCTATAATATTGTACGCAGTAAACATTTCATTTTAATGATAAATCTCAATATGTTTCATGCAATTCATTTGTGTCTTAACTTGGTGGCACTGCGATTTCACGTAGGGTCCTGTGTCCTATGTCAGGGCATGTTCCAGTGGCTTTGCCATAATCAATTGTTATAGGCAGTGTTACCTCTCAGCATCAGGTCGGCCATTTGCTTGTACCGTCACGATTTCGCACCAAAACAAGAAAAAACTGGAATTACCGCAGTACCGTTAAAAATCGGTTTCTATAGCTTTATAAAATAGACTTTAATATTTATGAAATTTTGCAACATATCTACTATATTTTTTTTTATATTACACTTGGCATTTACCAGTACCAGTACCAGTGAATCGAAAATATAACCCCTTGATATTGTATCACCACAAAATTGCCCCCACATAAATTGCATTCCTTTTTGGGGGATGTCACAATAATTGCTAATCAAATTACATGGACTATGGACCCTCCTCAGAGCGATGTCACTCATATTTCCGGTACAATTATGTATTCATTTGATAGCTCCGTAACATTTAAGAATTCAATATATAATAATTTGCAGACGTAAGTGGCGCACTTTGTGGTATTGCGGTTAGTAGTATAAAGTAAATTATGAGTACATGTGTATCAATTATTAGGGCTCATTTTTATATACAAACGCAAACATAATTATAAGAATAAAATTGTATATGCCAACTGCGTTTTGAATTGTTTTAATTCAGCTTTGTGGTATAAAATTCAATTGTTTCCAATTTCATATTACATTGTTGATTTTTTTCATGATTGAATTATAAAGAATTGTTTGTTTTTGTGGACCAATCGCGCTAAGTTCACGTTTTGACATTAGATATTGATTTGATCCATAATTTTGTAATAAAGACGTAAAAAAAATATATCCTACATACTATGTTGTACGAAGTTTAGCCCAAGGTGTTGTGACATGTTCAGTATTAGCGCGATTGATCTCTAGATTATTAAAGAGTCTGGAACATTTCATTGTCAATTTAAAAATTATCTATCAATATGAAAAAATTCTACTAATACTGTTTCATACAAACAATTTCTTTTTGTGAATGTGAGCACTGCGATCAGTAGACACATATCAGGGTTGATCCCTAAAGCCAGGGTTCACCCACACTTATACGAACTATTACTCGTCAATTGGTTCTATTCATTGTTATTCGCTAATTAAAACTTGAAAACATTACCCTCCTTCTTCTGGGCAGTCGGTTTAATAGTTTCGTTAAGTATAGGTGAATCTGGCTTAAAGTGTAATAAACTAAAATCAAACTAGCTGTTGTTTTATTTAATTTGTTTATTTTTCGTACTTTACCAAAAAAGTTGACAGCTTTGTTATTTCACTGATAAAAAAATCTCAAAATAGAATACTACTTATTTAGCACAAGCTTAGCTCGAATTCAGTTAAAAAGGTACCTAGTTGACATAAAAAGTATTTTTTTCAGTGGCTTCATGCAGTGCCTATGCAAAAATTAATCAACTATGATTTTCAGCTGAAACCAGGAGGCGAAAAGGTAGTTTAGCAGTGACCAAACTAAAAACAGCAATATGTTAGTATGATAGATAGTGACCAGATAAATGAGAGCACTAGTGGTCTAGTGGTATCGGCCCCGCCTTCTGACCCTAAGGTGGTGGGTTCAAAACCAGTCGTGCACCAACGTTTTTTTTTAAATGTATGTGCTTAGTGCCAGTTTGCAAACAGTGAAGTGAAGGAACATCGTGAGGAAACCGGGCATGTCGTAGCACCGGGAACTTAAAATCCTTTCACCTCACTGTTTGAAAGAACTAGACATGACAAGAAGAAGAAGTATGATAAAAAAAGTAAGGATCAATATAATAGTAGTCATATTAGGTTAGGTCACAGGTTCGAGCCCTGTCGGTATATCTTGGAACTAACAACTGAGAGATTGAACATATTAATGTTTATTACTTACATACGTCATATAGGTACTTCTCTTACGTCGTTCGTTCTCTTTGTGAATACCAATGACAATTGCGATCAGTAGACATTTTTTCTAATACTTCTTGCTGATGGAACTTTCAGAATTGCCCACCTGATGTTAAGTAGTAACCATCCATAACCATCACCTATAAAAAATCATTGCCTCGCTAGCCACGATAGAAACGTACCCACGATGCACTGCCCTGCGTCCATCAACTTTAGGCATGCAGATGTTAGGCCCTACTTGTACCTGTAATTTCAACGGCAGCCACACCCTTCAAACCGAAACACAGCAACGGTGTTGGCGGCAGAAGAAGGCATACTGGTAGTAGATACTTGCCCGGACGTGTCCGTTACCAAGAGCTGTGCTACTTTTATATTACTGGTACAAGGTTGATCTCCAAAAGCCAGAGAGCGAATAAGTATGAGATTAAGATTTTTATGTGTTGACAAGGATGATCAATATAATACAATGTTTTTTTTAATCAATATTAAACCGTCCCAATATAATATAACTTTTGATTTGGAATAAGATATTTTTATTCAATAAAACAACAAGGATCAATTTGAAACATCTAATAAAATAACAAGTAATATAAAAGTAAAGTACCTTCGACCCTTTTTTAGGTGTTTGTTTTTGTTTCATCCGTCTACAGCAAAAAAGCACTTGCATTGCGCAGTTGCAATTCAAGCACTTGTAATCGTCACCGTTTACAAAATTGTCTGAGGTATAAATAATCGTCACACTTTTATTTTCCGTCTTTATTAAGTATCATTAGGAATTATTAAGGCTGTATATATCGTCGATGATCGGCCTTCCGTCCGTCCGTCCGTCCCATAATTGCCGACGATGTAGCGGCCTACAAATTGAAAGAGCCGAAGCCTCAGGCGTGCATTGATGGATACTCTGCCATCGGAAAATTATAGCTGGCCCTTGCGACAGCTTCGCAAATTGTGCGTATAATGCTAGTAAATAACACGCTATTCGCTATAAATTCATAACGTGCTAGGATGTAATAAGCATACGCATCATACGTGCGCGGATGACATGAGTGCTCGCTCGTCTCATGCCAATACGAGCGAAAGACAATGTGGAGCGAGTCTTAGAGTTATTATTATTTAAATTTGAAGATATTCAGATCAAATTAAGAATTAACAAAAAATTACACACACGCCTTATTTGTATAAAATGTAAGTAGGGAGTGCATTTACTTTCTAAGCATCTCGGAATAACATTATTTCAGCATAATTGCGGTTTAAATCGAGTTTTTTTAAACTGTCAAACTGTGACAGTTGGCCGTGGGTTCGACCCTCATCGAAAACAAACATTTGTGTGATGAACACCTATATTTGTCTGTATGTGTTATGATCTATTTTAAGTTGGTATATTATTTATGTAAGTATCTAATTATGAGTATTATTTTAAGCTAACATACAACATCGGTTTTCGTAGTATTCAAAATAATGTGTAAAAACATTATTTTGAATTGATTTTTAAGTAACACTTCAGTTTTTTCTAAGTTGCTATGCAGCCGTCTTAAGCGCCATAGTAGAGTGGCAGAGCGTTAGCCAATTTTAACTTTAATAACACGACATAATGACAAAAATTTTATGTTTGACTGCTATTGTACTCCTTCAGTTGCCAACAGTAAACAGACGATGTACTACTCATTCATTTTCCTATAGCATTGAAATCGGCCATTCACTGATACAACTAGTAGTTCGCCCCGAACTGAGATCTCGTGATGCGACCCGACGAACGCATCAAAACTTTGAGTAGCTAGTAGTCAGAGGCAAGTAGTCCAAACATTATCTTTGGACTTTTCTCTGACTACCTTGAAACTTGGTATGGTAACCAAGTTTCAACTCTATTGGCCTATTTATTGAAGAGTTCCGTTGAACAGACCTTGGCTCCATCATCAGACCTGGTCGTCGTCACCATTTTATGAGAACTGAGTTTAAGAAGAATTACCTCCTTAATTTATTTCAAGAAAAAAAATAGAAAAAGCAAAGGAACTGGCCGACCAATAGAAAAACCTTGATGTCAACGAAACTCTTAGAAATGGGAGCTCTTGGATCGCTGGTCATCTTAATTTATCATTTTTTGTATTATCTCAAAAACCGAGCGTCCCACAAAAAAAGTAAAAATTGTTTTGGAATGTCCAAACAAAGCCCTTTCATATGACATGTAATTTGATTTTTTATGTAACTTTTTTATTTTTGCGCTCTTAAAAAACCCCATATTTCAAAAACCCTTCATTTGATTTTACTCATATACTTACCAGTAAATTTCTCAAGTACAAGTATATCAATATATCAAATATATCAAATTTCATGCAGATCGGATCAACAGTTCTAAAGTTATCGCCAGACAAACTGCCAAATCGCTCAAGTTGAAACTATACTACTACTAGTAGTATAGTTTATTATTTTATTATAGGGCACAATTTTGGGTGAAGTGGTTTCTCCGATCCTTTGTCCGAAAATAAACATAATATAGAACGAGCACGAGCAGGCCTGGCCGCCGCCGCCTGCATAAATTAGCACGGGGTAGTTCTCCAGACACCGACTGATTGACTCCTTTCATTACCGTCCTGCATTGTTCGCCGACGCAGAAAAAATGCATATCTCCGCGAAATCACACCACATTTCACAATTATGGACTATTGTGGCGTTGTCGGGCTAATTTCTCAGAGACCTTGCCCGCGGGAATTAAAACAGACAGGCTGATCCCGTAATGGAGTGGCGTTGATTAGTTTCAAAAGAACTAGGTAGTTCACCGAAAGGACACTTATCAGTTGTCAGTAGTTGTGTTTGGCAAATCTATGTTAGGTGTCTTCTTTATTTGTATATTTTTTTTCTATAATATGTATAAATTCAATCATTTAATAAAATGTTCTTAAGAAACTGGGCTGCATTGTTTCAGCTTTATTATTTTGTCGAATATATGAGGTTATAGGAACGGTAACATTTGTAAATGAAATGCAATAGGAGCAACCATAATCCCAAAATACTTCAACATGACTTACACAAATCTATCTATCCGAATCGCAAGATAATTAAAGAAATTGACTATAAGAGACAAGGCAGAAACTAGGTAAGGGAAGGCATTTTGCTACCCATTATAAAAGTGGCGGCCAATTGTTCCGATCAATCAAGGAACGGTCTAGATGTCTGCGTCAAGCATTCGGGCCAGAACAACGGACGTGGGCCGGTGTCTATAGCAAACGTTTTTCTAAGTCACTGTTGTAACGGTGTTTGTCTGTCGGACGCGTCCGGTGTCAGCTGCCAGCTCCAGCCGATCAGATAGACAAGTAAATAGAGGTGCGCTAATCGTCGCGTCCAGCGAGGGAAACGACGAATTACTCCGTCACGGAGTTCCCAACAATTGCTTTGTTATTGGCGATAGATGTCCGTGGGATTGATGTGCAAATGCGCTGGACTAAAAAATCAACAGCTAGAAATTCTAGCTAATTCTATATTGCAGTCGCTGATAGGTGTGGATTAGTAATTCTACGGTTAGAGCATTGAGTGACAGGGTAGTTGGTGTAAAGTAGCATGATTATCGGCTGAGTGTGACGAGGCCGGTGCGGAGAGCTGCCGTCGCTAGCTCCCAGCGTGATCGACGGGAGACAGACTAACCACTGCCTATCGTCTGGGGCATTTGATTTACCATAATGCCCTAATTTTCGCAGATATTTTGCTTTTAAGTATGTGTACTTAGTATTCCGTCCGGGCGTAATAGTAGGTCCTTTATAAGGGACCTACCTAAATATTGTGAGCATTTGAATGATTCGATATTTCTGAACTCATTGCATTCATTGCTAATCGCATGTCAAGTCACTTGCTATTTCTATCTAATTCGATGTAATAGCTGAAATGGCAAGTGACTTGACATCCGATTAGCTTTGATCGAGCTTTCGTTAGCATTATACGTTACGTAAAAGTTCACAAAGTAAAATCAATTGCACCAGGTAATAAAAAGGTGAGTAAGAAATAAACTTAAAGCATTCCAAAATACGATGAGCAATAAATAATGCAATAAGAAGCAAAACAGGCATTTCAGGATCGGAGCACGTGGAAATCTGTGGTATCCTATCCTATGGGAAACCGGTTTTTTTTATAATCGGTAAGTATTCCTTAATATAATAAGTATGTAGTTAGCATATTTAATAATATATTGTGATACTAATCTAAATCTACAATCCTTAAATTCATAGATTTCAGATGTCTTGGGTCAGAAAATCCACATTAGCACATCATTCCACAAGAAACATTTGTAATCGTAGAAACGACTCATAAGAGTAGTTATTAAATGTTGGAAATGTTCGTGTACGTGGTTCTTACTTCTAGTCCTGCTATCGAAGCTGCAATCGATTACTTTGTAATTTTATTACATAGTGAAAGAAACAGTTCAATGCTTAGTTTTTATTGTCTGTTCAATGACGGTGCAGCATGTAGGTACACATTTGATGCGTTTCGCGGTTCCACAGACCATTTTATTGCTTATTAATTACAAGTTAGAAAGCAACGCTTCGATGAGCTTATTACCTACTTACTCGATTACGTTTTTGTTTTCAAGTGTAAAAGTTTTCTATTGAATGATTCAAACAAAATTATAGAGTAAGAGTTGTATCTGTAGTTTCAATCAAGGACTCGTTGCGCTGATAATTGCTGGGACTAGCTAGTTTTATTGCATTGACGTTTGCTCACTGAACCATGAGTTGGAATACTCGGAATGGCAATAATCTTTTGGCGTAAAAAATAGACGAAAGCATGGTCGTCTGTGGACTATGGTGTGCTCCGTTAGTGGTACGTGCTGTACCACGGCGCTGGCGCAGCGCGAGGTGATCCCTCAGGTGCGCCCTCGGACTCCGCCCCCTTGTTTATTGCTTATTAGCGGCGGCACGTTTGAACTGCCGCTCTTTGTTCTCGCCGCCAACCCCCGCCACCCGCCGCGGCCGGTCACGACCGCGTGCGCAACATGTAAGCTATGCGAATCATAAATTCTTGCTATTTGACGTTACTTGCACTGGTGATATCGATCTCGCTGCAACGATATCATGTAGGAAGGAAGTGCATCGTAAATTGAGTACCTGCATACATTTTTAATATGCGTTACATTGTGCTTACGTACCTATATAAATCGTTGAACGTAAGCTGGCTATTTTTAAACATTTTGCCTGAACGTGTGACTAGGTCTACTCGTTTGATTCGCTCTTTGCCTTCCCAGTTTAAGCAGTGTTGCCAGCTGCACGCGATGTTTTATTTCATAATTGTAGAAGTAAGCCTTAAAATTGTAATTAAGCGTGGTTCCTTCACGGGTGATTATCAGTAATTGTCTTGCGGTTTCCGCAACATATTATCTTCATAATACATTGTTATAAAAACGTGCGTTGCATGATAAGTAGGCGTAAAAAATATAGAAACACATGAACAGCTGGTATTTTTTTTAAATAAAGGATTAATGGTAGATATGAAGGACTCTCCCTCTGTTCACCTTTGAAAAACCCATAGGTTTTGCACCCACCCAAAATATCTCAACTCGCGAGCAGCTAAAGAAGTTTTCACTTCAAAAAAAATGTATCTCTTTTTTCTTTATTATAAGGAACATAAAAATAGGTTGTTGTATATATGTTGAGTATATTTGTGCTTTGAATAGTACTTATAGGGTATAGGTATATTGTACTTATGGGTTACTTATATAATATTAGTCAAATTCTTGAAAGTAACCTAGCTGCTAGAAATTGTACTGCGCAGGCGATGAGTGCAATCGAGCAGTGCAGATGTTTCGGCCGCTGATCGTAAGCAATTAACACGCTTGCTCGCGACTTGTAACTATGGCTCATTAAGAAAATACTGCTTAGCTTACCTGCTAGGTACATGTAATTACATACAAGTTATAGCCTTTGTTTGACATTCTGCTGACGACGACATTCTGATGTAAAACCTAAACGTAAAGTTTCTGCTATTACGGAATTCAGACCGGCGCGGCGTCCAATGGACTGACGACATTGTAAAGATCGCGTGAAGTTGGTAGTTGGAGAAAGCTCAAAACCGTTATTCCTTGAAGTGTATGCAAATAAAACATGGAAGAATTCCTACCGCTAAATATTACCCTAAATTAATGAAAAGATATTACAGAGCCGCGACGCGATTACCCGTTCTATTCAACTCTACGATCCTAGATTCTAAACATTGGTTATGTAGCAATTAAAAATAAACCCAACAAGAAATAAGAACGAGAAGAATTGTCACAGAGTTCCCATGACGTTTGAATCTACCACAATCCGTGTCTATTTTCCTTGAAGAGCTTTCCTTCCATACTTTATTTTCGTTCACTTGCCCAATGCTCGCTTATGCCCAACTGTGGACTTTTTAAGGAGATAATGATTATATTCTTAAAACGCCTTTTGTATCTATATACATGTTATCAAAACAGTGAAGAAAACCACCACTTTTTTTTCAAAACCAACAACAATTAAACTTGACTAATTTTGACTGACTTGACTAAAACTATTTCATTTGGCAAGATTGCTTTTATTGAAATGACAGACAGGAGCCATATACGAAAGAACAAGAAGATACGAACATCTAAAAATTCGTATTTATAACTTCATAACATTATATAGGATTTAAAACTTTGTAAATAGGAACAAATTTGATCTTCTTAGAATAGGAAGATCTTATCAGGTGCTCTAAATAAAACGCATTAGGCACCAATATGTCTGTCAGAAACCGAAACATTCCTCAAATAGTTATCTGATAGTATCTAATTCTAACGAGAATGACATATTGACGAGCGCCGACAATTCCGCTGAGCTATCATCATCAAAAACGGCTGCATCACGCAAATTACTGCCGCGATACCATCTCGGATAGGAAACCACCAACTAAAATATTAGAAAAAACTTACAGATACAATAAGATTCTCATTTATACCCATGCTCGTCGTTACCTCCTCAATAAATATTTGATTCTATTTTGTGCGGGTTATGGTTGGTTATTGAAGGTTGTTGTGGTGATGTATGATAAGATGCAAGAGCATGCGATGCGGCTGATAGAGGCTGGGCGCGGCGGCCGCTAATGGGGATGATAGCATCGCTCCACGCCTCGATGCTGTGCCGATGCAGGACATGGGATTTATCACGTTACCACGATTGCAAAAAACTGTTTGCCGGTGCATTTATTTCATTATCGTCGCTGATAGTCCAAGTAGTGATGTTCAAATTTTCTGAAGTATTTATAAAGATCTTTTAAATAATTATCAAATGCTTTCTCATGATACATACTTTGAGGGATTCTCAGAAATATTAGGGATTCTCTTAAGTAATATTGGATCTCTGTCCAATAATACATTTGACCCAAACATTGCGTAGACGTTAGTATTCCGTACGTGACAGGCTGCACGCCCTGGAGCTAGAATATTTATATTTAAATATGTATCAGTGTGCATATAACTAGATAATTGCTCTAATAGCTTCAACTCGACAACATTGTTGTTTTTATTACGCGCGCTTATCCATTTTAAACTTTATGAAGCGTGAAAGGAAAATCCTGTAATATTTCAGTAATTCACGATGCATGCGTTACACTATCTTAGCAGTAAATGAGCAGTCCCCACACGAGATCTTAGTTTTTTTTAATCAATATATTTTAGCAATTTACAAAGAAAACCCTTTCAGTTGTTATGTGTGCCAAACATAATGTTTGAATTTGCTTCTGACCTGATCTGACCTGACTTTCTGACCCCAGGGTAACAATGTAGCATTTTACTATGTGCTACTTGGGAAGTACCTGCGGTGCCAAGTTTGAGCTCAATTCGCCAATTTGTTAAAGCGATGATAAGAGCTGTACTACGCATTTTATATTTTTCAACATGTCAGAACGTGCGAGCGAGAAGTACATTAGCTCTTGATTCCGTTGAAGAGATTGGCACGATCCAGATTCCCGTAATAAAATAGTGTCAGGAAATCCGAAAATGTAAAAATAAATTATGCAGATGATGAAATATAAAGGTACAATACTTCCACAGAAGTCCGTCTCCAAGAATGCGAGGTAGGTTCTATTTCAACGACGAGAGATCGGTTCAATAGTTTAGCCGTTATAACGTAAGGAATTTTTTTTATAAATTGATAGGCTTTAAAATATAAATATTATAAAAAACTATGTGTACCTACTTGCAACGCCTCAATAGACAACCAGCAGTCCCATCTCGTTCTATAAAAGTTGCAACTGGCAACGCATTTCTTCTAATTTATGTATTGATCAAGCCTTTAATAATTGATGGGTGAGAGGGGGATTCAGCAATAAAGTAATGAATAATGTGATAGCTTAATAGTCGCATCCGGGAGACACCAGTTCATTAGTCGGCTTTGATGTGGCGCGATCGTAATAACAGGACACCTTGGATTGGGACTACTTTGACGGCAGTTTAATGCCCCATGAAACGTAATTGACCTAGGCAACGTGCGTATTTCTGTGAATTGACTTTTTTTTCGAAATTTCTAGAAATAGAGAGATAGCCCTTTTGCCATTTTCAAAGCTGATGCCATAAAAAAATTACATCATCCGCGTTTCCGCTGTTTTTTATATATCGGAGTATAAACTTAACCATGTCAATTAAATTATTTGAAAAAAAAAATGTTCTTGCAGGCGTGGTAGTCGATAAAAATATCCTATACTAAAATCCTGTTCCAGGTCTCGTGTCAAGTTTCATCGCATTCATAGATTTATGTATGTAGGCACTAGGCAAGTGAGTAGTAGAGCTCATTGTGAAGGGCTCGATCCGGGGAAGTCCTACCACCATGTCTGTTTCTGCCGCCAAGTAGAGTTGCTATGTTTAAAGAGTGTGGTTGCGTCGGTGAAATTACAAGCAAATGAGGCTCAACATCCCTCAAGTTGATGGACGCAGGGCAGTGCATCGTAGGGCACGTTCCTGTCACGCATGACTTACAAGGCAATGCTTTGGTGATCGTTGACACTTAAAATCAGATGGGCCATCGGTTTGTTAGCAAGTAGTATAAAAAACATCTATGTAGTGTTCAGACATAAATAAGTTTTCATTGGCGCCCGACAAAGCAGGCAAGATATCTGTAGATTGCCGTGATACCGGAGGATGCACACCGCGATGTGTTTCCGCGATAAATCCAACCTGATTTAGACGATTGGTTCGAGTAGGAAGACCTCGAGGCCTTTAGAAGGTATTCGATTTCTAAAATGGTAATAATATCAACGGCTCAGCAAAATTACCAAGCCGTAAGTTTGTTGCCTGTTCTTCTAGGCTTTGGTCGCGTGGAACTGGCACCTAGAGTCACCTAGCTTTAAGACGCTTCAAAGTGATCCTTGTGATTTTATTGAATAAAATACCTTTTGACTTTGACTTTATGGATTTTGAAATTGTCTATGAAAAGAGTCATAGGGCTTAGTATGTCGGAAACATTTACATCTATTTACATTTGAAAGTTAGGTACAATGTTCTTAGACTAGTCAAAGGGAAGTTGAGAAAAAAAATTAATAAAATTTAATTAATTTTTTTTAGTAGTAAAAGAGTGTGTATTGTATCTAATCGAACAAGTTAAAATGAAATAAGCACAAACATCCAACGTCAAGATAAACAGTGCGGGATAATATCCATTTGAACCGGATATCAATCAAGGAAAGTTAACAATTTTGACCTATAACTTGCACAGGTCGTATATGAACACAAATCTTTCTAATTTTCTGCCGAGAGTTGGTTACTTCGTTAGTTTTTTTCAGAATACGTCATTAGTTATTCCAGTGGGATATCAAACCAAACCATCTCAAAAATATAATCCACTTGACACAAATTCTCGAACTCGTCATTATGACTTGTCAATCGTTGGATGGCGCGGTGACATCGCACCTTTGCCGAAAGATATCGCTACATCTCGAAGATCGGTACCACTTCTGCTTCTTCTTGTCATGTCACTAGTTATTTCAAAACAGCGAATGTATTCTTACAGATCAGTGAATGGATTTTAAGCGCGCCTCATAGAGGCTCCATAAAAATGGTACCACTAAATGTTTATTACTTGAAGAGAAGATAGAGTTGAACGCAATATCTTTGAAGAGTCTACGTAAAGGTACGAGATAAGATAAAAATAATTTAGGTATGTTTTGCTGATTTTTCGGCAAGTCGCGATTATTTTTGTAAAGTAGATTCAGCTTCAAATTATCAGATTAAATAAAAAAAACGTTTAGTTTGTGTCACAAAAACAATATTTGTTAGGACAGCAAACTCGGTCGTCACTCAGCTTTGTGTCATAAAGTGTTTGATGCACTACTATAACGCTGGTATTCCATTTTGACGCACATGAACACGTTACAGTAGAATACTTTAATTTAAAACATTGAGTTGCTACCTCAAATTGAATTCTAATAAAGCGTGATAAAGCTCAATATGTGCTACACTAAATGCTGCTTCAAAGAGAAGCGGACTGCTGAAGATACAGATTATGGAAATGTTGGTAGGTACTATGGGCTTTTTTCATAGTTACCTAATAAAAGTCCCCTTGCCGAAAGCAATCGTGCCGATACGATCATTGTTCTTAAAACCTGTGCCTCCCTGAGGAGTTCTTGTATTGACAAATCCTATAAACGATGCCGCAGTCAAAATTTTGTTTGTGACAAATCATACTACATTTTTTGTAAGGCTTGGAGACTTGAGACATGGAGGTGATCGATTACTTCGAAATTCCCTGATCATTATTTTTATATTATGCTTAGTAATATTGATATATTTGGGCTCCTAGTAATATTGATATATTTTTTACAGGTACTTAGTATCATTGATCAGTACAGCTGTTCACCATTGTTTTAAGGTACCTGTCGTAGCTAACTTTTATTTATTTTAGGAAAACTTTTTGGATTAAAAATGATGACATGTGTTTTCTGAACCGTTCTCCTAAACTTTACTAACGATTTTTCATAACATTAAGGATATTCAGGAAAACTGAAAATACTGAAACAGATCCACTTTGATCCCCAGGCACGGTAGATATCCCCTCAGATCTACTAATTACGAACTCTAGATACTTTTGAGGATGTCTAATGGGGTACTAAGTCAGAGGTTCATCCAAACAGTACAGGAAGTGATTTATGTTTTCAATAATTGTGAAATGTGCGAGCGAGTTGTTTGACGGTTGTCTGTGTCTTAAACTAGGTACTCGAACCTAGAATGTTTAAATTGCAAGAAATAAAAAAATTCTTAATAAAAGTCAGACCTATTAAAGTTAAATTAAAAGCTACGAGTAACTTTGTATCACGAACCGTTTGCCGTTCGTTTTATTTATCGCTTAATTTCCGAAGAACAACATTATAAATGTTATATTTGCATTTAATTAATCATCGCCTCAGTTATTTATAACTTCAATTATCACAATGACATTCGTAATTATAAAAGTATTATTTTATGTCTGTTGAGTGGTTTCGTGAATTCATTTATGGAAACCTTGTTACAAAAGATAAGGTTACCTCTAGATTTAAGGACTTTATTACAAAGAGTTAGCATTTGTTCGTGTTTCAAGTAACCTAGTTCATAAGCATAACAATAAATTTAGTGAAAAAGTTTCAAGTATGACGCATTTGTCGATCTGTTATGGCGTATTCAAGAGCTAATTTACCTCTCGCTCGCACGTTTCGACATTTTGAACGATATAAAATCACTAAACCCATTTTCGAAAAATCGCAACTAACCATTTTATGTGCACATTGAACATATTTTAGTAAAAATTTCATTTTGATCGATACAAGTTTTCCTAGTAGAAGAATTTTTCGAAAATGGGTTTAGCGATTTTATGTCTTTCAACATGTCGAAACGTGCGAGCGAGAGGTACATTTGCTCTTGTATTCGCCCTCATATGTACCTACAAACTAAAATCTAACGATCGTAAATACGTGATCCCATGCGTCAAAAAAAAGAACACAGGCCTTGGTTGGTGCTATGTATGGTAAAGTAGCCATAGAGCGTCTTACTAGATATTATTTTCTAGGATTTACAATAGGTAAATTCTTTTATAATTTTGTACCATAAGCAGTTTGGTAGGTAACCTACACTGTTGATTTATCTATAGACCGTTTTACTAGTGTCAAGTGGAGCGATTCCGGCTAACGCTCTGTCGCTGTAAAATAAAGTGCTATTATTCAAACGCGTCGATTCGCTCGCATTCCATCGGATCGGGTTTTACGAGCGCTGAGCGATGCATCGTCAATCACGATTGCTCATATTTTTTGTTGTACACTATGAAAAGGTGTATACGATTATTTAAAGTACACAAAACTATGAACACACTATGCTGGTTGATATTATTAAAAAATAGATATTGTATAGTGTACTGTACAGGTTGCTTGGGTACCAAATAAAACACTTAATTCGACTCACGTCTGTCTGGGTTGGCGGCCTGGAATCGAGTGCCCCCACCACCGTGCCCAGTCAGCGCGCATAGTATATTGTTATACACTACATATAGTATAATGATTGTATACTATACGGCAGGCACCTTTTCATAAAGTTACACAGTCCTCCAGATAAAAAGAGAAGAAAAGAGAACATATACAAAAATTCCATATTCAGACAGAGATACAGTCAGCGACTAAAATGTATTACTAATTTCAGAAAAGGAGCAAACTATTTTAAAGGCGAGAGGCTGTTTCTTTGAATCAAGAGCGGAGCGAAGGATTCACAGTACGTCACTCAAACTTAAAATAGTGTTGTTCCCGACGTGGACACTCTACTTTTACCCTCTATGATAAAATAAGTAAGTGCAACTTATGAATAAAAATAGTAAGGTTGTTACTTTTTTAAATTATTTTCAATATAGGGTAAAAAAAAACGAAAAAAAAATTCAAAATAAAACTTTACTTGCTCGAAATGTTAGGTCACTGTCTCGACATACTTATCTCTTAAATATTTACAAAGAAAGATGCAGCCATACAAACAAGTAGTTACCATGACTCGCTGCCTGGGGGTGAGTTGACGCAGATGGCAAACCCATTTAACTCGGTTTCCACTCATCCGTTCAATTGACATTGTGCTTAGCTAGCCGACTTTATAATGACTTCATTGATCACTAATGTTTTTAAAGATCAACTGAAATAATGTCATACGCTTACATAGAGCAACACGGAGGGGAGTGGCCGTAGCGTTTAGTACCGATACAAAACTGTCTGCCATTTTTTGCGGGGGGAAATTTGTGTTACGCACACTTTCTCAAATTCCCACACAAAAATAATCGTCTGTCACTACGAAACTCACACATACCTAATTAAAAATACACTAACAATATCATGCACACATAGATACATTCTGTGTCAGTTTTATTGTACGTCTAGGACCGCGTGGACTTGTACTTTGACAGAGGGGAATGCTTTCGAAGGCTACTCCCCTCCGGTCCGCCGGTGGCCCGTGTTGCTCTAAGTACGCTTATGACTTTGATCCAGACACGGTATATTTAGTACCAAGTACCAACTCTTTCTTTTTTCTTTTTTTTTTATAGTGACTAGCTGATGGAACAAGCAGATGGCCCACCTGATGTTAAGTGGTAACTATCACATATTACAAAGCATTGCCTCTTAAGTCACGCACGATAGGAACGTGCCCTACTCAATGCCTTGCGTCCATCAACTTGAAGCATACAGATGTTAAGCCTCATGTGCCTGTAACTTCACTGGCAACCACACTCTTCAAACCGAAACACAGCAACGCTGCTTGGCGGCAGAAAATGGCGTTTCTTCTTTGAGGATGTCTAATGGGGGTAGTCAGAGGTACGTCCAAGTATCCGATATTGGCACATACACACATTTGCAGTATCTTGTTTTCTATATGTGACAGATTGCAAGCCCAATCACACCACTTTTAGAATACTGTTTTCCTAAAAACTGTTTTTCTATTTTCCTTCTTTACCTGAATCTAAAATAGAAGGTTGAATTATTTTTGTTGGTCTGACAGTTGGTAACCCAATCTCGTTAAGGTTATTTGACGCCTCCTCACTTACCTATTTTTCAACAACAAAGTTCTATGAAGTCTCGCTGCTTCATTGTGGAAACCAGCGGAAGCTCTAATTCAATATCGTTTGGAAAAGGTATTCTATTAGCAGAGCTTAGAGTTTATTGTGATTTGATAGTGGAGTAGGAAGAGGTTCGTCTAAATCAGAGGGCTCTCTGATTGGGGTATCATAAGCTTGTAAGCGAAGTTTGAAACAGACAGCGACATTGATACCCATTACCGAAAAGTCAGGGGTCAATGTGGGTGGTGTGCGTTTGTGTGTATTGTGCGCGTGTATAATTGTTTGAGCATGGGTGAGGGTATTTGAGCGTGTGTGCGTGAATAGAGGGTAAATCACCACAGAACAAGTTTACAAGTGTAATTGTCGCGCGGGTGCTAGTAATTGATTTATTCCACGACACGACAGTATTATTGGGGTCTTGCTTGTTTCAATTATTATTGTAACAGTGGTTATTATAGATTTTCAATACTATTTTGTTCCATAATTGTTATTACGTTCGCCAGCCTGCCAAATTATATTTTTTATATGACTAACACTGATGTGATAGTGAAAGTTATAAGTATAAATACTAATAAGTTTCATTACAAAGTATAATAGAGCTTTGTAAGTTTTTAATCAGTTATTCGAAAGAAGAAAATTAGATGCTTTCACAGTTTCAACCAGAAAAGCTAAATGAGGAGGGGAAGGAAGGGATAAAAGTAATATTTTTGGAAAAAAACATATCTCTCTAACATACTCATCTTTTCCCCGAATTTCCCGTCTCAGCTGTGTATTGCAAAATGCACTGTTTAATTTTAATATTTATTTTCGATAGCTTTGAACCTTTCTCGTTAAAAATTGGCCGTGCAACGTAGATACTTATTTTGTAGAACGGTAAATGTTTTTATATCACCACCAAAAGTACAGTCGTTGAGACATCAGCTATAAAACGCATATCACATTACAACACATAACATTTCGCGATACGCAGCCAATACTCGATATAGCTCTCATAAATATTTAATAGATATTTTCCCTCAATGGGGTGGCCATTCGCACCCGTTAAGAGGCTGACAGCCGTCAAACAATTTCTCGCTCACACATATCAATATTTTTTTATGCAACTAGACGATTGAATAATCAGATGACCCACCTGATATTAAGTGGTGACCATCACCTATAACGCATTCATCGTAAGTCACGGACGACGCACATTTTTGAAGATATTCAATTCTGGAAGTTGTTATGAAAAGTCGAAAACAACAAAGTTATGGGGAATGACTTAAAGTTATTAAGCAATTTTTTTGGTATAAAAACTTGGTTGGATCTAGATGATATTTTTGCTGAATCTCTGTAATAACTTCGTTGTTTACGATTTTTCATAAGTATATTCAGTGATTTTATATCTACAAAAATGTTGAACTGTGCGAGCGAGAAGTTGTTGGACGGTAGTCTGCGTTTTAACCCACATGAGGCCGATGAACACCGCGTATCGACTCTTGTCACTTTTACACAGCGTGCTTTATACTGCGTTTACATTTAGACATTCGCTCTGCCATTCGCGTGGACGGAAATGTTGCCGTCCATATGTCTGCGGCAGCGTCGGTCGCCGGCAATGTGTGTTCACGCAACACGGGCAACGCGAGCGGCAACGCGAGTGGACATGGAAGTGGCCTGTTTATATTCTCGCATTGCTGATGTCTCTGCACATTTCCACGGACATGAGCTGAGGTAAACGGGATATTAGGCACTAGCTTTCACCCGCCTCTGCACTCTCGTGGTAGGTACCTAGGTACTGTAGGTACCCAAATGAAAAGTAGGTACCTTAAAATTCCAATAAAGAACATTCTTAAAAATAATTGATTTGGTTCCATTAGGCATTTTAAATCTTCCTCAGATCTCGACTCTTTGTTTGTTATAGTGACAGTTATTTGAGCCAAAATCTGCTTTGAAATACCTAAACCAAATTAATTTGTAAGATAGGCAAAAAAATATTATGTTTGTGTGATATTTCTTGTGTAACTTTGAAGATTTTACTGACTGATTATTTTGTCTTTGCTTATAGATATACGTGTTATCTAATTGTCCTGCAGAAAATTACCTGCAGCCTTGGAACATACAAACATTAACTCATTTTACCTAGTACCTCTTACCTAATTCCCTACAGCACTATCTGGCCCCAAACTAAGCCAAAGCTTGTGATATGGGAATCAGATATCTAATATACTACTGATATACTTTTTTTTTGTAAATACATACTTATAATATTATATACCTAACACCCAGACATAGAACAAACATCTATGTTCATCACACAAATGTTTGTTCTCGGTGGGGATCGAACCCACGGCCTACAGCGCAGAAGGCAAAGCTACTACCAACTGAGCTGTGAAGGCTGTCAATTATAGTGTCATATTTTCTCATTACAAAATATTATGTACGAGCCTGTTACTGTTTTCTAGTGTAGTTGCCCCTCGTCAATATTACGCAAAAAGCCATCAAGAATGACACACGGACTTATGGACCTGCCCATTACCAAGTATTGTCAATAAAATAAGTGGTTTTGAAGATTGGTTTTAAGATGTCAGTTTATCCGCTTCTGGTACCGCCTATCACTTGTTAATTGCCACCTACACTTTGTCTATGGGTCACTGTCTTGTCAAGAAATATTTGCATGTCTACTACTAACTAAGATAGTGTCTCCATTTGTCGCCCACTCCTGTAATTAAGTACATTGTTACTTAGTCTTATGTTATGAGCTCCGGTTTATTAGTTAAAGACTAGGTACATCCACATCTTAGTAGACGAATATCATAGAAAAAAAAAGTTTTGGGATCCAATAGTACTAAGTACCTCGCATAACTTCACCATTGGCCAGCAACTCTATTCACGCCTCCAACTAACCATCAATACACAAACTTTGACATACCGGAACGGCTCACACTTATCTTACCACGGAGAAAAACAGACTTTACTGGCTTCTAACACGGTGTAATTTGGTTTGCTGCAAACCTTCTTTTCAATTTTCCTCAAATCGAATTTGGCTGTAACATCAATCGAGTTCCCACATTTTCCGGGCGCACTTACACAATATCAATCAGGTTTTATTGGTGTTGTCGGGGCATGTGGAGGGGCGCTGGAGGGGAGCGGGGGCTGAGGTACGACTATTTGTATCAATAACCTGTCAATGGGCTCGCACCCGCGGGGACCTCTGCCCCCACACCGACACTTGCGTATACCACTGTACCTACCTATGACCGCATCGATTTGATTAGAAATGCATTACGATATGCGTGTGAAATATTCGCTATATTGAAGGCTGATTTATTGTGAGAAGCTTTATTGAAATCAATGTTCCGTTGTAATGGAAAACACATCAAAATGAGTAGCTTCGATTTTTCAACGTGTAAGTACTCGTTCTTTTAAAACTATCAAAATCTGTCTGCTGTGGAAATGAGACAAATTGGAGTTCGGTTATATTATTATGTTATAACATGAAATGCCCACAAACTCGAAGTCATCGGTAAAGCTTAATTACCTACTATACCAACCGACGAAATTACAATAACAGCGAGTAAAAACGCAAAATGGCAGAACAGTATAACAAATACAGGTAAAGGCAACGAAAAAGGTTTCGTTTGTAAAGTTCCCTCGTAACACTACATTATCTTTATCTGCTATCAGTGGCGGTCGACAAAGTAAAATTGGGGACACCTTATTTCCTCGGCTGGTTTGCAAAACACGTTCGCGCTTCCCACCTATCCCCACATCTCAACGCTTATAGATACTATCTGTTACACCTATTAAGGAGTCGTATCAAAGCTGACGCTGTTCCATATAGAATACATGGCAGAGTTTGTTCTTGTAGGGATATAGAAGGTAGTATGAAGCCAGCGATGTGTCAGCGGGAATTTGGTAGGAACGTAATTGGAGGTATCGTTTGCGAAGGTGTAATGCAGGATCAGGTGGGTGCCTTCTTCACGCCGCTGCCGCCGATAACACGCTAATGCCCTCAACTTTGCACCGCAAGGGGAGGTCAGGAGGGGGCGAAGTGGGAGAAGGGAGGGACAGCCATTCGTAAGGGAAAAATGGGAAAAGTCAGATCATTCGCGTTATTGAACGAGAATAACTTTATCGACTTGCAATATGCGCCGAGCTTTGTAAAGTTAGTGCTACTCATTCTTTTAGCTTTTGGCTACTCACCTACACCGCATTATTTTTTGATATTGGTAACACAGCGGTGTGATTAAAATAGTGTGTCAGTACAAAAATAATGTAGCAATACCCGTTGTCAATATAGTCGCATAAACGCTGCGCTTCGATGAATATGATATTGAGCAATAAATACAATATTCAATACATTAGCGCACCGTTCTTAAAGTAAACGAGGTTGTAGACCAGGAGTCAACCGGCCAAAATAATACCTATCTAGTATCTAGTAGTAATATTAGGTACTTTTAGGGTTTTCAATTAAAATAGGAGAGAAGTTTGTGGTTTGTGTATAACATTAACCTGAAAATAAAAGTTTAAAAAAAAATTGAAATACATCTTGGGTTGTAAAAAAAATATGAGACAGAAACAGTTATCATCAGTATTTAACTACTATTATTAATAAATACATATTTAGACAATTCAAGGCTATTATTGCTACGGTTGTAGCGGCGACGGGCTTGCAATCTGTCACGTATGAAAACTAACTGCAATATGTTAGTATGTGTCAAGTGTGATATTCAGACGCACCTCTGACTCCTTGACATCCCCAAAGAATAGAGATATGAAGGGATATCAACCGTGTCTGGGGATAAAAGTCGTGAAGCTGTTTTGTTTTTTTACAACTAGCTGATGGAACAAGCAGATGGCCCACCTGATGTCAAGTGGTAACCATCCCCAAAGTCATCATAAAGCATTGCCTCGTAAGTCACGCACGATAGGAACGTGCCCTACGATGCACTGCCCTGCGTCCATCAACTTGAGGCGTACAGATGTTAAACCTCATGTGCCTGTAATTACAACAACCACACTCTTCAAACCGAAACACAGCAACGCTGCTTGGCGGCAGAAAAAGGGCGTGGTGATAGTTCTTCCCTGACGAGCCCTTCACAAAGAGCTCTAATACTACTCTTCTTAGTGTTTCTGTTTTACATTGAGTATGGTGCTCACAGTACGCGACAGTGTAATTATCTAGCCTGACATACCTAGGTACTTCTAGATCAGAGAGTAACGTACTGAATGTACTACATTTAGCATGTTTCAGCGAATATACGCACACCTTTGCGTTAATATTTCACAGAGCACGTTCAGCGTTACGCGTAAACGTCGGACCCACGATTTGTTCCGGTAGTGACTGCCGAGGTAACTACATCATATTTGCGGCGATAAACGTAAATTTATTACCCCGTTACGTTTTCAGTTTTACTGAAGTGGAGATGTGTGGGTTAGCGACATTAGCGGCAACTGTCTCTCCCTATCTGCCTACCCTTTCCTCCCCAGTACAGTTGTTTTTAGATGTTGGAATCTATATGGAACATACAGAACGCACAGATATATAAGGTACTCAAATTTCACAAATTTGAGGATATTATATTTATTTTTGTTATAAATAAACAGTCTTTGTGCAGCCGAGGATGTCGATATATTTCAAATAAGCGTGACGAAATTCACAAATATGGTCATACATTTTTTATGTAAGTAAATTTAAATTTAAATAGCTCATAGGCTTTTCATTGTCGCTTTGGTCTCTCTGTAACACTTGTAATCGCAATGTAAAATTTAAATATAAAAAAAAATGTACTACAGAACTCATTATTTTCACTGCCCAAGTTCAATAACGTGATAAATTTGATGTCACGTTATCGAAGCTAGTCTATTCTGAGATTTAGCAAATACAAATGCAACCTAAATCTTAATTAATAATTTACACACAGTGTCGCCGTTTGAATTCAACTTTATGGCATAGGCTTTTGTGATGGCGTAGCTTACGTATGTTTTGGAGTTGTTAAACCTTAGAGAAATATTATATTGGTATGCTTTTCCCCATAATTTCAAAATAACATATTGCAAAGTATAACCTACTATAATCTTTTTGTCCCCCTTGGGAGCGGGAAAGGGTAGGGCCTCGATTCAAAGTATGAGTATTGACCTGTTACGTCATAAGGCTAACAAAAAGACCTCCTCCAACATAATGATGTCTAAGAACAGTGGTCACTATCGTAAATAAATGACTTATTAATTATGTTTTTACTGAATATCCCTTATCATGATCAACATTGTACACGAAAACAGATTTTTTGTCAACAGAATTAAGTAGTTCTCAACTTTGCCTTACCGCGATAACTGCGTCACGTCTTCCGAATTAGGAATACCTACTTTTCGACGTCGGAACGTCGTTGGTAAAGAGTGCGAATGTTCTCGAACAGAAGAAGCTGGGATGTAGGCACTATAGACATTCCAGGCACGTCCGCGACTCTGGCCCGCATTAAAAGGGGATTATGAGCCGAGTGGCCAATAACACGGCATTACGTGCTCGCTCGGCCAAGGAGCGACCGATAATCCACAGTGGGGCTTTGTTTCTGCCTATCTTGGCTAGCATTTAAAAATAAACGTGATTGCGTTGACAATCATGTTGTGCAATGACTTTGAGGGGTCTGGCATTATGTACAGCTCCAGATTAAACATGTAGAGCCTGGACCGCACAGTGTAATTAAATCAATCATTCTGTATAATATTATTTTTCAATGTTTAATACTGCACTGTAGAGGGCGTTGATGTCAGTTTTGCAGTTTAGCAGTAACATCTTTTCCGACTTGTACCTACTAAACATGTGTTTTATTTCCTGAATATGCATACTTGATTTGTTTTCAATTAATTATATAGGTACGCTACCATAATGGTTGATACTTGTACCTAAGTTGAATTTTATTTAAACCTAAAATAGAAAGCAAAAGTAGTAGTACACATAACTGAAACGCAAGTAAACCACCCCCATCGTCAAACAAATTTAATTATCACAAGAACATTACCACGGCTACTTAAATCAAATGAAATATTCAGTCACACGTTATATTCAATCAGACCTTATCAAAATGCGTGCGTCATGGAGTCATCCCTACAATATCTGCGATTGGAAACAGTTTTACAAGCAATAAATTCTTGCGGGTCGTGTCACTGGTACAACATTTATTAGTTACAATCCAGATTAGATTAGCGTTGCATCCCGCGCCCTCTGGTGGCTCCCGGGGGACGTGAAATTTGTCCCAGTAATGTAGCCACGCGCCGAGATAATTCCATATCCACGGACCCTTCGTCTACGCACACACTACGACGGATTTCTCTAAAACGGCATGGAGATTGCGTAGTGACAGTAGACGTATGAAATATGCAGAGTAAACCACTGCGCAATAGACGTTTTTAAATTGTTTTAAGTAGACATCTAGTGTGTTCGAGGACTTAGACTTGTTCCTCGAAATCACCCAACGCAGCCCTATTTAATTGAATAGTGATTTGGGGTGACATGACGCTTTGTTTTCCTAAAGATAACTTTATAGCCGCTTTGCATAATTGCCCACTGTGTCGCACTAATTTGTAACAATTCGCAATCTGTTACGGTTTTGTATTAGAATGTAGAATTTTCATAAATCTTCGGTCAACATTGCGTTGAATTTGCTTTTAGATAATATTTTAGGTTTACCATTGCTTTTCCAACGTAATTAGTACCTTTTTATCAATTTAACTTATGAGGTAAATAGGTAAATATTTCATGAAATCGTAAAATTATGTTTACCGTGGCACTTCATGAATTTGTCAAAGTCGTGAGCTAAGTTCAATACAGATGACGGACGAATCTCAATAAATTTCTCTTCGTCTCGCAACACCTACTGCCATCTAGTGAAACTGAAGGAAACCACGAGAGGTTTGTAATAATAATATTACAAAAAGGCAACGTCGTCGGTGCGTTTCCACACCATAGATGGACTCTTATGTGATTCCAAATAGAATTC
Source organism: Chloroclysta siterata (assembly GCA_932294275.1). Lineage (NCBI taxonomy): Eukaryota > Metazoa > Arthropoda > Insecta > Lepidoptera > Geometridae > Chloroclysta > Chloroclysta siterata. The sequence continues at coordinate 11,954,223 of OW028600.1, read as the reverse complement.
CACTACATGAATTGCTTTCAGCGAATTTTTTTACAAGCACTTAGGTAGTTCTCTGAATTATGTCTTTGTCATGCTCTTTCTGATCGTGGATAAGTTACTAGCGACCCGCCCCGGCTTCGCACGGTTATTGTGGGTTATCCCTAAGAGATTATGCTTGTATTATGCATATAAACCTTCCTCTTGAATCACTCTTTCTATAAAAAAAACCGCATCAAAATCCGTTGCGTAGTTTTAAAAATTTAAGTACCTAATTTAGTCGCATAACATAAAGGAAAACATCTTCAGGAAATCAGCCAATCGTAAGTATGAAATGACTGACTCATTGTTTTTTGTGTAAGTAATTTCCAAACACATACTGGGGTAGCGAAGTACTAAACTTTTGCGATGCAAACCCTGCATGGGAATGACGAATCACAGACATGAAAATCTACGTCAGGGAAACCTATGGCTATGTGAACTGTCCGCGAACGAAGCCGTACCGTTGATCGTATTATACTTGTATCGATATATCCTTTCCTTCATATTTTTCTTTATTTCAGGACCAAAAGCGGAAGGTAATAGCTGAATATCAGAGCTTTGCTCATGAGCAATTTTATGCGATGAGCTATTACCTTTTTGTCTAGCTGCAACACACATATGGACCAAAATGCTTATTATTTAAAATGTTTGTTTAATTTGTTGTTTTAATTCTGTTGTTCTTTTATGCTGATTTTGTATTTTTTGTGTATTAGTTAGGCAAATAAATTTGTTATTCTATCTATCTATCTAAGCATTAGTTACATCTTACTTTATACTGATATCGAATTCGCCTTTTTTGAATTGAAGGATTGGCATAAGCTTATTCGAATTGTAATTGTTTTGTGTCTTCACCATCATCAATATTGTTTTGCTTAAAACACTCTTATTGGGGAATATTATGATTCTCAAGACCAGCAAGGGAAGGGTTGGTAAAATGAGTAAATATATAGATATCTTAACAAACATTTAATTTTTGTATTCTTTAGCAATATATTATTTGTAATAATTATAATTTAACTACTGCAACTATGAACAATCGTAGGCCTACAGCCTATTTTATGTGCAAAGAAATAAGGTCCCAGAAACATGACAACGTCTGAGGTAACCTATTCTCTAATAAGCCTAATGATAAAAACTACTTGTTGTATTGCACATCACATTAATTTCAGTGTAGTTTTTATAATTTTTTTCAAGTCCCAAAGTAAATTTGCTCTACAGAAGTCGCAACTTTTTATTCCTTAGAATAAGTGTTTTTTTATATATTTACAAACAAATTGTAATAAAGACTACAATTTTCCTTATTAACTATACTTAAAGGGAAACATCACTACGAAACAAACTATTAGGAACATAATAACAATAATTACATATTTAATTGAATATAACTTTTTACATAATTTATACAATCATTTGTAATATTATCCAACGCCATCAGAATCTCACTTCAAGTCCTTTGTTTTCATGGATTAACATTTTTTTACACGGTATTAATAAATTACCACTCATATTTTCTACAGCTCGAGACCGTGTAATATTTATATTTTCATTCAGGTAAGGTTCAGATAAGAGATCTATGCGCATTCGTAATACACTAGGTGGGGCTGTGCGGCGTGTGCGGCGTGTGCGGCGTATGCGGCGGCAGCGGGTGTTGCAGGGCGTGCGGGCTGGCCGCGCGCAGCGAGTCGGGCGAGGAGCCGGGCGAGCCGCGCCGCGCGGGGTACGGGGAGAAGCGGTGGTGCGCGAGCGAGGGCGCCGGCAGCGACCCGCCGGCGCCGGCCGGCGCGCCGCCGTACACCGGCCGCGGCAACTGCAGCCCGGAGCCCGACGCGAGGTGCTGCTGCGCCAACAGCTGCGGCGCCAGGCACGCCCACTGTCCCCACAGCGCCGCCGCCGGCACGCCATACAGCGGATATGCAGCGCGGAGGAACAGCTGCGACCGTGCCGCCAAAATCGCCTTCTCCTCCAGCGTCAAATTATTATTATGCTGGTCCAGGTCGAACGGTCTCAGCGGCGACCGCAAGTAGTGCTGCTCTGCCAGCATCGATTCCATTGTCTCCCTGGAAAATAAACGAATTCACTTTGAGAAACTGCAGGTTGTTTAGAATAAGCATGATGATAAAGCGTGAAAAGTATCTACCTATGATAGGCGGCACCGAGGCGCCTTTCATCGGGGAAGTATGATGTTCTGTCTTGCTCCCCCGTGACATAGAATCTCAAAAAAACAAAAAAAAATATCTAAGTAAACAAATCAATGTAAGTTAAAGTAAATAAGGCAAATCAAAGTATCCTCGATGGTAAGAGAAAATGTCGGTTTTATTATAAATTGCACTGAACAAAAGTCAATTCATGCATGTAATTAGATAAAAATTATTGACTAGGTAGGCAGTAATAAAGATGGAGACATAATTGCGGACGCGAGAAGGTAAGAAATCAATTTGCCTCATTATTTTGCTGATTGGTGAGTATTTCGTTTGTGTGAGTGCTACCAATTTAACATACTAACATCCGCAATGTAGCCTCAATATTATACTAGCACTGTAAACAACCAAAGCTTTCAACAAGTCAATGAGTAAAATGAAAAAAGAAAACCTTAGCAAAAAATAAAGAGTCATTTCAAGGTAATAGTAAAGCACAATTTTCCTGTATCAACAAAATAACATTATGATAGTTACCTCTCGAATTCAGTGAGACGTGAAGAGTCACGGAACCCCTTCGCGAATGGATTACTGTCGATTTTCAACTTCGTGATCTGAAACAAAAGCGCACTCATGTTATTACTTTTGAAAGCCTTTGAGATAGTCATTGTTCAGGCGGTATATAATATAAGTAGGTAATTAATAGGTAAATGAAAAGACAATTTCAGAATGCTGAAAAGACAATTAAAATCTGTTAATAAACACAACCTTTTGGGTTGTAAAAATAAAAAAATATTGACATTATTAGTTAGTCACGTTTTTTTTACAATTCTTAAAAAGAAATATTGATGTGATTAGATAACTAATGATTTAGTTCAATAAGTCGATATTAACCTAACCAAGAGCCATCTTAACGCAAAAATGTACATAATTCTTCATTATAAAGTGGCAAAGGTCGTCAGCCCGGTATGTCAATAAATTGCACAAATTGTTACTAAGGAAATCGTTAAAAGAAGCTGATGTACCCATAAAGTAAATTTTTGATTTAAGAGAAGGACAAGGTGTTAAAAAATCTGTGTGGCAGAGCAGAGGCAGTGTTGATGAAAAATCGCCCCCTCGCTGCGTCGCGCCCCGCTGCGTCTCCACACAATTTGTACACAATATTTACGACAAACCCTCAGAGAAACCTGTCTCCATTAATAGCGCCTCTCCTAATATCGAATTAAACCAATACTGTAGCTAATTTTAGCACACTCTTGTCATTTTTATGATGAGACAAGGCGAGAGAAAAATAAAGTATGTTTTAATGGATTGCAATAAACAAGTCATCGGGAACGTGCAGTGTCAATCTTTCAGCGTGTCCAGTCGGCGACGGTAATTATCTGGCGATTGAGCGCTCTCGATCTGCGAGTGCGGAGCCATGCCGGCACACTCACACCTACACCTCAACTAATTGCATTGTTCTATCAACTTCGCACTAGCTGAATATTTTTGAGTCAGAACTCGATACAACAGAAAATACGAATTCGAAACATCTGTGATTTTTAAACAAAATTACATGCCGGATACATCACATACTTACGATAACATGTCATAACATATGCCTCATTATTGTCGGATCGTCCTCTACTGCGACAATTAACATTAAATCTCCATTGAAGATATTTTATTTTTTGTTTGAAGTAGTTGCTTATTTATGTGAGACGCTTTAAATCTACTTTAATTGATAAATGCTTCCAGCCTACATTGTCTCGCATCAAAGAAGGATAATAAAAATAAGAAAATATTGAGCCACTGTGACAAGTTTTCGGTTTGCGGTGAGTAATTTCACAAGCAACATGACGTGACATTCAAGACTAATGATTTCTAAAATAGTTACAGTGGTTTACAGAAACATAGATGTTGTAGCCCGTTTATCAAATCAATTTTATAAATATACCTATAGTTACATCCATGTGTAACGTTTAGCGCGCGCCGTATGGATATAGTGTTAGATTAAAAAGTGATACTGTCGGTGATAGAAGAATGCACGCATTATCAGCTAGCCATGAATATCATTTTTGAAGTGTGTGAGTCACGTGTGCTAACGCGCGTGACACCGAATGGGTACGAACCAGGTTCTGGAGAGCAGAGTGGTTCTAAGCCCCTTGCGGCGGGGACCGCGCAGAGGCCGAGGGTCACAGGCATGGCATGGCAGCTACTTACGCTTGCACACCCACCTGGCGAGCGCCATTGACTACAATGGGAGCTCGCAACACGCCTGCGCCTCGTTCGCGATATAATGAGTGCGCCTCCAATGCGAGTAGTAGCTGACAATATTGACTTATTGCATAATTTATATTCCTCTGTGGCCGTAGGGCTGCAATGGGGCGTTTTCAATACTCCGTTAACCACTGAAACTACGGAGCCAGGATTTAAGTATACCTGACAATAGTCAATTAAGTCATTCAAACACAAAAATATCTTCAACGGTAATGAATGAAAAGTTAGCCGACTTCTGACGTTTATTAGATTTAGTACAAACATTTGAACGAGGCGTGTCAAAACAACCTAATTTAAGTATCAACAAACATTCGCCTTGGGCGGCGGCGGCTGCCGCTCACTGACAACATTAAAGGCGCCATAATGTCATTATTCCCGGGCGGGAAACAAAAAAATGACACAAAAAGGCGTCAAGGAGATAAGTAGACGAGCGTCGCTCGAACCGCCAAAACGCTCGCGGTGCTCTAATTATTGAAGTGATATACTTGTTTGATATGAATGATATTCACCACAAATCATTGCAGAAAGTGCGCTAAATTTAAAGAGAGTGAGTTTACGGATATAGCATGGATAAAAATTGTGATATCTCGAGTCAATCGACAATCTGCTTTTCTTGTATTTTCATATGGTAGCTATTTTTATTAATAAGAGTTCAGTCTTTGACAATGCATACTATTTTCAATCTTTTCAAAGCTGTCACTCATTAAAGGTCATCGAGGTAATCAGAAAATATAAGCGTATTTAAATGTACTCTCGCTTAAATAATAGAAGTCCGGAGCAAACAAGTCCTAAATTCTAATAAATCAATAGATACACAAAAAACTAAACCACTTGTCATGTAAGCCGTGTAAATGAGCAGACATGTCGAGCGGGACACGACAGGAACATCGGAGGAATAAATAAATGTCACTGTAACGTGCGCCCGCGCTCCTTTTGCTACATCTTCCTGATTGATGCAGTGCGCCGACGAGCGACGTCTTAGCGCTTCTGATGTATTAAGTTATTCTATAATTTCGTCAATTAAAACATATTAAATAAATAAATACTAATTAATCAAAGAAATACATAAAGAAATATTGCTAAAAGTGTAAAACTTGTAAAAGTTGAAATTTATTTATTATTTATTTATTAATAAAATAAATATTGCGAGAAGTATAAAACTTTTAAGAGTTTTAAATGTACAATTTGCAGACTAATAAGAATCTTGTTTGCAATTGTGCAATATTTATAGCGGGAAATATGGTTTAATTAATTACTTTTTTAAATTTTATACTTAATTCAATATTATTCCATAATTATGAAATTGTATTTTAGGTAGGTAATTTTAATTTAGATTTTAGTGTAGTTTTATAATTATTATTATTGTTAATTATGAATATTTATTTTTTTACAATGCTATGTAAAATTTTGACTTTCTTATGTGCAATTTATAACGTGCCATGAGAAATGAAATGAACTGGTTCGATTGTTCGACTATGCACAAAACCACAACAAAGTTAATTGTTGATGAATAATTCGGATGTAATTCGGATGTATAAGTCGCTCAACGGGCTATGGAGAGAGCTATGCTGGGAGTTTCACTACGAGATAGAATCAGAAATGAGGAAATCCGTAGGAGAACCAAGGTAGCCGACATAGCTCGCAGAATCAGCAGGTTGAAGTGGCAATGGGCAGGTCATATAGCTCGAAGGACTGATAATCGATGGGGAATAAAGGTTCTCGAATGGCGACCACAAACAGGAAAACGAAGCGTTGGACGCCCTCCCACCCGATGGACTGACGACATTGTCAGGATCGCGGGTAGTCGGTGGATGGAGAGGGCTCGGAATCGTTCTTCCTGGAAATGTATAGGGGAGGCCTATGTCCAGCAGTGGACTTCTTTGGGCTGATGATGATGATGATGAATTCGGATGTGGAGAAAATTAGAAATTTTACTGTTTATGATTTTAAATGAATCCTTAAAACTTGCTTGTTCTGTAATTATAGGTATATTCTCTGAAACCCATTTAAATTCAATTTTCAGGTACCTAATAAAATTAATACTTTCAATTACTTAATTGTTATACTTACAATTTACATTAAATCTGCATAACAGAATTTGCACAACCCATTAAACATTATTGTGTCGAACACAATATTAACTCCGCCGCCGTAAGTTATTATTTAATAAGCTTTAACAGGGATTGCGTTGATGTAATGTCTAAGCGTCTAGTAATTTAAAACAAAACTTTTCAAATTTAATTTATTTGTCCATAATTTTCTGTTTATACCTCTAAGTATGTGAAATCAATTACAGAAAATTTCAAAGCTTAGATAAGTGATAATCAGATATATTGTAATGCTGAATATTACAGTAGCCAGATAAAGTCACGGGTAGCGACTAGACAACAGGCCCGCAGTCAAAGACTTTCACAGCACACACGGAACGACCTACAGCTGCGCATCGTAATGATGTTTTCGAGAAAACCGATGCTTTATTGTCAATAATTCGTAAACGCTCTAAAATAATGAACACTGCATGTGGCTTCGACAAGACAAGTATAACCAGCCCAAGTGTGATAATATTCCCAGAAATATACCGCCGGTTTCGAGCAAATTGCCGTTCAGTAAAACTTGTTTAGTACATATTCCTGCGTAACGTTCATAAAAATCGGACGAAAGAGCTTCATTCTGACCTTCTTGACATCGGAATACGTGACGTCGCGGATATAATATTTGTGCATCGCCAATTTTTTTCAAAACGACATAAAAGTTAACTGAAAGAAAATACTCTCTAGCATTAAGTTCGCCTATGTATAATACTTTGTTCTATGCAATAAATAATTTTCTATCTATCTATCTATCTATACCTACAATATTGAAAATAAATGACAACGATCATCCTAAATCACTATTTATATACGAATATACTATATTTATATAATAAATATATACGAATTTAAACATCTTCATCTTCATCCAAAATGTCGATTAGATGTAAACCTTCCGTGATCGTTCCCACCGACAATATGAAATTAATCGTATGAAGATTGTACAAATCGTCTGCAACTTCTGTTATTATCTTGATTAGCATTCTGCACATCCACATTTCCACTCTTGGTAGAATTGCTTCGGGGTAGGTATTTACTTTTCATTTTGGTAGATTTAACATTGTAGAGAAGGGAGGTCTGAAGAGCCTCTGTTGAGTCTACCGAGAAGATCCTTTACAGGGCCGACGGTAAGAATGAGATCAACTTTACACTCGTGCCCGATATTTCTGCTATAAACTTTGAATATCAAGGAGTATGCCATTTGCCACATTTTAATTTTCTTGAGTAATTATTTTGATACATCAAGGATTCAGTGATAATCAAAAATAAAATTGAAGTATCGTTGTAAAGACTACAGCTGTCACTGTCTCACATTTTTATTGAAGAAGGTTAGTTAAGGTTTTTTAGTTTTGCTCTCCTGTAGTTCTACTTAGCTACGGGTAAGAACACCAATTTTAAGGGAAAACGTAGTGTCAGATAGCACTAGCGGGCTTATTAACCAGCCGAAGCAGTACAGTAATAGTTATACGAATAGGAGTGTTGTCATAGAGAATCTTTCAAATGATTAAATAACTAAATATCCAAGGTGTTCCATAAGTTGTGTATATGAACTTCAGGGGGCTAAAGTACCCATCAATATGAACAACTTTTTCTAAGGAAACAACACTATGAACGCGAAAAAAAAACAGCTGTTTCATACAAAAGTTCAATACCTACCAGGCTAAAATGTAGGAATTATGAATATTTGTTGGTTCCTTAGAAAAAGTTGTTCATATTGATGGGTACTTTAGCCCCCTGAAGTTTATATACACAACTTATGGAACACCTTGTATATTGGTGGATTTACAACACAGCATTATCTAGCCCCAAACTAAGCAAAGCTTCTAATAAGCTTGGGAACCAGTAGCTGATATAATACTTATATACTTTTTTTTATAAAGAAATACTTAAAATATACGTGTAGCATAATACCCCTATAACCCCGGAAGCAGGGAATTCTACAGGTCATGGCAAACAACTGTAGTTATAAGACTTTTGAAATTTCGAAGGTTTTCATTCACGAAATGCCTCTTAACTTTTCCCCTAAATGAAAATAACACAACATGATGCAGCCCTATTTACAGTTGTTTTTTTAACTTTCATTGTTTTAAAATAGGTAACAGAACTGCCACCAATTAGGAAACGCAAATAGCGTGTACCAAGGTCGCATACACATTATCAGGGTTGTTGCAAATTTCTGAGACAATATTAATATTTCTTTTGTATGGCAATTTCGAAAACGAAGTAATCAAATTTTGCACACATCAAAGTATTCCAGTGCTTGGTCTGATCTCTTGGTCTTGGGCCTTATGTTACACGTTGATAATAACACCCAGACAGAGAACAATCATCACTCAAATGTTTATTCTCGGTGGGAATGGAACCCTCGGTCTACAGCGCAGAAGGCAGAGCTACTGCCAACGGAGCTGTGAGGGCTGTCAAATCCCTCTTAGCGCTTGTCCAATCTATCACAGTATAAAACTCAGTGAAGGCTTGCCCGCTAGTACTAATAGTTTTTCTCTAGAAAACCTGTGCGCAGACTCAGACGCCATAAATTCATGAGGCCGCACACGATGGCTCTGCTTGACGTCACACCTCCAGTGATCGATGGCACGAGTGACCGAGATCGAACTACTATACTACAGCACCACCCCGCGAGAGGGAACAGGATAGAGATCCAATAAATAAATTCCATCTTAAATTATTTTAAATCCACTCATATGCAAGTACATTGACTCCTTGTATTTTTGAATTATGTTGGTTTCATGTTAGCAGGTAGTAGTAATATTTCATTAATTATTAAGGTTGACTACTTTGTGAATAATATCAATGTGTCAGTTTAGCATCATACACATAAACACATCTAGGAAAAGAGGGATTTGTGCTTTGTAAATAGGATTGGGATTCAGAATCCAGTAACGTTCACATTCCTCAACTAAGATAGAGCTACCTTATTAATGTATATCTAACAGTTTTTCTCACTAACATGATAGTTGGTATTTTATATTTAAATAAATACATTTCTCAAAATATCGTAGTGCCTAAATGACAAAATGATAGAATTGAAAAGTGTTTATAAGTCGACAAACAAGCTAACATAACAATACAGGCCTAAGCTTGTATTGAAAAGAATAAATCGATTGTAAAAGAAGAAAAAGAAGCAGTGCGGAGGTGCGCGGGAGGAACTCATGACACCTGACCGCAGCCATTTTGGCCCGTGAAATATGTTTATTTGTCATGGCTCCCCTTTGTTATTGAAATTGTGTTTGCCTTACTCCTTCATTATATTGTTCGATTATACTCTCGTAGAACTCGTTTGTGGACGCTCAGAGCTTCGGATATTTTAGAATATTGATTGTTGATACTGAGAAATGAGATATAAATTTCAATTAAGCGCCTATTGAGACAGTTTGCGTCTACATGCGTCGAGCACACGCAGTTATTTCCGTGATTATCTTCTCAAGCCGCGTATTAGTAAGATGGAGCATGACCAACTCGAATACTGACACCGATTTCTCTAATCAGTTTATCTTACTGTTTTGTGGTGTCTGACATCGTGTATTATTTTGTAACTCGACTGTCATCTCTTTATACATGCTATTCCTACTTGTAGTTGACTGTCGATATAAAGTGCACACACTTTACACCTTCATAATATTGCGAGAGCTCTAGATTTAACATTCAAGTCAGCTTAGAGACCAATCGATCATTACAAATTCACAAGTCATCGACTTTATAAAAAACCGCTTTGTGTGCATTGAGGATGCGTAAACGTTAACAAACATTGTCACCTCGCAGCGAGTCGAATTCCACACAAAGGATCTTATAGAAAACGAGCATCTTGACAATAGTGTGGTGGGTGTAAAAATGTTAAATATTGAAGCAGGTTCGGCTCCGCTTTCCCGGGAAACCGCCCCGCGGCGCGCGCGCCGGCGACGCTCCGTCTCACACCGCGACACACAAAAAATACTATTCATGTTCTTTGTCCAGAATGTTTTATCTCGTTTCATATCAACGTTCCAATATGATAAAGCACCAATAATGATGTTTCATCTTATAAGTATCGATTTAATAAATGTCGCGGACGACTAAAAATTTTGTGATACTTTTTTTCTAACACAAAAAGGGGATATTTATAATTCCACGATAGGTATTCGAAATGAGATTGTTGATTTGTATCAAGGTGTCTAAGTGGGCAGCTTTAAGATATGCGGGTAGGGTTGCATATCGATCTCAGCCGGCTCGCACAGCGCAGGTGCAAACATGCTAAGTGTATTCTTATTGTTGTAAGGGATTGGGTTATCAGTGACACTATCTCCGGCGTTCGACAAATGTTGTAGCTGTCAGAGGTGTGACGTCAGCCAAATCGGAGCAAGTTGCGCTTGCGTCGGCCTCCCGCGCGAGGTTGCGATCGAACCACAGATAATATGCTTTTCACGATAAGACGTTTCAAACCGGAGAATGTCATACCTTGAATGTGTTTATAAATTATTTTACTTACACGATCTAAGACAAAATAGTTATCGATTTACATAAGAGAAAGAGTGATGGTTTTCTCGGACAAAGCAGAACATAAATCAATAGAACTAACACAACGATACCTAGGCCAGTAATGACCAGCGATGTCGCTAGGTGGAAGTCGTAAATCTAGAAACGCGTTAGAATCAATAGAAATCAATATTCCTTGACCCTGGGGAGTCGTTTGGAGCAAACTGTACCAAACTATTAAGGAAGAGATATATCCCGATCAGGCCTATAATCTAGGCGCTAGTGTTGCTCATGACCTTTCAAGCTTTCACCTCTTTTCATAAGATACTTAATGAATATCATTTATGTGTCTACATTAATTAACATCATAAAGGAAACGTGATTTAATATCGAATCTGAGTTGTAATAAGACTTTCTTTTTAAATAATACATAAAAAGTCGTAAGTTAATTATAATTACCTACTTCTATTTCCTAAAATAACCATTATGAACTAAAATAATACTCCCAATATAATATAAGTAAGAAGAATTGAAACATCTAATGTTACCACTAAACTGAAATTCAAAGCAACTAATTAACGAACGAATGAAGATTTATGTACCGCGTTGTCGATATAAAGTAACTTCCTTTATGAACCTCAAAACGTCCTAATTATTTTACTACGAGAAGCAAAAGGAGCAAAACAAGGAGTACGGAGACGCCCAAACGCTTTTGTGACAGGGAATTAATTGCGCGTGGCGACATATGCGGCGAGGGCACGCAACCAGCGGAGGCATGAGCGGGGCTGGTAGCGACTTTACAGCTGTGAACTACGCAAATAGCACTGTGCGGAACTAACTAGCTGAATACTTTCAAATGTATGACTTAAACCACCGATATTTTCTTATTTCCATAGTCGATACGAAACGTATATTATGGCTTTTAATTACAATGTTATTTGGAATGTGACCAGCATTGGCGAGACGAGACGGTGGACAGGATTGAGTCGGACATCGGCTAGGGCTTTAAATATAGCTCGGGTGAAAACTTTAATCGTCAGTGTCGAGCGCGCATCAGCCGCGCTATCCGTCCGTCGTCGGCGACGCCCGCGTGTGGCCGCCTGATACACAAAAATTATGTGCCACCTCCCTTTGTTCACAGTGGACATACCTTTCACCGAGATGCAATTAGTGCCACTGAAATAGCCATCGTCGATAGTCACCCGACAGCGCAATGCGATTTGAAACGCTCGTCTCTCTGATCTATTTTAGAAATCAAATGATAGAAACAAGAAGGTGATTTGAGATGGCAAATAAACAAGATCACGAAGCCATAAAGAGCTGTCTGGGCCTACTCACGAGTTGGTTCTGGTAAGCTGTCACTGCGGTGAAGACGCACTCTGGAAAGATGAAAGTCTTGAATTCTTCCTGGTCGAGATCGGTGATGGGCGCGTTGATGGCTCCTTCCCGCCGCAGCACCAGGTGTATTCGCGGCTGGTACTTGTGCATCGAATTTAGCACCAACTGTGACAACGAATACAAACATTTTATGGGCAGCAATAACGTGAATTATTTACCTCGTTCCGTTCGAATCATTCCTTTTCTAACTGATTTATGGGGATATGAGCAGCAGGACCTAAAACTGACCTGTCCGTTCTTGTCCATTTCGTTGTTGGTGAGTTTGACCTTCTCGAAGGAGACGACCTGCTTGCGCAGTTGGTCGCCGGAGAAGGGCGAGTCCGGGTGCGGGTAGAGGCGCGCGGGCGCGGGCGGGTCCGCCTTGCCGGCCACCAGCCAGGAGGAGCGGTGGTACGCGTAGCGGTACCGCTTGCCGTCCACGGGCACCACGTCCAGCAGCACGGCGTAGCGCGCCTCCGCGCGGCACCCGCCGAACGACACGCGCACGGTCGGGAACATGCGTCTGCCGACGACAATACACAAACATTATGTGCGCAGTTCGTCTTCCATTAGGACTCAGGGTACTGAGGTCATATTTAATGTTCTATGAACTTTGATAGCCTAGGCAAAAGAGCAGATGCGCCCACCTACGTACCTATGGCGCATAGATCGTCCCCCAAACTTCAACTCAGACTCACACGTAATATTAAATCAAAATATTGATAACTGCTTTCGTGTGTGCTTTTGTTTATTGCGCGCTATTTTATTGCGGGAAACAGCGTGAAACGTAAATAATATTACAATGAACATTTCTATACTATCAACTTCCACGTTCCATTGTTGTGTTAAAGCGTATATTTTCACATTAACGCAATTATTCGACAATTACTTGCTTGGACTAAAATTTCTGCACGCTGAGGGCGGCACAAATGCACTTTTGCTTATTACGGTAAGAGTTATCGGATAACAAATTAGCGCAAGCAATTAGTATGAAGAATCGCAAAGCATTGTGACCAACAAATAGATTATGTGCACTATTTTTGCTAATTGCGATCTCTCTATAATATAAACTTGGACGAAACTTTTTGTGATTCTATAATGTTTCTAAAAATATATATGTCCAAGGATCATTTTCAAACCGTTAAATTCATTAATTCGATCTGCCTTGTCTTTCAAAATAGTTGTATAATATCAAAATATTCTGGTAGGAATATGGGTTAATATTGTTCAATATCGTTTCGAGTTTTAGTCAAAAGGTGCCTATAAGCTCCATTTATTTATCTTTTGAATTTGAAGGTAACGGCTTAGGCTGTACCTAAGTATCATTTAAATTTATAGGAGATATAATAGTATTTTACAGCCTCACGCAGCCATCAATTTAGGCACACAACGAGAAACATTTTATGAACCTACCTATGTATTTATATTTGTGCACCCTTCTTGAACGATGGCTACATGAAGCAAAAATAATGAAGTTGTTAATCGTAAAAGAGTCCTTGAGTTGAAAGTCGATTCCTCTTATATTATGAGAGACGTAGAAAACATTACGGCTACATCGTGAATAGTTACATACGACTTTGAGCCTAAGCTGTCGTTCCCCTTCCCCTCTTTAACGGGAGACATTCTTTAATGTCTCCGTTCGAGAAAGATGAATGGGTAGACATTTTTGTAAAGGTGTATGTTTTTGTTCAGTGAGTGAAATTGCTTGTGGTTGGTCGACATAATAGCTCCCATTACAGTCATGTATGTCAATGCGGTTTCCTGTTATCATTCTCGATATTAAACAGGGACTGTATTTACTCAAACGTCTTTTAAAAATTATGAAAATATGTTATCCGAAAAGATAAATCACAAAGGCGCAGTCAGAAACGATCAGCGATAAATAAACTCGTTGTGGGCAGACTTGAGTGTCACAAAAACTGGTGTCGGTAGCGACTGCGTGAAATACTATCTCCTAATCGACATAAAATGGTAGTCATTGAGGCGGTGAGAACGGAAACAACAAATCTTTTACTGTAAGCTGAGATGCGGCTTCGCCTATCAGCCTCTCACTTTTTTCATCGTGGCCCGTGGCAGCGATGCCGATGGCGGGAGATGAGGCTTGACAATTCGCTGTCGGGGCTGGCGTAACGAGAACACGGAATGTGGCTTCTGACCCGCGAACTATCACACAAACATTCAAAGCAGACGAACGGCCACCCAAGTAGCGAACTATGACTGTGAAGACATATCATTCTGATTTACAATAACGATTTGATTGGACCGATTTCTCCCAGAAAATTTTGTACTTCAATATGAATAAATTAGTTTCGTAGTTCTCAACAATGGTTATGTGACACGTTAGGGACGTCGTTTATAAATTATTTCACAAGATCGAGAGAAAACGAATACGATAAAATAAGATTTATGCACGTTTGACGTGGTCGCGCGCGTCGATTTGTGAGACGCTTCTTAAAGCGTCTACGGGACTACGGCACGGCACGGCATAGTGCACGGGCAATTGCACGCGTGCGTTAATGGCGACACTCGCCGCACTGCGCGATATATTACCGCAATGATATATGGCCACCGACGTCGTCCATCATCCTACCACCCAAAAGTTAGCGGAAAACCGTCGGAAAGCAAAACAACATCGCGCGCACATGAGTCGTTTTAATGAGCAGATACCGAAGACAGAAATAAGGACCGGCCGTTTACAGCGCGACTTTATTGTTATGACATTGTTAAAACGCATATCTAAGACTGAAATCTAGACGTTACTCATAAATTAATGCCATCTCAAGCTCAGAATCTGTTCGCTTGAATGAAAGGTCTGTACATTATTAATGTAACAAGTGACATTCTCTCGGATCGGGAACGATGCATGACTAGAACCTGCATTCCACCGAATAAGTTTATGTTTTTGTATGATGCGCTTATATTCGCTATTCGAGTGAATTCTAACGTGATAATTGCGTGTAGCGAAGACGAGGCAAGGGTAAAATTAGTGAGATTGTGAGTTAAACGAGCGCGAAGAGTTGCATCAGTGTGCGGACGCATGTCGTCTTAATTAGAGAGGCACGAGGCGAGGTGCGAACTCGTCAATCATTGTTTTCCTCGACGTCTCATTTGATGAATCTACTGCACGGACTATTGAAACCTCGCCGACCATGCATCCTCACACTACGTATACTTAGAGGTCCCTATTCATTCTTTTGTTTCTTGAGCGAACTCTTCGTCACACTTTTATCTATCGTCAATACTTCGGTGAATGATGCGATACAAAAACTTGGTAAACTTAACGTATAAGTACACCAAGAATTTATTCTAGTTTGAAGTAAAATAATACATAATAAATTACATAAAACTATATTACAAGCTGTTACTGGAGTTGCCTATGCCCAAGATAAAATTATAAACAGCATTTCCTTAAGAGATGTAAAATTAGTGCAGAATTCGATTTTAATCGGAACAGGTCGTGTTTATTAAATTATGACCCCTGCGATAGCGTTGGATGTGATTATGCAATAGCTATGCACGCCATTAGCGCAATGTTATCACGTCGTGATTAGAGCACATCTGACGTCATAGCAAATATTAAAGAAGCTGGAACACTTCAAAAATAAATAAAAAAGAAAGTGTGGTGTTCATAGTCTACGTATTAGGTAGGTATATTGTTCAATAACAGACCCTAGAGAGTAAAAATTAACTTATTAACTTTGGCGTTGAACACAATAATCTCATAAGATTCAATTCAAGCAGCTTACATTTTTTTAAATTGGTTTCGGATTGATGATCTAAAAAATGTCTAAGAACCATATCCTTATTATCAGCTTTCTTACAAAAATCTGCATTGAAATCGAAGTTTCGGTCTTGGTGTTACGAGGTCATACAAATAATGTGATACATATTTTTTTGATCCAGAAGGAAGCACACAGCATTAAATTCATAACAGCTCACTTCAAGATCAAGTAGATGTATCAATAAAAATCATGTTTAATTTTACTACGTCCCTCTACCATCTTACAACTAAGAAGTGAACAAGCTATTTTTCATTTTAGCTGTGACATTAGGTAGCCAATCCGCGCAAGCCACCGTCTAATTATACAGGAGCGCTTTATTAATAGCAATTACACCCGCCGCCATATTGCCAACGCGATTTAATTAACTCGATTCGTTGATTAGAGACAGATGGCGCGAGATTGTGATTCTACTGGTCCGCTCATTAGTGCACTTTTGCTGCGTTAATGCTGATGATTGTGATTTTTTTCTATTCAAGCAGACTTCTTCCTATTTTATTTTATTTTGACCAACAATTATAATCTTATCAACGCGTTTTTTGTAGAGTGTTTATTAGTCTGCTCTCAAATTAATACTGAATTAGGGCATTTTCGTTTGCTTTTAGGTCTAGTTTTATTTGGTCTGGTTTAATATTAACAATAAAAGCTTTTTATGAATAAAACAAGAACCAGTTTTTTTTATATTACTTGCACAGTATTGCATAAACACGTTCCCAGCGCTCTCGGCACCGATTACTGCAAATTAGCGCTAATAGTGGGCCTTACTGCCTTAAGTGATTTCTGCCGGATAATTCCAGTGACAACAATCCATGTCGGTGGCCAATGAATATTTCATAATGGATAATAAGTAGGTGTACCTAACCATGTCTGAACATGTTCCACAGGAGCTAGAATGAAGTATCAAAATACCTACCGCTATGATGCCGTTATTGCATCACAGCATCACTGGCAAGCTTTTGAAATTTAGATTTCAACGCATGGAAAAATATACTACAAGCATTGATTTTTAGCAGTCGAGCTTTGTGAAAAGTTCGGCCTGGGAAAAACTACCACTGTTACTATTTCTGTTTAGAGCACTGGTGGTCTAGTGGTAGCGGCCCCGCCTTCCGATCCTAAGGTCGTGGGTTTGAAACCGGTCGTGCACCAATGAGTTGTGAAGGAAAACATCGTGAGGAAACCGGCATGTCGTGGAACCTAAAAATTCAATAACATGTGTCAAGTGCTCGAAAGGAGCCTCTTGAGGCGCACTTAAAATCCTTTCACCACACTGTTTCGAAAGAATCTAGTGACACGACAAGAGAGAAGAGATTTTTGTTACCGTTTCGCATTTTTTTGACGCATAAACGAGTGCCCGAGCATCTCATGCACATTAATTAATTAGGAAACTACACATTTCAGACGTTACGTCTCAGATTAAGGGACGCTGTGTGCCTCATAGAGCTTAGAGCTTCGTCCTCGGTAGAAGTGTGAAGTGAGATAGGTAATTATAATATGCAGAGGTTAGGTGGAGTTGGGCCCGTTCCGAAACTTTTTCTCATCATTATGTAAGAGAGAGAAGGTAAGAGCTAGTCTGACGCATAGATTATCAGGCGTACCGCCGTTCTTTGTTCCATTCTAGTTAAGGCTGGAAATTACCATTTGATCATTACCATTCTGTACGTCTTCCACATCTTTTTCTAGCAGTCTTTTGCACTCTGTATTTCATACGTCAATCAGAGCATCCAGAATAACCAATGTCGCAGATACGGCAGTCTTCTGTTTGTCTTTTGACAGGTCGTCAGTTACGGTGTCGCTTCGGTGTCGTATACCAACATGACGTGTCGATCTCGCCACGGTCACGTCACGACTCGACGCTGGACCGATAGTCAACATGCACCGATGCGTTTGAAATAGGAAACCTCATCTCCTGAAGTATTCACGTCTAATTGTAACGGTCGGTACTAATACATCAATGTGTCATAATAATGAAGGGAAAAAATGGGACGTCTTGGAAGGGATTGCATTTCTTAGTTGTTTTAAATGATGACTATTTTTAAACTTTTAAAACATTCAGTCATTGATTGATTAAGTCAATTATTGATTCATTTTGAAATAATTATTTCTTAATAAAATGATACTGAGCTTCAGCCTCTATATTTCTCGACTGCTAAGAAGTTTCTAATCTGATTCCATGCGTCATCATTATAAACAAAACATTAAAAAGATACAACATTCTTGCTACTAATTTTCATACCCTTTAAAAATACGCAACTAATATACGAAAAATAGCAGTAAAATGCCGACGTAGACAGTCATGAAATCTACAGACATGAATCAATTAACCATGCCACCTACACAATTCATATTATGTTCTGTGATCCGTGATGAGCTATATTTCAAAAAAGTGTAAAATAAAAGAATGTGTAATCTCGTATCATCCAGAGATGTGATTACGGGAAGGGCGTATCAACGCGCTGACGGGTGACTGACGCAATGACAAATGATCCAACGTCAACTGTGATTACCTACTGAAGGACTATATCCATGAAGAACTTAGTTGATTATAATTTCTGTAACAACTCATCAAAATATATTATCAAAACCACGAATAAAAACTAAGCTACTTGCTAATTAGGTACCGTTTAAGATTTTTCATATCTGTAACTCACATGCGACTGTCTTTATTTTCATCATCACTTTTGATTGATTAAGTCAATTATTGATTCATTTTAAAATAATTATTACTTGATAAAATGAAACTGAGCTTCAGTCTCTATATTTCTCGACTTGTAAGAAGTTTCTAATCTGATTCCATGCGTCATCATTACAAACAAAACATTAAAAAGATACAACTAGATATACAAAAGATATACTTAGTGTGAAGTGAATTTGAGACTATCTTGAGAATTTGTGTGAGCCAATTTACTGTAATTGGCAGATTCATCACGTTGCATGGATTTATTTGATAAGCTAGGTAATTCAAAATCTTTGAACCTTTGGCTCATGAAATAACTTGCTCTATCAAAGAAAACCCAGGAACTTAGGCCTTCTACTTTCACAAAAAAACTGCTTTTTTAAATAGAGGAATTAAATAAAAACGTAACTCTAGTAATATAAATAAAATTCCAACTTTTTGGGAGGGTACAAGAGATTGATGTGAATTAGAGATATCTAATGAGCAATAGGGCGGGGCTGGGCGGCTGAAGCGCTGCGAGTGATATATAGCTCGCCCTGGGAGGTCCGGATGAGACGGCGGCAGATTTTCGACACTTGCACGATTTTGACAATTGTATTGATTGATAACGCTTTTGCTAGACGTTGCGGCGAGATCGACGATAGTAGAGAAGGGCCGTCACGTCGTATCGTGTGGCCCACTTGTTTGCCTAGGCCTTTTTGAAAGATTAAATTGACTTTATTTTATATATCAACATGATGGTACCATGGAGATGGAACAAACAGATGGCCCACTTGATGTTAAGTAGTAACTATCACCCATAACACTGCCCTGCGTCCAACTTGAGGCATACAGATATTTAGCCTCATTGCCTGTAATTTCCCTGTAATGTGACTTATTTTTACAATATGCTGACCGATATTTAGCCTTACTATTCTGCTTAATCTGCCAGGGCTAAGAGGATAGTACCTATAGTGTTAAATAAACCAACTCCATCAAAAATATTGCCCTGTGCACTTTAATGTCCCGTTTAAAAAAAAAAAACGTTTATAATACAATATGCAATTGCTTTATGCCTAGCTAGACCTAAACGGCATAGGGAATAATGTCGATTGTATTTCATAGTTTCTAAACTATTATGAAACAGAAAAAAATAAGCTAAGAAAGAAAGAAATACATAAAAGTCGTAACTTTTATGCTTAACCTTTTATTTATTGTAAAAATAATATGAACAACATCATCAGTAGTACATAAAGCGCCAATCACACACGCAAGGTGTACCAAAGTTTTTTCCACGATGTAGTTACACAAACAGAGAAGTTTCAGATGGCATGACAGCACGACGCTAGCTGCAAATAAAATATTATGTGCAGCGCCGCCTGTGTGCGGCATGTGGCGTGTAAGTATTTATTAGCGGCGTAATTAGTGAATTTGAACAAATATTACTTATGCGTACCTTTTTAATGATAGACTATGATTATAGCCTGCCTGTCTTTACGTTGATGTTGGTTTGTGCTTGCACCGGAAGAGCATTATGTAAACAACAAAACAATGCTGTTAATTGTGCTGGTAACATGTTTTTGACGAAACTAAGTAGGTAATCTATGTCTTCAACGTACGAAAGGACGCATGGACATGTTCGTTGTATTTTATTAAAATTACTCATAATTAAAAAACTCATGGTTACCAAGTTTTATGCACGTGTTGTGTAAAGCACAACACTATCGAACTAATTAGGGACTAACATTATAAATTATGCTTGTTTTGATACTTTGACTTTGAATGTCACATTAGTGTTATTAGAAAAAAGACATATTTTATAATGTCCAATAAAATTGCAGCACAATAGGTAGCTCCTAAGTAATATGTATAATTTAGTAGACGACAAGGCGGTTACTACGGTGCGCCAGCCGCCGCGAAATTCCGTCTCGTTTTGTTCTATTGTTCAGCTGTTTGGTCCGCTAATGGTGTCACATTGCAGATCGGTGTCAGAACACTGCTCTTTTATTTTGCGATTTATTTAGACTTCAAAATCCTTCAGTAAACAACTACCTAATATGCAGCCTAAGTCATAGATTTAAAGTCCGCCCACTTTGTGCAAGCCATCATCATCATTCACAGCTCGACTTCACCCACTGTTGGGCATAGGCCTCCCTTCGTTTGTGCCATCAATCAATTCTATGCCAGTCTAATCCATTTCCGACCCGCGAGTTTCACAAGCAAGTCACTTTTAAATATTTTCAAGAAACTAAGTGCCTACTCATACAAAATTAAACACTTCAACGAAAATGTTCTCGTAATTATTATTACAATTTTAAATCTTTTCACTAAGCGTGAAATTCAGCGGGACATATTTTATAGAATGGTAAACCTGCCCGAGTTATTCCTTGCAAATCCGGCGTTAATTCCCACAAAGCCCACAATTCGGAGTCACGTAGGTACCTATTACATTGAGCAATATATCTATAGGTACCAGGTTAGGTCGGTATGTGGCACGCCACACCTGAATTCGCTAGCAAAACGCTGTGAGGAGTTTCGCAAGTCGACACCGAAATTGGGAAGTTTGCCGACAATATTGCGAAAACTGTCGCCTTGTGCCTTGTACCTCCCTCGTTCCTTGTCTGCAATATCTACCTGAATTCATTACATGGTATATTTTTGGTGAAAAGCAAGAAGACATTTTTGTAATTGTTATAGGTACTAATTTGTATTTAAATATCGATTTTTGAATGCTGAAGACGAGTTTCCATCATTTTATGTAGAATACGAATGATCAGAATGAATAGAATAACAAATTACAATAAATATCTTCTTATTGAAATCAAATAACTAGGTATCTTGAAAATTCTGTAGTATCTACTAAATATTATTTTCAAAAACCGTATATTATCAGAAAGCAACATCGCATATTTAGATATTGTAGAAAACAAAGTAGAAACCTAAAATAAAAGTTACATTTCTTTCAGCTCTGAAATATGACTAGAAAATTCTTAGCCACGTATGTCAACGTCTGGCTGGGACGTGCCCTATGTCTGCGGCTGCTAATGTCGTCAGGTCTAGGGGTGGGGTAGTGGAGGCTCACGTACCGACTGTTAAAACGCTACATGTCAACGGGGGTGGAGCTCGTCTCACTTTGTAATCGCTGCGATGGAGCCATGTTGATAATGTCGTGACCTGTATCGCACGAGTTCAACTAGTTATAGTAACTAACACAAACAGTAATTTAATAGTATTGTACTCGAACCAGATAATTTGTTTAAGAAAACGTTTTGGGTGAGGAAGCTTAATATTTTGGTTCGATATTTTTCCTTAAAGACAACAAACTATTCTGTGTTTTTTTTAAGCCGGCGTTTGCTTATGTAAAAATATCTTGTTAGTAATATAAATTATTGGTTACAATTTAGCATGACTGGAATACTGAAAAACCATCATTATACTATCAAAACGTAACGTATACACAAACTACACAGTTAACATGTTATTTTCAAATAAGTTAGTCATTACGGAAAACTGTTCCTACATTACAGGCAGTAAGGACGGGCAAAGCCACCATTAGCAATAACTGCCTTTGTAGGGGCATGTGTGTAGTATAGATAGGTAAGTATTCGTAATGCCTGTGGTTTAGTATGTCGGTATGTATCACATAATTTCCCATCCGAGAGTTATGTGAGCTTAAGCACATAGGGGGACGGCACCGGATGTCAACAACGGAGGGAGGTCTGAAGTACCTACATAAACATTTTCCGCGTACTTACTTCCATAAATTAGTTCCCGCGAAGGCGCGGTATAAATACTATAAATACGCGCGAAACGCCGCGCTAGCTCATTACCTACTAATAGTTTTACTTATCGGCTTCCTGTATGCTCCACAACAACCGGCACGTTTACGTCTCTCCAATTGATTCGGCTAAACAGTTGAAAGCACTCTTCAACTCTTTAACCCCTTAAAGTAATAATCAATATCTAAACGAAACCAACCCTTATTTTAAAGCTACCTTGTTATTATGTCGACAAAACAGTCGTCAAAATAATAAGCACCTTTAAGCCCGACAGACAACAAGCGACACGACGCAGGCGAAAATTCAAAATTACACCGCATGAAGTTTCCCAAACGTTTATCCGAAGCCGAACAAAAAGTTCGACAATCACCTATCATTACGGGAGGCGTCGACCTAACGCGCACACAAAGGGTGGTGCTAACCAAGAAAACGACAAAAATTAAAAGTTTCCTCAAAACAAAACAACAACTGTCATATTAAACCTTCAAAATAAAGATTACGAATGAAATATTCACGGTGAAAGCGGGGCTCAGTCCGTGGTTATGTAAATAAGTGGCTACGAAAATGTACATAATTAGTTTACACGTTTTCTCAAGCACCCCGCACCCTCACCCCGCGGCATATTGCCGGCAGCGGAGGTGCGGGGGGAGATTACCCGCGATACACTTGCTAAGGGTACATTTACATGAATCACACATATATTACATGCTGTATTCAAATAAACTAAATGGACTTATACCTACATACCTTAGCATAAACAGAAACGAGGTAAGTATGGGCATGTTATAATAACCATGTGAAGTAGCAGAATGAAAAACCAATTTTCCATTTCGATTCAATAGAATTAACAGGTATTAACCGGTTAGATAATTACCGGTTTGATTATAAAACATGTTTTCAAAATATATCAGCTGTTGTTTCTTTGAAAGGGTTAATTTCTGAAATGTTAAAAAGTTATTACAGCCAGCACTGTATGTATACTGACATGAAACAGCGCTTCGAGACACAGACTAAGCCACTGATGAGACACAAAGCAAAGTGAATCCGTGATGTGAAGGGCTTGGGACGGGTGCGGCGTCGGCATCGCGTCGTCAACGTCGCGTCTGCCACAAAGCTCTCCTTACCTAATTCTTTTGTCGTTTTCAGGCCCGTCAAATATCACGTTTCCTCGTTTGCATACATTTTCGCCGTCACCCCTAGCCCGCAGCCGCCCGACGCCGTCTTTCACGAATAAAATTAGTGTCGGCAGCGTGACACCAACTGAATTTAAGCTTAATAAGATATTTATAAAGAAATTTCCAATTCAGCGGCAAAGTTCAAAGTTTGACTCCGACTCTGCAAAGAGTTCGGTGGCATTTTCAATTTAAACTTGGAACAAGTTAAATAATGTGCGAGCTCAGACCAACTCGATTCATTTAAGGTTTTAGCGAAATTAGCTTTTGAATTGGAATGACGCTGAAATATCCACGGTGCGGCATCAGTTGGTTAACTTTAAGCTGTATTAGGGTTTCATTAATTCGAGCTTTTTAAAGTTTAATAATGTCAACAAAGTTATAACCACTTTATAATCTACTGAGAAATTGAAAATTTTTGATTGTTTATATATTTCAAATATAAATCTATGTACCTACCTAATAGATTTCCTATTTAGTAAACACTGTTTTAATGATCGCACTAGATGTGTTGTGTATATCTCTTACACACAAAACAAGCAAAAGAAAATGCTTTTACTGCATTTTAGCCTTGGCAAAATCATTTTATTAGCTGAAATGGCTGAAACGACTTGAATTATTGCATTGGGGTACGGTAGATAGGCGAGTGAGTGGCAATGGTTGTCGCGTCGGTTGCGCTTGTGCAGTTTGCGCGATGCCTACCTCGCCTCGCCTCGCGTTCGTCTAATGTGGAGCATAAATCAGAGGTAACGCGCCACCCGCTAGCTCCCACCTTGCCGCGATAAAACTCCAAATTGTTTTCTCGCCCCCGGTGGGCGCCGCCCTCGGTTCGCTCTTAAACGCCGCTTCAAGTTGCACTTGTGAATCGCACTTTTTACTGTTCTTGAAATTGGCGTTGCGAATTGCTTTTCGACTCCGCGCGCTCGATTCGTTTTATAGGCGAGTTATGTTCGAATTTTTAGATCAATTTTTTGCGTGCGAACTATCGTCCCCGACGGGAGGCGACGCACTGGCATTGGTAAATGCGAGCCAATTAGAAGATTAAGCGTTGACAATTACGATGCCGGATCGCGATCGTATATCAACAATTATCGCGCGAGTGCGACAAATGGCGAGCTGGTCCGTGCGCGTGTAAGCGCGGTGCGCCCAGCGCTCTGCCTACGGACATGCACACCGATCACGCCAACGCAAAGGATGCAGCTTTGCTCACTTCTTTTGACTATTTAAAGACCTTTTTTTCCAAGCTCAATTGTTTTTATAGGTAATAGTTAGTGGCAACTAAAAGGCGCTTGGCTTGGCGACGACGTTGTTTATAAAACGATTGTACACTATCATCTGCCTGCAGCTTTGCTCGCGTATAGGTACCTAGATAAAAAAAACCTATATTTATAAAAATATTATTGAAAGCTTGCACCCCAAGGGTGTCAATACTTCAAACAACGAAACTAGCGCGCGGGATTCAGCCTGAAATATGCTGTTCCAGTTCACAAACTATATTTCTTCCAGGTTTCATCTAAATCGGTCCACCGGCGCCGGCGTGATTGAGACACAAAACAGATATTCAAACCTCTAAACTTATGCATTTTTAATATTGAATAGGCTGTTTATTCTACTTCTTAACTATGAAAACTCGAACGAATTAAAGTAAAAATGCCTTAAATATCAAAGTCAAAGTCAAAGTCAAATGGTATTTATTCAATAAAATCACAAGGATCACTTTGAAACGTCTTAAAGCTAGGTGACTCTAGGTGCCAGTTCCACGCGACCAAAGCCTAGAAGAACAGGCAACAAACTTACGGCTTAGTTCCTACCGTTCTTGTATGATCCTTATTATATGAATGTTAGCTACGAATTCGCAGGCGGCTTCTAGTGTATTAAAACTGCCAAAGTTAAGAACTGATAGAGATAGCTGTGTCCTTTTGGTCCTTTATATTCATGGTTATCCTAGTTTAGCATTGTATATGAGCTGGGGTGTGTTTGTAACTTGTCATGACTTTACGGATACACCTCAATACGGACAATCCAGTGAAAACAAATAAGCTTTCAAAAAAAATCGAGACTTTATGAATTTATTAGACCAAATTTTTCAATCACTTAGATCAAAACAGCTAAAAAACATTCACATTTATTATAGAGCTGACTAGATGACACGCCAAAGGAACTAATTTACGAGCACGAGGCGCGTTGAGAAGTAAATCAAAGATCCAGTGTGCCAAGTCTGGGCGATTAAATTGTTTGGCAGTGAAGCCGACGAAAGCATCTTCAACACGCCTTGCTCGACGTCGGGATAGATTACTAGTTGTACCTATGACAACGCGCCAAGCTGATGTTATTAAACATTTCGAATGTAGAATGGGGGACTTGCAAACTTTACATAACCGAAAAAGACCTCAATGAAGCCAACTTGGCCACTTATTTAGCTAGGATAATTTAAGCATCGACACGATAAGACGAGGAACAGTAACAAAAACAGTCTCACGACTTTGATCCCCAAACACGGTAGATATCACCACAGATCAGACAACTCCGCAGATTTTTTGAGAATATCCAAGAGAAGCAGTCTGAGGTACGTCCTAATATAACATATGACACATATCCATGTTGCAGTACTTTATAAGTCTTACGTCGCTGATAGAATACTAACGATGTGTTCCTTCACCGGTTCACGGATCAATTTTTTGAAGATTTTACGCGGTACTAAAAACCCTGTCACTTTGAGATTACCGAATGCAATTTTTTTGTAAAAAAATTGTGTCCTTTAGAAGTTGAGATGCATCTTAGTTCAAAAAATGTTTTCCATTTAAAATCATCATATCTAAATAAACATGTATAGCATACATATTTATATTGCCCAAATATTTCATGAAAATACTCAAACGTCTTCTTATTTTACGACTTTTATTCAAAGAGCAACTAATAAAACAGTCAAACTAATTTGCCAATGTTTATCAATGTCGACGCAACATAAACAAGAGCATCAGATGGCTGGAATAATAGCTGTCGTACAAAAGCCGACAAACATCAAAATATTTGCATGGTGGATGAAATATTGGCCCTATTGGTCCGCTGGCCGTAGAATAAACAACAGTGCCTAATAGTATGCAGAAGTTTCACTCCGGCTGTGGTTGCAACAAAAAAATACAATAATTTACAATAATTTACAATAATTACCTAGCCCTTGATAATTTAATTTTGTAAGCCGACCAACGCCATTATCTTTTTTAGTTCTGTTGCCTTCCGTTTGCTTGGGGGCATAGACAAACCACAGAATCAAAATAAAATCAATTATGTAGTCGTAGCAAAATTTCATTTTTAAGTACTTATAATATGATACTTATTTAGCATTATTAATATAATTATTTTTATTGTATATTGTTTTCCATGGCGTACATTGTTCTTGTTTACTTGTTATTATTGTTTTTACCTTTTTATAATTGTACTTTTACCGTAATAATTTGTATGTTTTTTTTTTAATTGCATTGCTGTTTTGTCGCATGTCACTTTATCAGGCCTCGTCTGAAAACCAGCGCTGCACTGCACCTATCTAGGTTGGGTGCAGCATTATGCTGAGACGACGACCTTTTTGCCCCTCACAACATACTTAATTTGTGTATATCACAAATAATTAATTTTTACTTTTTAAAGTTCTCTCTCGCGTACAATTCTGCCCCAACGTTGATCATCATTCAAAATGGTCTACATAAAAGCTCATAGGAGTGACACAGACCTGCCCGTTCCCCGCTGAATAAACTAAAAGCCACTGTACAAACACAGAGTTTTAAAATTGAGCTTACCGCGTTAGCTTTGCCGCGATTAGCATGGCAAGTGCAACGGGCGCGGCGGACATTTTATTTTTATACAACGTATGCATGCTGCTTCGTTTGCGTTTACTTCGAGCAATATGTTACAATTTAAAGTATAATTTATCGATTATGAGGCGATTAACCGTAAGACCACTTCTCGCTCACACATTTCAGAATTTTTAAAGATCTAAATGAGTGAAGTGTTATGAAAAATCGCAAATTACATAATTACGGAGAGTAGGTACAAAGGTGTACATTTTGGTAAAAAGGTTACAAAAATAAGATAAGATTACCTATTTATTTATTTTCTCTCTCTCAGTTAGAAAATATAGATTGATAAACCTTTATTTTTTACCCATACCTAAAGAAGGGATCATCTAATATGGTTTAATACTCTATAACTAAACTACTATAAAAAAAAATAGGGCGTAATTTTGAACGACCTAAACTAAAATTTAATAAAAGGAAGAGCTGCGTCATTGAGGACCTTTACATGAAGAAGTACTGTTAATTAATTAGATGAATCAGCGCAAACAGACAACTCTTATGCAACAAACTGATCAGTAGATATTGGGTAGGTATTACATAACATGAGATACTTAGTTTATTCTAATAGCATTGTTAGAAGAGATTGTTATGATAATCTCTCGGGGGTGGATGCAAACGACAGAGCTAATGTGCTCAGATTTAATATCGCTTATTTTTCTCTCGTCTTCATTTGTACGCGTACGATTTAAATCAGCGAGTTTATGGGATTAGGGGAGCGTAGGGGAGCACGAATTTATTAATCGTATTGTTACCTCTCATTGTTTTATTTAACAGTTTTGTCACATTTACATAACAAAAGTAGACATTATACTTTAAAAAAATATTCTACTACGGTATATCTTTTCAATCTTCATGCAATGATGAATTGTCTAGTCTATAAACGTTTCTCCTATAGCACTTTCGTAGAGTTACAAAGTTATCTAAGTCTTAAAATTCTTGAACAAGAAACATTGTTTTATCATTATGTTTATGGAATCATTTTGAAGGAAAATCCAGTTTCAAGTTGCACCTTAGCATTTCGTTTTTGTTGCAAATAGCAATATTACCCGACAATTCGGCCAATCTCTGCGGGGCAATTCAATTATAGTGAAAGATCCCTCATAAGCGAATCGTTTTTCCGAGTCATTAATTTTTTCGAACGACACGGGAGTAGCGTGATATGGCGGGGTGGGTCCAGGCGGCTATCTCGCGAGATAATGCTGATTTATGTGGGCGGGCGACGGTCGCGATTCGTCGCGCCTCGTCGCGGGAACATGCGAATGTCGCGCGACGCATCGTCAGTTTGTTTAGCCGTAGCCGCTGCTGCGCGCTGCCCGATGCCCGATGCGCGTCCCTGCGCTGTTCATTTGTGACGGTTAGTTGGCGAGATTTATGCTAATCGACGGGGCTGACTCGGATAAGCTCGCGTGACGGCGTGTGGCAAATTGTCTCCCATTGCGACTTCCCAAAGCTCTTTGTAGCGGTTGCTATCGCATTAAATATTTTATTGCTTTTACATGGCCATAACTAAACTCATTGATAACAAAACTAACGATTGCTTTAGATACAATTTAAATTCAGGATTTAAATCAGAAACCCAGTTATGCTCTTAACTTAATTTCGGCACCCAAAGCATTGTAGTGGATGCCTGAGTTTTGAAATAAACTCATTTTAAAACACCGCATTTTATGGGGCGTGGTGGAAAAAATATGAATATCCAAGGCGTCTCTCGGTAACGTGAAACACTATAGGAATGAATAAGGTATTAATACAGCTTTATAGTCCGTGAAAAAACCTTCATTGTTTTGTGTATTACATGGGGCCTTTGTTCGCATTAAATATCAAGAAGACGTATTTAGCATGAAATAAATTTAGCAACAGAGCGAGCTGTAGGTACCCTAATTAATGAACTGCTAGCATGGTCGTCATAACGGCCGGAATAAAAAAACTTTGAGTTGAGTGGAATGAGCAGAAAGATTTAGCAAGAATTATTATCGCTAAAGCCTGCGAATTTGTCACGATCAGTTGGCTGTCGACCGTAGATTTATGACATTGTCGATAAGCAATAAATGTAGAAGTTTCAACGCAAGACTTGCACGGTTGAACGTTTCGTGATAACATTCAAAACTGAAACTATTGATAAATCATGTTTACAAAAATTTTAAGCCTGATGAATTTGGATGAAAATCTTAATAATCAATATAAAGACTGAATTTAAATTTAAAGATTCTAAATCTGAAACAGATACCTAATAAAATCACTAAAGATAGTATAAAAAATAGTACGAAAACGACAAATTCTTAAAGAATAGCATTACAAAGGTTTAGCAAAAAAAATTTTTTATTTAAATATTTTTCCTACCAAAAAGATGAGGGTTAAGTAAGAAAACTAAAAAAACTAACTTTTTGGTAGGAAATCTTCATAAATGTTGAAATGTGCGAGCGAGTAGTAGTTTGAAAGTAGTCTGCGTAAAACCTTTATTTCTCTAGATAGAGACGACATTAAATTGGCGATGAATGAGTATACATCATCTTTCTGCAAAAGATCGCATCAGCTCATGATTGTAAAGGTGGTGTAAGCTGTGATGACGTTTGCGAGTTGCGAGGGAGTCTCGTCGTCGGTGGCCGATTGCCCATTGTTCGACATCGCGCCGCGACCGACACGCCTCGCGCCGTCGCACACTGTGCCACCTACCTTATCGCTTCTGAAACGCACCGTCGATATTGCCTTGATCTCGTTAAACTAACAATTGATTCGATTGCTTACCTACTTACCTACCGCGTTGATTTTGCTACTCGTAAATTATGAAAATTGAAGCCTTATTAGCGAGTTCAACTAATGCTGACACGAATTTGAAGAAGAAAACCGTGAACTCAAACGCCTGAGGACAGTAAACGAAATAAACTTTAAATCAGTGCACTACGAAAAAAATCTGGCGAAAAAGGTAAAAACTTAAAAAGTAATCGTTTTGTACGATAGTAAGCTATTAGATAAATAGTTAATGGAGTCACAGTTCGATAAATAACGGAAGCTCTTTCGTTAATTTTAGTAAAGTTATTCTACGTTGACTATTCGTTAGAGCAGAGGCGTTCTGTGCCAACCAAATCACAATAGCTTTCAGTGAGGCATCTAATAAATCATCTGAATGGCTCAATCGCTCACTCTTTGTAGAGAATAGTTTTTGGCACTCACCTTCCCGTCTTCGTTATGATCATCTCTGTCCCCAGTTCGTTGAACTTGTCCCAGAGTTCCTTGGTCTCCAAGTGGCATTGTATATGGCGCATCTCCTCGGATGACCATCTTTCGGCTAGCTGTGGGTTCCGAGGGGGTGGGGAGATGGCCCTAGAGCCACACGCAACGCCGCTAGCTGATCCAGCTTCGGAGGTGGAGGACACGTCAACTGGCGAATCCCTCTCGTACTCTGCTAGCGGTGGTGAGGGTGACCCGGACGCGGAGGCGGTTGCGTCTACGAACTTCTCTGTAAAGTATAAAAAGTAAAGATATACCTATGCAACTTTTGAATAAAGACCCTGTTAGGTTTTTTAAATAGTCGATACCATTTGCTAAAAACGGGTGAAGGAAATTATTAATTAGTACCACGAGGTTGTGAGGCATCGCGTGGAACACTTAGTTTTAAGACGTTTCAAAGTGTGATTCAACTGAATAATTTCCTTTTGAATTTGACTGTGACATCATTTGAATGGTACTGATTTGTACATTCTAACGGCCGGTTTCTGAAAGCTCGATCAAACGTAATCAGATGCAAATCACTCGCCATTTTAACTATGACATCGAATTAGATAGACACAGCAAGTGAGATGACGTCCGATTAATTTTGATCGAGCTTTCAAAAACCGGCCATAAGACTTTCAAGTTAATTTGACATAAAAAAGGAATAAAGCGAGAGTTTGCTCTGCTTTCAGCTAAGTGCAAGAAGACGATAACCAGACGTGTGTATACTAATTTAGACAGTACTTTACTTAAGATAAGATTGCTCTATCTCCGAATATCATCCGTAGGTAGATGTCGTTTCCATACATTAGGATACCTATAAGCTAAGTTATAAGCTTTTTTTCTACTCTGATTATATCAATAACCTAGACTTAGCATTTCACTGATAGGTACACACTTTATAGATCTACATAATTTAGAAAAAAAGTAGAAAAACAGCTTTACGTCTTTGAGGCACAGTAAATAACCTTTCAGATCTCCTAGTACCAAGTACGTACCCACTCAGGATTCTTTGAGAATTTATAAGCCGGATTATCAGAGATATGTCCAAATAAAACATTAAGCCCATACCCATATTTTGAAGTAGTTAGTATTACATACATGACAGGTTGCAAGCCCATCGCCGCTACTAGAATACAAATTGGTTTCCTCACAATATGTTCCTCAACCAATTGAAAACACTAGCTCTGTACATATCATTTTTTAATAAATTCTGAAGGCTCAATGGTCCGTAAACAGGCCTTTTTAGCATTGTTCAAAATTGCAGTTTTTCGGGTTTTTGCAGTAACTACTTCTTTTTTAATTGAATGGCTCCTGTCGTCATACGGATTAATTATTATAGCAAGAGTTAAGTAAGATGGTAGATAAATTAAACAAAAACATAAGTTGGATAAAAAAACGGCGGCTATGCACAACATATAATAGGTAGACACTTAACAAGCATTCCAATTTTTCGCTAGTTGTGCACGTAATACTATTGATTAAATTAACACTTAAAAAAAAATCTTGTAAATACATACTTATAATACAATATCACACCCAGACAGCAACTACTATGTTCATCACACAAATGTTTCTTATTATTGGGGATCGAACCCACGGCGCAGAAGGCGGAAGGTATCTTGGGTAAGTAGTAGTATTTAACTGACATTACTGCTCAACACATGGCCTTACTTATAAAAACAACTGACAGAAAATAGGGCTTCAACTATAGTTATCTCTCTTCAAAGTAGCTTAATATATAAGCTCGAGTGCTCGAGAACTATGGATTTATTGGAGGGTCCTAAAAAGATAATTGACTCTATCGAAATTAGTGTTAATCTTAATAAATGTTAAAGAAATTAAGGGCCGGTTTCACCATGCTCTGTTAGATTAACAAAGGATTAAAAGGCCGTTATATATGTCAAAATGTACGACTCTATCGAAATGAGTGTTAATCTTAATAAATGCTAAAGAAATTAAGGGCCGGTTTCACCATGCTCTGTTAGATTAACAAAGGATTAAAAGGCCGTTATATATGTCAAAATGTACGCGTTTAACATCTAAGGTTAGATTAAACGGCCTGCTAATCCTTGATTAGTAACTAACAGCATGGTGAAATCAGCTCAAAAGCTAAGAGTCTAATTGAAAATCGCTCAACAAATCTAACAGAAAATAATAAAATTGTGACGATTTCCAGGTGGAGATCTTCTAAGAGTTTATTTTTATTGGTATAATTATCTTTTTTTTATTTCTATGTATGATACGATACGACAATTAAATATTGTTAATATGGATAATTAACTTAGCAGTACTGTGTTGTCATTAAATTGGAACTTATATTATATTGCAATATAATTATGTTATATATTCTTAGTTCTTTTTTTATATAACTGGGTGATGAAACAAGCAAATGCCCACCTGATGGTTAAGTGGTAACGATCACCATAAGTCACCATGAACCATAGATCTAGCATAAGTACACTAAACTATTTTATTCGCTTGAAGTACTACCTAAAGTACTTATTACTTGCACCCTGGACATTTAGAACTAGCTAGGTACTTAGCTAGGCCTGGAAATATTACACTATTTATTTGAACTCAGATCTCCTTAAAGGTATACTGAATTAGTTGAAAAATTTAAGTTTTTAATTTAAAATTTGTTTTTTTTTTTGCTTTGTTTTCATATTTTATTAGAATAAAATTCTCAAAATATTCCCTTTTGTTGTCTATAATTACTGATTTTACTGATTATTATAGTGCTGTTATTTAGTTTTAAATATATGTGAAAGCAGATTTTATTTTATTTTGATGAAATGTTGTAGATTAAGTAAAATCCTGATCCTAAAACAGCCTCGACAGCCTTCACAGCTCAGTTGGTAGTAGCTCTGCCTTTTGCACCGTAGGCCGTGGGTTTGATTCCCACCGAGAACAAATATTTGTGTGATGAACATAGATGTTTGTTCTCTGTCTGGGTGTTATGTAATATTATAAGTATGTATTTACAAAAAAAAAGTTTTTTCTTATCTAAATACCCACACATTTCCACCCTTTATTTTGTAAACACTGATTATAACATCCCCTAATGGCCACCACCACAATTAAACGAAGAAGAAGAAGGGTGATTTTTAGCTACATTAAGTTGGTTGGTTGCGTTTTGGTTCTATCTCTCTCCTGATGATTTCAGTTCACTGATCTTTAGGGATCAATGTTTTAGTGCAAATTAAAAATTTGCAGGTTCTGAAAGTGGAATTGCTGGTACTTTTTGGCAGGTACAGTAATAAGGTACTTTAAGTTTCTGCCAAATTTACATTGAATCATTTGACATCGATATAAGATGGATACATACCTAATGGTGCCAAGGTGTCTTCTCTAGGATCTCTATGCCTCCGCCTCTCTCGCCTCTCCTGGCGGTCCCTGGCCATGATGGCAGCTATTGAGAAATCAGTGGCGCAAGGCCGTGCTGAGCACTCCTCGTCCATCGCGGACACCTGCCGCTCCCGACCTTCGCCCTGCAGCAGCATCAAGTTGATAGCTTCCGACCCCAGGCTGCCAGCTGACCGCACGTCACCGTCTGAACATCCCATCGAACTGACAGAACATGATCTATGCAACGTGGAGTTGTAAGGTCTCGCTGGTTGAAACACTTGTTGGATTCTGTTCGTTTGTGACGAATTTCGTGAAGTGACTTTATTGTTAGTAAAGTTTAAAATTGAATGTTGTTTATGAAAACTGATTGGAAGGTATTTGGAAAACTTTTGAGGAGATCAAAAACAATCACAGCTACTAAAAATATCTAAACACAACTAAATAATCCGTGAAAAGACAACAGATCGGAACTGCGTCTGGGATCGTTTTGAGGTTTGGAGGTGCGACACTGTTAGTAAGTTTCGAGTGTTGTTGAAACTTTTTACGCGCGGCGTTATCACGGAGAGCAGACCGGTGCGACGCGGCGCGATGTCGACTCGACTGAGGCGATCGAGGCGGGCGCCGCAGGGAGGGGCCTGCATTGCCGCCCCATGCCACCACACTCCGACCACGCACACACGACCACTTTTTATTACTTCTTTCTTATTAAGTCTGTCCCGCTCCCTCCGGCTTCTCCGCGCGCACCATCTCTCTCGACGAGAGTTTTTCTCCACGCGATAACTATTGAAATTCGCTAAACGGCTCACCGCGGCGCGGAAAAGGTTCTCTCGTTAAACGGTGTACCGATAGTATCGGAGTATTTATTCGCATTACACGCTGCGCCGACGCGACGGCTCATATCACTATTTATGCAGTTTGAGAGTAGACCGCCTTCGATAGGGCTATTATGGCAGCTCTACTTGCTTCAGAAATTTGCGGTATAACCATGTGCTAATAGCACGGTTCTTATGGGTATCTTATCTGGACTTTATAATGAAAATAAATAATAATGTATGATTTAACTAAGTATGAAAAATATAGGTAGTAGGTGAATAAATGCGAGGTCCGGTCTATTTAATTGGAAAACGAATCAAAACAAAGTAAAAAAACAACCATGGTGTAAAAGTTGGCGTTGTAAAGCTTCTTACATTAAACAGATACCTACCCAAGTTGACAGGCCTTACTGTTCAGTTGGTGTAGCTGTAGGGTTTGATATCCACCGAGAACAAGCAATTGTGTGATGTATGATTATTCTGTATCTAATATAAATATATCTTTACGTAAAATATATTTAAGTAGGTATTCTTTAAGAATAAAAAGTAGAAATAGTATTAAAAAACCGCATAGTTTTTAAATATTATTATTATAATGTTACTAGAAGAAATATATATGGAATATTAGGAACATAATACGTGAAGCATTTGTATGCTATCTTGTATTGTTCTTGAATGAATCAAAATTGGTGATATACATCGGGTTCTATTTAAAAGAAAACTGTCAATATTGATAATGAGTGAATAAAATAAATAACAAACTGGTTCTTTCACTCATAAAACTCGTACAAATTTCACTGGAATCTTGGCCAATTTGTTTTAATAATACGGTACGGACGGTCATGTCAAAGTAGCCAGGCAACATTTTAGAATCATTTCTTAAAAGTACCCAACATTATCTGTCTGGATAATAGGTAATTAGTAATGTATTAGTAATGTATTTGTATAGGTATGTATTAATAAAAAAAAGTATAATTTCAGCTATATCAGTATGTTTGTAGCTTTGGAGTGTCAGTTCCACCCAGCACTAGATAGAGCTGTGTGGAATGTTCAGCAATATTTATTTATTTATATCCTACTAATATTATAATCGCGAAAGTTTGTAAGTATGGATGGATGGATGGATGGATGGATGGATGTTTGTTACTCTTTCACGTAAAAACTACTGAATGGATTCTAATGAAACTTTACAATAATATAGCTTATACATCAGAATAACACATAGGCTACAATTTATAAAGATATTGTGTGACTAATCCTGCGCAGACGAAGTCCACCAGCTTGTAGAATATAAAAATATAAGTCCTTAGAAGGCTCCTTCCTAAATCTAAGATACAAAATATTTCATGTAAAATCAACCAATGTACCTCACTTGCCACTTAACTAAACCACAACTAACTACCGAAAGCCAATTGAGCTCTGCTGGTTTATAGCGCTAGATCAAATTTGCGGAAAATTAAACTTCAACGACTTGCCTCCATCTGAAATTATAATAATTTATAACGTGGCGCGCTCAAACTAACCATGTCGCTTCGCTGTAAACCTTATCGCCGATAAGCCGGTAATAGCCGCTCAAATAGCCGCTACCGCGAATTGTGACCAATCGTTATAATTAGGTATTTTTGTTTTGTTTTTTTTTTCTTGTAAAAATGGAAAAAGGATTTATTTAATCAAGATGGTGTTGATGTCAGTGATTTTTGCAATTGTCACCAAAACATATTATTATTTAACCTTATATTTAAGATTTGTCATATTTAAAAAAAAATTAAAAAGTTATCAATTTAATCACAAAATTAATAAAATGACAAAAACGCGAAATATTTACGCATAATTTCTTTGTTTTTATTGCTTAATATTTAAGACATAAAAAAAGCATTCATAAAATTTCATATTAAAATGAATAGAAAAAAAAACTAAGAAAAAGATTATTTAAATTCCAAAGCCCCTGGAGAAATAACAGAATAAATTCTACGAATTAGTTTCAGGTACTATGCTCTCTGTTGTCACAAAACTCGCTTTTTTCTCAAATCAACGGACGAGTTCTGATTAAAATTTAAAAGTAGAAACTCGTGTGAACGCACTCACTGCGACTGACGACGGAGGGGGAACGACGCCCCAAGTAGGCGGGCCGCTCGATGAACAAACCAAATTCAACTCTATTAATAAAAAGCATAAGGTTGATTTCAGCGTTGTAGTGTGCGATGCATTTACTACAACTTGGGTTGGTGTGGGTGTGAGGCAATTCTTTGCTAAGTAGTGTCCGAGTACACGGTGCACTTGTAGTAATTTTTTCTTCGTCCAAATTTTCTTCTGAAAGAAACTGAGTTTGATAGAGCCAAGTTTTAAAACGATTTAAAAATAAACGACAG
Organism: Chloroclysta siterata; assembly: GCA_932294275.1. Lineage (NCBI taxonomy): Eukaryota > Metazoa > Arthropoda > Insecta > Lepidoptera > Geometridae > Chloroclysta > Chloroclysta siterata. The sequence goes on along the minus strand of OW028600.1, from coordinate 11,916,901 downwards.
GCAAAGAACGAGTACCATAAAAGTAGCATATTTTTCTTTTGGTTAAGCTTTTTTAGTATTCTTAATGAGTTTCATTTATTTAGACTTACTGATTTACTGGGTAATTTTTTCGGTGGGTCTGATTTATCTGGCTGAGTAGACTTCGATATTAAAACTTTTTAAGTAACTTATAAAATTAAATAAAAATTTTTAAAATAAATTGGCCAAGAGTGTGTCAGACTACTCACAGGGTAGGATCCCGAAGCTAATGAAGCTTAGAATTACCTATAACTAATATGGCAGTTATTACTAGATAAAATATTGTAAGTATCTATCTTGTACTAATAAGTAATCACTATCTTTGTCAATATTTTGGGTATATTAAAATAAAATAAAAATACTTCATTGTACACAAAACTGAACAAAAAAACACTAAATATATAAATTAAAGTAGTACTATGGGCGGTCTTATCGCTGAAAGCGATCTCTTCCAGACAGCCTTTGGATGTAGAGGATTGTGTAAGTATGGAAGATAGGTCGCAGGTGCACGAGAAAAGCTATAAGAATATAGTCAAAAATATTACATAAATAAAAAAAATAAAATGAACATGAACAATAGTTTTTTTTTTCTCCAATCATCATAGAAGTCGAGAGGTTGGTTGCATTCTCTGTTATTTCATACACGATTTCATAAGAGTGCTGTATCTTCAGTCCCCTCTTCAAGTAAGTATTGCATTCAAATATCTGTCATTATTTCAATGATCTTGCAACACATGTCAGGAGTCAGCCCTCTCACATAAAGTTTTAGCACCACAGTGATATTGAAACAGCTAAATCACAGTGCATGTATGGAGATAATAATAATTCAATACGTGTGTAATATGCGATGCGGTATGTACGGAATATTAGTGTCGGAGATCGTGCATCTTGAACTAATAGTTCGTGCTCTGAATTTAGCTGTCCAATACATGTTTCTGTAGTTTCTCTGTGTTATATTGAATTTTGAATTAAACTTATTTTGTACTAGCATCTAACCGGGGCTCCACTTGCGAGGAACTTACCTGAATAAAAATAGCATTCAAGTAATTTCAGGTTGCAAACTGAAATAATATATATTTCAAGTTTCATCCAAATCCGTGCAGCTGTTACGGAGATGAATGGGAACAAACATACATACACACATATACACTCACAAGGATTCCTTTTATAATATTAAAAGGCTGCTGACATCCGTCAAATAACTTCTTGCACATTTAAATATTTTAGAAAAAAATATCACTGAAGGTAGTTATGAAAAAATGATATTACAAAAATTTTGCGAAAATATCATTCTGATCAATACAAGTATTCTTACTTAAAAGTTTGATTGTATGTTAACTAGGTTGAAATGTGCGAGCGAGAAGTTTTTGACAGCTGTTTGCGTCGTAAGTAGGATTTCAACAAAACTCAAGAATAATTTTATGGTGTTCAAATAACGATGTAAGTTATGGCGAATACAAGAGCTAATGTAACTCTCGCTCGCACGTTTCGACATGTTGAAAGATATAAAATCACTAAACTTATTTTCGAAAAATCGTAAGAAACTATTTTGTTGCAATTACATTGCACACAGTTTAGTAAAAATTTCATTTTGATCGATACATGTTTTCCTACTCAAAAGTTTGCTTTACTAGTTTTTGTACTTATGCAAACTTTTGAGTAGGAAAACTTGTATCGATCAAAATAAATTTTTTACTAAAATGTGTGCAATGTGATTGCACACAAAATGGTTGATTGCATTTGTTTACGTATTGCTTTATCATGGCGGTGGCTTCTGCTAGCCTGATTCTCTTGACATTCTGGCTTAGTCTGGTGCGGTTCACAGTGAAACAAAGTTCGGTTCAGTGCAGTATATTTGGAGTAAAGCAATGGACTAACAAGTGACCAAGGTATGATGCTATTTCTATTTGTTAACGATACATACGTAAATTCATTCTCGTTATTAGCTGTCGCTTATTTTTATTGGATAAATGTGTTACTGTGTAAGCAATAAATGACTTACCTAGTAACAAAAGGCTTCCCATATCTTTATTTAATAAAAAACCATAAGTATAACCATATTCCTGATAGCCTTTAGGCAAGTTGCACTATATTTTATTATGTCTTAAGGTCTAGTATTTGCCATAGCTTGACAACCTACGTGGTAATAATATAGTTCTTTAAAGGTTCATACACTATTTATTCCATAAATCCTGATAAGTTTCGTTTACAAGTTCTAAATAGATTTGCAGTATATTACGATCTTATACAAATATACCTTTAATTTTAATAATATAACGTAAATATATAATGGTATTCAGCTTAGCATAAATGTTAGGTTTAGTAGGTACAACGAAAATCTATAGAAAAATCGTCGATAAGCGATTCATTGCATGAAATTTCCTAAAGTCGGCACTCCGCTATTACCTTTATTGAATACTGCAAAAGTCGGCAAAGTGCGAAAGTCCGCACTAAGCTCCGAAATCAACTCAATACTGATTTTCAGCTGAAACTAAGGAGGGAAAAGGTAGTTTATCAATAACCCAGTGTTTATTTCCCTTCAGCTATAGACTACTAACATGATTATTACAAATCTGCACTTTAATTATTTGAACCATTCGAGGCACACTCACGACAACATAGTATGTTACCGTAAACGTCTATAGCCTGTTTGTACAAAAATAAGGTCCGATGCGACCGCTACCGCGGCGGTGAGGTACCGATCCGTCTTCGTGCGCAGCTCTTTTTACGTGGAACCCACGGGAAGCTGGCTGGATCACACGAGAATAGAGATAATGGCATTATTATTAACCATTGCTAACTGAAGTTCGAAGTAGGTACCTATATTACTTAATAGTCTAAAAAAAAATCTTTGTGTAAACTGCTTCTTAAATTTACTAAAATAAAATATGAACAAACTAGTTGCTTCCCGCGGCTTCGCACGCGTTGAAGTGGTGAACCGTGATTGAACCACAAACATCCAAACATCGTAACTTTCGCATTGATTTGTATATTATTAGGGTAGGATTTTAAATACCTACGTAGGTATAACACAGACATTGATCCACAGGCATGGTAGATAGGTACCCTCAGATCTCTTCGTATCAACTCAAGATTCAAGTATTCTTTTTACTCGAGCACAACGAAGGAGGGTAACGTTTTTATGTTATTTATCCACAGAACACATTTTCTTTTAGTTTGAAGTTAATTACACAGTTACAGTTAAAAATCTCCCATACAAACCTTGAAACTTTGCAGGGGTAGTTTTAAAATATTGAAAACGTCTTTTTTAATTATTTATTGTGGAGTATATTTACTTCAAGTTTGAAATCAATCGCACTATGCGTTAAAAAACTCCCATAAAAACTTTGACATCCCTTTGCACCCTTATTATGGGTAGTTTTAAAAAATTAAAAAAGCCTTTCCAATTTTTTTGCCTTAAAGTTCATATACTCCAAGTTTCAAGTTTGTAGGTTCAAGGTATACTATTTTTCATGCAAACGTTTTCAACCCTTTTACACCCCTTGGGGTTGAATTTCCAAAACCCCCTTCTTAGTACACCTCTACGTCATAAGACCTATGTACTCTTCAAATTTCAAGTCTCTAGGACCATCGGTCAAAAAACTCCCATACAAACTTTTACATCCCTTTGCACACTTATTAAGGGTAGTTTAAAAAAACTAATAACGCCTTTCCTATTTTTTTGCTTTGAAGTAGATGTACTCCAAGTTTCAAGTTTGTAGGTTCAAGGAATACAATTTTTCATACAAACGCTTTCATCCCTTTTTACACCCTTAGGGGTTGAATTTTCAAAAACCCCTTCATAGTACACCTCTACGTCATAAGACCTATGTACTCTTCAAATTTCAAGTCTCTAGGACCATCGGTCAAAAAACTCCCATACAAACTTTTACATCCCTTTGCACACTTATTATGGGTAGTTTTAAAAAACTAAAAATGCTTTTCCTAATTTTTAGCCTTGGAGTACATCTACTTCAAGTTTCAAGTTTTTAGGTTCAAGGAATACTATTTTTCATACAAACGCTTTCATCCCTTTTTACACCCTTAGGGGTTGAATTTCCAAAAACCCCTTCTTAGTACACCTCTACGTCATAAGACCTATGTACTCTTCAAATTTCAAGTCTCTAGGACCATCGGTCAAAAAACTCCCTTACAAACTTTTACATCCCTTTGCACATTTATTAAGAGTAGTTTTACAAAACTAAAAATGCCTTTCCTATTTTTTTGCTTTGAAGTATATGTATTCCAAGTTTCAAGTTTGTAGGTTCAAGGAATACAATTTTTCATACAAACGCTTTCATCCCTTTTTACACCCTTAGGGGTTGAATTTCCAAAAACCCCTTCTTAGTACACCTCTACGTCATAAGACCTATGTACTCTTCAAATTTCAAGTCTCTAGGACCATCGGTCAAAAAACTCCCTTACAAACTTTTACATCCCTTTGCACATTTATTAAGGGTAGTTTAAAAAAACTAATAACGCCTTTCCTATTTTTTTGCTTTGAAGTAGATGTACTACAAGTTTCAAGTTTGTAGGTTCAAGGAATACAATTTTTCATACAAACGCTTTCATCCCTTTTTACACCCTTAGGGGTTGAATTTCCAAAAACCCCTTCTTAATACACCTCTACGTCATAAGACCTATGTACTCTTCAAATTTCAAGTCTCTAGGACCATCGGTCAAAAAACTCCCATGCAAACTTTTACATCCCTTTGCACACTTATTATGGGTAGTTTTAAAAAACTAAAAATGCTTTTCCTAATTTTTAGCCTTGGAGTACATCTACTTCAAGTTTCAAGTTTTTAGGTTCAAGGAATACTATTTTTCATACAAACGCTTTCATCCCTTTTTACACCCTTAGGGGTTGAATTTCCAAAAACCCCTTCTTAGTACACCTCTACGTCATAAGACCTATGTACTCTTCAAATTTCAAGTCTCTAGGACCATCGGTCAAAAAACTCCCTTACAAACTTTTACATCCCTTTGCACATTTATTAAGGGTAGTTTTACAAAACTAAAAATGCCTTTCCTATTTTTTTGCTTTGAAGTATATGTATTCCAAGTTTCAAGTTTGTAGGTTCAAGGAATACTATTTTTCATACAAACGTTTTCATCCCTTTTTACACCCTTAGGGGTTGAATTTCCAAAAATCCCTTCTTAGTGCACCTCTACGCCATAAGAGCTATGTACTCCTCAAAGTCTCTAAGACCAGCGGTTTAGGCTGTGCGTTGTCTATATGTCAGTCAGTCAGTCAGTCAGTCAGTCAGTCAGTCAGGACTTTGAGTCTTATAGTATTAGAGATAGAGATAAGCCAACTAAAAAAAATCTTGGAGGAAATACTATAGTTTATGGAAGTTTATGGAAAGTTATCGTAATCTCCAAGCTCTCCTCATATCTCTTGGTAATCTTAAGATCCTGATTTAAGGATGTCTAAGGGGGTAGTCAGAGAAACGTACTTACATAACATTTGGCAGATAGGTACCTATGTATTTTTTTTTTCATAACATGACATGAATTTGTAAAAACGTGTATTTACAGTTTATATTAAATTGTACTTACTCTTGCAAATAAATAATTGAATTGAATTGACCCACACGTTTTGCAGATGTTGTTATTCCAAATCCAGGAGGGTGCAAGCCCATCGCCGCTGCTATTTACTAAATTAAAAATTAGATTTGATTTAAAAAGGAATATTTGCAATTTTCACAACGTAATGTTGTATTCCACATTCCGGTGTCCACATTCATGACAGATACCGGTCACATACCCTGTTCTATTTCACAGAAGTCCGGTTCACGTAGCGCGACCGCCGCCCGACGTGGCAAGCTGCGACCCGCGACAGCGACAAAATGTCGCAAGTGTCGCAACGAAGGTGCCTCCATGTCACATGAATAAATTAGGATGGTCCGAACTTAATTAATGTGATACGTATAAGACTACTACTTTTATTGTGATTAAGAGCTTCTCAGTATCCGTAGTACATAGGTGTAAGTGGATTTGGGTTGTTTGTGAGCTGTTTATTGTGGCTACCTACTTGGCCGAGGTTGAGGCAGTTTCGAAAATCTAAAACGCTTTATTGTTAGATATAACATGTTCAACACTATTTAAAAATTGCCTTGAAGAATTGTAGCGCATGCTTTTATTTACTATTTTGAGAGTTGATCAAAAGTAGTCATAAAGTGTGCTGTGTCTGTAATTATCGAAAGCATGACTAGTGAAATACACAATACATAATCCCTATCCATATTCAAAAATCAGAGTGGAATTTGAACCCGAGACCTTCCCCTTGATACGGGGCTGAGCTAGCCTAGCTAGCTAGCACGATCGCACTCTAATCACACCCGACAAATAACTCATAATCTTTGTGATTCCTTATGTGTCACACTATATAAAACTAATAAAAGAAAGTATATATCATAAAGTTGATGGACGCAGGCCAAAGCATCGGAGGCCACGTTCCTATAGTGCGTGACCTACGCACGCTTTGTTATATGTATGGTGATGGTTACCACTCAACATCAAGCGGACATCTGCTTGTTCCATCAGCTAGTTGTATAAAAAATAAAACAAACTTGTAAACTCGCTTACCTAACATTTTTTTCTGCTATTGTACAGTGGTATGGTATAGTACAGTATTTCTGAAGGGATGTCCAAACAGACATACCTAATCACACTAACTTATGATACAAACACAATGAATTGTCTAAGTATAGGGAGAAGTAGATATGCAAGTTCACATATCTTCCCAGTTGGCGTGACAATGCGGCGGGCGGACAGCGGCCGCTCCCGGGGGACTCGCTAAATCGTATTGGTTTCTGCCGCTCTGTTTATTTGCTCCCTTTCTTTTATAGATCCAGCTGAAGGCCCGAAGCTCACTTGGAATAGAAAATGTAGTATTTGTGACGAGTTTCGATTTGAGCAGATTTCTTGGATTTTGTTAAAGTTTTAAGTTTTATTATGTAGTTATAAGTTGGCATCGAAAAGCGTCCTCAAATCTCATCAAAGCCGAAATTAAAATGTATTAATTATTTATCATACATTAAATCACAAGGATTAGGATTTAGGGCACTTTCAAAAGTCTTAAAGCTAGGTAGGAGAATCTGACTGAAAATGACAAAACAGCAGCTTCCTATTTGACTGTTGTAGCTCATCCGTGGTCTTCTTCAACATTCTATTCTTCTAGAATTAAGTCGGTGATGTTTTTTTTAAAACTGTCATCATGTTGTTTAATACAATGACGTAGGTACCTCTTCTAAAACTCATTTTTTTTATTTATATTCTATTTTTGACTTTTTACAACTAATTTAAAGCATGGTTTTAAAGAATTTACAGCATTACAGCATTTTTTGGTGCCGACATATCTAAATAAATCTTCATAATAATAAAATTAACTCCAGGCTACAAGCATATCAAAAATATACATATTCATCAAGCATTATAAAACAGGTTTAAACAGTCATTTGTAAAAAATCACGTAGTTTGACAAGCATTTGACCATGATTAATTTAATTAATACTTTAACATAGCTTATTGATTTTAATTAATGTTTTTTAATATTTGATGTGTCGTTAAGTTGGTTAAAACATAACTTGAGGTCTTAGCACAAAGTTTTGAAATGAAGCCAGTTGAAATGAAAGTGGACATTTCATCCAACACGACGTATTTGATTATGGAATTGAATAAACCTAAAAAGAAAACCGGCTAAGTGCGAGTTTGACTCGCGCACGAAGGGTTCCATCTATAAAAACTTGATTTTTTTGCCGTTTTTAATATTTATTTTATTCTGTTTTTTAGTATTTGTTGTTATAGCGGCAACAGAAATACATCATCTGTGAAAATTTCAACTATCTAACTATCACGGTTCATGAGACACAGCCTGGTGACAGACGGACAGACAGATGGACGGACAGCGGAGTCTTAGTTTTAACCTTTGAGCACGGAACCCTAAAAGAAAGAGGTAAACGAGAGCTTAATAAAGCATAGTTAGGCTTGACTCAGACGTCTCTAGGACTACCTCAAAAATGTCTTATAAATCAAGAAAAAGTAATCAAAAACTAGATAAGGTAGATGTTCTTTTTGGAATGAATAACTGAATATAGGCAAGAGAAAACTCGACAGAACATTAACGTACAAAAGGAACAAACAGCTGAATTTTTAGTCACGAAAAGTTTGAAATGATAAATAAGAATGATATACCGTTGCCTCCACATAGTCATAATGTGCAAACGCCAAGCTCTCCGCGTTTTGGCTGACAGTGTTCCAAGTGGAGAGATAGCGAATGGTGCGAGTGCCAGCGGAAACATTTCCTTCTCAAGGCGAAGACAAGAGCTAATGTGACTCTCGCTCGCACGTTTCGACATGTTGAAAGATATAAAATCACTAAATTAATTTTCAAAAAATCAGAATTAATTTTGGGCATTTTTGAATATTAAAATACATCATAGTAGTTGAAAATAGCAAAAATCATTAGGACTTACCGATGATTCCGAAACCTTTGCATGGGGATGTGGACGTGTTATGGCGAAGACAAAAGCTAATGAGACTCTCGCTCGCACGTTTCGACATCTTGAAAGATATTGATTTTATAAATAAACTCATTTTCGAAAAATCGCAATCAACTATTTTGTGTGCATTGCCCACAGTTTACTAAAAATTTCATTTTGATCGATACAAGTTTTCCTTCTTAAAAGTTTGCTTATGTACGAAAACTAGTAAAGCAACCTTTTGAGTAGGAAAACATCTTATTAGCTCCTGCATTAGATCTTGTAGGCTCAAAATGATGTAGCACCGTAGCACTCGTAGCACTCCTGATAGCTGCTACGCGCGTAGCAATAATACGGTATAATTGATTAATTAAAGATTGTTGATAATAATATACTTTCCAAATTATGCAGTTGGGGGCGGGATAGAAAATAGTAACAGACTTATATTCTCAGTATAAACAGACATAGGTGCCTATACATTTTTCTATTAGAATATTTTAGAATAAAAAGATCTTTGTTCGTGTACATAGTATAAAATTATAAATCCGGCTAAAATTCTATGATTCCTAGGCATTATATAAGTCTAAGAGTACCTAATAGAGCACTCATGCGGCAAAGCTTTGTTACAGGCGGTGGTAACCACATAACATCAGGTGGACAATCTGCTTGTTACGTAAGTCAGTTGTGTTAAAAATATAAAAAAAGAAGTGTACCATTTTTCTATAAGAGCCTTTATAAATAAACGCTCGCTTTGCTCGCTCACATAGGAGCGACACTGGGAGGCAGTGAGGCACAGCGAGGCGCGAGCTTGCTTTATCTGCGCTGGCTTTGCGCGAAACAATATATTTATTGGACAGTGGCGCGTCCGATCCACCGTCGGATGATCTATTCACTACACTTACGTTGCCACTACACACGAAAATCTATACATATATATAAATATTTAACAGGATGTTGGTACTTTACGGTTTATTCGAAGCTTCTCAATCTGCGATCAATCTACGAGTTCACCTATAGACATCAAAGTGAAAATAATTTTGGACTTTAGTTTAACCCGTGATCATGGCGCATGCCGAAATATCGGGAAACAATCAAACTCATCATCTCACTCACATCATCGTAAATATCCCGTTTCAAATGAAAATTATCAAAGTTTATGTCCTAGCTGATTTCACATATTCATAATTTTTTTTAATTTTTTTTTATCATTTATTTATTTTGGAACAACAAACAGTTACAGTTGTACCTATGTGTTTGTAACATGAGTTTATAATAACAGGCATTCATAAAATACATAATATTGTACATTGTTTCTTTTGTTTCCCAATTAAAGTAAATAAAAATGTGTTAAATCAAATAGACAACTTTAGTAAAAAATCTTTGTTAAGTGTAAACTTTTGTGATATGAAGGTGAATAAGCTCAAATGAATTAAGTTCACGAAGCGGAAGGGAGAAATAATGCTGAATTAAAACGTAGCACGAAAGTAGGTACTGTGGAGTGATTTTCAGGATCAACTAAAAATACAACAACCTTTCAGTTTATGCAAACTCTATAGATATTTAAATAGGCAGTAGTTTCGTTCGGTCCGTGCTGTGCAGCAGGGCGGAAGCCGTCCTTCATGCGAGTGAGGTCACAGTTTGCACTGTCCGCCCGCCCGCCGGCACCCGGCGTCGCACCCCTATTTTACGATACACCGCCAGTTTTGTTTTCAAGATTAAGCCAAACTAAACTGCTGGCATCCACTACTCGCTGACCTCGCTTATTTATTGCTCTGAAAAGGAAAAACTTATTAAGTCATGCAAGAAAACATCTGAAATCGTATTACAAACAAATAAACCGCTGGTGCGCCTCAATCACGACGCTATTTGTTTGGAAGGCGGTCTCGAGAGGCGAACAAGACGGATCGCGGTGTCAACATGAATTTGCATCCCTTGTTTGTCTCTGTGGAGCGTCGGCGGAAAAAACAGCGCAATCTCATTGGGCTGGTGCACCGGCTCGCATCAGTTATTCGCCGCGCGGTCGGCTAACACGATTATCTGTCGTTTCGAACGAGACGCTCTTTTTCCCCGTTCCCTTGTTTTCCAACTCCACGTCTGCTCTGTTTTTCTGAATAGGAAATGGGATACGTCAGACGAAAAATTGACAAAAATATGGCCGATGGAAAATAGTGGGTTTTGCGATAGGATCTGTCGGATCCCGCGCTCGGTGTGTGCAAAAATTTATTTACAAGATGTTTTTCTTGTTTGTCATGTTTTGTTGCGCTGATTGCTTTTTACAACACGCAACCACTCCTATTTTACTCTGGTATTCGTAAGTTATTTTTTTGCATACGTTGAAGTACCTACCAATAAAACAATCCACTCTTATGAACTCAAGATATAAAGCAAAAACTAAACAAGAAAAGAATATAAATCAGTTTATATCCGTAAAACAAACATTAAATACCTTTTTCTGCCAAAATACATGTCATTAGATCGTCTCATTAGCGCCAGTAGCTGAACGGTCTGCTACAAAAACGATCACAGACAAAAACTCATCCATCGGTTGACAGACGGGGTTCCAAATATTTCGGCGATGCAACAATTCTCTGAAACAAGATGCACATCTGTGATTTATGGTCTTGGTAAGGCGTTACAAATTGTTTTTCATAAAGTTGTGTTTTAAATTTATTACCTACATCTGATGGCGGGTGAGTTCGATGATACCATTACGATGTTTGACGTAAGAAATATCGTTCGATCGTATAGGTATGTTTAGCCATAAATTGCGGAGACACGAGAGTTGTGATTGCGCCATGAATTACACAGTGAGCCACACGCAACCGATCATAAAGTTCTCTCTAATGTCTTCATACAGCACTCTCGACATGAAACCGACGGAGTATATTCACCAAAGTAATAATTTCCAGCGAGCGAGCCCGCGGAGAGTAGCTCACACGCTCTAGCCATACCGCTGATTACGGCTTGATTACACCCTACAAAAACTTTCATAACCCGGAACTTCAATTGCCATTAGTGGCTAAAAAAACAATTATTTGACGCCTCATGATAGCAATTAACACCCATCTGTTATTATATCCAAATCTTTGCTTTCGGTAGACCTACGATCATGTGTAATGAGAAGCAGAAAGGTTTTAAGAAGGTTATATTTTTATGAAATTAGTTTAGGGATTTCGGACCTTCAGAGGTAGTGGATAAGATTTATATGTGTGTAAAAGGATCGCAGTGGAAATGCGGTGCGCATAGACGTGTGAAGCTGACGCCTCTTGCAGACGTGCGCAGACCACCCGCGCTCGACCACCGGTCGCCGCAGGGCGTGTGCGCATCACACGTGGACGGTCACGAATAGTTTTGTTGAAATTGGATAATTTATTTTGCGTCTGCAAAAAGTGCTGATGCTCTATTTGATAGCGACAGTTGCATTAAAAAGTTCTATCGCTTTGTTTAATGGGTTTTGTTGGTTATCTGAAGCGATGATCTACGTGTGTTTATGTTTGTCAACAAGGCTGGTCTGGCAGTGGACTTGGTAGACATTCCCCACGAGGTCGCGCCGTGGGCACGGCTCCAGTGTGGTCCGGCAGTGGACGCTGTCGACGCTCGGTCTCGGCACGCGCGCTATGCGCCTGCCTCGGCCGCTACAGCCTCGTAACCGCCTAATAAATGACCAAAGCACGGCATTAGGCGGATCGCATATATCATTTATGTAAATTGTGACGAAGACATATCTAGCCCGGTCGGCCGCTGCCTTCACTCCACACGACGTACATTCCATCTCATTTAGTTATTTCTCTGCAAGCAAATAAATCCACGAATGAATAGTTCGTGCTCATTACTGAGTGTTCTGCTTGTCACGATAAGGAAACCTTGTGGTTTGAGTAATAACGCTCATTTCTGTGTTGCGTAACTGTTCTATTCGCTGTCACTTCTAAGATTGAGTCTCATCTATTGTCAACTGTTTATGGCTTTCACCTTTGAGGTTTGGGGAAACATCTTCATCCTACCCAAACATCACAGCATGACTATCCAGATGCAAAATTATCCCATTCAAGACTCTTTAAAGATATTGTATTAGATTTTAAATTCGTATTACTGACGTATTAAATGCAATACAATGCATTATACTGTCGACTTGAGATTGAATAGAACAACATAGAGCAACGGTTGACAATAAATAGGTACCTATACGTAGGGAACCACCCCTGCGTGGTCTTGTTGTGTTGTGCTGTGACAACTGTTAGTTGGTGCCATTGTAAAGAAGATTGATTACGTGATTTTTCATATCGTTCAAATTCGTGTCTTAATTCGTAAGTGCTTTACATTGGCTTCTGTCAACTTAAAATCCTTTCACCACACTGTTTCAAACGAACTAGTGACACGACAAGAAGAAGAAGATTTACTTATATGGTAAGGATAGGCCATATTCAACTTTTTTGACTACTTTTATTAAGACAATTTGACTTTTCTTCACTTGAAACAGCTTTTCATGTTTTTTTTTAAATAATAGATACTTTACACGCAAAACTCTCAGGCTACGGCCCGCGGTGTGCTGAACCTCACTACCGCCGTACCAGGATGTCGCTCACTACCGTTTCACTCACTTAACCACACATCAAGTCATAAATTACGCGTAACCTATTTCACAAAAGGCCGTACTACAAGTTCTCGAAATGGCCGACATCTGGCCGCGTCATACATTGCTCGTTAGCTCCCACTGCGCCATTCATCAGAAACTCGCTCGCAACTCACTCGCGACACTATTAAGACATTTTCAGTGGAGCCCTATTCTAAAGTGAATTATTGTAGGCGTTTACTAGTAAACTAAACGTTGGTTAGCCACAATGATAGCTACATTTGCGGTTTACTCGCGGTGTGGTCTCGTACAATGACTTTTGAAAAATTGCTCACCTCTGAGTTCAAGGACTGAGAGCGACTTATGATAGTTTTTGTGAAAATAAGTGAGTACCTCCTATACTTTACGTTTCTTTAGAAACATCTCTGACCGCGTGATCAATCAAAATCTAGCCAATTCAAGTCTTTTGATGAAGACGTTTATAAAAATAATATGATATTGATATGAATGGTGCTGAGAGAAATTTAAAAAAATATTTTCATGCTGACGACTTACAGGTGCCCGACTTAACTTATTAGTACTGCAAGCAGCCAATAAATCTAAAGTAATAATATTGGTTTATTTTAAACCTTATCAGTAGCAGAGAGCAGTAAAGCTTTTTTGTAATATGAATTCCAAGCAAAATCTATAATTGGCTTATTACAAATATCCAGCTGATCTAAGCATTGTAATTTACTTTTGATTTTCTGATGAAAAAAATCTCTAAAAGAAACTTATAAAAGTTTCAGGTATGTACTTAATCTATATTATTTCACTTACGTGAACGAAGTTACCGGTTAACTAAAGTTAATAAAGTAGGAAGTCAATTTAACAGTCCGTAAAAAAACAGCGCCACGTGGTCATCGATGGAGGTCCATGTTTGGACATTTTTGCGCCCCCTGCGGTTTCGCATATTTTTTGTACACCCCCATATCTGGGTTTGTCAACCGGCACATTAACCAAGGTGTTTCCTACAGGGTGGTCTAGTTTTTTGCCCTCCGTTAATTGGTGACAATGTGATCGCCAACCGTTCGGGTGAAGAGAGATGTATCCCACCAGATGGCGGTGGATGGATGGCGTTAATAATGTTGTTTGAATACTTCAGAGTGTAAAAAGAATAATCGTTAGTGGGTAAACATAAACTATAGATACGTAGGACGTTGTTGATAGAGTTCCAGTTTTTTTACCAGACTGCAAACACTGCAAAATAAAGTTAGGAAAGGCATACGGTTTCTCAAAGCCTGATCAAAACTATCGCATGTCAGTCACTTGCTATCTCTGTCTAATTCGATGTAATAGCTGAAATGGCGAGTGACTTGACATCCGATTAGTTTTGATCGAGCTTTCAGAAACCGGTTGATAGACAGTCATTTTTTTGCTAAATAAACACACATACCAATACAAACAATTTATTGTGGAAGAAAGAAAAAAATACTACTTGCTGATGGAATAAGCAGATAGCCCACCTGATGTTAATTGATAACCATCACCTATGACAAAGTATTGTCTTGCAAGTCAAGCACGATAGGAACGTGCCCTACGATGCACTGCCCTTCATTTACAACTAGATAGATAGAAAATTCTATAATGCACAAATAATATACTGTACATAGATGAGCTTGGTGCTGTCTGTGTACAGTATATATAATAGCATTATCTACCAGCTAGCCTTTGGGTAATGAGAAAACATTTTTGGGTTAGTGCACATTAGATGAAGGCCTATACTAAACAAAGATTTAGAAAAAAAACATAACTAAGTATTTCACAAACTAAATTTAGGTCTTAAATAAACATACTAAAATAATATTAAAATATATATAATATAACATAACTCACATAAGTAACATACGGATGTTAAGCCTCATGTGCCTGTAATTTCTCCGGCAGCCACATCCTTCAAACCGAAACACAGCAACACTGCTTGGCAGCAGAAATAAGCATGGAGGCATTAAGCATATGTCAGTAGGAGTTTGTGTGTTGCAGCAGCAAAAGGGTCTCGACTCAGTGTATACCTCACCACTATTCTAGTAGTTAGGCGTTGTTATTCTGCTGAGGAAGGGAAGGGGTAGGTATGTGTTTGTATGTTGGGGATGGAAAAGACTCAAAATCGTCTCACTCGTTTGTTGGTCCATCTACTACCTCTCTTAGGGAAATATTCCTAAAGACTTGCAATTATAAGAACTCAATACTTCTACCATTATCTGACGACTTAGCTCAACGAACAGTCAGCGACATAAGTGTATTAACGATTTGACTAAAAATTTTCAATGCCATTTTCTTGGCTTTGTATTTTGCAAATAATCTGCAATTTCTGCTCTAATGTTACAAATATTGGTCTAAATGAATCTTTAAATAACCATCAATATTTTGACCAAATGTGTTTTGGTTTATGAACTTTACCAGTAGGCTTTCAAAATTCCATCCACATCATCGAGATTGAAATTGATATAAAGTATAGTTAGTCAGATCTAGTGAAAGGTTAACCTAAATTTGTCGCTCATTGTACAAGCCCCTTAGAGGTAGCGTTACAAAAAGGTCCATTAAGCTCGGTACTTACAGCAGATAAGCCGTGATAAAAGAGCCATATGCAGTTTTTCCATCTATTTTTGATCTATTTCTGATACGCTGCACTCACTGCATCAAGGGTGATAGACCCGGCGCCTTCTGAAGAACACTTCACGGTGCTACCGGCTTCTTTCAAAAGCTGGCGCCAGACACTTGATACCTTCACTGGGTTGAACAGAAGCCCTTGTGCTTAAGCATCTCTACAATTGTTTAGTTGAAAAAAACTTTCGGAAAAAAACAATCCTGAAAACCAAGTAGTTTGTTTCAAGAAATGCCGTCACAGTTCATTAGTTAATATTATTTACTTATTCCTGAAAAAGGCCCTCTCTACCAATAATATAAAGATTTCTAAATTTAATGAAAAAAATACGCATCCATGATTGGTTTAAAACTGAAACAAAGACGAAAATGTTACAGTTTTATATTTTAAAGAAGTGCTAGTAAAAGTTTAATTTTGATTTCCTTGAATTTACTTAAGTAGGTAATTTAAACTTACTAAAGTATCTTTTCAATTAGTTTTTCATGTAGAAAGCATACTTACAGCTTACAACTTATTAAATTCTATATGCGCGCATATATGAGTGTTTTATCGTGGAAAATGGAACAGAATATTGCGCGCCGTTCGATTATGTTTGAACGCAATTTAAGCACCTGTATAACCTCTTTGTTCTGCCGCGTTCGTACGGTTGTCAAAACAAAAACAGAGACAGCTTCACGACTGATCTCGAGGCATGGTAGGTTCCCCCTCAGTGTTGCTATTACGCAAACAACAAAATCACGGAAAGTTGATCACGAAGAGTTGATACTCCCCGTGATTTTTTTGTAGTATATTTTTTTGTAATGATTTAAAAACGCACCACTGACTGTAAATCTACCATGCCTCGAGATTAAAGTCGTGTAGCTAATAATGTGCTCGCGCTCACTTCGATAACGAGCTTCGCCTCCAAGTACCAAATCAGCATTTTTTGAAGACGTCTAACGAGTATAGTCAGAGATACATCGAAATATTATAATTGGGACATACCCACCCACATTTTGTAGTAGTTAGTACTCCATACGTGACATGCTCAACGCGTGAGACATTTGATTGGTCTCATATGAATAAATATTATATGAGGCAAAGAATTCAAAAGACATAGTAGGTAAAAAAAATATAGAAAATAGTCATCTTGTTATATCTATTCAAAACCAAATTAAAAAAAAACTTATCAGGTGCGTATATTTTTTTGTAAGAATTATTAAAAATCAATGTCAGTTTCCTTTTCTATGTACCTACCTAGTATAATCATGATCGATGATCAAAAAACTCCAACACCTGACCTCATGTTTTTGCTGTCGCTACAAATATTAAATGGGTGTCGAAGCCCGTGTTTTTTGCAAATTCGGTTGAGGTTCGAACGATATCGCCTATTACCGCGTATCCATAACCTGTAACGATATCATTTATTGCCATGTCACTCTTGTACAGAACGGAACCAAGACCCCTAAATTCTGTAACTTTTTTTTTATACCAAAGCATTGCCTCGCAAGAAATGCAAGATCGTTCATCAGTCAACTGCAGAAAATATGTTAAGGCGAATACAAGAGCTAACGTGACTCTAGACATCCTGAAAGATATAAAATCACAAATCTCATTTTCAATAAATCGCAATCAACCATTTTGTGTGCAATCATATGCACACTGTTCAGTATAAATTTCAGTTTGATCAATACAAGTTTTCCTACTTAAAAGTTTACTTATGTACGAAAACTAGTAAAGCAAACTTTTTCATGTATTGATCAAAATGTGATATGTGATATGTGCTTCTCGCTCGCACATTTAATCATAGGTAGGAAAGCTTGTTTGGATCTAAATGATATTTTTGCTAAACAGCTTAATTGGTTGGCACAACTTGGTTTATTACGATTTTTCATAATTAAGTTCACTCTCTCTTGTCGTGTCACTGGTTTCTTTCGAAACAGAGTGGTGAAAGGATTTTAAGTGTGCCTCAGAGGCTCCTTTCGAGCACTTGACACATGTTATAGAACTTTTTATGGTCTACAACATGCCGGTTTCCTCACGATGTTTTCCTTCACCGTTTGAGAGTACTGGCATTGAGTACTGGCATTGTGTACATACATTTTAAAACAGAAAAACTCATTGCTGCACGACTGGTTTCGAACCCACGACCTTAGGATTGGAAGGCGACGCCGCTACCACTAGACCACCAGTGCTCTCATTAAGTTCACTGATTATATCTTTCAATTAGAAGAAATTTGCGAGCGAAAAGTACTTCGACAGGTGTCAGCCCCTTAAGGCTTATATGGCTGTAATTTCTTCGGCACCCTTCAAACCGGAACACAGTAACGCTGCAGTACTTTATTTTACTGATGAAAATGCCTCAAAATCTTTGGAAGGGAATGCTGCAGCACTTCTCTAACTAGCTTAACTACTAACAAAAACTCTACTACTAAACGCATATTGCGAGTTGATGCATAACGCGATCCAAGACCGTAGAAGCTAATTACCTTGCGTCCAGGATGGTGTTGATGATGCAAAGTTTTTGCTGCAGGCTTTGAAGATCAGCGGTAGTCTCGTAAACGGTAAGTAGGTACGCTATAATGGGTACTGCCTTACTACCAGCCACAAGGGGATAATAAATGTTCAAAAAGAACAGAATCTGCTTTTTTCCAAAATTAATCTCAAAATACGAAATTGAAATTGTAGTGTAAGTGTAGTTATAATAAGGAAAAATCATTCAGTTTTTAATTGTGTATTGTATGTTAGTGTCACATTTTCGAGCTATTAGTAGAGATTATTGTTCAAATTCGCTTTGGAGCAACTTACATTGTTTAAGATTCACCTAGTTCATAAAACTCTTTTAGGGGTATTTTCTGAATGAATACTAAATAAATAATGCCCTTTGGCTTGGACCACAGAATAAACAGTAATATACTCAAGTCCACCACGCCTTTTTCTGCCGCCAAGCAGCATTGCTGTGTTTCGGTTTGAAGAGTGTGGTTGCCAGTGAACTTACAGGCACATGAGGCTTAACATATGTAAGCCTCAAGTTGATGGACGCAGGGCAGTGCATCTTAGGGTACGTTCCTATCGTGCGTGACTTGCGAAGCAATGCTTTGTTATAGGTGACGGTTACCACTTAACATCAGGTGGGCCATCTGCTTGTTCAATAAACAACTTGTATAAAAAAAATACTCGAGTACTCGTTGATATTTAATTCTTCTTGCTGTAGTGTCACTATTTATTTCGAAACAGTGCTAAGTGTGGTGAAAGGATTATAAAAAGGCTCCTTTCGAGCACTTGGCACAAATTTTAAAACTTTTTTAGTTCTACGACATGCCGGTTTTGTACAGATAAACTCGTTGATGAACGACGGGTTTTGAATCCACGACCTTAGCATCGGAAGGTGGAGCCGCTACCATCAGACCACCAGTGCTCTCAAATTATTGACAAGTATTGGAGGATTGTTAAGGCGAAGACAAGAGCTAATGTGACTCTCGCTCGCACGTTTCGACATTTTGAAAGATATAAAATCACTAAACTTATATTCGAAAAATCGCAATCAACCATTTTGTGCGCAATCACGTTTTAGAAAAAAATTCATTTTGATCGATACAAGGTTTCCTACTTAAAAGTTGCTTATGTACGAAAACTAGTAAAGCAAACTTATGAGTAGGAATACATGTATCATAGAGCAACACGGAGGGGAGTGGCCGTAGCGTTTAGTACCGATACAAAACTGTCTGCCATTTTTTGCGGGGGGAAATTTGTGTTACGCACACTTTCTCAAATTCCCACACAAAAATAATCGTCTGTCACTACGAAACTCACACATACCTAATTAAAAATACACTAACAATATCATGCACACATAGATACATTCTGTGTCAGTTTTATTGTACGTCTAGGACCGCGTGGACTTGTACTTTGACAGAGGGGAATGCTTTCGAAGGCTACTCCCCTCCGGTCCGCCGGTGGCCCGTGTTGCTCTAAGACATGTATCGATCAAACTGAAATTTTTACTAAACTACACACACACTACACTACATTTATTGCACAGTTTAGTAAAAATTTCAGTTGATTGGTCAAATTGGTTGATTGCGATTTTTAGAAAATGAGTTTAGCGATTTTATATCTTTCAACATGTTGAAGTCACATTAGCTCTTGTCTTCGCCTTAATAAGTATTGGAGGATTGTTAATAAGATTCGCTAAGAGTGCAGCCCCACCCTGAAACCGCTAAATATATTGCTTGTGAGAATGGCATCGCTCGAGAGACCGATACCTACCGCTTAAATTATTTTAAATGCTCTTGGCGTCAGTTACCGGGATGCTAACATGATGCACTGCTTTGCAAGATTTATTAGTTTTAATTTTAATAAACGCTCTTAGACCACGCGAGACATGTTATACACGCACATACACATGTTATACTGGCCTAATATACACCTCCATTTAATATAATTCTTATTAAAAAAGAATCTTAGGAATTTACAAAACAAATTGTAAGTAAACAGTCGTTTGGACTTATTGTAAATAATTAATTATGTATATACATACAGCGCCTGACGCAGCCTTTTAGGGTTCCGTACCCAAAGGGTAAAACGGGACCCTATTACTAATACTCCCCTATCCGTCCATCTGTGTGTCTGTACGTCTGTCACCAGGCTGTATCTCATGAACCGTGATAGTTGCACAGTTGAAATTTTCATAGATGATGTATTTCTGTTGCCGCTATAACAACAAATACTAAAAAACAGAATAAAACAAATATTTAAGGGTTGTATGGGAGCTCCCATACAACAAATATGATTTTTTTGCCTATTTTATAGATAATGGTACGGCACGTACCTTTTCCGTTTTCCTTCACCGTTTGAGAGCTATTGAGAGAGCATTGTACAAAATTTTTTTTTTTTTTTTTTTTTTTTTTTTTTATACAACAAAGTAGACAAACAAGCTTACGGCCCACCTGATGGGAAGTGGTTACCGTAGCCTATGAACGCCTGCAATACCAGAGGAATCACTAGCGCGTTGCCGACCCTTTAAAAATTTTAAAACACCCTTTTTGAAGAGCCCCATACTATAGTTTAACGGGAAAACCTCAGCAGGGAGATCATTCCACAGCCTAAGTGTTCGCGGGAGGAAGTTCCTCTGGAACCGAACGGTACGCGACCACCCTGGCTCTAATGTGTGAGGATGGCTTCTCTGCCGATGGCGAGCTGTGCGATGGTAAAAAGACGATGTAGGCATCATGTTAAACAACTCTTCAGAGCATACCCCATTATATAAGCGGTAGAAGATACACAAACAGGAGAAGTCTCTTCTCAAACTGAGTGGTTCAATACCGCTGGTGAGCTTGGGATCGTCGACAATTCTCACAGCACGTCTTTGGACCGAATCAAAAGGACCAAGCTGGCATCCAGGTGCTCCTGCCCAGAGGTGACAGCAGTACTCCATGTGAGGTCGGACTTGCGACTTGTAAAGAAGCAGTCGTTGCCCAGCACTGAAGTACGACTTCGCTCTGTTTAGCACCCCGAGCTTTTTGGATGCGAGCTTGACCTTATCCTCCAAATGATTACGGAACTGGACGTCACTAGAGATGTCGACACCAAGGATCCCAATGCTCTTGGAAGTGGTAAGGGGCATGTCTTGGAATTGAGGACCTACTGTAAATGGAGTTTTTTTGGCAGTAAACGCGCAAACTTGTGTTTTAGTAGGGTTGAACTGAACCAGGTTTTGCTCTCCCCAATCGGAAACTCTGGTTAATATGCCCTCAATTTCAGACACAAGTTGACTCCGGTTTTCCTCCACCATGGCACGAGGGATGTTAGCACGACCCGTGTAAAAAGTGTCCCCAGTACTGTCATCTGCATAGCAATGAATATTGTCAATGGACAACATGTCATTGATATGCAGCAGGAACAATGTTGGGGACAATACGGAGCCTTGCGGGACGCCAGCGTTGATATCCATGCAACTGGAGCTACCACCGTCTACTACGGCTCTTATGCTTCTGCCGGACAAAAAACTAGCGACCCATTTGCACAAACCCTCAGGCAGTCCGTATGATGGTAATTTCGTTAGAAGACCCCGGTGCCAGACCCGATCAAAGGCCTTCGCTATATCCAAGCTGACAGCTAATGCCTCACCATGATTCTCTATGGCTTGAGCCCAACGGTGTGTGAGATACACTAGAAGGTCACCAGTCGAGCGACCATGGCGAAAGCCGTATTGGCGGTCGCTGATCAAATCGTGTCCCTCTAGGTATCTCAGGAGTTGTTGGTTAACAACACGCTCCATGACCTTAGAGAGCAGGGAGGTAATAGCGATAGGTCTGTAATTAGATGGATCTGATCTGTCGCCCTTTTTGGGCACCGGGTGGACAAGAGCAGTCTTCCACGAAGCGGGGACCTGCCTAGTGGAGTACGAAAGCTCGAAGAGGCGCGTCAGAACTGGACACAATTCCGGGGCACACCGCTTTAGCACCACAGCCGGTATACCGTCTGGTCCACTCGACTTATGAACATCAAGAGAAAGCATCTCCCGCCGGACCTCCCTTTGTGATATGGTGATTTCCGGCATAGTAGTACCACACCACGGGATGGGAGTTGGAACAGCTTCTCCGTCATTCAAAGTCGAGTTTGTGGCAAAGAGATTTCCCAGAAGATCGGCTTTCTCTTTAGCGCTATGGACCAGATTACCGTCGGTATTCCGGAGTGGTGGCAAGGACGACTGACAAAAGTTTCCTTCGGCAGCTTTAGCGAGCGACCAGAATGCACGACTCCCAGATGGGTACCGTGCCAGCCGCTCACCAATTCTGCCGACGAAATCGAATTTGGCTCTGGCAGCCATCCTCTTATTGAACCTCGAAGCTGCGTTCAATCTACGTTTCACGTCAGTGATGTTAGGGTCCTTATTTGACCGAGCCGTGGTCCAAGCCTCATATGCAGTTTGCTTCAGCGATCTAGCTTCTCTGCAAGACCGATTAAACCACGGTCGTCGTTTCATTCCTGTGGCCACTAGCGGATTAGGGATGAAGCATTCCATCCCCGCCAAGATGGTCTCAGTGACGGCAATAGCACAGGAATCGGGGTTTTCTGACGTAAAACAGATCTGCTTCCATGGGTACGACGCGTAGAATTCACGCAATCCATCCCAATCTGCCGAATAATAGTGCCACATACGACGCCATTGCGCTGGCCGAGATGGAATAGACCGAGCACAAGGTACCTTCGTCCGAACGAGACAGTGGTCTGATGAGCCAAGAGGCGCATCCACTGCAATAGAGTATCCGTCCGGACGCGTGGTCAACAGAAGGTCCAATAAGGAACAAGTATGGCTCTCAACATCTGGAATTCTCGTTGGAGAATTTATCAACTGCGATAAGCCATACGTCGAGGCAAATTCATGAGTAGATCTCCCCGCGAAATCAGTGGACCGAGAACCTAGCCACTCAACGTGATGGGCGTTAAAGTCTCCTAAAATCACTAATTCCGCGGAAGGATATTGCTCGATGACATTGTCAGACGCCAGTTGCAGGTGCTCGATAAGTCGACCAGTTTCCAGATCGCCGCTGTGAGACCTGTAAAGGCACGCATAGATGCGAGTGTGGCCACCGTGATCTAAACGCACCCATAAGACTGACAGGTCTCTGTCTTCAAGGCCATGAAGACGGCGACAGCAAATATCCTCCCGGACATACATACATACCCCGGCATGAGGCACAAATTTGTGCTCCAACCTGTACCCAGGGTAATGGAGATAAGATGTATCAGCCGGGCTAGATATCTGCGTCTCCGTTAGGAAAAGAAGGGTCGGCTGTGAAGTTTCAAGGTGATGGTGAACTGAGTTGAGGTTAGCATGAAGTCCTCTGATATTACAGAAATCCACATTCGTTGTGGACGAAGATGCCGCTGAAAAACTTCTTTTCTGTATTTTTCTTCTTGCCATATTTAATTTTAAAGGGGGTTTTAAAAGGTAATAGGGAACCGCTGTGTCGGCAGCACATTGGACAATAAGGCACAGTGACATTTCACTAAAGGTTGACGCAGGTTTTGCGGATTGCTAGCACGGCGGGCGGAAGGGCCCCCGGTCCCCACCTAAAGTAGTGGTCGGGTCCACTCCGGTCTCCTTCTCCGGCACGACCACTACTCCAGGGACTTTACACAGACTGGCGATTCAGCCTCCCAGGGCGGAGATTAAAATAATCCCTGGGTTCGGGAACCCGTTCAGCCTGCGGGCGGCCAGCGGTCAGCCGTTTCACCGGGTCTCCCTGACCGCCGCGCTAACATGCCGCGCCTGCACACAACCAGTAGCGTTATTCTCACTGCTGGTCCCCCAGCTGTCGACACAGCGTTTCCCCAAAAGAGCTCTGGCAACCTTACTCACTGCAGGAACACAACACTAAATAAATAGTGTTATTTAGCTGCAGTCTTCTGTAAGGCGGAGGTACCTCCCCAGGCGGGCAGCTCAGATCAGAACGAGAAAGTCCCGTTATGCCCTACCTCCTCCCATAAGTAAATATTGTAGAATTAAACTAATTTTTGTTTTAACCATAGGTAAGTAGATATGTATGACTAGATTTGTACCCGCGGGCTTATTGATCGGATCGGAAGGTGGGGTCAACATCTTTGCTTGCAAAGTTTGATGACTCGTTCAATGATTTTATCGTATTCAAATACGTTGAAATAGGTATGTGAGCGAGAAGTTTCTAGACGGTTGTCAGCGTCTTAAGATTGCTGGCCCTCTTATAAATAATATTATATAAATTACCAACTGCTGCACGTATTAGAATATTGTTTCGTTTAATTTCAGACTAACATGATGTCATGGCCTCAATTAGTTTTTAGGCAGTAAATCATGCACATGCCAAAATCAAAGGAAATTAAACTAGGCGTGGATAATTTAGTCGCAGCTTTGCCCTCGCGTAGGTTGGCTAATGGCCATTTGCGCTTATTGATTGAAGCTGCAGACTGGCAGTAAAACGCGTCGGTGGTCGTAAACTGGCACTCGAAGTCCTCGCTACCGGCGCCCGCGCACCGATCAAAGCACCATGCCGACAAAGACGCCGCCGACCGCCCTCCTCCCGCCCTGTCAACGCGGTCACGGTCCATACATAATGCTCGCCTCCGGCTAAAATTACGAGCGATGAATGTTATCGACAATTGAATATTAATATGCTGCATTTCCATAAAATTCACATGATGTCGAGATAAGCGAACATCGCGCGTATCGAGGCCGGCGTTGTAAATACTCTGCGAGTGCGCTGAAGCAATCCTAATCCGGCTGGAACGAGCCCAAAAACTGCGGGCGTCTCAAGACAAGAGTCGCCGTTTTAATTGGTCGCATTAAGAGTTGAGCCTCTTATTAATAGGTTGATTATGGCGGGCCGTACACTGCACGCCGCACGCCGGACGGTGGCAGGCGGCGGATCAACGATGTCTCCTATCCCAACATATGCAGCCGGCAAAGAAAATCTCCGAGAATGCTAAGTGGCTCCGAATGCAGAACATTTAAGTTAAGCTGCGGTAAATAGTATAAAGCCATCAGCTTCTTGGAATAATCCTCCGAACACGTAGAACTTTTAAAAATTCCTACGAGGTTCGATATGTATGATAACGTCAATGTTGCATGAGTCAGTATCACTTTCTGAAGTACTTCAGCGCGTTGGGAGTTAATAGCCCCGGAGTTAGCTGGAAATATCAATAATGTCCGGAAATATCCGCGATATCTGACCAGCAGCCATAAATCTGCGAGGTGTCGGCCACTATCGCGCCGCACTCTCCGACTGATGGTTTGTATCATTTGCAAAGCAGCTAAGAAAGTACTTGAAGCCCAGTTGAACAAGGAAGAATGAATTTGAGAATCAAAATGGAAACAAGTACCTATTGATGGATCAGAGCGCGTAGGATAGGACCTACTATACTTTAGTGACCTTTATAATTTTATAACCAGGGTCTCCGTGAAATGTATTAACCGTATCTCCAATCCAACAACAACCATTTTAAATGACATTTTCAAAGGTTTAGAGAGAGAGAAAGATTGTTATTTTCACACAAAAATCTTTCAAAGCTTCAAGGCTTTAAAGTTTCTTAGAAAAAAATCCCCGAGCTACGTATTAATCAGACTTAAAAATGCAGAACTGACCGACCATTTCATCATAATGATTTAAATCCACTACAAGCTATTCCGCCTGCAGTTAGGAACGTCTATACTATATCTGTACCACACTCCTCATGCATGATTTAGCTTAGTAATCTTCATAGTCTTGAGTTTCGGCATGTATCAATTAACCAAAATCAATAGCAGTAACTCGCGTACACTGGCAGAGCCAGTGGCACGTGTTGTTTGACTCAGCGAGGTAAGTGCTGCCCACAATTAAGATTACTCAGATGAAGACACACTCTGAAGTGTTTTCTAATTACGTACACCATCAATCTCGGCTCAGCCGAAGCCAGAACACCGCCAATCAAGTAATTGCATCGCGTGCATCAGCTTTTCGGCCCTCGATAATAATAGGCATTTTATTGGCTGTAATGGAGTCTCTAGGGCCGGCAGTTACGTTTGGATCTCCGCTTTTAATTTGGATTAATTTATGCAAGACAGGAAGCTCTGTAACAATATTGTTTTTGTAATCAATTAACCGTCGATGGCTGATATTGTAAGGTAATGGTGGTTTGATATCGTTGAGTGCCGAGCATCACGTTGATTGGTTTGAGTGGCACGCAAAGCTACTATATTCGGAGGGTTTTCTATGGGAATAAGCGATGAATAGCAGATGGCTTTTTAGAGTTAAGTGGACCCTGCTTAGGTTGGTTTTTCTTCTTCTTCTGTTTAGATAGATATAAATTATTTAATTCAAAACGTATCGTACATAGTCGAGTGCTAGAGAAAATTTTCTTCCAGTTAACCTTTGTATAGTTTTGAAAAACCTAAAGAGTAGTGCACAAACATAGAAGACATAGTCATATTTTTCCTTTTTTAATACCTTTTAGTACATATAACTTTGCGTACATAAGTAAGTACTAAAGAGCTAAGAAACATCCTCGACTCTATTAGTCATCCTAATCCAGTGGAATTTCTCCGCGTCAGCTAGTTTCTTTGACGGGGCATAACGAAACAGATTTCAATTTGTGGTATGCCATGATGCCGTCAGTGGATGACCCGCATAAAGGAGGTGATGCTAATCGGACAGCTGAGCTGACGTGGGCAACATACCAGCCCGGAGGACCAAACAACTCGTGTTGTGATCGATCGATATTTCGACTTCTCACTTTCCTAACTTCCATTTTAAGAATAAGTCCAATTTTTGGCATTTACATGAGGATACAAAAGATTTTAGGTGGAAATTTCTTACAAATTTGAACATTGCACTATTGAATTGCTGTAATTCTTTATTGCATCTCTAAATAGTGAAAGCAAAATATTCTGCGTTTTCAAGCTTCTAAGAATAAAGCTGTGCGTTGATCTGCAAACAGTCACCTGACAATTGTTTTTTTTTTATTTAGAGTACCCAAGCAGTAGGTAAAAGTTTATTGCAAATCAACATTAAAAACGACCTACTAGTCAAATAAAAAAATGTACCTACTTATTCAAAGCAAACTCATAAATCACATTTCATTAGGCTCGGTCTTTGTAAGCCGTGACCTATTGCAGAGCTAGCTCGTTCCGCGATAAGAAAATATCAATCGAAATCGTGTTACGCGTGTAATCTCTTTGCACACCAACACAAGTCATGTCCGCAATTATGAGTACTAAATACAGCTATCAATAGATCAAGTGACGGGGAACTCTTTTAAGTTCAACAAACGAGAATCAATTGTTATAGGCCAGATCACCCATCACCGTGCACCGTGCAGCGCGTTCGTAAATCATGATCAGCCAATGATCGGACTTGATGCGATGTCAGATTAGGACGCTCCTAGCTTTTGTTTGTAATTTGTATTCGCCGTCAAGATGCCTGGATGACTAGAGAGTGGAGCGACGCGGGCGGCGGCAGCGCGCTGAAAGAAACGTCTCATGGTATTCGGTTAGTTAGATCACTTCAATTTATCAGTTGTTTGTCTTAGACGTCACAAGTAATTTGAGCATAAAAGCCGAAGATCTCGAGTACAAGCTACATTGTTAGCGTTTGTCTGTTTGGAGATTGTTTGGAAAGGTCGCTGTGGGCGTCACAAACAAACATCCTCGTGGATAAGTTGGGGATTGCCGGGGCTAGCGCCGAAGCCGCAATTACCGACGGCTTTGCGTCGCGGCGTAGACCACTTCCGACTTGAACTACTAATCGCAAGGGTCATTGGAGTACACCCCTAATCTGCGCTTAAATGATACGTGACTTCGTTTAATTATGTGCAGCGGCTGAATGGGAGATTTGTTCGTCATTCCGTGTCCATGGTCTATTTGATATTTTCTCGTAGCACTCTGTCTACCTCGAGTAGGTAAGTGATCATAATACAGTAGACAACAACATAAAAAAGTAGGTAGCGAACAGTTATGATGTTTTGAAAGCATTTCTTTTTCATACGAGTATCAGGATTCTATAACAAATTTTTAATTCAACTCACTAGGCACAAACTTACTTATGTAACAGAGTCATGTCATATAGTCATAACCAAATATTTTTTTTGTGCGTTAAATTTCTATCCCCTTGGATAATGGTATTATCCCCAATGACAACAGTGTCGGCTAGGCCAACGGATAGACCTACAATAGGCGCACATAATACCAAAGCGGCTAACAGGCCGTAATCCGTCACGAGTGACGCGACATACACACAATAGGACATTATGCCAGTGATATGGCCACCGCAGCGATCTAGTATTATGTTTACGACTCCTTGATGATTGGACAGATAATAATAGTCTACATAACTAAAATGTCGGTGTACCCATACTTTATAAAAGTTGAAGTTTTTCATTAAGATTATAAATTTGTGTAAATTTGTGTAAATTTAAAGAGCACCGGTGGTCTAGTGGGAGTGACCCCGCCTTCCGTAAGGTCGCAAGTTCGAATCCGGTCGTGCACCAATGGATTATTCCTATCGAAAAAATTATGTGCGCAATAGAAAACATCGTGAGGAAACCAGTTAGTATTCTAACAGCGGCGATGGGCTTGCAACCTGTCTCGTATGGAATACCAACTACTGCAAAATGTGGGTATGGTGCAAACATAATGTTTGGACGTAAGTACCTCTGACTACCCCTCTTAGACATTCTCAAAGAAACTGGATTTAGTACTTGGTACTAAGAGATCTGAGGGGATATCTACCGTGCCTGGGGATTAAATTCGTGAAGCTGTTTCAGTTTCAGTTTATTTAAATTTGTTTCCATAACTGCCAACATTATCAGATATTTGAAAAGTGAGACCACATAGAAGCAAACGATTGAGGTTACACAGATCGCTCTGACGCGATCTGGCAGCTACTCTTGTACAAGCATTTCTGACACTCCAGCTGTCAATCCAATTTATCGAGTGTCGATCAAATGCCCCACCTGCTGCCTGCCACCGTCTGTCGCTGCTCTTACGCTCAAAAAATATGATACATCGCGGCAGCAAAATCTGCGTTTTCCACACAGAGATTAGCATCTTTTTTCAGGTGGAACGACCACGGAATTAATCATTATCTCAACTTGCCGTCTGCTGGACCTCTAGGCACAGCATAGGCGCAGACAACCGTCAAACAACATCAAGTTCGCATATTTCAAAATTTTTGAAGATATAAAATCACTGAATGTAGTTATGAAACATAAGTTTCGGAGACGACATTACAAAGGTTCAACAGAAATATTACTCTTATCCAAACAAGTTTTCCTATTGTTTCATTAGTTTTCGTACTTAATATATCAGGTACGAAAACTTAGTTTGATAAATACGACAAAATGATATTTTTATAATTTGTTGAAGGAAGTTATGAAAACTTCCTTCAGTTATTTCAATATGTTGAAATGTGCGAGCGAGAAGTTGTTTGACGTTTGTCAGCCCTTTAAGCTCATTCTTTTTTTTAAGCCGATATGAACTGACAAAGACTCGAGCTTGTACCTAAAAGAAACGCAGCAGTTTTATAGGTACTTGAATAGACTTCCGGGTGAGCAGCACCGGGTTGCACAAGGGAGGCGTTCAAAAAGCGATCCTTCATGTTTCTTGACACCGCAAGATGTGTACCACATGACAGTCTGCCTGAAATACTGGTTCAACTTTCTGTTCCATCACGATTTTTCAGTGTTTTGTTTTTGATGTTTTTGGGATTCCAAAATCCGTGCGACAACTTAGGGTTTGGCTGCTAGTTAGAAAGAAATTGTATTCATTGCAAAGTAATTTTACTTTTTTTAATAATTTTAACTATAACATACCGAAACATGTAGATAAATATTTACGCTATCTATATTCTGCCGTATCTAAAGTAGATACTAAATATTGTAGCTTTTTTATCCACTGACAACACTTCCTCTTACAATATTGTCGATGCATCCCACGGAAGCGGCTTCGTCTTTTGATTTGTGGTCGATATTCAAAATCCTTTAGGTATTCCCCAGCGGTCGTCTAGGAGACTCATCTACCAACATCAAGAATTCAAACAGTCTCATCATTGGGTCTCTGAGTGTTTTTATGTTTTTTTTTTATTACTGACAGTTGTCAGATACGCATAATGCTTCTATTGAAAGAAACTGTCACTCAAACGTCGACAAAACGTCAAAACATCAACAAAGGCCTTTGAAGTTCGCGCCTAATTTTCCATAAAATCGTGAATTTTGTTGGGCTAACAATGCATTTTACACCTATAAATAAACCGCATAAAAACGCTGAATAAATTTTTTGCCATAATTTTCCAAAGTCCATGTGGTGGTAACAAAGTCCGATAATACCCATAGAATAAAAAAAACCGTTACTTCAATAGGTTTAGTTCGTAATATTTTATTTTAGTCACTTGGAGCTTGGAGCTGTGTGCTAAGGAAGTTATCAAATACTTATTTTTAAAATAATAGGATAGCTGGGAAAGCTCCTGTCTAATCTAAATAACAATAGAATAGAAAATTGATTCGAGTGTTGTTTTGTGTGCGGTAATTTATGTCCCATCTGTGGCAAGTGCACGCGCATCCGGAGCGGCTAAAATGACTGTCTGTGCAGTGCTGCCAGCTTATTTCAGGATATTGTGGTTAAAATGGTCTAATTTATTTAAATTTAATTTTAAAATGAACCGATCAATCAAAAAAATTAGGCAAGATAAAGCACAGAATATTCGTATAACGAAGTAAAAGACCCTTAACGCAAAAAATAAAAAGTCATCTCCTACAAACAAAGATCACCAACAGGTAAACAAGATTAGTTAAGGTACTTTACCAGTAGGGTAGACCGAGGCGAATCGGATCAATTTTTTTTTGAGCATTATAAAATCATACTTCGCTGTATTATATGAAACTTTTATCGACAAAATAGTATTCAAAAACTATCTAGCTACGCAATAAACATTTTAAAACTTAGATTGTCCATTAATTATCCAAAATATTAACTAAAAACTTGAAAGGCAGAAATATCCGAATCGCCCCAATTCTCGGGGCGAATAGGATCAAACATAACATATATAAAATAATTTAAATTAAGCTTTGGAATCATTACCAGCATTTAAATAATGAATAATGAGTTCAATATTAATAAGTAACACATAAATCACACATCATACAGGACTTTTTCTCTCTTAGAACAACACATTTTTTGTGGCACCATTCTTCGCATTGAATCCAATACTCTGATAGTTGAAAGGATATTATTTTCTTTTAATTTTTTGGTTATTTCTTTTCATATACCGATGGAACCAGTGCTGACCTACCTACTGCTCTGTTAAAATTGTGTTGGAATTTTTGACGTTCTGCGAATTCAAATGCTGATTTACGAACCGCTTTGGGTGTAATGCCGAAGCCACGACTTGCTAAGTGCAGTAAACGGTTCGCTAAAATCTTCTCAGCAGTCTCATCTAAGGCTGGCTGTCCACCATGCGTTTTAATGACATATCTGAAGAAAGTAACTCTTCTTTTTAGAATCGTGTATGGTAATTCGTCAATCTCAGCAGCCTGACGTAAGGTTAACTCTTTGACCAAGACTTTATTTGCAGCTTCTCTAACTTTTTCTTGGGACCATTCTCACGCATTAATCTTTCTTTTGTATGTGCGAAGCATCTACAAAGAAATAAAAACTAATCATTAACCTTAAATATAAAATAAATCATTTTAAAAAAGTGATCCAATTCGCCCCCGCTGACGCGATCCGAATAACCCCATATTAAAGACGTTTGAAATAAATATTTTACACATTAACCTATAATATTTCGCTTAAAAACTATAATGTTTTCTAAAATATGAAACATCCCGATCAATATAAAACAAATAATTCAAAGTTTTTACACGAATCCTCAGCATTACATAAAAAATGGTGAGTACCTACCTTAGATGCGCACTAAAATTGTAACACACACAAAAACCAGACGCGCTGATCGCAGCTCTGACACTGATGTACAAGTCGAATAGAAACACTGATAACGGTAGGAGGTGTGGGGCTGGAGTGGGTCATAAGGCGCCAGTAGCTTGAGCTCCGTGGCAACGCGTTTTTCAAAATATTACCGAATTTCTTATTTTGATCCGATTCACCCACTGATCCGATTCGCCTCGGTCTACCCTAGAAGGTTAAATTATAATAATTTGATGTGCAAATGGTTTTGAAGTTATTGATTGACGGAATATCCAAGAATATGATAATATTTGGTATTAACAGCAACATTTATATAGGAAATATCAGCTAATGCGAATATAAAACCTAATCTTACTCTTCCCGAAATGTGGCTAATACCAACCTAAAAGTGTACAAGTTGGCTACATCGGGGGCTACGTGGGGCGCGGAGCGAAAGCAGCGGCGGCGTTCGGCAAATTATAGACAAATCTGAGAAAGGTATTATTTTTTCAACGCGCTCGGGTGAGAAATGCGTGATTGGGGGCCGGCACCAGATTACAGGCTTCGACGACACGCCACCGACCGAGTTCTCTCACTCACTTTAAATCATTATTTTAGCTATAATAAAGTGTTAGAGTAATTACTGCCACCCATAAAGTTAGAAAATATGAGCGTAAATTGACTTTAGTGAGTAATTTGTGACCCTTGCGCATTTTGATGATGGTGTTCAGTTTTTATGAGATACAAAATGCTTTGTCTAGACTTCTTGCTTCAGTGATAAACTTGTCAAAATCTTAGTCAAATCTTTAGCTAGTCGATCGACCCAAAACTTGTTCTCGATCTGATCCCCATTAACTTTTTAACTTCTGCCGAAACTGTTGATGCTAAATTACCCACTCAAACCCAATTTAGGACGATGTCGGCGATAATATAAGTTAGTAGGTAGTCCATATCAAAATCAAAATAGGTTAAACGCCAATTTTGACACGTCGAATACATAAAGCGCGAACTGTCATTAGCAATTTTATGCAAATCCTAATTTGGACTACAGGTCCAAAATGGATAAATTAGGGAGGAAATTATAGGGATATCGAGCCGATGGAACGCTTATGATGTGTAGCCACGGGCCACGCTGTCTGAGCCTCGCCGCTTGCTTCTCTGATGCCGACTAAAATTATGGATGCAGCCGAGAATGGAGCAATAATGATAAAACTGCGACACTCTCTCTCAAAGTAGGTACCTGCTTACCTAAATTTAATGATAGTGATTATGTAGGTATATCGCCAGTTGAATTGTATTCTGCTGAAGAGAAACAAAAACAAGTCATAACATATTATAATGTTGTATGCCTGCTTAAAAAAACAAAGAAAAAAATACCGTTCAATACATTCTGAACACCAGAAGAATTCGCTAACAAATGAATGTGTGTTTGGAATTGAGCGCGGACCGGCTTGGCGATGTCTGATTACAAGGCGGCCGGTAATAGGCCCATGGCGTCCCACCCTATACTCAACTTAATGCTCTCGCAATTTGACTCGAAATAATGAACACAATAAAAAAAGTTTTCGGCAGAACCCTAAATGAGAGCTGGCGACGTGAGCTCCGCGACTCCCGTGCCTCGCGTACATATTGATCCCTCGAAGATGAGCCACGATCATGTTTTGATCTGACGAAATTGTTCTAAGAACCTCTGAATTGCGTTTCGCGTTATTTAATCAAGAAGAAATTGAAGTCATTGTTTGAGCATCAGTTCCAGATGTTCGAGCACCTCAATCAATCGAATTGAAAATGGATGTGTTTTACTTAGAATGGTAGTCTTGATTTTAAAATAACACTCATGTTAAAAATACACTCGAGAGCAATGAATCCAAGTCACCAACACAACCCCCAGTATCTTCGAAACGAATAACGCCCGCTCATTCAAATAATAAGTGTCAAAAAAAGTTATTGATATTACCTATAATCCACAAAACACACCTTATTTCAATAAACCAGCAACCAAAGCTAATTCCAGTGACCGAAATTAATTGCTTTCGAGTGTATTTTAAAACGTTCTGCAAAACACCGTAAAACATGCCCTAGTTGTAGTAACGGGAGCGGTGAGGCAGATAGCAGTACCCTCGGGAGCCGATCAGATAACGATGGAATATGACGACAGTTCACAGCCTCCCGGCTCCCGGGTACCGTCGGTGCTCGCTTCAAAGATAAACACAAACATATTAGCAAAGTAAACAACTCCAGTGACATTCTGAAATGCTAATTCATGTTTAGCAACATGGTGATCAAGCGTTTATCTAAAATGGCTCTGAAAATGCTTGGGACTTGGCTTTACCATCTGTTACGTCTAGCAAGAGTGGTAGGAACCAAGCCGTAAGTTTGTTGCCTGTTCTTTTAGGCTTTGGTCGCGTGGAACTGGCACCTAGAGTCACCTACCTATAGCTTTAAGGCGAAGACAAGAGCTAATGTGACTCTCGCTCGCACGTTTCGACATATTGAAAGTTATAAAATCACTGAACTCATTTTCGAAAAATCGCAATCAACCATTTTGTTTGCAATCACATTGCACACAGTTTAGTAAAAATTTCATTTTGATCGATATATGTTTTCCTACTCAAAAGTTAGCTTTACTAGTTTTCGTACATAAGCAAACTTTTAAGTAGGTAAACTTGTATCGATCAAAATCCTTGTGATTTTATTGAATAAATACCTTTTGAATTTGTCTTTGACTTTGAAGAAACATGTAGAAACATGCATGTTGCATGAGATGACGAATGATAGAAAAAGAGTGGAATAACAAATCACAGGTTTTCTTAGCCGTCGCACTTAGAGTGGGATAGGGGTATGGAGATGATGATATCAGTCAAGCAAGATATTCAAAACTAATAGTTATAAAGAAACGATTAAATGATTCTCACAAATCTAGATTTGCAAAGTAAAACCAATATGCAGCATACTTTTTATTTCAGAATAACAGAAAAGGGTATACAGGAATAATCTGTTGATTCGGCTAAAATCAAGAGTAGCCGATAGGGTGGTGCAGGGGGACAAACAAGGAACTCAAAATAAATGGAATAGGCACCTAGAATAGTATATTTCGTACCGAGCATAACATGACGCTTTTTCATACCCGAGGAAGGAAGCTAGTTTAAACGTGAACGAACGTCGAAAGCTCTCATTCTGAGGGTAAGAAAAGTATGTTTGCATAGCGAGCATGACCGCTTACTATATCCACCTTTAAGATTGCCAAAGATAGATATGTAAAAAAAACTGATCGATGTGGTGAAAATCCAAATCAAAATCATGCTATTAATATTTTTTATATATTATTTGTATGTCATTAAGGTATTAGGTATCCTTATGGTACTTGATATCTAAATGACTAACAACCGGTTTCTGAAAGTCCGATCAAAACGAATTACATGTCAAGTCAAAGTCAAAAGGTATTTATTCAATAAAATCGCATGGATCACTTTGAAACGTCTTAAAGCTAGGTGACTCTAGGTGCCAGTTCCTCGGGACCTGCACAGCCTAGAAGAACAGACAACAAACTTACGCCTTGGTTCCTACCGTTCTTTTGTATGATCCTTGTTATAATGTAATATAAGTCACTTGCTATCTCTATCTAATACAATGTGATAGCTGAAATGGCGAGTGACTTGACATCTGAATAGTTTTGATCAAGCTTTCAGAAACCGGCCGTATGTATCTATTTGATATGGACCAGAAACTGTAATTTCCAAACATTATTAAAGCTTTATCTGTTTCTTTGTGTAATCTTGTGAAATGTTGTCATCCTAATGCAAGTGACTGTACACAATGGTCAGCTTTTTAATTTTAGCAGCACACCCATAAACAAATGCCATTTCTAGTTTTTCTACCATGTAGTTCTTTATGCTACAAAATGCCACTTCTAGTGTTTCTACCATGCATGTTCTGATAGCGTCCGGTGCCGATCTGATACAAACTAATACGATGACAATTCGCAGCCTCCCGCTTTCCGCCGCTATCCAATATAAAAACAGAGTTTGTCGATCTAGGTAAAATTGCTTTGCATTTTATTTAACTTTTCAAAACGGTAAGGAGAAATAGTGGCTTAATGTAAAAATCTATCGATTTATAGTTAATTTATTTATTGCTGGAATGCAAACTTGCATCTATATAAACATTATTTTTCAGTAGAAACGTGCATGTCTTGTTAAAACAATACCTATAATCATCTCTAGGTGCATTAAGTTTTTCATGCTAACTGACAGATAGATAATATCTGCTTATTTGCGCGAATAATAAAAAGCTCAAGTGAGTATATGTCTCATAAACAGCCCTTCTTCACGTCTTACTATAAGCGTGTTGGGTATCCATACCTACTGAATCAACGCAGAGCTGGAAGTTTCTGGGCTCAGGTTTCTTATTCTCAGCTCATCTAGCTATTCTTAGCATTTAATTGAACAGCAGACATCAAATTATAACGACCCATTTTTACCTAGTACCTACCTACCTAGATAATGGTAACTTAAATGTCACACGGCATCATCATTAAAATGATTAGCTGTAAATGTTAAAAACTTCAAACTCAATTTACGAAACTTCGAAATTACGTCAAGCGACAACATCAAACAATAATTTCGGAAAAAGCAATTATCATTAGACAGATAGCAAGGGTCGGAGGCGATCGCATTAACATCATAAAAGGGGCGAAGTTTGTCTACGAGCCCCCGGGACGCCCGTCGCCGACGAGACAGTTACATATTACGCAATAAAGAGCTGTTCTCGCGAAAGGAAGTGTGAAAATGAACAACATCAAGGGGTTATCTTGAATTACTCACTAAAAACTTATTGCCGGAGCGTCGTAGGTGCGGGGGGTTGCGCGGGGGTGGCGGGGTTGGATTTGCCGCGAACAGATAAGGGCGCGCTATTGGGATCGCGCCGTTCTCATCCAATTACACGGTCGAGCGAGCGCGCCAAGTGCGAGGAGCGTAGATAAAAACCGGAGCTGCCTCGCTGTCTCCGCGGGGATTGTCGGCTAACGTTTTCACCTCCGACCCGTCCTTTCTGCCCACCAACTCAATTTGTGTCCCGACACGGTGCCGGCGACAACCTCTGCTCCAGAAGAATTCGAAGCTAGACACATGTCACTGCTATCACTTGGAATTGCTTTCCCTTAGTAGGCTGCCTAATGTAATACAAAATGTTGGTAGCAGCGAAATCGAATTCTCACATCTTGAAGAATTATCATCGATCGGCACCGTCAAGCGATGTCAAAGTGGTGTTTATTTGGGAAATACGATTTAAATCTATTCCAACCCACACACAGTCTGAGCCTGAACATGAAAGTTAGTGTCTTACCTTCTATTTGCTAGTTGAGACAATCCAAGTCGACGTGTTAAGGGAATTGCCGACCGCTCTCGGTAACGCCGGCGCCGACGCCGCCGCACGCCTTTGAGACCGACGCTCTGGATTCAATTAGACCAGCTACCGGCATCGTCATAGAGATGCCCTCATCCATCCAACAAAGCTTTAACATAAATAAATAAATAAAAAAAAAATATTTAAGACATTTTTACAAAAGTTCCTAGCCCGATACTAACCAAACAGAAATACAGGTTGTAATTCAGTCAGATAAGCTCGGTAAGTTTTTGAACAATTTTATTAAGATTAAGTAACCAAAATATTTAATTAATTTTGTGTTTGTTTTGGGTGATGAATACCTCTTTTTATTACATCAGGATTTGGTGCCCCCATAAAACCATATTTCGTGCAGCAAACCCCAATTGAAGTAGCTATAAACTGAACATCTTGAACATAGGCTATCTATGAAAGCTTTAAGACGTTTCTAAGTGATAGGTACTTGTGATTCGATTGAATAAATACCTTTTGACTTTGACTTTATTTGTCTTTTTATATACTTTTAAATGAGAGTTTGGTCTTCAGAATCGGTAGGTATCGATAGCTCCTGTATCTATGTCCACGTAGCGCCGTATCCATCCCGTCTTAGGCTGAATAGTCTCGTAACCTAATAAATAACAGTGACATTTGTTTTCGGTACTAA
Source organism: Chloroclysta siterata (assembly GCA_932294275.1). NCBI lineage: Eukaryota > Metazoa > Arthropoda > Insecta > Lepidoptera > Geometridae > Chloroclysta > Chloroclysta siterata. Next base: position 11,878,744 of record OW028600.1, on the reverse strand, counting down.
GCCCCACCCTCTGTCACAGGCAGAACCCAATCCGACAGCGCGCCGCCGCCGTATGTAAATAGTTTACCAAAAGTCGCCGCTCGTCCATCACGCGTTGTCACATAAATTATGCCGCGGCGAATCCGCGGTCGAATCATTGTTTGACTTTTATCTTATTACGTACATCTCCCGATTTTGTTCGCGTCATATTTCTTCTGACTTATCGGCTTTTATCTATCGTTTTGTAGAGAGTAGCGCTATCGATCACTCGATACCCGGCGCGGGCCGACAAATGTCTCCGAATGTTTTGAGTGGATTAGGCGAACTGTCGGTGTCGGACGGTCGCGCGGTGACTAATATCCTCCTGAGATTATTCAGAGCGCGTATCGAGTTATTGTCGCTTATCTGATGATGCGCTGGCGCACTCTGAATAGTGCATACGCCTTCGGGAGAGGATTTAAGACTCCTGTTCCACACCCGCGCTACCTTCACCGAGTCACTTCTCGGTGACTAATGACCGTTCTTCTCAGATGTCTAAGAATTATTCTTTCATTAATCGCAGCAATAAATTAAGTCACGCACTCGACCCTAAAGGAATTCCTATTTAATATGTAAATAGCCATAACACGGCTCGATCACGACTTGCACTTCTCCATATCAGAGACAGGCAAACTTATCAAGGCTGCGATCGATTATCTTGGAAGACCGATGTCAATGACGTCATATACCCCTTCCGGATAAGGCAGCTCCGATGCAGATGAACAGTAGTCGCGAGACGCGCCCAGATATCTGTAGATCTGTGTCCGCTGTCACACGACACCCGACACCTCGGTGGCATTCACCGGATCGAGTTAAATTAATGAAAACATCCATCCATAAAGACCCAAACGCCTCTGCCTTCTTATGAATGAAATTCCAACCTGCACGGTTGGTTTCCAATCCTTTTTTATGACGACTATAAATTAAACGACCAATTTCCAGCGAGTGTCACAGCACGTATAAAGGAATCATTTTTATAATATCCTCAGCGCTTAACAAGGTTACAAATAATACCCACGCATATTCACGCAGTCATAAGTCGGGATCGGAGCCGGCCACTGACTGCTAAACTGTTAATATAAATAATGAACTGCGTTATGGGCTGGTGGTAGGTAGCACTCCGTTGACTAACGATCCTTTTGTGTTTCGACTCGTAACTTGGTGTCATCTTTCTTATTTACACTTTGCAGTTTGTAAGGATGGCATGTTTGTTGATAACAGCATGTTTGGTTCTCGATCTTGTGACTATCCATCACCATTTTAATTGATTTTAAAACAAAATGAGATTTTTTTAAATGTCAATATACTTAAGTACGCTACACAAAACCGGTTACTGCAGCAGGTACCTAAATCTGCCACCTTTTCAAACCGGTGGCAAATGATTGAAACGTTCGCTTGTAAAGATCTGCTGATTTATAAATATCAGGGGTTTCGTTTCAATATCCATACAAACGAATAGAGTTAAAAGTTATGGTTCTACATTATTACCTACCGTCTATTGTTTGGATGTATCACAGAACCATGGGTCCGATCGAGCTCTGTTTTGCAATTGGTTTCAACAAGCTCTAATCTGTCACATTCACCATGCAATCATTGTATTGTTATCTCAATAGGTTTGAAATGCGCACATTTGCTACATCCACCATCGACGTATCACGCATTCACCGCCATTTAGATTTAATTTGACTATTGTCAACTAAGGCTACCTTATAGGTACTAAAATCAGAAAACAAGAAAAACCGGCCAAGTGCGAGCCGGACTCGCTCACGAAGGGTTCCGTACGTATCTATAAAAAAGGCAAAAAACACGTTTGTTGTATAGGAGCCCCCTTAAACATTTATTTTATTCTGTTTTTAGTATTTGTTGTTATAGCGGCACAGAAATGATATTTGTTCTGCGTCTGGATGTTATATAATACTATAAGTATGTATTTACAAAAAAAAGCATATAAGTAGTATATATCAGCTATCTGGTTCCCATAAGACAAGCTTTGGCTTAGTTTGGGGCGAGATAGTGCTGTATGGAATGTCCACCAATATTTATTTATTTTATTTATTTAATCAGAGGTAAGTACCTAATATTGGCCAGCAAATTAAACTTACGAAGCCTTTAATAGTCAATAGTATAGTGTGTTCTAAAATGTTGGTAGATTCATATTCAGTCTTCAAGAGTAAAGATTTAGAATATGCATAGAATGCAACTGCCTTGCGGAAACTTGGTATGCAGAAGTCACGCACGATAGGAACGTGCCCTACGATGCACTGCCCCGCGTCCATCAGCTTGAGGCATACAGATGTTAAGCCTCATGTGCCTGTAATTACACCGGCAACCACACTCTTCAAACCGAAACACAGCAACGCTGCTTGGCGGCAGAAAAAGACGTGGTGGTAGTACTTCCCCGGACGAGCCCTTCACAAAGAGCTCTACTACTCTTGAACTACTCTACTCTTATACTCTTCTTGCGGATTTCAAGTCCACATGCAATTCGTAGGAAAAACTCATACATAGCTAGGTTAGGATTGTATCTGGTAGTTTGTTCGAGTCTCATCATCCTCTTATCTCAAATCTCACAATAGTATTCACGCGTAATGTGATACTTTTAAAAGAGTACGTTATAGCTCGCGCCATGTCCTGAGGGGTCGCCTACGCACACTTCGGAGTGTGCTACTGTGAAACGATGGCATGTAACACTTTAAGGCGAAAACAACTGATAATGCACGTCTCGTACACAAATATCATTACTATACAATATCAAAACTAATGAATCTAGGTACCAGTTCCACGTGACCAAAGCCTAGAAGAACAGGCAACAAACTTACTGCTTGGTTCCTACCATTATTTTGTACTATCCTTGTTATACAATGTAATAATCACGGTAGATATCCCCTCAGATATCTTAGTACCTAGTACTTACTTAAGATGTCTAGTAAGATAGTCAGAGGCAAGCGCGGATCCACCGTTGTGAGCACGATGGGCATGCCCATGCATTCTCACACACAGTGTTCGCCCCACGACTTTGTTCACGTGGAACTACAATACAGTACAAAATTTTGGTCAGACCGTCATATTATATATTGTAAACATGTCTAATTAACAGGGGTCGGAATAGGTAGTTTTTATGTACCAAATGACGTCAAATACGCTACTACGAAATCTAAATAAGGATATGCCTTTTTTAATCCTCGTGTCGGAAATGATTCGGATTTGAAATCAAATGTGATAAAAACTGACGTTTCCGATTGAAAACCTTTTGGAATGTTTTAAAATAACCCTGTACGTGTAACGTGTAACGCTACTTAGTTTGTGTTTAACATAGGGAAAAAGAGTTTTAGAAGAAAATAATATATCAATCTTAACATCAGTTGGGCCATCTGCTTGTTCCATCAGCTAGTTGTATCTAAAAACACATAAGTTTTAGAAAACAATTATTATTAATCTCCAATTCCGGGCTTAAAATGCATATCCATGTTAAGATTGCGTAGATAATTTTACGTCATTTGGTACTTAAAAACTTTACCTATTCCGACCACTGCTAATGAATTAATGATGCAGAATGCACTATATCGATCACGAGCGAGTTTATTTCAGACTCGCAGTCGCATTTTCGGGTGGCTGTGACCACAACCTTTTTCGAGGGCTGGATCCGCGCCTGGTCAGAGGTACGTTCTTTTATTACATTACGCACATACCCTGTTTGTTTTATTTTCGTTTTATAGTAGCACTCGCCCCACACAGTAGGCACCGGGACGCTTTCATTGTGCCACCTCAAGTCAACTGGCTGACTTATTATGACATCTGCTTAGCTGTGCCCTTTTCTGTACACGCCACTTATACTGTACCTAACAACCAACCACGGGTCACGTATCTCTTGTCGTGTCACTAGTTTCTATCGAAACAGTGTAGTGAAAGGATTTTTAGTGCGCCTCAAGAGGCTCCTTTCGAGCACTTGACATATGTTATAGAAATATTTAGGTTCTACGACATGCCTAATTCCTGATTTCACCATGTTAATCTAACAGAGGATGGTGAAACCGGCCCTAAATATGTCAAAATGTACGCGTTTGATATCTAAGGTTAGATTTAACGGCCTGTTAATCCTTGATTAGAAACTAACAGAGTATGGTTAAATCATCTCTTAATCTACGATATGCCTTATTAAATTTTAGAACAGAAAAACTCATTGGTGCACGACCGGTTTCGAACCCACGACCTGAGGATCGGAAGGCGGGGCAGCTACCACTAGACCACCAGAGCTCTAATGTAAGGGTCACGTATATGTAACTGTGTAAGAAATTACATTAAAACAATACAAAAGGAAAATTACACGCTTAAAAAATAATCACAAGAAAAAAGATCGCAATGAAAAAACAAACCTACGCTGATTATGAACAGTTTTTGGTATATTCGTGTCGTCGCAAATTAACATTGCAAAAACGTATTCAAACTAAGATTTAAAATGCAAAAGTTTCGTTGTTTGTGATACAATCAGACACCTAGTTTAGATGCAACTTGTGAAATAACAATTAGGATATTTACCACGCGAACGAAGCCGTGGGTAGAAGCTAATATATAATATTTAAGTCATACATACATACATTAAGTCACTCTTTTTTTTAAATTCATTTTGACTTATTTTTAAACCAAAATTGTTTAGATTATGCGCGTTTATTATTCACTCGGTTACGGGACCGAGCTGAGGTCTGTTCTCTGTACCTTCGGGTCTTCATTGTGAGCAGCATCCGATGGGACATAGGTACCTCGAACGACACTCCAAAGTGTCCGTATAAATGATTAAGTGTTAAGTTACGATGTTCGCAGGCGCGCGCGCAGCGTGGCACCAGCCTCCATTCACACACCAACATATAATATTACCTTAACGCCGAAAATATCAAATCGACAGAAGATGTTATCGATACGGAATGTTATAAAATTGAATATTTTTATGCATTAAGTGCGTTGGGCCTGCCCCCGCGGCGACCCTCTTCCGGAAGAGACCAGCACCCGAAGTCTGAGTTAGTTTCCTTTTTGTTTTCTTTTTTCTGTATTGTCAGGCTGGATTTTGTATGGAGACTCGATTAGCGCCTCTATCGAGCGTGATGAGACTCTCGTGGCTCTATACAAAACCCAGGCTCGCAATACGGAAAACGAAAAATAAAAACAGAAAAAAAAACTCGGACTTGAGGCACAGCTTCAGTCCTCCACACAGCGGCCACTAACCATAACACACTCAGCCATCAACTACTAGGAGACTTTTATGACACATTTTATTGAGAATAGAGACGTTATTTAATATGGCTGTTAACGTCTTTACAAAATTTTGAAGTGTATCTACGTTTATAGCTTTTTTGCTGGATGCGTTGTGCTCACTTGATATTCATATTATTGTAGCTATAAAAAAACAGTTTGTCTTCAAATAACAACGGTGGAATGACCTTATAGTAAGGTATAACAATTTAGCAAAATATATTTACTTCTCATTCTTTAAAAAGCCATTAAAAAAATTTGCTGTTTTTTGTTTTTTTTTTACATTATAGTTTTAAATTTTCAAAAGAACTTTTTGCATATTATGAAAGCAAGCTAATGGTAATATACCTGTAAAATTTATAGTTAGTTTTAAGAGTACCTAGTAGATCTTTTTGTGAAGGGCTCGGCCGGGGAAGTACTACCACCACGCCTTTTTCTGCCGCCAAGCAGCAACGCTGTGTTTCGGTTTGATGAGTGTGGTTGCCGGTGTGATTACAGGCACATGAGGCTTAACATCTGTATGCCTCAAGAAGGTGGACGCAGGGCAGTGCATCGTAGGGCAAGTTCTTATCGTGCGTGGCTTACGAGGCAATCCTTTGTTATAGGTGATGGTTACCACTTAACATCAAGTGGACCATCTGCTTGTTCCATAGCTCAGCATCAGAATAAAAAAAAAGTATTTGTATTCAATCATGAAAACAAAAAACGATTTACCTATATTGTTAAGAACAATGAGTACTGTGTTATGTAATATTATGCATCATCTAATATTTTCAACTGTAATAGTATTTTGAATAGGTCTCCAACTGTTTCATAGTTATCCGAAGCACTCGATTGTTTCAGTAAATAGCCCACATACTGTTTTGAAATGTAAACAAAGAGGTATATTCTATCGCATTTATAACGCCCGGCGTGGCCTATCTGCTTCTGCCCAACTAAAGTGGCACTAAATTAACAACAATATGTAAAACAAACTCTTTAGATAAATACTTTACGGCTACGCTATTAAACTCTATACGTCGCCTAGAAATCGACGTTTCTTGTTTTGTGTTAGATTCACTGATTGTTTTTGTTGTGCTATGCCCTATAGGTCAAAAAATATATTGTAGTGTGGTAGAGATATTTTACTAATGTTTTGCGTGTATTTTTCTTGTAATTTGCCCGCCGATTTCACGTGAATTATTTTTCGAAAATATGTATTGCAAAAGTTCCGAGTCAAATTTTGATATTTTTTATTCAAAACCTCAAATTAATGAGCACCTCATCTGAGATGCTTGACTGATTTACGGCTGGTTTCTAAAAGCCCGATCAAAACTAATCGGAAGTCAAATCACTTGCTGAAATCATAGCTGAAATGGCGAGTGACTTGACATCCGATTAGTTTTGATCGAGCTTTCAGAAACAGGCCGTTAGTCATTTAGTCTGTAACATAAATGAATTAACTCGTACTGAAGGAAAGGAAAGATGCAACGGAAAGCGAGGCAGTATCTGTTAATCTGTCCCGCCATGTCGTAGAACCTAGAAAGTTCTAAAACATGTGTCAAGTTCTCGAAAGGAGACTCTGAGAGGCGCACTTAAAATGCTTTCAACAGCTATTGACACGAAAAAAATAAGTCTGAATCCCGAAAGATCAAACAAAAAAAATCAGCCAAGTGCGAGTCGGACTCGCGCACGAAAGGTTCCGTACCATTATCTACCTATAACACAGCATAAAAATCACGTTTGTTGTATGGGAGCCCCCTTAAATATTTATTTATTCTGTTTTTTAGTATTTGTTGCAAAATAAATACATCATCTGTGAAAATTGCTAACTGTCTAACTATCACGGTTCATGAGATACAGCCTGGCGACAAGACATACAGACAGACATACGGACGGACAGCGGAGTCTTTGTAATAGGGTCCCGTTTTACCCTTTGGGTACGGAACCCTAAAAACCCATACAAGTAACGCGTAGTCTATAGGCGCTACTAGCTACTAGCCGGTGAGTACAAAAGCGGACGAGTCAGTAGCCAACTATCTACGATTAAAAACACGTGTTATGTCAACATTTAGCAGATAATGGCACCAAATACCTAATGAGATTGCAGCTAGTTCACTAGCCACTATGATCGCGTTATTTTACCATCTTACAGCGGGAAGCGAGTAATGGAGACCGGTTTTTAACGTTTCTCGTAGATAATTTACAATCGACTAGCTAGTGAATATGTTTAAACTAGACGAATTTACCAGCAAATAGTAAATTCGCCAACTGTAAGCCACAAACTCGCTCAATATCATCAAGCCTTAGGGGGCTGACAACTATCAAACAACTTCTCGCTCGCACGTTTCGACATGTTGAAAGATATAAAATCAGTAAACTCATTTTCGAAAAATCGCAATCAAACATTTTGTGTGCAATCACATTGCACACATTTTAGTAAAAATTTCATTTTGATCGATACAAGCTTTCCTCCTTAAAAGTTTGCTTATGTGCGAAAACTAGTAAAGCAAACTAAGTCGAAACGTGCGAGCGAGAGTCACATTAGCTCTAGTCTTCGCTTTAAGCCTATCCATATCGCGCAGCATCACCACATAAGACAGTGTAACTTCAAGCAAATTGGCCTATGTTATAGAGTTATAAGAGTCGTTAACTCAGTAGGGTACTAGTTTATTATCGCTAAATTGATTAAACTGCCCACGCCAAGCTTCTAAACTTCGTAGATATGGTCGGAGCACTTTACATAATAACATGATTAGTGCAAACGACGTGTGCTCGTTTTATTAGAGTTCTAATTAGTTTACCGAGTAGGCGCCGGTTGCTAGTATAGTGTGATAAATCCACAACAAGACAGCTATCAAGAGATAAAAGATTAGTACCTACTTAGTATACAAGGTGTTCCAATACTTGTGTTTAAAACTTCAGGGGACTAAAGTACCCATCAATATGAATAACTTTTTCTAAGGAACCAACACTGTAACGCGAAAAAAAAACAGCTGTTTCATACATTTTAGCCAGGTAGGTAGATAGGTATTGAAGCTTGTATAGGGTGTAAAAAAATTACTCCCAAAACGGACTTCAGACCATGCTCGTTGATTAGCACCGTTAAAAACGCAAAATAAATAAGTTTGTAGAAAAATATATTGTTGTTATTTTTGTAATGCTAGTTTCTAAATTAAAGTAATTATTTTCAAAGATGGCTTTAAGCGATAAAGGCATTTTGTCTTGTTATAAAATAAAGACATGTAAGGCATATGATATTATAGTTTTCAGTAGAAGTGGTTTTTTATAAACCATACAGCTGTGATCACTGATAGTCAACGCTATCTCTCAACACTCAAGATCTATAAGGATCATCATCGTCATCAGCCTGATGAAGTCCACTGTTGGACATAGGCCTCTCCATGCATTTCCAGGATGAACTATTTTAAGAGTAGTAGAGCTCTTTGTGAAGGGCTCGACCGGGGCAGTACTACCACCACGCCTTTTTCTGCCGCCAAGCAGCAACGCTGTGTTTCGGTTTGAAGAGTGTGGGTGTAATTACAGGCACATGAGGCTAAACATCTGAATGCCTCAAGTTGATAGACGCAGGACAGTGCATCGTAGGGCACGTTCCTGTTGTGCGTGACTTGAGAGGCAATGCTTTGTGATGGTTGCCACTTAACATCAGGTAGACCATCTGCTTGTTACATCAGCTAGTTGTATACAAAAAAGATAGTCAACGCCAAACCCAAGTATTTTTGCGATGTGCATTGCATTATAATAAACGGGTCCACTGTTGGGCATAGGCCTCTCCATACATTTCCAAGAACTATTTAGAACGATTTAGGGCCGGTTTCACTATGCTCTGTTAGATGAACAAAGGATTAAAGGGCCGTTAAAAATGTCAAAATGTACGCGTTTGACATCTAAGGTTAGATTTAACGGCCTGTTAATCCTTGATTATTAACTAACAGAGCATGTGAAATTAGGCCTTAAACTTCGAATATTCAGGATCTCTGAGAATAATCAGAGGAATGTTCAAACATTGCATTGTTGTATTTATTTTCCACCAATTGAATCTTGAACATTCAAAATTTATTTCCTGGATCAAATCCCGGGTTTATTTGTCCACCTTTTGGGAAAAACGTTTTATCTATTTTATCAAAAATGTATCCTAAAAAAGGAAACACGGAACACGTCGAAGCGGATATCAATTAATAGTCGTTGGTGCGCGCAGAGCTGCAAAAGTGTAAAGTGCAGCGAGGCGGGGCGCGTTTCGTAAATCACGCGGGATCCACGCGAATTCGACGCCGCTGAAATATGCCTGTACGCTTCTATAGAGCAAATACAACTCCAGGTGCCCAGCTCTGATGAAAGCAACCCCCGAATTCATAGACGGGGGTTGAGCAGTCCTCCAAAAACCAAACGCGCGTCCTTCCAAACGAACGTAGTTTTTTATTTTTTTTTATACAACTAGTTGATGAAACAAGCAGATGGCCCACCTGATGTTAAGTGGTAACCATCACCTATAACAAAGCATTGCCTCATAAGTCACGCACGATAGGAACGTGCCCTACGATGCACTGCCCTGCATCCATCAACATAGTGTCCATAGGTTCTAACTATAGTCATGTCAGTGCCGGCATATAAGTACTTAAGACGCTGATAATTGCTAATTTACCTGTTGCTCTCATACTTGTGTTTTTGAAAATGTAAAATCAATAGAAAGGATTAGAATGTTACATAGGTTTGGAATACATATCATTTTGATTCGAACAAGTAAGTAAAAAAGTTCGAGTAAGTAAAAAACTAATAAAACAAACTATTTAGTAAGAAAGCTTGCTAGGATCAAAATAATATTTATGCTAAACTTGTGTAATTGTACATTTTCAAAACTATAGAAATTGCGAGAGTGCATTAGCAGTTGTCTTCGGTGAAATTGCCATTAGCATGACAAAGGAAATTCCTTTGATGGTAAACAAGCGTGTTTGAAATCAGCCAATCAGCTGAAATCAATCGATTCCAAAGCCAATTTCTAGCTAACTCTAAAGATTCACTATTCAAATCTACGTACGTTGCACACACATGTATATTTAACGCGAAAATCGCCCCGATAGGGTCTGTCATTACGCTATTTTGGCGTCGTGCGTATTTGGAATTTTACGAGTAAATCGGCATAAACGGCCTCTCGAACTACACAACACATGGCACGTAAAAATTATTGCTTGCTGGATTTTTCGAGAGCATTAATGCAAATTTATCGAGCCACGCCGCGCTAATTGCGAGCGACGCGCGCCCGCTGATTGTTTTCTCTTCCAATTTATGGCAACACCTATTGCCGATTTAAAGCTTTAATTGTAAACGATTCACGTGTTTTATTGGATAGTCGGAGTGTATTTATTCGAGTGCTCTGCGTGCGGTTGCGATTATTGATTTTCTGTATCTGCCGCTTTGTATTTTACGGATCGGCAGCTTTAAAACTTGCTGGAGCGGTCTCACCACTCTGGGAGATTCATAATACTTGCACATCGAAAAATAAAATCAATCTCTGTTTCTCTTTAAGCCCATAATATACATACATAAAAGACAAATTATTTCTTCTGAAAATACCTTCTTCACGTCCAATTCAGCGTTAAATAAAGGTATTCATTTATTATACTACACAGACTTTTTTTCCACAGTCCCACTTTCTTTTTCGAGCTACGAAACGCCTACGGCGGTTCTACGAAATTGTAGCACGTCAAGTGAGAAGTAGAAAAGTGTCGTAAAAAAGATTTTCTCTCGCGATGTGTTAATAAATTAAGTGACGTCACATCTGAGTGGTTAGCAAAGTTAGCGCGACGGCCGCAGGCGTCGTCCTCCTTCTTTTTTGCTTAAGTTTTCCGCGCCCGCGGCACCGGAAGTTCGGCCATTATTATTTTACGCGGGCAACAAGCTGCGCGATAATATCCCGCGCTTCAGCCACCGCCGCCTGCCCGCTACTTGAGAGTTCCTTTAATGGCTGAACGTGTCTTCTTGCTCCTCGCTTAATAGGTGTAATAACTTAAACAAAAAAGCGCGATTTATTAATGTTCCGATCTGGCCAATCGGTCCCGAAATTAACTTGAATTGCCGGCCAAATTACTACGGTGAGTAAAAGTTATTTTAAAACAGGTTCACTACTGGTAAAGTGCCTAATATTAAGCTAAAATAAATCAGTGACCTGTAACTCATATGGGACGGGCCAGTGTGTTAGCGAGGGATCAAATCAGCGAGTAACGAATCGTAATTCTGTTGCAAAAAGGAAAGACCTTTTGTCTGTGGGACCGATGACTTTTCAAAGAAAACCCTTTAAACTCCCCTTAAGCTCGTCTGTTTCCGATTCCACACACGTCACGAGATCGTGTGGCGTGTGTTTTGCGTAATCCCCTATAAGGCTTAGTTAGTTGTAAGCCGGGTCGGGTCGGTCCGGCATCTCACTTCGTCCCGTAAATCAATCCGGTCTCAGGCGATCCGGTAAAAATAAGGAGGATGCTAGTACATTACTAACAAGCTGACAAAATACTTCAAAACCTTTTTATTTACCAAATAGAATATACTTTTTTTACTTATCAACCTTAAAAATCCAAATGTATTGGTGTCTTTAAGGCATTCTTCATGTTTGAAGATACCATTTAATATTTGAATAATAGCTGCCATATTCATAAACTGTTGTTAAATTAAATAGTAAAATATATATTTTCAGAGCAACTTTCTAGTATCATGCAACCGTAATAATAGAATAAAAAAGTTGTCAGCCCATTGTCTGTTAAATTATTCACGAAATCTATTCGTCGCTCCAGATCTTGGTCGAGATTGTCGATATGGTGAATTACATGCGTTTCCATATTTCATGGCGGGTGACGCCTGATGACAGTCGTGACACTCACTGGTATATCGGCGGTTCAATTATCTAAGAACAAGCAGTAGCGATAGCAATACAAATTGGGTGGGGTACACATTTTATGGGTGTAGAAGAGGTAGGCCAAAAAAAAGATTGATGGACTGTGAGAAAGATGACATGAATAAGAAAAGAGTGACTGCTGAGATAGCGGCTGATAGAGTAGAGTGGAGAGAAAGATCCTGTTGGGCCGACCATATGAATTGAAACAAGGGCAATAAAATAAATGAAATGAAGCAGTAGAAGCGATAGTAAAATAAGTAATTGGTTGTTGAAGAAACAAATCTCACTGCTTTTGCGGCCGGACGCGCTAGTCGATTGTAGTGGTGTCAAAAAAGATTTATTTTGAAACAGAAACAAACAGCTTTATTTATGTTATCCCAGGCACAGTAGATGTCCCCTGAGATCTCATAGTACTATATCTTATTTATTTTTAGTACTTCGATTTTCCGACATAAGACCAACCGTCAATCGACTGGCCCTCTGTCGGGAAGTTTGTTAAATAAACCGCCAACGGCTCATTCTACAGCTTCTGCTACTACTGTAGGTATATCTGCATTAGAGAGCACTGGTGGTCTAGTGGTAGCCGCCCCGCATTCCGATCCTAAGGTTGTGGGTTCGAAACCAGCCAATGAGTTTTTCAAAAATGTATGGGCACTGTTCCAGTACTCTCAAACTGTGAAGGAAAACATCGTGAGGAAACCGGCATGTCGTAGAAACTTCTATAACATGTGTCAAGTGCTCGAAAGGATCCTCTAGAGACGCGGATTTTCTCGCGATTATATCACGCGGGAAAATTAAGAAGCTGTTGAGTCTTTCTTTAAAACTTTGAATCAACGGATGTTGCGTGCCGACAAGGTTTGAAACTAGCGAGGGATACCGACTTGCAATAGGTAATACTGACATCATATTCTGTAAAATTAATACAGAATTGCAACTTAGATACTTCTTAAATCATATTATCAAGGAAACTACCTATAATGAATGTACCTATTCTCTTATTTTATGCTATTGTATCAATGAGCTTACCTATTATTGTACCCTTATTAGTATGAATTGTACCTACCTTATATTTACATAATTTGCAGCGCCCTACAGGGACGTGTACTCGCCTAATAGCTACCTTAGACCTAAGCTATATAACTGTATGTACATGTTGGCAATAAATAAATCTGATATCTGAAACTAGCGAATCACTGGAGAATTAACTCTCCCTACAAGGGACTGACTGGGAACATATAAAATGAAACAGAGCAGTTAAATAAAATAACTTTTAACCGTAGCAAAAAGCGGTCGCAATTTAAAACGCAGCCCTAGGGCTGATACAATTAAAATTTAATCTGTATTCATACATTGATACGTAGTTAATATGCATCCGACATCCGCGCCGTCATTACCGCCGACGATTCAATTCGACACATCTTCGGGGTTTCACCTCGCCCAATAATTACCAGCACTATCATTAAGCGGCGTGCACAACAAAACGTAATAACCTTGCAATTAGACGGTGGCCGTCATTAGATTGTAATAGAGTTTTGTACAATTTGTGAGTAAAATCGTCAAGCGTGTCACATTACCAGCGTCCATTAGGGCGTTTACACAACACGGAATTGAAATGAGCAGTCCACAGATTATCGTGATAGACGAATAGCCGCATTGTCTCGATAATAACGCTGCAAACAGGGTGTGCAATAGCATGAGGAAACTGAAAATTCAGAACGAAGAAAATAGGTTTTGACAAAAAAGTTATGCTCTAAGACAGGTTAAGACCGACACAACCGTGAAACAACCTCTCGCTCGCATATCTCAACATTTTTAAAGATGTACAATTACTGGATATAACTTAACAAAAAAAAATATAATATAAACTAAATCTCAATCAACAAAAAATCTATTATAAAATATCCAATATCATTGATCCAAACAGGTTTTCTTTCCCAAAAAATATTTTACTAGTTTTTGAGCTTGAACAAACCTTCCTTTTGAGAACCCTTAAACATTACAGATTACGAAAATATCACCAAAAACAGCGTAAAACTTGGATTTTCACCACTGAAATAAAGTACACGTGAATATCGTGCGTGACTTGCAGTGTAATGCTTTGTTATATGTGACGGTTACAACTTAACATCAGGTGGGCCATCGGCATGTAGTATAAGAAAAAAAAGAACGAAAAAAGCACGTACCAAAAATAAATCTCCCTGTACTTATGAATCAGTTGGTGTCCATGTGTCGAATATCCACGATTATATCCACGGATATATCCGTTGATTTCGGAAGGTAGCGATAATATCCACACGTCGAACATTAGGATATACCCGATAAGATCCTATCTGGCCGTTGTTAAATAACACGTTTCCTGCAATCCTAGTGGTAATTTTAATAATGTAATTACGATATTCGGCTCAGTAATGACAGGTAACACAAACAGCACCGATTAAGCCACACAATGTATTAAAGTGCCGGTGGCCAGGTATTATGTTTTAGCTTTCGAAATCGGTGGATTATGCAAAGGTAAGGGCTAGTTTGTGGTCGGCGATAGGCGATCCAAATTACACACAAAATAACGTAAAACACAATGTTTTCAAGTTTGTAAAGCTTGTACGTATGATTATATCGCGTTTAGATTTAGCTCATGTCCGTGGAAATGTGCATGGACATGGGCAGGGACATGGGCAATGCGAGAATGTAAACAGGCCACTTCCATGTCCGCTCGCGTTGACGTTCGCGTTGTCCGTGCTCTCTACTAACGTTTCGGGCTAAATGTGAAAAAACATTGCCCGCGACGCTGCCGCGGACATATGGCCGGCCACATTTCCGTCCACGCGAATGGCAGCCCGAATTTCTAAATGTAAACGCGGTATTAACATGTCTTTCTGTGCGTTTGGTGATCTGATAGACTACTGAGTAGACTGTTATAGAACCAAGTTGTAGAGTTCTGGTATCACTGCAATGTTTATTACATTCAAAAATATAAGTTATTCCTTCAACAGATTCCATGGTTCTTGAGTTTTTGCTGTGAAAGTTTTTTTGTAATAAAACAAAAATATTTCCGAAAAAAATGTGTACAATGTAAGACAGCTCTCGTCTCCTATTTTAATTTTAAAACTGCGTGTTACAGTATAGACTGCGCATTATCCCCTATCTGTGATACCATTCTGATAGTTATTAAGTTTATACATCTGAGTGCACCTGCCTGTAGGTATCTACATCTGCATTGAAACTGTAAGCTGTTTTTCAATAATACTTTTTTTTCCTTTGTTTTATAGAATTACCGTAGTATCAAAAAACGAATCACACCATACTCGATTTATTAAATTATAACATGACTAGTGGCTTCCCGCGGCTTCGCACGCGTAGAAGTGGTGAACCGTGATTGAACCACAAACATCCAAACATCGTAACTTTCGCATTGATTTGTATATTATTAGGGTAGGATTTTAAATACGTACTATTATTAGGGTAGGATTTTAAATACCTACGTAGGTATAAGGGATACCTATAGGCGTACATTACCTATATTACGTAGGTAGGTATAGGTACTGAGTTTAGCACAAACATGACAAATACAACAAAGACAACCTTACACGGAAAATATGTCCTTATTTGTTCCTAGTTTCTACCCCAAAAGCAAATGAAACGAAAAGGCTTCACGACATTGATCCACAGGCACGGTAGATAGGTACCCTCAGATCTCTTCGTACCAACTCAAGATTCCCGTTTTTAGAACATTGATGCCTCGTTGTATTCTTCTTACTCGAGCGCAACGAAGGAGGGTAACGTCTTTATGTTATTTATCCACAGAACACATTTTCTTTTAGTTTGAAGTTAATTACACAGTTACAGTTAAAAATCTCCCATACAAACCTTGAAACTTTGCAGGGGTAGTTTTAAAATATTGAAAACGTGATTTTAAATTATTTATTGTGGAGTATATTTAGTTCAAGTTTGAAATCAATCGCACTATGCGTTTAAAATCTCCCATACTAACTTTTACAGTCATTGATTGATGAACCCTTTGCAGGGGAATTATCAAAAGTTAAAAGCGTCATTCATTATTTATTTCTTAGTATATTTACCTCAAGTTTTAAGTCAATCGCACCACGCGTTAAAAAACTCCGATACAAACTTTGACATCCCTTTGCACGCTTACTATGGGTAGTTTTAAAAAATTAAAAATGCCTTTCCTATTTTTTTGCCTAAAAGTTCATATACTCAAAGTTTCAAGTTTGTAGGTTCAAGGTATACTATTTTTCATGCAAACGTTTTCAACAACCCTTGGGGTTGAATTTCCAAAAATCCCTTCTTAGTATACTTCTACGCCATAAGACCTATGTACTCTTCAAATTTCAAGTCTCTAGGACCAGCGGTCAAAAAACTCCCATACAAACTTTGACATCCCTTTGCACACTTATTATGGGTAGTTTTAAAAAACTAAAAATGCTTTTCCTAATTTTTAGCCTTGGAGTACATCTACTTCAAGTTTCAAGTTTTTAGGTTCAAGGAATACTATTTTTCATACAAACGCTTTCATCCCTTTTTACACCCTTAGGGGTTGAATTTCCAAAAACCCCTTCTTAGTACACCTCTACGTCATAAGACCTATGTACTCTTCAAATTTCAAGTCTTGAGGACCATCGGTTAAAAAACTTCCATACAAACTTTGACATCCCTTTGCACACTTATTAAGGGTAGTTTTAAAAAACTAAAAATGCCTTTCCTATTTTTTTGCCTAAAAGTTCATATACTCCAAGCTTCAAGTTTGTAGGTTCAAGGTATACTATTTTTCATGCAAACGTTTTCAACCCTTTTACACCCCTTGGGGTTGAATTTCCAAAACCCCCTTCTCAGTACACCTCTACGCCATAAGACCTATATACTCTTCAAATTTCAAGTCTCTAAGTCCAGTGGTCAAAAAACTCCCATACAAACTTTTACATCCCTTTGCACCCTTATTAAGGGTAGTTTTAAAAAACTAAAAATGCCTTTCCTTTTTTTTTGCCTTGAAGTATATGTACTCCAAGTTTCAAGTTTGTAGGTTCAAGGAATACTATTTTTCATACAAACGTTTTCAACCCTTTTTACACTCTTAGGGGTTGAATTTCCAAAAATCCCTTCTTAGTACACCTCTACGCCATACTACCTATGTACTCCTCAAATTTCAAGTCTCTAGGACCAGCGGTCAAAAAACTCCCATACAAACTTTTACATCCCTTTGCACCCTTATTAAGGGTAGTTTTAAAAAACTAAAAATGCCTTTCCTTTTTTTTTGCCTTGAAGTATATGTACTCCAAGTTTCAAGTTTGTAGGTTCAAGGAATACTATTTTTCATACAAACGTTTTCAACCCTTTTTACACCCTTAGGGGTTGAATTTCCAAAAATCCCTTCTTAGTGCACCTCTACGCCATAAGACCTATGTACTCCTCAAATTTCAAGTCTCTAGGACCAGCGGTCAAAAAACTCCCATACAAACTTTTACATCCCTTTGCACCCTTATTAAGGGTAGTTTTAAAAAACTGAAAATGCCTTTCCTTTTTTTTTGCCTTGAAGTATATGTACTCCAAGTTTCAAGTTTGTAGGTTCAAGGAATACTATTTTTCATACAAACGTTTTCAACCCTTTTTACACCCTTAGGGGTTGAATTTCCAAAAATCCCTTCTTAGTGCACCTCTACGCCATAAGACCTATGTACTCCTCAAATTTCAAGTCTCTAGGACCAGCGGTTTAGGCTGTGCGTTGTCTATATGTCAGTCAGTCAGTCAGTCAGGACTTTGAGTCTTATAGTATTAGAGATTAATTCTTCTAATTTATCATTAACATTAAACTTCCCCTAAAACTTTATAGAATTAGTCCCGGATGTGTGTGTTACCTGACGAGCGTAAATGGCTAATAAAATTAATACAGAGAAAAAAGACTGAGACTATGGAAATAATGCCTTTTTTCTGTAGAAAAGTTTCATTGTGAAGAGTGTGGTTGTCGGTGAAATTACAGGCACATGAGACTTAACATCTGTATATCTCAAGTTGATGGTCGCAGGGCAGTGCATCGTAAGGCACGTTCCTAACGTGCGTGACTTACAAGGCTATGCTTTATTAGATGGTTACCATTTGATCAGATGATGATGATGTTTGAGCAGTTGCTTGATCTATGAGTTAGTAGTATAAAAAAAATTGCGGTTATGAGTATCCGAGAGCGATGACAGACGGACAGACAACGGAGCGAGACCGGAACTGTATAAATAAACCTCGGATTACGTTGATATATAAGGGGAAATCTAATTACAATTTTTTTTATATTTTATACCAATAGAAAGGTATCAAGCTGTACTAAAGAAATTCGTAAGTTTTATTGCTATTATTGATAACAAGTTCAAAAAGTGACTTACCAATATTTGCTAACTGACTACAGACCAAGTAAAATATCGATATTTTTTTATTCATTTGCAAGTTGTTGTTTTTGGCCCACCTGATGTTAAGGGGTAACCATCACCTATAACAAAGCATTGCCTCGTAAGTCACGCACGATGGGAACGTGCCCTACGATGCACTGCCCTGCGTCGATCAACTTGAGGCATACGCAGTTGATCAGCCTCATGTGCCTGTAATTTCACCAGCAACCACACTCTTCAAACCGAAACACAGCAACGCTGCTTGGCGGCAGAAAAAGGCGTGGTGGTAGTACTTCCCCGGACGAGCCCTTCACAAAGAGCTCTACTACTCTTAAAATTTAAATTATAATTGAAATAGTTTTTTTTTTTTAATTGTACGTCGTGAGTAAACCATGCAGTTTGAATTCTAGCAGCATCTCCCTTACTGAATACAAAATACTGTAAAATGTGGGATATATCAAATTTAATACTTGGATGTGCATCTGGCTTCCCCCGTAGATATCATCAAAAAAACTTGAGTTGGTACTTGACACTATGAGATCACTGGTTCAGAGCACTGGTGGTCTAGTGGTAGCAACCTTTTCTGCGATCCTAAGGGCGTGGGTTCGAAACTAGTCGTGCACCAATGAGTTTTTCTGTTCAAAAATGTATGTGCAATATTCAGTACTCTCAAACGTTTACTCCCACCTGTTCTGTTGAGTAGTTCTGTTGACAGAACTACTGGTTTTTTTTTTGCCATTGGTTCTGTGACTTAAAAGACTATGCTTTACACCTGGCTTCAATCTCAACTATAAGTAAAAATGTGTATCTTCATTTGTTGTGGTAATCATTAAAGAGTTATCTATCTATTCAAACGCGGGAAGTAAAACATCGTGAGGAAACCGGCATGTCGTAGAACCTAAAAAGTTATATAACATGTGTCAAGTGCTCGAAAGGAGCCTCTTGAGGCGCACTTAAATCCTTTCAACACACTGTTTCAAAAGAAACTAGTGACACGACAAGAGAGAGAGACTATGCGATCTGAGATATTACCTACCGTGCCTAGGATGCAATGTCCGGAAGCTGTTTCTGTTTTCGGTCTATATTTATACTTCGAGATTGGAGATTGGAGTATCTGAACCTATGCCTATTAATATAAGCTTAATATTATTTTAGTCAGATAACTTTTCGTGTTAGTAAACATACAGACTATGTCTTTATTGTAAAGTAATAACAGATTGAGTAGATAACTAAATGTGATCATATGAAAGCAATAACGGACAACAATATTACTAAAAACCTTCGATTAAATCTGTAACTCTACAATTACTTACCTGCTTTAATGAGGTAGTATCTCATTCGATCTCCACTTAATACACACCTACAAGATTAAATTAAATGTGAAGGAAATAAATGTCGTCACATTAAGCGGTGCAGGCGCAATCTGCAACGGGCCCGCCGCACTAATGACGGTGCAAGCTTATTGTTTTAGATCACCGCCTGCCGCCCTCTAATTTACTGTATCGCCTGTTATTAAGGGCACGCAAAAAAAACGCATCAAACTCACCCCTTCACGAAAGCTGCATCTGTACAAAACATGAGACAACCTACCGCTCCAAATAACGGTCGTAAAGAACGCACGCATTGTCAAATCGTCTCACTTTTATGAACCGAATACAAAAAGACTCGACCAGCTTTATCCAGAGGTCCGTGGCTAGGACCGCTGCGCCGATTGCGTAAACGTTTAAACAAAAGTTATAACGGCCATCCAATTAGTTTAAGAGTCCACGCAGAAGCTCTTCGCCGACCCTACATTTTTCTCAATTAAATGCAAAACTTGAGGCAAGTCTGAGGGCTATATAAAATTTTAAGTCCATACCTACAATTCGCGCAACACAAATTTTTATTACCTTCGCTCGGTAAGTAAACAAAAAGAACAAATTAGTGGAAGGAGCGGTGTCGTCCGCCACATCCCACTGGAGCCGGGCCGGGCCGGGTCCGGAGCCATCGCGCGAGACACAAGGGTGTAAAAAGTAAAACAATAAGGATTCCGCGCGGCTGCACACGGATATTTATTGTTAATGAAAATGGCAAGATTTGAACTAACGTCTTGTAACTAAATACCCCTCACGGTTAAAGCGGGCACTAATTTGGTTTTTATAGCGCGTCCTTAATTTGATTTGGCGGCATCGCGGCCCGCCACTATTGCCTGTAGGAGCAATTAATTTGCTCGGATTATATTTTTTTCTCGAGGCGCCCCGTGCGACTCTCCCTGTGGCTCCCGTTGCCTACGCGATCCAATCGAGAAGGAAAAAATAAAATAAAACTTAAGCCCCGTTTAATTTGAAGGGTGGTTCTGGGCTATTAAAGTAACACGCTTATGTATTGCAAATTATATTGAAATTTGTCTTCCATTACTGAGCGTCTTCCTCACACAAATGTTGCCCGCATTACGGCGGGAGATTTTTATTCCGCGCTACGCCCACCCTTGTCTCCCGCTTTTTTACGTCGGAACTTCTGTGGTGCTTTTTTCCCGCTAATTAAAACTCTTCCGCGCTGTTTCCTCTGAGAAACGAGATTCGATCAATTAATTTTTAGGAGGCGTAAGCTCTCTCGAAATTTACTGGTCGAATAAAAAAGTACAGGCAGAAAAAGGGTATCAAAAAGTGATCTATCAAGTGAAGGCTTAAAACTTTGGAATTGTGGGTTAATTTTCTTGTTGTGCCATTTTCTAGGTAGCAGGAAAATATGTAAGCAATCATCTCGCAAATTGTGTAATGCAAAAGTATTGTTTATAGAATATTGAATAGAATCAGCGATGTCGGCAGAGATGAGGCGGTGATGGAGTCACGCGCACTATTGTCTCGAGCGGGGACAGCCAATTGCACCTAATTCAATGCTTGGATTATACACGTAGACACAATTACTACTGCCCATACACTACTGGAACGACTCAAGTATCTGCAGTCTATTTACACGCTAGTGCTTTGTGTAATAAAACTAAAATAAATTTTACGTATAAATTATGTAATAATTTTTATTAAGTAATTTTTTATATTGTAATTTTTCTCTAGTAGGTACAGGACCTACTAATAGGTTCTATAGAAAAACTGATACTGATAACTATCTTTAAAGACAGACAGAGGTAGACTATCTTCTCTAAGATTATTAATAAGTAAGTGTATCAAAAGTAGAGCCTTAGTAGACAGACTACATAACATAATAATATATTTTCATGGCTAGCCATACAAAGTAAATAAAAGCAGCTTGCGTTCTATAGTCAACGTATCCAAATCAATGGAAAACAGAATGGTTCGCAAAAGCCCTTCAATCAAAGGCGAAGGTAGAGGCAGTTTGCCGGCCATGGAGGACGGCAGCTCGGACGAAGCACGCGCCGAATTAAATGGAAATCAATAGCAATCGAGGACGTGACTGCCGACCTACACATCTCGCCGACAGATATCACTCACCAGTACCTAACCTTCATTTACATTGTCAGAACCTGAAGTTGGAAAGATAATTCACAGTTTTTAATCAAATAAAAACCATCAAATCAACTTGCTATAACAGTATGACAAAGCGAAGTAAAGCCGGCTAGACAATCGAAGAGAATTAAACTTATTCAGTTATATGATGAAAGTTTCCAAGTTTATAAAGAGGTCCCAGGCGGTATCGTCTATTGTTTGGCCAAACATTGAAACTAGAAAATAATGTATTCCAAAGCTCTTGTCATTTCTGATTGCAATTTACTCTGTGTATTTCCAACACGTCCACATTCATAATACGCAGTAGGTACCCACAACCCACAGCGTACTATTATTAAACAGTGCCTACGGCTCAGCCTTTCCTTCGGTGGTCGATGATTGATCAATCAATGTATTAGAAAGGCCAGGCTAATTGCAGCAATTCCGCTGTTTGTACTGACGACCGCTGGGGTCGATCAAGTTGCTCATACCTTCTGTACCCCGAGTCTGAGTTTTGTTTACCATTTTTCGTATTTCGTTTTTCGTAACGTCAGGCCTTTTTTGTATGGAGACTCGTGAGTTCTCAGCACGCCCGATAGAGGCGCTTATCGAATTTCCATACAAAAAAGGACTGACGTTACGAAAAACGAGAAATGGTAAACAAAACTCAGACTTGGGGTACGGTTTACGTTGTCTTCGAGCCAGGCGAGGTGACCTGCGCGATTTCCACGTACCAGCTAAATACTTAGGTAAGACTGAGCCATTTATGTAATCTAAAGAAATTAAGTTGTGAAAGGTTTTTAGAATCAGGCGAAATTGCTTGAATTGAGTACCCAGTCAGATAGTTGCTCAATTGAAAAATCTGAAGAAAATTCAATTAAGAAATTAGAACTATTTTAAAAACCCAGTTACGATGCAACAAAAGTAGCGCATTTCAAAAGAAAATAAATTTCATTATTATTTATTTTCTTTTGAAATGCATATCATTTTTGCAGCTAAATAAGGTATTTACTTACCTACCTAAATATGACTCAGGTAGGTACC
Source organism: Chloroclysta siterata (assembly GCA_932294275.1). Classification (NCBI taxonomy): domain Eukaryota; kingdom Metazoa; phylum Arthropoda; class Insecta; order Lepidoptera; family Geometridae; genus Chloroclysta; species Chloroclysta siterata. Next base: position 11,855,726 of record OW028600.1, on the reverse strand, counting down.
TATTAGAATTGAAGATGGCGATAACCAAAGCCGTTAAGCCGAACTGAAGTATCGAGTGGATCTTGCCGCGGCCCCAACCGTTTACATAGTAAAGCAATATCCGCAAAAGGACAAAATATCGCTGCAAATAAACGTTTAACTTTATGGACTCGAAAGATATTACCGATTCGTGATCTTCTTTTTCTTTGGTTTCGCGTTTCGCCCGGTCGGCCATCTTGGCGACATGTGGCGGGAGATTTAGGCGGGAAACGTGCCCCGCTATATTAGATTATGTCGAAATGAATTGAGCGCTACTATTGGATATGTTATTGACGTAGATTTGCGATCGAAGGAACGAACTGATATTTCGTATTGTTATTAAAGGACGGCTCCCTGCGGACGTGAGCGGCGTCCTGAGTGCCCGATACGCCGCCGTCCCTATGCTCCTATCGTTTAGGCCTCTTTATATTTTTCTTATGTAAATACAGTTTCATATCCGATGAGCTTTATTTATGTGGGAATCGTTTTGGCGAGATAAGTCTCTGTGTTCCAGTGTTCACCTTTTGCGATGCATGCAAATTTTGTTCCGGAATACTGATTTATTGTATCTTACAATCCTACCTAGGTAAATATCTTTTATTTTATGCGGCGTATCTTTAAGAATTAGGTTGAAGATATGAGAGCCAATTTGTAAGATAAACAGTTATGAGCGAGACTGGCAGAAGACCAGAATTATTTTAAGTGTCGCTTAAGATCAAAGGGTATATGTGCCAGGCCAGAGTGTTGTTAAAACGTCTTCAAGGGTTTCAGCGCGGTGAACAGTAGCGTAGGGGCTGGCACAAGGTACAAGCGAAAATGTAACTAATCGATAAATAAGGTAAATATATTGGTAGGACCATAAATGCAAAATTATGTAACACTTTTAAAGTCAAACATCGTTGCTAACTAAACCTCTACAATATTAATGGCTAGCTGTTAAGATAACATCTTTGGTAAATAAATTAATTAATAAAACATGGTTAATTCGTCATTCTCCATCTTACTCATATTGCTCGCTCTGCTGAGATGATGCGAATATTGAATATCACAACAGTACAAGACTCGGTGTTTTACATAAAAGCCTTAGTTAATTTTGGAAATAAAAAGTTGTTTTGTTTTCTAAATTACTCTTATACATAGTAATTTTCAGACCATTTCTCTCTTCACTTAAACCTCTCGAGGGCGGCGGCGCGGCGCAAGCAAGGCGCGGCATGCTTTGATGTCACGAGGGTAGTTATGAAAATTAATAAAATGAACACGGTGTAATTGCTTCCGATAAGGCGGCACCGGCGGGATGCGCGGGCGCACTCACTTTTTACTCTGTAGATAATTTAACGAGCCCGCTCTCTACAAACATGTCTTATTAAACGCTTCCATAGTTAGTACATTTTACGTAATTTCTTTTTGTGGATTTATATTGTAACCTTATTATGTATATTTAAGTTCCCACAACATAGTATACTACATAGTGCATAGAAGTAGTTGTGTGACAACTAATCACAGAACTAACTAAGCAAGTCTTAATAAGCCTTAGCCAATGCGAAATATAATAATAAGTATTAGTAGACATTCCACACATTCTATCTAGCCCTCAAACTTAGCAAGGTTTTTTACTGTCAGAACCAGATAGCTGAATATACAACGTGTTTATTAAGAATTGTAGGGATCCGAAAGCAGGATATTCTACCGGTCATAACGAACAACTTTTGTTCTACGACTTTTAAAATTTCAAAGTTTTTCATTCATGAAATGCCTCTTAAACTTTTATCTAAAATGAATCTAAACGCATCATGAGGCAGCCCTATTTACAGCTGTTCTTTGACCTCTAGTTGTTAACCTTAGATAAAATAGGTAACAGAACTGCCACCAATTACCTAGTAATGTGCCTACCTAATAATGATGTTGCTGTTTTTAAAGATCTTGGTATGTAAAAGAAATATTTTCGCGACTGTAATCCCTAGTCACGGTAAACATTCTCTGAGATCTTTGGTACTAATACCTATTCAGTAACTAGGTACCTACGTGGCTACGTACTCAATATTTAATAGAATATTTATTTTTGTTTAATTACTAGATGTCGTAAACCAATGTTTATGATATTCATAGTTCTTTAAATTGTAACATGTTACTTTACCACCATGGTTCAATGACACGACAAAATTATTCAACTGCAATTTTGGGAAGTGTCTAGTCTGTCCTATTTAATCTTTGACTAACCTGTCTGTCATTGGTTGCATTTAAAAACGCATATCCAATCAGGACGGCCGACGGCCGCCGATCAGTGTTACCATTTGTGGCAGATTTCTTCCATTTGGCAGATTTTAAATATTTCAAGAAAAATCTTATTAGTTTGAATTTTTAATGAAATAATATTTATAATTTATTTATTTTTTACCGAACTGGAAACTTCTTATTCTTTTTTACCTTTATTGATTTGGTTTCTAAACAACTTCTATCTCGTTTTAGATAACTGCAAACCGTTACAAACGATCAAAAGATAGTAACTGAATGTAATGTAGGTATTTAATTTATTCCGTAGCCACGAAGGAGATGGTATGAAGTCATATTTTTGGTATTTTTATCGTCAAGCTTGGTAGATTTTGACAGATTTTTTGGCAGGTGTGTGGTAGAACCGCCACTTTTGAGATGGTCACCCTGTTTGTGTTTACATGCGTTGTTGTACATTGTTTTGTTGAGAAAATGTCATCAAACGTGATAAAATGGTGATTGTTATGTAAAAAACCGTCGTCAGTCAGTGTGTGTATGAGCAGTGTCTACGAGGTAATGGTTTAGTGTGAAGTTTGAAGCCTGTGTCGTGCGAAATCTCGCAAACTTACCAAAATCCAGTTTTATCCAGTGTTATTATAGCCAGTAAATAATGACAAAATCCATAGGAACCAGTAAAAATATCGTGTCAGGGGATTGGCGGCGTACCTACCTACCTACCGAAAGGTAAGTATTTCAAATTATCTCGTAGGTTATCGTTGTTTTTTTCTTTCCTAGATAGAAGCGCGCGTGCGTGTGACCTTGACACGTACACAGAAAGGGCTGTTGCAAATTTCTGAGAAAATATTAATTTTACTTTTCTATGGGAATTTCGAAAACGATGTATCCAACCGTTGCACACGTCAAAGTATTCCAGTGCTTGGTCTAAATACACGCTCTTTGTTTTCCTACATAACTTCATCAACACGTTGTATAAATACTTAAATACTCTAAGAACATGAGATAAAACCAGCTCTTAAGTGGTAGAATAAGTTTAGGTGCAGATATCATACAACCTTTTACACCAAATCAGATTAAGTTCATTAGTTACACCTCAGATTACAGAAACATTTCGAATATCTCAGATCTGTCACATCGAATAAATAATCATGAATAATGTTAAAAGAAACCAATCAATAAAACTGAACTTAACGTGTCCCGAAATAAAACACTTTGTTATTAAGTTGACAAGCAACCGTAAAAATGCTCCTTTAAAATGTAAAATAAACAGATCAATCATGTTAAAGCGATCCCACCGGGCTCGCACCGAATCCCCGAAAAGAAGCCTACGTAAGCGTCTATTATACAGCACAGATGTTACCATAAGACCGATCTAATGCCGTTCCCTTTGCTCGACCCTCGCGCGAACTGGACGGAGAAGGACAGAAAATAAAAGTGATACGGATTTTTATTTGTTTTTTTTTAGAAATAAGACTTGTTCTACATCAAGCAGAGTGATTGACACGCGGTCGCCGGCGGCGGCGCCCCCCGACGCGACGCGCGGCATTAAAGCGTTTCACAAGATGACCCTCGTATTATCATCATTTTTAAATTTATTACGCTAATTATTAGGGAACGGATTAAAAAATGAAACAAAGGTATTACGGCTGCCCGTTTCTGGTAAAAGCTCTGCGGACGTGTGGCGTGCTGCTTTTTCGGTTTATAAATCTAGGCACATCAATCAAGTTGTCTGATGGACAGGAAGTCCCTTCCAAATTATGTAGATCCGCGATTAAAAAGTAACGAATTCATAATATTCAGGCGTGGCATAATAATATAACCCTTTCATTTCATGTTTTTATAACATCAAACATACACCCTTCATTTGGACATTGGCTGACTTCATTTCTTTGTTTCAGAAAATGTGTACGGTCCAAGCCCGATAGATGCATACTAAAGATATTCATAGAGGGGTCATAACATAAACCAATATAGTAATTTGTTCGGGGCGGGCCGGGCACTAATTGAAACCCGCGTCCGGGCGACGTGAGAAGACTGGCCATCGGCTAATCCAGACCGGACCAGCATCCGATGCTCCACACTACATGTAATTGAAGATTTCACGAGATAACACTATTATCCTCTATTATGATATATGGTCAAGACGTAGCGATTACATAAAATACTTTGAAACACATACACTAAAGTGAGTGTTTAGTGAATACACTCATTTTGACCAAAGAACCGAAACCAATTCTTTAACCTAACTTTGGTCCAATTCCAATCCGATTCCAATCCTTATAAATAACAGAGAGACGTTACAAATTTTAACATCTCGTGACTCGTGATTTGGTAGAATCAGATTGTAAATACCTACTGCGAGTTAGAGAGCAGGGATAACTGAAATGGGGGTTTGAAGCCCATTTCGGAGCTTGACGACTTTCGGGTGAGCCCCTAAGCCGCGGGCGCACTTGCGATTGAGACGTCGTCGGCGCGGAGTCTGAAACAGACGGGCTTAGCGCTTCCCGCGCCAAACTTGATACCGTCTAACTTGTGATTTGAGACTTAGGCGTCGAAGTAACGCAAATTCGCAACTTGGGAAACATCCGAGGGAGAAAAGCTTACGTGAATTGGGAAATTCAATTTGCGCGTAAAGCAGAAATAGAGCATTTCTCAACGCTGTCCAACAATAAACGATGCGGACGCCGGAGACGTTTGACGTGAGTCTTGCAGGCTCCGAAGGCATCACGGAGGCTCTCCTGCGTCCACTCCACAAGACTGTGTGGTCAGAAGCGTAATCCTTATTTATTGCAAGACGCCTTGCGACGCCTCCCGTGGACCAACTATTTGTCAGGCGAGCGGGCCAGTCGGCTGCATCAATCTCCGGCGCCGGCTTAGCGCGACCTCGTCGATGCATGATGGTTCATCTGTACGCCCCATTTATCATCCCGTGTAGTAGCACAATAATCGAGTGCCGCCTCTATTACCAGTGACAAGGTTATCTACTGCCCATGTCGACAATAAATACGGACCGGACATAAAGTGACCAACAAAAGTGAAACTGAATCACCCCCGACCGCTCGACACGAGGAGCGCCCGCCGGACAAACAGTAACAAAACAGCCCCCGGCGCTCGTTACGAGATCGCACTAAATTACGTGCAACTTACGCGGGTCATCTTTCATTATTATGACTCTATTTTGGCAAGTCACAACAGGGCGGGCGTGGTGACCAGGCGGGCGGTCAGTGGTGACCATTATCCCTCTATTTCACTGCAGCATTTTTTCGCCAAGTTGACCGCTGCCCCTATGCGGGGTGCCCGTAACAGATAAAATCGTAAATTATAACCCAATTCCATGGCTGTTAAGATTTGACAGATGAAAAGGCTTATTACTGAGTGTTCGGTGCCATATCGTTAACATATCAAAATGAAATGAGGGTACTCTACCATAGAGACATTCAGGGATGATGGACATTCGTTTCGTAGTATGTGGTCAACTTTATGAATGTTGGTTTTAAGTTGCAGCCGGTTTTTAATATTATTCGGGTAATAACTAAACCGGCTTGTGTTATTTATTATCAGGATGGTTGGAACTTCCACGCCATGACACATCGTACACCACGTTAAGATGCTGACAACAGTCAGGCAGACATAAAATTTATGTGGCCTACTAGTTCCCGAACTCACTTTGCACTTCTAACAAAAATTGGTAGGAAAAAGACTTGTTTTTATCAAAATGATAGTTTTGCTAAACGTTTGTAATGTTATTCTCTAAAGATTGGTTGTTTGCAATTTTAATACCTCTATTTAGTAGGTATACCTACACACATCTTTAAAAAAATGTTGAAGTATGCGAGCGAGAAGTTGCCTGGCGGTTGTCAGCGTGTTAAGACTTGAAGTAACGTGATTCATGATTCGATTATAGCTAAACAGCGTTAATAGATAATCTGACCTATCTGTACAATGGTATGTTGGTATGAATGGAGCGCAGGTCAGCGGGAGGCGGCCGAGTGGGAGGACATTACAGAAGGTCCCTAATGTTACTGAAAAGCGCGGGTCGGTGCCTTGGCGCCAGTGCTTGACAATACCCCATTAGGGATAACTATTCACAGAACAGATAAGTAACTAAACTCCATAAATGAGACTTGGACGCAGGCGCTGTTCCTTTGGCTTGTTAAAATATACGTTATTGGATAAGTTTTAGCAGCTATTTATCAATCAGGCTTTATTTATAACATGAGAAGCCGCAGGTAAAAATGCATTGTCGGTACTTTAAAAGCTCGGTTTATCAAAAGTAATTAGACGCCTTGTCTTACAAGATCCTGCAGAAGAAAATGTTTTATAACCGCTGGTTACTAAGGTGTGCCGTAAAAAGTCTGTAACGCAGAATTTAATAAGTCTCATTCTCGAAACTGGAGTAGGTCTCCCCAACTATTCGAGATTTCTATTCATGTTTAAACGTTTCGTCCGATACGCGATTATTAAATTAAGGTAGGGACAGAGTCCCCCGCTGGGTGCAGTCATTCTGGGCGCCCACAAAACATGCCCTACACTACACTGATTCAATAGCAGGATCAGAACGCTCTTGATATTTTGTGTTTAGACAGGCATGATCGAATGGTCTTATCAATTTCATGCCGATTAGCAACAATGGGATACTTGTTAAACTTTTTACAAAGGTTTTTGGTGAAAAGAGTATTCGAGTTATTTCGCAATTTTAATTTCAATTTAGAGTTATATTTTCAGGCACGGTGTGTGATTTTACATGTAACTAAAGTCTGTATTTTTTGTAAAATATTTATGTGGTAAAACATAAGAGGTGACATCATTTATATTCTCGTCGAATTCACAACATCCTGTTTTCGCTATTTAAAAAATAAGAAAAATGATCAAGACTTTTTCTCACAGGGTTCTCACAAGTTTCGAAATATTGAAATTGTCAAAAAATTTTAGAAGCATGTTCAGATGACCAATAACATTGTTTGGACGTAGCGACATGCGGGACAGACAGACATTATGGGACTGTATTGATTAATTACAATACTAAACGGCCATTAAGTGGACAACATTTATGGACAATCTATTGTCAAAAATATACAAAAATATAACTGGTCGTAAAATTTTTGATTCGTACCTATATTGCCTCTATGCGAGGGACCTATATAAAATAAACAAATGTTCCATTTACGAGCTATGACAAATCTGAATCACAATCATAACCTTTGTCCAGCGCATTCTGGATGCATTCAGGCTATAAAATAACTCATGTCTAATTTATGTTAATACAATAAATACTGACATAAATAATACTGAGGAAGACATAGAAGACAATTTGAATTTATGTAGATAAAAATTCTAAACTGTCTTTAAGGAGCGAGTAGGTAGATTCAATTTGAATGATTTGTGCATCTCAATGACACTAACACAAAATGAACGGGTATTACCAGGGTCATAAAATTTGTGGTCAATTTAAATGTAAGTCGTACCAGCTCGTATCATCTAGCTAACATAATTCTAAATATAAGTTAGGCTATTTGTAGTTGAGGTATTTTGTATTTTGTACAGAAACCATACAAATACGGCAAACCGAGCTTACTGGGAAGTAGAATGGAATTACTTAAAAAAGAGCTTGATTCGAATTTAAAATGTACAAATACTGCTACCTGCTGACTCGGCTTATAAACATATTTATGTGTAATGTATTCAAGGAAAGTGTTTATACAAGTGAGGGAACAGACCGCAGCAATAATGACATAGATGTAATTGTATTAAAAGTACGGTTATTTGTTCGGAAAGAGCGACAACCCGACAGATGCTCGCGGCCATCTTGCGGCTGGGAAATATCGCATGCCACTCGTGACTTTGTGGTCACAATGTCTCCGTTTAAAATCAAATTTCTTTTATTTTGGTAGTTTAATGTAATGCAATTATCCAACGGCTGAAAGCTGCGAGCTGCGAGTTCTAAATAAATATTGCGCTGACGAATGAACCCAATTACAGTTTCCGCAACCTACTTCCGCAATTTTGCATAATTTCAAACGTAATTAAAAACAATGTAGGTAGGTATTACCTCATTCAAAATTATGTACGGTGTCGTGACAATTTTAGACAAATTATACAAAGCTCACGAATTTTAAACTGAGTAGTTTATAGTTTCATCTCGTTTTCTCGTGCAAAAAGTACTTAGATTCGTTTTAAGTGGTAATAAAAAAACAATATGGGATACAAGACAAGGAGTTGTGAACCGTGAAATTGCCATCTGTGTCGCGAACATTGTTAAGTGCGTATAACATACACAGTACCTACCTTACGGTGTTATACGTTAAACGAAGCTTTTTTTCAGAATTTTTTAATGTCATCTGATTTGAAAAAAAAGAAACTCGGTGTTGTTTTCTTTTCGAATTAGCTAAGGGATAATTTTTCTAATGTGTTTTTTATCTCAGTCATAAGTTCTCGCATGATATAGATCTATGTAAAAAAAAAGTTGCCTTGGAGGAAGCATTATATTGTTATACGCGTAATACGTTACCGCTTTCTTCCGTAAGTTTTATCCAATTTCAAGAATGTAGCGGTCGTAAAGCCGCAGCAGTGTACCGAGTTTATTAATCAAGTAAAGGGACATCTCTGGGCTTAGTGGCATTTTTCTTGGAGGTTTCATTATTTCCCGGGACGGCGCAGTGTGATGAGAAATTAATCCCGGGGCAGGTGGCGCAGGTGGTACGAGGACAATTTGCTGGCGCTGGTAGCGTCTTCGGCTAATCCCAGTCGAGGAGACAAACTCTACGCCGCTTACGTAAAGAACAAAAGCGGCTACTTACAATAATAATACTGTAAGTAATTTTTTTAAAGAGTCATTTCGTATTCATACAATGCATACCTACCGTTGTTATAATAATTTAGTCGTGACATTTCACCATAAATGTCAACACTAAATTCACCACCTCATGGTCAAAGCAGAAAAATAGTTCTAAGACATTTTGCACACTGAATTATTTAGTTATTATGTTTTTTGTAAAGAAAGGTTGGTATAGTTATAATAAATACGTACCTACTATTATCAAACATAATAATATTTTTCGAATGAGGTATGTCAGTTTCGTAGAAATCCGTGGTTTCTGCCTACCCCTATGGGAAACAGGCGTGATTTTATGTGTGTATGTATAATATTTTACTAAAACTGAAACTGTTTAATGAAATAAATAAAGATAAATTTAAATGTAGCGCTCAGTAGTCTAGTACGTAGTTTTTATGTAAAAGGTTTCAGCTGCAAAACGGCGAAGAAAAGCAGCGGATGTGAAGGAAAGCGGTGGAGCTGCGGCGCGCCGTAATCCGGACATATCTTGGTACATTGCTCAGCGCGACACAGCGGGACTTAGCGGAAAGCCTCGCAGCGCAGATGCTTATCTCAATAACAGTTTTATTTATTTTTGCGAGCGACTGATCCGCTCCCGCCGTATCCGTCTAATGAAAATAGAGGAAGACGTGTTCGGGAACTTCGGGATGTGAGACTAATGTCTCCAAGCGCGGAATGCCCGACACCGCTGCCAATTGTAAATCGCAACCGATTGGAATTTGCTTGCGAGTGGGAATACGAGAATCTGTTTAGGGGACGTTTCAGTGTAGGTATGTATGGTAGAGTAGAGATGTTTTTTGGTTTATTTATTTGTTTGTTATTCATTTAACAAACGAATTGACTGAGAGTCGGGAAACAGAATTTCTTGTCCGAAGCTCAGAGCACCAAACCATAGTATGCCTGTAGCTTCTAGTAATAGAACGTAGATATAATTATGTAACCTTTTTCTGAACAATAAACGATATTAGTTCGGTTAGGAACGAAAGTTTATTAAGTTTATAAAAAAAAAACATTTAAGAAACGAACTAAGACAGCGGCGTCTACCAAAGGTAATGTTTGGAAGTGCCACTGACTATCGGCTTAGACATCCTCAAAGATAATGACTAGAGATCTGAGGGGATGTCTACCGTGACTATTATTACAGTCGTAAGACCATTTCATTTGATTGCTTTTCTTAACTTTTTACTTTTTTGTCATACTTTTGTTTGCTACGAAAATAGCTACGAAGTGCTACGAAATATTAACCGTTTTAATATTAACTGATAAAATAATAATAAACGAATGTCGATTTCATTATTTGTTTGCAGTAAAATTGTTTATAGTGAAAACCCTTGTTCTTATTATCGTATAGAATTCAACGACGTCAGGGCATACAAACTTGCACAAGGACGTTGGAGTTTATTTAGTCGCGAATTAACGACCGCAGCCCTCGTAAAGCGGGTTTCTTATGCCGTAAACTAGAATACATTGCGAATTGTCAAAGCAGACTGTAATTCAAGCAAAAATTTAAGGGAACAGCTTTACCGTTCTTTGTGTATAGGAACTGGTCTGATAGATATCTAGTAGGATAATTAGGAAATACCTGCTGATCACCACTAAACCTTAGAGTACTTGCCGTTACGCCGTAGAGGACTATGTAGCACATACGGTCAATATCAAAACTAAATGATGATAGGAGAAAGAGTTTTATGAATAAAACAATAATTTGTGCTTTATATAAAGCACAAGAAGTTGCTTTTTTCATAAAACTATTAGGCAATTATTTGTGCTTTATAAAGCACAAGTAGTTGCTTGTTTTCATTCAGGCTTTTTACTTTCAATCAGTATATTGAGATTGAAAAGTAAAAAAACAAAAAGCCCACAACAAGCCTTGAACCCCACGGCACGGAAGGTAAAAAAGATAAAAAACGAACTTAAAATAGATATCACGATTAAAAACTATAATTAGGACCATAACATGTCTATTTTAAGATTCTTAGAAGTCATCAAAATCTAATGCTGTAGGTAATTGCTGTACTTGCAAATATAGTGCAAATTTATATTTACCTGCACTACTATGTATGCAAGTAGCAATATAAGGTGCTAGGGAATTAAAGCATTGTTTTTTAAATGCGTTGTAAGAAGAGTTAATTCTGGTTAACAGTTTCAGCTTCATAAGCTGCGGTATTATTCTTGGCTTGTGAAAACAGACCGCAAGTTCCACTATGCTTACTTAAACGTTCCAAGACCTCAAAACTGACGCTACAAAGTAGTAAGCAAAGAGTTTAAAGAAGCAATTCAGCGCATATTAAAAGGCAATTCTCATCAGCAACCGCAAAACACTTGGAGCCTCCAGTTGGAGGTGAAAAATCTTGCAGTGTTGGGGCAATGCCGTGGTACCGTCTAATTAGGTCATTTGCCATAATTGCTACTTCCAGATTGGTTTTTTCGCGTCGCCGTCCCGTGGGATAGAACTCTTGCTCTACTTAATGAATACTAGCGCTCAGACTGTTGAATAAAAATCGGATAGTTACACGGTGCTTCACTTGACTACCTTGTCTGTTCCCCGCTCCGATACCTTTGTTGGTTGAAACAATTTGTTTAGAGAGAAAAATACACCAGCTCGGATCGAGGTTTTTGCTAATCTATTCCATTTGTATCCACTTTAGCGTAGAATTTAGTAAAAACGTAGCTTTACAAATCAGGGTTTATTTTAAAATAAATAATATATAAAAAAACAAATAGACGTACCAATTGCTTGCACAGATCCTAAAATTCAGAAGCACTGAGTTCGATAGCTGGAGGGTGTTGTTTCTTCATCTTCTCTCGTCTACGCAGCTCGTCCCTCAATATCACGAGGTGTTCGTAGTGATCTGACGAAGCGTCCAGGAGCTCCACGCAAGCCTTCACAGCTGCAGCTTGCCTTTCTTTTTCCACCTCCAGGGTCGCGTCTGTGGCTTGGCTGACTGTTAAGACATTCTCAACCATGTCGTCGAGTCTAAAGAAAAATACACAGCAAAGTTAACTCATTCGAGCTAAGCTGCCTCTCTTGTTGACTTAGCAAGGCAAAAGGGAGTCAGCAAGCCTACAATAACATGGTAGGTACTTACTTTCTTTTCCTGATCTCAAGAAATAGGCAGAAGAAGACCACCAACAGTGTAATTATCCCCGAATAGAGTTGTGGCCAGGTGATATCCAAGCTGACGATGTGGAACCGAGTGACACGAACCTTAGGGATCACATCCCACAAGGAAAAACCGGGAATTAAGAAAGTTAGCGGCAGAGCGAACACAACGAACGCGCCTACCACCACCGTAGCATCACATTCTTGACCTGACATCACTTTACAGAAATATTGGAAATCAAAAACATAGCGTTGCAGGTATTGCAAGAGTTCAAAAAAACTGTTTGAATAATGACTATGACAACCGTGCCATAATGAAAAATAACCAAAGTGAAAAATAGTTTGTTTGTCCTGTGCTTTGCCATTGAAAAAAAATTGCAGAAGAATGTGTGAAAACTCTCTGAATGTCAGTAGTTTTTATTTAAAAAGGTATCTTCACAGATTTTTATAAGAAAGATATTGATTTTCACTATACCTACATTATTTGGTATTTTTTGCATCCTCATCCTTACAACTACGGCCCCAGATTTACTTAAAAGTACCTTGTTGCCATAGACCTCCATAGAGGTAACTCTACATTCGTAAGTTTACCTACGAGCCGAAATTTGCAAGATGGCGAAGGTGCGGGCGCGGACGGGACCAGCGTCCGTTCCGTCACATGTAGCAAGTCGACGACGCGGCGCTCGTGTGGCATATCAATTTCGACTAGGTACACACAATAAAATTGGACGGTCTCCGGAGAGAGCTTAAACGATTCGCCGTTTTGTCTCGGGACCCAGCTGCGTAATGACCGGAGCAGGAAAAAATTGTCAGCAAGAAAACGCGAGGGTAGGTACCGAGTCGGGTTTATGTGCGCGCGGCAGCTGGCGGCAGCGGGCGCGGCGGCGGCGACGCGCTCCTAACGGCCTCTGCTTACCTCGCAAAACCCGCGCCAATTTTATTTATCGAAAATATAAACCGATTTGCGGAGGTCCCTCGTAAATTCTGAACGGCTGATTTATAGCGGTTACAGGGCGCGCTTAAAACAAAGTTGCTTCTTAAAGGACTCCCCAACGTATTACTTCCTTACGTGGACGATAGGAAAATGGACAGATTTTCTTTTTAGATAGGTTTGCTACCTCAACAACATTTTCCTACTTTACTTGGCATAGTCATTCCTATCGAAAAGCTTTTATTTCTACTTCTTTATAAAAAGGGAGCATTTGTCTTGTATATTATTCATAGGACATACTTTTCTGTTATAGAGCAGTTATAACCTTGTAGGTATGTAATTATGTATGTAATAGTACGATATGTGCCTACCTTAAGATATTTTCAAAGTCTATACATTGTAAATAATATTACCTTTATCTTCCGTGTACATAGAAGTTATAGGTAGGTACCTAGGACTTCTATCTATGGATATAATCTTTAATGCCTATAAATTAACTGATCACCTTCCACTTTTCATTATCATAGTGAGAGACAATGTATCTACCTACTTTATCCACCGCACAGGATGCCCATTCGATAATAATCACGTGTACCTACCTATATAGTTTGCCCGCCATTCCTACTTACTTAGGTAAAAGTAGTATATACCTAGTTGTAGTAGTATAGGTACTGATACTACCTTACCAGAACTCATGAAGAATTCAGACAACAGGCGGACATACAGAAACGAAGAAACTCTTAGGTAGCCGTGGGTATGGGTTCCTTGTCAGATTTCGAACCCCTAAAAATGACAGGAGGTAAATGGATAGCGTGCAAGTCAACCTCACAGTATTAACGGAATCGTGAAGGCTCCCTCAGGACTCGCTGGAAGTGGTTCCGTCTAACTGAAGAGGAGTCACGGGAATCAATTAGTCAATTTGAGGGTTGCGGCTTCGCGTGACGCCATCTCGTAAGGTTACTGCTGAGGCAATGTCGTTAGACTACACGACATAGTACCTACCTACCATTTATACATCACCAGTACCTACGTAGAACTAAATTCACAGATTTTCAAGAGTTGTAGCTCTTTGTGAAGCAGGGTTGCTGTGTTTCGGTTTGAAAAGTGTGGTTGCCGGTGTAGTTACAGGCACGTGAGGCTTAACATCTGTATACCTCAAGTTGATGAACGCAGGGCAGTGCATCGTAGCTTTGTTATAGGTGATGGTTACCACTTAACATCAGGTGCGCCATCTGCTTGTTTTATCAGCTAGTTATATAAAAAAAAATGGAAAACATGTACCATGTATGTATGTAGTCAGCTAAAATATGTTAAAATAAAAATAAAATATTATCCCTTGCTGTCTATTATTATCCCTTGTTGTATGCATAAGATGCACTATGGACTGCCTCTCTGTCTCTCTCAGTGTCTCTCTCGATGAAAGGATTTTAAGTGCGCCTCAAGAGGCTCCTGCTGTAAAACTTCAGCGCTCCTGAAAAGGTGCTTATACCCCGTTTACACTCAGCTCATGTCCGTGGAAATGTGCAGAGACATTAGCAGGGACTTGGACAATGCGAGAATGTAAACAGGCCACTTCCATGTCCACTGGCGTTGCCGCTCGCGATGCCCGTGTTGCGTGAACACACATTGCCGGCGACGCTGCCGCAGACATTATTGGACGGCAACATTTCCGTCCACGCGAATGGCAGCGCGAAGAATGTCTAAATGTAAACGCAGTATTATTAGGTACTCATAACAAGACCTGCCTGCCTCAGTATAAAATCTTCACAATGGCACAGTCACAGTCTATTTTTATTGGCAACCCCTTATTTCGTATAGGGTGTCCTTTTCTGTTATTGGTTATGTCCGCCAACTAACAAAATAGTACGAAAACATCATTACTAATAATTTATTTATCATTTATTGCACAAAACACAATGTTATAGCACAAAAGGAGGGCTTAATACACAAGCATTTTCTACAAATAATGACCGCTCTGAACTCCAATAACATTATGATAAAGAATCATATAGGCACTTAGTAGGTATCTCCATTAAAACTAATAATTGAAGGCGAATTAATTTACCTTTATGAAGGGTAAATTGTTTTGGTGAATCCCCAATCAATTTACCAAATTGATCGCCGTTTTATGACGGGAAGTATCATGTTGGATACATTTTTGATTAGATGGCAGGGAACGAAGGTGCCATTAGGCACTTATTGTAGGTAGGTACCTAAGTAGAGTAGGTAGGTTACACTACCATGAAATAAAAAAGGTTTCGGTGTCTTTCGAATTTGCGATGGATTTTGTATAGCGTTCGTAGACGCTTATAGGGAACTAATTGCCTCGTAGCTAGGTAGCACAACCGTTAAATAAAACCGGCTAAGTGCGAATCGAACTCGCACACAAAGGATTCCAAAAAAATCTTGTTTGTTGAAAAAAAAAAGTTTGTTGTAGGTACAGGAGCCCCCTTAAATATTTGATTTATTTTAATTTAGTTATTTATTTTTAAAGTGAATACCTATAACTAAATATTCTGTGAATATTTCAAGCGTCTACCTGTTGCCGTTATAAATATAGAGCAAAAACGAGCAAAATCACGTTTGTTGTATGGGGCCCGTAAATATTTATTTTATTCTGTTTTTTAGTTATATGTATTTGTTATTATAGCAGTAACAGAAATACATCATCTGTAATAAATTCAACTGTCTAACTATCACGGTTTATGAGATACTACGGCCCAGACGGACATAGGTACAGATGGACAGTGGAATTCTAGTAATAGGGTCCCGTTTTACCCTTTGGGTACAGAACTCTAAAAACTATTGTAGTAGGTATCTACTAGCTCCCGCTCGCGGCTTCATACTTGTCTTCGCTCCTGTACCTACCCAGTTATTTCTGATAATAAGATTAATTAACCTAGACTTCACTTAGATGCATATTCTGTGCTTATAACAGAGTAACATAATGAAAAGAGCGTGGTGAGCTTTACCTGACACACAATAAAACTTTATATTACAGTAAAATATTGTTGGCAGCGCCATCTATCTCGTAGAAATGCAACCTCTTCCAAACTTATTTTATTTTATATTTAGTTTTTTTTAAATAGGTACAACAAAGTAGACAAACAAGCTTACGGCCCGCCTGATGGGAAGCAGTTACCGTAGCCTATGAAAGAGGAATCACTAGTAACAAGTAACAAGTAGCTGTCTCGCTATCATATTATTTTAGTATTACAGCCAAAAACTTGGCTAAACAAAATGCTTCTTTTGAGCATTGTCTTGACATACAAAACAAGACTCTGGAAATTATTCCAAGTCATTTAAATTAGATTACCAGACAATAGAGGAAGTCTCTAGCATTAATTTTTTAAATAAAAATAAAATTCATAATAAACAAAGTCAGTCAAGTATTAAATCTATCAAATTAAACAAAATTAAGCATACCAATTTGGTGCATCAAAATATTGAAGGATTGCGTAGTAAAGAATTAGAGCTGGAATTGTACATCACCTCGAACAATATTGACATAATTTGTATTACTGAACATTGGTTGAAAAGTCATGAGCTGATGTTTGGCTTCAGTGATCACCAGGTTGGTAGTGCTTTCTGCAGAGAACACTTTATTAGAGGTGGATCATTAATATTACTTAATAATAAAATTAAATTTAAAGAACGCAAAGATATTGTCCACCACTCTGTAGAAAGACACATTGAAATAGCTTGCGTGGAGTTGGAGCAGTTCATTGTTATAAGCGCTTACAGTCCACCTTCTGCCTCATTCGATATTTTTGAAAAAGCAATGGAAGAAATTTTGTATAAAATATCTAAATCAAACAAGCAACTAATCATATGTGGCGACTTCAATGTTAATTTACTAGTTCACTACTCTTTAAATACCAGGATAATTAGTCTTTTTAAATCATTTGACCTGGAACATTTGTTTATGGAGCCTACTAGGATAACTGCCTCTTCGGCCACATGTATAGATAATATCTTTACTAATGTAAAAATAATAAGTAAAAATCTAATAAGTAATATTCCTTCAGACCACCTTGGTCAAATAATTAAAATAGAAGCAAAAACTAAAAACGATGTATTAAAAAAAATTACTTTCGTCCCATTGACCATAAGTCGTTTGGAAGAGTTGAAACTGAACCTTATTACTAGACTACCAAGAATAACTTACAGTAATGATGGCAATTCATATTATAAATTTTTCTATGAATTTGATAACTTATTCAGTTCAATTTTCACACCCAAATCGAAAATGGTCTCTGGCGGTTCTAAATTTTGTGAGTGGGCAACAGCGGGTATTTATAAAAGCAGAGAAACATTGTACAACCTTTATAGTGAAAAACAATACAATTTCAGTGAAAAATTAAAAGAAAAAATTAAAAACTATTCTAAAATTTTCAAAAGTGTGTGTCGCATTGCTAAATCACAATATTTAAGTTCAAAAATCAAAACTAGTCAAGATAAAATCAAAGCTACTTGGAAAATAATTAATAGTGAGACAGGAAGAGTCAAGACACAGAACACCGTATACAACTTGAATGTTGGCGGCACCATCATAACCAAAGATGATGATGTTGCCAAAGCATTTGAAACCTTCTTCACTGACATTCCAGTCTCCACTACAAAGTCCTTAAGCTCTTCCCACATAATCGCAGAGTCATTGTTAAAAGATAACTTATCAGAATTCAAACAACAGTTTAAATTCGATTATGTGAATACTAATGACATCATCAAAGCTTTTAAAATGATAAATGTAAAAAAAACCACGGACCTCTGGGGCATTTCTGTTTTTGCCGTTAAACCTGTGATTGATATTATTGCACCAGATCTAGCTTTTATATTCAACCAATGTATTGATTGTGGCGTTTTTCCTGACCTTATGAAACATAGTAAAATAACACCCTTATTTAAATCAGGTAGTCATTCTGACCCCAGTAACTTTCGCCCGATATCAGTACTACCTACATTTAGTAAAATTTTCGAAAAACTTATACTCAATCAGTTACAAAGGCACTTTACTATAAATAACTTACTTGACTGTAAACAATTTGGATTTACAAGGGGTCGCTCAACCACCGACGCTGGTGTTGAGCTAATAACATATATTTTTCAGACCTGGGAACAGTCGCAAGACGCCTTAGGCATTTTCTGTGACCTTTCCAAGGCATTCGATTGTGTGCACCATGAAACGTTGGTCAGAAAACTGAACCACTATGGTGTTAGAGGTGTTGCTCTAGACCTACTCATTTCTTACTTAAATGGCAGAATACAAAGTGTTGACGTGAATGGAAAGCGCTCTCCGGGGTCAGTGGTAAAAATGGGTGTACCACAAGGTTCTATATTAGGGCCATTTTTGTTTTTAATTTACATTAATGATCTACCTCAAGTAGTAGATGATCACGAGATTGTACTGTTTGCAGATGACACTTCACTTTTATTCAAATTGAAAAGACGACAAACTAACTATGACGATGTAAACAATGCAATCTCTAGAGTCGTAAACTGGTTTAATGTAAACAACTTGTTACTTAATGAAAATAAAACAAAATGCATTCGCTTTGTACTACCAAATGTCCAACAAATAAATGCTGATGTAAAAATCAAAAATGAAAAAATAGACCTCGTGGATACCACCGTATTTTTGGGCATAACCTTAGATAATAAGCTTCAATGGGGCCCACACATAGGCAAATTGTCGAAGAGACTTAGCTCTGCAGCATACGCAGTCAAAAAGATCCGCCTTCTTACAGACGTGGACACCGCAAGACTTGTCTATTTCAGCTACTTTCATAGCATTATGTCATACGGCATTTTGTTGTGGGGGAGTGCTGCAGATATTAACACCATATTTGTGCTGCAGAAGAGGGCTGTTCGTGCAATTTATAACATGGGTCCCAGAGAATCGTTACGAAATAAGTTTAAAGAAATAAATGTAATGACTTTACCCTGTCAGTACATATACGAAAATTTAATGTATGTTAGAAAAAATATTAATTTATATGCCAAAAAGAGTGACCATCATAATGTTAACACTAGAAATAAAGATAAGCTCGCTGTTCCCACTACTAGGCTCACTAAAGTAAGCAAATCGTTTGCAGGACAATGTGTACGCTTCTTTAACAAAGTCCCAAGTGAGATTCACCAGTTGTCGATTAACAAATTCAAAAACATAATAAAAAGAAAACTTTGTACAAAAGCTTACTATAAAATTTCTGATTATATAGATGACAAAAAAGCTTGGGACTGATCTATGCTCCAACTCATTAAAAACACTAAACAATTAAGTAGGTACCATAATAAAATTGTAAAAAGGATCATACAAAAAAACGCTAGGAACCAAGCCGTTAGTTTCTTGCCCGTTCTTCTAGGCTTTGGTCGCGAGGAACTGGCGATAGATTCACCTAGTATATAAGACGTTTCAAAGTGATCCTTGTGATTGTACTGAATAAAGACCGTTTTGATTTTGATTTTGATTTTTGATTTTGACTAGCGCCCTTAAAAATTTTAAAATGCCCTTTTTGAAGAGCCCCATACTATAGTTTATCAGGAAAACCTCAGCAGGGGGACATCATTCCACAGCCTAAGTGTTCGCGGGAGCAAGTTCCTCTGGAACCGAACGGTAGGCGACCACCTTGGCTCTAATGTGTGAGGATGAATTCTCTGCCGATGGCGAGCTGTGCGATAGTAAAAAGAGATGTAGACATCATGTCAAACAACTCTACAGAACATACCCCATTATATAAGCGGTAGTAGATACACAAATAGGAGAAGTCTCTTCTCAAACTGAGTGGTTCAATACCTCTGGTGAGCTTGGATTCGTAGACAATTCCCTCAGCACGTCTTTGGACCGAATCAAAAGGACCAAGCTGGTATCCAGGTGCTCCTGCCCAGAGGTGACAGCAGTACTCCATGTGAGGTCGGACTTGCGACTTATAATGAAGCAGTCGTTTCCCAGCACTAAAGTACGACTTCGCTCTGTTTAGCACCCCGAGCTTTTTGGATGCGAGCTTGACCTTATCCTCCAAATGATTACGAACTTTTATCCCGGAATACCGCAATAGAGGAAGATTCTTTGAGGATGTCTAAGGGGGTAGTAGGAGTTACGTCCAAATATTGCATTGGGCACATAGGTAGGTATTCATGCTTGCAACTTGTCACGTATAGAATACCAATTGGTGTTTCATACGTGAACGGTTGTAGCAAGCCTGTTGCTGCTACTGTTCACACTACTACTCACTTATTTGCACCGACGCCAGCGCGGACTTTGGCGCGCCAGCAATCCCCTATCTGTCGTGTGCAAAAGAATCTGAATAATCTACTAACAGATCATCCTCAGATAGACAGCCTGTGGAAGGCTGGAAGATGATCGAAAAAATGTGTCTCACATTTAGTCATAAAAATAATGTCTTTCTCAATTAGAGTAGATTTTTAATTATGTATTTTTTATTTGTACATTTGTTATTATTTTTTTATTATTTTGTTCTGTCATGACATGAGTTGTATTGACATTTTTGTTGTATTTTGCTAATTTTTATTTAAATGTTGTTAGATTTCTAGATTGTAACGAATTAGCTAAGTATCTGTAAAGTTATAACTAGGTGTAAGTAAATAAATAAATAAATAATCACTGTTTTCCTATACGGATTTTCTGGCATTGCGCACATAAATTATTCGAAGAGAAAGTATGTTTATTTTTGGTAAGTATTTAAACTTCACAAAATTAATATAATTTTGATGACAAAAAGAAACAGCTTCACGACTTTGATCTCCAAGCACGGTAGATATCCCTTCAGATATTTTAGTACCACAAGGGTGTAATAGATGCTCGTACCTCTGACCTTTATTGAAAAAAAACAAATAATACTTCATTGCATTGATTTTATTGCAATTCAAGGCTACAAATGTATAAAAATTAAAATATCAGTCACCTTAATTTACAATAAAATATCATAACGTAATAGTTTAAATATTATTTTAAATTGCGTGTGTCTTTGTTTCCGAAGCTATGAAAGCCAATCTCCTTTTTTTTCTATAGGATGTAGGTACACCTATTGTACCTATGAAATGTTAAAACACACTAGCAAGTGGGTATATTCTTGATATAGAAAAGGCAACAAGACGAAACATGCTTCCCATCGCTGTTTTCAGTAAGTAAGGTAGAAATTGTTTGATCTCTGTCGAAGTAACTAACATAAGTAATAATTTAATTATTTTAGGATATATATTCAACCAATCCAACATACATAGAAATTAATAAATATTTTCGACGAATATTTTATTAAGGCAGGTAAGTACAATGTACTTACGTACAACAATACACCAGTATATAGTGCCAACTCAATGGAATAAACTTATTTTTTTTCCTTTGGATCCTTTATCACAAATCAAGTTATTATTATGTATAATTAAAACATTTATTTTATATATCTTATCAAAAATGCGTTTAAAAATTACATTGACGATGGTAGTCGATCCTACATTCAGACGTTTTACAAATTGACGTAATAATTGTAAGACCTTTCTGGTATGTTTTTATTCCATTGCTGTTTTTTTTGTGATTATGTTAGTTTTCTAGACAGCAATCTGCATTCAACATGATTTCGATCCCTAATTTAAATAAAACTTACGAGTTAATGAGATATAAACCACGGAAGAGGTTCTTCCGGAAGTTCTAACGTGAGATTAAATAAATGATTATAAAAAAAATACAATATACATTTATATTAATCAATTACCTAACACTAATGAGATTAAAATATTTGTTTTTAGAATATAGCGAAAAAGTAAAACTAGCGCAACAATAGGTATGGCTAACATGGATAGAATTCAGATTTACTTATAAACAACCTCTAATTATAATAAAATTTTACATAATCTATAAAAAAAGATATTTGATTGATTTAATTATAAAAAAAGCATTTTAATAGACATGTAAAAATGCTCAGATAGGAAGAATTTTAAGTTATATCATCAATAATCACAGCTACATTTTTTAGATACTTATAAAGTCTAGGGCAGTCTATGTCACAATATAGTTTTTTAGGCAATGGTGTGAATATATGTATAATACCTCCATGGAATATATAATTACATTTTCTTTACAGTACCCCAAGTCTGAGTTTTTTTTTCGTTTTCTGTATCGTCCGGCCGTTTTTGTATGGAGACTCGTGAGTTCTAAACACGCCCGATAGAAACGCTTATGGAGTCTCCATACAAAAACGGCCTAACAAAAAACAAAAAACTAAACTGAGACATCAGGTACTGCAATATTGATTCTTGTTTAACTCCTCGTCAGCTCTGATCGAGACACAATATAAAATCTATATTTCTGGATCGTTGCAGTCAAAAGGTTCAGGGCGACACACACGTGAATTAAATGAGATGTGTCATCGATACCATAGTACATAGTATAGGGAATTCGGGAACTATAGAATCAGCGATATGGTTCCATAAGTTTCTCCATTTCTTATAGTTTCTAACATCCCCACACTGACCAGTTTCTGTATCGTAATAATCGAGTATATTTTAATATAACGCTTACAATTCAATTGGACTACCAAATGGTGACTATAATTTTAAAGTATTTGGATACCGTAAATATCATTCAAATATATAGTATTTTCGTCGTGTGAGGCACCCTTTACTTCAAAACATTTGGAGATACGTTGTGACTTTTGTATTTTGGCTTTTATTTGTGACTGCCACTTACTATACAAGGTGTTCCAATACTTGGGTTTAAAACTTCAGGGGGCTAAAGTACCCATCAATATGAATAACTTTTTCTTAGGAACCAACACTGTGAACGTGAAAAAATACTACAAAAAAAACTAATTTAGCCCCCTGAAGTTTTAAACCCAAGTATTGGAACACCTTGTATACAATTTTATTTTTGACAAATCTACAGAAGCGCACCTATCAATTTCACTTATTAAATTGACGGTGGTGTAGTTATTCAATAATAGGCATACGGTCCCTTACCTTACAATAAAAGGTTCTACGTGACTAAGATCACGACAAAGTGCTATTCTGTCAACAACACTCACCCAAGTGACCACGAAATTCGCGGTGAGTTGTCAATCGGTCAGAGTGAGGCGAATCTCGTGATCGAAGTGAGCGCGGATCCACTAGGTGATAGATACTCCCCGTGATGTTGTTTAGGGAATAGCACTATAGATCGCTTACCGATGTCAGGATAGGAAGAAATCAGGCCTAAGGCATGCAGTATTAAAGCTCTTGACCAGATGCCGTGTTATATTCAACTGGTAATCGGAATCGGCCTTGTATATCTAACCGTGGTAACTTTTTGGCTACCTCCTGGCAAGTTCTGCTTACTTAACGTATTTGAAAAGCGGAACATTCTAAAAAATATTCTGGATCGATTTTTAGATGGTGCTGGCGTTGACCGTAAACAAAAATTTCCTCACGTTCGTTTGATAGAATACAAACAACATAGTTAAATGCATTTCCTGTTTGAATCCAACCAATACTACGGCCCTCTAGAGCCATCTAAGATGCGCTACCCTTAAAAGATATGGCTAGAGATTTTACAAAAGTTAAATGTAGAATCAAATTCATTAGCGCAATCACAGTAGACTAGAATCCATTGTTTTGACACTTATTATAGGATTTAGTTATCAAGCCATAAGGTTGTAAATATTATAATTATTATATTCTTTGAGTAAGTATAATGCTAGTCCTTCCAGGCTTTACAAATTTACTGAATCTTGACTTTTAAATTCGATTATATCCGATTCAGATTACCAGTTACGTTATGCCAATGTGCAGATTGCCGTAGTTTGGCTAAATGTCGGTACTGAGGCCGTCCACTGCCTCCATGAGAGAAGGCACTGAGTCAACTTTCATCCCTCGTTTACGAAGATCGTTCAGTTCTTCGACCAGTTTCGCTTTATCGCGGCCTAGGGTTTCCCTGGAACAAGATAAGATACATAAAATTACACATACAATAGGAATCTCCCTTTACTTATCAGTAAGTTTGTATTTTCATTGGATGTTTGTGGCTCGATCACGCCCTAACCACACTAAACTGATTACTTCATTTGTTCACATTGTTTTTATACAAATAGCTGATGGAACTAGCAGATAGCCCACCTGATGTTAAGTGGTAACCATCACCTATAACAAAGAATTGCCTCGCAAGTCACGCACGATAGAAACGTGCCCCACGACGCACTGTCAGGCGTCTATCAACCTGAGGCATACAGATGTTAAGCCTCATGTGCCTGTAATTACAACGGCAACCACACTCTTCAAACCGAAACACTGCAACGCTGTTTGGCGGCAGAAAAAGGCGTGGTGGTAGTACTTCCCCGGACGAGCCCTTCACAAAGAGCTCTACTACTCTTCAACTTGGAACAAATAAATTTCGTAGCCTAGATAAGAATATAGGCAACTATTTATTCCAAAAAAATACAAGAAACGGCGTAAAAAACTGAACCGAATAAAGAGACAATGCCTCATAATATATTGTTAGTAATCACTAATAATACGCGGGCGGTAGTTAGTGTTATAATAAATGCATTTAAGGCGAAGACAAGAGCTAATGTGACTCTCGCTCGCACTTTTCGACATGTTGAAAGATATAAAATCACTATACTCATTTTCAAAAAATCGCAATCAACCATCTTGTGTGCAATCACTTTGCACACAGTTTAGTAAAAATTTCATATTGATCGATACATGTTTTCCTACTCAAAAGTTTGCTTTACTAGTTTTCGTACATAAGCAAACTTTTAAGTAGGAAAACTTGTATCGATCAAAATGAAATTTTTACTAAACTGTGTGCAAAGTGATTGCACACAAGATGGTTGATAGCGATTTTTTGAAAATGAGTTTAGTGATTTTATATCTTTCAACATGTCGAAACGTGCGAGCGAGAAGTTGTTTGATAGTTGTCAGCCCCTTAATCGTTAGTGAGATAAGTAAATAAATCTTATTTATCATCTCATCGGCGGATTATGTGTCTTCCCAAGGGCATTGTAAAATTGCTGGTTTAAGCAAACATTTCTATAATGAAAAATAATGCACGTACAAAATAATCTGATTACATTAATCACGTAAACGATTTGCGAATGATTGATCGATTTTTAGTTACTAGTGGAACCCAGTTTTTTTTTTATACAACTAGCTGATGGAACATCTAGATGGTCCACCTGGTGTTAAGTGGTAACCATATACACCTATAACAAAGCATTGCTTCGTAAGTCACGCACGATAGGAACGTGCCCTACGATGCAATGCCCAATATTCTTCACCCCAGTATAACACCCCAATAGTTCATTCCCATAAAGCTATACCTTTTCAAAAGATCGGGCTACAAAATTTTACAAATCGTTTCTGACCCCCCTCAAAGAGTGCCTGTGCCAAATTTCAGACCTCTAGACCTTGTCATCATCATCAGCTTGAATAAGTCAAATGCTGGACATCATAGGCTTTGGTCGCGAGGAACTGGCGGTATATTCACCTAGTATATAAGACGTTTGAAAGAGATCCTTGTAATTGTACTGAATAAAGACCATTTTGATTTTGATACATTTCTAGGAAGAAAGGATTCTGATCCCTATCCGTCCATAGACTTCCCACATCGTCACAACGCATTATTATTGACATATTTTTCTCAGTTTTTTTTTGTTTTTATTTATTGCCTGACTGTTCTTGACTGTGTAGTTGTGTACCTAATTCAATGTGCTTTTAAAAAATTTGGGCGTTATGTTCCATAACAAGATAGTAAAAAAAATAGTTTCGGAGATTTCGTGATGAGTGAGTCAGCGAGTGGAATTCTCGTTTATAAATATAGATTGTTCTAGATTATCTTCGCGATCGTTAGAGGTCAAGCATGTGTCATCGCATCATGTGACAAACAGTGCAATATAATATGTTACTGCTGATGCTCTTTTTTTCCAATAGCAAAAATCAGGTCGACCTTTTTCTGCACCAACATTTCTATGACACTGAATAAAGCTGCCCAGTTTCTACTGGAAACCAGTAATGCACTACGAATTACTCTCAAGCAAACGCTATAGCTTTTTATTTCATTTTTTTTTTTTTTTTCTCAAATCTTCGTCTACATCTTCCTGCCCTTAAACCACCTATAAACGTCATCTCTCTCTAGAGGCAAGGCGTAACTACAGTTTACTGTTCACAGCTTGTCAAGTGCTGCGAGGTGTTTCGGACTGCCTGGAACTAGTAGCTAGAGTTGTCAGGCTAGCTGTTCCTGAGATACTCATTTAGGTACTCGTAGACACCCCCTACTTGCAGTACCAAGGGCGCGCAATGTTGCGCACGACAACTCACCTCTTGTACGAGCTCTGTCTATTAAATGCGCTTCTGGTATCAGCACCAACGTGTGATGTGATGACCGATGGACGAGTGTATGTAGAAAATGTATGAGGTATTGTGAGATGATTAATAGTGCTCGAATTAGTTCTATATACCAATTACTATGCCAAATACTCTTTATTTTCGTGTCTGTATTCCATAGTGCATTGGTGTAAACTTTAATGCTGTCTGATTGTTTGTTAAATAAATAAAGAAAATCTCAGTTGTCACTCCTTTCTTACCGATGTCATCTTTCACGCAGTACATCCATCTTTTTTTGGCTTCCCTCTATTCATAGGAGTAGAGGAAGGGCAAAAAAAGATGGACGAAAAGAGTGTTAGGTATGAATGCGGATGGATCTATATTCATCACATTCATACCTAACACTCTTTTCGTTCGACTTTCTTCCCTACGCCATGACATGCCCATACCACTCTAAAACCTATTGCTCATTTTCTCAGTCACTAATCTTACCATATAGAAATGCATGTATGCAGCAGAGGGATGTATATGAGCAGCAGATCTGAATCACTGACAGCCTCGTATCGTTTGAGGGCGAGTTGTGCCCATCGCTCCACCGGACCGGCCAGCGCGCCTTCGCTCGCCGCGGCGCACGCTACGATACGGCAGAGGGCGCTTAACACGACACGGGAACGATCTGTGTACACCTGGAATAGAGAAAGGGAAATATATACTTCTGTGCTTTTGGGAGGATACAGGCTGGCTAGAAATCTAACCAGATCACTTGCAACGCATAAAGAAAGCCGCCATTGGTCTAAAATTCGGATACAAGAGTTCAATACAAGGGTACCTAATTGTTCTGTCACTTTAATATAAAGAATATCTTTTTTTTAAACCTCTGATTTTTAGGAGAGTACTGGGTATTCATAGGTCATTTATTTGAAACCAAGACCAACATCTACAATTTTTTTTAACATACAAGAGTGCAAGGTAAAAATACTATTGGTCCTTTATACAGGGCATATAGAGCACCACTTGGGGTACCCGAATCACCCCCACGTATGTTCCGTGATTTTTTACAGTTTTCTAAACTAAACTAAACTGAAAAATCGCGGAACATACAACA
Source organism: Chloroclysta siterata (assembly GCA_932294275.1). Taxonomy (NCBI): domain Eukaryota; kingdom Metazoa; phylum Arthropoda; class Insecta; order Lepidoptera; family Geometridae; genus Chloroclysta; species Chloroclysta siterata. Next base: position 11,828,197 of record OW028600.1, on the reverse strand, counting down.
GTCTCTATCTCTGGACTTCCGCTTAACACTACTTTTTGGGACACCCTGTATATGCTGCCAAGTACGAAATGAAATTCATATAAGTTTAGTTAAACAACTGTGAGTCACAGTATAAATTTAAAACAAATGTTTTTCCCGTAAATATTGATCATTCCTATTATCGCCCATGAATCATGGATTTAAAGTTGGTTATTCAATAGAAAACAGATATTATTAGCGTTTGCATCCATAACATTAATGATAGCTTAGATTATGGAATGCAACTCGCAGAAGTCTAAATTAAAAAAAAGCCCCAAAAAGCTAAAACAATCTATGAAACTCTTAGTAGGTACCTTGGCAAAATATTTCAGAGGTATGATAAAAATTTGCTATCAGAGATCTTTCAGACTTAAATTAATTGTTATTATGTGCTTAGTTTCTATACATGATGTGATGCTACAAGGATTTTGAAATGATTACTGATACTTCCATGCTTCTTGAAAATGTGCGCACACACAGTGCTAAGCTGAAATAACTCTACTAACCTGGTATTTAATGTCACTTATATCTATTTTATCTTTAACTACCTACATTAAATGATGTAAAATAAATTTTCTTAAACAATATTTTGATTAATGAGATACCTTATTAAGTAGTTTGAAACTAGACTCCAATACAGAGAGTGCTTGGTCAAATTTGCCTTCACTTATGAGCTTTTTAGCCTCATTCAATTCAGGATCTTGGAAGAATGTCATTGACACAGGGGCATCCCTCAGGCGTGATTCACTTGCTACTAAGCAGAGCAGTGTTTCAAAAGCTGCACATCGTGTTGTTATCAAGCTTGGATCAAAGTTGCCCATGACTATCTGCAAAAAAATTAATTAAAAATTAATTAATGTGTGGTTTTAGAAGTACTTTTAAGAGTAGTAGAGCTCTTTGTGAAGGGCTCGTCCGGGGAAGTACTACCACCACGCTTTTTTCTGCCGCCAATCAGCGTTTCGGTTTGAAGAGTGTGGTTGTCGGTGTAATTACAGGCACATGAGGCTTAACATCTGTATGTCTCAAGTTGATGGACGCAGGGCAGTGCATCGTAGGGCATGTTCCTATCGTAGGTGACTTACGAGGCAATGCAGTGTTAAAGGTGATGGTTACCACTTAACATCAGGTGGGCCATCTGTTTGTTCTATTAGCTAGTTGTATAAAAAAAAAGTATTAGGCTACAATTTAAATATGAACAACAAACACAGGCAGAGTTTTTAGGCCTCTGTCATCACTTAACAACTACTATAGGACACAATATCCCAAAAGTTATTATCCGAGTGGGATTTGAACCAACAACCTTCCCCCTGATAAAAGAGCTTTATAGGTAATTGCTTGAACTATTGGAATATAAAAAAAATATTAGTGATTCTTTAAAGTGTAGATAAACACTTTAAAACAATTAAATAATTAATGGGACTGTCAGAAAAAGCTTCTTGTCCAATTACCACATGTTTTATAGTTTCTAGTAGGTATGCCATCTTCACACAGCCTTGATGGCTCTAAAAAATATACCTCATAAAATGAATGACCTTGCTTTTTGGATACCGATAGGCACATGACATCACCTAAAAAGCATACTATCACATACCTACCACATTTAGGAGCAGTTATGTTAGCAAGCAAATATTAGTTTAGCAAACAATCTTGACCATGAGACAAGGAGATTTTTTTAGATAGGTATCAGTATTTTTACCCAGTGACTTGTTAGTATAACAAATTGTCAGCATTAACCATAAGCAGAAAACAACATTTTTAAATAAATAATACCCACTAACATAAAGCATTCTATTGTCACTTTGTCTACTAGCAGGGTAATTAGTACTCAGGCAATAAAATTATCTAGGTATGACATTTTATTACAAAAGTCTCTAAATATTACTCGGATAAAATGACTCGGCCATAAAGACATGTATTGTGCTGCTATTCTAATGATCAAGAGATCTAAACAAGGTTTTGTGAAGCAAGATATCTGTGACAAGAGCTCTCACCCATGTTCTTTGTTATCATGTACCTATAGGTATGACTAGTCCAAGCTACTTACAAAGTGACTCAATATAGAACAATATACCAGGTAGGTAGAGGTAGGCACTTACTTTTCTCGGGAAGGTAATATTTTGGAGTAGAGAAGGCTGCTCTTTCTTCAAACCGTTGTAAAGATCTAAAAAATGGGTGTAGCGCCTTTCGACATTGACTGGATCATTGTCTCTTGCCTCTTGTCTAACTTGCACCATGTATGCGACAAACTTTTTATCTTTATCAAACGCATCCACTACTCGGGATGAAACAATTTCCAGCTTCAGCATGTCTGTCTGATGTCTGATGAAGATTTCAAATTCGCGGAGAAATAATAGCTTTTTAGTTTTCCCTGATCCTTTATTAATTCCAGTCGTAGCAAACAGAGATCAAATCACTAACTAAATAAATTAAGAGCAGATAGAGCGTACTATATGCGCGAGAAGCCAGCACTTTATCAGAAACAGAAACACAACACAAATTAACACAATAGAACTATTTTCATCAGTCTACAAAGTAGGTAGGTAAGTAGTGCGGACTAGTGCGCACTGCGCTGGCTGGGTACAAATAAATAAACCTTGACAAAAACCAAAATTATTTTCTTCTTTGTTGGTCATTCTTAACCGTTACTTCGGCAGATTTTGCCAATGTCAAGTAGGGTGGGCTAAAACGTTTTTAGACAAGTCAGTTATGTCAAAGTCAAAAGGTTTAATCAAAAGGCAAAAGGGATTCATTTTCTGACATTTTAAGAAGCAACATAGCTTTTTCATTTTATTTGTTTTTCTAGTGTTATTTTGAGCTGTGTTGTGTAATTTCGGTGGTATTTTAACCAACATTACTTGAGGTTTTAGCACAAAGTGTAAACATTTGGAATGAAAGTGTATTGTGATATCCTGATTTGACCGAAAATGTTTCCAATGTTTTGACGAAAACCGCCACCATTTTCTTCAAAACAAATAACAGCCGACTTGACTATAGACTGACTTGACAAAAAAGTATTTATTCAATACAAATCACTTGACACTGGCAAGATTGTCTGTCGAATGACAGACAGGAGCCATAAATTGAGAGAAGAAGAAGAAAAGGCAAAATTGAATTTACACGAATCTATTTGATTGAAACGTTTTTTGACGAGTCCGGTTATTGTACGACATGATAATTTTTTTTTTTTTATACATCCAGCTCATGGAACAAGCAGATGGCCCACCTGATGTTAAGTGGTAACCATCACCTATAACAAAGCATTGCCTCGTAAGTCACGCACGATAAGAACGTGCCCTACGTGCCAGCTGATGCACTGCCCTGCGTCCATCAGCTTGAGGCATACAGATGTTAAGCCAGATGTACAGCACGATAATGTACAGCATGTTATTTGGAATCCACTTTGGTACCTTTTTGGATTCGTTTTAACTGGGTGTACATTATCGGGGTGTGCATTATCTGGATGTGCAATATTGTCACGTGTTCCTCCTAACTAAGTCTTTAAATTACTGATGGTGGATGACAAACAAGTTGCCAGTAGGGATGTGACATTCTACACAATAAATCGATTTTTAATTAATCGATTATTTTTTTAGCATGAAAAATCGATTAATAAATAATCGATTTTTCTAAAAAAAATAGTTTTTTTTATATTTATCGATTTTTTCTTTATTTGTCAATTTATTTCAAAATAAACGCCATAAATATTATATTAATCATAGTTTTAGGTTTATAATGCGTTTTTGTTGTTGTTCTTAATGATTCAGTTTCATTAAATAATAATCAGTGAAGTTTTCGTATAAAAAATTAGATAATTACCGATTTTTTTACACACCAAGCAACAACAAAGTTCACCAAACACAAACAAAACTCTTGACAGCTACCAATGATTACTGTCAGTCATGCCCAATGCATAAAGAGATGAGAACAGACCAGACTTAATGTCGGGGGTGGCAGACGAAAATCGGTTTTATGAATATAAAAAAAAATCGATTATTAATCGATAATATGTAATTTTAAAATCGATTATAAAAATCGATTTTTATCTTTAAAAAAATCGATTATTTTCATAATCGATTATTATTTAAAATCCCTAGTTGCCAGTATAGGACTTGGCACGGCAGGACGACGCCTTATCAAAATAAAAATAAACACTATTACGAACCACTTTGATGGTTCAATACCTATGACCTGCTACCAGGGTTATTGCTGATGCACTTTTTTTCCATGCTTCTAGTTAGAACCTACGGTTTAAGCTGTAGGTACTTCTTTTACTCCCATACAGTAAGTCCCATAAATAGGCCCCCCATATATCTGTCTACAAAAACTACAGGTGATTGGGGTAGGCTATGTGTTGTATTGTTTTTGTAACCTAACTAAGGAACAGTATCAGCGATCAATGTCACCAAATACGATATCTATTGTAGCAATGAGGACTGCTATATCAGCCAGCATCAATCGTGGTCCTATAAAAGAGATTCCCATTAGGTGAGTGTAAGAACAAGGCCTAATATGGACGCGATACGGTTTGGACGTGCCGTCAGCAACCATGTACAGGCCTAACTCACCCTTTGGGGCTTCTATAGAGGTGTATGTAGCTCCTGGAGGCACCGGGTACCCCTCAGAGCAAAGTTTAAAGTGATGAATGAGCGACTCCATCGAAGTTTTCATTTCCTTGCGCGATGGCAGACTTATTTTGGAATCGTCAGTCTTAACTTCACCCTCAGGCATCGTGTCAATGACTTGATTAATAATCCTGAGTGATTGACGTATTTCCTCCAATCGCAGAAGGTGCCTGTCATAGCTGTCCCCAAATGTCCCGACAACCACGTCAAAGTCGTACAAGTCATAGCCATCGTAAGGAAACGCTACCCGCAGATCCCACTTGACACCGGTGCATCGTAACATGGGGCCCGAAAATCCCATGCTAATGGCATCGTGTGCTTCGACTGCACCTATCCCAGCCGTTCTGGCGTAGTACAATCTATTTCCAGTGACTAAATCTTCGGTTTCATCCAAACGTTCTCCCATCTTCATGCATAACTCGTGCACGTCATCCATGAACCCAATGGGGATGTCCTGAGAGACTCCGCCAGGCCGCACGTACGCGCAGTGCACTCGAGCTCCACACAACCTTTCAAACAGCTCATAGATCTTCTCGCGTTCCTCGCACATCCAAAAGAAAGGCGTTATTCCTCCAGCATCCAGAATGGTTCCCGATACGTTGAGAAGATGGTTCGCCATGCGGCACAGTTCGTTGCAAAGAACGCGAATGGCCTTGGCTCTTGGTGGTGCTTCTATGTTGAGTAGGTTCTCAACGGCTAGAGCAAAGCAAATCTCGTTTGAGATGGTAGATACGTAGTCAAGGCGGTCCATGAATGGCAGGCTCTGATTGTAATGTTTGTGCTCCATCAGTTTTTCGGTGGCGCGGTGGAGAAAGCCGATGTGTGGGTCGGCTCTGACGACGGTCTCTCCATCTAACTCTAAAATGAGGCGCAGCACGCCGTGGGCTGCGGGATGCTGAGGACCGAAATTGATCCACATGTTTCTAAGCTTTCTTTCCACGGGGCTTATTTTTGAGTTATAAAATATCTTGTAATACTTGTCAGTGGCTTCCGTCGGATACATAGTGGAACCACTGAACTGCTTCACGTACTCTGCATCTGGAAACCATTTGGCTGCATGCAGCGGCGAATGAGTTGATAACCTGCGCACTTTACAAAATGTGTTTGCTGTAAGAATCTTCAAATATTGCATTATTTTATTAGTCAAAAATAAATAATCTGCAAAGTGTGTGAATAACTATTTTTTTTTTTGACGTCTATTATATAGTTTTGTTTAGACCAATAAAAAGTATCATAACCTGTTTGGTGTTTCATTTTGATGTCAACTCGTATCAATGATAAATGATAATGACGTAATAATACGTATGCGCATTCGCATATTATAATTATGCGTATGCTAAAGAGAAAAAAGTTATTAAAAAGAAGGTAGAACGCCACGTGGTAGGTACACAACATACAACCGTTCAAGTCGGCGGCTCGCGCGCTACTGAGAAACATGCGAGTGTGGAGTCAATACACGTTCTCGCGCTCCTTTGTCTCGCGCCAAAATACCGACAAAAAGTGGAGAAAGGCCGGAGAACTACGCGAGAACTTGAGAAGAATACGAGAATCGGTTCCACATTCACGTTTCTCGCATGTTTCTCGCGTTCTCGCGAGATTCTCTTGAGAATGTGGAGCGGCCTTTAGACAGTATCATATAGACGGAGTGTTTCGGGTTTTTGGCGTGGCCGTTTTTTGTTAGTTTGTATGTATTCGCGTGAGTGACAAGAGAAGGGACAACATTGAATAACCTATCGATAGAATAAGAAATTGATGAAAAAGGCGTTTTAATTGGAATTCAACTTTTTAATTTTAACTGGTTGCTGACTTTTATTGCGAAAGCTCAAAACCATTATAGACACTGAAACACTATCATCGTCAATAATGTTTCCCACATTGACCTAACCGTGAGAGCGATGTCCATCCCACTCGATACACTTGCTTATGGCCATTTCGTCCATGCATAAGAAAATTTTGTAGTCTATCAGTTTTCACGCCTAACAGCTTTTATCCACTCCCGTCTTCATTCTGGGCATTTATAAGAACCTTAAAAAATAATGTAAAATTTAACAAAAATTGAGCCGTCGCGAGACGCCTATAAGGTGTGAAAAATGAAACTACAACAGAACAGCCGATCTGACCCGGCGCATTAGATGTTTCATATCTATATCGGAAAATAAAATATTATCGATAAAGCTAAATTGGTCGGTGAAAGTACATCACTAGAACAGATGACTAAAACAATAATTTTTATTTTGCAATAATTATTGGGTTTACATCATTTTCACATAGGAAAATATGACTAGTTCTAATAAAATGTAATTCCTACAGTCTTTATGGGAGAAAAAACGTTTTTTTTTAGCATGAAAATAGAAAAAGAATATTACGTATCAAATGACAATTCCGGGTCTTTAACTCCTCCTTTTGTTGTTTTTGATACACAAAACACAGCTTCACAAGACATACTTTCACCTTTTCAAATATATTTTGCCTAGACAATAATAATTCTTTAAATATTTTAATAATTTCTTTCGCTACATTGCAATGTTGGTACCGAGTTTTTCTAGAACGTCAAAACAAGATCAAAACATTGCATCAACTGACGGACCCGATTTACTCAGACAGTGAGTGAGTGAGATGGAGTGAGTGAAGTTACATCTTCTTTTCTTTTACTCGTAGCAAGGCCACATGGGAAGAACAAAGATAGATGATCACTGTTTGATACACAGGTGTAAAAGGATGTAAGTCTTATGGCTCCCTCCAGTATAGGTATACTACCTCCATGGCCAACACACTTCAACTGAATTTTTCTAACTAAACTTGCAGATTAGTTTAAAATAAAACTATAAAAATAATCAACATGGTAGTTTCCTTTATTTCGAGATAAATAGGAAGTTATTTATAAACGTACATGCTAAGCTGCTATTATGGTAGGTAGTTCATGTTGTTATAAAAGTAGATATTTATCAAAAACAAAGTCTGTTAAATTAAAACAAATTGTCGTTTTGTTTTAGCTAAGTAGAACCTATCTAAATAAACATATCATCAAAATAAACGCACTCTATAACATTCTACATAAACCATATCAAAAATAATTTCTTACAAAACAGTGATTTGTAGGAATGTTTGTCCTCTAATTTAATCTGATACACACTTAAAATTAACATAAATAATTAACTGATTACTCAAGAGAGCAAAAATTTTAAAAATAACTAGACTTCTATGATATCTTGTTATTCAAGATTCTTAAAAAAATGTCGAAAGAAAGTAGAAAACTTATTACCTAAACGTACGCAAACAACTGAGTTTTTTGAATACTGTGTTGGTATAACATATCACGGGAATTCACGATTACTTAAACGACCAATTCAAAGCTACATGTACACGGCATTTCGATTATGAATATTAACTTATTAGTACTTCAGTTTTATGAATATTCAATCATAATTTAAAATAGGTTGGTGACAAACCACTTAACCGGCTAATAGTAAATGTTTATAATACCCACTTAATGTTATTTATACACAGTTGGTATACCTATACATAGTATGCACAATTTGCCTACTGCAACAAAATTCGACACAATATAGTTGCGCAAGCGCCTGTTCAGTGGTACCTGAGGTCAGTATATAATAAAGCATTTTCTAGACACAATAAGCGTAACATTGGTCCTTAACAACCGTTTCGAGGCATCCATTTCATCATCTACATACGTAGAAGTCAGTTTCATCCATTCGGTGGAAAAAAATCGTTCAATTAGACATTTTCTCCAGCGACTCGACGTAAACGCACGAGCATATCTTCTGTAGGAACCTGAGAATGCCAGTTGAGCAAGCGTCGTAGGCTTTCGGTTTGCTCTGCCATTTGACGCAGGCGTAGTAGACTGGGATCCCCGAGAGTAGAATGGCGACGCCTATAGCTGTGTCCTTTGGTTTGGTGATGGCGGGGATGATGACTAAGCAGCCGATGGCGATGAGGAATACGTAAGGGATGATGACGTTGACTTTGATAGGGCGAGGTATGTCGGGCTTGGTTCTTCGAAGCCACAGCATACCGACTACGGAAGCGCCGACGGACAGCCACAGTGTCTGAGAGAAGTAGTTGATGAGATCGAACACGTTGCTCGTGGTTAACATCAGGAGGGAGAAGAAACACTGGAATTAAAGGAAACAGTCTGTAAGTTCAAAATGTTGTTGTCTCTTTCTAATTCCCTTTTTCAATTTTTTGAAACGAGGACTCTTACAGGCATATCTTAAGAACAATAAATATGTACCTAACTAATATTTGTGGACAATGTTTTTACGGTTCCGTGCCAAGGAGACCTTAGTAGGTATTGGTACAGAATAAATAATAGTGTATTAGTAACTTATCTCAGAAAATACAGTGTGACTACTTTGGTGATACAATTAAGTGCGAAGCTGGGAATAATCAGCTATCGAAAAATATTCTTTTTTATATTACTTGCCGATGGACCAAGCAGATGGCCCACCAGATGTTAAGTGGTAACCATCACCTATAACAAAGCATTGCCTCGTAAGTCAAACACGATATGAACGTGCCCCGACGATGCACTGCCCTGCGTCTATCTACTTGAGGCATATAGATGTTAACCGTTATGTGCGTGAAATTTCACCGACAACCACACCCTCATAATATGCATGGTGGTAGTACTTCACTAAGAGCATTACTACTCTTGAATTAAAACCTTCTGTGCAATCACATTGCACACAGTTTAGTAAAAAATTAATTTTTATCGATACAAGTTTTCCTACTTAAAAGTTTGCTTATGTACGAAAACTAGTAAAGCAAACGGAATGCAAAAAACACAAAATAGTTGATTGCGATTTTTGTAAATGAGTTTAGTGATTTTATATCTTTCAACATTAAGGCCCAGTTTCACCATGCTCTGTTAGTTACTAATCAAGGATTAACAGGCCGTTAAATCTAACCTTAGCTGTCAAACGCATACATTTTGACATATTTAACGGCCCTTTAATCCTTTGTTAATCTAACAGAGCATGGTGAAACCGGCCCTAACTCTTGTATTCGCCTTAAAAAAACTTACAGTGAAAATCAGAGAAGGTATCGGAGTCTGCTTCTCAATGTGAAAGAGTGAGAAGAAAGCAGGCATGTGTCCCTCTTGCGCACCAGTCGCGAACAATCTCGCCGAAGTGAAGAGCACTCCATTCACTCCGCCGAACGTGGACAGAGCTACGAACACTGGGATCACCCAGCTCCATGTGCCGAAGAGGCGGTCGCCAAAAACCTGGAAACGAGTAAAGTCTATCAACGACTAAAAGAATCAACCACTATTATTATCAGAAGGCAAATGCTGGAAATAGGAATAGAAGAGTTTGCTTTACTAGTTTTCGTAGTTATGCAAACTTTTTGGTAGGAAAACTTGTTTAGATCAAAATGAAAATTTCGGTGAACTGTGTGTATTGCGATTGATTGCGATTTGTCATAAATAATGGCAATCATATTATACCTTTCAAAATGTTGAAATGTGGGAACGAGAAGAACTTCGGGTGTCATGTTAGCCCCTTAAATCGCGGGTAAATTCAGTAAATTTCCACCATTTCTGTTACCTACCTAATACAGTTAGCACAGCGGTCATCAAAGTTTATCAAAATTATAAACAATAGTACAAGTCAGGTCGGCGGCTCGGAATTAATTGATACAACAAAATCTTTGTCTATTCAGCCAATTTGTATTCTCCACTGTAGTAAACTAAACACCTACGCGTGTTGTTGATCGGAGAGGTCAACATGCTACTTTTTATAATAACACTGCAGGAAAATTGCTTAGTTTTTGTTAGATAAGCAAAAAACAACCTTTGCAAAAACATTGATCAAAATAAATTGAACAAATTTTGAAACATCTTGACTAATTTCTAGAAGCAACTTTTATTATTGTTTTTCCTTAGTTTTTCTTTAATTTCATTGTTTAGTACTTTTAATTTTTTTATTTAACAAATAAGCTCCATTTAGTCTCACTATGCGAAAACGTTTTAATGGGCAATAGCTTTATATTGTTAATTCCTACATAGACTATAAGTACTGTTTGTTTTTCTAAGAAATAAAAATAAATAAATAAATAATCTCTAATGAACCATAACCAACGTATACAAATCGAAAACAAAAAAAAATTACACACCTATTTATCATTGAACCCAAATCGTTCACCACTGGAATAGCTCTCCCTCAAACGCATCCCGTTATCAATTTTATTAATAGGATTTTATCAAGTAGGTAGTTACGAATAAGGCAGCTCCACTTCAGAAGCTACATTTAATATAATATCTTTCCTGTCTCCAACCATAACATAAATCACTAAATAATAATTTGTATAAATGACTCGGTTGTACGCTATTACTGTTCATGACTGTTCCTAAGCGCACAGTTTCTACATCAACATCATAGGTTGATAAGGATAATAATACTTAGTAATGGAAATAGAGCATCCTAATTAGCACTAGACTATTCATAACGTCTAGAACCGAACAGTGGGTCTCGGGAATAGATAAGTTGCTAAGTAATAAGATAACATTTGCTCTATTGCCCCACATGTAGCTTATAGCGCCAAGACAGGTACACGTATCTTCAAAATATGTTTTAAACGACTTGAAAAAAATAGGATCACGAGGCATGCATTGTACAGTATAACTGTACCCCAAATCTGAGTTTTGTATTTAGTTTTTCGTTACGTCAGGCCTTTTTGTATGGATATTCGATAAGCGCAGTAGAGCGTAGAGAGATAAGAGTAGTAGAGCTCTTTGTGAAGGGCTCGTCCGGGAAAATACTACCACCACGGATTTTTCTGCCACCAAGCAGCGTTGCTGTGTTTCGGTTTGAATAGTGTGGTTGCCGGTGTAATTACAGGCACATGAGGCTTAACATCTGTATGCCTCAAATTGATGGACGCAGGGCAGTGCATCGTAGGGCACGTTCCTATAGTGCGTGACTTAGGAGGCAATGCTTTGTTATAGGCGATGGTTACCACTTAACATCAGGTGGGCTATCTGCTTGTTCCATCGGCTAGTTGTATTAAAAAAAGAGCACCTCTATCGGGCTGAGAACTCACGAGTCTCCATACAAAAAAGGCCTGACGTTACGAAAAACTAATAACAAAACTCCGACTTGGGATACTGTGGTCTACACATTATATCATATCAGATTTAGATCTCTTGTTATTCAAAGTCAAGATTATCGAAGATCTAGGGAGGTATTCGAAGACATGTACTAACAAAAAAGATATAAGTTGGAAGCCCGCTTTTAAACTATTGCAAAAATAAGCTTACAAAATAGTCGACCTGCATCATCTCAGCCTGATATCACCCGCTGCTGGGCATAGGTCACCTAATATTTAAAAAATATATACAATTAAAATATAAATATCTTTGAATTAAATAAATGTGAAAGCTAGGTACTTACTGCGGCGACTGCCGGATTAGCAATCATCTCTATCTTGGAGACAACGGCGAAGTAGGCCAAGTTTGCGAGTACGTAGATAGTCGTCACCATGGGCATAGCGATCCAAATGGCGCGGGGCAAATTCCTGAAATAACGAGAAACGTGTTATGAGCGTATAGGATATGAGGCGTAAATGCAATTACATACGGTGTGTAAAAAGAGCTCTAGATAACTGAAGCTACAGACGTGCCCTATATGGCAGTGCGTTACTGAGGCAGTCATTGTCTTGAGTCTCCAAATAAGACACAGGAATGCGAACGTCATCAGAAATGGATAGCTAATACTTCCCGGACGATCTTGCACAAATTGGTATTAAAACTTATATTTGGTACTAAAACTGATAATTACTGTTTCAGCATGGATTCAGCTGTAAATATACGATGACTTTGTCGATAATAATCGATCCAGTAGCAGGGTTTATAGATCTCGTCTCTACTTCTTCTTCTTGTCGTGTCAGTAGTAGGTACTTTCGAAACAGTGAGGTGAAAGGATTTCGAGTGCGCCTCAAAGAAGCTCCTTTCGAACACTTAACATGTTTTAGATTTTTTTTAGGTTCTACGACATGCTGGTTTCCTCACGATGTTTTCCTTCACAATTTTGGAGTACTGGCACTGTGTATATAAATACATTTTTAAAAAGAAAAAAAACTTATTGGTGCGCGAGCGGGTTTGAACCCACGACCGTAGGATCAGAAGACGGGGCCTCTACTACTAGACCACCAGTGCTCTGTCTCTCTCGTGTCTACTGGAGTACGTATGTAAGAGCCAATGGACACATTCTTATTAATATTACTGCTTAAAATTAAGTCCAAGCAAAATTACTAAACTAATTTAGTATAAAAAAAATCATGTAGGTATATTGCCCGCATAATAATATGAACTAGGTCATTAGTGTTATTGTCAAGCTAAATTCAGACAATAACATGATTTCGGTAAGTAGTGATTTATCGCATCATGCTGCTCTCATTACGAAAATTGCAAAGCGCAAAACAAAAATACAGGGAAGCAGTACTGTGTATTTATTATTAACTATTTGTAGCACAGAATAAATAATTGGCATGAGACTTCCAGCAAATATCTGAATACTTATGAGGGATGACGCCTTGTCACTGAAAATCTTATTTGGTAGGTAAACAAATATTATGAATATATGAATTACTTACATAAAATGTGCAAACGGGTCTGATAGCAGATTCTTAACTTTATTACTATACCTGTCTTTTACTCATTTATTATGTACTAGCGGCCTGTCCCAGCTTCGCATGGGTGGATATACATTTTTTGAACATTTTAGGATAAACTTAGAACGTAGGTTAGAGTCTCGCGTGTACTTATTTCGCACGCCCTTCTCCCTGAGTGAGTAAAAACGCGCCCCTTGGAACCGCGCGTTCACTAATAATATTTTAAAGCGCGCTAATTTTTTTAATTTCGTCATATCTTTTGAATGGAATGTCCGATTTGTAAAATTCAAAAGTAATCTATAGGTATTGAAACAGTCTTGAATACGAAATGATTTATTTGGATAAGGATTAATACCAAGGTACAAATAAAGAGCCTTTTCTGGCGGCGGCATTTCAATTAAATTTTTATAATAAAAGAACACTTATTGTGACATAACTATAATAGATAGACATATGCTGTCGCGACATTTTTTGTAGATGATGACGTGTTCTGCAAAGCCGTAGTACATTATTTTGTTCTATCATTAATAGTTTTCGCAGCGCACGCGATGTAAGGTTTTTGTTTTCCACCTTGGGTTACATTATTGGAGTTTTAGTAAGGATCCCTGAATTTTTTGAAATTATAATATAGCCTATGTTACTCAGGGATAATGTAGCATTCTTATGGTGAAAGAATTTTTGAAATCGGACCAGTAGTTTTTGAGCCTATTCGTTACATACAAAAATACAAAATACAAACATACAAAAATACAAATCTTTCCTCTTTATAATATTAGTGTAGACTAGCGACCCGGCCCGGCTTCGCACGGTTATTGTGGGTTATCTTTAAGAGATTATGCTTGTATTATGCATATAAACCTTAATCTTGAATCACTCTTTCTATAAAAAAAACCGCATCAAAATCCGTTGCGTTGTTTTAAAGATTTAAGCATAATAAATAGGATATAGGGACAGAGAAAGCGACTTTGTTTTATACTATGTAGTGATGACAGACAACGTAAAGTAGTTGAATACTATTAATTAAAAAAAAACTTTTGGCTTAATAATAATTACGTTGATGAATTACTTTACGTAAATAATAAAATTCTAATTTGATTATGAAATGTTTTATATTATCATCCTTATTTTGAATGTTGAAAAATATTGAACAGTAAAAGCTAAACCTTATCTACAATATAGTGAATCATTTTATACGAATTCGACTATTAACAGGAAAACACGTCACAAAATAATATGGTTAAACATTAAAATGCATGTTGAAATAGGTTAGGACGCAGGTTGGCATCATTCCAAATCCCATAAAAAATCTGCTAAAACTGTATTGACACAATTTTTTTTAGATTTTATTTACTATTTAGATACCGACCTAATCAAACAAACCTATGCATCTTATAACCATTCGTTTACTTGCTGACACTCCTCACTTAAATTAATAAAAATAAAACACAAAAAAGTTTTTATTCTAATGTCGACCAATCAAATCTCGAGGAGTAATTTGCACATTGAGTTTGTATGTCGAGTATTCTTTGCACAAAGAATATGTATTAGTATTTTTTGCGCTAGAAGGTTGTATATCATTGTGATGGAGTGGAGGTCGAATATGTATTGGTGTGTTCTAAATTCAAACACCAAAATAGTGAATAAAAATAAGTTTTTTAGAGGGGGAATGGAAGAAATACATACATAACATAGCTTAAGTAACTATTCAAATCCTTCAATTCACACCAACTTAACAACTGTTTCATTACTGGTAGTGTTAATGTGACTTTTTATTCATTTCCTCTCGGTCAAGACGGTGCGAAATAAAGTGCCTTCTACATTATTCATGCAATAGCAAGATAGTGTTTGCAATAAACTTAAAGAGACTTTCTTAGAACAGAGATTCGCTGGAACTCAAATAGAGGGTCCGATCCGATCCCTGAGACTGAATATACATCACTGCTAAAAATATGTTTGATAAGTAAACTGTTGACGGTAAAACTAAGTCTTATTCCGTATTTGGTATGCTTGCATGTACACACTCATTATCAAATTACTATCAGTTTTACCTATTTAGGTACCAAATACCTACTTATCCGAAAACATGGAATTCGAATCATCAAATATTATAAACAAAGCGAATGCACAGCACTCTTCAGTCTTTGAATGACAAATATCTGTTAAATAAGTTTATTGATTTGATTTGATTTATTCAGTAACATAAACTCATCAACAAAATCCCAAAAGACGAGCGTATCTCAGAAATCCAATTCATATTCCTCGGGCATAAAAATTCAATAAATCAAACAATAACTCTGTATAATACCGCTTGATTACTTACAAACTACGATATTTCCCCCAGAGGCCACGCCATAAGTCTCAATCAATAGTCTCCTTTCATTCCCACGCCAAAGCCTAGATCAAACAAATTCCTACTAAGTGCTAAAGTAGGACTGTTTGTGTTACTCTCGTGGGAACCACTTCTAAAGTTTTAAAAGTCTATTGTAAGCAATTCGATTCCACTACCACAATTACGATGGGTAGCGATAGCGTCTGTATTTGAAAACCAAAGTCACTCAATGCTGCTGCTCTGGACACGAACGAAGTTAATAAAACCCACTGCCCACTAAAGCGTCTTTATAACGTGAACACTTGCTTTATCCCTAACTACAGTTCTTATGTTCAAAAGCTTCATAACCTAACCCTACATTTAAACGAATTACATACTTCTATTGCACATGAACCTAAGACTTTATCGCATAAGATGCATAATAATATTTTTTTACGAATTTCGAACTCAAGACCTTGGGATAGGAAGGCAGGTCCACTCCAAATCGCAATCGTGGATCGCAAGGCGGGGTCAAAGTAGGTGAGTGGTACCTAGCAATCTGGTACAAAAATAATGACGCAACCATTAGCCATATTGCGTTTACAAAAACATTAATAAAAATGATGAACACCAGTCATCATAACAGTCATAATTTATAGGTAAGGTATAAAAGTGGTAACTCGGCAAAATCTGCTCACTCCAAACAAACAGAATAAAAGCTTTTGTCAGAATAATGCGTGAACTACAAGAACGTGCTTGTGAGCAACGATGCTTATGATATGAAGCAGTTCGTGATCTTTATTATTAAAGTTACTGGCAGAGATATTATAGAACAGAATATATACGGGGGCGGTATAACATATCTGTGTTAATTTGGAAAAATGTATATTTTTTTATAAATCTTGCTAATGGAACAAGCACTGGGACTAAAACAATGGGATATCCACATGATGTTAAGTGGTATCTAACACCTATAACAAAGCATTGCCTCGCAAGTCACGCACGATATTGAATATGCCCGTACGATGCGCTTCACTGCGTCTATCAACTTGTGCCAGTAATTTCAACGGCAACCACACCCTTCAAACCGAAACATAGCAACGCTGCTTGGCAGAATTAGGCATGGTGGTATAGCACTTCCCCGGACGACCCATTCGTAAAGAGCTCTACTACTCTTGGAGTATTTGCGGTGTTGTTATTTAAGTGATATAGGAACTTACTTGTATGGATCTTGTAGTTCTTCAGTGACAAAGTTGAGGTAGTTCCATCCTCCAAATGCGAACAGACCGGAGTAAAAAGCAAGCGCAATGCCGCCAGGACCGTAGTTACCATCGAACGCATTTTGGAAGTTTTCTGTGTGCCCTGTAACAATAATTGAGTAAGGGCCTGTTTCACAGTCTCTGTCACAGTCACAGTATTTAAATATACGTCGGATAAAAATATTTCCGTCTAAACATTAGGCTCACTCTTCTTCTTGTCGTGTCACTAGTTTCTTTCGAAACAGTGTGGTGAAAGGATTTTAAGTGCGCCTCAAAGAGAACACATGATTTTGAACTTTTTAGGCTCACTAAATTGACACGATGAAATATTTTTATATGATGGATAGCGTTACGAAAACTTTTATCTTAAAACGTAGTAAGTATTACAATGAAAAAAAAAATGTATTGTGTATACTATATACACACAAAGAGGATAATAATTACTGCCAGATAAACCATTTTAAACTAAAAAAAAACATCTGCAATATTGCTGACTAACAGCTCTACGGGTAATAACCTCCGGGTTAACCCTATTCGCAATCAAGGTTTTCGAAGTGCAATAAAATAATAATTAAAATGTAAAACTTGTACTAACGACCTACATACGAAAGAGACAAGTGCACGAGATTGCAAATTCAAGTAATTGAATATGCAAGCGAACGGCAGAGAGCCTCTTCTCAGCGAGCAACCGTTATCCAAGTCAAAAGATTTAAAAATACCTGATTATGCCAGTTTTATTTCTCTGTTCGAGATAAGGTCAAAGCAGGATATTCTACAGCATATTCGTACGAAAGCTCACTTTCTCTATTGATGCAGGTAATTACCTAACCTTTAATGTTTCGATAATGTTTGTGTATTCATATTACCAGAAATCGCTGGTTTGACAGAATTAAAAATGTTTATTTGCAAAACGATATTATGACTTATCATTTTTTTGGTTGTACTGAACACATGTATGCTTATCGTTGGGTTAATAAATATTTTTTCTTTCTTTTATTTTTTTCTTATACACACTTGTCGGAAAGAGTTTGGAGCGGCTCGCTTTGCTCGATAAGGACAGTAATGTAACCTACATTATACTTGTAAGTGAGTCGTGAAGCTCAATCTTCCTTATTTTATTCATAAAACGTGACAGCATAGGGGCTCTTCAGTTTCAGTTTTATTTCCTCGACCACTATGATGTCTACTGTGGCTGTAGATCTATTACATACAGAGCACCCATTCATATCGACCACAAAGGGTCGTTTGCATATCATCTTACGAGATAAATTATCCGTCCTACCATTTATCATGATTGTCATTACACGCAGACATTGTATCGCAATTTTACTTAACTAATCTACTCTTCACTGTGCTGACAACATTGAGCTGATCACAGGAAATCGTCGATGCAGAAGAAGATAGAAGGATCAAGATTCTTCGTCTTTTAAATATATAGTGAAGACCTAAGTACCAATGTCAAGGGCTGCCGATGATAGTACAGCTACTCTTACTAAAACTTGCTGTGCAATCGAAATGTATACTTCGTAGTACCTACTTATGTTACTTTATACAACGTGTAACATAATACACGTCAAATTATTCCCCATGCACTGGAATACTTTGAGGTGTGCAACGGTTGAATATATCGTTTATATTTTTATCGTTCGAAATTCCAATACAAAAATAAAATTAATAATGTCCCTACACGTTGTATAGAAGGTGCACAAAACGATATTACAAATGTAGTACAGACAGATAGGGTACTAAAAAGCGCAATTCAGATTAGATTGGATCATAATAATATGTTTACAGAAACTTTGCAATATTATTGTCAAATTCGTTGCCTGTGATTTTATTAATACAGTCACTGATTTGATATCTTCAAAAGTTTTGTAACTTGAGAGCAAGAAGTAACCCTAGCGGTTGTCAGACTCCATTTACCCTTTGAACCAGTAGATACTATCGGTTAGAGGTTTAGCCAACCCGTCACTCTTCCCGATAGATAGTCGGAAAACTTTAACGGGAGTAATACTAGTAGTTATAATAGGCCTATATTTGAAGCTAATAAATAATTTAGCATTATGTATTATTAGGAATGAAAAAACATAAAGCAGACCACCAAGTGGGGTCTTATCAATGACCACTATCATTATTTATGCATTAATATACAATTTTGATTTACTACACAGACACGAGTCCAGTCCAGGCGCTATTCCATAAAGTAATCATGAGAGAGCCTTATTTATTTTTTGTTACATATTATTGAATGTTTCTTCTGCGTTCTTGCTACCACTTTTCGACGACGAATTGTTCGATTGCTGCATATAAAATCTTCATAATCTTGATATTTCTTTGGGACAGTAGATTACTATGCGTATTATATCATAACAGGACCATGACCACACAAGTTGTCAGGCATTTGTCTAGCAGTAAATTTAAAAGGCTCATCAGTTCGTTTAGGCTTGGTCGAGAGGAACTAGCACCTAGTTTCACCTAGCTTTAAGACGTTTCAAAGTGGACTTTGACCCTTTCGAGGGATATTGATTACAAGTGCTGTAGAAGGTGCAGTCACATACGTCCTCATATTGTTAGACTCACCAATATAAAACTGGCGGAATAGTACTACACCTATACCTATTTATTATGTCTATGTCTTTAAGATTTTACAATTGATTTCCGCAAAGTTACGACTCAATTAACTGTTTTATACTTGTTTGTTCATGCGCAGCTTAGTCAGCTTAGCTAGTCATAATATAGACCATGTCTTTCCTGTGGAAAAGATCGACTATACTAAGAGAATAGTATGTACCTACCTAGTATGTATGTGTTAGGTAGGACAAGCCTATTCCATCTAAAATGTCTATCGTACAGCGTCCCGTAAAGCATGAATAAAAGGTTGCCCCTGACTGCGTAAATCATCTCACAACAGATATACAAAGATGTTTTTTAAAGACATTTCTGTGAAGTCTGAAAGTATTTGGAGAAGACCTTAACACAAATATGGGTAGGACTCAAGCATATTCATGGGCGGAAGAAAGAAAGAATTTATAATGTTTCGTAAGAAAAGTATGTGACTATAGCCAAGCAGTTAATTCCGTACAACGTAAAACTTCCCCACTTTAGCGATAACATATTTTTTTAATTCTAATGCACACTACAACTTACCGGTGCCAATGTATGTTATTCCTGAGATGATGATGACGACCAGCGCAAACAGCTTCGAGGTGGTGAACACGTCTTGGATGCGCATCGTCCATCGCACGCTAATACAGTTGACCGCAGTCAAAATACCTGTTTAAAAAATATGTATTTTCATGAGGCATGCTGAAGACCGAGTAACTTGGCGATATAGAGAGGAAGCAATCCCAACATTGGGTGCTAGAGCTGGTAAGATAAATATAATTTTCGACATTTTCATACAGTGCTTACGAGCTCGAAACCAAGCAAAGCTTTTTCTGTGGGAACCAAATAACTGATACTTTATCTTTTTTGAATATTCATACACTAAAAATACAATATAAAAACTAGACACAGAACAAACGACTATTATGTTTACTACATAAATGTTTGTTCGCGGTGGGGATCTAACCCACGACCTACAGCTCAAAGGGCAGAGCCCTACCCATTTTTTTATACTACCCTTGTCGATACCAAAAAAGTTTATTAGCAAGAGAAAACTTGTTTAGATTAAATGTCATTTTTGCTGAACTGTGATGTTATTTTCCATAACTTGGTTGTTTGCGATTTTTCATAACTAAATTCAGAGATTTTTATCCTGACAGTAGTCAGCGTCTTACAATCGACTCCCGCAAAGTAACGCCTCAATAAATTTACTAGTTATTTGGTAAATCTGTTAATAATTCAGTGCCCACGCATGTGCTACACCAGTCGTTAGTATCTTATCTAGGCACTCAATCAAAGGCGGCACTGCATCTAAGGCAAACATTTTCAGCGAGTAGTTTCCTATGTCAGCTGTAATTAGGTTAAGTGGAAGTTTCCTCCTTCGATTCCGAGACCGAGCAATCGAGAAGATATCCATTACTACTTAATACGTTTATTCCATCAGTTTGAGTGCTCGTTTCACTGTGAATAACGCTATCCTTAGAACAAAGTTGTTCAAGTTTATGTACGCAGTGCATCGTAGGGTACGTTCCTATCGAGCATGACTTGCGAGGCAATACTTTGTTATATATTATGGTTACCACTTAACATCAGGTGGGCCATATGCTTGTTCAAGAATCACAAAAGTATAAAGAACTCTCTACTTTTAACTCTACTGTTAAAAATAATGATGGAAATATCTCCATCGATGGACAGCGGTTGGCTTCAATACATTGAGGCTTTAATCCTATCCCAAATCATATCTTAGAAAATATAAAAAAATTTAAAAAAGCATTAAATTTATCTTAAATTGGTCGGAAAATGAAAAAATTAAAAATAATTGTAGATAAGTAATGTCTCGAAAAGTATAGAAAATTGCCTTTAGTTTGTAATTAGTTAAGTACGTTAGATACCAATGCATCGCACTAATAGTATAAATGCGAAAGATTATGAGTGTCCTCACTCATCTTTTGAACGGCTAAACAGAAACTTGGAATATATAGTTTGTGACCTCGGGCCTAATCACAAACGAATTTGACGTTCGTCGCGTAAACGTATCGTATCCCTAAAACCAACAGAATAATGTCAAAATTGATTCGTGATTAGGCCACTGGAATAACCTAAGGGCTACTTTTATCCGAGTAGGCGAGCGGGTGCTAGTTGCATGCAATATAGAAATATAGTTTGTTTTTTATGACTGATGGTTCTAAGTAATTTACCATAACCTCTAAATAGTAACGGGGTTTTACCCTGTGGTAAAGATTATATGCATAATTTGCAGAAAACATTAATCATTACCCATTGGACCATCTTAATAAATCATGCATAAAATATTTTAAAAGGATTTCCCACAATAATAAAACGACAACTAACGATTCTGACGAATCGCTAAATGTTGATTGAATTAAAGCATCGAGATAATATCTTTTAAACCACTTATTGAAAGGTTTTGTATGGTCCTATACACAAAACCTTTGAATCAGTGATTTAAAACTTCAGTGATTTTAAGTGATCATTGTGATTTTATCGACCTTTATAAAACTCTAATTATTATGCATAAAAATAAATTGGCCAAAGCGTAAATTGGTAAAACTTATACGAAATGAATCCTTTGAGGAAGCAATAACTAAATATTATGTTTTCCTTAGACTAACACCACTGCTTTAATAGAGTAGTACAATATTTTTATTTTGATGAGTGTTGATTTCTCAAAATGTCCCCTATTTGTATAGTGTTTTTATATGTTCAAATAGGTTGACCTTCCAAGATTACTTGCCCAAGAGCTAATAAAAAGAAAAGTGCTAAGTACTTAAATTGAGAAAGCGGCATTTTTGAGAAGTAGAATGCGAAGGTTTACTTTCCATGGGTAATGCAATAAATGCATAAAATCCGGGTTTCGTTTGATTGACCAATTAGAACTATAGTAGAAATATTTAAGACATAATTTTAATTTATTTTACCAATATTAGAAAAAAACCTGTAGAACCTTCAGTTTCATAATCGTCACCTACGCAACAACTTTTGTAGTAGTTAAAACCAAAATGTATTGAACCAATAGTACCGGAAATATAGGTACTAGTAAGGCTTCTCCAGTCTACTTCCTCCGAGCACTTTCACAATAGGAAACCGTTGATTGTTCGACCAAACAATACATTGTTAGAGGCATACAGGACATACTGTCGTGAACGGAGATCGTAAGCAGCGGCTTGTAAACAATCCTATGAGATAGCCGATCGGGCCGATCGATAACTAATGACCTAATACAAGATTATTCGAAAACACGCAAACTGTTCTATGTTTAGGTAAAAATCGGTTACATTTGTAGAACATAGTTAGTCCACTGCTGGACGTAGCCCTCTCCCAAGATGATAAACCTCATCATATACATAAATCGTTCTTGTATAATGGTGATGTACGTAAAAGTATAGGTGATAAGGTAAGGAATAGTTAGTTACTCACACAAACAAACACCAGCTAACAGCTTGACAGCATTCTGAGGAGGGTCGCATTCTGGGAAGAAGGGCTTCACCACATAGTGGCCAAAGGTCAACGCCACTATGGCCTGTGTGGTCGGCCTTATGATCAATAATGCTATCCACAGTCGTAGAAACGCGGGCAGGGGCCCGAATGCGGAATAGATATACGCGTAGTCTCCCCCAGACCTAGTTATGGAGGTTCCAAGCTCTGCGTAGCATAGAGCACCCAACGTGGACAGGAGACCGGAGAGTAGCCATATTATGAGGGAAGCCGCTACTGAACTGGAACAAATGGAGACAGAGTTGAACTACAAAACATCATACATTAACAGTATTACAAGATCACGTGGTTCAAGATAAACATACAAAAGGACATAATTAACTGAACGCTCCTGTCTGGACGCTAACGTTGCAAGGCACCATTTATGTATTTGGGTTCTTATTGTCGCCAGAATCGGCCATCAGCTGCTTAGTCAGGTAAGATATGAAAATTGACTGTACAAGTGTACAATGTATGTTTGAAGCGCAAGCAAAACGCACTGAAAACGCGGTAAACCCGTAACGTGGTCTCAGATAAAATAAGTAAACGTAGTAGGTACTCTTGCATAAATTCAGCCATGTGATTATGTTGCTAAAACGCGCGTTCATAAGACATCGAACAGTCTTGTTTCGGTCGGGAATATAGTTCGATAAAACATAATAGGATATTCAGCTCTCAAGATTAACTAACAGCCGGAAGAACGTTATGAGGAAGTTAAGATTACCGCGTGTGAGCCATGGAAGATGACGCGAAAACAAATAGGTAGATATTGGTTAAACATGACTAAAAACCGATAAACTTCGATCACGGTGTGATAAAGATATGCAACACTATTTTTATATAGGTAGGTCTATATAAAAGTAGTGTTGCATAAACCTTAATACAAGGTTAGAGTGAGTAATGTAGACGACAGATCTCGTTCGTAGACAGTGATCGAACATAGAGACCTTGTTTTATCTCTACAGGCGATAAAGTACTATACATTTAAGGTAGGTAGATACTACAACCACATGAACATTGATAATTTTTAACACGACATTTGTTCAACTTTCTGAATAGGTTTCTAGTTCAGGGCCTACTAGTTCTACGTCATTTATGATTGAAACACGTCGAAAATTAATTTTGTCATGTCATTTTGGCAACATTTTAAGAAAGCTCCTAAAAACCGAATAATCAGCAGATTTGTAATAGGTATATTCAGCAGATAAATTAAAGGTGAGTTAATTCAACCATAATATTGTCTCTAGAAAACAACAAGCCGTTATGAATAAAATTAAAATAAAAAACACATCTCTTATGGTGGCATAGCTATTCGGTATTCGCGTTTTAATTTGCCCGTGTATTTGCGAATTAGCTATGCTCGTAAAAAAAAGCTAATAAAAAAAAACACGAATAGCGATGTGAAGAGACAGCATTAGCTAGATCTATTCTGTTCTTTGGTACTTACGATATTTTGATTCAGAGATTTAGGTGGAAGACCTTAATGTGCGAGTTAACTCATAGTTACATTTAGTCAAATAGATCCAAATCCACATTCATTAAATTAAAGATATCAGCAAGAGTTCATCGATTCAACTAGACTTTTTTCTGTTTAGTTACAATGAAGCGGTAAAGCGTAGTAAACTGAGATTCACTTTATAAATAACAGTGTTTTACTTGGATCTTGATGATTATGATAAGTGATACTTTATCTAAAAATTGAGGTTTAATTATGTCACAGCCTTGGCCTTGTTGCCAAGTCAAGCGTAGTACGTTCACCGGCCGACTATCTGAGAATGGCAACAAGTTCATTCGCCCATCGCACATCACTTATCGATAAGCTGTTAAATACTTGTTGTAACGTAATGTGTGTAAGTAGGTAAGGAAGCTGTGTACGTATTATGCGTGCCGCCAAGTTAGGTGAGACACTTAGGTAGGTATTTTAGGAAACAATGAATCGTCCGCGACTGTTTCTCGACTTGAACTTTAACCACCTGTTGAATTTCCGGATACATAATTCGAAATAATAGACTGTTCTGCATGTAGGTATGTATAATGAGGCCGGTAGTGTAGTGACGGGGTCACACCTTTTCACGCTGAATTAGGGATAGTTTTCATGAGGAAAATCATATAATACAAAAATAGACTGAACGAATCTACGCTAAGCCGCTCATCTTACGTTCATAAACGTGACGTTATCGGATCGTACTCTGAATATCAAGTGGCTGAGCCTGTACAAAGCTGAAATCAACACCGGATTATAGCCTCGAATTATACTCTGATATCAATCCTCTAATAAGTATCAGTATAGGTATTCTGTGCCTTTACTGCGATATAATTTATTCTCGACTAATTTATCTCTTCTATACTATTAGGTACTATAGGTATAGGAAATTGGTCTAGGGCGTGCCGCCCCGGTTCGTTGTCAGGTTAACCTACCTCTACCAAAAGCTTCTAAATCAGTAGGTAAGACTTCTGTAATACGACATGTAGGACTAAAAACGACGTGACGAACGTGGTAAAAACACAATCCCTGTGTCGCTTACAAACTTAATTCGTACTTCTATAAAACAGGTTTTTCAAAATCGGTTATTGTTTGAATGCCTACGTACCAACTAAGATGGAACAATTCTTCTGAAAATTAAAACATTTGTGTCAAAACTATTTCGGATAGGTACTTACTTTAAATGTACACATTAAATGTAGAGGTGCCTGCCCCTATGCAAAGTGTCCCCACTTTGTTTCGGTTGCACTGAAAAATCTATATCTTAAAAAATACCGAAGTATTCCAAACTTTTCAATGTGAGGAAATCGGTCCTAAAGTCAGACAGACAGACAAATTATACATACGGACAAGTCGACAACTACTATGGATCCATACTTCGAACCCTTATAACGCAAGAAAGGTAAACAGTAAACACATCAAGAGGCTTCTGTTTGTCCATGTAATAAAATAAGCGGATTTTTTCATTCACAAAAAAACCTTTTTTATTATCTAGTAAAGTAGTAGGCGGGAAACTCGATCTTACTTACCCAGTGTACAAGAATACTCCAGTTGGTGATATAAAAATACCGGATCCTATAATAGTCCCAATAATAATGCCGACACCATTAAACAATGTTATTTTACGTTTCAACACCACTTTGCCATCGCCGGCATGAGATTCTTCGCCCATTCCGTAAAAAAATCAATCGCTCTCACCGGTAAACGTACGCACGTGGGCAAAACGCGCGATCTAAGCCGGCAGCAGTGCGTAGAACAGACTCTCCGCCACGGCCTATCTCACACGACTGAGTCACGTTTCTGTTAGCATTTTTTGGTCTGGGAAACTGGAATGTACCTACCTAGTAGCTATTTAATTCTGAGTTCAGTCGTAGCGATCTAGCAACGCGATTTGTTAGCGAAACGGGCCGCGCGCTTGTAACGGTCGCCACGGCGCATGTGACGGACGAGGGGACTGTGGCGGTGACGGAACCCCATAAGTCGCGCGTGGCAAAATCAGGCGTAAATTCAACGAAAGGGACGTCTAGATAGCTAGGAACAGATTCCAGAAAAGGACGGCAACACCACTTGCTATTTCACAAAACTTTGTGTTGTGATTGCATCGCAGCCGGCTTTTCACAGAGGGATACAATACCTGTTTATTTTTTAGAGTGGTAAAATTTTATCGATCCTTTACAGTTATTTGTGAAATCACAGGCAAATGTAGGTACCTTCTTATGAATAAGCCGTATTTTAATATCATAAGTCACTTATGTACACCTTTGATTGCAAACCTTGGCTTTTAGAAAGGGGCTGACGACTTTAATTGATATCTTGCATCAGCTTGCAGAAATATCTGCTCTGCTCTACCTTGATAATGATTTCATTGGAATCCGAACAATAAAAATATGCAGTAAGTGTATTAGTAGGTATACATACCTACCTACTAGTATAGTAGAATTGATAAGATAAGGAATGAGTTTAGTAGAGGCAGTTTGAAAGTGGCGCCAGTGATTGAGAAGATGAGGAGCACAGGTTAGCGTGGTATGGTATACCTATGTCATGTAACGAAAAGAGTGTTAGATATAAATGTGTATGGATATTGGAGTAAAGGTGGGACAAAGAAAAGATGGATGGATTGTGTGAAAGATGATATGGGTAAGAAATGGGTAAGAAAGGAGTGACTACTGAGATGATGTTTAGGTCTTATGCTACTTTGATGTTTTAAGCTTTAGATGACCCGCTCATGAGGGGACGAATGATAGGGAAATCGGATAGAAAGATCCTTTTGGGCCGACCCCACACGAAGTGTTATAAGGGCAAGAAGATGATGCTATGCGATAGTATACTTGCCTACCTAGTTATTTTTCAGAATGTTAAAATAAATGGATAGGTACCTCAATATTGAAGTTTTTTTCATTAAGTACCTTTTTTTGCCAAAGCTATAGGAACATGATAACTAATAATACCGTACATTATTTTATTTGAATATAAAACATACAGCTGTTTTTTTAAATAATACATACACATCATCAAACATCTACGTTTATCAATCAAATGTTTGTCCTCGCTGGGAATTCGCAAACATAACCCTAACTTCAGAAGACAGCTACCAACAATGAGGCCAGAGAATAAACATTGGGTAGCAGGACTCGGGAAGTACTTAAATAAAAATAAATATTTGTATACATTTCACAAGCCAAGCTTGTAGTTACTATGGGCAATTTTTCTACTTTAGGTCAATATATTTTATTTATGTATATGTGCAAAAAATCACTTATATTTATTTCATTCAAGAGATTTCTAAATACCTATTTTCATCCATTTTATCATTTTTTGAATACTAAATTTATATTAATAGATCTCTATGAAAATCGCTTACCATTTGAGTTGATCTACCTACCTCCTAAAGCTTATGCATGACTAATGAAAAATGTTAAAAGTTACCTTGTAATTTTAAAACTGAAGTTTGATCGTGGCAAATCTTAATACTGAAGACGCACATCCTTGCAATTTTTCCTTTTAACACGCATCTATTAGCTTCATTTACATCATGACTCTCCTGAAAACATAAAAATTATCATTGTGATGATGATACCGTCTGTATGTTCTGCCTATACAAGCCTATACAAAAATTATGAAAGTCTTCAAACGAATATTCTTAAAAGTAATCCCTAGTAAGGTACCTTACTCAAACTTTCAAAAATCAAAATTCAAGTCACACATACCTACCTACTGGTTACTACAATAAACACAGTACACGGACGTACAGAAGGTATTTTAACCGATACACATACCTACTATAAAACTTCGCTAGTTAATAGCTATTTTTTATACAAAAGAGGAAAATATTAATCATCCACAAAGAAATTAAACAATGCACTATAGTTATATAGTTCTAGGTATGTTTAAAAGACAATGTAACGCAGTAACTAAACAAGTTGAATATATGACTATATGTATTTACCAATTGTCATGTTTTTAAAGTCGTCGCGGGAGTCATCCTGAAAATAACACGGATTTGCAGCAGCGATGCGCCCGCGCCGTGGCGCTGCCGTCGCGCTTATCCGACGCCATTTTCACGCAGTTCCCGAGCTTTCCCGCACACAGGTACGTACAAAAATCAAATAATATTTAATTCACTGTTATTCTGTATTATAATCACTTGTGTAACGCGTTCACTGCGACAAACGGTTCGTCTATCATCATAAAAAGATTCACCAGTGCTGATTTACCTACTTACACTCGAAAACAAGAACATTGACCCTCGACGGCACACGTAATAGCCAGCATGTTTTTTGTTCGTATTGTTAATTACTGAATATAAAACCGTAGGACAAAGCTCCTAAATGAAGTTCGATCTATATTTTGGAATTAACAATAGTCGAAACACAGATTTTAACAGTTGGACATGACCAACAGCAACTAACATCTAAAAGTGAACTCAGGAATGTGACCGTCATGTTTCGGTTACATCAACGCACAACCGCAGATCGAACAATGTGTGGTGTTACCTATCTAACCGTTCGGTGTAATGAGAGTGTGTTGTCTTCGAAAGTCAATCTATTTGTGTCATCATGTCCTTATTTTTTTAATAGATCGGTAAGCATCCCCCGCAGCGGCAGCGTTGCAAGACACGAGTCGTGTCGCAAGCCGTGGAGCCCTTGCACGTACTGACAGCTCTACAGGAGCTCTCCTTTAAATGATCACACCGATTCTAAGTTTAACCCAAGTCAAACGAGCTCCGATGACACTCATTCAGAGATCGAGTGCTGAAAACATGGATGGTCCCGCGACCAAAGAGGACAATGTAAAATCATCCAGGCCGGTCAGAAACAGGCGCTACACTCGGTTCGTACTTAATAACATGACTCATTACTTTCAGTCTTTATGAATTAATTTCTTTGTGCGTCACATGCACCTTATGAAAAAATAGTAGCTAGGCCTTTACTAAGAATCATGAAACTTTGTAGGTTTTCGAGAAATATCTTTAAGCCTTTCGAAACAGAGAAAGAATAAATTTCGTGGCTAAATTGTTAATTAGTTATTGTTTTCTACAGGAGGAGTTTAGTAGCAGGACAGCGCCCACAGAAGAGACTATTCACGCCAGAAATAAAACGTTATCTGAAAGACTGGTTGGTGCGAAGAAGAGAGAACCCATACCCTAATCGGGAAGAGAAAAAATATCTGTCTCGGGAGACCGGTCTCACATACATTCAAGTAAGTTTCATGTCTTCATTCATTTTGTTTTTATATTTTCAAAAATAATTAAGGTGTCCTATCGTGTTTTTGTCTACCACCAACAACCTAATTGGAACAATGCCAGATATTGCTATTTGTACATAAATAGGCACTATTTTTGTCTCCGCTTTCTTGACTACAGTGGTTTGTTCGGTTTATTATTGTATCGTTTTACATGATTTAAAACAAAACTGTCCGACTACTTAAAAACGTGACCGTTGTGACCCGCTAGCCTCAACACATCTTCAAAATTTAAGTATTATTTTATTGATTGTCTACCCGACCCTAACAAAGCCGTGTTGTTACAGATATGCAATTGGTTTGCCAATTGGCGAAGAAAGTTGAAAAACGTAAGCGCAGAACGCAGTCAGCAAACCTGGGGCCACCTCATTCGTACCTACAACGACCGCGCGCAAGGCAATGTTGAGCAGTTCAGCATTTGCTCAGAAGACAGCATTTGGAGCGAGCCTGAACCCAACTCTTCAGAACGAGAAAACATCGACATCGATGAAGCTTTCTTAGACAGTCCAGAAAGGGATTACCAACAAGAAGAATCAGATTCGTCTTTGAAAGACGTGTGCGACAACAACAATTCATACGAAGAGATAAACAACGTTAAGGGGGATTCTAAGAAAATATCTGGACCAATGCTCCTGAGCAAATGGCTGGAGAGTGCGGCTAGGTTTCAGCCGAGTGAGAGTAACTACTCATGGTGGGCGGATAAGAAGAAACGAAGATCGGAAAACAAGATTCAGCATTTCGCGATAAACACTTTGTCTCGCCACGGGAGAGACGAGGTGGAGGCCGCGGTCGCTCTAACCGCACTAGCATCCGCTACAAGCCGACTCACAACAACACCTTAGCGTTGATTATTACGTCATACATATTACATCAAAACCTTTTTTGTTAAAATTAATGAACTTCACAAACAGTTCAAACCCTCTTGACTATATACTTATCACATACCTTATTTGTTATTTTAAGTTTGTTTATGTTAACATAGAATAAGATTTTTAAATGTGTATAATTTTATCCTAATGTTGCTCAAGTATTATTACAAAAATTAAGATTATGATATACCATTATTCAAAGTAGTCAGCATAATTTTGATCTCTTTTGGATTTAGATTGTAAGTTATGTATAAATCCTGCCAAAGATTGTGTTTACAATAAATAATGATTTGAAATCATGTCTTTAATTATCAGCCTATGGCTAGTACCTAAATTCATTAGTTACCTAATTATCCAAAGGAGGTACCTACTCATTAAGCCTAGAAAATAGAAGAGAAGTGCAATAAACGAAAAAAATATATAGATTTATTCTAATTCATACATTTCTACATTTATTACACTTGGTTATAGTAATTTAATATTGGAGGACATTCTACACAGCGCAGCGCCATCTTGTAGAAAAAAAACTAAGCAAAGCTTTACTATGGACCAAAGAAGTGAATAAAGGTACATACTCGTAATTATGTGACTACTAGGAACCTTATAAAATTGTATGTTAATTTGTATGTTGCCTTTTTTATTTTAACTGGGCAAATGAAATAAATCTGAAATCTAAGTGAATTTATAATACACTGCATGCCCTTTTCTATCACTTTTCATTTAGAATGTACCTAAGTTAATCCTTTTCCTTAGTTCCTACCAAATTTTCTACAAATTGTTGTATGCTTAACTCCCTTACATATTCTTCTACCAATATTATAAGTTATGTTATGCCTATGTTTCTCTTAATGTATACCTTTTTCTGTATGCCTATGCCTCACTAAACTTCAATATTATTGGAGCTTCATTATTATATTAATTTGCTACAAAGATCATACAAAAGAATTGTAGGAACCCAGCTTTAAGTTGCCTCTTTTTATAGGTATGGTCCCATGGAACTGGCTCCTTGATTCACCTAGCTGTCCAACATTTAAAAGTGATTCTTTAATTTAATAAATACCTATTGGCTTTTTTTTTGACTATAGACAGATGCTCCAAGGGTTCTGTTTTTAAATGATTACATAACAGAGTTACAAGCCGAGTTTCAAAGTTCTATTCCATACATTGGTTTTATGCCCTAACCAGCTAAGATAATTCCTTGTATTATGTTTTTTTAGGCTTGCAGATGGTACAATAAATAACATGGAATACATAACATATACCTACACAAAATGACCCAAGTTGGGCAAAGATCACAAATTTGTACTTGCTATGATCATGGCATACATACCTTTATGATTCATTCACTCTCAGGGTATTCTTTATACATGCTTGTTGGTTCAAGGACCTGACTCTGGACCAGACTTTTTCTAAGAAGATAGACCTATGTAGGTGGATAAGATACTGAACTTCAAATCTATCTAAACTAGGTTACTAAAACTAATAGTAATCTACAGCTATTAGAAATAAATAAAATTAATAATAAAAAGCAGTAAATAAACAGTTAAGTAACAGAAAGCAATAGTTTGAAGCCAAGGAGAGGTAGGTGAGATCAAAACTCAATCTCTATTATAACATAGTATACTAAAATTACATTATTAATCAATTATCTTTAGGTTCTAATGAGGGTTGCTTCTGCAGTTCTGCATGTTTATCAAGATGTGATACAAGTATCTGCTGGCTCTGGTTGAGCTGGCTGACAATGCTGGATCCTGCACTGTCAAGGACTGCGCAAAGTTGACTCCTGGCTGCTTCCAGGTTAGGCAGTTGGCTAAACTCTAAGAGTTCATTTTTGGACATAAGCCTATCTTGGATTATGGCAGCTGAAAATAAATTAAACTTTATCAGTACAGAGTTAATAATTCTAGCAGATGTATAGATAGGACAGGATATAGCTGTATTTACAAACTTGAATTGGATTGTGAATAGGGCTTGTTCAGTGTTTCCGATGCTATTGTACCTAAGGAAAAATACTTACCCATGACAACAAGCTGAGGAGTTTTTTTCAATATTTTGAACATTTTGGCTGCATTTTCTGGCTGACCAAAAATTATATTTTGGTGTGATGTGAATAAGTGGTTGACAGCTTCATAACGAGTTCCTTTAGTAGCCATACTAATAATTTTTTTACCATAGAAACGCAAATGCATGTCGTTCTTTGATAATGTAGCAAATATTGGTGTTTTTTCCTCCATTTTTATTGAGTTCAAATGTAGAAATACTACCATCTTTGATGTATTGAACCAGTTAAGGCATTCTCTAGCAAGTATTCTCTCAAATGGATTATCAATATCTTTCTTCGCTGACGTTTTTTCTTTTTCACAAACCACAATCTCAGGTAATGTCCACTTTGGAGGGTCATACACAGGTT
Source organism: Chloroclysta siterata (assembly GCA_932294275.1). NCBI lineage: Eukaryota > Metazoa > Arthropoda > Insecta > Lepidoptera > Geometridae > Chloroclysta > Chloroclysta siterata. The sequence goes on along the minus strand of OW028600.1, from coordinate 11,795,257 downwards.
TAGAAAGATCAATAAGAAGTTGCCTTTCAAAGTGTGGCGCTCTTGGCTTCTGAATGTTAATTTTACCCCGAAATCGTTTGGCAATTGTGAAAACAGTTTGAGGCTGCAGTAAAGCTGAAAATACAATTACTAATGTAAACTTTTCTATTTGTTGCAATCATGATCATCTTTACACAAAATATAGGTAGGTACAGACCTTTTGATGCCATATTTATTAAGTTGTGGCTTGTGGGTACCTACTATGAAAAATAATTGAAACGTTAGATAATTAAGTAATTTAACCACTTTACTTTCATAATTCCAAAATAAATAATATTATTAACCTCAATTCAACGTATTATTTATTTTAGCAAGCGAGTGAAGCAAGCATATGATGATTTATTCTTCTTCTTTTTTCTGGGCACTTCGGCAGTCGGCATGATTTCTTGTCTGCCAGTGTCGTGTCTAGTGTAGAATTGCCAAAAATAAAACCTTACCTTAACTACTAAAGTTTTGCAATGTGTCGTCCCAATTTAACATTGACATTCTGCAACTGTGCCGCGAAGTAAAATCTGAGTGTTATTTCGAGTTGTGTTGTGTAATTTTGGTGGTATTTTAACCAACATTACTTGAGGTCTTAGCACAAAGTGTAAACATTTGAAATGAAAGTGTAATATGTGATATCCTGATTTGACCGAAAATGTTTCCAATGTTTTGAAGAAAACCGCCACCATTTTCTTTAAAACAAAATGACGGCCGACTTGACTATGGACTGACTTGACTAAAAAGTATTCAATACAAATCACTTGACACTGGCAAGATTGTTTGTCGAATGACGGACAGGAGCCATAAATTGAGAGAAGAAGAAGAAAGAAACTGACTGCGTTGACTTGCGTGCTCAGATCGGGAGCCAATAATGTACGGCCAAATAATGTTCAGCATGATATTGCACAGCACGATAATGCACACCCAGATAATCCGTGTCCACTGGTTTGAATAATTGGGTGTACATTATCATCCCGTACAATAACATGCTGTGCAATATCGTCACGTGTCAATAATGTACACCCAGATAATGTACAGCATGATAATTGGAAGCCACTTTAGTACCGTTGAGTCGGATTGGTTAGGATATGTTGAAACATATAAATTACGCACGAGGCGAGCGAGCAAAGCGAGCGTGCCGCGGCAGCGGTCGCCGAAGTGCCAGAAATTAATTTTAATGGTACCAAAGTGGCTTCCAATTATCATGCTGTTCATTAACGTGCTGTACATGATCATGCTGTGTATTATCTGGCTCACTGACCTCAATAAATACACTGGACAGACTTTCACCATTAGAATGACAGCAATTTTTTGTGCCAAATTGAAGCGCCACTTTTGACATACGAGTGTCCCTAGAACTAATTATGACGTATATTGCAAATGGCTGCCGTGGTAAATTACATAGAAGTAGGGATGTTCCGATACCACCAAACGCAAAGTATCGATACCTACTCAAATCGTCTTGCGATACTACTAACTGGAGTACCTGAAAAGAATCGATACTTACTCATATCTATAGTATAAGTAATTTAAACTTTTTGGAAAATTAAATGTAGGCAGATATTTGAAACTAAAAATTAAATAATGAATAATCTTATAATAAAGAATTATTAAGTCAACCAGCTTTTATACTATTCTTCATTTCAATAGATACCTGCTTGCTTCGATAAATCAGAATAATGTCAATTTATTCAGACGCACAGAACCTTATTAGATACCTTTTAAGTGATAAAAAGCTTCTTCCACAAATTGTGTGACAAGTACATAATAGTCACCCACAGCACAGCTACATACAAACCATGAGCGTATAGCTATCGATAAAAACATAAGATGTCGACTTGCGTGCATCACTAACTTTAGTTCCATGGACACTCGTATTTGCTTACAGCGCCAAAATGGCGTAAATCAAATAGGCACAAATCTATCTTGCCAGCCGCCTGTCCAGTGTATTTATTGAGGTCAGTGATCTGGCTGCACATTAACTGCACGTGACAATATTGCACATCCAGATAATGCACACCCCGATAATGTACACCCAGATAAAACGAATCCAAAAAGGTACCAAAGTGGATTCCAAATATCATGCTGTACATTATCGTGCTGTACATTATCATGTCGTACAATAACCGGACTCCTCAGATCAGACAGAATCAGAAAGAAAACTGTGAACGTGACTCTGTTCTGACTGACTGAACTTTTAAGAACTAAAAATTATTAAAAACTACTGTGTAAGAAAATATATTCCAGGGGATTCATTTACTGCCCATCCATTTCGCTTCCCCAGGCTTTGGCTGTTGGCTTGAAGTGTCTCTCTCTAAGGATTAAAAAATACTGAAATAGGCGCTCCACAAAAACATGAAAGGTTAGCTTTAAAAACATGGATATTTCGGTACTTACGTAGTTGCTACTGGTTTTACAGGTGGTTTAGTCATTGTTCTAACCATCGTTTTGTTAAATTGCAGAAACATACATCTTGCAACAGGATACTCCGCCGTCATCGGTGAACGGAGATGAAATTGAAGCCATGGATGACGAAATGTATTTCGAGGAGGTGGAAGAAGTTCAACTGGAAGACTTAGAAAATATGTTAGAAGAGCAGGAGGAAGAAGATGCAGAAATGGAGCCTCCCGAGGATCATTCAATAATGGCTTTCAAAAAACATGTTGGCTCCGCTTTCTGTTGTGACCTCCACCCTAAAGGATTGTTGGCAGTCACTGGAGGTGAAGATGATAAAGCGTATGTTTGGTCAATAGAAACTGGCAATGTAGTAATGAATTGCACAGGTCACAAAGATTCTGTGATATTTGTTGGATTCAGCTTTGATGGTACTTATTTAGCTACTGCGGATATGGCTGGATTGATTAAAGTATGGGAGGTAAAATCAGACAATGTGAGCGAGCCCTGGCCAGTTGCCTTTGAATATGAGTCTGAGGATATCTCTTGGGGTGCATGGCATTTTGGAGCAAGAGTACTTATTTTTGGAGTTGAATCTGGAGATATTTATGTATTCAAAATACCTTTAGGGGAGACAAAAGTATTGAAAGGACACAATGTAAAAGTGGAATGTGGAAAGGTGAGTCACCTAAATAATTTTATTATTATTTATTTTATTATTTATTATTTTTTATTTAAATAATAAAAAGCATGTACTAGTTCTGTTCATCGACTTTTCACGTGCGTTTGACACCTTAGAGCACAAGCAGCTGGTAAATAAGCTAGATAGCTGTGGCGTACGGGGACCTTTGCTCAGATGGTGCGAAAACTACCTTAAAAATAGAAAATCTACTGTCAAGGTCGATAATACTTACAGTGAACCCATAATTGCGACAGAAGGCACGGCCCAAGGGTCTGTTTTGGGCCCCCTTCATTTTTTATCTTATGTTAATGAAATGAGTAACTGTATTAACTATTGTACATGCTATCAGTTCGCCGATGACACGTGTCTGGTAGCTGTTGATCAAGACCCCCAAAAAGCCCGCGATTTTCTACAGTCTGACTTGAACGTTCTAAATCAATGGTGTCACGATGCTGGCTTAGTACTAAACGTTAGCAAAACTAAACTAATTGTTATAAAATCTCCCTACATCAAAAAGGTTCCTCTTCAAAAAATTGTAGCCCACTCCCATGGTTGCTTACATGCCAAATCTGTGAGTACTTGTAGCTGCCCCTGTATAGAAATTTTAAGAAATCAAACGTACCTAGGCTTGTCTATTGATAGTAAGTTTAATTGGTCAAATCATATAGAGCGCGTGTGCAATAAACTAAGGCAATTCATTGCGAATATTATTATACTTAAAAATCGTATCCCTTATAAGGTCAAACTAATGTTATACAACTCATTGGCTGAATCCTACATTCAGTATGGGCTTAGCAGCTACGGTCGCACATACACTACATATATAAATCAAATATACAGACTCCAATTGAAAATCCTCAAGAATATCGTATCCACTAAAATTAAACTTCAATTTCAAAATGATGACATAGGGCTTTTTAGACATTGCAAAATTCTACCAGTACACACTCAATTTAAATATACTCTACTCAAAGAACACTTTTTTAATGAAAAAATCAAACAAGAAATTAAACACCCTGTATACACGCGGGCAGTTGCTCAAAACCGGTTGTTGATGCCGCGCGCTCGGAACGCATACGGCGAGAGGACAGTTAGTTATCTAATTCCTCGTTTACTTAATAAACTACCTAATGATCTCATTAACAGCATTACCTCAAAAAACATTAAGTCTAAATTAAAATCTCACTTTTTAGCTAATATAGAACACTACCAATAACTTAATATACCTACCTACTTACTAAAACTGCACTTACCTAGATCCAGTTTATTTGTTTTTGTGTAGTTAATTAGTAGCTATCGACTTAAGACTCCTTAGTAGCATTTCTTTTACAAACCTTAGTGGTTTTCTTAGTGCTATTTAATTTAATATCTGTTATGTATATTTTATAAAGATAAATAAAAAAAAAAAAAAAAAAAAAATAATTGAGTTCTAAATATTATGAAATAGTTTCAAAACTTATTCATATATGCCCTAAATCATATAGGTTGTTGAGGGCTACACTAGCTAAAATTGTCACTCAGTCAGTTGCTATAATTTTTCATGCAAGTGATAGCGATAGTTTTTATAACTTTTAGTACATACAACAAATATTAATATTGAGATATTAATATGCATCAAATATTAATATGTAGTAAAAAAAAAAAGATATCAACTTTATTGTACACAAGGATCATAAATTAATCCAGTTATAACTTAAATAAGTTTGAATATTTTAATATTCAAACTTATTTAAGAAGTTGGAATTAATCTCTAAACAAACATTGAAGTTTTTCCAGATGAGAAAAAAATAATGGACCAGAATTTTAGTGGAAATGATGATTGCAATATAGATTAGATCTATCTTTTCAAAATATTTTTTGCAAATACTTCTTAGTAACATTTTATTTCTCTCATAAGACATTATGAATCTAGTCATGGTAATTAATTAAAACTTTGGTAAATGCTAATGATGCACAATTTTTTTGTATTTTTTTTTAATAATATAATATTTGTGATGGAAAACGAAGTGTAGGATGCCTCTCTCCCTGATAGACTAACAACATTGTTAGGACTGCGCGAAGTAGGTGGATGGAAAGGGCTGAGAATTGTTTTTCCTGAAAATGTGAAGAGGAGGCCTATGTCCAGCAGTGGACTTCCCAGGCTGATGATGATAATGTTTGTTAATAAAATTTTAGCTATTATAAAGTTTTTTTTTATATGTTACAGCTTTTCCCTGATGGACGGCGATTGGCAGCCGGCTATGATGATGGTGCTGTGAAGATATGGGATTTAAAAACGTCATCCCTTGTGAGCCAAGTGCCTGCAAATGTTCAAGGACTCAGAGTAACAGCTATAGATGTCCAACCAGACAATAACTTGGTTGCTTCAATATCTTTGGATGGTAATGTACTAAAGTAAATTAAGGGTTGCTTGCACATCAATCTGATAAGTTCTATTAAGCTTAACATGTAATCAGTCTTCTGCATGATGTTAATTTGAATTCGATTAGGGGCTTTTGCTAAACGCATTTAGAGATTGTTGTGCAAGTGGCCCTTAATATGGCCATAGACACTCATATTTATAAATGTTGCCACATGCCTCTTTATAAATTTTTACTCTCTTTATAATGACTCTCATAGCTAGATAGGGCTTAAATATTTCACCAGTATTTATTTATCTTACTTATATTCAACAGGCAAAGTGGTGATTACAACTCCAAGCAATGGCAAAGTGGTAGGACAACTCCAAGCCGAAAATGATTTGGAGACTGTGGCCTTCTCACAGGAGCCATCAGGATACCTGGCATTAGGTAAATTTGAAATACTTTTCACTTCAACAAAGCCCGAAATCTGCTCATGTGAAACAATATTCAGGTTATTTTACATTTGTCGCGCCGCGGGAATCAACCGCACATCTCTTGCTCAGCTAAGACCCTCATGCATTTCACGGTACAAAATTCTGAGCCTTTTCCATTCACCGACCATTGTGATCTTCACAATGTCGGTTGTCCATCAGAAAGGAGTGCGTCCTGTGACTTTGTCTTCGACATTCAAGGAACTTTAAATAAATAAATAAATAAATATGAAAATAAGATAGTTTTACCATCATCGTCACATTCACATGGAAGGAATATATTCAGAGCCCCTGTTTTTATGCACGCCTTCTAGGCGATTAATATTGGTAGTATTTTATTATCTATGTGGTTTTTTTTAATACAACTAGCTGATAGAACAAAGAGATGGCCCACCTGATGTTAAGTGGTAACCATCACCTATAACAAAGCATTGCCTCGCAACCCACACACGATAGGAACGTGCCCCACGAATCGTGGGCCCTGCCCGGCGTCCATCAACTTGAGGCATAGTGCTTGTAATTACACCGGCAACCACACTCTTCGAACCAAAACACAGCAACGCTGTTTGGCGGCAGAAAAAGGCGTGGCGGTAGTGCTTCCCCGGAGCCCTTCACAAAGAGCTCTAATATTAAAATGATGGTTTGTGGTGATGCTACAAATTCTAATCTTTATCAGGAACACTTACTGGCGCTGTCAGCATATGGGACACAGCCCGACAGATGATCAGACATCAGTGCGTAAAAGCTGAAGAGGGTTCTGGCGTTACCAAAATTCAATGGATCAAAAACCACATAGTCACAGGCTGTCTCGATGGTTCTGTGCGAGTTTACGAGGCCAGAACTGGGGAAAGAAAACTCATGTTGACAGGCCACGAATCAGCGATTCTAGATCTATGTTACAATGCAGAAAAGAAGCTGATCCTCACGACATCAGACGATGACTCGGCGAGGGTGTTCCTGTATGAAGTTAATAATGACAATGATTAATTTCTACGTTTTGTTGCCTCTGGTTAGTGAGATTTTTATTGTTTATAGTGAATAGGTATAAGAAAAGCAGCATATTAAGAATGTGCATCATTTCAAAACATATTTTATAGATAGGTTTATTCTTTTTTATTTTTTTTATCTTTGAATATTTATAGTACAATGGAACTTAATTTATTTTGACGCCAAGGTCTTTTAAAACAATGTTGTCACCTTGAAGGTTTGTATAAATAGTGTGTCACTATGAGCGTATTGCTGCACGTACAAAGGGTACATAAATATAAAATAAATTTTCTTATTTTGAAAACATAAAAACAAATCCCGTTTGATACCTTTTCTTAAATTCGTTAGTACAGATATCGTACTTAAGGTTGCCATACGCAAAGACTAAACAATAGCTATTATTTAATTATGTTCATAGTCTTACATACAAAATAAACTGTTTACAATAATGGACTCATTTTCTTCTTAATCTTCTGATTAGGTTCCAACTAGGTTCTTGTCGGCGGATTAATTGATAGTGAACCAATAAGGTACACCTTTAGGAATAAGTTAGGAGTAATAATACTCCAGTTTTCTTAGGCCTGTTTTTTTTATAAATTTCGAAAAAAGAGGAGGTTCTCATTCTCTAATTTCGCACGACTTTGTTCTGTTGAATTGAATTGCAATTGAACAGAATTGCAGCTCTTTAGGGGTTCAATTCTTTTCTCCCTATGCACCAAAATGTTCCCTCAACATTTCAAGTCTCTACGATCAGCGATTTAGATAGACTATTACTGACTATTATTATATGTATATTTAGATTGACTGGTATTGTCTAAGATGTCAGGACAAAGATACATAAAGTACTAGATAAAAGCCATGAAAAAAAAAAAAATTGACTATACCTATGTTACGAGTATATATCCTTGGTTTTCTCATACATCTTATTCTTAAGATATAGCGATAGATTTCCTTGTCTTTTCTCTAATGTTTATAAAGATAGAAATACATTTCGAAAAATTCGAATAACTCTAAATCGTGCTTTTATAGTTCCACTAATAGTAATAAATAAGCACCTTAGGCAATTAAAGTTTTATGGTGAGCAATTGTACATAGGTATAAGAAAAATAAAAAGGGTTTTTGTTATCTATAAGTCAATCTTACATTGTCGGTAGTTATGTATTCACACACCTACACTACAATTTAAAATCGTGTGATGACTGTCATTGACCCGTGCACAATGAAGACGCTCTTATATCGGAATCGTTCATATCCTGCCTGCTAGGAGGCACCATTCATACTACGAGTGTGTCTACAGACTGTCGACATGTTGCGACGTCATTATTATCACATGAAACTTTATCACCACTAGAAACCCTCAAAATCTAGGGCAAGAACCCACGTGGTTTCAGCATGGCGATGCGCGATGGTGACGTTAAAACCAGTTGTTCGAACTTGGCAGTGAATTCACATGAATATCGCGCTGTTCGAAATCCTGCTTTAACCGCGAGCACCAAGTCAGACAGTTGCTCGACACGGTCTGCACCCATGTCGTTTTATTTTTGAGTCATCGATGTGGCGGTAGACAGGCAGCGTTCGTGGTTAAAGCAGTCGACTGAATAGTAAAGTAAGTGTCGGCCCCGTCGAACGTGTGCACGCCATCGCAGCTCGCACCATATGGATTACGATCGCGTTTGAAACTTCCCTGCACTGACAGAAACAACGAAAATTATATCGCAAGCCTCACTTTCGCTTCAAAGATAATAATAAATTGACTTATTGTGAAAAACCGGTGCTATTTCATCCATGAAGACTTTCAATGTGTTGAATACGTTAACATGCTACGGGAGCGGTAGTCCAGTACGACAGAATCGGTAGTGGGTATTATTTATTAATAGATCCTGTTATCAGTTGCGTGTGGTAAATCGTTTGGTCCCGTATTTTTATCAGTACCATGGCGAATTCATGGTGTATGCCGACACACGTGGTGCCTCCCGCCGCAGCTCGCGACGCATAGTGATGCAATATTTGTATGCTGGTGCCTCAGATTTTCGGCAGCGAGGGTTACACCGGTAACGTATTATGAGTGAAACTGTTTGATCAGTGTTACTATTTGATACATTGTTTTAATTAATTAAACCGAGTTTAAAACATTGAAAATGGCAAAAGTGTCGGACGTTGATGGTTTGCCGCCGAAGGCTATGGACGTCGGAGCTACCAGCGGTGAAGGCGGCGAGTCTAGCGATGGAGAATCCAGCGGAGGAGTGCGACTGAAGAAGGAGTTGAGTTTACTAAACGGAGTGGCGATCATCGTAGGAGTGATCGTGGGTTCGGGGATCTTCGTGTCGCCTCGCTATGCCCTCCAGTATGCGGGCTCGAAGGGAATGGCGCTCATCGTGTGGGTCCTGTCGGGAATCATCTCAATGGTGGGGGCCCTGTGCTATGCGGAGCTAGGTAAGTGATACTCACAATGTTTTCTAATTAATAAATCATGATAGATAGAAGATAGAAAACTCTTAATTGCACACCACAAGGACATTTAACACATTAAAAACAAAAATAAAGTTCAAAAGTTTCAATGAAGTACAAAGGGCGGTCTTATCGCTGAGAGCGATCTCTTCCAGACATGATGTATGTGTCTAAAACCTAGATATTTAGGTATTTGATGCGAATATCTGCATTATAAATAACTTTAGTAAGCATGCTGATTTATTTACAAAGATAACAACATTGTGCCAATTATTAAGTATCATACGTAGTAATAATACGTACCTACCCACAGGAGTTAAACAAGATTCAAATAAGAAATTGGGATTATTTTATGGCAGACGTGAGTTTTTGGCACCTAAATTTATCAACGTTACTGCTATTTTAGTTAATGCTATATAACGAATTTAAAGTAGTTCTTAGTTTTTTTGAATACAACAAAATAGTTCGTAAATGCCAAGAATAAATTTGTAAATGTGGCAATATCCAAGAACAATGTACAATGTGTGCGGCGCAGTCGGTCGGTACCTATACCTAACTATTTAAAAAGGCAAATCCTGCTTTTGCTAATAGCCTGAATTTTATTTTTCAAGAAATTAATCATAAAAATCCTTTGCATACCACTAGGTTAGTACAACATAGGATAATTAGATTATAGATATATTATTATTATATTATATTATAGATGCTTTTTGTTGCAAGATCAAATCAAAGCATTTTTTAATTTGAATTAAAAAGCTCAAGAGATAAATTCGAAATCTGGCTGGCGCCATAAGCATAACGCAACATTATCGAGTTCTTACTTTTTCTGCGGTGACGTAAGATATGTCTTGTGAACTACTCTCTATTGAAAGATCGGATCTGTGTGTGTGGTTTCCGACGTTTTTGATATTATTAGATTTTTTTTGAGATTATTTGAATTCGAAGCTTAAAAAAGCTTTTTGTAAAGTGTTACTTTGATTCATATTATTTTGTCAATAACAAAAAATAAAATAATAATGCTTTGTTAACCTCATCATCTTCCTGCCTTTATCCCATTCTAAATGGGGTTGGTATAACCGGTTTTCTTTCACTCTCTTCTATCATTCGTCAACTCGGTGCTCAGTCCTTACTTACTCAATGTCATCTCTCAGGCAGTCCATCAATCCTTTTTATTTGGCCTGCCTCCCCTTCTAAAACCATCCACATCTATATTAACTCTCTTCTCTTAAATTTAATTCAATTAATTTATTTTCAGATTAAATAATCCAATATGACTTTCCCTCATAATATGCCCATGCCTCGCTAACCTATAATACTCCTCAACTTGTCCGACACAGGCACTACTTTCAAACTTCCTCTAATATACTCATTCCTTATTTTATCAGCTATTATTTATCCTTTGGTAGTAACCTACTTCATAAGTGAATGTCTACCTTCAGAAGCCCATAAATTTATGACATGCTAATATTAGATCCGCTAATGCCATTTTGATGAGTTTCCGATAACTGGGTCAGATAAACGAACTCATTAACATGCCGATAATAAACAACACTGAAGTGCCTTACTATTTACCTACCTGAGTTCCTACTAGGTAATATTATTATGGCGAAATGAATGGTCATGTTGTGTAAAAAAATCTTTCAAAACAACTTTACGTTTTGTTATTTCGTACGTGCCTACGTATTTTATAAAACCTATGGAAAAGGATCTTCCGTTAAGCTTATAATAAAAATGAAGTGGATACCTAACTATTAAAAATATCAAATTTTGTACGCAATCATACCTATTATATATTTTACTATGATGATGTTTTTTTTTATAACAATTCAAACTCCAAGCCTTGGCTTACAGCTCTGTACTCAATTAAATAACAATAATTATATTCCATTCCTCTGTTTTCCTGGATACATGGAGCGTGTACCACTGTTTCATCTCTGATTTGTAACATAAACACAATCTAAATAACTTGTAAACAACCGTCCTACAAAGGCCACGAGGTTTTAAGCCTGTCAAAAAATTGGCCAAGTGCATGTCAGACCACGCAGATTGAAGTCAGATTTATTTATTTAACGTTCATTCAGATTCTAGTGTTGTATTTTTTATTTAATATTTTTGTGTTTTTAAATTTGTGTGCCCAGGTTAAAGCCTCCTCCAACCGCTACCACTCCTCTCTATTTTGGCTTTTTTTTTGTCCAGCAGGGCTATTTTAAAACGTTCAGAATCGTCAGTTTCAGTCTTTTTGTGAAGAAGCATACAAAACAAGAGAAACAAATTATGAAAAATGTTTTAAATTGCCCTGCTAGTCTATCTCATTGTTTGTACTAACCTGAACATTATAATATTTCATACTTATAAAATAAAGTTAGGTAGTAGTAGTGGAAGTTAAATAATAAGTGGAGGTATTGTTTAGAATCTAGACAACAACTCCACTACTTCTATTTCACGATGTTCTGTGACTACTATTACCTATTATTGCCTAGACAATACCACCACTTAAAAGACAGTGTGGATATGTGGCAAATATAATATTTAGGCTTAGGTACATTAGGCATGCTATACTTGCTACTAAGAGATCTGAAGGGATATCTACCATGCCTGGGGACCGAAGTCGTAAAACCGTTTATGTTTTTATAAGATCGCAATAAAAAAATATTCAGTATGAATCTTTTCTGAACCAATAAAAGTAGTCTGATGGTTCGTAATACGGTCACAAAAGGTAAATAACTAGTAAATAACAAATCGGTTGAAATTCCAGGTACTATGATACCGAAATCAGGCGGGGACTACGCGTACTTAGGAGAAGCATTTGGCTCGCTGCCTTCGTTCCTGTACCTCTGGGTGGCGCTGTTCATTCTGGTGCCCACGGGGAACGCCATCACAGCGATCACCTTCGCACAGAACATCCTGAAACCGCTTTGGCCCAGCTGCACACCGCCCGAAACAGCAGTCAGCCTTATAGCTGCTATTATCACGTGTAAGTACAAACATTTTATTAATTGATTATGTTGTTATTTTTATTTTTTATTTTCTGCCTGCATCATGATACTCATCATGATGCCTATCTATTCTACCCCTTTTCTAGCGTTTAGACTAGACTCTAAACGCTAGAAAAGGGGTAGAATAGATAGGCATTTTCCGAGTATCATGATGCAGGCAGAAAATAAAAAATAAAAATAACAATAAAATTGCACGGGAAACAAGAGAAAGTATGTAGTACCTTACTTGTATTGTGGATATCCTGTTTAAATGCGGTTTTATATATTTATTTCACCGAATTTTATAGTTCGTGGAAAAGCATGGTTGTTTGTAGAGTTAATCAAAGCGTCATCCAGATCTTGAGTACAATAGAATGTAGGTGTTTTGTAAATATTTGTATAATATTAAGGAAGCGTTATATCTGATACACCTATCTATAACATTTTTATTATGCACTGCATTCTATATTAACGACAAACTGTTTATTATTCAAATGCCTCACTATAAAATTCATGTTATTTGTTGAGTTTTCCTTGAAATTCTATCACCTATCCGTAATAGGAAAGTTTCGTTCTGAGCTGTTCAATATTATCTTGATTTTGGACCGAGGGAAGTGGCAGAAAATGGGACAGGCTTTTACCCATCAATGGAACAGTAAGTGTTACAAAAAAAAATTACATTAATGATGTCTTATGTATTACGGTATTACCTAATTTATTGGTCTACTCTCTTATTGAATTTATCTGTAAATAGCTGTTTGTGGGAAGCTGATTTAATTCCAACGAGAAACTCAATTTTCTCTAACCTTATTTCGTATTGCAGAGGAACAAGTTTGTGAAACTTGCGCAGTGAGAATTCTGAGTGAAAGAACGGGTGTCACGTTATGTTGGTAGGGTATTTGCACTGTTTTCTTGCGTACACGGAAACCAATATATCATGATTCCCATTTAAAAAAATCTGAATGATGATACAGTTCAGTTTTGACAAAAGAAAACAAGTATATATTAATAAGCCTATATTATTAATCTTTTAGTTTATTAAGTAAATTTTTGATCCTAGTTAAATGCATGATACGACTCCAAGAAACACTGAAATTTGGATGGATATTTTAAGCGAATCTATCGGTCGGTTTGGTTTCATTTAATAGGTTGGTTTAATTTTTTTATACATAATCTATCCCAAAATATAATTCACGCCTAAAACATAACTCTTCTTTGTATGCACAGGTTCATCGCAATTTTTGTTATTTCATCTTGCAGTGTTGTTTCCATTTAAGTATATGTTTGAGAAAAGTCATATGTGCCATTGTTGCCATGTCATAAATATTTTTTATATTATGTCCGAATGCGATATTATTTATTTCTTCACTCACCATTCCATAAATAGTCTCGACGGACGTTAGGAATTTGAAATTAAGCACATTTTGTAAGGAGTTTTCATCTCTTATTTCTTGTTGATATTCAGACACCTCCAAATAAGACTTTCTCAAGTTCACCCTGTGTTCTATCTGCACGTGTACTTGTACGATTTATGTTTGAAAAGCATGTACCTACGAGTAGGTACGTCTGAACAAAATACGAGAACGTTTTTGCATAACAACAACATTGAATTCCCGGTACATTTATCAGAAAACTAAGAGGCCCATTGTGAGTACCCCATGCTGTTAACCGGTTATTTTTAAAAAGAAAACGATAAGAATGCAAGGAATCATGCACGTTGCTTGACGAGTAGTACTTCTTTCTTTTCCAATTTAAAATTAATTTGGTTCCCAGAACTCGGGACGTTCGCAGTAGTATTTCATTTGTTTTTGCTAACATTCTGACATACCTTGGTGCCTTTTATAACTTTGGTTAAGTTGCTTTAATTTCTGTAGGAGGTTATTATTTTGTTTTTCTTTTCAGACAGAATTTTCAGAAATTTGGCAACGTTACCCTGATAACGTAAGCTAAAACTGCCATAGGTAGAGGTAGGTATTACTATATACTAGGTACCTGTAGGTTCTATATCGATCTTGATAAGTCTTGACGGTATATTAGCCAACATGAATTTACCAGTCCTACCTCAGTGTACACAATTGACACAATAAAGTCATGTACTATTATGTTTTAAATGCAAGCGTGTAAAGTTGACAGGCTTTTTAAAGTTTCTTTCGGCTTCAATGGCTCACAAAAACCTCCTTATTTTACTAATACAATTTATGATGCGTTATTATAACATCTGCTTCAAAAGATGGATGATTGAATTCGAAAGAATAACTTAAATTGTTGTTCTTTTGTCCTCAAGGTCTTGTTGGTCAGTCTAGTTTAGAAACACAGCTACTGTTTATGGCGACTATACTGAGGCGGTTAACTGATTGTGCCCGACAACATAATGGGAGCTTCCTCCCGCATCGCACTGAGCTGACACACACTTGTACCTAGGATTGGTAATGCGTAAGGGCACGTCTGTTTACCACTTCAAACCCGTATGCGAGTTGACCTATTTCATGAGTGTATGCCCGTATTTGCATTGATTTCTGTTCCGTCATTGTCCATCCAAATCGTTTTTTGAAAATGGACAATGCTAAAGAAACATTGATGGGAATTAAAAGCAAAAGATTATGACGCACATAGTTTTTTACATAGTCGTTTACGTACGGTTTCGATTACCAGTACATTCAGTATTTATAGTGTAATCGAACTTATTTTGACTTCATTTGGTCAATAAAATGCTTTTCTTTCATTCTTTCCTTCAGTTTACTGTCCAGAAAATACCAAATCGATCCTTTATTTAAACCTTTTACTTATAATGATACGTCACTATATGAAAAGAATTGTAAATTTGTTTATGAAACATGCTAAGCCCGCTATCTAGCACATAACCCTGAAAATGTAGACAAGTAAGAATCTGTGTAACGATAGTAGAAGTAGGTTAACATGCAAGAGGTTTTTGGAATATAACTACTTTGTATATGGAAGTACTACTTTGTAAAAAGGTAACGCTAGCATTTCATCAACCCCATAAAACATTCTTTCGTCAAATCTCATTTCGATAAGTAATGTTTCAATCTGCATTACACCATTGATTTTGATTGCAAATTCAATCTAAAGCTCATTAGCTCTCACGTGTTCTAGCGTTGATTTTTGGTTACCTTCATAATCTCAAAATACCTATTAGTTTTTTATTACCGATGATGAAATACAAGGTGGAAAAATACAGCTCTCAAAAGGAAATCTAAATAGATTTTATTCTAATTTCAGGCTTTCTAACAGTGATCAACTGTTACAACGTCAAATGGGTGACCCGCGTGCAAGATTCTTTCACCGCTGCGAAGATCTTAGCACTACTGATCACATTCTTCGCGAGCCTCTGGTATTTGTTCCAAGGTCACACCGAGAACCTTCAGAACATGATGCAAGGAACCAAGACTGACCCGGGCGAGCTTGCTATCGCCTTCTACACAGGACTGTTCTCCTATTCGGGATGGAACTATTTGAACTACGTCACGGAGGAATTGAAAGATCCTTACAAGTGAGTTAATGTTACTATTGCTTGCTTGTATTGTTTGACTTTCTATTTAGAGCGCGCCTACTATATCGTGAGAGATCCGTTGAAGACAAGCCTCGCGTAGAGTAAATTATAACCCTCGTATCTTTAATTAAGTTTCACTGTATAATTTATTGGGTACTGCGAGGTATCTATATTATGTTAGACGTGTTGCCAACGCTCATTTATATGCTATCAGCTCTTTTTCAGAAATACTTGGAATTTTGAAGTATATTACTTATCATATAGAAAGTAAATTACTTATCGTAAACGCAGCTGCGAAGTAAATATAGTAAATAGCGGTTGCCATGGGTAGATACTATAATTATTTGTTTTTATTCAAAATGTATGCAGATTTTTGTATCTAAATCTGTATATCAAGCTACAAGCAAAGCATTGTACAATTAAAATCCCAAATAAATTAATATAGCTATATATAATAATAAACACATTCCATTGACCATAAGTAGAAAAACAATATTCATTCGTACCTTTAACATTCCGAGAACGAAGATGGCATCGGAATTCTACTCGTGTAAATCCCAAATTAATTAATATAGCTATATACTATAATAAAAAAATTAACACATTCCATTGACCATAAGTAGAAAGACAATATTCATTTGAACCTTTAACATTCCGAGAACGAAGATGGCATCGAAATTCTACTCGTGTTTATTTATTCATTGCTATAAGTCAAAAAGTGTGAATTTGACATTGACATTTTCGAAATGTTAACATGTTGGTACAATTTGTAGGTACTTACCTACAATTTTATAATTTTTTTAGGGGTTTGTCGTTGGGCAACCACACTGCCTTACTGCCACACGTAATAATACATAAAAAAAAATCTCGTAGCAAAACTGAATCTACCTAATTAACCCTAATTCTGCCAACCTATATAACATCTTGGCTTGACCCGACAGGGGACAAGCCAAGATGCTATTAATAATACCAACATTCATACATCGCCTTCCAAAACAACATTGGTTCGAACACATTCCAGCAAAATATGGTGTACGTCTTCTAATGTACCGCATTCAGTGCAATTCGGTGATGGCACTTTCTTCATTAGAAACGCAAACTTATTTGCTGGAATGTTCCCGGAACGTAATCTTAAAGCCATCTTAAGACTATTTCTATTGAGTGAGATATTTTCTAGCCACGGATAAAAAGATATTTGAGGTTGGATAGTTTGGAACCAAATTCCCTTTTCTTTTGACCTCTCGTCAAACTACTATTGCCATACATCACTTACTATAGTCCGAAAATAGAGGCGTCACAGAAAATGGAAGCCCATCTACAGAAGCTTGTTTAGCTAGCTCATCAACAAGCTCATTCTCCGAAATCTGAATATGTGATGGTATCCATTGCAGCATGAAAGGTACCGACATATCAACAAGTTTTTATTTTGCGAACTTATCTCAGAGAGCTGTTCTAAAAGTTCTTACTAGAAAACCTAGACTATTTCCTACTATCGAGCTCTACTCTCTCTGCCAAGTTCTTACGGTAAGACAACTGTTTATATTAAACACCCTTTTACGTAAACATGGTCAAGTGCCCTATAACCCAAACTTTTTAAAGACGAATCGACGCAGTGACAGAGTGTGTCAAATTGAAGGACGTAGGACTGCTATCGCCAGCAGACACTTCTCGCATATCAGCTCTTTGCTTTATAATAAAATTAATAAGGAACTCAACATCTATCCCTTGACCTTAAAAAAAATTAAGTTTACGGTATCTGCTTGGCTTCAGAGCTTATCTTATGCAGATACTGAACACTTACTTCAATTAAACGTTTAATTTATTGATTACAGCACACATCACGCTAACACTTAACACCAATACCTTTTACACCTTACCTCACACTGATGGTGCTTCTGTTGCCCAGACTCTTAAGAGGCTGGTGTTCTCAGGAGCACCTATTACACATTCATCCACTCTTACACACCTCCCTAACACACCTCCCTAACACACCCTAATCCACCATACACGGTATCTCCTGTTGCCCAGACTCTTAAGAGACTGGTGTTCTCAGGAGGACTAAAACTAAAACTCACACTCACTCAACACACTACACTTACATCTACATACAAACAAACACACCCACACACCACAATAATTTACACTTGCTTAAGAAAGATGTTTCCGCTATTTTTTGTATCAACTTATTTTTTATTTATGTTTTAAAATTGGAAACACCTGCCAAGAGGAGGGCGTTACTGGCTGCGACACAGTTTTATACTTCTGCAGTCAGTATCGTTACACTAGTTTTTAGTTTTATCTTGTACCTTATTTCCAAATAAACTTTTACTTTTACTTTTTTTTATCTTTTTTTCTATTTCAGGAACCTACCTCGTGCTATCTGCATATCAATGCCAGTGGTGACACTAGTCTACCTGCTGACAAATGTCGCGTACTTCGCCGTTCTGACAAACGACGAGATCCGCGTGTCAGAGGCCGTAGCTGTCACATTCAGTGATAAGATTCTCGGCATGATGGCGTGGATCATGCCCCTTTTCGTTGCGCTTTGCACTTTTGGATCCTTGAACGGAGCTATCTACACTTCATCTCGGTTGTTCTTCGTGGGAGCGCGGAATGGGCACCTTCCTTTGGCTATATCGCTAATCGATGTGAAGCGATTGACTCCGGTGCCGTCGCTTATTTTTATGGTTAGTATTTTTTTGTACTACTTGCTGATGGAGAAAGCACATGGCCCACCTTATGGTCAGTGGTAATCATTTTCTATAACAAAACATGTCCCCAGTGCTCAAAAGGTGCCTCTTCGAGACGCACTTAAAACCCTTTCACATGCTTTGAAAGGACTAGTGACACGAAAATAAGAATAACCTATACCAAAGCATTATCTAACTCACACACGATAAGAACGTGCCCTACGATGCACTGCGTCCATCAACTTGAGGCATACAGATGTTAAGCCGCATGTGCCTGTAATTTCACCGGCAACCACACCCTTCAAACCGAAACACAGAAACACTGCTTGGCGCAAGCGCGGATCCACCGTTGTGGGCACGATGGGCATGCCCATAACCCTAATAGACGTGTGACGTCTCACACACAGTGTTCGCCCCACGACTTAGCACGACAGGATTTATACAATGTACAAAATTTTGGTCAGACCGTCATATTTTATACATATTGTAAACATGTATAATGATGCAGAATGCACGATATCGATCATGAGCGGGTTTATATCAAACTCGCAGTCGCATTTTTGGGTGGCTGTGACCACAACCTTTTTCGAGGGCTGGATCCAGCACGCCTGGCTTGGCGGCAGAAATAGGCATGGTAGTAGTACTTCCCTGGACCAGCCTTTCACAGAGTTCTTCTACGATAGTAGACTTATAAACGCTGATATCGCAGCACAATGTTTCAACATTTGCCCATCTTTTTACTTTAGGTTTGGATTTGGTTTGGACAAATTTTCTTAATTTATAGATAAAAATTAAGTCACCTTTCAAACAAAATGAAGTATAAGAATAAATAATAGCATTAGTTTTATCAGAGCACATTGCCATTTACTGATAAAATATTTACATAATCAACATGGTTATGGAGTAAATAAGTGTACCTACCTACCTACATATTGTTTTAATTCAATTTATCTTCAAACATTGCTTTTGGAAAATTGCATTTTGTATTGCGTCGGTCTACTCTAACCGTCTTGATGAGACGTGAGAAGTGTGAGTTTTGATCCCTCCCTTGCCATTTTACAATCTACACTGTAATAATATTATAAAGAGAAAAGATTTGTATTTTTGTTGTTTTGTTGTTTTGTTGTTTTGTATGTAACGAATAGGCTCAAAAACTACTGGTCTGATTTCAAAAATTCTTTCACCATTAGAATGCTACATTATCCCTGAGTAACATAGGCTATATTATATTTTCAAAAAAATCAGGGATCCTTACTAAAACTCCAATAATGTAACCCAAGGTGGAAAAAGAAAACCTTACATCGCGTGCGCTGCGAAAACTATTGATGATAGAACAAAATAATGTACTACGACTTTGCAGAACACATCATTATCTACAAAAAATGTCGCGACAGCATATGTCTAACTATTATAGTTATGTCACAATAAGTATTCTTTTATTATAAAAATTTAATTGAAATGCCGCCGCTAGAAAAGGGTGTTTATTTGTACCTTGGTATTAATCCTTATCAAAATAAATCATTTCATAATTAAGACCGTTTCAATACCTATAGATTACTTCTTAAATTTTTCAAATCGGACATTCCATTCAAAAGATATGACGAAATTAAAAATGTTAACGGGTCCACGGGTCACGCTCGGGGTGCGATTTCACTCACTCAAGGAGAAGGACGTGCAAATGTATGAAATTAGTAGACGCGAGGCTCGAACCCACGGTCTAAGTTTATCCTAAAATGTTCAAAAAATTTATGACCACCCATGCGAAGCTGGGACAGGCCGCTAGTGTCTCTATAAAGTAATACTTGTCACTGTCATTTTCATGTCAACGAAAAAATATATCAACATACTTATCGGTCAGCCTGTATTGGGCGTGCAGAGAACTCACGAGTCGATTCGTTTTCTGACATTTCTGGAAGCAACATAGCTTTTTCATTTTAATTGTTTTTCTAGTGTTATTTTGAGTTGTGTTGTGTAATTTCGGTGGTATTTTAACCAACATTACTTGAGGTCTTAGCACAAAGTGTAAACATTTGGAATGAAAGTGTATTATGTGATATCCTGATTTGGCCGAAAATGTTTCGAATGTTTTGAAGAAAACCGCCACCATTTTCTTCAATACAAAATGACGGCCGATTTGACTATGGACTGACTTGACTAAAAAGTATTCACTAAACTAATAAATATTTATCACTTGACACTGGCAAGATTATCTGTCGAATGACGGATAGGAGCCCTAAATTGAAAGAAGAAGAAGAACTCACGAGTCTCCACTTAGACTAAGTATCATATAGACGTAGTGTTACGGTTTTTCGGCGTGTCCGTTTTTTGTTAGTTTGTGTGTATTCGCGTGAGTGACTAGAGAAGGGACAACATTGACTAACCTATCGATAGAATAAGAAATGGATGAAAAAGTCGTTTTAATTGGAATCCAACTTTTTAATTTTAACTGGTTGCTGACTTTTATTGCGAAAGCCCAAAACCATTATAGACACTGGAACACTATCATCGTCAATAATGTTTCCCACATTGCCCTAACCGTGAGAGCGATGTCCATCCCACTCGATACAATTTCTTATGGCCATTTCGTCCATGCATAAGAACATTTTGTAGGCTATCAGTTTTCACGCCTAACAGCTTTTATCCACTCCCGTCTTCATTCTGGGCATTTAAGAACCTAAAAAAATAATGTAAAATTTAACAAAAATTGATCCCTCGCGAGACGCCTATAAGGTGTGAAAAATTGAAACTACAACAGAACAGCCGGTCTGACCCACCGCATTAGATATTTCATATAAAAAACGGAAACTTACATATTATCGATAAAGCTAAATTGGTCGGTGGAAGTACATCTCTAGAACAGAAGACTAAAACAATGCATTTTATTTTGCAATAATTAATGGGTTTACATCATTTTCACATAGGAAAATATGACTAGTACTAATAAAATGTAATTCCTACAGTCTTTATGGGAGAAAAAACGTATTTTTTTAGCATGAAAATAGAAAAAGAATATTACGTATCAAATGACAATTCCGGGTCTTTAACTCCTCCTTTTGTTGTTTTTGATACACAAAACACAGCTTCACAAGACATACTTTCACCTTTTCAAATATATTTTGCCTAGACAATAATAATTATTTAAAAATTTTCATAATTTCTTTCGCTGCATCGCAATGTTGCTGCGAGTTTTTCAAAAACGTCAAAACAAGATCAAAACATTGCATCAACTGACGGCCACGATTTACGCAGACAGTGAGTGAGTGAGATGGAGTGAGTGAAGTTACATCTTCTTTTCTTTTACTCGTAGCTAGGCTACATGGGAAGAACAAAGATAGATGATCAATGTTTGATACACAGTTGAAAAAGGATGTAAGTCTTATCGCTCCCTCCAGTATATAGTACCTCCATGAGTCTCCATATATATCACATATAGAAAACGAAAAACTAAACTCTGACTTCGGGTACAGGCAGCAGGCCTACAAATTAAAGTTTTATGAAAAGATGAATGTCGTATGAACCAGTGGCGTAGCTAAGTGGATAAGGGGCCCGGTGCATAGAGAAAGAATCGGGCATCACCCCCTCTTTCCAACTTCACTTCTCGCACTTCTTGCTTGAATTAATATTGACTTTTAAAATAAATAATTAAAATATGGCTGACCCTCTCTTTTCAAAGCTTAAGTTGGAGGGCCCCCTGAGCTCTGGGGCCCTGGTGCACTGCACCGCCTGGCCCTACGATAGCTACGCCACTGGACTATGAACTCGTATAATATCACACGAGATTATGTACCTCTAGATAAAATTGGGGTGTGTTATTTTATTTTATGAGCGCCATGAGCAGCGAGCGACCGTTTTGATGACAAAAATAAAACAATCTACGACAATGAGCGTGCAAATCGTGCAATCAATTTAATTTAAGAGTAGTAGAGCTCTTTGTGAAGGGTTCGTCCGGGGAAGTACTAGCACCACGTCTTTTTCTGCCGCCAAGCAGCGTTGCTGTGTTTCGGTTTGAAGAGTGTGGTTGCCGGTGTAATTACAGGCACATGAGGCTTAACATTTGTATGCCTCAAGTTGATGGACGCAGGGCGGTGCATCGTAGGGCACGTTACTATTGTGCGTGACTTACGAGGCAATGCTTTGTTATAGGTGATGGTTAACGCTTAACATCAGGTGGGCCATCTGCCAGTTCCATCAGCAAGTTGTATAAAAAAAATAACAATTAGAATAAGCGTATGTTTTAAACATAGCAATTTATAACTATCTTAGCCAAATTCATCTCAACATTTTGCCTGTACAAAAATCTTGCCATATCATAATGTGGTCTATCAGCGATAAATCGTCCACAGTATATTTTTACGTTACCCAGAGATGAAAAATGCCCATATTTTAATTGTTTTGCAACGTTGTATTCTGTAAATAGTGTAAGTCCTTGTTTCACCATGCTCTATTAACTACTAATCAAGGATTAACAGGCCGTTAAATCTAACCATAGATGTCAAACGCATACATTTTGACATATTTAACGGCTCTTTAATCCTTTGTTAATCTAACAGAGCATGGTGAAATCAGCTCTAAGTGTTGTATTAAAATGCAATTTCTTTTGTTTCAGTGTCTCGTGACTTTGTTGCTGTTAATATCGAACAGCGTTGAGTCTCTCATTGTGTACGTGACCTCAGTAGAAGCACTCTTCACAATCTGCTCTGTGGCCGGCTTGTTATGGATGCGACGTTCACGCCCGACCCTTCACCGACCCATACGAGTCAGCTTAGTCCTCCCTTTTACATTCCTAGTCATCTGCACCGTTCTAGTGATCTTCTCCTGTTTCACACACCCAATGGAAGTGGGTGTTGGTGTTGCGTTTATACTAATAGGCGTCCCGGTCTACGGTGTATTTATAATGTGGGAAAACAAACCTATGTGGCTACAAAACGCGTGCAATTCCTTCAATATAACATGCTCTAAAATGTTTTTATGCTTGCCTGAGGAGTCGAAAAAGTTATGATCGATGCGGAAATATAGGCTGTGGGACCAATTGATAGTCAAGTTTTGTGATGTATTTTGAAAATCTTGCTTGATTTATTTATGTATGCAGTTGTGCAAGTGAACCTTGATCTGATGCTTTCGTTCGATTCTAGTTGCTTTTGCAATTTAAATGTATTAATATGATCTGTTTCTAAATGTATTTTATAAATAACTAGTTGATAGTTCTCTATGAATTCTAGGATAAGGATCAGCATTACTCGACGTTAATTTAGTACCAACTGTATTTGTAATAATTTCAATATGATCTAATAAAACATAGTTTACATCGAATTGTTTGTTCAGTTGTTCCCTCTTCGGCGTGACCGTGACGTCCCCGTATATTGAAATAACGAGAATATTATTTTCAATTTAAATTACAATTTAGGTACCTACACTACCTTTTGGCACAGAATAAATATCAGTACTGACTACGTATATTAGATATTTAGATACTTCTAATATTGATGATGGCGTTGAACCAAACCGTTTTTTTTCATGTAGTAATTGTAACTTTATACCGCATGTCCATTTTATTGTGAAAAAGATAGTCTCAAAAAAGTTGAAGGGTAAGGAAGCATGACGTGAAAAGTCGAGGATACACATGCCTGTAAAATGGAACAGTAGCGGGCATGCTTTACTAGTACTAGTTTTCGCACATAAGTAAACTTTTAAGTAGGAAAACTTGAGTAGGAAACTGGGATTACAAATAGTACATTTTACTTGCAAACAGAAATCTGAAAGTGCGTCAGACGTTGGCTTTTATTTTCGGTCCTTTCTCCAATTCTTTATGCATCGGATTTTCACTCACCTACCAGTATCACATTATTTTCGCAATTAATTCAAATTGCCACATAGTCATTCATGACTTACCTAGGTATTTTTATGTGGCAATTTGAAATAGTTTTGATTACAAAATACAAAAATACAAAATCATTTATTTCCCTAAAAAATGTGTGTACCTACATTATAAAATAGCAGACTAACGGCCGGTTTCTGAAAGCCTGATCAAAACTAATCGGATGTCAAATCACTTGCTATCTCTATCTAATTCGATGTAATAGCTGAAATGGCGAGTGACTTGACATCCGATTAGTTTTGATCGAGCTTTCAGAAACCGGCGGTCTGTCTCCTGTTTTAGTTTTAAAAACTGTGTTACAGTAGGCAGTGCATTCTCCCTACGATGTTCACACATAAAATAGAGACCAAGAATTAATTAAAAGGTATACTAAACAATATAAAGTAAAAAAAGTTAAGCCAAAGAAAGATAAATAAAAAATAAAAATAAGGTAAAAATAAACATGTAGTTTGTTGTGTATATTGTAGTGTATTGTGAGTGTCTGGAAGAAGTGAAAAAGTAATTGTGTATGTTTGCGAAGTTGTCGTGTGTGGGTTCTCCGATAACACGTTAACAATTATTGTTTACGGTAAAGGGTTTCTCAGCATCAGCAAGGGCAAGCAACCCCTATTTTTGTCTGGATTCGACAGTCCGATTTCAAATAAGTAGCCCTAGTTAGTTACATTTTTTTTTTAATACTTACTACTAGCTGATGAAACAAGCAGATGGCCCACCTTATGTTAAGGCGAAGACAAGAGCTAATGTGACTCTCGCTCGCACGTTTCGACATGTTGAAAGATATAAAACCACTAAACTCATTTTCGAAAAATCGCAATCAACCAATTTGTGTGCAATCACATTTTATTGCACACAGTTTAGTAAAAATTTCAGTTTGGTCGATACATGTTTTCCTACTTAAAAGTTTGCTTTACTAGTTTTCGTACATAAGCAAACTTTTAAGTAGGAAAACTTGTATCGATCAAACTGAATTTTTTACTGATAGTTGTCAGCCCCTTAAGTGGTAACCATCACCTAAAACATAGCATTGCCTGGTAAGTCACGCACAATAGGAACGTGCCGTGCACTGCCCCGCGTCCATCAACTTGAGGCATACAGATGTTAAGCCTCATGTGCCTGTAATTACACCGGCAACTACACTCTTCAAACCGAAACACAGCGTTGCTGCTTGGCGGCAGAATAAGGCGTGGTGGTAGTACTTCCCCGGACGAACCCTTCACAAAGAGCTCTCTACTACTCTTAAAACCATATTTCAAATAATTCTGGGTTAAATACAATATTATTGGTTCAGTGCCGCTGAAATAGGTAATAATAATATGCGTCATCGTCTGGTCATTGTCGTCAGACAAAAAGTAGAGTGGTAGGTACCTCCTACTGAGATAGGTAGATAGAGCAATTATCGAAAAAACTGTCAATCTCTTTTTCCTCGATATTTTCATTGAATTCGTGGTACGTAGACGGGTTAGCTCGCGTTTTTGTGGCTATCTATTCAGGTCCAAAACCAGCAGAGCATAACAAAACTCAAAGTAGGTACGTGTGCGGATGTTAATAAAACCTTTTTTTTTACTTTTATTGTGGGTCTTTTGTACACCTTCGTGGAAATGAGCAGATTTGGATTTTGTAACTGTTACGGAAGCTGTAAGGCACGAAGCTTTGCAAGCTTTGTGTACGCTAATTTATTATTTATTTTATTTATTTATTATTATTTAAATGATAGTAGGCTTACAGCGTGCAAACCAAAATGCTTACTATCTTAATTTTAAACTTAAAAATATAGTTAAACAATCACAGATAACATAAATTTTGTCATTAAATATATCGACATGTTGGACCTCGTTTATAAATGCGTTTATAAGAGTGTGCTCTTAGAGTTGGCGCTTTTTTTGCGTTTTCTAATGTTTTTCTCGCTCGCATATTTCCACAATTTTGAAGATACAAAATCACCAGATGAAGTTATGAAAAATCGCAAACAACCAACATGTTGTAATGTGCGAGCGAGAAGTTGTTTGACGGGCGTCAGTCAGCCTCTTAAACAAAACCAATACTTTTCAACGTAAGTATCTAGATGACAAAAGATTAATTTTATTTCTGCTTATGAACTTGTGTAAAATTACCAGGTAAGTATTTGGAGCACTATAGTGGTAGCGGCCCCGACTTCCGATCCTAAGGTCGTAGGTTCATAACTCGTCATGCACCAATGAGTTTTTCTGTATAAATAATTATGTGCATAGTGCCTTTAATCCCAAAAGGTGAAGGAAAACATCGGGATGAAACCTAAAAAGTTCTCAAACATGTAAAACATGTAAAAGTGCTCGAAATGAGCATCTTGAGGCGCACTTAAAATCCTTTCACCACACTGTTTCGAAAGAAACTTGTGACCCCACAACAAGAAAATAAAGCTCTAAGACGTCTATAGAGTCCTTTGATTCAACTGAATAGTCTTTGATCTTTTTTACACTCAGTATCAAAATAAATGATAACCGTACAAAGTTACAGAGAAGTGTTTCATGCTTAGAGGAAATATGAAATTCGTCTGAAGTTTCATGAATGAGTGTTATTTTTTTTTAAGTTATTTATAAATATAAATATTAATTTATTAAAAGTGACCTACTAATCTTTGACACATATTCAATAAACAATAATTTATGTGCGCAATGACAAGTGATGAAAACATCGTGAGAAAACCAGTTAGGTAGGTAGTATTATAGCGGAGATGAAGTCGATTTTGTATGTACCTTCATAGAGAAAAGGTTCTAATTATGAAAGTAGTTATGCAGGTAATTAAAATCGGCATTTATGAAAATAAACTTATTAGACGGTGTCTAATAATTAGATACTTAGGTAAAGTGTAAATAATGATTGAGTAACTTATTCGCAAACAATGTGTTCTCTAAATACCTACCTATTTACAGTTAATCTAGTGCAGTACCCGTGACATATCGTTTGCTTTTGTGATAAATTCTGAAATATCTCCCTTTCCGTTTTCAGTTTCTTTGCACCCCAATGATGGCATACGTAATACGTATCAAGTTCTAGGACTTAGGTTTTGCGGGTAATTGTCTAGACCATTTAAAACATACAAAAATTGCCAAATTGTCTATGCCAGTTAAATAAAAACCATTTGCAAAGTCTATGCCAGTCATAAATATCAATAGGTACTTAAACTATTTTGGGCTACGAAGACGTAGGTAAGCTGTTGTTCCAAAAAATAATACCATGACGTAAGTTAGATCGGTAGGTATATGTACCAAACCTACCTATAGTTTTGTTCCGCAATAACAACTTGTTTCTCATCCGGGATGTTGACTAAATCTCCCCCCACTTCCGAAAATGTATTTGATAAAAATAACTCGTTGAGGAACTGGCACTTGTTTATTGACTTATAAAAAAAAGGTAAGTACATAAGTGGATTTGGATTTGAAAAAATAATTATACATTTAGTTTTTGGTAATGTACCTAGTGCCTACATTATCTTAGCAATCTATAAGTCATCAAAATGAATGCTATTTTAATTAAGATATTAAGTATACCACGGTTTAAAAAAAAAAACTTATAATCATGATCCATGCTTCTATTCCTATCCAAGCTTTACTGCTTGGAACATTCTTTTACATGGAGTAGGCTGGTCAAGAGCACCTCTGAAAATGACAAAAAAAATGAAAAATGTTTTATTTGACCCCTTATAGTTACAATAGTAAATACAGAAATGTTTACGGCTTTTTAAGGTAGTGTCTACCTTAAAAAGCCGTGGTCTGCCTTAAAAGGTTGTGGTTCGAGTGATCCCGCTAATACCTAAACTAAGATAAAAATATCTTGTATGATAAGCATTAGCTCTCCATCCTCTTAGGCTAGACTAGGTACCTATACTCGTTGGGTGCTAAGTCGGGTAACCTCCTCGTGGTGCACCCTGGTAACACCATGAAACACGCCCGCAGAGTACTGCGGACGTGTTTCATGGTGGCCGATAACCCGACACGGTGGGCCTCTCCGCGTGTCCCTCTGTCTAGCAGAGGGCACAGCGTGATGGGGCAGGGTAGACCTACGGGTCTACCCAGGCGGTAGAGCGCGCGCGAGAGACGCGGAACTTCTCGCGCCGCTCATGGTGGTGAATAGCGGGAGAAGACCTGGAGGGGCCTTCTCCCGCATTGCACTTATTCACCACCCCGTCGGGCGGGAACGGCCGGGCTCTCAAGGTCGTTCCCGGGCCCCCTCTGTAAAGAAGAGGGGCGTGCGGGCCCCGCCGTAAAGGCGGGGGCCCCGCTATCATGGCTGGCGGGCCAGTCGCCGGCGGGGGACTGGATGAAAAGGCTCTGCCAGTTTCCCAGTTCCCCTCCATATAGGCGACGCGGGAGTGCCGCTGGGTTGTTTAGTGGGTATACCGGGAGCGGAAAACCGGGGAGTCCCACATATCCCCTCAACCTCCAATGGGGGGAATGCATAAAGTATTTTTCCCAGTGTCAAAAAAAAAAAGAGGTACCTATACTCGTCCACCTTAAAATTCAAAAATGACTAGGAAAATTCTATTCCAAACTTTATCCTAGAATTACAGCCTTATTGAGTTATGCAATTTTTAAAAGTATCATACCTTATCATATCATACCAAATGCAGATACTTACAGCCGGTTTCTGTAAGCTCGATCAAAACTAATCGGATGTCAGTCAGTCGAATTAGATAGAGATAGCAAGTGACTTGACATCCGATTAGTTTTGATCGGGCTTTCAGAAACCGGCCGTTAGGGTTGCAAAAGATTTTAAAACCCTAAGTTTGTCATCTAGGTATGTTTGTAGGTATTACCTAGATAGATAGCAGTAAGTACCTCTTTAAGATATGAGGTGTACTGCGTTCTTTTCAACCTTAAATCACAGACGTCCAGTCAGACTTCTGAAGGAGTGTATGTACCTTACCTACCTATGTAGGTAAAGACATATAGGTGATCAACTTAAGGAAGTCAAATCTTTCGGAGGAACAATATAGAAATTATGCGTTATAAATAATAAAACATGATTTAATCTAATTTTACTCATTCAATAGAACTGTTCATTTTCGTCGTCGCAAGCAAAACAGCAATCCCCTTTTGGTTTTGGTATAACAGTGGATAAATATTTTCGATAGATAACTAATCACAGTCTGCTTATTTTGATAAAAATGTAGGTACCTACGTACAGTCAACATCAAAAGTACGTACCAGGGTAATTAAATGGTAATCCGATAAAATTTCAAAAGTGTGATGATAAGACTAAAAACAAAATTTTATATTTTTTTCAAACATTGATGGCGACTAAAATGATCAAAAGTGGTAGCAATATAATTTATTTTTGTTAATTAGAAACTTATTTTACTAACATAAAAAAAAAAGTATTTTAAACAAATTCTTCATTCAACTAAAGGGTAACTAATCAACCTACATTACCTATACCTAACAAATAGTAAAGTCTAATAAGCTCAATGTCTAAAACAATAAGACAATTTCAAATACCTAAGTATGCTAAGAATTTACTAAAACTATTTTGGTTATTTTTAGGAGCATTGTATTTTTATAAACCTATCCTCGCGATAGTTATAAAGATAAACCTATATGATAGCATTGATACCTAGTCTACAGCTTTTACAGACAGACGGACATGACCAAACTATAATTATAGGAAACTATAATTAATTATTTTGGGGCTGAACATCTGTATGACTCAAGTTGATGGACGCAGAGCATCGTAGGGCACGTTCCCATCGTGCGTGACTTACGAGGCAATGTTTTGTTATAGGTGATGGTTACCACTTAACATCAGGTGGGCCATCTGGTTGTTCCATCAGCTAGTTCTATAAAAAAAAAAAAAAAAAAAAACGATGCCGAATTTCAAAATCATAAAAAGAAAAGTGACAACTTCGAAAAGCTATTGATGTTGACCGTACGTGAACGTAGCTTCTAGTAGTAAATAAATGTATATTTTTATATTCAGTTAAGTACATAAATTACTTAACTATTTACCTATGTTATCTTACGTCCGCTGGGAATGTGTGCAATGGGCGCAGTCGGTAAACACAAACATACAAAAAGTAGATGTAGTAGGTATGGAATGGAATGAAAGATAATAGAGGTGGCTAATGTATGTCCAAGAGTGGACTCATCACGGCTGATGATGATGAGATGACACTTATCGCCTCATTTATTTATTTAGAATTTCCAACGACATATATTATAGGCAACCACAACATGCTCTTTAATCTTTAAAATAAATATAAATTGAATTCATGAACACAACTTCGACGAATATGTCAGCAATGTAGGTAATATCATAAACAAAGAAAAAATAGGTGACAAAACACTTGAAACTAATTATTTAGACATAAAGTTATCAAAAAAATAAAGCTCTTCAACTGAAAGGGTACAAGGTAAATAAAAAATATTACGAAATAAGTTGAATTTATCAAAGGGATCACTCGGATTCATTTCACTGTTTTTAAGATTAGTGCTTACATAACATTATCAAAGCTGTATTTGACCTAGCCTGAAATAACGGCCCGTTATAAATACCAACCTAAGGTTTTTTCGCACTATAGTCTGGATTCTGGAAGGATCTTTGAATAGCAGTCAACAGACAGATGTATGAGAGTCATATCTAGTAGTAGTATTCATAGCTACTAGTAATAGTAACTCACCTAGAAGTTGGATTTTAAGATTAAGTTATTGTAATATTTTGACCAAAAGAACGCCAGTTAGGGTTCCGTACCCAAAGGGTAAAACGGGACCCTATTACTAAGATTCCGCTGTCCGTCCGTCTGTCACCAGGCTGTATCTCATGAACCGTGATAGTTGGACAGTTGAAATTTTCACAGATGATGTATTTCTATTGCCACTATAACTAATAAATATTTATTAGTAGTACATAGTTTAATAGTAAAAATACTAAAAAAAAGAATACCTAATATAAATATTTAAGGGGGCTCCCATACATCAAACTTGATTTTTTTGGCGTTTTTATAGATAGTGGTACGGAACCCTTCGTGCGCGAGTCCGACTCGCACTTGGCCAGTTTTTTTCTAAACTCATTTGCGGAAAAGAACATAATGGTATCTAATCAATGTAATACCTCCGCCTACGTTTGCAGGCCCGACTATAGCTATGTCTAGCAGCCATGGTACCCTGACTAGTCGACGCTATGAATTATTTATAGGGCAATCAATAGGTACCTCTACACGTGCACTGACTATAAATGTATTGTATCAAATAAACCAAAATTCCCCAAAACATATGTTTTTTTTTAATTAATATTTTACAAAGCTAGTAGCATAGGTTCAGGTATCCTTATATTTGATTTTAACACATACACACTCACACACATAAACCCTTCTTTTAGCTTCGGGTTTCTAAAATAGAGTAAGTACATTATAAAGAAAGTTTGGATACTCTTATTTGAATGTTTTTTTTTGTTAATTGAACTTTTTACAAACATTAGAAATAAAAATAGTCTTGAGCTTCAAATATAAGAAGGAATTTCGCAGTTTATTTCTTAACATTGACTCCCCTCCCGTACCCCAGTGACGCCTGCATCGCATAGTTAGCCGAGCGGAGTGAGCCCCCGCTCACTTTTTTCAAATACTTACATTGTTGAACTCGTAATATCTTTCAAATGGAATGTCCGAATTGAATAATTCAAAAAGTTATATAAAGATATTGACGCAGTCTTGAATATGAAGTTTTGAATTTATTTTGATAAGGAATACCAAGGTACAAACAATGCCTTTTCTAGCGGTGGCATTTCAATTCAATTTTTAAAATAAAAGAAAACTTATATTTCACAATAAGTTTTCTTTTATAATAGTACTTACTTAACTTATTGTGACATAACATTTGCTATCGCGACACTTTTTGTAAACAATGATGTGTTCTGCAAAGTCGTAGTACATTATTTAGTTCTATCATCAATAGTTTTCGCAGCACTAAATATTGACCAAGACCACGATAGTAAAGTAATCCATTTCTGTCGTTAAAATTATTAAGTTTTACACATTCGTCTGTTACTTCTCCAAAATAATAAATAATATCTAAGCTGGTTTTTTTAAGCTGGTTCTTTTACTTTACTTACTCATTACCTAGGTCAACTTTTTTGTATATTTTTTTTAATTAATCTATCCCACAGTTTCCTTCTATCGCACTGCTCGCCATTGGCAGAGAGTTCATCTACGCCTTGGACCCAGGATGGTCGGTTCCGTTCTACTTCAGAGGAACTTCTTCCCGCGCACTCTAAGGTTATGGAATACGCTCCCTGCTGAGGTTTTCCTGAAGGACTACAGCACGGCGACGACAAGAGCTAATGTGACTCTCGCTCGCACGTTTCGACATGTTGAAAAATATAAAATCACTAAAATCGTTTTCGAAAAATCGCATTCAATCATTTTGTATGCAATCACATTGCACATAGTTTGGTCAAAATTTCATATTGATCGATACAAGTTTTCCTTCTTTAAAGTTTGCTTTTGTACGCAAACTTTTGAGTAGGAAAACATGTATCGACCAAAATTAAATTTTAACCAAGCTCTTGTATTCGCCTTAAAAAGGGCTTTTCAAAATATTTAAAGGGTCAGCAAGGCGCGTGTGATGCCTCTGGTGCTGCAAGTGGCCTTAGGCTGCGCTTCCCAGCAGGTGAGCCGTATTCTTGCTTACTTACTTGTAAGTGATTATAAAAAAAACTATCGTGTAGAATTGAGTGACAAATGTATGAGAACTGAACCAATTATATTCTGTAGATTACATGGACCCTCTGATGTGTTACATTCCCCTAGCTAGGCTTCTGCTGGAGCCTGCTGATTGTGACTTCCTGTATGTATAGATAGAGTATGTACTAAAAGTGACCATGAAGAACTGCCATAGTTCAATGAATTTTTAGGTAGGTGCAGGCACCCCAAGGACTTTTTTTACAATGTGTTGACCTATCTACCGTCTCTTGCAGTGGCCTTATGTGTGTGTAAGTTGAGTTAGCAGGAAGTAAATAAGTGTTAAAAAACATGTGAAAAAACTCAAAGTAAAAAAAAACTACTACGTTTACTAAGTTAGGAGGGCTTATACCTAGGTATTTAAATTAGGTATACGTACACACACACCTGGAACCTAGTACCTACACCCTATAGATATCTGATAGAAGTATGGCGGCTCCGGCGGCGTCGTTGACTTCTTCAACGTTGACCAAATTGAATGTTATGTACACAATTATATACCTATGTTGGTATTTATTTGTCATACCCGGTCAAAATTATAAATAGAGCTGTGCTACTAGTAAATTTATTTATTCGGTTTGCGACTCTACCCAAACAAACTACAACTCATGAGATCTTGCTTCGCTCCCACTTCCACGTTGGTGCTTTAGCTACGCTATATTGAAAACACCATCAGCTAGAGATCCTTGAAAGTTCTTGGCCATCAGAAACCAACTTAAGTAAGAATCCGAAGGTTCTCTTGCCACTTTGCAAATACACCTCATTATCTGTAACGGTGTCAGCGCCGGGCTTCGGCGATCGCCTGGTGAAAGTCTCAGACGCATACCTGAGCTCAATTCGGACGCTCGCTTGTCACCTTAATCGATAGATTGATTATTAGTAAATAAACAAAATATAATCGCGGGTCACCTCAGCCGATGCGCGAGCGCAGTGCGAAGCGTCATTATCGCGCACGAGGTAATTGAAGCAGATCGGGCGATAGTGTGCGGCGCGGGTTCGCCGCTGGCGCGCACCGGTAGCGTCGAGAGCGGCGTCCGCCGGATCCTCAGTCGAGACCATGTGTACTCCGTGTGCCGTCGTAGTGCTGCTGGCGCTCTCTGCCAGCGCCGGCGCCGGCGCCGACCTGCAGCTGCAGCCACTCGCCATTGACAACAACACTCTACCCGCACCAGCGGAACAATATTTCATCGACAGGATATTCGATAAATATGGCGACAAAGGAGTCATCACTTTCGAGGTAAGATCTAGTTATAAAGGTACAAGCACAGAATAAACAATATTACTTACTTACTACAAATTAGCTCCTGAATATAATGTGCTACTGAATTCATGAATGTATAAATTCAGTAACACAAATAAATATCGATAACGACATTATCAACTTCTACCTCCAATACCTCATATAGTGTACCTCTGCCTTACTTTCCCAACCTGTTGTGATTCATGTCGCAGCAGGAAACTTCGCCAGCTGCGGTTTTCTAAAACACCTTTCCCTATTTCGTAAACGCAAGTTCATCGAACTTCTCACAATAATTATGAAATTAGAGTTTCCTTATCAGAAGGTACGGCTTATCTATCGCATCAGTTAATTCCTTATATTGACGTGTTATGAATTTGACTAAATAGCGATGTTATTTTGGAATGTGCCTAGCTATTTATTTTCTGATCTTCACATCAGTTGTATTATTGTTCTCTCAATGAATAGTTTGTTTTGTCCGATTACGATAGCACTCGCACGCTTAAACGCTGTAGTAATATTGATAAAATGTAACTACTAATTGTTCTTGTTATGAAACAAATATGTATCTATAGATATGCAACAATACAATAAGTATAAATAAGACAATGGCGAACCAGTGCTTGACCTCAGCGACTCTACCTAATTGCGGAAGTCGCAGATTCGAATCCCGCGGGGCAAGAATAAATGCGTGAGTTTAAAATATCACAGAATATAATGAGGAAGATACCAACTATCAAGTTATGGCTTATCTTATATTTATTGCCTTCAATTGAAACAATGTTGCCCCGGAATAATGGAAAATTATATTTACTTACCAAGCGTGTTTTTCCAGGGATCAAGATCCATTTATTACTTAAAGCAGGTACTTACATAAATACATAAGAAGCAAATCGACAACATGTTTTGATTCAATCTCAAGATATATCTTTCCATGCATCATATTTATTAACTTAGCAAGTAAAAATTAAATAGGTTATTTAAAATATTTCAAAACGTTTTTAAGTAAAACATCGTAGCCGAACGTTTCACTGAGTGAAAGCCTAATAATTAGGTCAAGACTGGTACAATTTGAGGTTGGTATATTATGCATCAAATACTTTATGTACCAACCTACGTAGTACCACGTGTAGCAGTAAACTTACCCAACTACCCACCACCTAACTTACCCCACAACAAGATTTTGTTTATCAACCAATCGTCCTCTAATCCCGGTCTTTCGCGGTCAATCTTTCACTACTACATCCTTACTAATATTATAAACGCGAAAGTTTGTAAGTATGGATGGATGGATGGATGGATGTTTGTTACTCTTTCACGTAAAAATTACTGAATGGATTTTAATGAAACTTTACAATAAGATATTATACGTCAGAATAACACAGCGGACACCAGCTTGTAGACCATAAATAGCTAGGCTCACAGACTTGTCTTTTATTTCTAAATTCGGCTCAACTCGAAGAATTACACTTCGATTGTAATTTAGCGCGGCATTGTTCTTGAACAGAAAAGATAAACATGCTATACATACAAACCAACAGATGTTTCGAATCGCACTTCGGCACGATTTTTTTTATTTATAAATTCTTACCTGTATTCGAAAATTCGTTACCTATATTATTATTCTATGCGTATTACCGAAAAAAAGATAGAACCTAAGAATTAATTAGAACTTAGGTACCATTAGGTGGGCCATCTGATTGTTCCGTCAGCACGTACTTAAAAAAAACATTATTCTGAGGTGTCTATTAAAAAGTGTATTACTAAAATATTGATTTATTTCTGTCTAAATAGTTTATAACATGTAACGAAATCGGGGCCATAAATACTAAGTGCGATAAAATTCTCTGAATTAATGTCATTGTGACAAAAAATATTTTTATTTTTGATACGGTTTATTTTTCTCATTATTTTAAAAAATCGGAGAACTGAATCGCATTATGACATTATGGTTCACATACACAGGACACATCATTATTAGCTAATGGTTCTCCCTGCTCTAGATAAATAAGATACATCTTCTTACGTTGCTTACGGTGCTTTGAATGGCTAGAGTAGTTAATGACACAATCTTCACCAATGTCAATATTTGTTCACTGTTTATAAAATATTTAATGATCATTTCGTAGTATTTGTTGTTGGCAGTGGTTGGTAAAGTTAACGTTACAAGACAATACGTGAAAATCTTTCGTGATTCAACTCTCCTGCTCACGAATTCGACACAGTGGTGATAAGTACAGTAGCATAGTAGTAGTTAAAATTTATGCGTACCTAAGAAACATGTTTTGCTTTGGTTATATCTTTACTTTCGTGAGGTTGATGTGATAAAATTGTGCATACCTGTTGACGTTATTAAACTGAGTCACTGAACATTTTTATTTAGAATACTTAAAAGTCCTTGCATGCATGACATTTTCATGAAAGTACGAGATCTATCTTAGTGCTTAGTACAGACAAATGTACAAGGCATACCCAATTTAACTATAAACCTTTCAGAATTTATAACCTCGACGGGGTCGCTGATGCGTTACCAAGGACAAATGAACACATTGAATTTAATACCTATGTAATTACCTTAAAATGGCTAAAATAACCGTGTCTGCTATACGAGGCACCTGAATAGGCTCAACTATTTTAAAATTATACGCAAATGATAAAATAATAACAAAATAATAAATATTGATGGGCATTGTACGTACATAAAGCCATTCTACCGTTCCGGAGATATGTTGGTGCATTGCATACCTACTTGATATTTAATTTACATGCTAACATTAAAAATTTAATCTCTCTTGTCGTGTCGCTAGTTTCTTTCGAAACAGTGTGGTGAAAGGATTTTAAGTGCGCCTCAAGAGGCTCCTTTCGAGGAAATATTTAATAATAGACGTATTCATAACATACAATATAGGGGTAGGTAGGTACATAGATGTAAAGAAAATACAATCATAAAAAATAACAGTAGGAACTAAGTTTGTTGCCTGTTCATCTAGGCTTGGTCACGAG
The DNA here is from genome assembly GCA_932294275.1 of Chloroclysta siterata. Classification (NCBI taxonomy): domain Eukaryota; kingdom Metazoa; phylum Arthropoda; class Insecta; order Lepidoptera; family Geometridae; genus Chloroclysta; species Chloroclysta siterata. The sequence goes on along the minus strand of OW028600.1, from coordinate 11,757,891 downwards.
TATTTTGCACCTAGATTCAGCTTTAAGTCGTTCCAAAGTGATCCTTATTGTGATTGAATGGAAATACCTCAGACTGTAGTGTACATGATTCTAAATCATGTAAGTACAATTTTCGTAGCAGTCGTAGCACTGTACGCGCGTTGATGTCTTTTGTATGGAGAGGACACGTGGTCAATGCCGTGTCGTAGCACTCGTCTACAAACAATAAAAATCGTAAAATTATAAAAAAATATGAAGTACTGACATACTCGTAGGTAAATACTTGGCTGAACGTATGTTAGCTATCCGAAAAGGGGTTCATTCACCTTGTTGTGCAAACGTCGCCGTCGTTTATTCTACTTTTTAAACTACTTCAAAGAAAAGCTTACTGAAATTGTATTCGACAAAACTATACTATAACATTGTTTGCGACTCTATTTGTTGAAGAGTTCCGTTGAACAAATCTCGGCTCCATCATCAGACTGAGTAGGTTGATTATTTATTAAAAAAAAAATCTCTGCCATAACCGATTTTGATGATTATTTTTATTTGATAGAAGAACCCTTAGTTGAAATTCACCTATATGGAACCAGCATATAAATTCATCTATCCAGTCCATCTATCCGTCGTCTTTAATTGTAACAAATCTAACATATGTGTTAGCATAAGGGCCGGTTTCACCATGCTCTGTTAGATTAACAAAGGGCCGTTAAAAATGACAAAATGTACGCGTTTGACAGCTAAGGTTAGATTTAACGGCCTGTTAATCCTTGATTAGTAACTAACAGAGCATGGTGAAACTGGGCCTAAGGCTTATCCGAGTTTGATTTAATCCACTTATACAAATTTTTAGGGTTCCGTACCCAAAGGGTAAAACGGGACTCTATTACAAGACTCCGCTGTCCGTCTGTCACTCAATATATCGAGGGCCGAATCGCCCATACACAGTATCTCATGAACCGTGATTTATTTATGTTGCCGCTAAAACAATAAATACCGAAAATCGGAATCAAATAAATATTTAGGGGGGCTCCCATACGTGATTTTTTTGCCTGTTTTTATAGATAATGATGATACGAAACCCATGCGCGAGTCCAACTCGCACTTGCCCGGTTTTTTTAATTATATATTTCCTGAACCTTGGTAATCATTCTCCAAAACTGGTCTCCAACTCGAAAAAAAAGGAAAGAACAGAAAAAATGTACAAAAGAAACAAGTAAAATTCCTGAATCTTTAATTCTGATAGTGATATTTAAAATTGAAATGCATCTTATTGTACTGATAAGGTGGATATAATAATTAATAATTACTACTCATATTTTATCTGTATTTATTATCGTTTCCTATAAGTAAATAGGTACTTACGACTTAATGCTATTTACAAAATTCTACTACTGACTTTGCGACTTAGAGCTATCTATATAATAATATCTTTACGACTAAATTACGCGATACCTGACTAGTATAATACCGGTAGTATGGTATCGTTTACTATGGGTAAACTTTCCACTTCCTCCATAGTTATTTTACCTTCATCCATTTTCATAACCAGAAACTCGTAACCAGCAAGAAGATTTTCCACTGTTTCATTAATAGTCATTAAAAATCGTTTATTTTGATTTTCTAGCATATTCTTATCAAGAAAACTTACCCTTACAAACATGTTCACTTAATTAATAGGTAATTGCTAATACGCACTACTAGATTTACCTTAAGTACGCACTGTACGTACTAGTTTAAATGTGTGTAGGTGTGTGGGTATGTTTTTTTTTTAATTAACAAATTATAATTTCAATTATTAGGAAAATGTATTATCTTCTCGATTAATTAAAAACACATGAACATGATATTAAATATTTTTGAAATCTTTAACTTTAAATCTTTATCATGTTCATGCGTTCTAATAACTATTTTAATTAATTTAATTTTAGTTGATTTAATCTAAAACAAATAACTTCAAATTTAACCAAATGATTTTATAACACCGAATTCGTATTATTTCAGGGCTTCGAACACCTCCTAGGGAACTTGGGCCTCGGTGCCGTAGGAGGAAGGATGTTCAACTCACCACATGACATCACTCTTCATCGAGTCAATGGCTCCTTCAGGCCACTCCATGATCCGCAGCATCGCCACAGACGATCTCTGCCTCCACGTGAGTAATCCACAATCTATACTTATTTTTTTATTTAATCACATTTAATTAGAACGATTGCACACCAATTACCTACATTAATTAAATAACAAACACAAGGAAACACAGACTAAGCATACAAATTTAGCTTATAAAACTTATCAAGCAACATATCAAAGATACAGATAAATACGAAAACAAAATGTCAAAAGAATGAATTAACTTTCTACAAGTCTTTTAAAGCGTGCAGAAGAGTTTGAGTGGTTTTGGACTCACGACAAGGGTATTGTCAAACTCTCGTAACTTATAATAACTATATAAAATCGACTCGGGAACGGACTCGTTATATAAAAAAACATTGCGCATGATCTTCAAATTCTTCAATTCAAATTTTGATTTATTTGATCATTATTTCATGATAAAAAAATTGAATGAAATTTTCATCTCCAAAAGTTGATGTTGTTTTTTTTACACCAACGTTTATAATTAAGTTAATGTAGGTAATTAAAAACAAACAGATCTTTTTGAATTTATTTGAAAACTGCGTGTCACGGGTGTAAAAACACTCCCGAAAACTTCAGGGGGTTAAAGTACCCATCAATATGAGTAACTTTTTCTAAGGAACCAACACTGTTTTTTTTTACAATAAGCCCCTGAAGTTTTCAGGAGTGGTCTTCTCACACCCTGTATAGCCTAAAAGAATCGAAGAACGAAACTCTCAAGGTGATTCGCTCAAGGTAGCAAAATAATTGTTAGAACGTTCCCATAGACGTAGAGGTATGGCTAATTTGTTTAACAATAAGTTAAATGTGCTACGCATTTCCGTAGCACTTTCGTAGCACTAATTAAACTTAAAATTTAATTGAAGGATTAGCACAACGAGTAAATTTATTATTGTTTACAGGTTTGCCCATTTAATACCTCTACAAAACCTTTTATCTACCAAAGTCATATCAGCAGAACTATTCTGTAATTAGGTATGATTATTGGCATTGACCCATTTACCCTTGAAGTTGTACTTACCCAATAGAATGAAAGGAGGAAACGACACCCGTCTAATAAACATAGGTACCTGAAAAGGTATCTACCTACCCATTATCCATTGTTGTTGCTTTTTTACCGATTGCAAAGTCAAATTTGTCTATTTATTTAATTTTGATTACCTATTACCGTGCGGCCCGTAGCAAATGGCCAAAATAAGATTAATTACCGCTAAAAACAGCAAAATCTATGTTGGGGAGGTACGGTAAACATATTCTGTGATCTCATGGCATTCGAGATAACTGAGGAACATAATGGGGGTGGATCAGAGGCACGAAGCATTATCTGTAATCCAATAATATAGGACTATTATTTCGTCTGTGCCAAAAGGCCAAACAACAAACGAACAACAAGCTCTCCTCTTATTCCTACTCGACTCAAAAGAAATGGACGACTGCCCATTGTAACTCGTGATTATCCTATTAAATATGACGGCTGCCTAACAAGCAACTGTACTCTGTCACTGTGACCCTTGCGTTTGCTTGATAGTCAAGGATATTTTCTTGAATTGATGCCAAGCTCTGTTCATCATCATATCCACGTTTAGGAAATATCTTAGTTTCCCGGAAGAGTTTATGAAGTAGGTATTATTAATACGATAACTTATCTCTTAATCTGCGATATGACACAACAATAGAATTTGAACTAATCAACGCTTACAAATCCATTAGTAAAGAAATAAAAATAAAAGACATAGAAACATACAATGTCAAATCAATGCCAAATTGTCTGTAATATAAGATGTTCGTTCGCTTCGCTAACTCGATCAGCTGAGGCATTGCAGTCGGGTCTTTCATAAACTATTTTAAAATTCCCTCAACATTATTACACATAATTATTATTTCTCATTACTTTCTTCAAAATCAATTATCTTATAGGGATAGACGGTAAATAAACCAATCCATTTGCTGATTGCAAGATAAGCCATATTGCAGCGTAAAAGAAATGACAGAATTTACCAGACGTGAGGCAATGAAGCAGGTAAATAAAAAATATATGAGGTATATATTTTTTATTTACTCTTGTGCAAGCGACAGTACCTTACCTACCTATTTACTAAGTACCTAGTTAGTTTTATTCACCTGTCTTTTGCGACTACAGCTGTTTTATCATTTATCAATATCCGACCCATATCTTATCTGTTTTTGTTTGTCAAACAGGCAATTATGAAGCTGCAGATGATTTATTTATATGTATACGTGAGGGGCAACTTTCCACCCATGCCATGGGACATGTTTTCTTCGTCATTCTTAAGCACTGTACTATTAACTTACTATTAATTTACTATAAAGAGTAGTAGAGTTCTTTGTCTTTGCCTCTTCCGGGGAAGTCAGAGTACTACCACCACGCCTTTTCTGCCGCCAAGCAGCGTTGCTGTGTTTCGGTCTTAACATCTGTAGGTATGCCATAAGTTGATGGACGCAGGGCAGTGCATCATCGTAGGGCAGGTTCCTATCGTGCGTGACTTACGAGGTAATGCTTTGTTATAGGTGATGGTTACCACTTAACATCAGATGGGCCATCTGCTTGTTCAGATAGTTGTATAACAAAAAACATTATTGTGACACACCTGAACACACAAAATAAATAAAATGAAGAAACCTAGTTCTTTCGAAACAGTGTAGTGAAAGGATTTTAGGGGCGCCTCAGAAGGCATCTTTTTGAGATTTTGACACATGTTTTAGAACTTTTTAAATCCTACGATATGTCGGTTTCCTCATGATGTTTTTCTTCGCCGTTTAAGAGTACTGGCCCTGTGCTCATACATTTTTGAACATTTTAACACAAGGTGGTAGGTTAGGTGGTTAGGTGGTACCTACGAATACAATGCCGGGTGTATTTACTAGAAATATTTTGCTTTATTTTCAGGAACCGAAGAGCCTAAATTGCAAAAATCATGTTTGTCCCCGAAAGAAATTCTGGATTTGTATGGCATGGAGAGTGAGCCCGGCGTGATCACGATCAATGCTAAAACATTCCTGGAAATGTGTCCTGCCCTGGTGTACCAACTTGAGCAGCGTTCCTGCCTCAAGAGTGCGGCGCCTGTTGAAAAAACGGAAAGATATCTGGGTAACAATTTTATTTACGTAAATATAATTCAATACCTACCTGGCTAAAATGTATTAAACAGCTGTTTTTTTTTCGCGTTCACAGTGTTGGTTCCTTAGAAAAAGTTACTCATATTGATGGGTACTTTAGCCCCCTGACGTTTTAAGTACAAGTATTGGAACACCTTGTATATTTATTCGTTACATTCAATGATGAACCCTTCTGTGTACATTCAATGATGAACCCAATGATGAATCTTAAGAAAAACCTGAAGGGTCCTTAGCATAATCACTTATTTATTCTTTTTACAGTTTGGATCTACGCAAGCTTGAGCATTTTGGTAATAAGCGCAACTGGCCTCATAGGGGTGGCAATAGTCCCGATGCTGAAGTCGGCGATATTTAACCAAGTCCTACACTTCTTAGTGGCTATCGCAGTGGGCACCTTGTGTGGCGATGCTTTACTACATCTCCTGCCTCACGCGCTCAAATCGCACGGCCCGGAGCAGCAAGAGGAGTCTGAGGTTGTTCTCAAGTGCAGTGTTACGTTTCTCACCATCCTCCTATTTTACACAGTCGAAGCCATCATGCAAATTCTTAATGGAGGTCACGCTCACTCTCATGATCCCGCTCCAGGAGTAACGGTTGAAGAAATGAAAATTGAAAGTACAAAGCAGATAGATCCGATAGAACTAGGTGCGATGATGCCAGGGTCACCACCGCCCCCCGTTGAGCGGCCAATAACCTCGACCGCGTTGATGGTGATAGTTGGAGACGGACTGCACAATTTGACCGATGGACTGGCTATAGGTGCCGCGTTCAGCGGTGATCCTGTCACAGGTTTCGCCACAGCCTTGGCGGTTTTCTGCCATGAATTACCCCATGAGCTTGGAGATTTTGCTGTCTTGCTGCGCTCCGGTATGAGCATCAAGCGAGCTCTCTACTATAACATTCTGTCATCCATTCTCAGTTTCATCGGCATGGCCGGTGGAATCTGGCTTGCAGAAGACCACGAATCCGCTTCCCAGTGGATATACGCCGCCACTGCTGGCACATTTCTCTACATAGCACTGGCCGATTTAGTGCCGGAGTTGAATCTAAATAATCACGGAAAAAGTATAAACTTATTGCTCGCAGTCGGGGGCATCCTTTCAGGCGGAATAATAATGCTTATGATTGCTCTTCATGAAGATTCGATTCAGTATCTTTTTAGAAATAGTGAACAATAGCTTAGATTTGAATAATTTATATCAGAAGAAGGCTTTAACTTATGAATCAAATGTAAGACAACTTACTAGTAGTAGGTACCTATCTGACTATAAGTAAAGTCCCTACTTGTGTTAGATAGGTACTTACAAACCTAATTTAAAAAAAACATAGTGGGTCCAATGACAACAAAGACTTATTATAGGTAATAGTATTAATTCGTTAGGCTAGTTCGTATTAGTTAAGAATGTGTGATTTTTTTTTAATATTTATAGTAGTAGGTATGTATCTACCTTATGTTTTATTTTGTGATCATTTTATTTTTAGTCTTGGTAGGTACCTACCTACCTACTTATTAATTAGGCATGTTCGCTACCTACCTATTCATGTTTGTAAAATCGAATACTTGTGATGTCATTTTTTAGTGCAATTTAGGTTTTTGGTATGTAGCTATGAAGCTTGTCAAAATACCCAGGTATCGCAATCGCGCTCAGATAAATGACCAAATGATCAAGGACCTACCTAATAGTAGGGGAGCCCAAGAGGGGATTTCGGGATTTCCTCGAGCGCGTCAGATTAATATACAGGGGGATGCCTTGTACCTGGTTAAGAACCTCTACCAAATATGAGCCCCATATATAAAGCCGCCCGTCTAGGATAAAGGATCAGATTAGTAAAAAAAAATTGATCATCAGAAAATCTCGAGCGCGTCAGATTAAGTTAGGGTGAGTTAATTACATGATAAAAAGTGTATATTCCACTAATCTGACAATTTGAGTGTGACGTAAAGAAACGGGAGTACAAAGAGAGTACAAAGTTGTAAAAAAAAAACGTCATCTCGACATTCTCGAGCGTGGCTACATTTTTTTTTATTTTGAAGTAAATAATTCAAGGATAACGAAAAATATATAATCTGACGATTTCCACAAGCCGAAGTAACAAATATTCGTCGATAAAGTTTAGCTGCGTGGTGCCTATATTCCCCTCTGCGCGCTTCTATTTCGTGCCATGAAATCGAGCCAGAAGAAGAAGATGATTCTATTTATGAAGATGATGACTAATTAATCAATTAATTGTAAATAAAAAAAAAAAAAAAAACATATTTTTTTAAATTATTTTCTTATAAATACAAGTATTCTACTTTACAAACTTATACTTTTTATTTGCATGCTATTTCCTGAGCTTTTCAATTAATTAAGTTGAACGGTTTAAAAAAATCAAAATTTTTTTTTTTTTTTTGTCAGATTAGGCGAATCCCTCCAGATAATCGTCAGATTATGAGACAGCACGTCTAGGACATAAAGATGAACCATATATATCTTAATCTGACGCGCTTGAGTATTTCAAAATGGCGATTTTTTTTGCATATTAAAATAATGGCTGCGAGTTTGCGTCACATCGAAATCGTGAGATTATTGAATGAGATTTTTTTTTAGGTTCTCATAACACCCCCTTAAAAAATCTGACGCGCTCGATAATTTTTTTTTTTTCATTTTCAACCCTTAAGTACGACCACCCCCATCATGCAAACGATCAGATTAACATACGTACATTATTAAAAATACGTAGGACATTGGTGCTATCAATATCTGACGCGCTCGAGTATGTCCATGCAACAGTTTTTTTTTACATTTTTGAAAATCTATAGCCGCTCCCCCCACCGATGAAAAGGTATACTTATATAACATTTTTTTCTTCTTATCATCTAAGCTTTGCAACCCAATAGGTCTCTATGACGCTCGAGGAAATCCCCATTTAGCATCATGGCCTCCCCTACTATAATGCTTGTTTTTTGGTTTTTGTTTGCATTTTGTAAGTATATTTTATATTTCTTTATTCTGTTCTTCACAAAGAGATTTTAAATGTAACACTAACTACAATATAATTTTTGATATTATTAAAATCCACTTCAATTCATTATTCCCTGTGACATTCAAAGAATCAAATCCGAAAATGACATTTAACGAATGGGCAACGAAAGGAATCATAGTAAGTAGAGATAAAATGTTTAACTTATATTACCTTAAGTCAATAAATACTACTGAGAGTTTTGCTAGTTATGTTCGCCAATACAGTAAAATTTTTAAGGTTGTTTGCAAACATGCAAAGGCAATTCATATTGCTAACAAAATCAGACACTCAAAAAATAAAATCAAAACTGTCTGGTCAATAATTAAAACTGAAACTGGAAAGGGTCGCTCTACGCCCGGTAATATTGAATTGTCTCAAGACGGTAAAGTAATCACAGACAAAAACCAAATTGCAAATACATTTATAGACTTTTTTACCAATATTTCTCATAGCTTAACTAAAACACTTAATGTATGCCCGGATAAAGCTATAGATTTACTTGAAAGTAACATTGCTCCTTGTTCTGATGAATTCAGATTTCATAGGATCACAAGTATAGTTATAATCAAAACTTTTAGATCACTTAAGTTAAAAAATTCCGAAGACTTTTGGGGTATATCAGTTAGATTTGTTGACAACGTGATTGGTATCTTGGCTCCTTATTTGTCTTACATATTTAATGGCTGTGTAGACAATAATTCTTTTCCCGACCTCATGAAATGTGCTAGAGTGATTCCGCTTTTCAAGAGTGGGAACCATAGGGAACCAAGCAACTTTAGACCTATCTCTATATTGCCAGCGCTAAGTAAAATTTTCGAGAAGATCATCCTGAATCAATTAGTGTCCTTCTTCAATTGTAATAAACTTCTATACAGTAAACAATATGGGTTTTCCAAAGGATGTTCCACTATTGATGCCGTAGTTGACTTTGTTAAAACTATTTACAACTCTTGGGACATATCAGAAGACACATTGGGAGTGTTCTGTGATTTATCTAAGGCGTTTGACTGTGTGAATCATAAAATTCTTCTAAAAAAGCTGAGTCACTACGGTGTAAGAGGAGGAGCACTAAATCTGATGGAATCTTATATTACCAAGAGACAACAATCTGTAGATGTCAATGGTGTGTTATCGAACACTTTGGACATAACAATAGGTGTACCCCAGGGCTCAATTCTTGGTCCATTTCTGTTTCTAGTCTACATAAATGATCTCCCTTACCTAGCTCAAAAGCTTGCAGACATAGTTTTATTCGCTGATGACACTTCACTATCATTCAATATTAAACGATCAAATCCTGACATTTTTAATATAAATAGATCCTTAGCTTTAATTCACAATTGGTTTAATATTAATAATTTAATTCTTAATTCTGACAAAACAAAATGTATTAAATTCTCTTTGACTAATGAACTAACGATACCTATTCCTATTACAATTGACAAGAAACCAATTGGTTTAATTAATCATACCAAATTCTTAGGAATAACCGTAGATAGCAAACTACAATGGGGAAGTCACATCAAGGAATTAGCCAGTAAACTTTGCTCTGCAGCATTCGCTGTCCGTAAAATTAGGGAATTGACTGATATAAAAACAGCAAGAATGGTATATTATAGTTACTTTCATTCGTTGATGTCCTATGGAATCCTTCTATGGGGCAATGCTGCGGACGCAAGTAGCATATTCATTTTGCAAAAACGAGCAATCAGAGGCATTTACGGACTTGGACCGAGAGCCTCAGGGAATTATTTAAGGAAATTCAAATTATGACTATGCCATCACTTTACATTTTTACAAATTTAATACATATTAGGAAAAACATTAGTAATTATTCTAAAAATGGTGATAATCATAGATATGAGACGAGAAATAAGAATAAACTTACATTACCAAATACAAGGCTGTCGAAAATCAATAAATCATTTCTTGTAAACTGTGTCAGATTTTACAATGTCTTACCAGACAGCATTACAAGCTTAAACGAAAAGGCATTCAAAAATATTATTAAAAAACACTTGGTAGACAAGGCTTATTATGACATTGACCAATTTCTTGTAGACCGTAAAACATGGAATAATATTGAATTATAAAATTGTATTTTAGGTAGGTAGGTAATTTTAATTTTAATTTAGATTTTAGTTTAGTTTTATAATCATTATTATTGTTAATTATGAATATTTTTTTTTTTTTACTATGTTATGTATAAAATGTTGACTTTCTTAAGTGCAATGGACCTATAACGTGCCTATGAGAAATAAATGAGATGAACTGAACTGAACTGAACTGTAAAGGCGTAGCCATTGTTCTTTATGTGCTTTATTATCCGATGTCATGTTATTTCTGTAGTAGGTAAATAAAATATTTAGCATTACTCAGTTCAACAAACCATAACCTAACGAGCTACAAGTAGGTCAGAAATCTGAAATAAATAAATAAATATTGGTGGACCTCCCACGCAACACTATCTGGCTGGGATATATGGGAACCATAGCTGATATATTACTTATATACATACTTTTTATATTAATGCATACTTTTAATATATATATATATATATATATATGTATGATGATAACACCCAGACAGAACAAACATCTACCTACATTCATCACACAAATATATTGTATAACAATATATTTCGGATTTGCTTTGATCGTTTTACAAAAGAGATCAGCTTAGTTAGGTACCTACCTACATAATTAAAGTTGTAACAGTTTGTCCGTTCCACCTACAACAAATTAAAGAGCATGTCAAAAGTTTGCACCCAAGAACAACAAAAAAAAATTTTTTAAAGTAAGTTGTTATCATAAATAACTAATAGGTAGATACACAAAACTTCGATTGTCCTTCAAAATTATGAAACTAAGCATTTCCTCAAAAGATTTTTAAATTAAGTATATTTCCTTGAAGAGGCTTGACTTTTCAGTTTAGTTTGAGGTACCTACCTACCTACTTAGCTATAGGTTAACAAATTATTTTGAACCAATTCCTATGATTACCTACAAATACTTTTTTTAGTAACTACCTAGGTAGGTATATGAATCTTTAACTTCCTGTATTATTTAATCCTATTTTATCCTGTGCGTGAAAATAAGCCATAATAGGTAGGCTGTTTGAAAAGAAATAAATAATTTAATTTATAAATCTATCAACTTGTGAACTGTCATTTTTGCCTTAGTTTTAGTAGGTAGGTAGGTACGTAAGTTTAAACGGAGTTAGGTATTTATTGATTAAAAACGGAAACGTTGCAATCCTCAAGATTAAATTTATTAAATAATTTAATAAATGTCGTGTCACTAGTTTCTTTCGAAACAGTGTGGTGAAAGGATTTTAAATGCGCCTCAAGAGGCTCCTTTCGAGCACTTGACACATGATATAGAACTTTTTAGGTTCTACGATATGATAGCAAGTGACTTGACATCAGAGGGCTTATTACGAGTTTAGTGCTGATCGAGTGCCGATCGTCGATCGTTACGATACACCGATTTTCTATGAAAAAAAAACGGGTTCTCAAAGAATACGCTAGATGCCGTTGATTTATTTTCATAGAAAATTCGGTGTATCGTACGATTGACGATCGGCACTAAACTCGTAATAAGCCCTCTGATACCTAAGGTTTGATCTAGCTTTCACAAACCGGCCGTAAGACAATTCTCTCAACATCATGAAACTACAGGCTTTTCTAGGCTTTGGTCGCGTGGAACTGGCACCTAGAGTCACCTAGCTTTAAGACGTTTCAAAGTGATTAGCCGTGGGTAGAAGGAGTCAGACGTACGCGTCTGGAGCGGCTCATACCATCGTGAGTACGTCAGTACCGGCTCTATTTCTTTTGCAGCGGCTCAAAAGCTCTCATGCCAGCCTAATATAAATTTTATTCCTAGGTTGATAGGGTCTATATTAGAAAAAAGATATCCAGATCAAAAATTTTGCTAAATGAATTTGAATTGTTTCGTCTAGATAATAAGATCTAATTTCCAATGCTGCATTTTTGGAGCCGCTCATTGTGGAGCGGTTCTCAGGTCTACCCATAAAATGTGATACACAACTCAAACGGTTCAAAGATTGGTTTTATGATAAACAGAACCCTGAACCGTTCGGGTAAAATATTGGTTTTGATTCATTGAGAGGTTCAATACGTACTCGAACAGTTGAATCGTTTAAAGTAATATCTGCGCGGGTGAGTGAGTGGAGTTAGGATGAATTGAAGGAATAGGGTTATTTTTAGAAAAGCATGTTTTTAAATGGTTACGAATTTGAATTATTAACTTGAGTTGTTTTAGCAACAGCCCGTGGATGCGCTCGCGTGTTAGCATACATATTTAAGGATATTTTGCGTTCTAGGCTCGTCTTATTTTGCATAAATATTTTCCGTTTTATCGTTTAATCAAGTAAGGTTCATTTTGAATAGTAGAACTTTTACTTTAATTTTTTTTCATTCCGTCGTTCATTGTTAGCAATATTTATAAGTTTTTGCTAACATAAAAAATTCAAGGATTTTTTCCTATTTATTTTCCGTTTAGGACTCGTTTATTTTTCTACAAAATTATTTTTATAGTAGTATTTTTTTATTTTGGCGTCTAGTCCTTTTGCCAAGTCTTATCGGTGCTTGCTTGGAGTCTTTGAAGGTACCATGAAAATAAATTGGCCCTGAAATACTGAGCCGTTTGAACCGCGGTTCGGCTCCGTCTCGAGACTGTAAATGAGCTGATGCGCTGCAGATCATGTTTTTTGAGTGAGTTACCCATGGCTAAAAGTGATCCTTGTGATTTTATTCTTCTTCTTCTCTCAATTTATGGCTCCTGTCTGTCATTCGACAGACAATCTTGCCAGTGTCAAGTGATTTGTATTGAATAAATACTTTTTTGTCAAGTCAGTCTATAGTCAAGTCGGCCGTCATTTGTTTTGAAGAAAATGGTGGCGGTTTTCTTCAAAACATTGGAAACATTTTCGGTCAAATCAGAATATCACAATACACTTTCATTCCAAATGTTTACACTTTGTGCTAAAACCTCAAGTAATGTTGGTTAAAATACCACCGAAATTACACAACACAGCTCAAAATAACACTAGAAAAACAAATAAAATGAAAAAGCTATGTTGCTTCCTAAAATGTCAGAAAATGAATCTTGTGATTTTATTGAATAAATACCTATTGACTTTGACTTTGACTTTACAGAATTGCGTTCCGTTTAATGCAATTTTTGTATTTTGTTTTCATCGTAATTAATTCAAGACGCATCTGTATCCAAAAATAGCTTTAGAGGTTTATGATGATTTCTAAAAGGACCCCTAAATTAAAAACACAGTTATAATCAGGTACCAGATATCTATAGCCAACAGTTTAGACCTAGTACTGTAGACCTAGACCAGTGCCGCCGGCAAATGGCCGGCATGGTGTGTTATAGTTAATAACTATATTAAGGGCCGGTTTCGCCATGCTCTGTTAGTTACTAATCAAGGATTAAAAGACCGTTAAATCTAACCTTAGCTGTCAAACGCGTACATTTTGACATATTTAACGGCCCTTTAATCCTCTGTTAATCTAACAGAGCATGGTGAAACCGGCCCTAAGATAATTTTCTTCTAGAAAAAATATTTTTATCATTTTGTCAATCGACACGACACGCGTTGCTCTATGGTTACAAGCAAGTTATAACCAACGCCATCTAGGACTGAGGGCTTATTACGAGTTTAGTGCAGATCGTTACGACGATACACCATAGATTTATAATACTATAGATTGCCTACGAGCGTATACCCGAGCAAGACGGACAACAAGTACATACAATTTATGGGTTGCCACATCATACTATTTTCACCCAACCAAGCATAAGCTATGATGTCGCCGCGGCTCCAGTTGTTTGTTTAATGATGTTTAATTAAAGCTAGTTTCTGCAGTTTAATAGTTTGTACCCTCCTCTAGGTTACGCCATTTTAATATCTTCTAAGGAATGAGCTAGAAAAAAGCCTACACAGCTCAGTTGGTAGCCTTCTGCGCCGTAGGCCGTGGGTTCAATCCTACCGAGAACAAACATTTGTGTGATGTGATACTAGACGTTTGTTCTCTGTCTGGGTGGTTGTGATTTGGCTTATTTTGGGGCTATATAGTGCTGTGTGGAGCGTCCACCAATATTTATAAAAAATAAAATAAAAAAAACAGGGCGAACTGGCACTAAGCTGGCATTTTAGACATTGACATCAGAACCCTAGGCCCCGCGAGCTAGTCCTGGATTTTCCTAGTGAGGGGGACAGAGCTAGCTAGTGGTGCTATTCTTCACATTCTACCACCTACCAATAGTTTAACTATGTTACTGCACCAGCTAGGTAATTTTTTTATGAATAAAAAACAATTTATTTATTTATCATTGATTTATTTATTCTACATCCCTACTCATCAGAAACCGTAATTCAAAAGGTTAATTTATAACGCGTGCTTCAATTTTAAATTAAGTAGGTATAAACAATACATCTTAACAGGAGTAAGCCAGCTTATGCTAGAGCTGACCATAAGCCTGAGCAATGCCACCACTTTGCCCTGAAGCGCGAAGTGGTGGCATTATGAATACAGCTATCCTCAGAACATCACTATGAATATGTCATAAATACATTAAAATATATCACGTGTAAGTACGTATTTATTTATTAGACGATAAATATTTAATAGTTTGTACATAACAATTTCAGATGAGAATATTTTCTTAATTCACACTTTTTAAAGCAAGATTTTTGAACATACTTTTTATATCCAGAAAAAAAAGCGGAGATACCGTTTATGTTGAAATAGCCCAAAAGTTTTTTAACCCGTAAGTTTCTTGCCTGTTCTTCTAGGCTTTGGTCGCGCGCGAGGAACTGGCGGTACATTCACCTAGTACCAATTTAAGACGTTTCAAAGAGATCCTTGTGATTGTACTGAATAAAGACAGTTTTGATTTTGATTTTGGAGCTTGGTGACCTGGAGCTAGGTAACCCGTAGCTTTAACCCACCAGCCCAAAGTAGTTGCATCTTTGGGAAATCTGTAAAACAAACATGTTATTATTAGGCTTATGTAGGTATTTAATCATACTACGCAATGGTGGTCTCAGTCATAAAATAACTACCAACTTCTCATATGAAAATCGTGAGGAGACTTAAATTATTAAAATGTAACGCAAAGCTAAAACAATAAATTATATGAAATTAAAATATATTATGTACCTACTACCTATACCTATATTATATTTTATTTTCATTATGTACTTAAGTCAAACAAACCTTATTTCTTTGAATAAGGTAATAATAAGTTGCGACATTGTCATTTTTTTCTAGATTATTGTGTGTATTTGAACTTATCCTAACATATCAGAGTCGAATCCACCCTAAAGTTGTTCGTTTCCCAACATTTTTGGCAAATAGATTTTGTTTTAGTTGGCAGCCCGAAAGATCGTATAACCCAGCCAAATTATGTTTCTATAGAACTGTATCGGTTTGAATAGTCATGTCATTTGTGTGGTTTATAGTAACCTATACTCAATTTTACAAAATAATTAAATTCTAGAAATCTACTATGATATGCGATAGAAAGTAAACACAACCGTTAAATGATTAATTGTGGACACTGTGCATTCTCCGTTTTATAGTTTAATTGACAAATAGAACATAAAAGTGCTACTTACCGAAGGAAGCTTAATTTTCAGTTTTCCGAGCTGTATCATTATCACAGCATAAAATACTACAATGCACCACATTATAAACTTAACTCTACGTATACTGGGACCTAGGCACACACTATTTTCAAAGAACTTTGGCACTAAACACCTGTAAACTCACAAGCACCAAGCGGTTTGTTTAGCACCAAACTTGGTGCTAAACAATCAAAAACGTATACGCAGAAAGGGACAGAACATTTATATTATATTTCTCTCACTCATAGGTATAATTTGTATTATTGCGTCTCTCTTACTCTTGGTATTATTATTTGATGCTCTATCTATTGTATACTTGATCTAAGCGATACACCGAATTTTCTATGAAAATAAATCAACGGCATCTAGCGTATTCTTTGAGAAGCTGATTTATTTTCATACAAAATTCGGTGTATCGTAACGATCGACGATCGGCACTAAACTCGTAATAAGCCCTCTGTTTACGGGAAGGAAGGCCGCACGTGTTTTTTTGTTTATTTACTAGGTAAGTCGGTACATCTATATCATGCATGCATGACTGACTTGTTTTGTCCAAAAAGTATTTTTTTTACTTGACATTAGCGATATTGTTTGTCGATATGACGGACAGGTGCCTGCAATAAATGTAGCAAAGAAGAAGAAAAAGCTCGCTAGAGTACTTTTGCTTTGCATGAATTGAAATTTATTCAAAATACTGTAGGTACGAAAAATTCAACTAAACGTAGGATTTAGTGACTCTAATTTATACCTTGAACCCTCCTTTACGAGGGAAGTATTCTACGGTAGAACGCTGGCCATTTTAGTAAAGAAGATGATCAAAGGATTGGTAAGAATAACCTCGTTAAAAAACTTGAATATTTAGTCTTTACCTACCACTTTATTTTTGTCACTACATTTCTACTTTTGCCTGCTAAAATTGACCTATCTTCGCGCCAGATCAGTACCTACTGGAATAACTATGTGTTTCGGTGTTTTAGCACCTGAGCTTTAACAATATTTTACATAATTACCTACGGTGATTTGAAAGGTGGTTATTAATGTGACACAAAATCCATTTTCTTTGTTCATTTTTAACGAATTATTTAAGAGTAATTGTTTTGTGCTTAGGCGCAATAAATTTTGGCACACAATTGAAAATATTTATAAACTGACAAGTAATTGTACTAAGACATGTAATCAAAAAGAAATACCTACACTTGTGTATTATGATGTTAGGCACTAAAGACTGCATCAGTGAGCAGTTTCATATCACCATAGATAGTCAGTTTCAAGATTCCTGTGTGAACCACAAGACAGACAAATTTTTACAGTATATAAATTGCATTTTCCTAAACTCCTTGCCTATATTGTCACCTTCCTACAATTTCTAAATGAATAACTGGCATCAACTCATACACATTATTTGCAAGCAAAGACTGAAAGCTATTTGACCAATTTTGACTGATATAATTTTGTGCTGATCAGCAATCAAAATAGTATGGAGAAACAAGTGCATGACTTTTAACTTATTATAGTAAAACCTTATATACTTTTATTGTTAAAATCTTTTTACCAACTTGTAAGTACCTACATAATCTAAATTAGAATGTCATATTAACATTGTCAAATTTCAAAATATTAATATTGCTGTAAAATTATGGAGTGGAAAAATGCAAAAATGTAAATTAAGTTCTAAAAATATAGGTGCCATGATACAATGGGTTGTTTAACTTCTATTCTCAAGACCGGTGTAAGTTTTTAGTGAACCACTAACAATCACACATTGTTGTGACTCTACCTATCTTCCTACTAGGTTTGTTTTAGGTTGGATACTAGGTTTAGGTGGATATTGTTAACAAAAAACACATACATTGCAAAACTTCATATTGCTGTACAATTTTTATTTACTGTAGTCTGAACATCTAGGCTGACTAGTTTTTTGTTTCAGATAATATTTGGGACCGGTCTTTATGCAGGTGTTTACATCGCACAAAATTATCAGGTAACAATAATTAAATTTCTGTATTTATCACTTACATAATATGAGGTCAAAGTGAGTATCTGCTCCTGTTTTTATCCATCCTGTATACATTATCCAAATACCTCATTCCTATGAAAACAGTATCAAAAGTAACTTTTCTTATATAGTTAATGATGCCATTTTACCTACCTACAATACTTTGAGAATACAAAGGAGGCCATATCAGAGTTTTAGTTTAACATCCACATTTATGATAGATAAAATATTTATTTTGGCTTTGGTTTTCTCCTGGTTCAAATTACAAAATTGTTGTTATTTTATGGCCTCTTTTATTGTCACATTTCTGTGATAAAAATAACACCTTTTTTTGATACAGAATGCGGTTGAAGTTGTTTGTAAGAAATCAGTGCAGGAATGTGACAAGGCAATGGGTAAAAATAAATGGTTAGTTTTGTTTTCTTATTAGTTTGAACCAGGATTTTTTAAACTGTATGTAATCATTTAATTGTACTTATTTCTTTTGTAACTAAATCAGTTTGTTTTCTTTCTGCAGATAGACAAAGTTGAAGACCCAAAGATATTATTTGAAAAGGCACAAGCTTTTGTAAAAGCGAAAATGACGGATATGAGTGGCAAAAAAGATTAACGGATTACAGGAAAACGAACACCAAACATCTAATTTATAATGTAAATAGCAATGATATAATTTAAATAAACTTAGCAATAAACAGTATCCTTGCATTGTTTTACTGTAATGATAACCCACCACCAATGTGTTCCACTCGTGTCTGTGGTTCTTCGAAGGCTAACCAGTCACTAGAATGTGTAGGTAACAGACCCATGCTTTGACACTTATACAAAGCTAGCAGTATGTTTACAATATTGCCAATAAAGTAGACA
This sequence comes from Chloroclysta siterata, assembly GCA_932294275.1. NCBI lineage: Eukaryota > Metazoa > Arthropoda > Insecta > Lepidoptera > Geometridae > Chloroclysta > Chloroclysta siterata. The sequence continues at coordinate 11,739,107 of OW028600.1, read as the reverse complement.
AATTTCTGACCGACTGCTTGGGTGCCATCAACCATCTTAAAAGTGCTTTGAGTTGTAAACAGAGCTTTGACAGGGCGAACAATCAGCATTCCCACCATCATTATTGGAAAGATAGAAATAGAGTTGCCAGCCATATACATGATGAATAAATTCATAGGCACTTGCTTCAAAGGCCCAAGAGCAACATCCCACAGTTTTTTAATCAGTAACAAGTTTGAGTCTGTGTCCTTAGAAGTTTCAGTATGATTAGAGCTGATGGATGGATTGAAGCCAGGTGGGGCTCCAAGAGCGGCTATATTACTTTCTCCATATCTGTAAGACAGTACAACACGTTTGATTATCCTTGGCTAAATGCAAAACGAAGTAAATGAACATTGGTAGAAGGAAGGAAGCACTCACTTTGAAGTCTGGTTGAAGTCTAAAGCCCACTTAAATTTCTTGGTTTGCTTCCCATGAGACATGTTTAAGGACGTTGTTAGGAGCACTGATTTATAATGGCGAAACAAGTTGAAAACCTAGTTTTTAGTCTTTGCAACTAAATTTCAGGAATGTCTTTCAGTCAGACAAATAATCAATTAAATTCATTCATTCACACACAGTTCAGTCAGTTCATTGTCAGTTATACGTCATGACGTGCGTCAGCGTGTGTGAGTGTTGAGTGATGAGGTAAGATGAGTTATATCTTGGAGGAAATAGAGTTAGATAATGACTGACTCGACTGACTTCACTCACTGAACCACAGAGGAGCCACTCATCCAGAGAACACCTATACTCAAGAGCACTCGCACACGTTATATTGACACTTAGACTAAGTATTGACAGATATTTTTTTGACAGTGACATCAATGTAATCAATAAAGTAGATAGCGCTGCCACCATAGCCCTTTTCGCGCTAAATCTAGTACTTTTCACAATTATTTTGGTGATTTAGCCCGGAACTTTAGCTTGCAATGTATATTATTTAGTTTGTTAGGGTGCAATTTTTCAACAATTATTGCAACTCCTCTTTTTTTTATCAGTTAACTTCAACCGCTTGAGCAGAAATTGTGTGCAAGTTTAGGTTGGATGACTATGCATGGTTAACTGCGCATTGAAGTAAAAGCTTGGTTTTTAATTTTAATTATAAAGTATCTTAGCCCCACGCTTACAAAGATAAGAAACAATGGGCGCCATCTATCATAAATTTCGTCAGTCACAGTCCCACTCATAGTCACTCACTCACAGAGTATTATGGCTCCTTTAAACGTCTGCAGATGCATACGCAGACGTCATCTGCGGATGCTTCCGCTCCGCCGCGGCGCCGATGTGTAGACGGAATGATTTGCGCGTCTGTGGTAGGTATTTAACGTCCGCAGATGCGTCCGCCTCGAATCCGTTTGGTGTCGGTTTTTGTGGCACACATCAGGGTTTCGGCGCGGACGTCCGGCGTCTGTCCACACCTCTGCCGTGTGCCGACGCATAAATTTGATCGGAGTTGCGATTGAGAGTGCACGCGTGCTTCTGGTTTAATTCACGTACCTACTTGGCGCATCATTTGTAAAAACGCTCGAAATGACTAACAATATGAGTACCGAGGAAACTTTTAGGTTTATTGAGCTATATCAAGCTGAAAACTGTCAAAAAACTGTGAAATCCTAAAAATAAATATCACAAAAAAAAAATGTTGTTAGCATGCTATTAACTAAATATTTTACTAAGTAGCTATATCAATTAATTGCTTCTATTGAGACTACTGTAAAACTAATTGGACATCTAACCTTTAAGAGTACCTAGTAGAGCTCTTTGTGAAGGGCTCGTCCGGGGAAGTACTACCACCACGCCTTTTTCTGCCGCCAAGCAGCAACGCTGTGTTTCGGTTTGAAGAGTGTGGTTGCCGGTGTAATTACAGGCACATGAGGCTTAACATCTGTATGCCTCAAGTTGATGGACGCAGGGCAGTGCATCGTAGGGCACGTTCCTATCGTGCGTGACTTACGAGGCAATGTTTTGTTATAGGTGATGGTTACCACTTAACATCAGGTGGGCCATCTGCTTGTTCCATCAGCTAGTAGTATAAAAAAAAAACCTAAAATATATAGGCGTATTGCGTCTGTCGAGAATAGCCATGGGTAACTCACTCAAAAAACATGATCTGCAGCGCATCAGCTCATTTACAGTCTCGAGCCGGAGCCGAACCGCGGTTCAAACGGCTCAGAATTTCAGGACCAATTTATTTTCATGGTACCTTCAAAGACTTCAAGCAAGCACCGATAAGACTTGGCAAAAGGACTAGACGCCAAAACAAAAAAATACTACGAAAAAAATAATGTTGTAGAAAAATAAACGAGTCTAGCGGAAAATAAACAGGAAAAAATCCGAGAATTTGTATGTTAGCAATAACTAATAAATATTGCTAACAATGAACGACGGAATGAAAAAAAATTAAAGTAAAAGAATGAATTATGAACCTTACTTGATTAAACGATAAAACGGAAAATATTTATGCAAATTATGACGAGCCTAGAACGCAAAATATCTTTAAATATGTATGCTAAAACGCGAGGGCATCCACGGGCTGTTGCTAAAACAACTCAAGTTAATAATTCAAATTCGTAACCCAAACCATTTAAAAACATGCTTTTCTAAAAAGAACCATAATCCTTCAATTCATCCTAACTCCACTCAATCACCCGCGCATATATTACTTCAAACGATTCAACGGTTCGAGTACGTAGTAAACCTCCCAATGAATCAAAATAAATATTCTACTCAAACGGTTCAGGGTTCTGTTTATCATAAAAACAATCTTTGAACCGTTTGAGTTGTTTATCACATTTTATGAGTAGACCTGAGAACCGCTCCACAGATGAGCGGCTCCAAAAATGCAGCATTGGAAATTAGATCTTATTATCTAGACGAAACAATTCAAATTCATTTAGCAAAAATTTTGAGCCGGATATCTTTTTTCTAATATAGACCCTACCTTTCTAGGAATAAAACTTATATTAGGCTGGCATGAGAGCTGTTGAACCGCCCCTAAAGAAATTGAGCCGGTACTGACGCGCTTACTACGGTATGAGCCGCTCCAAACGCGTACGTCCGACTCCTTCTACCCACGGCTAGTCGAGAATGAACATAGACTGATCGACCTACAGACGTGTGGACCGCTCGTGGAAATTCAACGGCGGATGCATCTGCCAGAGTCCGCGGATGCATCTGCAGATGTGTAGAGGAGCCATTATACATATTTCCTCCAAGATTCACACAATGTGCCAACTGAAATAATCAAAAACCGGGATTAATTTGAAATATTTATTCAAATTTACAAAATACGCAGATTTTTATCAGCTATATTCAGCAGATTTGACAAGATTAACTTATTGTATCTCGCCCTTTCTATGGCGAAAATCGCTATGTTTATAACCCTGACTCTTGGAGGAAACCCTGACTAGCTTGTCCATCTGCCCCTTTAAAAACCAAGATGACAGCACTGAGCAGACAGTCTCTTTTTTTCAATCACATATTCACTGTGGACGTTGTTCCTTAGATTAGATTAACCCCCTGACTTCCCGTGACTAGCGACTTGACTAGACAAACTTTGTTTGTTTTGGGATTGGGACTTCATTATACTAGTAGTTCGCCCCGAACTGAGATCTCGTGATGCGACCCGACGAACGCATCAAAAGTTTGAGTAGGTCGTAGTCAGAGGCAAGTCCAGACATTATCTTTGGACTTTTTTCTGACTACTGCCTATTAACTTGGTATGGTAACCAAGTTTCAACTCTATTGGCCTATTTATTGAAGAGTTCCGTTGAACAGACCTTGGCTTCATCATCAGACCTGGTCGTCGTCACCATTTTATGAGAACTGAGTACCTCCTTAATTTATATCAAGAAAAAAAAATAAGAAAAAGCAAAGGAACTGGCCGACCAGTAGAAAAACCTTGATGTCAACGAAACTCTTAGAGATGGGAGCTCTTGGATCGCTGGTTATACTAATTTAACTTTTATTATTTTATCTCAAAAACCGAGCGTCCCAAAAAAAAAGTAAAAATTGTTTTGTAATGTCCAAACAAAGCCCTTTCATATGATATGTAACTTGATATTTTTATATAACTTTTTTAATTTTTGGCCTCTTTAAAATCCCCATATCTCAAAAACCCTTCATCCGATTTTACTCATATACTTACCAGTAAATTTCTCAAGTACAAGCTATTGACATATCAAATTTCATGCAGATCGGATCAACGGTTCTAAAGAAATCGCAAGACAAACATACATACATACATACATACATAAAATGCCAAATCGCCCAAGTTGAAACAAAGATCTTCGTTCGCTTCGCTCACTCGATCAATTAGCTCCATAAATGCTGATTCCAGGAGTAGTGAAGACAGGTACTTGAAACGACAATTTTGTTCCAAAAACATTTATTCTTATAATACCTATCTAGACACTCTTAAACAAACTTTTACCTAACAAAACTGAACGGTAACAGTAGGTACTTATCTAACTACCTACAGCACTTATTTTTACTCTGTGCTTAGCTTAAAACAGAAAATAGCACCTACGTACCTGCTACCTGTTTTTACATATTATCTACTAAGTTACCTATCTACGTACGATACGTAAGTACGATTATGTATAGCGATCTAAGAAACTCTCTCCAATTCCTCTATTACTTGTGGTTCATTGGGTATAGAAATATCGTTGGTTATAATTTCTTTGAGGTTTTCCTTTAGCACAATGTGATCCGTGCAAAACTCCGTTATCCTTTGGCATGCCTCACGAAGTATCTCATCTGGGACTGTTAGCACAATCCTCATAAAGTTAGGGTAGGCGAAGCACTGTAACAAAAAAAAAGTGTAGATTGGTGCAGGAAGTACAGACAGACATATAGAGACCTATGATATTACATTTGGAATGTGGTAGCACACACTTTAAGTTGACCAAGGAAAAACTAGAAAGAAGAGCAGTAGAGCTCTTTGTGAAGGGCTCGCCCGGGGAAGTACTACCACCACGCCACGTCTTTTCTGCCGCCAAGCAGCGTTGCTGTGTTTCAGTTTGAAGAGTGTGGTTGCCGGTGTAATTACAGGCACATGAGGCTTAACATCTGGTATGCCTCAAGTTGATGGACGCAGGGCAGTACATCGTAAGGCACGTTCTTATCGTGTGTGACTTACGAGGCAATGCTTTGTTATAGGTGCAGGTGGGCCATCTGCTTGTTCCATCAGCTAGTTGTATAAAAAAACGAATGATATTTGTAACATATCAAAAGTTAGGAATGATTATTTATTTTCCCTTTACTGGGTTCGTTCGTGTTTTACCCAGTTCCCAGTAATTTTTCGGAATAAACTGTAGCCATAAATTATACTTATTCAGGTTACGAAGTACCTACCTATAGTATTTATTTTAATTTAGGTGCATAATTGCGCAACAAACATCCAAACATCTACAACCAATCAGATTTAATACTTAAAGGGTACCTAATTAATCGGATTCTTAGAAATCAGAAATCAGAAATCAGAATCATTTATTTGCGGAATGTAAGTTTAGGTTTACACTGGTCTTAATGTACAGAAAAATGAGCATAATTACATTCTACCAGTTACAGTCCTGGCGTGCAAACATTTTTGAACTTAAAATTAATGAATAATAATTTAATTTAATAAAATAATACCTACAATAATGTCAAAATTCAACTTAATCTTACAAAAAAAATACCAAAATTTCACCTATTTTAAAAACGAAAATATTCATCAATTGTGTAAAAGCAATTAATTAACAACCATTTATTAAGTCTGCGTTTAAATATAGCTAAGGGTAATTCTTTTAATTCGTCAGGTAATCGATTAAATATTTTTATAGCCATACAAAAAGCGTTTTTACTATAAAATGTCGAATGATGGTTTGGTAAATAAATTCTATTTTTATGTCTGGTATGTCTCATTATCATTTCTTCATGTCTTGCAAAATTATTAGGATACTGTTTAACAAAAACACAAATTTCTTTAATATACATGCATGGCAGAGGCAGTACTTGAGTTTTTTTAAACAACGGCTTACAGCTATCTAAGAACCAAGCTCCGCAGACCGCTCGAATACATTTTTTCTAGGACTTTAAAGGCTTTCATCAAATCTACTGAATTGCCCCATAGGGTAATCCGTACAGTAATACAGAAGACACATAACCACAGAAATGTATTCTCTGTTCCGTGCACATAACCATGATACGCGGCTAAAGAAGCTTTCTGAGATACGGTTTTTCTGACCCTCTTTAAAGCATAGACAAATCTGTTTAATTTATTACAAACATGGTCAATGTGTGGTTTCCAGCTTAGATGCTGATCGATCATAATACCTAGGAAAAGCGCCGAATCTACTCTTTCTACTTTATTCAATTGGTAATTTATTCTTAATGTCAAAGTTCTTATGAAGTAGGGTTATGTAGGTATAGACAAACCTGCCCTGGTAAACAGAAAACTGACTGTTCTGAGACCAATCGTTCCACAAACTGCAGGTCACTCTTGAATTTCGGGAACATGGACATTTTGATCTCGATCATCATGTACATAGCTCCTTGAGGCATTATCGGTCGCAGTCCTGGCGCCCGGCGTAAAACCTCGTATGCCAATTTTGCTTGATTCTGTGAATAATAAAATAACACAGTATGTTTTAAACTGTTAAACGGACATTCCTCATGAATTACACAGTAAGTATAGATAATGTACGGAGCTACTTATCAACATATTGTTACATACAAACAATTGAAAAATCCCTGAAAAGAACTTGATGTGGCTTTGTTGAAATACACAGCCATGAAAAAAAGATAATTAATAGTATTAAACTTATTAGTACAGTAGTTGTTATGTAGAGGTTACTGTACTGCGTTGTAGGCGACTAGAATAATTTCAAGTACCTAGGTACCTTACTAAGTAGGTATATATATTACTAAGGAACTAGTGACTTGCTGGACTGGTCCGTTGAAATGAAGTTATAATGCAATAACGATGGAACCTTCCACTAACCTCGATAAACAGCACGACTTCATCGAAGAAACTTTGCGGTGTTTCTCTCAATATTGAAGGCAAGGCTCTCTGAATCAAAGTGTTCGGGCCTAGAATTCTATTAGACAAGTTGGCAAATGCTTTGCGGATTTCGGTTCCTAATATATTGTGTCTGTCATGAATTATCAGCCAGCCCATTCGCCACCCAGGAACCAGGAATCTCTTCGTGAGACCACTGCACGTTAAAACTGGGACATTCTTAGATATGGAAGATATCGGTACGGAATCGTGTCCTGAGAACACAAAATGCTCGTATATTTCATCTGCTATGATTGGTACTCGATTTCTTTCAGCAACATCAACGATTTCGTGTAGATGATCCTTGTTGTAGACGGATCCACATGGGTTCGATGGGTTTATGACAACTATGGCTGCTGTGTCATCATCTATTTGGTTTTCTAAGTCTTCTAGATCTACTTTCCATTGTTGATCCGGCTGCAAAAAATATTGTGTATTTATTTTAAAATTATTTTAGGATCACATTTGATAGGTAGGTAACCTTTAATCAAGGATCTACGCAGTTAAATATGAGATACGTATAAAAGTAAATATGCAAATCCAATTCATATAAACTGGAAACTTGTTATGTTTCTAGAAACTTGTCCGTGCCGCATATTTTGTATCACACCATCGGGTGCTTTATCTATCCCCACGAGCGACTTAGCTTCTGTTAGAAAAGTCTGGTTTCATATTACCAATTGAGATGACCCAATTTAGTTATAGCTACCTAAACCAGCTGGCTGATCACATACGCTTTGTTGCAATCAGTTTCTATATGAAACCAATAAGCATATAAAACAATATGAACGTTTCGCGATTATCCATCAATAGAAACACCAGTTTTAATCTAACTTTGTTAGCAACTGCAGCTAAAATGTAACCAAATAGCCATCTTATTTACTTATTACAAACAGAAACTGATTGAAACTTATTGGAACAAAGTTATGTGATCAGCCAGCAGATTCGCTAACCGTCTGTACTTACTTGGAACTCATTCGGTTTTTTTTAAAGAGGGAAGGTATCCTCTTCTAGAAACTTAAGCATCCTCTTTGTGTCTAATATTATCTCTTCTTTTTAAATTATTTTATTTGAACACCTAATGTACCTTTGTTTAATCTTAGCCAGCTAACTCTGATGATTGCCACTTTGATATAGGTACTTTTTTTTCTTTAAGATAAACTTACCAGTAAATCGTAATACTTTATAACAATTCCTAGACCTTCAGCTACAGTTTTGTAAATCATGAATCCGGGGCGCGGTACTAAAATATTCTGTCCTGAGTCTGCAATGACTGAAATAACCAATTCTATGGCATGTGAGCATCCACTGCAGAGGATCACGTCATCAGGTGACACGTCTCCCTGGTGGGCGCTATATTCTGCAACGGCCTCTCTGGCCTCCTGGTGTCCTTTAGCAGGTCCATAGCTCCGGCTGGAGGTCCACTCTAGGCTTTCCCGAACTGCTTGAATAACGTGATCCGGGGGATTGAGATTTCCAAAAGTCGTAGGGTCGCCTAAAATTTGAAATTACCTTCATCATCATATTATCCTACTAATATTATAAACGCGAAAGTTTGTAAATACGGATGGATGGATGGATGGATGATTGTTACTCTTTCACGTAAAAACTACAGAATAGATTTTAATGAAACTTTACAATAATATACATCAGAATAACATATAGGCTACAATTTATAAAGATATTGTGTGACTAAACCTGCGCAGACGAAGTCGCGGGCACCAGCTTGTTAAATATAAATAAATATTACCTTCATACCTAAGTTTTTCTTTATAAGTTTGCAAAATTTAAATTACCTACAACAACAGATAAAATATTGTGAAATAGAAATCCTGTTGGCCTTCATTTGAGAAATAGATAACCGGTTAGTGAAAATGCTATATAAACCCCCCTTGCCTTAAAATTTTAGGTAATTAACATAAGTTAAATTATCAAACTTTTTATGTAATTATGGTCTACCTATAAATTTTATTAATCTACGAGTGCTTACATACATAATTAAATGTTGTTGTTAAGCTGTCAGAATTCATATATTCATGAAAATTAGGTAGGTAGGTATGGGTTTATTTCTCTTATCACGTTAAGCTAAAAGAAATTGTATTTTTAAGAAATGACAAATTTATTTGTCTTACGTAGCCATTTGTTTTATGTATCGATTGTTGCTGTACAAAAAACAGTACCTAAGCTTCTGTAATTTCAAAACGAAAAAGTCAAATTGGTATTCTGGTTGGCGATAATTCTCAGGAACTAAGTGTGCAGAAAGTGTACAAGATCAAGATCTAAGATCTGTTATGGGTATTGTATGTGTCTAAGTGTAAGGCAATGAAAGGGACGTACGAAAGAGACATGCAACAATAATGCTGAGAATAAATAATACTTATACGGAATGACCACATCAAGGAAAGTTTGAAAGTAGCACCAGTGACAGAAAGATTAAGGAGTAAATAGGCATATGGGCTAGCATGGTACTTACAGGAAAGCCATGACGAGGGATGAATGTCATGTAACCAAGAGAGCGATGTGCATTAATGTGGATGCATATTAGGTGTGTAGAGGTAGCCCAAAGAAAAGATGGAAGAACTGTGCAAAAGATGACGAGCAACAGAAAGGGATACTATTTAACTTATCTTCAAATGTTGCTCTAGTTTTTAATGTTTTTTTTTAATACTACAAACGTTTCTTAATATACCTAATCGTACTCTGGATGCTTAGAGCGTGGTTCGATACACGCATTGACGATTTATTTTAATTACCTATAATAAAAAGAGTTCGTCTTCGCTCGTTCCTTCACGATTTTTATTTTATATTTTTTGGTGAATATGTTGATTGTGGTTTTTGTTTAACATTATGTCTATATTTTTATATATTTTACCCGTTTCTTAATATTTGATGTATTAAAAAAAACTTTAATTCCTATAGGAAAAAAGTACACCAAACAAAGTAACTTATCATTTAAGTAAAAAACATTAACATTACTAAAAAAGAGGTTCTGACAAATAAAGAGCAAAAACAGAGCTGTTACAGTCCAGTTAGGTAGGCACCTAGCCTCTACCAACTCTGCTTCCACATCATATGGCAAATGTTACAGAGGCCGAAAATTCAGACACGCTAAAAAAATGCTGGTAAATCTTACGAATAACTAAAAACTGGTCCTACTCTGGATTACTAATGTTATATTTCCATACGGTATACTGAGTAAGAAGATACGAGTACCTACGTTTGAAATTGCACAGTACTTACCAACGGAGAGTGCTATCAACTGTTTGTCAGGGTTGGGCTCCACTTGCAGATTCTCCACAATATCTCTGATCAGGTTATGAGTATTGCGAGCCAAAGCTGATGCACGCACGTCCCATGCTTCGTTGACTCGTGACCGGCGCGACATGGGCACAAAACTTGCGGAATATTAAAAGCTGCGGCGACACTTAAACTTGAAATGAGAATATTGCTTACATTTCGATACACCTCAGTTTTGTATCAGAACTAAGCACAAGCCTTTAAGTCGCGGAACTGGTTTGAGATGTAGATGAGATGACGGAGGTTCGAGCAGGTTGTAGGTACCATAATCTACATTATTCCAAACAAACATACTCGAAAACAAGTCATCGTTTTGTGCAATCGTCAAAACCAGAAGTCTTATGAGAATGGAATTCGGAGGGTAACTTTCTGTGGCACTGTGGCACCCCTGAAGGGGGGTTGAAAGTGAAACACTTTCAAACACTTTCACTTTCATGATCGTAATCGCTAACATACATTGCTAATTTGTTTTTACTCTGGCATTATTTTCATTTCAGTCATCAATTACCACTTACTTGTATATTGTTTTGTCTGCATGATTAAAAATAGCTTTGTACACTTAGTAGAGCATATCACAGTGGGAAGAAGGTACATCAACAACTTCAAATAATCTGTGTTTCACATAATATAAAGAATTAGTAAATTAAATTGTAGTGCGGGATTTACCAGTTTTTAATAAACTATCAATATTTAATTTTACGCAGCATTCCAAATCTGGATACTGTGAGTCTGACCGATGTGAGCGGTGGATTCCAAAAAGTTGTCAAATTCTCTTTTTGATGTAGGTAATTATTTTCCAAGGAAAGTGGAAACTTTGTGTAACATTCTTGTTTGTTGGATACATTATCACTTGTCGCTATAATCCAAGTACCATCTGAGAAGTTGATTGAATGGATACTAACTGTTCATTATTCCTTTCAATTAAATTAGTTATAGTATCTACGTTTATTTGTACAACTGCGAACGCCCTTGTTGCATTGGCACATTGCAACACAATCAAATTGTGAAAGGTGATGTCAAATAAGTTCTAGGTACCTAGGTAGGACTAGTTTTTTAGCGTTCCGATCCAAGTTTGAAAAACGGAACACTGGTTCAATAATGGGTCTGATGAGACAGATAACTCCCAGAACTAAACCGTATAGGTACCTAAGGTAGATATAGGGTTAAAGGATAGTCAATATTAGTAATACAATTTGTAGGAGCAAGGTGCCGACTTGTCCGACGATGCTTCACGACTTTTAATCCCTAGGCACGGTAGATATCCCCTCAAATGTAAGAATGGGATGTAAAACCTAACTAATGATTATTAATGAAAGGCCCGTAAGTAAATGGCAGAACGCGTTTTTCAAAATACCTATGTAGTAATAAATAAAGCTTCTCTTAGAAAATAAACTAATTTGGAACATTATAATGAAACGAAATACCTACAAAATTAAAAAAAATGCCGATCATTGAGAATGTACAAATCAAAAAAAATCCCTTGCGAGATATTCTACGCGCAATAAGTAAGCCTTGTTTACGTGCAGTGCACTAAAGGTAAACACATGACTAATACCTTTTCAATAATATTTACGTGACTACGATCCAAAAGGATTTTACATATCTCAATAAATAATAAATTCATCTAGGTAGGTAATCATAAAGGCTCGTTGTGGGGGCATAAGATCTGCACTGACGATGACGTCCCGCAACGGGGTGGATTGTGCATTATCCCCGTCCCACAGATAAGAGAATACCTACCTAGTAGAGATAGGTACCACATCCCATATACAAGGTGTTCCGTCGATATTTTGAGGATCTATCAAAAATGAAGGTTCTGAGTACAGGGAAGTAGAGGTGAAGTAAGTAAATACTTACTTATTTAATTTTTAATTACAGCTCTGAAATTGAAAATCATTTTTTTTTGTTATATTAGGCAGGTAGGTACTAGGTACCTACTTAAAGCAAACACGAAGTTTTTTATTCGCCGGGTCACGACCTAGTGGCCCAACTTAGGGCATTCACTTTTCAATGTATACAAGGCGTTCCAATACTTGTGTTTAAAAACTTCAGGGGACTAAAGTACGCATCAATATGAATAACTTTTTTCTAAGGAAACAAAACTATGAACGCAGAGCCATAATTAAAAAAACAAATAAGTAAGTAGGTATTTACTTACTTCACCTCTACTTCCCTGTACTCAGAACCTTCATTTTTGATAGATTCTCAAAATATCGACGTTTGCCTAACATTTAGGCAGGTAGGTATGGAAACACACGACTGTTGTTGAGAAATAATGAAACAGTACTCTTTCACGTGACATTTTTATCGTTTACTAAATAAGGTAGGTATGTTAGATTAATTAATTAATTGGTAGAATATGAGTATCCAACTGTACTCAAGGTTCCAGTATGTAGAAGAACTTCTAAAATCTTAAGTTGACCGTAACAAGGTACACCATTCTGGAGGTATACCATTCTGTTGGATTACGCAAACAATACCTACATATTTCACAGGCCTAACAGCTTAGTAGCTAGCTCTACCTTCCGGGTTTAGGAAAAACTTTATTTTTAATTTTTTTAAAAACTATGATGACTTAGAAACTCAGGCAACTAAGTCATTAGGCGTATGTAAAGGAAAAAGTATCCTATGTAATTTTATCTATGTACTAGCGGCCTGTCCCAGCTTCGCATGGGTGGTCATAAATTTTTAGAACATAATTTACATTTTAGGATAAACTTAGACCTCGCGTCTACTTATTTCATACATTTACACGCCCTTCTCCCCGAGTGAAATCGCACCCCGTGCGTGACCCGTGGACCCTTTAACATTTTTAATTTCGTCATATCTTTTGAATTGTTTTTGTTTGATTATGTTTAACTTTTTCTGTATGCCTACGCCTCACTTAACTTCAATAATATATTATATTACATTGTAAAAGGATCATACAAAAGAACGGTAGGAACCAAGCCGTAAGTTTGTTGCCTGTTCTTCTAGGCTTTGGTCGCGTGGAACTGGCACCTAGAGTCACCTAGCTTTAAGACGTTTCAAAGTGATCCTTGTGATTTTATTGAATAAATACCTATTGACTTTGACTTTGACTTTGAATGGAATGTCCGATTTGAAAAATTCAAGAAGTAATCTATAGGTATTGAAACAGTCTTGAATATGAAACTATTTATTTGGATAAGGATTAATACCAAGGTACAAATAAAGACCCTTTTTTATCGGCGGCATTTCAATTAAATTTTTATAATAAACTAGCGGCCTGTCCCAGCTTCGCATGGGTGGTCATAAATTTTTTGAACATTTTAGGATAAACTTAAACCGTGGGTTCGAGCCTCGCGTCTACTTATTTCATACATTTGCACGCGCTTCTCCTTGAGTGAGTGAAATCGCACCCCGCGCGAGACCCGTGGACCCGTTAACATTTTTAATTTCGTCATATCTTTTGAATGGAATGTCCGATTTGAAAAATTTAAGAAGTAATCTATAGATATTGAAACCGTCTTAATTATGAAATGATTTATTTGGATAAGGATTAATGCCAAGGTACATATAAAGACCCTTTTCTAGCGGAGGCATTTCAATTAATTTTTTATAATAAAAGAACACTTATTGTGACATAACTATAATAGTTAGACATATGCTGTCGCGACATTTTTTGTAGATGATGACGTGTTCTACAAAATCGTAGTACATTATTTTGTTCTATCTTCAATAGTTTTCGCAGCGCACGCGATGTAAGGTTTTTTGTTTTCCACCTTGGGTTACATTATTGAAGTTTTAGTAAGGATCCCTGATTATTTTGCAAATATAATATAGCCTATGTTACTCAGGGATAATGTAGCATTCTAATGGTGAAAGAATTTTTGAAATCGGACCAATAGTTTTTGAGCCTATTACATACAAAAATACAAAAATACAAAAATACAAAGTTTACCTCTTTATAATATTAGTGTAGAAGAACACTTATTGTGACATAACTATAATAGTTAGACATATGCTGTCGCAACATTTTTTGTAGATGATGACGTGTTCTGCAAAGTCGTAGTACATTATTTTGTTCTATCATCAATAGTTTTCGCAGCGCACGCGATGTAAGGTTTTTGTTTTCCACCTTGGGTTACATTATTGAAGTTTTAGTAAGGATCCCTGATTTTTTTGAAAATATAATATAGCCTATGTTACTCAGGGATAATGTAGCATTCTAATGGTGAAAGAATTTTTGAAATCGGACCAGTAGTTTTTGAGCCTATTCGTTACATACAAAAATACAAAGTTTACCTCTTTATAATATTAGTGTAGATGTAGATTAGTGTAGATGTATGTATATGTATGTTTGTCTCTAAGAGTTTCGTTGACATCAAGGTTTTTCTACTGGTCGCCCAGTTAGTTTGCTTTTTCTTATTTTTTTTCTTGAAATAAATTAAGAGGGTACTCAGTTCTCATAAAATGGTGATAGCGACCAGGTCTGATGATGGAGCCAAGGTCTGTTCAACGGAACTCTTCAATAAATAGGCCAATAGAGTTAAAACTTGGTTACCGTACCAAGTTAGTAGGCGGTAGTCAGAATAAAGTCCAAAGATAATGTTTGGACTTGCCTCTGACTACTACCTACTCAAAGTTTTGATGCGTTCGTCGGGTCGCATCATGAGATCTCATTTCGGGACGAAATACTAGTTATTTGAATTAGATATCTGTCCCAACTAAAACAAGAATGTAAAAGTTGTAGGTATGTTTCGTAGGCATTGGTCTTTCAGGAATAAGAACCATAAAAGAAAAACTTAATAAGAAACCCTAATTTTAACTACGGATGATGGTTGTATTTTGTAAAGGAAAGTGTAATACATTCATTGCTGAAAGATAACCTAACCTACATTATGGCCACGTAACACGGAACACTAGAAATTGTAAGTAAGTAAGTTAAATTTGATCGAGTGAGCGAAGCGAACGAAGATCTTAGTTTCAACTTGGGCGATTTGGCATTTTATGTATGTATGTATGTATGATTGTCTGGCGATAACTTTAGAACCGTTGATCCGATCTGCATGAATTTGAGATGTCGATAGCTTGTACTTGAGAAATTTACTGGTAAGTAAGTATATGAGTAAAATCGGATGAAGGGTTTTTGAGATATGGGGTTTTTTAAGGGGGCAAAAATAAAAAAAGTTACATAAAAAAATTTAATTACATGTCATATGAAAGGGCTTTGTTTGGACATCCCAAAACAATTTTTACTTTTTTTTTTGTGACGCTCGGTTTTTGAGATAAAATAATAAAAGTAACTTTAGATAACCAGAAGAAATTAAGATAACCAGCGATCCAAGAGCTCCCATCTCTAAGAGTTTCGTTGACATCAAGGTTTTTCTACTGGTCGTCCAGTTCCTTTGCTTTTTCTTAATTTTTTTTCTTGAAATAAATTAAGGAGGTACTCAGCTCTCATAAAATGGTGACGACGACCAGGTCTGATGATGGAGCCAAGGTCTGTTCAACGGAACTCTTCAATAAATAGGCCAATAGAGTTGAAACTTGGTTACCGTACCAAGTTAGTAGGCGGTAGTCAGAACAAAGTCCAAAGATAATGTTTGGACTTGCCTCTGACTACTACGTACTCAAAGTTTTGATGCGTTCATCGGGTTGCATCACGCACGAGATCTCAGTTCGGGGCGAACTACTAGTATAGTTTGTAGCTTTAGCCTATTTATTATGGTTAGTAGCATTAGCATGGGAAATTTGGCATAGGATAGAAATACGTATTCGCCTTCGAAATTACGTCGAAAATACAGCTACATAGCGCTGCTAAATATACCTAAGTTAGATAGTAAAAAGCAGTTAGGTTTTTTTATGTAGTACTTTTAGGAAAAAAACCGGCCAAGTGCGAGCGCACGAAGGTTTCCGTACCATTCTATTCTATTTTATTATCTATATAAACGGCAAAAAAAAATATGCCTGTTAGTCTGTTGTTTTATTTTTATTTTTGTTGATTGTTTTATTTAAATTAAATTATTTAATTTTAAAGTGAATATATAACTAAATATTCTGTGAATATTTCAAGCGTCTACCTGTTGCCGTTATCAATATCGAGTAAAAGCGAGCAAATAATCACGTTTGTTGTATGGGAGCCCCTCAATTATTTATTTTATTCTGTTTTATTTGTTGTTAAAGCGGCAACGGAAATACTCCATTTGTGAAAATTTCAACTGTCTAACTATCACGGTTCAGCCTGGTGACAGACGGACAGACGACAGAGAGACGGATAGCGGAGTCTTAGTAATAGGGTCCCGTTTCACCCTTTGGGTAAGGAACCCTAAAAATAAGTTAATATTGCCATTTGCCTTTACTTGATGGACGCAGGGCACGTGACAATGCTTTGTTAAAGGTGATATACTGGTTACCACTTAACATCAGGTGTCAGGTCAGTCTCGCTACTGTAGGTAACTACTTGTAAGTATTAAGTCGATTATCTCTAATACTATAAGAATCAAAGTCCTGACTGACTGACTGACTGACTGACTGACTGACATATAGACAACGCACAGCCTAAACCGCTGGTTCTAGCGACTTGAAATTTGAGGAGTACATAAGTCTTATGGCGTAGAGGTGTACTAAGAAGGGATTTTTGGAAATTCAACCCCTAAGGGTGTAAAAAGGGATGAAAACGTTTGTATGAAAAATTGTATTCCTTGAACCGACAAACTTGAAACTTGGAGTACATATACTTCAAGGCAAAAAAATAGGAAAGGCATTTTTAGATTTTTACAACTACCCTTAATAAGTGTGCAAAGGGATGTAAAAGTTTGTATGGGAGTTTTTTGACCGCTGGTCCTTGAGACTTGAAATTTGAAGAGTACATAGGTCTAATAGCGTAGAGGTGTACTAAGAAGGGATTTTTGGAATTCAACCCCTCAGGGTGTAAAAAGGGTTGAAAACTTTGGTATGAAAAATTGTATTCCTTGAATCTACAAACTTGAAACTTGAAGTAGATGTACTCCAAGGCTAAAAATTAGGAAAAGCATTTTTAGTTTTTTAAAACTACCCTTAATAAGTGTGCAAAGGGATGTCAAAGTTTGTATGGGAGTTTTTTTACCGCTGGTCCTAGAGACTTGAAATTTGAAGAGAACATAGGTCTTATGACGTAGAGGTATACTAAGAAGGAAGTTTAGGAAATTCAACCCTTTTGGAAGTTTTGGGTGTAAAAGGGTTGAAAACCTTTGCATGAAAAATAGTATTCCTTGAACCTACAAACTTGAAACTTGGAGTACATGTACTTTAAGGCAAAAAAATGCGAAATGCATTTCTAGTTTTTTAAAACTACCCTTAATAAGGTGTGCAAAGGGATTTCAAAGTTTGTATGGGAGTTTTTTGACCGCTGGTCCTAGAGACTTGAAATTTGAAGAGTATATAGATCTTATGGCGTAGAGGTGTACTAAGGGATTTTTGGAAATTCAACCCCTGAGGTCGTAAAAAGGGTTGAAAACGTTGGTATGAAAAATTATATTCCTTGAACCTACAAACTTGAAACTTGAAGTAGATGTACTCCAAAGCTAAAAAAAAGAAAAGGCATTTTTAGTTTTTTAAAACTACCCTTATTAAGTATGCAAAGGGATGTCAAAGTTTGTATGGGAGTTTATTAACTCGTGGTGTCATTGATTGAATTAAAACTTTAGCTAAATATAAATAAATAATTAAGAATGACGCTTTTAACTTTTGATAATTACCCCTGCAAAGGGTGCAAATGACTGTAAAAGTTAGTATGGGAGAGTTTTTAATGCATAGTGCGATTGATTTCAAACTTGAAGTAAATATACTCAACAATAAATAATTTAAAATTACGTTTTCAATATTTTAAAACTACCACTGCAAAGGGTGCAAAAGACTGGCAAAGTTTCAAGGTTTGTATGGGAGATTTTTAACGCGTATTTTTACGCATATTAACTTCAAACTAAAAGAAAATGTGATCTGTGGACAAATAACAACAAAAATACAGTTTGATTTTCGAAAACAACCCCTAAAACGTTACCCTCCTTCGTTGCGCTCGAGTAAAAAGGATAGGTACAACGAGGCGTCGAATGTTTGTAAGGGACATTCTAAAAACGGGAATCTTATGTACGGGTACGAATATCTGATGGTATCTACCGTGCCTAGGGATCATAGTCGTGAAGCTGTTTCGTTTTGTTTGTTTTTGGGGTAGAAAGTAGGAACAAATAAGTACATATTTTCCGTGTGCGCACAACCAACTGGCGGGTTCGATTGCAGTCGGCCGGCGTCCCACCATGAGTATATGTTTCGCCGTGTGCTCACAGGGTAGCCTGTTTTTGACGTTGTGATGAATTGAAAACACTTGATTGAAGACACTGACCGTTTATTGAGTATAGATTGACCTTTTTACATGAGTATATGATGATTTACACTTTTCCCGTGTCCCTGGCTCCCCGCCATATTGAATGATTGAACCTCTACCTGAATGATATAACTGACTGATCGATACAAATGTTGCCAGATCGGAACAACAACCAGTTGTAAATGATTACCATTATGAATAAATCTTAAAACTATTACACACAATTTCACAGCATGACCAAATTGAACCCTTGTTGGCTATATCAAAAATATTATGAGAAAACATGTTTATTTTCAATGAACATTCTTCCCCCCCCACCAAGGGAATGAAAGATCTACCCTGATCTGAAATGACTGAACATAACCTTAGAACTATGAATATCATTATTTTACATTTTCCTCATCACTATCTTCCTGATCCAAGATAAGCAATATACATAATTTTACCACTGGTCGAATGAGATCTCCAAGTTGAGTCTTTAATTTAACTGACCTAATAACATTATCTGAACCTTTATACAATTCTATGACTCTACCTCTTCTCCACTGAAGAGGAGGTGAATTCTCATCTACAATGAGTACCAAGTCACCCAACTTGATATTATTTACATGTTTGAACCATTTATTACGTGCCTGTAATGTATGAAGATATTCAATATGCCAACGTGACCAGATTGTTTGATACATCTTTTGAATGACTTGAAACCGTGATAATCGTGACAATTTAGTGTTTTCCCAATGACCCTCAGGTAAAGCTACTAATGGTTGACCTATGATGAAATGACCAGGTGTGAGTACCTCTAAATCACACGGATCGTCTGACATTGGAACGAGAGGACGTGAATTGAGAATCGCTTCGATTTTAGTGAACACAGTTGACAGCTCTTCGAAAGTCAATATGGTATCCCTTACCTCTCTTTTCAAAAGAGACTTAGCACTCTTGACTGCCGCTTCGAAGAGACCTCCCATGTGAGGTGAAGCAGGAGGATTGAACTCCCATCTGATATTCTGCTTACTAAACTCTTCCTTGAGAATGATTTCATGATCCAACAGGAATTGATTGACTTCCTTGAGATAATTATTAGCCCCAATAAAATTTGTACCTCGGTCTGACCTGATGAGTGATGGCAGTCCCTTACGACTGACAAACCTGGTGAACGCCGCGATGAATGCTTCCACGTTCAGTGATGACACGACCTCCAAGTGTACTGCCTTTGTTCCTAAACATACAAATACACATAGGTAAGCTTTGACTGATTGAGCGTTTCTTAATAAACTACTCTTGACTAAGAATGGCCCCGCGAAATCCGTCGCTACGCCTGAAAATGGTCTAGCAGCTGTGACCCTATCAGCTGGTAAATCTGCCATGAACGGTGGCTGAATTGATGAATTGAACCTGAAACATATTAAACATTTTCTGATTACGCGTGACACCTGGCGTCTGATTGATGTGATCCAGTATTCTCTTCTTAGAATAGCTATGAGTGCATTTGTAGCAGCATGACAATATGACCGATGATAATGCTCTATTAGCAGTTGACCCCACCTATGATCCTTAGGTATGAGGTATGGATGTTTCGCTCCATATGAAAGTGATGATTTTCTGAGTCTTCCTCCGACTCTGATGAGACCTCCCTGATCTATGAATACACTGAGTTTCTGCAAAGACTTGTTTGCTAATTTCCCTTTTTTGAGTGATATGATGTCTTCTGAAAATGAATCTGACTGAATTTTCTTTATCCAATGTTGATTCGCTTCTCGAATCTCAGCGAGTGAAAGCGTTGAATTCAGATTCCTCTTGACCCTAGGTAATCTGATGTTTTTACAAAACCTGAGTATGAATGCTGTGATATTGATAATCTTGTTGTATGAACTGAAACGTGATAATAATGAATCCTCCCAGGATTCAACTTAAGTTGTAGTATGAATAAGTTTCTTGAAACCAGGTAGGTTATCTGGAACAGTGACTGTTGACCGAGGCCACTCCGATTCCTTCGTAGATAACCAGTAGGGTGACCACCATTTCTCTGAACTGAGAATATCCTTGGCTGACATGCCTCTTGATACCAAATCCCCAGGATTGAGTTCTGACCGAATATGCCTCCATACCATATGACGTGATGAATTTTGAATCTCTTGCACTCTGTTGCATTCAAAGGTTTGAAGCATATGTGGTTTGGAATTTAACCATGACAAAACTATGGTACTGTCCGACCATGCATTGATACTCTGAATATGAATTGAATCCTCATATGGCTCTGCCACATGATTCAGTAGCTTGAAAACTAGATGAGCTGCACTGAGTTCTAGTTTTGGTATGGTCTGAATGGTTTTCTTAGGTGCGACCTTTGACTTCGCCATGACCAATTGTACCATGATGTGTCCGGATGAATCAACTGTTCTGAGGTACACACAGGCTCCATAACCCAGCTCTGAAGCGTCTCCAAAACCATGAAGCGAGTATGACTCAGCATCCGCCAATGACACACATCGGGGTATCTGTAATTCAGATAGATGATTAAGATCCTGAATTAATTCATTCCATTGACTATTGAGCTGATGACTGATAGGTTCATCCCATGAAATCCCATCCGTGAATAATGACTGAAGAAACACTTTGAATTTGAATATGACCGGTGCACAGTAGCCACAAGGATCGTACAATCTTGCTATTGTACTGAGTATATTCCTCTTAGTTGTAGCTTGACCTGTAGGTATATTGATTTGATATGAGAATGAATCTGAAACTGGGTCCCATTGAATCCCCAGTACCTTAATGAAGCTCTTATCTTCATTATCAAATTGATGAGGTTGCTCGCAATGATCTTGTGGTATATCTTCTAACAGTTCCCTACAGTTAGAAGACCATTTCCTGAGTTCATAGCCTGCGCTATCCATGAGTTGAATGAGTTCTGATTTTAATGCTTGAGCTTCTGATATTGAATCCGTTCCCGCTAAAATATCATCAACGAATATACTCCTCCTGATGATATCTGATGCCCTTGAAGCGGGGTGATTGACCTCCCAGTCATCCGCTAATTGAAGTAACGTTCTGATTGAAATGAAGGGACTTGACCGTAGTCCATAAGTATTGGTATTGAGTTCGTATACCTTGATCTTCTCTGACGGATCAACTCTCCACAGGATGAGCTGATATTTCCTGTCCTCAGGATGTACCCACGTCATTCTGAACATCATCCGGATGTCCGTCGTGAAGACTATTTGATGACGCCTGAAATTCAATAATATTTTTGTGATATCATTCTGAAGTGGTGGTCCCGTATGAAGACATTGATTGATTGATTTCCCTGATGAACTTTTGCCACTGCCATCGAAAACTACCCTTAGTTTATCGGTGCCCTTTTTGAATATTCCGTGATGAGGTATGACATAGTGCTCTGAATTGAATTGAAAGTCTGACTCAGACATATGACCTAGAGCTTCATACTCTTTCATGAACTCCTTATATTTCTTCCCGAAAGCTGGATCCCTATCCATTTTCTTCTCTAATGATTTGAGACGCTGAATAGCCAAAGCCTTTGACTCCCCGAGGCTTGACCTGGTTGACAACAATGGCAAGCGGACCATGTATTTACCATCTGGCATACGTTGAGTAGTAGATTGATACAACCTTTCGCATTCCACGTGATCTGGATGAAGCGTAGGTTTGGATGGTGGTTCTTCTATCCTCCAAAACCTCTCGAGGACCTCCTCGAGTCTGGTTGCTAGAAGCCCGTAGTTATGAACCGATGACCTGCCCTGTGGCTGACTAATGTTGACCTTCACTCTTGACTGATGAGTGGGAGGAACCGCTCCCATGATGACATGTCCAAAACAGGACCCGTACGCTTCTAACCCTGAAACGTTAAGTGATATCTTTGAACCATCGAGTACATAATTGAGTATATCCGTTCCCAGGATAATATCCACATCGTGTGGCTGATTGAAACCTATGTCTGCCAAAGAAAGATTTGATGACTCTAATTTGGCTTTACAATTTATATAACTCGAAGGTATATCTCCCGTTAGTGAATACATAACTACTGCCACAGTACTTATGATAGGTACCAATTTCCCCCTTGGCTTGATGACTACTTTGACTACTTTACCCGGCAATTTGACCCTTTGCTGACCTACTCCATATATACTATTATTGTAAGACTGTTGATGTAATTTTAAATGATTGACTAATGATAACTTGATTGCAGTTACACTTGCCCCCGTGTCTAGGAGTGCCCTACATGTGACATATTGACCGTTGCTTGATTTGATGTCCACCAACGCCGTGGGACATATAGTGATGGGCAATGACTCCTTCACCACACCAACAGTCGACCTGTCTCATTCCAGGTCTGGACTCACCCTTGAACCATATCGGAGTTCATTGAACCTCTCCTGTGCCTGAGAAGCTCTCACACCAACCCTTGGTCGGAGCTGTTGATATGAAATGGGCTGATATGCATGACTACTTGAATTAACCCCCCGAGGTGGTGATGACCGACCACCTTGATTGATTTGGGATGTCTCAGTGGCTGCTACAGCCTGAGTATCTGCTCGTTCCTTCCCTGATTCCTTGGGTTCGAGACAGATGAGTGAATTATGCTCTTTTGATCCACAATGATAGCACCAATTTGAGTGTTGACATTCCTTAGCATAGTGCTTCCGCAAGCACTTGAAACAATGGCCTGATTTCCTAGCCCACAACTTCCTCTGACTGGGAGTCAGTTGTTTGAATGATACACATCTATACAATGAATGATCCGATTGATCGCAATATGAACATGCATTTGAAGTCACCTGATAAGTTTGACGTGATGATTCCACCTTACGCGGCGCTGATGAAGTCGCCCCCTTTGAGTGTGACGTGGCCGGAGTACCCCCTCCGGGTGATGATCTTCCACGATGTGAAGTGGATGGCCTGGGTGCCCTGACCCAGGTAGGCTCGCTGACAGCCTGATGAAGTCGACACTGCTCATCCAGCAGCTCCATGAGTTGTTCGAGGCTAGGCAAATCATCCCTTGACTTGCCATACCGCTCCTCAAACAATGACCTGATCCTCACCGGTAATTTCTGTAACACGATGAACAAAATTAAATATGACCATTCTTTGACTGGCACCTTTAGTCCCTCTAAAGCCTGAACTGATTCCCTGAGCGGGTCAAAGAAGTCTGACCTTAATGAATGATTCGGATGAATTACCGGTAGGTTGATTATCCTTTCTAGATACGTGTCTAAAAGCAGGCGGTGATTCTGATACCTACCCTTTAGCAAAGTGAGAGCCACCTCATAATTGCTCTCATCCATTGGCAACTGCCTGATAACTGAGAGTGCCTCACCCTCGAGTGATGCTCTGAGATAGTAATGCTTTTCCGCATCTGACATATTTGGACGGTCATGAACCAATGACTGAAAGAGGTCAATGAACGGCACCCAGTCGATAATTTTCCCACTGAATTTAGGAATTTCTATGAGAGGTAATCGTGCTCTTACCTGACTTTCCTTTGATGTTGTGGGTGTAGCCTCGCTCCCCGGAGAACTCACCTCACTACCCAACTTCTGCTCCACCTTGATCAGAAGCATATTGATCTCCGAGAACTGAACACCGTATTCACTCAGTTCGTCACTTGAGCAATCCTCAATTCCTACCAATGACTCGTAGGCTTCTATGAACAGAGGATAATATTTATCAAAATGCCGTTTGGCAACTGATGACGCAATAGCTGACTCGCTATTCAAAATCGTTTGACCAAAATCCGTAAGCATCCGATGCTTTGATTTAAATTGAATTCTAGCTGATTTACTAGCCATTGTGATGATATATGAACCTTGAATTGAACTTGTAAACAAACAATCCCCAACTGATATTGATTACACTGATAGATCCCTAAATTGACAGATTGAATACCTTTACTTGACTTTGACAGTTCCTACTATGATTGAATGACCTATTTGACTGACTGATTGAATGACCTATTTGACTGACTGAATGAATGTCTATTGTCCAATAGCACTGCACTGCGAACACCTGAAGTTCGTCCTGATTGTTGCTTGATAGAGCTCCGCTCACTCCGCAATATTGCCAACCGCACCAAGGTTGTATGAATTTCCAATAGGTTGGCCAACAATCCCAATTGACCAAACCGAACCGCGCCCAGAATAAATGAACCAATATGGCGCTCGATGAATTGTCTTGAGATGAAATTGCACGATGACACCTTTTTATGATAAATACACTTTCACCCCGAAAATGACCTTTTATACGGCACTAACACTTCCGTAAAGTCCGTAATCTTGATGATCCGATGCGTAGACTCCAACGGCACGACGACTCCCTGTCCCGTCCGTCGACAAGTCCCGACTTGTCTTGAGTTGAACCTGGATGCTCCCCGCAATCCTTGACTCGATGATGAGGTGCTGACTGATGATCACGCTTTGCCACGCGTCCCCTTACACGTGGATTGCGTTGTTGTTCCCCTCATGGGCCACCAATAATGTGCGCACAACCAACTGGCGGGTTCGATTGCAGTCGGCCGGCGTCCCACCATGAGTATATGTTTCGCCGTGTGCTCACAGGGTAGCCTGTTTTTGACGTTGTGATGAATTGAAAAAACTTGATTGAAGACACTGACCGTTTATTGAGTATAGATTGACCTTTTTACATGAGTATATGATGATTTACACTTTTCCCGTGTCCCTGGCTCCCCGCCATATTGAATGATTGAACCTCTACCTGAATGATATAACTGACTGATCGATACAAATGTTGCCAGATCGGAACAACAACCAGTTGTAAATGATTACCATTATGAATAAATCTTAAAACTATTACACACAATTTCACAGCATGACCAAATTGAACCCTTGTTGGCTATATCAAAAATATTATGAGAAAACATGTTTATTTTCAATGAACATTCCGTGTAAGGTTGTCTTTGCTGTATTTGTCATGTTTGTGCTAAACTCAGTACCTACCCACCTAATATAGGTAATGTATGCATATAGGTATCTCTTATACCTACGTAGGTATTTTAAATCCTACCCAAATAATATACAAATCAATGCGAAAGTTACGATGTTTGGATGTTTGTGGCTCAATCACGGCTCACCACTTCAACGCGTGCGAAGCCGCGGGAAGCCACTAGTTTTATTAATAAAACACAAGGTAGATAGGTATCAGACGTGTTTGATTTTCCAAACTTGAACTTCAGTAGATACCTAGGTACCTACTCAAAAATCCTTTCACCACAGTGTTTCGAAAGAACTAGTGACACGACAACAAGGAGATACTTATTATGTAACTAGGAGGTATAATACTATTCAATACGAGCTACGAGGTGTATCGCTTTGAACTTCGCTTGTCTCATGCACGGGGGCGCTGGCGTACTCTGTACAAAACTTCTTTATCCTGCTGCAGGCCTCGAGAAGGATGTCTTCAGGCACCGTCAACACTATGCGCATGAAGCTAGGGTAGTTAAAACACTGAAAAGAAGAAAAACTGTAGACTAGTTCATGCAACGCAATTTCTCTTGAAGAAAACTCGTGCGTAGAAGACACACTGATAAATACATCAACGAGAAAAACTTAGGGTTACCTACTACATAATAGTAAATAAATAAAACCGTTTTCGCCTCGAAGGGTAGAAAACGCATATTTACAGCTTGGCAAAAACAAGTATAAAATAATAGGGGCGCCACTTTCCATACATTTTCGGTAGGCTAATATTCTTTTGGATTCGTTTTCTGTCATTTTAGGAAGCAACATACCTAGCTTTTTCATTTTAATTATTTTCTAGTGTTATTTTGAGTTGTGATGTGTAATTTCGGTGACATTTAACCAACATTACTTGAGATCTTCTTAGCACAAAGTGCTAACTAGCATTTGGAATGAAAGTGTATTATGTGATATCCTGATTTGACCGATTTTAAGAAAACCGCCTCGATTTTCTTCAAAACAAATGACGGCCGACTTAACTATGGACTGACAAATCACTTGACACAGGCAAGATTATCGAATGACGGACAGGAGCCATAAATGAAGAGAAGAATAGTATTCTCTTGTAGGTGGTGGAGTGGTGGAGCTTCAATATTATATTATAATAGGCACAATGTAACAAGGATCATACAAAAGAGTAAGTTTGTTGCCTGTTCTTCTAGGCTTTGGTCGCGTGAAACTGGCACCTAGAGTCACCTAGCTTTAAGACGTTTCAAAGTGATCCTTGTGATTTTATTGAATAAATACCTTTTGACTTTGAGGTAGGTTATTATAGCCGAGGCTCGAACCACCGCCTTTTCAGGGCCCACAGGGGGAAAACGGTTCTATTTACCTAGGTTGAACCACCTTGAGACGTGATTATATTCTGCCGGCGCTATGTACTGATTATGCGTAGACTTATTATATCTTCTCTTTATAGTTTTCCCTTAATTGAAATTTATTTAATATAAATTACACAGAGATCATTTAAAAATCAAAACAATACCTATATTAATTAATTTGGTAAGTAACTTATTAACGCTGCTACCGCAATAATAGGGATTTTCCTTGAAATAATGGTTGGAGAACGGATATTTGGACCGCCAATTTCCTTTCTTTACAGTTTCGCCTCTAACATCATATTTATTATTTGACCAGTTAACTGAAGCAAATGTAGATTTACAGCTTCGAATCCAGACAGAAATACCCGCACTACACCATTGTTTTTCAAATACCTACCCAACCACTATGTCTAATAAATGCTAGAGTCCGATATAATCCCGAACTCAGAGAACAAAATAATTTCCTAGCTTGCAACGCACCTGTCCTGGTATGCACAAAACTGATTGCTCTTCACACATTTTTTTTATGAACTGGAGATCGTTCTCGAACTTCGGGAAGACATACATTTTTATTTCAACCATCATGTACAAGGATCCTTGTGGCATTATTGGACGCAGTCCTGGTGCTTTTTGTAATTCGGTGCGTGCAATATTAGCTTGGCTCTGGAAATGAACATACAATTTAGATGTGGATTGATGATTCAGAGTTCTGTGATTCAAGATAAAGTTGTGATGCAACGTAAGAGAATCTGAATTGTTAGATTTACAGCCATCACAGCTCAGTTGGTAGTAGCTCTGTCATCTACGCTGTAGGCCGTGGGTTCAATACCCACCGAGAGCAAACATTTGTGTGATGAACTTAGATGTTTTTTCTGTCTGAATAAATAATATAATATTGTAAGAACGTATTTACAATAAAAGTATAGGTAAGTATTAGGTACATCAGCAGTTATATCAGCAGGTATCTGGTTCCCATAGTACAAACTTTGCTTAGTTCTAGATAGTGCTGTGTGGAATGTCCGCCAATATTTATTTAGGTAGGTATATAGGTAATTTAAAAGATTACAATTTACCTCAATAAACAGCATCATGTCGCTAAAGAAACTGTGCATAGCCAACTTCAATATCCGCGGTAGCGCTTGTTGGATCAGCGTGTTCGCTCCCAGGATCCGACTCGACATGTTTGACAGCGCTTCCCGAGTTTCTTTTCCCAAGATCCCAGATCTATCTTGCACAATGAGCCAGCCTAGCCGCCACCCGGGTACCAAAAACCTCTTAGTAAGACCACTGCAAGTAAAAACTGGAACCTCTTTCGAAAGAGCCGCTATCGGAATAAACTCTTCATTGGAGAAAACGAAGTGTTCGTATATTTCATCGGCTATTATCGGCAGGTGGTTCCTGGATGCCACGTCGATTATATCGCATAGGTGCTGCTTGCTAAACACAGAACCACAGGGGTTTGATGGATTATTGACTACTATTGCCACCGTGTTGTCGTCTAATTGGCTCTCCAAAGACTTTAAGTCGACCTTCCAGTTTTCTTTCGGCTAAAACAAAAATACAGATATAGGTAAGTAGATACTCAATTTCGAAACTTTACCAACGCGATAGAAAGTCGCGTAACTTGCACTTCACCCACAAGTAATAAGATTCATAATGTCCAAGGATAGGGTCCCTTCTTACCAACAAATCGTAATATTTTATCTCAATGCCGAGCCCTTTCCCCAAAGTTTCATGGATACGATAACCAGGTCTAGGAGCTAGTATGTTCTGTCCTGCTTCAGCAAGTGTCGTAATAACGACTTCCACAGCATGAGAGCATCCACTACATATAATGACGTCATCGGCTGTGATTTCTTGGACTCCACTGTACTCTGCTATAGCCTTCCTCGCTTCGAAGTGTCCGATCAAAGGACCGTAGCTCCGGCTTTCCTTTAAGTCTACACTATCTCGAACAGCATCCAAAACTTCCACTGGAGGTTTCAGGTTTCCATAATGAGTAGGGTCGCCTAAAAGGTAAGAAGTAGGTAAGGGAATATGTTACTGTTTTTCCTATGCAGATTTTGAACACATTTGGGTTTGTGCACAACTCCTCCCTTAAAAGTAACGTGTGACTATGTGCGTCGAAAATAACTTTTGTTAAAGCATTATAATACACCTACCCATCTATGTGTACCTACCTAAATAACAATAATAAATAAATATAGGTACCTACCTAATAGAGAACGTCATAGGTACAATTCGTAGAATAATGCAAAGTGTATATGTATAGGTAAGCCACATATTAAACCCCAACCATAGGGAGGAACCAACCCTGAGAAAAGTTATATCTAAGTAGGTATAAAAAATATTTTTTGAAATAAGTTGATGTCGTAGAGTAACATACCTAACCTACTGTACCTAGTTGTGTTGTCACTCAATATTACAACCGACTTGCTTGTTAACCTTCTTCTTTTTTAACCCTAGATAGATAACCATATTTCACTGTACTCTAAAGATAACCATACGTCGAATCGACGCCTTGTATGTTTGAGTGGGCATAATATTGGATTGAGATTAAATTAGCTTATAAATGTGATAATATATGTCATAATATATATAATTGAGCTATGCAGAAATGAAAACATTGAAGTTTATTTATATTTTTATTAGAAAAATAATAAAAAAACAAAACACGGTACTTCTTACTCCAAAGAATTTAAACATTTGAAAATATTTCCATCAGTCCTGCAATTTACTATATGTATAAACGTTTAAAAATCAACTTTTCGTAATGCCTTTAATACTAGACACCTTAGTTAATATATACTTTTTTTCATTTTATGCTCAAAGACGCTTAGGCCAGGCGCTTAACTTGTACTCTCCACATTGATTTTGACATCCTTCTAATTTTGATAGACAAAGGGCACAATATTTTATTTTCCTTGACTCAGGTAAACTTTACCGTTATGTTGGAGGTTCAGCTTGTCTTTCTGGCAATATACCATGATTTTTTTCTTCTAAATTCGTCGATAAAAAACTGACACTAAGGATAACCATACGTCTCTTCGACGTACGGTAGTTAAATATTGGCGAAAGTATTGTATTTATCTGAGCGACACGGCCGTGTTCTGCAAGCTCCATGGGCCGACTGAGCTGGCAGGAACGGCCAGCTTAGTGACGCAAAAAACAAACGAGTTATATCGATTTTTCAAAATCGATTACGTCGATTCGACGTATGTTATCTATCTAGAAACTAAATAAGCTGTTGTTAAAAAACACTAATCCCAGAATTGCCTCCAGAATGGCAAATGGCAATGCTGCAGATATACCTACCTAAGGTGAGACAATAGGCAAAAAACATACCTGCAGAGAGCGGGATAAATTCCTTATTCGGATTCGGTTCAAGTTTGAGGTTTTCAATAATTTCCCTGATCGGATTATGAGTGTTCCGAGCCAAGCCCGAGGCTCGCACGTTCCACGGGCGCCTGCTCCGTGACCGAAACATCTTTGCGACTATAAATCCGAGAGATAATCATTTTATTCTTCTTATCACAAATCGCTAGGATATTATTAATGCTGTTGGTATCTAATTGACTATAGTTACTGACAAAATTGGAATCATAAAAGTGCGATAGCGGTTCAATAGACAGAGATACCTACTAGGTACGTACTTACTCGACTTGTAAACTCGAAACTTAACATTAAAGAATCTATAGGAGGTACATTTCTCTTCTTTTTCTGTACTATTTTTCAAAGTGGATATTTTGTGGAAAACCCAAGGTACCTACCTATAGACAATAGGAAAAGTAAAATAAGTTACTTATTCTCTTCGAGAGCATGTCACCAGCACGATCCATGGATTTTTTATATAGAAAAATTAAAGAAGGCTTAAAGCCTGCTTTCATTCAAAGCTTCATTTTATATTAAGTAGGTACGAAATATACCTACTATAAACTGTGTGTGTTACACAATACACATATCTACTCTGAGGCTCTGGAGTTCGGGTTCAAGTATTCAAAAGAATTCTTCATGATAAAGATATTTGGTGTATATAACGAAAATGAAATAATCATAGTTATTCTAGGCGCGGTATTTACTAGTTTTCCCTTTATTATCGATAGTTTGCATATCGATAGTCCATTTGACCTCGAAAATCAGTAACAATATCGATTGGTCTATCGATACGATCGATAGTATCGATACTATCGGTAGAGTGAAGTACGGTAATAGTATTGATTTTTTGTAATAAAATCGATAGTATCAAATATCAAAATGACAAAACTATCGATAATATCGATAGTATTATATAAAAACTACCGATACCATCGATACTATCTAAATTGATAGTAGGTATTAGACTATTGATAGTGGCATATTTTTCAATAATATCAAGACAATGGTGAAGGTTAAACATGCGTAATGGGTACTTTAAGTATATGCCACTATCGATAGTATCGAAAGTATCAATTAGATCGAAGGTTTTTATGAAATACTATCGACAGTATAGATACTATCGATAGTTTAGTCACATTAGATGTGCAATACTATCGACAAAATCGATAGTAATATCACATTCTTTGTATATTTCATTAATATCTTCACACAAAATATGTACGCATTGAAAATACCTACATAACTACATATAACCTGTAAGAAATAATTAAACGCTCAGTTAAACATGCGGCTAAGGAGGTAGGTACCTAGGTAGGTATAGGCATCACCATTATTCAAATAAAAACTATTACAAGGCTGGTACTTAACAAGTCAGTACAATACGCACACACATATAATTACCTAGGCTAGGTAGGTAGACATAATCTAGCTGTTCGGAATTCGCATTTTAATTTTCGCTCTTTACTCGGGTTTATTGTGTAGAATAGAGTCCGAATAACTCGAATACGCCGCCGCCGTCCACATCACGAACAGCAGTATTATTGAGTGCATTTGCGTATTCGTCTTGTTCGTGTTCATTCTATTATGCTTGTCCTGTTTTTTTATTATTTATTGATCGAGTGAGCGAAGCGAACGAAGATCTTAGTTTCAACTTGGGCGATTTGGCATTTTATGTATGTATGTATGTCTGGCCATAACTTTCGAACCGTTGTTGGTTGATCGGATCTGCATGAAATTTGATAAGTCGATAGCTTGTACTTGAGAAATCTACTGGTATATGAGTAAAATCGGATGAAGGGTTATTAAGATATGAGGTTTTTTAAGGAAGCAAAAATAAAAAAAGTGACATAAATAAAACAAGTTACATGTCATATGAAAGGGCTTTGTTTTGACATTCCAAAACAATTTTTACTTTTTTTCTGGGTCGCTCGGTTTTTGAGATACAACAAAAAAGTTAAATTAAGATAACCAGCGATCCAAGAGCTCCCATCTCTAAGAGTTTCGTTGGCATCAATGTTTTTCTACTGGTCGGCCAGTTACTTTGCTTTTTCTTATTTTTTTTTCTTGAGATAAATTAACAACTATCAAACAATTTCTCGCTCGCACGTTTCGACATGTTGAAAGATATAAAATCACTAACCTCATTTTCGAAAAATCGCAATCAACCATTTTGTGTGCAATCACATTACACAAAGTTTAGTCAAAATTTCATTTTGATCGATACAAGGTTTCCTACATAAAAGTTAGCTTATGTTCGAAAACTATTAATGCAAACTTTTGAGTAGGAAAACATGTATCGATCAAAATTATTTTTTTACTAACCTGTGTGCAATGTGATTGCACACAAAATGGTTGACTGCGATTTTTCGAAAATGAGTTTAGTGATTTTATATCTTTCAACATGTCGAAACGTGCGAGCGAGAGTCACATTAGCTCTTGTCTTCGCCTTAAGGAGGTACTCAGTTCTCATAAAATGGTGACAATGACCAGGTCTGATGATGGAGCCAAGGTCTGTTCAACGGAACTCTTCAATAAATAGGCCAATAGAGTTGAAACTTGGTTACCGTATCAAGTTAGTGGGCAGTCGTCAGAAAAAAGTCCAAACCTAATGTTTGGACTTGCCTCTGACTACCACCTACTCAAAGTTTTGGTGCGTTCGTCGGGTCGCATCACGAGATCTCAGTTCGGGGCGAACTACTAGTTTATTTATTCATGAAGGAAGGTGTTTGGACCATTACCCCAAAGTAGAAGCGACTGGAAAGAAGGAAGGGAGGCCTTTGCCCTGCAGTGGGACATTACAGGCTCCTATTACCTAATAAATAATAATTATTTATTTATTGTAACGCAATACTCGTAATTGAAATTTAACCGTTTCCTTGCGTGATTTGCGAGTCAGAGCATACTGCCATCTAATAACAGAGGTGGAACTAGATTTTTATTTAATAAAAACGTCATTCTCAAGTCAATGTTTGTAGTTTTGAAATTAGTGACTTACAAAAATTACTGACTTTCACCTTAACGCATTTTGCTTTTATACCGGAGGTTAACTTTGACGAAACGGAATGAGGATCCGTAACGTTTTTAGCTGAGAATGCAGATTTATAGAGCTAAGAAATCCTTAACATACAGTGCAAATTTTTTTGTTCTACAACAAAAATTGACGAAGTTATGATCAAATAACTAGCGAAGTTCACCGAGTGGCCGCCGCGGTAGATGTGACGTCACTGTGATGGTCGCTGCCCGTCAGCCGTTGTTAGCGATAAGGCGCGCAGTGTTTTAATTGGATAATTATTGTGACTATAAAACAAATTATGTGTCAGATTTAAAGTGCTGAAATTATTTTTTACGGTACCAAAGTGGCTTGCAATTATCATGCTGTACGTGCTGTACATTATCATGCTGTGTATTAACTGGCTGCACATTAACTACACGTGACAATATTGCACATCCAGATAATGCACACCCCGATAATGTACACCCATATAAAACGAATCCAAAAAGGTACCAAAGTGGATTCCAAATATCATGCTGTACATTATCATGTCGTACAATAACCGGACTCAAAATTAAAATCAAAATGTAAATGTCTTAACTGTAGCCATGGGTAACTCACTCAAAAAACATGATCTGCAGCGCATCAGCTCATTTACAGTCTCGAGCCGGAGCCGAACCGCGGTTCAAACGGCTCAGAATTTCAGGACCAATTTATTTTCATGGTACCTTCAAAGACTTCAAGCAAGCACCGATAAGACTTGGCAAAAGGACTAGACGCCAAAACAAAAAAATACTACGATAAAAATAATTTTGTAGAAAAATAAACGAGTCTAGCGGAAAATAAACAGGAAAAAAAAAAATCCGAGAATTTGTATGTTAGCAATAACTAATAAATATTGCTAACAATGAACGACGGAATGAAAAAAAATTAAAGTAATAGTTCTACTATTCAAAATGAACCTTACTTGATTAAACGATAAAACGGAAAATATTTATGCAAATTATGACGAGCCTAGAACGTAAAATATCCTTAAATATGTATGCTAAAACGCGAGGGCATCCACGGGCTGTTGCTAAAACAACTCAAATAATTTTCTTAAATTTCTTTCTTCTTTCTGTTTATTTCATAAAACCAATCTTTGAACCGTTTGAGTTGTATATCACATTTTATGAGTAGACCTGAGAACCGCTCCACAGATGAGCGGCTCCAAAAATACAGCATTGGAAATTAGATCTTATTATCTAGACGAAACAATTCAAATTCATTTAGCAAAAATTTTGAGCCGGATATCTTTTTTCTAATATAGACCCTACCTTTCTAGGAATAAAACTTATATTAGGCTGGCATGAGAGCTGTTGAGCCGCCCCTAAAGAAATTGAGCCGGTACTGACGCGCTTACTACGGTATGAGCCGCTCCAAACGCGTACGTCCGACTCCTTCTACCCACGGCTAGTCTTAAGAATGTACTCTACTCTAGCTAGGGTCCGGTTAATTTACGACCAAGTATTACACAGCCCGAAAATGTACAACCCGGAATGCACGGGCAGGAATACGCAGCCAGGAATTCATGTACAAAATGTACATGAAATCCGGGCCGTGTTTTCCAGGCTGTGCTTTCCCAGCACAGTCGGGATTGTACAGCCCGGATTGCACGGCCAGGAATTCATGTACAAAATGTACATGGAATCCGGGCCGTGTTTTCCAGGCTGTGCTTTCCCAGCACAGTCGGGATTGTACAGCCAGGATTACACGACCATGGATTTTGTGACCATTGCTCTGATTGGTCGAAAGTCTATGCTCTGTTTAGATGCACTGTCATGGTAAAAATTGTACTAACCCATAAATAGTACTCAGGCAAGGTACTACTACTCAACAAGAGATGGCGCTGTCGCTATCGATTTTTGTTATAGTCTCTAACAACCATAGATTTATAATACTATAGATTGCCTACGAGCGTATACCCGAGCAAGACGGACAACAAGTACATACAATTTATGGGCTGCCACATCATACTATTTTCACCCAACCAAGCATAAGCTATGATGTCGCGGCGGCTCCAGTTGTTTGTTTAATTATGTTTAATTAAAGCTAGTTTCTGCAGTTTAATAGTTTGTACCCTCCTCTAGGTTACGCCATTTTAATATCTTCTAGAGCTAGAAAAAAGCCTACACAGCTCAGTTGGTAGCCTTCTGCGCCGTAGGCCATGGGTTCAATCCTACCGAGAACAAACATTTGTGTGATGTGATACTAGACGTTTGTTCTCTGCCTGGGTGGTTGTGATTTGGCTTATTTTGGGGCTATATAGTGCTGTGTGGAGCGTCCACCAATATTTATAAAAAATAAAATAAAAAAAACAGGGCGAACTGGCACTAAGCTGGCATTTTAGACATTGACATCAGAACCCTAGGCCCCGCGAGCTAGAGTCCTGGATTTTCCTAGTGAGGGGGACAGAGCTAGCTAGTGGTGCTATTCTTCACATTCTACCACCTACCAATAGTTTAACTATGTTACTGCACCAGCTAGGTAAAATTTTTATGAATAAAAAACAATTTATTTATTTATCATTGATTTATTTATTCTACATCCCTACTCATCAGAAACCGTAATTCAAAAGGTTAATTTATAACGCGTGCTTCAATTTTAAATTAAGTAGGTATAAACAATACATCTTAACAGGAGTAAGCCAGCTTATGCTAGAGCTGACCATAAGCCTGAGCAATGCCACCACTTTGCCCTGAAGCGCGAAGTGGTGGCATTATGAATACAGCTATCCTCAGAACGTCACTATGAATATGTCATAAATACATTAAAATATATCACGTGTAAGTACGTATTTATTTATTAGACGATAAATATTTAATAGTTTGTACATAACAATTTTAGATGAGAATATTTTCTTAATTCACACTTTTTAAAGCAAGATTTTTGAACATACTTTTTATATCCAGAAAAAAAAGCGGAGATACCGTTTATGTTGAAATAGCCCAAAAGTTTTTTAGTCCGTAAGTTTCTTGCCTGTTCTTCTAGGCTTTGGTCGCGCGCGAGGAACTGGCGGTACATTCACCTAGTACCAATTTAAGACGTTTCAAAGAGATCCTTGTGATTGTACTGAATAAAGACCGTTTTGATTTTGATTTTGGAGCTTGGTGACCTGGAGCTTAGTAACCCGTAGCTTTAACCCACCAGCCCAAAGTAGTTGCATCTTTGGGAAATCTGTAAAACAAACATGGTATTATTAGGCAAATGTAGGTATTTAATCATACTACGCGATGGTGGTCTCAGGCATAAAATAACTACCAACTTCTCATATGAAAATCGTGAGGAGACTTAAATTATTAAAATGTAACGCAAAGCTAAAAAAATAAATTAAATGAAATTAAAATATATGTACCTACTACCTATACCTATATTATATTTTTTTTCATTATGTACTTAAGTCAAACAAACCTTATTTCTTTGAATAAGGTAATAATAAGTTGCGACATTGTCATTTTTTTTCTAGATTATTGTGTGTATTTGAACTTATCCTAACATATCAGAGTCAAATCCACCCTAAAGTTGTTCGTTTCCCAACATTTTTGGCAAATAGATTTTGTTTTAGTTGGCAGCCCGAAAGATCGTATAACCCAGCCAAACTAGACATGGGCGTTTTTGTTTTTTCCCGCAAACGGTTATCTAACCGATATACAGTTTGCATATCGATATAGAAAACGGTTTTCTGATATCGATATCAGCCGTATGGGTTGCAAACGTTAACATGATATTTAGTTATGGCAAACTAACAACGAAACGACAAACGCAAACTATTTGGCTATAGTTACGTCATATTCGCTTCATCTCTTTTTTACCAGTAAAACAATTCATTCTTAGAAAGGGGGAGGTAGCGAATATCAATTGGTGTTTGTTTCATATCGTTTGGTTTGTGAAGTTTTCGTTTTGTTCGTGTCTTTAATACGTAACAGTTGAGGGCTTGAATAGTTTTTATGATATCGGATATGTTGATATGAATATCGATATGGTATGATATCTAACCCATATCCGATATAAGTTACGTTTTGATATATCCGACTCATGTCTAAGCCAAACCAAATTATGTTTCTATAGAAATAGAACTGTATCGGTTTGAATTAGCGATGTTACG
This sequence comes from Chloroclysta siterata, assembly GCA_932294275.1. NCBI lineage: Eukaryota > Metazoa > Arthropoda > Insecta > Lepidoptera > Geometridae > Chloroclysta > Chloroclysta siterata. Next base: position 11,701,602 of record OW028600.1, on the reverse strand, counting down.
AGTTGATTTTATTCCAACTCGGATAACTCGAGTTGACTCGGCCGCTAACTCGAATCGCAACTCGAGTTGACTCGACTCGCATCAACCGGATGGGATCCGCTTCGCGGCAGCAGCCAAACGGATCGGCGAGTCGAGTCGAATGCACCGTATTCGTATTCTTATTCTTGATTCGAGTTTACACTTGCATTGCCGATTGCCACTGCTCCACTCGCCGGCCACCGCTGTGCCGAGGTGTGCCGACCCGGCGAGGCGACGGAATACGAATCAAAACAAAATGAATATTCGTTGTAGAGTCGAGTTTCGGTTTCGAGTTGGCGAATCGCTGACTCGCGACTTCGCGTGCACTCGCATTCGCATATCTCGCATTCGTTACCGACCGCATTCTATCTAGTAGTTAGGTAGGTAAGCGAGTTGATTCGAGTTGCGAATGAACTTGATTCGAATCAACTCGTTTAGACTCTGATTCGAGTTATTCGAATCAGCCAACTCGACTCGCCCATCGCTAGTTTGAATAGCCATGTCATTTGTGTGGTTTATAGTAACCTATACTCAATTTTACAAAATAATTAAATTCTAGAAATCTACTATGATATGCGATAGAAAGTAAACACAACCGTTAAATGATTAATTGTGGACACTGTGCATTCTCTGTTTTATAGTTTAATTGACAAATAGAACATAAAAGTGCTACTTACTGAAGGAAGCTTAATTTTCAGTTTTCCGAGCTGTATCATTATCACAGCCTAAAATACTACAATGCACCACATTATAAACTTAACTCTACGTATACTGGGACCTAGGCACACACTATTTTCAAAGAACTTTGGCACTAAACACCTGTAAACTCACAAGCACCAATCGGTTTGTTTAGCACCAAACTTGGTGCTAAACAATCAAAAACGTATACGCAGAAAGGGACAGAACATTTATATTATATTTCTCTCACTCATAGGTATAATTTGTATTATTGCGTCTCTCTTACTCTTGGTATTATTATTTGATGCTCTATCTATTGTATACTTGATCTAAGCTAACAACAAAGCATATTCATGATTGATTGCAAAATGGCTGTTAGTCGATTGACCTTAAAACATCGCTACTCGGTTAGTGATGTACCAATGCGGATGCAAGACGAACATATCGATATCGATTATTACCTACCTACTGAAGGATAACGAAATGGGTACGTCAGGTTATATTTATTTTGTGGCGGTCTAAATAAAAAGCTTTTCTTTTCTTTCTTTCTATAATAAGATTATCACATTATCATCTATTCTTCTATACTAATATTATAAAGAGGAAAGATTTGATTGTTTGTTTGTTTGCATTCATATTTTTCATTTTCATATTTATTGTCCTTGAAACAGAACGTACTTGTTTAAAAGCTGTATTTTTGAGTAAATGTTTAATTTAATAAATGATGGATCCGCACATTTATGTACCGTTCTGTAATCACTGATATGGTTTGATGTGCGGAAAAATTCTTTGTAATACTTCTGTAAATTTCAGCTTAAAAAAAACAACGCCTTAAAACTTATTAACCTATATAGGCTTCGATTAACAATCACTAGATTCCGTGTCACATACAAAATCAAAGCTAAAAACTGTCCGCTTGAACATCTACTTACACACACATAAACAGCTACATCGAACTGATTCCAAGGTTTTTAAACAGTTTCAAGTTCAACCTTATTACAACCATAAACCCTTGTAATAAAGTCACAAATCTTCAAAATACCATCTTACAATTATGATGATTCGTCAATTACAGCCGTCACTTAGAAATTAAAAGACATAGGTTAAATAACATTTATTGTGTAATCAACCTTATGTTGCAACAAATAAAGTACTTTCCTCCATTATTACCTTGTGAGCTATATCGTTTCTGTTTGCTTCTTTGTATTTTACTACTCCTCACACACACTACAGGTTCCTCGATGGCGGACTTTGATTAAACGACAAAATATTTGTTTTTAATTGTTAACAATGATTTAAGTATCGCAAAACGGAAACTGACATGTTATTACCGAAAAAAAGACATTCCTTCTGAAAACTTACTGTTTTAGGAGTTATTTTCGCAGTTTTAAAGCACACTGAGGCATTTTAGCACGTCCGCACGTTGGCTGTGGTTGGAGCATACTAAACTCAAATAAGAACACAAATTTATTTGTGCTCTTATTTCTCGGGCCGTTTTTGAGCCCTTCACACGTAATCTAGGTTGATTGTTGATCGAAGTATATAGGGGTAAAAAATTATTAAAGCCATCGATAACACATTCATTAGTTTAATTAGGTCACATCCCTAATTGAGTAGCATATGCTAATGTTTAAGAGAAACACGACTTTAAAATGTATGATTCACAGTCTATTTTTATTTGACGGTTTTGCATTTTAAACAAAACTAACTACAAACAATTAAATAATACTAAACGGTGTTATGATATGCCCCCTTTTCTTTACTCTTTTGAGTAATTGGACGTAGTTATGCATAAAGGAACCAACCCACACACATGTCAAAATCGACATAAAAGAAAGCTTTTAAAATGCACGATCTACCAACCCTCTAAAGATCAAAGTGATCTGACAATTAAATAAATAAATATTGGGGGACATTCCACACAGCACTATCTCGCCCCAAACTAAGCCAAAGCTTGTGATATGGGAACCAGATAGCTGATATACTACTTATATACTTTTTTTTTTTGTAAATATATACTTATAATATTATATAACGACCAGACAGAACAAACATCTGTGTTCAGCACACAAATATTTGTTCTCGGTGGGGATCGAACCCACGGCCTACGGCACAGAAGGCCCTTCCTTCCACTCGACACCACCAAAACGACACCATCGGTGGTGTCGTATGGAATCACTAGTCCATACGACACCATCGACTAATAGTGAGGTTACCTACATACAAAGTTGTAAAAATAAAAAAAGCAAAATACAGCAAAATTGTTGGCTGAAAGTTTTTTTCCCGGAAAAGACACACTAAAAGAAAAGTTCATTAAGGCCTATTACAAGCACGTAACAACAATTGTGGACACGCTGCAAGACTAGTTTTCCGGTCCGTTCTTTAATACCTACATAACTACTTACTTCGCTGAAATAAAAAAATAATATTTCATAAACTCTGTTTTATTAATTATCGTTTAACTATAGATAACTTGAAATAATAACTTTGGGGTCGGATCAATGTATGTGATGTTGTCTGATATTTATTAATTTATTTTAATGAACTCATGCGCAGACCGCGCATGAGATGGCGGGACTAGTTGGACGCCTATGAGAGGGAGTGGAGGATGAAGGCTCATGATCGTAGAGACTGGCGGAAATGGGGGGAGGCCTTTGCCCAACAATGGGACACTATAGGCTAATAGTAATAATAATGAACTGGGAGCTGTTAGTCAAAAACACGCGTTTCTGGACATCACTAGGGTGGTGTCGTATGGACTAGAGATTCCATACGACACCACGGATGGTGTCGTTTTGGTGGTGTCGAGTGGAAGGAAGGCAGAAGGCAGAGCTACTACCAACTGAGCTGTGAAGGCTGTCAAATTTTGACTGAAGAAAACATATACTAAAAAGATCCATGCTCTATGGTAACCCAGCAATCTGAAAAATCCAAAGTTAGGAAAGTAATGTCTTTGGAAAAATCAACAAGTTTATTTTTTTCTATAAAGAACCAAACCGCACATGTTAAATGTTAAAGCTTTTTCTTTGTAGCAAAACTGCTCATGTGTGGGTTGGTTCCTTATAAATTTATTAAATCTTTGAATATTATAAGGATAAAATAATAAATACACGTAATATACTGTATGAATTTTATTTAAATACTTATAAATATCTTAGGTTTAACATGAAAAAGAGCTATAAAAATATTTATTTCAATATAATTCTACTACTAATTTTCATCATACTTGCAACATAAAGTTCCGTATCGGTATCTCTATTGCATCTTCATACAAAACCCGCAATGAACACGGAACAAGAACGAAAAACGAAAAACCAAATGTGGTAAACACAACTCATACTTGGGGTACTGTTTATATAAAACCAATCTTTGAACCGTTTGAGTTGTGTATCACATAATAATAATATATGTGTAAAGCTGAAAACAGCTCCACTGATCAAGAGTGGCAAAAATGCTGATAAAGATCGGGAGCTTCATAGCTTTGTTACAAGCTCTATCTACTAGGTAAGTAATTTGAAAAAAAAACTACCCAGGAACACAGATAAATAATACTATTTGATTTCAAATAATATAATAATATAGAGGAAATATGCTTGAATTAGAAACAATTTTGGTATTATGTTTGTAATAACCAAACTGGTTCGAAACCGATTCAAACCGATTTGCATCCAAATCGAATAACAGCTTGCAAAACAAATGGCAGATAGCATCAAAATAGTATTGACCGATGTAATTTAGATCGAATGGTTTGCTAGTTGTTTTATTCTCGTTAAAAATTAAGAAAAATATATAAGTACCTAGGTACATACTTACGGTTTTTCATGAATGGGTCGTCGAGTCATCAATACGTTTAATGAATAATGAAATATTTTTTTAACCGATTTATTTAAACCCTTGAATAGATTTGTGTGACTCGTTCAATCGTCAAACCGATTTGAACCGATTTGACACATTGCTAAGTTGAATTAATTTGAGTTTTTTAGCGACTGCCCGTGGATGCCCTCGCGTGGTAGCAGAGATTGCTAACATAAATATTTAAGGATGTTTTACGTTCTGGGCTCGTTATAATTTGCATAAATATTTTCTGTTTTATCGTTTATCATGTAAGGTTTATTTTGAACAGTAGAACTTTTACTTTTTATCGGCGGCCCGTCGTTCGCATTATCTGGTATGATAGGTTGCTAACATACAAATTAAAGGATTTTTTCCCGTTTAAGACTCGTTCATTTTTCTACAAAATATTTTTTATAGTCTTTTATATGACTAGCGGCCTGTCCCGGCTTCGCACGAGTGGACATTTACTTTTTAAACATTTCGGGATAAACGTAGACCTGCCTAAATCATACCTACCTACCAATTTCCTAGATTTGTAGGCCCCTCTTCCACTTCGGACCCCCTCCCTCGCCGCGTTGCCCGCGGCGGTATTTTATTTAGTTTGACATTTTTAATTCGTAATATCTTATGAATGCTTCCAGCCACGAACAGGCACTTAACAACCATCCTGTTAAAGCTGAGACGCGAAGACCTAAAGCTGATGGTCGGAATCATCACGGGCCACTGCGACCTCAACTACCATCTTTTCAAGATCGGAGCGACAGACAGCGACCTATGTGGTGGATGTCTTCAGGAAAAAGAAACTGTGGAGCATGTGGTACTGCACTGCTCCGCAACTAACGAAGCCAGGTCCAAAACTGGACTGCAGAAGCTGATCGGGTCATTCCTCTCATCTGCATCCAAATCACCACCGGGGATGCTTGAACATTGCTGCCACCAACCCAAGGTCCTTCTCCGCTATTTTAAGGAGTTGGGCTGGCTGGGGTGAGGTTAGCAGGGGGACAATGCACAATACACCCCATTGCGGGACGTCCGTGCAGATCTCATTCCCCCACCACGAATTAGAATTAGAATTAGAAGGTGCGGATTAGAGCTAGAAGGGGGGGGGGTCAGTGTTAGGTCTTAGTGGGGCGTGTTCTTTGTCGGGGAACACGCACCTAAAAAATGCTAAGCTTACCGTAGTGTACGCCTAGGTGTGCGGAGCTAGGCTATCAGGCACGCACTGAATATGCTCTTCATACACGTCCACGCCATCTCTACGCTGCCGCCGCGGCGTAGCGATGGGCCCACATTTTCTCATCCACGTGGGTCGTCCCCTCCGGGCAATGCTGCGGTCTATAACGAGCCCCGCACAATAACAACCACCTCGTGACCGCAGTAGCTAAGTATGAAGAGCGAAAGCGAATCTTCGGCGCTTAAACCGAATCGTCCGATTAGGGGAAGACAACCCCGAAAGAAAAAATAACACCGAACCAATGGAAGCAAGACTCAAAAACAATCTACCCCAGGAGGGTACCGGCGCCGCCGGAGAATCCCTCCCTGAGCATAGCTCGGGCTGCCCCACGTATTCTGGGGGGGGCAAAGTAGTGCTACCCAAGGATATATCATCGGAAAAATCTAAGAAAACCTTAACTCAACAATTATTCCACCCAGGCCTATTCAACCGCCAGCGTTCAGCATCGCTAAGTGATGCCACCGAACAAAATAATAAACCTACCACAAATCAACCCAAACCCGATAGCGACAACCAAAGTGTCCCATGGCAGAGAGTGCCAAACCAAAAGAGAATTCGTTCACCTGAGGCTAAAGACTCAGTAAATCAAGCAAAAAGAATGCAAAGAAGAGAGGAAGTCATCAACAACCACAGAGGCCTGAATAACCAGGAGCAAAGCACTGCCGCCCCAATTGTAGAAACAAGCAATAGTTTCTCGATATTAGATGTAGAAGAGGATAAATCGCCTCAGACTCTACCAACCGAAAGGGAACCAAAGCCTCCTCCCATATTCATCGATGATGTCACAAACATACAACCTTTAACTAAACTACTCGATGAAGCCGCAGAAGGTCTATTTGAAATGAAAATACTACGCAACAACCAAGTAAAAATCCAACCTGCATCAAGTGAAGCCTACAAAAAAATTGTCAAAGAAGTGGATGCCAAAGGCATAAAATATTATACGTACAAACCCAAACAAGAAAGGAACTTTAGAGTCATTCTCAAGCACTTGCATCCGTCAACAGACACTGAAGATATAAAGGAAGCTCTTGCAAATCTCGGCCATGTTGCTAGTAATATATGGAACATGAAACAAGCCTCGTCTAAAAACCCGCTGCACATGTTCGCAGTAGATCTGAAACCAAACCAAAATAATAAAGAAATATATAACATATATTCCCTACTTTACTGTCGCATCAAATTCGAACCGCCTAGACCAAAACGCACAATTCCACAGTGCTCCAACTGCATGGATTATGGCCACACCAAAACTTACTGCCGACGCAATCCAAGATGCATCAAATGTGCAGGAAACCATGCGTCCTCTGACTGCACTCGCAAGGAACGGTCTGAAGACGTCAAATGCGTTTTATGTGACGGAAACCACCCGGCAAATTACAAAGGCTGCACGGTTTACAAGGAGCTTCAAAAGCAAAAATACCCTCCACTACGCATAAAGACAACACAAAACAACTATTTAGAGACTCGAGCCCAACCATACGAACCACAAAAACCAAGACAAAACACAAACTACGCCGATGCTGCCCGTAGCAAACCAGCCGAAGATAAGCCAAAAACACCACCAGTGAAACCACATACAATTTCACAGCCAAAACTAGTGCCCGTATTTGCACTACCCCAACAAACAAGCGAAAAGCCCACTGTACAGAAACATAATACACCATGCAACAAGCAACACAATCAGGCCGCACAGGAAAATAAAAACGACCACAAAGAACTAATGGATATGTTCAGACAAATGATGCTACAGATGACGACTATGACAAACCTTTTAATGAACTTCATGTCTGAGCTACGGTCACAAGCAACCAGAGGGTACAGCCAGGATTTTATCCAAGCGGGAGGCAAGCAGCCCACCTTGCCCCTCCGAGACTACACTCATGCAGACCGCTAAAGATAGCAATGTGGAACGCCAATGGGCTGTCAAACCATATACTTGAAGTAAAAACTTTCCTTTACTCCCACAGCATTGACATTATGCTGATATCAGAGACGCATTTTACCACGAAAACTCATTTCGAGATATCCAAGTACAAGCTTCACTTCACCGATCACCCAGACGGTACAGCCCATGCAGGCTCGGCACTACTTATCAAGGAGAACATAAAACACTACGCCTTAAAGCCATACTGCACAAATGAAATCCAAGCAACAAATATAACAATTGAAAGTATAAACGGCCCACTAACCGTGTCCGCATTATACATGCCTCCTAGACACAACCTCAAAAACGAATCGTACACAGCCTTTTTTGAAACACTCGGTCATAGATTCATAGCTGGTGGAGACTACAACACTAAGCACACCAGCTGGGGATCAAGACTTACAACAACAAAGGGCAGAGAATTACTCACTACAGTTAACAAACTTAACTTGAAAGTCTCTTCCACCAGAGAACCAACATACTGGCCAACTGCTGCAAATAAAAAACCTGATTTAGTGGACTTCTTCATCACTAAAGGGCTCCCCTGCTCGTCCCTGCGCTGTCACTCCAGTTATGACTTATCATCGGATCATACCGCAGTTATAGCTGAATTGAATAATGACCCTGTAATAGTTGCGAAGCCATGTAAATTACACAGCAAGAAAACGAGCTGGGACTTTTTTCGGAAACTCACAGAAGAAACGCGAATATCCCCAAATAGTTAATGACATGATACGAGACAAGAGAAATGCAAGGAAACAGTGGCAAAATACCAGGCACCATAAAGACAAAAAAGCATTCAACAAGTTGGCCAAGAATTTGAAAAAATTGCTCGAAAATATTGCAAACAAACAGGTAGAGAACCAACTATCAAGTCTAGATGCTACGGCTGCCACAGACTATTCCTTATGGAAAATTACAAAAAGCCTAAAAAAACCTGTTGCATTCCAATCCCCTCTGCGTAGAAGCGATGGAAGCTGGGCTAAGAGCGACGCCGATAAAGCTGAACTGTTCGCAGAGCACCTGGAAAAAGTATTTACCCCTAACCCAGACACAGGATCGTCTAAAACAGATGAAATTATGGAGTGCTTGACAGCAACTTACCAACTAACACCCCCTATTGAGAAATTTACAAAGAGTGAGGTGAAATTTGCCATCAAGAAACTAGACCTAAATAAAGCTCCTGGGTACGACTTAATCACTGCAAAAATTATGAAAGAACTGCCGGATATCGGCATTTCTTTCCTTACACAAGTGTTTAATGCCATACTGTGTCGAGAATTCGTCCCCGCCCAGTGGAAAGTTGCAGAGATTATACTAATACTCAAACCAGGAAAGGATCCCGCCAACGTCTCCTCTTATCGCCCCATAAGTCTTCTCCCGGTCGCTTCCAAACTACTAGAAATCCTGTTTCTGAAGAGATTAATGCCTGAAGTTGTCAAAACTCATCTCATACCACCACATCAATTTGGCTTCCGCGCAGCACATGGAACAATTGAGCAGGTCCATCGCCTAGTTGCCTCTATTAACGACGCTTTTGAACATAAAAAGTACTGCTCTGCTGCCTTCTTGGACATTTCTCAGGCATTTGATCGTGTCTGGCACGAGGGTTTGTTGTTCAAAATTCGCAAAACGTTACCTTTGAGCCACTTCCTGTTTATAAAATCTTACCTTAGCCAGAGACACTTCTATGTGAAGCACGGAGAGGATCAAACTAAACTTCACCAAATAAAAGCTGGTGTCCCTCAAGGAAGTGTTATGGGCCCTGCTCTTTACGTTCTATACACATCAGACCTTCCATTAACTGAAGGTGTCCTTGTTGGTACATTCGCTGACGACACAGCCCTGATTGCAGCTCACGAAAACCCAGCTGTTGCTTCATCCACGCTGCAAAAAAGTCTCACTAACATCTCAACGTGGCTGAAAGACTGGCGCATTAAGGCAAACGAAAGCAAGTCTGTGCATGTCACCTTTACCCTAAGACATGGATCGTGCCCAGCTGTAAAGTTGAATGAGATATCAATACCTCAGTGCGAAGACGTGCGCTATCTGGGGATTTATCTGGATCGGCGTCTCACATGGAAAAAGCATATATTTACCAAAAGAAAGGCACTTGGACTGCAATTAAGGAAACTCTATTGGCTTTTGGCCAGAAAATCAAATCTATCCCTGAACAACAAACTCCTCCTGTACAAATGCATACTCAAACCAGTCTGGTCTTATGGAGTTGAACTATGGGGAACAGCGGCAAGCTCGAATCTGGAAATAATTCAGCGCTTCCAATCCAAAATACTACGTATGATAGTGAATGCTCCGTGGTACCTCACAAACAGTCAACTCCACCATGACCTTGAAGTTGCAACTGTCAAACAAGAGATAGCCGACAGAATAACATCATACGCAAAACGTCTAGAACATCATCCAAACGAATTGGCTAAACATTTGATGCAAAACACCACTTCATTTAAAAGACTCAAAAGGAGAGCCCCTCAAGACCTAGTAAAAGGATTAAAAGATTAACATGGAAGCATCATTGGGCGTTTTCCATACATGTCTATATTAAAAAAAAAAAAAAAAAAAAAAAAGTCTAAACTCTAGCTCAATGCCCGCATAGGCTGGGGCCTTATGCTCACTTCGACAGAGATTATCTCACGTTAGAGATGACGTCATATCTCGTTCGATAACTATTTATCCCCATTCTCACTATCTAACTCCCCAATTTTCTCATACAAAGTTCATGCGAGACTCAAGGTCAACGAGTTATTGAACGAGATATGACGTCATCTCCATCGTGAGATAATCTCTGTCGAAGTGAGCATAAGGCCCCTGATTGCAAGACGCAGTGGAGATTTAAAAAAAAAAAAAAAAAAGAAGGTGCTGATAGGGATTCTGACAATTAGAAGTATCTTCTTTCTTACTCTTTAAATTTGCCTCCATCGGAGTATCAACTGTCTTACATTCTGTCATGTCATGAATCTACTTAATAATTGATCAATATACTTCTCCTGACTTAAAGTAACAGTGCTATTTTGCTCATCAAAATTAACTAACATGCCTAGACATTCTTTGACACATCCTAGGTCTTTAATTTCAAAATAATTACTCAACATGTCTTTAAGATGTTTATTACTTTTTTATCATTAGAGAATACAAAAAAATCATCAACATACAATGTTATCATGGTTTTACTATTATCAACAATTTTTGTATACAAACACGGTTCATATTTAGACTTAGCATAGCCATCTGCTAACATACAGTTATCTACCTTTTTATGCCATGCTCGGGATGCCTGTTTAAGTCTATCTATAGCTTTTTTCAGTTTAAGAACTTTTTTGTCACTAGAACCTTCGAAACCCATAGGTTTTTGCATATATATAGTCTCATCCAGGTCCCCATTCAAAAAAGCTGTTTTGACATGTAGATGAATAACATCTAAATTTAATTAATTGAAACGACAACGCAAATAATAGCCTCAATGTAGTAAAGTCAAAGTCAATAGGTATTTATTCAATAAAATCACAAGGATCACTTTGAAACGTCTTAAAGCTAGGTGACTCTAGGTGCCAGTTCCACGCGACCAAAGCCTAGAAAGAACAGGCACAAACTTACGGCTTGGTTCCTACCGTTCTTTTGTATGATCCTTTTACAATGTAATATAATATATTATTGAAGTTAAGTGAGGCGTAGGCATACAGAAAAAGGTAAACATAATCAAATTTATAAGTCGAAGTATGTGTTTTTCTTTCTCTTACTGGTAATCTCCTTTGCATATTAGGGTCTTCGTCAGATGTCATAGACTTCTCACGTGGCAGATAAGTTTCATCAGCTTTACAAGTTGTAGCATAATAGACGTAATACCAAACAGAATGTGGCTTTATTTAGCTAAGAATTCTAGTTAGGCAGACATAGGTAACCATGACAATATTATAATATAATGAAGCTGTCACTGTTGACTTGTTGACAGCCACCTTAGAACCATGGAGGTCAGTAAGCATACCACCTCACAAGTGCTATCTATAGAAACAAATGAGTCATCCAGCTCACTGTTATTGCCTGACAAATCTCCCTCTGAATTCTGACATACTGGACTTCCTTCTAGCATCACATCTGTCTCTTCCACCGCAATAAGACTCTCTTGATGAGGATTATTTTCTATAATAATTACATCTCAACTAGTTGTGATTGCCCACGTTGCAGGATAGCCTACTAGAATACACTTTTCAGATTTCTTGTCTCATTTATGTATCTTCTCCTTTGGTATGTGCTTCATGACAGTACTACCAAATATTCTAATGTGACTAAGGTTTGGCTTAGTGCTTGTCCATAACTGATATGGTGTATGATTTTTCAGTCCAGTTTTCACAATTCGATTCTGTAAATATACAGCAGTATTAACGGCTTCCGTCCAAAATTGCTTGTTAATTTTGCTTCAAACAAAAGACATCTGGCTTTCTCTATGATTGTTCTATTCATACATTCACAAAGCCCATCTTTTGATGAATTATCAAATCAAATCAAAAATCAAAAGTTTTTTATTTCGGACAAAGTATACAATCCATTGTGTTAGTAAATTATTTTATTCCCATTGTCTTTAAATAATTATCAAAATCATGATTACAAATTTTCTCCCCCATTATCACTATGAAGAATCTTTATTTTCTTGTACAGTGTACTACATTCAGTAACTCAGTACTCCTGTTGCTTTCATGAGCAAAAGGCAAGCAACTTTGTTTTCCTTCACAGCATACAACACAGTTCATCTTGCTTATATCAGCCCTCTCATCAAACATGACTCCTTCCACAGCGTTCTGCATTTTATTCATGTAGTTACTATTAGCATGGCCCAATCTACGGTGCCATACCTCTGGAGACTCGACCACTGAAGCCAATAAACAAGTTGGAGTATTTAATTTATACACACCGTTTATGATTGAAGCGGTAGCAACAAAAGCATTCTGCTTATTAAATATCTGACAACTGTCGTTAGTGAAATGAATCTTATTTCCCTGCCATATCAATTGGCTTACTGATAGAAGGTTCGTTCGTCGTCAAGTTGGGCTCACACAAAACTTTTTCTATAGTTACGTCTTATTCACATTCGTCAGTTGACGTCGTGATTCTAATATTACCGCTACACAACACTGGTAGGTAATTTGTTAGGGTTAGCTACCATAATTTCATTTGTAAAGTAAGTAGTTATGGTACACTGACACTGACACTAAATAATCACTACGTGTAAAGTTAGGTAGGTTAGCGGAACGAGCGTGCATTCGCCGCGGGTCAATATTTCTCACTATCGGCCCGCGGCCGCCCCGCGCCCCCATTGTCGTCGGCCATAGATTAATAATACTTGATTAGCCGTGGGTAGAAGGAGTCAGACGTACGCGTCTGGAGCGGCTCATACCGTAGTGAGTACGTCAGTACCGGCTCTATTTCTTTTGTAGCGGCTCAACAGCTCTCATGCCAGCCTAATATAAATTTTATTGCTAAGTAGATAGGGTCTTTATTAGAAAAAAGATATCCAGATCAAAAATTTTGCTATATGAATTTGAATTGTTTCGTCTAGAAAATAAGATCTAATTTCCAATGCTGCATTTTTGCCACTCTTGATCTGTGGAGCGGTTCAAAGGTCTAATCATAAATGTGATACACAACTCAAACGGTTCAAAGATTGGTTTTATGATAAACAGAACCCTGAACCGTTCGAGTAAAATATTTGTTTTGATTCATTGAGATGTTCAATACGTACTCGAACAGTTGAATCGTTTGAAGTAATATCTGCGCGGGTGAGTGAGTGGAGTTAGGATGAATTGAAGGCTTATGGTTCTTTTTAGAAAAGCATGTTTTTAAATGGTATGGGTTACGAATTTGAATTATTAACTTGAGTTGTTTTAACAACAGCCCGTGGATGCCCTCGCGTGTTAGCATACATATTTAAGGATATTTTGCGTTCTAGGCTCGTCATAATTTGCATAAATATTTTCCGTTTTATCGTTTAATCAAGTAATGTTCATTTTGAATAGTAGAACTTTTACTTTAATTTTTTTTATTCCGTCGTTCATTGTTAGCAATATTTATTAGTTATTGCTATATATACAAATTCAAGGATTTTTTCCTGTTTATTTTCCGTTTAGGACTCGTTTATTTTTCTACAAAATTATTTTTATAGTAGTATTTTTTTGTTTTGACGTCTAGTCCTTTTGCCAAGTCTTATCGGTGCTTGCTTGGAGTCTTTGAAGGTACCATGAAAATAAATTGGTCCTGAAATTCTGAGCCGTTTGAACCGCGGTTCGGCTCCGGTTCGAGACTGTAAATGAGCTGATGCGCTGCAGATCATGTTTTTTGAGTGAGTTACCCATGGCTATACTTGATCTAAGTCGTCGGCCGATGCGCTAGCGCTGTGGTCTCCCTAGCGGCAAGTAGCGAAACTAGAAGCATGCAGGGATGTACTCTTGTCAGGGTGGAACTAAGGTTGAAATGAAATGAAATGAAATGAAAATACTTTATTGTACACCAAACAAAACAACGTTGGTTGGTTGGTTTGTTACGGAAAGTTAATGTTTTATGTTCTTGATGAAATGTTTGCTTTGTGTTGTTTACAGGTGGAGAAGGAGTTCGCCACATCACCCCCTTCCAGAGACCGTCTAGGGCGATTAAGTTTTATAGTCTCGATATTGCTCTGGAAATCGGACTGATTTGACTGACTTTTTTCTTTTTTCTGGAAGAATGTAGGCGGGCTTCAAGCGGTCAACGGATTCAGTAACAGGTTTGCCTTTTATCTGTAGTTTAAATAACTTATCATTCCTTTCTATTACAGGATGTGGGCCGGTGTACGCTGGTTGTAAGGAGCCTCTCAGCGCGTCTTCTCTCAAGAACACATGGCTTGTGGTAGCAAGATCTTTGTACACGAAGATGGATTGTCGGCTGTGTCTCGAGGCAGGTACTGGCTTCAAATTGTTCGCAAATAGACGTAGGCGTGCTGTATAATCTGTAATGTCGGTTGTTCCAGCTGTTGTTGGATCGAAGAATTCGCCTGGCAAAAAGTGGCTCTCCATATACTAGTTCAGCTGGGCTAGCTTTTAAATCATCTTTGACTACACTCCGTATCCTGAGCAGGACATGCGGCAGGTAGTGCTTCCATCCAATGTTCGGTACCATGACAGGTAATCGAGGTCTTCAACTGTCTATGAAATCTCTCAATGGCTCCGTTGCATGCGGGATGATATGCAGTAGTTTTCTTATGTAAGAATCCGGCTGACTTTGAGAGATGTTGGAAAAGAGAAGATTCGAATTGTCGTCCACGGTCCGTTACGATAGAGGTAGGACATCCAAATCTTGATATCCATCCAGTAAGAAGGGCTTTGGCTATTTTCAGCTGTCGCATCGGGTATTGGTATTACCTCAGGCCATCTGGTAAAACGATCGATTGCGGTGAGGCAGTAATGCATTCCACTGCATATTGGTAGTGGTCCGATGAGGTCAATATGCACGTCCATAAATCGCGCGAGGAAGCTGGTATGTTCCTAAAGATGATGATACGTTTGATCGCTGCCATGCTAATAAGCAAGCACGGGTCCACTATCTGCAGTCTTTCTTAATTCCTCACTGTCGGCCGCCCGGTGTCGTCGGTCGATGCGCTAGCGCCGTGGTCTCCGTAGCGGCAAGTAGCGAAACTAGAAGCGTGCAGGGATGTACTCTCGTCAGGGTGGAACTTAGGTTGGTATGTTACGGAAAGTTAATGTTTTATGTTCTTGATGAAATGTTCGCTTTGTGTTTACAGGTGGAGAAGGAGTTCGCCACAGAACCAATCCATTCGTCACTTATTCCGAAGCCCGATCCCCCAATTTCTGACCCGCTTCGACAATTTGGGTTGGAGTATAGCAAAGGGTGTGCAGCTATAAAAGACTTAATTCCGCCCTATTTAAGTATCTTATGTCATTTTGTAGGCCCAACTGCCCTCGCCAATAACCTCGCCTGCCACAAGCCCACCATTGGGATCACCGCGAAAGTGACTTTTAGTTTAGTTTAGTATTGCGAAAAAATCTAAGTAACTTTACACACTTATTCTAACACGTCACATAAATGGTACACATAAAAAGATAAAAGATAAAAAACTAACATAACTAATAACAAAATAAATTCTACAAAAATAAAATAAAGAAGTACAAACCAAGATTGAGATCATAAAAAAAGGTAGCTAAACATCTACACTAATATTATAAAGAGGAAACATTTGTATTTTTGTATTTTAGTATTTATGTATTTTTATATTTTTATATTTTTATATTTTTGTATTTTTGTATGTTTGTATGTAACGAATAGGCTCAAAAACTACTGGTCCGATTTCAAAAATTCTTTCACCATTAGAATGCTACATTATCCTTGAGTAACATAGGCTATATTATATTTTCAAAAAAATCAGGGATCCATACTAAAACTCCAATAATGTAACCCAAGGTGGAAAACAAAAACCTGACATCGCGTGCGCTGCGAAAACTATTGATGATAGAACAAAATAAAGTACTACGATTTTGCAGAACACGTCATAATCTACAAAAAATGTCGCGACAGCATATGTCTAGCTATTATAGTTATATCACATTATGTGTTCTTTTGTTATAAAAATTTAATTGAAATGCCATCGCTAGAAAAGGCTCTTTATTTGTACCTCGGTATTAATCCTTATCCCAATAAATCTTTTCATATTCAAAACTGGTTCAATGAACAAAATGAACAAAATTATGTCCACCCATGCGAAGCTGGGACAGGCCGCTAGTCTACTATAAAATATTATTTGTAAAATTATTTGTAGGTACTCTAAACTCTCACAATATTGTAGGCACAATCTTTCAATAATGGGCCATTTATCGGCAAAAATGTCCGTTGTGCGTGTGAGGCGGTGAGGGTATTGAGGTGTCGTTGACTCCTACAGATTGCGGACTGTTGGCGAGCCACGGTGCGTGCGGGCGTTACCGCGAAATGAGGCACTCTCCTTAGGCGAAATCTGGTGCGATTTTCAGGGACACAAAGTCGACTGGCCTCATTCAACAGTGGCAGTTAAGGAGGCCCTTAAGTATGCGATATACATTAAGGATTTGGTCAAATACCCGACGGGTTTGTAGAGAATTAAATCCTAATGTACCCTGTAGATATTGGGTAGGGTACATGAACGGGTAATAACCGTGTACCTTCCGATACAAGAACCGAAGAAACCTTTTCTGTACATTTTCAATCATAAGTGTGGTGTATGTTCCCTGATGGGGATTCCACACACACGCACCTGATATTCGTAATTGCTGATTACTCGGAGACGACACCCATAATCATTTTGTACACCACCGCCAAAGCCACCATTTGAATAAAAAAAAAATACAATATTTTCCTTTGTAACGGAGTTCCGTTATTACACCGTAGACATGTTACTATTGACTTCAGAGGGCAATGACCTTAACAAAAGATACCCCTCCTTACAGACGCAGTACATCGTGGGACACGTTCTTATCATGCGTGACTTGCGAGGCAATGATTTATTACCACTTGCACTTGCAGGTGATGGTTACCACTTAACATCAAGTGGGCCATCTGCTTGTTCCATCAGTTATTTTGTATAAAAAAAAGCGCAATGTTTGGACTGGCCTCTGACGATAACTCAAAAAATAGTCTACTGAGCAGCTAATTGTCAGTGGTAATATAAATTTTATGGTTTTATTAAAATCGCAAACACCATACTAAATAGATGTTTAACATGTAAAAGAAATTTTAGTAAATTTTACTCAAACTATGAAGAAATTCATTGTTGTTGTTCGCAGAGTATACATAGATTGTAATATCATTTCCCACTGTAGATAGATTCTCCGTTATGGCACCCAGTCCTTTGCACAAGCTCGACTGTAGGTCAATACGAGTGGGTGAGTAAGTAAGTGGCGAGTGTAAACAAAGCATAGGTTTTGGCATCAAAATCCATGGATGTGTAATCCATGGCTGTACATTCTCGACACGTGCTGGGATTGTACAGCCCGTATTTGGATGCCAAAGGAAGCCATTGGCTGCGTTTTATCGGGCTGTGTTTTCCAAAGGTGTGCTAAATTTGTACGGCTTGGAATGTACACCCTTGGATTACACAGCCATGGATTTCGCGACCAAATTGTACATCAATTCCGGGCTGTGCTTTCCACGGCTGTACAATCCATGGTTGTACATTATTGGCACCCCTCTAGCTAGATGTACCTACCTATTTGTTTTGTTGGTTGGATTGCACCAGTTTCAGTATTAAATATATCGTCGTATCCTACGAATAAGGTGACTCTTGCAAATTACAAGGTTTTCAGGAGACGGTTTTTACTGATTATTTCGATAAGTATTAAACTTTTTGATGAAATTATTTTTTTATCTGGTTTATTAACGTTCTATTGATAATTTCTATAGCTTGTTATTATTAAAATAATACGCTTTCCCTTAGTTTTGTTGATTAGAGCCTTGTTCCACGTACTAGTTTCAGGTTGGCTCGGTCGTAATCGCCTTAGTGACTCTTATTCCACGGAGATTTCGGTTGACAACGCTTACAATCGCCTTTGAGGCCTTGTTCGCCGGAGTTTGTGAGCTATGCGTGGTAATATGTAGTTACTAGATAATTAGTCACGTGCAACATCGCATATTATCTAGTGCCTATACAAGGTGTAATAATACTACTCCTAAAAATTGGGTGGTGGTGGTTTTTATATCATCAAGTAGAACTTAGGTAAGTAAAGTACTCCCTTATCTTTATTGGACAAAAATAAAAATAAATACATAGGTAGGTACTTAGGTTCTCAAATTAAATAGGATGTCAAATTAATCACTAACCTAGAGTAGGTTAGTGATTAATTTGACATCCTATTTACCTACCTACTTATCTTATATTTTTGTATTGGTATGATAATTGTAATTTTATACCTACTGACTGACGCTTGATTTATTTACCTAGGCAAGTAGGTACTCCACTACTTTCTTTTTAATTGTACAATAGGAAATCATAAATCATAATCATAAATCATTTATTTGCTTCAATGTAGGTACATAAAGATGACAGGAAAAATAAATCAGTAGCACTCATTCCCCATAGCTGGGATGCAAATTGTAGGTGTGGGTTTTATACATTTTGGTAGGTAGGTAGGTACTTTTTATACAAACAACAGTAAAATTCAATAAATATAAAACAAACAATAGTAATCAAATGTCAAATCAAAATAATTAATAGTATGTTAGTATAGGTATAGTATGTCAAAATATATTAATCCATGTCAAAGTCCCCCTATTAAATAAAATTATGTTATGTCAATGAATTGCAGTAACCATTCTAACCTAGGAAATCTTTTAAATTATAATAGCCTTTACTAATAAGCCAAAGTCTTAGTTCTTTGGTGAACTTATTTAGCGGAAGGCTTCTCAACTCTCTGGGTAGAGCGTTAAATATTTTTCCGCACATTGCGTAACAATTATTTAAATATAATGTTGTACGAGGAACCCTAGGTAGTACAATTCTGTCAGAATCCCTGGTATTGCGTAGGTACAATTCGTTTGCTCTTACAAATAACTGACTATTTTTCCTGACAAATAAAGCCGCCTCAAGGATATAGATACATGGTAGAGTAAGCAGTTTCAAGTCCCTAAACAGTGGTTTACAGGATTCCCACGGCGGTATACCCACAATTGCCCTGACGCATTTTTTTGTGCAATAAATGCTCGTTGTTGTATGTACTATTTCCCCAGAGTATAATGCCATAACGTAGCACTGACGCAACAAATCCTAAAAAAGTTGTAGTTTCCACCTCTAGAATATCGGTGTCTCTGCTAGTGATGCGCATTTTTTTAACTTTATTAGCGAATGTACCAAACTAAATATAATTTGTTTTATTTAAATTAACTTGTAAATTATTGTCCTCTAGCCATTTAGTTACAGATTCTATTGTATTATTAATGTCAGATATGTAATCGTTAATGTCAATATTACGTTCGGATGTTACAAGCAAAGAAATGTCATCAGCAAATAAAATAAATGGTTTATTAGTAATGTCAGGAAGATCATTTATATAAAAAAGAAATAACAGTGGTCCTAGGACACTGCCCTGAGGCACCCCATATTGATTATCTTTAAATGAAGATCTAAATGCAGTAAGTTCTTTTCGTTCGTTGATATTTGTAACTTCCACGCACTGCTGTCGATTATCAAGGTAACTCCTAATCCAATTTAGAGCGGGTCCTCGTATGCCATATTTGTCTAATTTATTTGATAAGATATGGTGAGAGACAAAATCGAAAGCCTTTGACATATCAAAGAATATGACAGTAGTCCGCTTATTGTCATCGATATTATCCATTAGGGACTTAACAAGATTAAAGCAGGCTAGTGTTGTAGATTTTCCTCTCTGAAATCCATATTGTTCTTGTCTGAAAACATGATTTTTTTCTATGAAATACACTAATCGTCTTTGTATTGCAACTTCAAATACTTTTGTTAATATAGGCATTAGTGTTATTGGTCTGTAATTATTTAAGATTGATTTATCACCCTTTTTGTGGAGAGGTTTCACAATAGACTTTTTTAAAATGGTCGGAAATGAGCCCTCTACAAAGGATAGATTTATCAAATAGGCTAATACAGGGGTGATTTCAAACGAACAGGCTTTCAAAATTTTCGTTGCTAGTTCATCATACCTAACCGCATTTATGTTTTTGAAAGAAAGAATCATTTTTTGAACATCGTCGAAATTGTAAGGTTTTAAAAATATACTATTGCAAGTCATTTGTCTACATGTATTGGGTGTTTTATCATTATATTTCTTATTATTTGTTTGGTCTATCCAGTAATTATTGAAAGTGTCTGCAATTTTTTTTTGGGCAGTTAATAGTTTTCATGTTATGCCTAATATTATTTATAAAATTCATTTGTTTAACCTCTTCAGTTTCCGTCTTAATCAGTCTCCACGTTGCTTGACACACATTTTTAGCACTATGTATAACTTTATGGTTATGGGCTTTGATTGAGTGGTCTACACATTTTCGGAGTAGGACTGTATACTTTTTATATTTTATTTTGTTAACCTCTGATTTATTAGAATAGTATTTGTAGCGTAGTAATCGTTTTGTTCTACAACTTATCTTCAAGCCTTTAGTGGTCCATCTTAAATTTGGAACTCGATTAGATATTTTAAATCGGTATTTTGGAAAGCAAAGATCATAGAATAAACTAAACAACTCATGAAACTTTTCGAAGGCGCTATCAAGGTTCTCCTCAGTAAGAACTTCAGAGAAGGATAAATTGGATAGACATTGCCTAAATTAGTGGATGTTTTGTATTGTGTAGTCTCTTCTAAAGTTGTAGTACTCCAATAAGGGAATTTCTTGGACCGCTGTAGGAATGACGAGTAGCTGAGCAGTGTTATGATCGGATAAGCCAAGGTGCAAAAGCTCCCCTCGAGCTGAACTTATGTTGCTAATAATGTGATCAATGCATGACTCTTGTCTGGTTGGCAGGTTTATGTGCATCGTTAAGTTGTAGTTGTTAGCAATGTCAATTAGACGAGTCGAGTTCTTAGAAACTTGGAGTGTATTAATATTTAAATCTCCTGCCAGCACTAAGTCTCGTTTGTGGTAATGGGTAATACGTTGAAGCAATAATTTATCTAGTTAGCTGAAAAATATTTCAACATCTGAGTTAGGTGTTCTATAGAGACAATCATGTCTGAAAGCACAATCATGTCTTGAATCAACAGCTTAATGCCGCAACATTCGAAATGTCTGACAATAGCATAACCTTTGACCCAATCCAGTTGCTTGAATGACATACCTTGCTTCACGAGTACACAGACTCCTCCGCGGACTTTGTTGTTTATCTTTGGCCTACAAAACAAAGATGCCCTAATATAGCCATTAAGTTTGATCATGAACTCTCTGCCATTTTCTATGAATGATTCCGAAATGCAGATTACGTCCGGATCCTCCTGTTTACCTACGAGGTCTTCAAGGGTAATTACAAAAAGATGTTGTTTATTTACGAGGCCATTTATATTCTGATGAAGTAATATTAAAGAACATTTCTTAGGAGTCACGAAAAAACTCGGACCCTCTCAAAGATATTCCCTCTGTATCCGAAGCAACGCGGTTTGCGGTAGTACTCTCAGTCTGTGTGCTCTTAACTGCACTTACCCGTGAGACTGGCACACTCTGGCCAATACTGGCTCTGCACGCCTGACCCCCGTTTGTAACAGTCCCAGAGACAGCTTTAAGTGATAGGAACCTCTTTATGCAATCAATTTGGTCTAAATTTGAATTAAGTTTGTTGCAAACATCATGTATAGTACAATTGTTGGAATTAATGTCAATAAATGTACAGTGATTATACTGCCTACTGATTAGATCAACCATGTCATTAAGTTTTATTTCATTATGATAAATATTATTTCTAGTACTCAATATTAACACTGGACAGGTTACCAATTTTAAAAGTGTGCACAGTTCAGCAATCACATGTACTTTTTTCTGGTACTTGGTCTTGCATAAATTAATATCAATGGTTCACATTGATATTAATTTATGAGATCGTTTCATGTCTAATTTGTATCACACAACACATCAACAATCCGCACTTTACCGCGTTCTTCGACGAACAAAACTCCTAATGCGTTTAAGACCCGAACCCCCACCCAAATTTTTTGATTTTGCGCGTAAAATACCGCCACAGTGGCGTTAGGTTCTTTGTTCGTCGGAAAGTATGAGCTCTCCATCCCGCGCGCTCGGTTTCGCGCGTGGAATATAGTTACAGTGGCATTAGGTACCATATTCGTCGGAAATTACTCGCTCTCCGCGCAGTGCGCTCGGTTTCGCGCGTGGAACACAGCTACAATGGCGATTGGTACCATGTTCACCGGAAAAAAATCAGCCATGTAATTAGGACCTAATTTTAAAACCTTAATAAATAATTGATTTATATAACATTTTGAACTTTTTTTGAACTTATCTGATGCATATCATGATAAGGATTCCAAAAATGCAAAAAAAGAATAAAGGGACAATGGCGACTGTCACCTTGTTCGTAGGATACGACGATATTTAAGTATATATATTAATATATTTCAGTCAAAGTACTCTGTGGATTGGACTAACGAAAGCAACCTAGATCATAATCATGAAAATAAATAAACCTTGTATAGATTTTATAAAACGAATAGGTTCTGTAAATGTAAGGTATCAATCTAAACTAGCCACTTCCAATCAGGACACAGTTGATTACTGTGCGAAATTAGTCAGGTAGGTACTTTTATTCTACATGTCTTCCTGTGGCTATCTTTCGTCTAAAGACCGTACCTACCTAATTAAGACATGCATTTTGTATGCAACGTCTTATTGCAGCGCTTAGCTGACGATTTCTGGTACTTTGTATTTATTTTACAGATAGACAGCATGACTATGAAAACTTTCTGGCGACTCTGCTTATGACTAAAGCCATACGATCTCCGGCCTTTGTAGTGAGAGCTTTCAATGTTGAAATTGCTCGTATTCAAGATCAGACCACGGATGCTCAAACTGCGGCGTTCAGGTTGCAGTTCTGGCATGATGCCCTCAAAGATATCTATAAGAGTGAGCAAATATTGCAGAATGTACCTGCTAACCCTATAGCTCAGGAGTTATTCAAGGTAAGTAATCATTAATATTTTATGTTCTTTTAGATTGTATATTTTTGTTTGATTGTATATTAATGTATTACTTCCTGTAGATCTGCTGTTGTTATTCTTTACCACGAAGGTACCTAGAGCGACTGGTCTCATCTAGGAGTACATTGCTCAAAACAAAGTACTTCCAGACCTTGGAAGATGTAGAAACATATTCTGAAGATACTGTCTCTTCAATATATTACTTGATCTTGAAAGTAGCTGGTGTTGAAAATGTCCATGCTGACCATGTGGCTTCACATTTAGGAAAGGCTCAAGGAATTACTAATATACTTAGGTATGTACAATGCAAATAGTCTAACTAGTACAAAATATAACTAGTGATCATAAACATTTTTGATGGTTTTTTAGGTCCATACATATCTCAAACCATCACAGAATGGTATCCTTGCCAATGGACATGCTGATGAAAAACCAAGTGAGCCAGGAGAATGTACTAAGAGGATTAGACAATGAAAACATGAGAAGTGTTGCTTTCCAAGTGGCTAGTCGAGCTAACAGCCATTTACAGAAGGTAAAAATAAGTTATAATATAAGTTTCACTCTCCGGTCAAAAATGCATAAATTATAGTAAGCAAAACTCAGAATAGACCTAATAAATGCACAAGTAATGTATTCAAACTGAAAGTATTGTTTCAAATAACAATTTTTTATTGTAATTTGCAATAGAAACTGACATGCAAACAGACTCAACTTAATCATTGCACTTTTGTTTTTCTTATTACAGGCAAGAAGCATTAGTGTCCCTAAAGCAGCCAACCAAATTTTCCTGCCAGCTGTGGCAGTAAATGCTTATTTGAGCAAACTGCAAAAGTGCAATTTTAACTTGTTTGACAAGTCCTTACATTCAGGAAATGCAACATTGCCTTTTAGCCTGTACTACAGTAGATTTCGTAATAAGTACTAGGGCTTATTTATTTAGTTAGGCCTATTATATAGTTTTAGTAAATAATGAAAGATAACAAGGTAGTGTTTGTTCATTTTGTAAGAATATAATATGCATCTGAAATTTTAGAGCAGAATGTTATGTTCCTATCAATGTAGTAATTTCTGAAATAAAACAAAATTATATAAATAATTGCACTGTTTACTTTCAAGCTTCATGCAAATAAATAGATTATAAATAATGATGAGATTCAGCATAAGTTTTGGCAACTTGAGTACCTTATAGTACACATAAATTCATTAGCCACTAATAAACTACAAGCAAAATTTATTCATGAACTTGTACAGCCTTTGATTACTTGATTATACAGAAAACTTTCTGTCAATACAAATATAAATTATTTATGTGTTACAGATAGGTTCTCCAAAAATCAATGATCATATCAAAAATAGATCTGCTTAATATTACACAAATCCTCTCAAAACTTTGGTTAGCAAATCAATCAACAATCTTTGGTTGGTTAGAATTTAAGTATGTAGGTATTGTGATGTGCAACATTAACATAAACATCTTAATAATATCATTTAAAAACTAAATAAGTAGCGTTGCTCAAATATGTCCTAGAATTATGTTTTATACTTTCCAATATTTTGAAAGTTATGAAACCCTACAAAGATCAGCTGCACAAAATTGTAGAAAATGAAATGCACTCTCAAAACAACAATAATAAGTGTAAACACAGCCAATCAGTATGCATGATAATAACACTAATTTTGGAATGTAAAGTTCACAAAGTTACAATTACAGATACTTATGTCTATAATAAAAAAAGCTAATTTAAGTACTATTATGGTATAACCATCACAATGAGCTTGCTGCATAGGTAGAAAAAGCTGCAATTGAGACTAAACTGTAATATTCTTATTATTCAGATGGTGTCAAGTCTTTTTCTGGCTCTCCCTCACACAAGATTTGCTGCAGGAGATCATAGATTGGTTCAAATGCTTTCCTACATGCCGCATTGGTGGGAATGAGGTAGTCATGCATATCATGATGGCTTATGGTCCCATCGTTTTGTATAAGACCTTTATCTATGGTGACCATTTCAACATTGTTCATGCTGGCAACTTTCTCACGCAGTAACTGGTTAATTTTAGAATTTTTCTCCCTTAGAGTATTTGGGTGTTGGCCTCGTGGAAGTAGACTCTGGAATAATTTATAACATTGTTTTAATCATTATCGTAGCATGAATTCACAAATCAATAACATGAAAGTAGGTTCTTTAGTTACTTTTATCTATGATAATTAACTTAGTTTTGGAAACTAAGTGATAAGATAGCTTTGTGTGTATGTCTTGTCTACCATATTTAAATTTAATAACAAAATATTTATTTATTATTAGTTTTATTTTCAGTTTCGGAAGGAGTGATTTACTAGCACATGAGGGCACAAGCTTCTTTGTTAAACTGAACTTAGTGTTGATATAAAAAGCAATACTTACAGGTAAAACTATATAGCTGCTAGGGTGCTTCTCCCTTATAGTTCGTATAATTTCTAAGATTCCTTCACACACTTGTTCTGGGGTGTGCTCAACATTATTTGTTCCCACATGGACAACAAATACCTGTAATACATTTTTTACATAAATTTTTTTAAATCTCTGAAACTTTGATCATACCTATAGATAAAATTGTTTTCCATCTTACCTTTGCCTCAACATGATCAAGCTCTCCATTTTTGATACGCCATAAAACATTTTGAGTTTGATCATTATGAATACTAAAGTTTAAACAGTGAAGCGGTGCAAACCACTGATTCCACACTTCTGTATGCTCTAAGGCTTGCAATATCGAGTCACCAATAAATATCACATCAGCATCTTTTCCTTTTGCATCAGACAAGAACCTGTTATGCTGCAAAAAAAACTTTTACTCAGGACAACACTGAAAACCTATAAGTGTTTCACTGACATAAATACTTTAAAATTGCTGCTGTTATCTTTCCATCTGACTATATGAACCAGATACACAGTGCGAGCTAGTGTGAATACATATAAAGTATGTGTACATTATTATTTAGTTGAAAATACTGAAATGAAAACACTAAGACAAAGATGTGTAAATGTGTCATCTATTTATCCATCTAAGTAATAACCACTAGGTAGTTACATTTTCATAAAGGGATAAGAATATCTAAATCGTGACTTACAATACTATTCCACCTTCCATCACCCTCTGAATCTTGTTGAGGAGCCGCTTTAGAGCATGGATTCATGATTTCAGTTGTATACTAAAATGCATACGACGCTAGATTACAAAAATGTTAGTTTTCTGAAACAAAACGGGAAAAACCTCACTCGTTTGTTGGCTTGGCTGGCTGGCGGTTAGTTTTTTTCCATACTACCGTACCGTAATCTTGCAATCTAATAAAATTTAATCCAAATCCAGCTAGATTCTTTTCCCTTGTGTCTTCTTCTTCTCTCCGTCTATGGCTCCTGTCTGTCATTCGACAGACAATCTTGCCAGTGTCATGTGATTGGTATTGAATAAATACTTTTTTGTCAAGTCAGTCTATAGTCAAGTCGGCCGTCATTTGTTTTGAAGAAAATGGTGGCTAGATATGAGTCGGATATATCAAAACGTAACTTATATCAGATATGGGTTAGATATCATACCATATCGATATTCATATCAACATATCCGATATCATAAAAACTATTCAAAACCTCAACTGTTACTTATTAAAGACACGAACAAAACGAAAACTTCAAAAACAAACGATATGAAACAAACACCAATTGATATTCGCTACCTCCCTTTCTAAGAACGAATTGTTTTACTGGTAAAAAAGAGATGAAGCGAATATGACGTAACCATAGCCAAATAGTTTGCGTTTGTCGTTTCGTTGTTAGTTTGCCATAACTAAATATCATGTTAACGTTTGCAACCCATGCGGCTGATATCGATATCAGAAAACCGTTTTCTATATCGATATGCAAACTGTATATCGGTTAGATAACCGTTTGCGGGAAAAAACGAAAACGCCCATGTCTAATGGTGGCGGTTTTCTTCAAAACATTGGAAACATTTTTGGTCAAATCAGGATAACACAATACACTTTCATTCCAAATGTTTACACGTTGTGCTAAAACCTCAAGTAATGTTGGTTAAAATACCACCAAAATGACACAACACAGCTCAAAATAACACTAGAAAAACAAATAAAATGAAAAAGTTATGTTGCTTCCCAAAATGTCAGAAAATGAATCCTTCCCTTGTGTCAATGAGCTATAGATAAAAATCAAATCAATGTCAATTTTAATTATGTATGTCAAAGTCACAAGTGTGTAATGTCTGCTTTCGCTCACTGCCAGTGGTGCCGACGGTATTTTACTCTAGATTTAGAGTAAAATTGAAATGTCAGGGTTTTTAATTGTTTCAGGGTTTCATTTTAATTGTTTTTCTAGTGTTATTTTGAGTTGTGTTGTGTAATTTCGGTGGTATTTTAACCAACATTACTTAAGGTCTTAGCACAAAGTTTAACATTTGGAATGAAAGTGTATTATGTGATATCCTGATTTGGCCGAAAATGTTTCGAATGTTTTGAAGAAAACCGCCACCATTTTCTTCAAAACAAAATGACGGCCGACTTGACTATGGACTGACTTGACTAAAAAGTATTCACTAAACTAATAAATATTTATCACTTGACACTGGCAAGATTGTCTGTCGAATGACGGACAGGAGCCATAAATTGAAAGAAGAAGAAGAAATGTCAGGGTAATTTTTAGGGTATGAATTTAGTTATGGTATTTTATAGGGTAGGGATAAGGGATAACCCGATGCAGTCGCGTTGCCTCTTTTAGCAGCACCAGTATTATTTAATGCCGGTGCAGAAAAGTCATTTTCGGTTTATGCTATTGTCAAGTCTTAACTTAAAAATAGATTGTCCCTCAACATGTTTCAAAATATAATGTGTATTAGATACAATCTGAAAATTTGATACATCTGTAATTTCCCCTACACTTTTCTAGTAAAATATAAATGCAATAAGTATATCTATGTCAATTTGCAGTAAAGATAAACATGAGGGACATTTTTTTCCATATTCACACCAAATTTAGGGTTGAGCATAGAGTAAAGTGAGATTAAGAACTGGCAGCACTGTCAACTGCTTGCAAGGCTTGGAGGAAACAACTGTAACACCCACACTTGGAGAGCTGAACAATGCATGAGTGTGGATCGCTGCGCAATGATGGTGGCAATGTGGAATTATAAATTCGGCATTTTTTTATTATTACTCCGGACGGTACTCATGCGCTGCTGACGGCACGCCACGCCGCGCCGGGGCGCCCCGGCTGTTTGCCGCGTTGCTCTTAGCGTTAATAATATTTGATACTTTTGGCTTTAATTTTGATATTGTGGTGCAGTCCGTAACTGCACGGACCGGACGCAGCGGCGCGGCGCAGGGTTCCTGCGAAATCTACAGCTAAGTCAAGCAAGCTACAGCTAGGATTCTATGATACAAAAAGTACTTGGCAAAAATACTAATATCCAGCAAAATAAAAAAACAAGTTCTGAAATGAGGAATAATTTTCTGCTAGTTTATCCTTGCCACAGCGTTGCCAACATTAGCCCACTTCAGGCTAGATCTAGCTAGCCCTTGTAACTGTATTTATTTATTTATTTAGGATTACCAACAAAAGATACACAAAATTACAATAAATTCCATACAGTTTGGATTATATATGGTGCTCTTTCAATTATAGGCAACCACAGCATGCAGATGTAGATGTACTCTTTTTCTGAAGATTTAGCCCGGAATGGGCAATCTAACAATTATTTACGAAACGAAACTTCACACCGCGCTTATTTACGAAATAATGCGCGTTCTAATTCTAACATAGATTTTGTCAGTCGCAGACTGCCTGCAGTCATAATATATAGTCAAATATATAGTGTGCAATGGTGTCGATTCTGTTGTTGCATTATTCTAAACTAACCTAATCTGACAGCTCTAAAATTATAGCCGTCCTTGTTGTTTCGGCCTTTTGGAAAGGGACGGCAATATTTTTAGTGCTGTCAAATTAGGTGAAATTAGGAAAATTAAACAACAGAATTGACACCAATTTCGTAATTTTTAAGACAACGATTACATTTTCTTACCTCGCTCTTGGTTTTATAATTCTTGATACGTGTACATGTTAACACTTTTATTCTTCCTGTATGTATTCCTTCGTCTGCCTCATTTCTATTTGTTTTAACCTTTTAAATTTATTTATTTTTAATTTTACTCTTGTGCTATTTCTTTGTTGATGTCGTTCTCTTTTCTTTTTTTTTATATTATGTGTGTAGATTGTCCGTGGCATTACTGCACGGCCCTAACGGAAGACCAGCGTTAGTTGCTAGCCAACTGACTTATGCTGAGTCAGGGTCCGTTTTGCAGCTCTTAGGTTTTTATTTTATTAATTTATTTCTTTTTAGTTTTAAATCTAAGTTGCGTGCAAATAAATATGTTTTCTTTCTTTCTTTCTTTTCTTTCTTTCATAATCTCTCACTCTCTGACAGTCATGCGTGGTTATGCTGCTCACACAAGATTATAACTGAAATAATAAAAAACTAGGGATAATTTGAAATACTCATACAAATTGTCAACAAACACTAATCAGTCATCAATTCAACTCAGTCATTTTGATTCAGCAGATACGAGTATTTATTTTATAGTCACTGGCAAGAATTGCTAAATCTAGCCCTTTGTAACTTTTTTAACTGCCCCTTTTCAGAAACTAAGGTGGACACACAGCACTGTTGAAAGCCGGCGGCCATCCCTCCTTAAGTAACCAAAAACAAAAGTTTTTATTAAAACATGATAAGTTACGCAAAACCATAACAAGTAAAAGTTCTGAGAAATTTAACATCGTTCGTAGTGTAAAATACAATGGAAAGTGAATCAGATTCACCTAATACTCTGGAAATAAGACAAAGAAAGGAAAAGAAAGAACTTCAAGCACAAATCCAGGCTCTGAAAAAAGCAGCAAAGAACGATAAAACCAAAAAGAAAGAGCTTGCAGCTGAAATTATACGACTTGAATGTCAACTAGAAACAAAGCATCAGCAAGAACTTGATAATGAGACGACGTCTGAGAGTAGGGGTCAGGCAGAAGAAGTTGTTGTAACAGCTGAAGATATAAAACCTAAAATTTCTAAGGCTCAGAAAAGAAGAGACAAGAAACTACAGCAAGATCAGGAAAGGGAAGAGCAAATTAAATTGCAAGAAAAAGAAAACCTTCATGGCCCAAGAAATAAAGAAGTTCTAGCAATAACAACTAAACTAAAAGAAAGAGGTTTAAAAATGATGTCAATACCATCAGATGGCGACTGTTTGTACAAGGCAGTATCGCACCAGCTAGCTTTAGCGAAGAATCAACAGGTTTCTGTTGGTGAACTTAGGTCAAAAGTGTCATCTTACATTAGAGAGAATAAAGATGATTTTATGCCATTTATGAGTAATCCAGTAACATGTGACATGCTTAGTGATATTGAGTTTGAAGATTATTGTGATAAAATTAGAGATACTAATGTATGGGGAGGACAGCTAGAAATTAGAGCATTATCAAACTTACTCAAGTGCCCAATCAATGTGGTACAGGCTACTGGACCTGAAGTGATTGAACAGGGAAGTGAATGGGAAGGACCCTCTTTGTTGATTACCTATCACAGGCACATGTACCAATTGGGAGAGCATTACAACTCAACATTACCCATTGGTGATAGAGATGAATAAGTTACATTCAGTAATACTATAATATGCCATAGTACTAAACTGTCTGGAATCTACCTACTTTTGAACCAATTAGTTGATGTAATAAATTCTAGAACTTCTTTAATTACCTTAGTTTTTCTTAATTTAAATTTTGTTTGAATGATTTTGCACAATGTACTCAAAAGTAATTATTTATTTAGTGAAAAACACTTGTTAGTACAAAAGCACAAAGAAGCTACAAATATTGGAACTGAAAGTAGTTTCAGTACTACACTGGGTTATGCTCCATTTTGAACTGGAGTTTCTACTGAGGCATTTTCATCTTCCCCATGCTTGTTGGGGTCATCAGGCTTCATTGCTGGGAATAACAGGACCTCCTGCAAAAAAAGATAAATAGGATTAAACAGATTGGCGATTTTAGATTGGATTCTAACTTGAAGCATGAAAAATTCTACTCTAATAGAAGTGTAGATGAACAGATGAGGTAAAAAAAAAACTGGCCAAGTGCGAGTCGGACTCACGAAGGGTTCCGTACCATTTTCTTTAAAAACTGCAAAAAAATCATGTTTGTTGTATGGGAGCCCCCTTAAATATTTATTTTATTCTGTTTTTTTGTATTTGTTGTTATAGCGGCAACAGAGATGCATCATCTGTGAGAATTTAAACTAACTTTCCTGGTTCTTGAGATACAGCCTGGTGACAGACGGACAGACAGACGGATAGACAGTGGAGTCTTAGTACCTAATTGGTTCCTATTTTACCCTTTGGGTATGGAACCCTAAAATCAACATGTACAGACCTTTTATACCTACCTACAAAAGATAAAAAAAACAGTACAGCCAAAATGAGAACCCCCACCTTCTGTTTAAAAACTAACTCAGTACTAGGTAATGTAATTTGTCATAAATATTGAATATGAGGGTCATTCACACCAATATCAGTTCTTGAATTTTTGTAAATCACTATTTTTAAGGTAGGAGATTCACAAGTTGACATCCCAAATATTTTATTTCTACAGCTAGCTTGTAAGTTGTTAGGTTATTATTTGAAATGTTCACTCTGTGTCCATCACTGTCAGCATACATTTAATGTATATCTGACCTGTTTTCGCAATTTACCTTGATGTTGTTAGAATCTGTAAGGAACATGGTGAGACGGTCTACGCCCAAACCCCAGCCGGCTGTTGGCGGCAGTCCATACTCAAGGGCCGTGCAGAAGGCCTCGTCAGTAGGCGGGGTTTCATCGTCACCCGCGGCGCGGTCCTTTGCTTGTTGTTCAAAGCGCTCGCGCTGCGTAGCTGGATCATTCAGCTCGGTGTAAGCATTGCATATTTCCTTCTTCATGACAAACAGTTCAAACCTGGAATTCATTTATTTTTTTGCAATTCATCATTTATTCATATAATTACTTTACACTACCGTGTACTTATTAATACATTTACAGTGTAAACGGGACATACAGTTAGCATTCACATGGGTGCACCACTGGAATCGAACCTACAACCTATCGGCCGGCACGGCTTTTACAACAAATCTCTTTGATTTCCTGTTATCCGCCCAAATAAGTGGATGAGGACACTTGACTTGGTAAAAATAAACACAAAGATTGCCTAAAATCTCCGACTCGGGCTAGTCATATTTACGCCCCTCTCGCGTCCTCTCCAAACGACTTGGATACCTAAATGTTTTTACCTTTCAGTTAATCCAGGGATTTTCCTGTGATATTTAGACAAAGGACTCATTATCTGCGGGTGATCGAGAATGAAAGTAGGGTTGATACATTTCTCTTCCAGGAACTCTCCAACTAACTTATCTAGAAGCCGGGCAGTTGTTCTCGGTGCTGGGCATTCAACCTATAAAAAAAGGTTGCAATGGTATTAATTATGCATGCTTTAGATAGTTCAGAACAAACTTCAGCGTGCGGCTTAACTCTTATTGTTATTTTATGCGGCTTATTACCTAGATAGTCTGTTATTTTAAGGCATCAAATATTCAATCATGAAAGCTGGCTTACCTACTTCCCGCCATTTTTTTTCGGTGACATGGATAATTCTATAGGTTAAGATAAGGTTTATGGTCTATTTATGAGCTACATTAAAAACCACAAAAAAAATATGGCAAAAGCTCATACAGTGTCATGTTAGAATGTACCTTTTTTATGAAGTACCTAGTAGTATTTATTTTTTTATTTTATGGTATTTATACTGATTGGATGAACATGCATGTAACTAACTACCTACCCCTTTTGTAAGCAATTCTTTATGGTAAATATATGAATTTCTATTTATTGTATCACCTCATTTTTTGTACACAACTCGCTTAGCATAGCATTTGCTTCAGGAGTGTCCAATTTGTCAGCTGGTGGGAACTTCACATCCAATACTTTCTCGAGAGTCGCAATCATGGGCACTCTTGCAAATGGTGGGGTGAAATCAATCTCCACCTCATCACCATCAGGACCATCTGGACGATATTTTACCTGCAGAAAATAGTATTTAGGGACAAGCTTATTCATTTTTGGTACTTATGCAATTAAATAATGTGATGATTTGTAATTTAAATAGTAGTATGTAATAGGCCTATGTCCAGCAGCAGCAAAACTTCTTCAAGTTGATGATAATGATGACTATGTTTATATACTTACTTTGTAAGATCCATGAATACTTTTGACCATTCCAGAGAGCATGGTCTCAGTGATAGTAATAAGATCATTGTAATCAGCATATGCCATGTAGAACTCACATGTAGTGAACTCAGGGTTATGGGTCATATCAATACCCTCATTACGGAACTGCCGTCCAATCTCATACACACGGTCCAGTCCACCGACAACCAGCATTTTGTGGTACAGCTCTGGAGCTATCCTCATATACAGATCCATGTTTAAGTCATTGTGATGGGTAATAAAGGGTTTGGCAGTGGCTCCTCCAGGGATCATGTTCATCATGGGTGTTTCGATTTCCAGAAATCCCATGTTGTCCAAGAAGCGTCGTACATATGCAATGATTTTTGCTCGAGTATAGAAGGTCTGTCTTACCTAAAAACATTCAAGTTTAGTTAGGAATTTTCTCAGAAATGCTCTTAGTTTGTATAACCTCCAGAAACCCATAATAGGCTCTTGATTCATAGTCAGGAATATCTAAAATCCATTGTCTGGAATCCCAGCTTACTAAGACGATAATGTAATTTACAAGTATACCAACCCTCTCATTTAGAATTAGGTCCAAATATCTCTTCCTAAATCTAGTTTCCTTATCTTTGAGGCCGAAATGCAAGTGAGGCAACATGTGCAGGCAGGGTGAGAGCAGCTGTATGGTCTTGGGCACCAAAGACAACTCTCCCTTTTTTGTCTTTCCTGGGTGGCCAATACAACCAATGATATCACCTCTTCTTAGCTTGTCAGTGTCAGTAGAAAACTTATCTTCAGACTCATACAGTTTAGCATTTGCCATCACCTGAAATTTTGACAATATCATTAATTATTATAACTTGAGATGCTTAGTAGCTAATACCTAACAGTAAGGTAACATGCCTTAACTTACTTGAATCTTGAGACCTTCTGCTCTCAGGTCATAAAATATAAGTTTGGCTCCTGATTCACGAATAGAGTGAACCCTCCCAGCCAGAGAGAGGGTGATATTTTCTAATACTTCCCCACTGCTGAGGTTATTGTACTTTTCGATGAATTCTTCTAGGGAGGATGTAACTGTGAACTTGTGAGGGTAAGGGTGTTCTTCTTTAGGTCCATTTTTGAGGGTTGCAACAGCTGCCGACCGCAACTTGTAGTACTCATTAGGACTTATTTCCTCTTCAGCCTTAGCTGCTTTTTTGTCTGAGGAAGCGGCAGGCAGTTGCGAAGCCTTTTCAACTTTTTCCTTTAACTTTTGTTCTGCTTTTAGTCGCCTTTTCAACTCACTGAAAATAGACAAAATTTAGAACCTATGTACCTACTTACTTACATTCTTGTTGGTAGACAACCAACACTGGAAAACAACCCACCCTTTGCTAACAGCCGAACTTAGATTGGTACACCGCTTGGCCAATTCATTTTTTAGCGACAGGGTAGCGAGGGCTCGTAAAACGTACATGATTCTATTTTGATCACACTTATACTCACTTTTTAGACAATTTATCACTGGCTGCTTCTGCCATTTTTGCGTGTCTTTTACTTAGAAATAAACATGTACTATTTCGCTAACATCAATGAGTTGGCACCCTTATAATACCGGATACTTTTTAGTAGGTACGCAACTTGTACCGCAACTTGTAACCTACGAATAGAATAGATTAAGAAATTTGACGTCAAAAAATCGAAAGACCGACACGCACCGCATGATACGTTCAGGGCTGCCAGCTCGTCACCATGGGTGGGTGTTATGTTACTTAGGCTAAGGGCCGGTTTCACCATGCTCTGTTAGATTATCAAAGGATTAAAGAACCGTTATAAGGGCCGTTAAATATATTCTATGTCAAAATGTACGCGTTTGACAGCTAAGGTTAGATTTAACGGTCTTTTAACCCTTCGACAGTGTAAGCCATTTTGAAAAAAATAGGTATCTGTGAC
The DNA here is from genome assembly GCA_932294275.1 of Chloroclysta siterata. Lineage (NCBI taxonomy): Eukaryota > Metazoa > Arthropoda > Insecta > Lepidoptera > Geometridae > Chloroclysta > Chloroclysta siterata. Next base: position 11,665,990 of record OW028600.1, on the reverse strand, counting down.
GGGGGTCTCGGAGACCTTGGCGGGAAACAAAAAACCAAGGGCGCGCGTCATTAAAATGAAGATATCTCTTTGATTTTGCATCGAATTCATGGGAGTTGTAGGTAAAACTCATGTCTTTTGAAATAAGCTAACATATCCTGCATAGTTTATTCTAGTTTGCCTTGCAATTAATTAATAATTGTAACTTGAAATGAGGGCGAGCGAAATTTATCCAGGCTATTGTACAAAAGTAGCTATAATTTAAAAAATGAACCATTATTTCAAACAGTTTTTGTTTTAATGACATAAAGATACATTATATTACATTAATCGATCAAAAGAACTTACCTCCCCATACATTTTTTTCACCACACTAGTCTTACAAAACCGGAAATCGGAACGCGAACCCGGCCGACCGGACAAAAAATGCGGTCGCTTTAAAATTCTATTTTTAGAACACAGTAGCTCAAGCGGCTTAGGTAATTAACTTACACTAAAGTTTGGTCCATTATATCATCACAAAAAGAGTTTAAGCTGTAAGAAGTGTTTAGTTTACGAGAAATCGAACAAAAAACAAAGCACTTGAAATCGAGCGCAAAAAATACCCTCTCAAACTTTGGGTCACAGGATAACATCTGTTGAATTTATTTTTGATGCAAATCTTTATCCTACACTATGATATAATTACAAATCGATTAGCATAATAATGAGATATGCTGCATTATTAAAACATTTCGAAAATCAAGATTTAAAACGAATGATTTTTATGATTTTTTTGATGTTTTTGATGCTTATTTTTTTGTTTCAATGCTATGCAACTTCCGTGAGATAATTTTTATATTTTATACTTATATTCAATAGGTATGTAATACACGTATTTGCGACCGTTTTCTATCCTTAGTTTATTTATAATTAATTAATTAGTAACTAGCGAAAATTTACGGCAGTGGCGCCATCTGTGTTTGCCAAAATTTGAGACGATGTTTTTTCAAATGACTATTTCTACCTAAAATCTTTATCAAATACACAATCTAAGCATTGTAAACTGTTCATTACTTACCCATTCATATTTAAACATCATTTGTTTCACTTCACTGAGATTTATTACACCATAAAACCAAACAATAACAAGCTCGTAACTCAACTGTGTTTGTAAACAATGGCGGCACTCGACATCTGTGATCGCGGACCGGCGGGTGACTGTTTCGTCATGGATTGTGCCGCCGCTATTGTGTTTTAGGTCGGATCTGTGGTACTATTTTCATCCTTGTTTTTTCAACTTCGCTTTGTTCGAGTAAAAGTAGGACAGGTAGCATGAATTCCACACAATTTCGTGTATTACGAGGTGTGTCGTCATTGCACTTTTAACGTCCAGTACACAGATGATCCAAAAGTGCCATTTGACTTCTATTGATACATACACAGATAAAGGCGAATCGTTTTTGCTCCGTGCTCATTGCGGGTTTTGTTAAGTTCCATATCGGTATCTCTATCGCGTCTTCATACAAAACCCGCAATGAACATGGAACAAAAACGTAAAACGAAAAACCAAATATGGTAAGCAAAACTCATACTTGGGTTAATGTTTAGAAAACTCAACAAAAAAATAAACTAAAAATCAGTAGGCAATATAACGCCTAGGGTTGGCAATTGTATCAAAAATAAAAATGTTAAATTATATTTATTTTTTTGTCTTTTGCTGTATTATTTCCCAAAACTGTGTTGTGTGTGTTTCCCACCCAGTGATCGGTGCTGAATGCTAGATTTCAGGATTAGACTTATAAAAATAGTGCTAGAACCAGCACTGAAACGGCTAGTTGGCAACGCTGGACACGTTTGCGCTACGTTTCATTTCTCGTAAGATCTATTTACACAGTTTTACAATAAATGAGAGTTTCAAGCCTCACATACGTTCTAACGTCTCGGGTTCTTGGACCGTCGAAACTTCTTTCGCAAACAATTTTTAAAACATGACCAATTTTCATATATGTACCTAAAAACACTTGATTATTTTGCTCATCCTTCGGTTTATATATTTATAGCTATTTCTCAAAGTTGTGTCTTTTTTACAGATAGACCAAGCCGTAAGTTTGTTGCCTGTTCTTCTAGGCTTTGGTCGCGTGGAACTGGCACCTAGAGTCACCTAGCTTTAAGACGTTTCAAAGTGATCCTTGTGATTTTATTGAATAAATACGTTTTGACTTTGACTTTAACTTTGAGATAATACAATAAATAATTTCTGATTTAGGTAGTGGTAGAAAGTTATATGAAGAGAAAAGTGATAAGCATGGATGTGGATGGTTTTAGGAGGGGAAGGCCAAATAAGAGATGGCTGGACTGTATGAAGATGACATGAGTAGATAAGAAAGGAGTGAGTCCCGAGATGACGATTGATAGAAGAGAGCCAGTGGAACAAAGAAGAAAACCTGTTGTGCCGACCTTGTGTCGGTTGACTCCACTAGCGTGGGATAATGGCAGGAAGATAATTAGGGTCTGCCTTTGGAGCAGTGTAGTCAATGCTTAATTTCACTTTACCCTATGCTTGGTAAAATTTACCCTAAATTTGGTGTGATTATGGAAATAATACCCTACAGTTTATCTTTACTGCAATTTGACATATACATACTTATTGCATTTATATTTTACTATAAAAGTGTAGGGGAAATTACAGATGATGAATTACATAAACTGAAAATGATATTTTTACAGTGGCATTAGATAATATTGGTCCTGTTAAAAGAGGCAACGCAACTGCATCGGGTTACCCCAAAAAATATCCCTAACTAAATTCATACCCTAAAAATTACCCTGATATTTCAATTTTACTCTAAATCTAGAGTAAAATACCCTAAGTTGGCACCACTGCTTTGGAGGAGGGTTCAATCAATCAGAGTCATCTACACCTCGACTTTACCAGACTCTACCGTCTTGGTTTAGGAGGTGCGGGTAGGAGCCGAACTTGGCGTTCTTTCCTCTAGCTTCAACTTCGGAAACTCCGTTTCCGAGTCTCTGGGTGAAGCCCCAAGTAGCTTGTTTAAGCCTCTCAGTGGCGCACAGTGGTTCCAAATCAAAAATAAGTGGACATAGGGTCGAAAGTCGGAATTTCGATCTGATTTTTTTATACAGAATAGATCTCAGCTATCCTGACAACTTTTGTTCTATGAAAAATCTGTAAGAAGCGTAGTTTTCGAGAAAAAAAATAATCAATTATTTTTTGTATGGAGAAAAACATACTTTATTTTTTTTCTCAAATTGGATCAATTTGGCCCGTGTTTGGTTGGTACTGTGTCATAGCCCAGGTGATATACTAACATAAAAAAAATATAACACGCGCAGTCACTTGCAGCCACGGGAGAAAATTGATTCTAAATAAAAAAAAATTTTTTTGCTTGTTTTGCGAAGAGTTCTTATTTCTTCATATCTTTTCATGGATTTTCGTGTACTGTAATATATTTTAATTGACTCCGTGAAGAGAAAGTAATAAAAAACTACATTTTAGTTATATTTTTCTGCCATATTAAAAATTTTTGCTAAGGTACAAGAGACTGTACGTATTTAATTGAAAGTGAAGATCTGAAATTAAATTGTAAAATAACAACGCAATTTCAGTTGTTGACAAGGGTTCAGTCCAGTACCCAAGCTAGGTGCAGGTAGTTTATTATTTGCAGGTGGCTAAGTGATTAGTGCTAAAGAGATTATCTTATTTACGATAAGGGCCAAGTATCTGAAATGGCTCATTCTTTCGTACAGGTAAAAATAAGTTTGTTTGTGTTTAATGGATGAGTGGTAAAGATAATTAATCCTGATCTACTAACAAATGGGTCATTCCGGTACTGGGCTGTGATTGGTCGTTAATAGCCAAACTCATTACCGACACAGCTGCAAAACTACAAATATATTGCAATGATTAATTTCATTTCATTCTATTTTCAACACTTAACTGTGAAAGATCTCGGAATAACGTTTTTCAATCTAAAATGGCTGGTTTCGGTTCTTATCTCGATTTGTTTCTGAGTCTTAGGGGGAGTGGAGATCTTAATAATTACAATCATCTAAGTGAAGTTATAATTTCTAAAGTTCCAAGTGAAATATCTGAAGAAGACCGTAGGAAAATCATTGAGTTTTGCCGTTTGTTCGCCAAACGAGTAATAACGAAATGGGCAGAGAAATGTCTTCAAGCAGATGCTTAAAGACATTTCTGAAACGGGAAGCTAATAGCAAATGGCTGGAGACAAATATCAAATGGCCTACCTGTGATACGGTTGATTTAGTTACCGTAATGGCAATTCCTGAGGACTTGGTTGATGCGCCAGAAGTGCCAGAATATTTGCCGGAACCTATTCTAAATGTCTGCACTTCAGAAGCTGGAACCTCTACAGAGAAGGAGAAAAGAATGCCATTCGCGGATTTGAGCAACAAGCAGAAGAAAAGGCGTTCTGGCTCCATTATAAATGACAATTCTGAAGAAGAACTGAAATATTGTTATATATCAAAGTTAAAAGAAACGGGAAAGTTAGCTTTGGCGAAGATTGTGGATCATCTAAGCAAGAATCCTGGCATTGAGTCAGATTTGCTTTGAGAACAGCTTTTTAAAGAAATTAAACCAGAATAAATTTCTGAAGATAAATCATTGGCACTCTGCACATCCCTTAAACTGTCCAAGTGGCAGTACCAATCGCTAAGAACGTTCCTCAAAGAAGAAAATTGTTCCAGTGCTCTTCAGTCTTATCGGAAGCTTTTGTGCGCTAAAAAGAGGTGTTACCCTTCCGATGAAAATGTGAAAGTAACGGAGAAAAGGGCTCGGATCAGGTTATTTTCATTTTAAACAATCCTATAATATAATTATATTATAAAGCGTTGAGATTCACGTTATTTATTTATGTTTTTATTTTCAGACTACAAGGACTTTTGGACCACACTGTTCAAAAGATTTTGCTAGACTTGGGACCCATCGAAAGCACCGAAAAAGGGCTGAAGTTAACATGGAAATGGGGCCTTGACGGATCATCATCACAGAGTAATTACAAACAGAGTTTTTCAGATACCGAGTTTGACGATTCCTCTGTTGTGATGATCAGCATTGTCCCTCTCCAACTTGTTGATGGAGAAGAGATGATGATTTGGGAGAACCCGAACCCTTCTTCCACATATTACTGTCGACCAGTGAAGTTCACGTTCACTTCAGAGACAGCGGAGTACACAACTCCGAACACACACTTGGAAATGCAGCAAGAAATTGCAGAATTGGTACCAACGAAGTGTGGGGATGCCGAGATAGTCCACGAACTCCACATGACTATGATCAACGGGAAAGTCGCTAATACTATTGCAGATGTACCTTCTTCAGCAACGTGCCCCATTTGCCTGGCAAAGCCAAGCGAAATGAATAATTTGCAACTCTTGGCTACGAAACCCATTCGAAGTGACCTGTACTAATATGGAATTTCATCACTACATATGAAGATAAGATGTATGGAGTGTGTGCTTCATATATCTTATAACATATACTTTCATCGATGGAGTGCTCGTGGAGAACACAAAGAAATGAAACAAGCCAAAAAAAATGCGACGGAAATACGGCAAGACGCTTTTTCGGTGACTACAAAAAAACGGCACAAATAACAGGAGTTGACGAAAACCTTATTGGTCGATTTTCAGTTATTCTCCAGGTTATATTTTCAAGAAGGAAAATTAGCATTTAAAACTTCCGGAGCTAATGTAGAGAAACAGCAGAACTTTATGCGCATTTATATCCTGTGGTACTACATGCCAGTCAGTGTCCACAAACTTTGTATGCATGGAGCAGACATTTGTAGCCACTTTTCTGTTTTGCCTATTGGTAAGTAAAGCAGAATCAATACTTTCTTTGCATAAAAGTAAAAATTTTATTCCTGTAATAATTAACTATGTTTTATTATCTTAGGGTTCTTATCAGAAGAAGCTTCGGAAGCTCGTAACAAGGACTTCAGGAATATAAGGGAGAAAAACACAAGAAAAACAGGACGAATCGAAAACAATATTGACATTCTGCATGGCCTTTTAATAAGCTCAGATCCACACATTTCCCGAATCAGGCCTAAGTTTTCGAAGATAATCCATCATGATTTACTCCCAGAGGCAGTTCCACTGCTCGAGGCAGACCCGGAGTGGACACGCTTTGAAGAAGAGAACATGTCTCAAGAAGCAGAAAACATCGTTTTCTTTTGAAAAATATAACTAAAAATCCTTTTGAAAAATATCTAAAATGTAGTTTTTTATTACTTTCTCTTCACGGAGTCAATTAAAATATATTACAGTACACGAAAATCCATGAAAAGATATGAAGAAATAAGAACTCTTCGCAAAACAAGCAAAAAAATTTTTTTTTTATTTATAGTCAATTTTCTCCCGTGGCTGCAAGTGACTGCGCGTGTTATATTTTTTTTATGTTAGTATATCACCTGGGCTATGACACAGTACCAACCAAACACGGGCCAAATTGATCTAATTCGAGAAAAAAAATAAAGTATGTTTTTCTCCATACAAAAAATAATTGATTATTTTTTTTCTCAAAAACTACGCTTCTTACAGATTTTTCATAGAACAAAAGTTGTCAGGATAGCTGAGATCTATTCTGTATAAAAAAATCAGATCGAAATTCCGACTTTCGACCCTATGTCCACTTATTTTTGATTTGGAACCACTGTGTGGCGTTACGCTGCCAAATACTTGGCTACGGTGGTACTCGGGCGATGGAATGAGCATTACATCTGGGTAAGTAGGTAGAGAGGTGAGACTTTTCTAGCACCGCCAGCGTTCCAGCATCGGTGCCACAGCTTGCTGTGGCTACCCATACTGGCTCTCGCTTATGACGGTCAGTCAGAGGAGGGTCTGCCTGCACGTCATTTCGACAGACATTGTTGCCAACTTTATCCGAGACTTGATTGACATGACACATTTGACATTTGACATCACATCACTCACCATCACATCCATCACAGCTGTTCGTTTCGTTCGTATTCTGTCTGTCTTGCTAGGGAAAATTGTAATTTTTATTCTGAAAGTGAGTTAAAATTGACCACACTGCGTGGATTCATGTACAATACGTGTATTATTACCTTAGTCTTATAATTATCATAAAAGTTCAGTGCCTTTAGCCAGGTTGGCAAACGATTTTTTTAATTGGTTGTGCGTTTCTCTTGCATTCTCGTAAATTTATGGTGCAAGTGCATGGAATTATTACGTTTTAGTGATTTGATGATATGCGACAGTTTGTTTATTGTAGGTGCAATCTTATGAAGACAACATTGTTTTGGTCATCTGTCCCTATTATCGAAATACTATGCCTCTTTTTGGTAAATCTCAGAAGAGCCCGGCGGAGCTGGTGAGATCCTTGAAAGATGCAGTGACCGCTCTGGAAAGAGGTGATAAAAAAGCTGAAAAAGCTCAGGAAGATGTTAGCAAAAACCTGGTAAGGGGCAGATATAATTTATACTCCATACCTATGATTTTTTTTCTCTTTTGCTAAAATTCATTGTCCATTGATTGCTAAACTGTGTTTTGACAGGTACTGATAAAGAACATGTTGTATGGCACCTCTGATGCAGAGCCACAGACAGATATCATAGTAGCCCAGCTAGCCCAGGAATTATACAACACTAACTTATTGTTGTTATTGATACAAGTAAGTATCCTTCCCTTAACAAGCCGGGCATTGGATTTAAATGCTGACAATCCTTGAAGTATCTGTCTGTCTGGGTGTTATATAATATTATAAATATGTATTTACAAAAAAAAAGCATATAAGTAGTATATCAGCTATCTGGTTCCCATATCACAAGCTTTGGCTTAGTTTGGGGCTAGATAGTGTTGTGTGGAATGTCCACCAATATTTATTATTTATTTATTTATTTTAGTATAATAATCTTGTTTCTCTGTCACATTGGAAAATTGATTTTAAAATTTGATTGAAATAAGATAACATGTAATTAATTATTATTACACAAACAAAATTTAAATTGTGATTTATTTGCACAGATAAAATTAATCATTTTGAAATCAAATCAAAGATACAATGCTAGTAGAACATAATATTGTAAGTGCAAATAAGTAGCAGTACAGCACTAGTGGTATGATATCCTCATCTTTTGTCAAATGTTTAAGATGAAGACAGCTGAAATGAAACGGCATTGTATAACTGCCTCTCTTACTCTCTTGTGTTTATTGCATCATACTATCTTGTTTACTCTAGTGTTATAAGCTGTGAGAACTGTAAGTATTTTGTTTAAATTTCAATATTCGTCATGTATTTAGTTAAATACAAATTTGGACAAAGCGGAGCTTAAACATAGTAATTGATACTTTTATGGTCCTTTTATTGATTTTTACTGTATTACCATCAGACTTAGTTTGATGCTTGTGTGTTTTACCATTTTTAAGATTTAGCAGAAATGGATAACCTTGAAGAAATATATTTGAAGCATGATTACCCTCATAAAGAAAACAGATGGTGGAAAGGTTCCATGCATCCTTAAGTTATGAAGAAGTTTGTTGCCAACGTCTTATCCATGTTATGTGTACTTTAATTTCACACTTGTTCTTATTACAGAATTTAAACCGCATAGACTTCGAGGGTAAGAAGGATGTGGCTCAGGTGTTCAATAATGTACTTAGACGTCAGATCGGCACTCGATCTCCGACAGTCGAGTACATTTGTACCAAACCTGAAATATTGTTTACCTTGATGTCTGGGTATGGGTAAATGTTTTGAAATTCTATTACTTACCTAGTTTAAGTTTTTATTTTTAATTGGTACCTAAGTTTAAAGTGGTTGACTGTCACTATAATTTGATTGTTTTTATCAACATTTATGAGAAACTGTAAAGTGATGCTGATTTTCTTGATTGCTGACATTTTCTTTTTAATAATATTTCAAAGTAAAATTAAAGGAAAATGTGGTCTACACCATACACATAAATTATTATGTGATGTAAATTATTTTGAAAACTTAAATAAAACCAATGTTGAAACTGGAGTAAAAAATAGTAATATTATCAAAGATGCTGAGACTTTTTTATTACCTACTGAGCTCATGAAGCAAACCAAGATTGAACTTTGTTCATTCCTGTTATACACCTTCCATACTTTGTCAAGTAGTGTTTTTTTTGGCTATGAAGGATAAGCCAAGCTTACACCTTGACGCATAATTGACGGACGCCATCGTTGTCGAGTAGGTATTGAGACTAAAATCAAAACAGTCTTATTCTGTTCAATTACAAGGATCACATTGAAACTGAGACTGTAATGTTCTGGGTATGATTTTGAACTTTATATTTCAGGTATGAACACCAGGAGATAGCGTCCAACTGCGGTACCATGCTCCGGGAATGTGCCCGCTACGAAGCCTTGGCTAAGATAATGTTGTATTCAGACGATTTTTACAATTTCTTTCGTTACGTAGAAGTTTCTACTTTTGATATTGCCTCAGATGCCTTTTCTACATTTAAGGTTAGTAAAGTATCAACCTAAAATAAAATTAAGTAGCCATAGTTGGTTTACTTTATAAAGTCTTTTGACCAAAGTTAATGACGATGATTTACGGCGGCGGCAAGTGAACGAGTACATAGGGTAGAAGGAAACTTCCAAAGCCCTCCAAGTATTCGGCGGTCTTGCCAGGAAAGCCGGATCAAAAAACGCTAGTTTGGATCAGGCTCAGCTTATCGATGCAGCCAACCTCCTCTTGGGGATAGTTCCGATTGGAAATGATTTGGATAATCATCATTAGCCTGAAGAAATATACCGCTGGACATAGACCTCCCTTATATTCATTCGTCATTTCCAGGACAAACGATTCTTATGTTTCCACACACCTTACCGCGATCTTATCAATGTCGTCGGTCTTTCGAGTAAGGGGGCGTTCACTTCAGCTCGGTCGGTGACCTTAATATTTCTATGAATTTCATATTTAAACTCTCAGAGCTAGCCCATTGTGCGACTTGAAGCTGTGTAGGAGGCTAATGATAGCGACCACATCTCACTCAGTTTCATAAGTTAGGCAGCACGCACTGAATTTTTGAACCTTCGTCTTGAGGCTCTGCAATATCTTATGTGACGGATCAATACAATAGCCTTTATAAAGCTCAACTGATCCTTACATTTTGTGTCTTAAAATGATTACAGGTAATGAGCTGATTTTCTTTTATAAATGTATTTAAATAGGTACCTATATTACATAATTTAATTACCAACATCCCCGTTTCTTTTCCAGGAATTGCTAACTAGACATAAAATGTTGTGCGCCGAGTTTTTAGAAGCGAACTACGACAAGGTGTTCGGTCAATATCAAAGGCTGTTGAACTCCGAGAACTACGTGACTCGGCGACAGAGTCTCAAGCTTCTAGGAGAGTTGCTGCTCGACCGCCACAACTTCTCCATTATGACCCGCTACATCACCAACCCTGATAACCTGAAATTGATGATGAATATGTTAAAGGAAAAATCGCGCAATATACAGTTTGAGGCTTTCCACGTTTTTAAGGTGAATTAAATAGCTTTTTCTCTTGCACATAATGACTAGCTTCTAATCGCAGATTTGTATTGTTGATACTCGGATAACCATTTAGGACTATATACCTGTGTTATTGACCTTTGAACCTTGCGGCCAAACACCTAGGAGCCTGATAGCAATCCCAATAGGTTAATGACGGGTTTGTGTCGCATGTTGTACGCTTTTCAACATAAGGACGGCTTCCATGACCCTTAAACCAGACCACTACCTACTATATCCCAAGTTTTCTCTAAATCCATGTGTTGTAGTGCGTAGATCGCGCTCACGATAGGTATAAGCGTGATTGAACTCAACCAATTGAAGTCTGGACAGGCTTTCCCATGGCGTGTAAAAAGTTATGTTCGGTGATGAACGTACTAAGCAATTTTCATATAAATGAAAAATGAAACACAAAAATTAAGTGTCAGAGTACCTTCCTACCAACATATCTGACAGCCTTCACAGCTCAGTTGGTAGCTATGGCTTAGATTGGGGTGAGATAGTGCTGTGCGGAATGTTCACCAAAATTTATTTAATTTATTTATATAATTATTACTTTAACTAGTAATCATTACTTTCTCTAGCACTACTACCAGTTAGCATGTGCTTAAAGTACCAAAGTCCTGCATTTACTTCAATAGATGAATACTTAGGCCACAACAATTAATACAAATAATTTCTGTTGCAGGTATTCGTAGCCAATCCCAACAAACCAAGAGCAATATTGGACATCCTTCTAAGGAATCAAGACAAGCTGGTAGACTTCCTCACCAAGTTCCACACGGATCGCTCTGAAGACGAGCAGTTCAACGACGAGAAAGCTTATCTTATAAAGCAAATCAAAGAACTCAGACCACTGGAACACTAACAACTACTGCATTTCATTCAATCAGATACTTCCTCCACTGAAAGAAGTTAGTTTCATAGATGCTATTATATTTAATTGCTTCTAAGTTGGTGTTATGCATCGCGGCAAACAATAACATCGGTTATCTAAACGGATCTACAATCGGTCTGTGATGAGTCAGGGAAAGTATATCGTGCTACGAGCAAATTAACATTTTCTTATTAAAGATTCCTAGGGATTAGTGTTACTTATGGTTTGACTTATACCTTTTGTAAGTTGTTGAACCCATTTTAGTTTTATGACGCGTTTAGTGACTGATTCGGGGTCACGTTCGAAATATCTAAAATATATTTTCACATTATCATACGAATTCCCTATAATTATTAATCACAGCTCTATGATGCAATATGAAATTCGTTGCAGCTCCCAAAACCTACAAAGTGTTTTGTACATATTTATGACAACTTTTCAATTTTATTGTTAAATTTTTGTGCTTTTTGTGTTCTAAATCAATATCAGAAATATAAATTGTTGAATGTGAAGTAAAGTATATTTTATATTATTTATTATCAGTATTTCGATTTTAATAGAACTGGTATGTATGTAAATTAAAATAATATTTATTTTTCTCGATGCAGTGAAGTGAAATTGACATTCATTTATTTTAAGTTTGCTAAAATGTGTCTTATTAAGATTCCGGAATTAGGTACATACTTAAATTGCAATGTTTTCTACACAAATATTTTTATATAACTTACAAATAATTAGAAACAATTTTACATCTAAGTTTCCAAATTTCTGCCTTTATAAAAGTAAGTGATTTACATTTTAATTTAGCCAGATAATGTTACTAGGCTGATATGGGCATGTGCTAAACACATTGTTTTGTCCTATCTTAGACTACCCCCACTAAGAATATTCTCGTGGATCTGAGGATCCTAGTGAGTATATATTTATACAATATATATTTTATGTATTATGCAGGAACATTCTATAGAAACAGAATAAATACAATAACTATAAAACAATCTACCTAATGTTCTCTTATTCCTACCTATACTTTGGCGTAAATAAATGTATTTATTAGTATGTGAAATGTTTTGTCGCTTTGTGGTTAATATATTCATTTTTTTATGAGCTTAGGGCTTATTACGAGTTTAGTGCCGATTGTCGATCGTTACGACGATACACCGAATTTTCTATGAAAAAAAAACAGGTTCTCAAAGAATACGCTAGATGCCGTTGATTTATTTTCATAGAAAATTCGGTGTATCGTAACGATCGACGATCGGCACTAAACTCGTAATAAGCCCTCAGGGCACCGTGGTCTAGTTGGTAATGACCCTGTGTCTTTTGATAGTGAGGCCTTGGGTTCGAATGTATTTTCTGCTAGAAAAAATATGTGCGCAATGCCATTGCTCTCTTTCGGTGAAGAAAAACATCGTGAGGTTAATATTCAAGCGACGGCGATGGACTTGCAAACACGTATCGAATACCGACTACCAACTATCGAATACCGACAGCAATATGCGTGGGTATGTACCAAAATGTAATATTACATACTGATCTGACGTGCTCGTCTTTTCTACTTTTCTAGATAAAATTCCTATAGTAGTAGTCTGGGTAGAGTCAGTAGTAGGATAGTTGTCTTCAGACAAGCAGTAAGTAATTCTTTTAATAAATAATTAAAGAAAATTTATTACTTTCATGATCTTTATTGGACACAAGCATAACGTAATCTTTCACATTTAAACTAGGTACCTATCTGCACCTACCTGCTCTAAGTATAATTTAGGTACTCACATAACTGTTTGGAATATAGGATATATAGGAACAAAACATAAATATTAGCTAAAGTGCAAGTAAAACTTGCGTAAGTAGTGTTCCAAATGAAAGAACCAGTGTGGTGTACGTCCAAACATTCCAAATAATAAAATTCGACGCTGAATATATTTGATTTTCCTGCTGTTACCTATTGCTATTTTTAACAAGAGATCATTATTGTATATTAATAGGTAGGAACTTGAAATTTTTTCTTCGTATCTAAACCACATTCTTTTCTAACAATACAAACATAGCATTTTAAAATTTCAATTCTGTGGATTTCAAATGAAAATTTGTTAAAAATTTCACACAACGCCATCCCATAGCCCCCAAACTAAGCAAGGCATGTTTAAAAGTTCAGCGATCGAGTAGTGACAGACGGATAGACACTGGAGTGAAACTTTACAAAACTGGACCGGAACACTATATAGAAAATCTTACTTACTTCAATGATGTTGAGTTAATTTAGTAGTTTACTCTACCTAAGTACATACTTAAAAGTAAAAATTTAAATGCAAGAACAGTAAATGATTGCCAAAAAAATAAAAGAGTCGCCAACCAAATCAAAAGAAAAATATTTCAAATTGGTGCTTGGACCGGTGAACGGAAATAAAACGTAGAAGTATTCCTTCAACCAAAATTGACGCGGATTGTGGAACAAAAACTTGCGTCATTGGAACTCTGTCACATTTTTTTAAGACTACTGGTTGTTAGTAGTTACAGTTAAATTCTTTCTTATTTTCTGATAGGTTTCGGTTGAAATTGAGGTTGGAATTTGTCGATGTTTTATTTGCGTTCACTGTGCTTAGACTTTGAACTACAAATTTTATTTTAAATATTAGATCGGTGCATTCAAACAAGGCTATTGAAATATGTTGCAGAATCATATGCATTCACATTGAGTGCATAAAACTAAAATATGGTGTAAACTACTTATTTATATATAGATAAATTGGTTATTTATCCTCCTAATTAAAATCTTATTTGGAAATATTTAGTGGTATTTAGTGGTTGACGCTTTATTTCCAAGCAGTACATGAAATATAATTTCAATACGTAACGTAATGATGATAAAGAAAAGTGCTTCTCAAAATCATAGCCCTGTTATGATCAGACTTTTGAAATACGGAACTGATTGTCCCAGGAATCACTAGGATAGAGCTAATTCGATAATCTTAGGTAATAACGCTAAGTAAAGAGAGCTATAAGCATTCCGACACCTAGAACGCCTTGGATCAAAGGCATTTATATTGTATATTAGACGACAGATAATTTGTCCGCGGAACTACACAATTTCATATATGAAATAGTTTCTGCGCAGCTTAGTCACGTGGTTCGTCAGAACACGTACGTTATTACGTACAGTACGTAAATGAAGAAATCTATTGAATACATGAGCGAAGCCGTATCGTTGCATTGACGAGATTCCCGAGATCGAGATTTGACGATTCCACAAGAAGTTGTTGCTCACTTTAAAACGCATACAAGCATCTTCTGTACCTGCCGTGATACCCTGGTAGAATCAGTCTGTATCAAACGCAAAGAAAACAAACGTGGTTTAACCTTAGAACTACATGTATACATAAATATAATACTACTAATTAGAAAAAAAAATATGGCTTAACCCTTCTTTTTCCATAAGTAATATAATAAAATCATAACAACTTATTCATTTAAAATATATTTTACAAACAAGATGGAAGAACGGAGAAGTAGGTAAGTTAGGTAAGTTATTTTCGAATAATGTTCTGTCAACCGCAACGATTTTCATCTCATAACAGTCATAAATCACAAAACGACTTAGATTTTAAATCTGTCTTTAAACTTTTTGGTGATTGAGAACAATTGTTTATATGGGTACATCTTCATTTGTTCATTTATTACACCGAAAAATAGATGAAAAAAGCAAGGAGGAAGTATAAATTCATTATTATAAGAAAAAAACATAAAGAGTTTCTAATCTAAGACTAAATTGTATTATTTAATTAGAGATGGTAATAAATATATCTAGTTGCCTAATTATACTGATATTATATTAGTGTAAAATCTGCTACAGCGTTAGCGCATTCTAAATCTATCGACTACTAATTCATGAATAAAAATTGTGCAAATAGGTAGAGGTACTTCAAATAAATTAGTGGTTTTGTGAAGATGCCTTTACATACTTACTAATAAAAATATTTTTCTGTAATAAATATTTTATTAGGAAATTAGGATAGTCTTTTTCAAATATTTTATATCATGATTTGCTTGAGTTTCGCTTTTTCGAATAGTACTAATACTATGAAAAAAAAAACAACAAAGAGTAATGTCCGTATATCCTCTAAAAGGCCATATTCACATAGTATGGTAAATTAAGTTTAATTTGATTATATTGTAATTTACTATTTGGTGCAAGTCAAGTGGTATTAAGTTATAATATAGAATGCGGTAGCGCAACGTAAGCAATACATAACGTCTTAACAATTAATAAATCGTGCACATTTCCCGCACAAATCCATGATTCAATTTAATAGAGATCTATCGTACAAACTCATAAAACTTAGGTCAGATGGTATAAGATTAAAATAGGCAATTATTACAACGTATATTTTTTAAAGTCGTACCTTTCGTAATGTTAATGAAAAGTTTAGAACACGACCTTAATGCATTTTCGACAAATCGCATTTGCTACAATAGGCTATTTGACTGGTTGTACGGAAATCACCTTATAAATTTACGCGTATAATACATATTAATTGCTGGAAAAATACTAAAATATATCCACTTGTTTACCAGAATTGAAATAATACATCAAAGTAAAAAGGTACTTTGACCTTTATTAAAGACAATAACAGAAAACAGTATTATGAATCCAATAATATTTTAACAGTCAAATACCCTATGTATTTGACTTTTACAATTTATTTTATTACAATCTATTTATTCTAACGGATATTAATATTAATTTCAAATAGTTTTTGTCAGCCAATGATTTGAAAAGCATTTACTATACGACTTAGCAGACCAATTTTTTAAGAAATAAATCTACACTGCACATCCCTACTTTACGCCCAGACCGTCTAGTACATCCTTAACATGCATGTTTGGCAATAATAACAACCATAAGTATCTTGACTGATCTTCAATACTTGGCTTTATGAGCCAAGTAATCAAGTTGGATTTAGTGCTGTCCTGGTGGTCAGTCCTAACCTGACATGTAGCTATATTATACTAACTATTCCATTTAGGGTCGACGCAAGAGCATCTTACGGTTCCCATCGCAGTACCGAAAGCGGACCATCAATATAGCACTGAACCCAGCCTTCATGCTTCATTAGATGTTGTAGGTAAATTCTAATTAAAATTCGTTATGTACACTAACGATACATATTCTGAGCATAAAATGTTTTCATTCATTGTCTCTTTTAGCAGATCACTATAATATTGACACGTTTCATTACGTGCTATAAGTGCTTACACGGCAGTGAAACGGTATTAAATATTTAATTGTCTGTGTACGTTCATTTATTCCATCCCAGTTTGATAGTGAGTAGTCACACAATTTTTTTAATCATGCTAATAAATTGCTTGGAATTCAAAACGTACTCATAATAATGCATAACCCTAAATCGCTAGCGTACACGTAGTTCCTGTAGTTCTGAATCTTTAAGAGTGCAAATCGCTCATGATAACTGTAATGACATGTTAGCGTACGCATAGTTCTTAATGATTTGTTATGACACGGTAGCGTAAACATAGCTCATGTTAATGCATTGTCCTGATTCGCTAGCATACGATAGGTTCACGTCATTCTGAATCGTAAGCGTTCACATAGCTCATTTTGTCCTAAAAATAAGCGTACACATATAGCTCATGGCATTGTCCCGAGTATTTATACATTTAGCTCATGATAATGAGTTGTCCAGTATTATTGGCATATACGAGGCCCTGTCCAGGCTGAGGGGCCCACCTCAGGCAGTTTAGACTTGTGAAGCCATGTTCCCAGTACTGCTCTAGCTCCTTCATCGGCGACAGACCGGTGCGACTGGAACTCTCTGAAACAACATCGGGAATAGTGACATAGTGGTAATAGTGGTACTCGGAGATGGTGAAACAGGCACTTAAAAGTGATAAGTTGCCTATGAGCATAATTGAGGAAAGCCAAAATAAATATACGATAGACAGATAAAAGATAAGGTTGCTGTCATGTCGTATAAGGTTAATTCAGTCTAACTCACCAAGTGGGTCTAATTTGTAGAGCAGTGCGATGATATTTGTCCGCGAATGCGAGGAAGTGAACCGCCGCGAGCCCAGGCCCACAGCTAAGTATCTAGCCGTCGGCGACAGCGCTACAGATACTGCGCTCTGCTCGAGCACTGCGGTGTGAAGACATTGGCCTAGTCGAGGCCACTCCAGCGAGTATACTCCTATAATACAACAAATTCATATAACCCGCGTCATTAAAGAAAATAATCTTATGGCGATGACAAGTGCTGATACCTTTGCTAGTTTTTCCTACTAAACAGTAAGCTTTACAAATTTTCGTATGATATTTTTGCTGAAATGTTGGTTGGTTGATTGCGATTTTCCATGAATAAGTACAGTTATTTGATATCTTTCAAAATGTTGAAATTTGCGAGCGAGGTAAATTAGCAGTTGTCTTCGCCCTAAGACGTAAAAAAGGTAGCTTGTTGTTAGCAATAGAGGTGTGTGATGTGAGAGAGAGGATAAGCGCCGCCATTAACACGCTGACAACTGTCAAACAACTTTTCGCTCGCACATTTTCGTTCAGCATTGAAGGTGTAAAAAAAAACAAGTTTCGGAGAGTAACATAAAGGTTAACAACAATATAATTTAGATTAGATTTCCTACCCTTTGCTTTACTAGTTATCGTATTTAAAAAAGTCATGTCACACTAAGCATTTTCTCAAACGCTATCACGGTACTCACCCAGCCAGTTATTCGTGTTTCTCAGCCTCGGAACGGGTAATAGAGCGACCAAAAGTCTGCCGTCTTTGGATATATCGATGCTGGCGTCGTTGTGGATCCGACACCGCTGTACCACCACGTTCTTTGTATCTGAGAAAAAAACAAAAAATAGGTAAATCTACACTAATATTATAAAGAGGAAAGCTTTGTATTTTTGTATTTTTGTATGTAACGAATAGGCTCAAAAACTATTGGTCCGATTTCAAAAATTCTTTCACCATTAGAATGCTACATTATCCCTGAGTAACATAGGCTATATTATATTTTCAAAAAAATCAGGGATCCTTACTAAAACTCCAATAATGTAACCAATAAGGAAACCAAAAACCTTACATCGCGTGCGCTGCGAAAACTATTGATGATAGAACAAAATAATGTACTACGATTTTGTAGAACACGTCATCATCTACAAAAAATGTCGCGACAGCATATGTCTAACTATTATAGTTATGTCACAATAAGTGTTCTTTTATTACAAAAAATTAATTGAAATGCCGCCGCTAGAAAAGGGTCTTTATTTGTACTTTGGTATTAATCCTTATCCAAATAAATCTTTTCATAATTAAGACGGTTTCAATACCTATAGATTACTTCTTAAATTTTTCAAATCGGACATTCCATTCAAAAGATATGACGAAATTAAAAACGTTAACGGGTCCACGGGTCGCGCTCGGGGTGCGATTTCACTCTCTGACGTGCAAATGTATGAAATAAGTAGACGCGAGGCTTGAACCCACGGTCTAAGTTTATCCTAAAATGTTCAAAAAATTTTATGACTAGTAGTTCGCCCCGAACTGAGATCTCGTGATGCGACCCGACGAACGCATCAAAACTTTGAGTACGTAGTAGTCAGAGGCAAGTCCAAACATTATCTTTGGACTTTTTTCTGACTACCGCCTACTAATTTGGTATGGTTACCAAGTTTCAACTCTATTGGCCTATTTATTGAAGAGTTCCGTTGAACAGGCCTTGGCTCCATCATCAGACCTGGTCGTTGTCACCATTTTATGAAAACCGAGTACCTCCTTAATTTATTTCAAGAAAAAAAAATAAGAAAAAGCAAAAGAACTGGCCGACCAGTAGAAAAACCTTGATGCCAACGAAACTCTTAGAGATGGGAGCTCTTGGATCGCTGGTTATCTTAATTTAACTTTTATTATTTGCCTCCTCGAAAAACCCCATATCTCAAAAACCCTTAATCCGATTTTACTCATATACTTACCAGTAAATTTCTCAAGTACAAGCTATCGACATATCAAATTTCATGCAGATCGGATCAACGGTTCTAAAGTTATCGCCAGACAAACATACATACATACATACATACATAAAATGCCAAATCGCCCAAGTTGAAACTAAGATCTTCGTTCGCTTCGCTCACTCGATCAATTACCCATGCGAAGCTGGGACAGGCCGCTAGTAGGTTATATAGACAACACTCACACACTACTCATACACTAAGTTTCAATGTGACGTGACCTCGTGCGTCACGTCCCCACAGTAACGAGGACCATGGTACCACGAGAGCAGTACCATTGCACACAAGAAGAAAAAAACTAAAATAACAAGTAAGCTGTGTATTAAACGGGAAATATGTACTGTCGCCGATGTCAGGCGCGGCGCCCGAGGTGAAGTCCCAGGCTTGCACTCGGTGCGAGGGCGCCGGCAGTGCCTCGGAGATGATGCCTGCGTCCAGCAAGCCCGCCATGCCACTGATGCGCCGGTTGCCGTGCAGGCCGGGCCCCAAGCCCGGCCCGGGGTTCCCGTCTGGGTCTTCTACTACCATTGCGTTCTGAAAATATTATACACAGTAACTACAAGGCGCAAGGTCAAGTTTGTAACTATGAATTTAATCGCTTGAAATGTACCTTTCAAGAGTGTGATGAGTTTTGTAATATTAAGTAGCGATGTTACGACTCGGGTTACCAACCCGGTTCAACCCGGGTTGAGCTTCAAACCGTTCAAGTCGGGTTGAACCTATACCAAACCGATCTGGACGAGTTGAGTAAGCGAGCGGTTTGTTGATCGCTGTCCCTCTTCAACTCACGCACGGTGCGGCGCGGAACCGCGAGTCGGTACTTCGGGTCGGACCGAACCGAAATATGAAAATGAGATTGACTTGACAAAGTCGATTCAATTTGTTCTTGGGTTCTACGAATGAGTTAAATTTGTATTCATACTGAATTATGAATATAAATTTAACTCATTTGTATCGGTTTCCATAACATAAAATTCTAGCAGTTGCAATACAAATTGGTTCGTCGTATTGACTTTGTCATTTCGGTTTGTAACCCGGTTTCAAACCGGTTTACATAGATTTTTGCGGTTCGATTTACAAGTCGGTTTGCTTATTTTTCAGACCGGTTTGAGTCGATTTGAAAAATTTCGAGATCGTTACATCGCTAATATTAAGAGTAAGAACGTAAAAATGATGTAAGCGCAGCATTTACCTGTGCGAGTATAATTGGTTGCAGGTACTCGTGAATGCGCGGCAGGCGAAGGCGGGCCTGCGCCTCTGCGGTCGGCGGCAGGTCGTTGACCTGCATCAGAGGCAGCATGCCCTCGCTCGCCAGTAGCGCGTGGTACTGCGCGCGGCTGCGATTCGACCCCGGCGAAGGTTCATTGTTCGCCTCCGGAGCCGCTTCGCCCTCGTTCCTGCTCTCCGGATGAAAGTCTTGCAACGCGAACATATCGCGCACCGACGACGGCGTATACAAACGGATCGTCTGCAACCGCCTGAATCTATTCCTAGCCGCGGTTCTCAAGCGAATATGCGCTAACCTTATGAAGTTCTCGCAGTCGTGCGGCGGTAGAGCGGGATCGTTAGGGTTGTCGGACGAGGTCGACGGACCGGCGTCCGGGCCGGGCGGCGGGCTCCGAGGCGACACGCGGTGGAACTGGCCCGGTGGCAAGCTGCGCATCGACGGTATTCTATGCGACAGAACGGGAGGAAACCGTCTCCTGATGAACGGATGAGCGGTCGGATTGGTCCTGTGCAAGGCTTTCTGTCGCCTCGTCTCCAAGTAGAGGTCTTGTCGCGTCTTCGCGGTGGACGAGGTGTTTCTGTTGGCCGCGGCGATCTGGACGGCGAGGCGATGGCTCCAAGACTGGGAAGTGGAGTCGGGCATCGGCGGCGGCGGTTCTTCGAGCGGCGCGGTCTGCGTGCTGCAGGTGGCGGCGTCGGCGGGCGGGTCGGCGGGCCGCGCGTCGTAGCGCACCACGCGCAGGCAGTGCGGGTCGCCGGTGTCCTCCACGTTGACGGGCCCCGAGTGCTCCGCGCTCTGGATGCGCACCACGTCCGCGGCCGCCACGCTCTGCGCCGCCGCCGGCGTGCCCGCTCCCGCTCCCACTCCCGCCCCGGGCCCCGCGCCCGCGCCCGCACCCGCGCCCTCCTCGCGCGACACGTTCCTGTTAGACATCATCATGAAGCAAGTCAGCGCCAACGCCTTCTTGAGCGTCTTCAGGATGTCTATGATCAACTGACTGAGCCCTCTCTCCTCGAGGCACATCATCATCATGTCGAACATCACAGACAGCACCTTCATTGCACGCGTGCGGATCACGTGCCTGGTGGCGTTCTGTTCGACGGTGCGCATCAAATTGCTGCGGTGCGATCTCGATCTTAGGTTCGATATTCTGAAGATGGGCGTGTTCCTTTCGCGTCTCCGCACCTCGTCTTCGGCCCGCCACCTGTACGCTTGTTGCAATCGCACGAAGCGCCTGGTCCGCTGGACTCGGTTAGCTCGAGCCGCCCTCGAAGTTCTGGTGTCGTTTGTGTTATCGGTCGATGAGCTCGGCTCGGCAGCGGCGGCGGACGTGCTCGGGTTATTGGTACTAGATGAGTTGGCTTCACCAGTTCTGGCGGAGCTATGGCTACTTTGCCCGCTCCTTCCGTTGGTCTGGGTGCCTTCGGCAGTTCTAGCGGAGCGCCTGGGCCTGCCTGGCTGTCTCGTCGGAAGGTTGGTAATTTCCGTCAGCTCCGTCAGTATCATGCACCTCTCGAGCAACGATCTGGTGTAGAAGCTGGGCGCGTCCGCTCTGCCGCCCGCCTCCCTGTACAGCATCATGATTCGACGGCGCAAGTCCTCCCACATGCCGCGTAGCGCTCGCAAGCTGGTGCGGTCGCCGCGCAGCCACATGTTAGCTAACTGCAGAGTATGCTTCTGAAGGGCAGCCACGCCCAGCTGTACGCGGCGGAAAGCCTCGGCGGCTGGCAGCGAGGCACCGATGGCGCGGCGGTTCCAGTAGTCGTGCTCCGTGCTCGTAGACGGCATGTTGGGGTCGAAGGTCGTCGAGTCTGGCGCGGTGGATGGCCCGGCCTGGGGTTCGTCTCGGGCCGCGGTGGAAGTACTGGGTGCGGGGGAGGCGCTGCATGCGGGAGGAAGGGCATTAGGCGTCACCGCACTATTGGTTTGAGTTCGAACTCTGAACCTTTCGTTGGCCAAGGATACGTTTATCCCTCCCTCGCGTGACGGGCTTTCGTTGGTCGTCTCGTCTAGCTCGAACGTCATGCGATCTGATATGTTTATTCCACCCTCGCGGGACGGCCCTTCGTTTGGCGTCTCCAGTTCGAAGGTCATGCGATCTGAGATCTGAGGTCCAGCAGATGAGTTTTGCGGGCGACCGGCAGCGGTGGCGGGTCGGCTCGATTGCGGACGGTCGGCGCTCGCGTCTACCGTACTCTCTCGGAAGGTACTATTAGGCGTCCTTGTTATGTTTACTTCTGTGTGTTCGGTGTCCGAGTCGGAGCTCGAGGCCATGAGGTCACGGCGCAGGTTGCCCGTGAACACTTGTACTGGCACGCGCGCGCTTTCGTCTCTCTCAGAGTTCGAGAGAATATTCATCGACATGTTTGTTATGAGGTTTAAAAGTCTGGTGCCTGAATCTCTGAGAATATCTCGGATCAAGTCGAGGCTTTCGTTGATGGTGTTAGCTTCTCCGTCTGGATCGATCGGGTTGTTGCCCTGTTGGGTAGACGGGTTCGGAGCTGTCTCTGCTGATATGCCGGCGGTGGAGGTTTCGTGAGAGGGCTCAGGGGGTGGAGGCGGACGGGAGGGGGGAGGGTCCGAAGGGAGGGGAGGGAGTACGTAGGCATGGTCGTTTTGTAGCTGAGCCTGAGAGGTCGAAGCGGGTGTGCTAGCTGGGCGCAATGGAACGTTGATGTTCTCTGTTACGACGTCACACGCCACGCGGGCTGCGTTTGCCGCTTCGCGCGCCGCTGTCATCGCTCTCGTAGCATTCTCGGCCGCGTCCAGATTTCTCCTTCGTATTGAAAACTGTCTCAGAGCACTCAGCGCAGACTCGGGTCCGCCTCGGAATATTCCGCTAGTTCGCGATGAGTTTGGTTGTCGCGGACTGCTATTTGTGGATGAGAAAGGATTTGGTAGCAGTCTAGTGGTGCGCTCGTCGCCTAGTGGCTGGAATGCTGAAGGGATGGAACGAAACACCGGTAGGCCCTGGAGCCCCGATACTGAAGAGTCATCAGCCCTGTAACACAATTGAGTTCTAAAGTGGTTTTAAAACATTGATGACTGTGGTCTGAAAAACCGTTCGAAGTGTGAGTCGTCAACAAGTCCCATACAAGAAGGTAACCTGGAGAACCCATGGAGATCCTTTCTTTGCTTATTTTACACATTTTTCAAATTTACACTATCTAATTTTATACATACCGTAAATATTCTCTTATAGACCTTATAACAAAAGAAATGGCATGTTACCAAATTTTCAAGTTAAATTTAGAAAGTATGATTGTTCATTCATTCATTTTGTTTATGAGCACATAACATTATAACCATAAAATATGGATATAGAACAGTGGGGCGACACAAGTATTTTTTACTTAAAAGATGGCCCCAACCTTATACAACGTGTAAACGACTGTACGACATTAAATTAATACACGTGTAGTACTACTATCTAGTATTGATTTAAAAAAGGTTGTATTAACATTCATTCATAATTGAGATTTTTTTATTTTCAAACAAACTAAATATCAGAATAAGCATAAAATTATTGAACATTCTGTATAAACACACAAACAAAGCAACGTACGTTCATTCAATGCCGCGCCCCGCGCGCAGAAACCGCACATACATACCTACTACGACTAAACCTAAACTGTGCCGCGCGCCCGTGCCTAAAGGTGAACGCCCTTTCAGCGCGGGCGCGCAGCCGGCGGCGGCGTCTTTGATTCGCCGATATAGTAGAGCAACTTTAGCATGTAGGATATGCTCACGTTGTTGCATGTTGCACATACAAATGAATGCACTGAAGAGCTCCTTCAACTGTTCTAGAGTTTGTTTTGTATGCCTAGTTTCACAATTATCTTTCCCTTCATAATACAAGTTCTGCATTTTGATGACATTAACAAGACACACACACTCACACAAAAAGTCTATTTCGCGGTACCAAATCTAGACACTAGTCACGAGTAATAACACGAATTTACAATTTTCAAAATTAAATATGTCAAGGTCGCTACCAAGGCGATTGTTTACTAAATAATAATGTCTTTCACTGGCCACCGGGCGGCAGTACGACGTACCTATTTGTCTCTATCACACACGTAAGCGGAATGATATCTGTCCTTGTCGCACAGCGAAATTTTACAATGTGAGCGCACAAATATGTTTCTTATGCGGTCTAACGCGTATAAATATGATATCTCTGTCCTTTTTTTCGTTTGATTGATGAGTCACATGACTTCATGACCCCGGAAATTTGACCTCATCACCGGCGATTAGAGATACAGGTTGCATAGAAATTATTTATTGGAAAAGTATCGATATCTCGATAAATATTCAGGCTTTTTTGATAAAACCAACTCCTAAAATCTAAAAATGCAATTAGGAGTACGTGTTTCAATTTAATGTCGTACATGACTTTACACCTTGTATAAAATTATGTAATTTGCGCTTCTGAAAAAAAAAATGTAAGCCGCAGTGTAGGAGTTCTACAACGATTTTTTTTTATACTTGCTGATGGACCAAGCTGATGGCTCACCTGATGTTAAGTGGTAACCATTACTTATAACAAAGCATTGCCTCGTAAGTCAGGCACGATAGGAACGTGCCCAACGATGCACTGCCCTGCGTCCATCAACTTGAGACATTCAGATGTTTAGCCTCATGTGCCTGTAATTACACACTCTTCAAACCGAAACACAGCAACGCTGCTTGGCGGCAGAAAAAGGCGTGGTGGTATTACTTTCTCCGACGAGCCCTTCACAAAGAGCTCTACTACTCTTGAGATAGCTCTACTACTCATGCCTATAAAACAGAATAGGGTATGTGTGCCGGTTTGCCGGCCGCCTTCAGTTTTCGGCCTTTACGCGTACTTGATGCAGTAAAATTAAGATATTATCGTTTTGAAATGCAATATCTGAAAGATTTTTTTATCAAGACATCTGAAATTAGTTGCTTTGTTTTTGACAACATTTTTGGTCGGAAACAAGCTACGAGTGATTTCTAGCGAATTATTCAGATCGGCGGCGGTCATCGCGGGTATCGCAGCGTGCGGAAATTAGGAAAAAAATAGTGACGCGCCTTTCACTCCAAGGTAAGTTATGTGTTGTTTTTCTAAGCAAACATTGTTGATAGGCATTTAAGTCACTTCAAAACTTAATTGCCAACATACTACTAACATTATTTTTGCAAAATATTGTATAAAACAACAATTAATATGGGGGCCGCGATCCAACATATGAATTTTTTCAAAAGTTTAGTTTTCGGCCTAGGGGCCGGTATGTAGTACATCGATTCGTCTACACTTTTGTCTCTTTTACTCAATTGGTTCAAGGGTTTAGCTCACAACTCTTTGTTTTACGATAGTAACATATGTGAAGACCCTAGCCATTAGTTCTCGGCCGTCAAATTATGTGGCATTCATAATGAAAAAGTAGTAATAGTAATGACTACTTTGGGGTGGCCGAAAACCCAACCATAGATAAAATGGCACCTCAGTTTTCGGCATGACCGACAATTGTATTGAAATCATGTGGCCACTAACTGAATGTCGCTGTTAGTTTTCGGCCTTAAAGCAAAAATGTTTGTATATTTTTTATCTTTTTGAGATAAGTAATAATTTTATTTTGAAAATAAATCTAATGATAGTTACGTATTTTACAAGCTTTTATTAACCTACTTGGTAGTATGTCTGTCTGGCTTTTCGGCTTAAAACTTATTGTACGTTTTCGACCACCTGCTACACAAATCTTAAATCCTCTTGATTACATTCCCTAAAATGATATTTATTTATGTTCTTTCAAAAAACATTATTTTCTTCAGGTGTATTCTCCTCCGACGGCTGTGGAGAAGATAAAGAAAAAAAGAAATGTACGAACTCAATATTCGAAAGAATCATTACCTCAGGCAAAAGATGTCGATAAGAGAAGTTTGTCGCCACTATGGAATTCCTAGGTGTACCGTACAAGACAGATTTGAAGGAAGAACGACTGATAGTATAAAAAATCCAGGACCTGATCCAGTACCAACCCACGGAGGTGAAAAAGAAATAATGGAATGGCTTATCAACCTTGCAAAGTTTGGGTTTTCTTTGAAATAAGCCGAACTTCTCGACACGGTTCAGCAAGTTATTAAAGATACAGGTATACCTAATAACTTGAAAGAAACAAGAAATAAACAAGGCGAGAGCACGGGTAACAGAAGAATTAATAGAAGAATAACAGAGGGTATAAGGGTAACAGAATTTGGTTCCGTTAAGTTATCGTGTTTCTTACAGAGTCAAATAACTTAGACGTACTGGAATCTCCGGAACGCATATTTAATGGCGATGAAAGTGGGTTTGCCTTATGTCCAAACACTGGCGAAGTTCTTGAGCCAAGAGGGTGCCGCAACCTTTATAAAATAAAAACGGGCAGTAAGGATAATGTAACTGTTCTGGTGACTTTCAATGCAAACGCACAGTTATGCCCGCCGCCAGTAGCTGCTTTGTGCGTGCAAATGGGCATTATTCTTCATGGTTTGCCAGTCTTTATTTCATAAGGTTCCGGTACCCTCTTGGCCCAAGAACTTTGCCAGTTTTTGGACAAAAGGCAAACCCACTTTCATCGCCATTAAATATGCGTTCTGGAGATTCCAGTATATCTTGGTTATTTGACTCTGTAAGAAACACGAGAAGTTTACGAGACCATAGTCAGATTGATTCTTCTGTTACCCGTGCTCTCGCCTTGTTTATTTCTAGGAAATTTCTGGGTTTCTATTCATAATTTTTTTAAACCAAATTTTTAGCCTGGGCAATTATCTTCAATCTCAAGTTATTAGGTATACCTGTCTGTATCTTCAATAACTTTCTGAACTGTGTCGAGAAGTTCTGCTTTATCAAAGGAAAACCACACTTTGCCAGGTTGATAAGCCATTCCACCATTTCTTTTTCACCTCTGTGGGTTAGTACTGGATCGGGACCTAGATTTTTAATACTATCCGTCGTTTTTCCAGCAATTCTGTCTTGTATGGTACGCATTAGAATTCCATAGTGGCGACAAAATTCTTTTAACGATATTTTTTTGTCACGAATGTCTTTTGTGTTTGCGCCTGAGTTGATGATTCTTTGATGATGATTCTTTTGATAAGTCGGTACGCTATAGCTAAACTGTTACCTAAGAAATAATAAAGATAAACTTAGTTGATATTGTTTCGAAAATATTTATCTAGTGTGTGACAAAATGTTTCAAAATCCGGTATTATGTTGATTGTAATTTTGTATAAAGGTACATAATAAAAATACTGTTAAACCCACAAAAAAACGTTGATTTTATGTTACTTTAGATTTAAAAATTCATTTAAAATCCGTCTTTATAAGGTGGCCGAAAACAGAAGACTCCATGGCCGAAAACTGAAATTTGTGGCCGAAAACTGAATTTTTGTCATTTTTCCGGATTTAATTAAAAATAAAAATAACTATAAGCTTCTAGCACTAAACAGTACATTAAAAATAAACTTCATTATATAGGCTATCATACTACATCATTAGAATAGGTAAATTAGGATTGTATTATTTTTTTCTGAAGCCCTAAAGTCGACGGGAGCACTAAGAGGCCGCTATCTAGCACAATGACCCTACCTTGCATTTAAGCGCTATCCGAAACGGATAAACTGTTGGTTTTAGTTTTATAGCTCATTTATGTTCTAAGTCAAAAAGTATTTATTAAATCAAATCACAAGGATCACTTTGTAACGTCTGAAAACTGAGTGAATCTAGGAGCCAGTTCCACGCGAGCAAAGCCTAGAAGTTACACCATAGATAATTCTTGTAAGCAGAATAAATGATGGTGTTGCGTTTACCTGGTTTCCTGGCTGTAGCTTAATTCGTCCAGGAATGTGTGGCGGGGCGAAGGCCGGCTCGGAGCAGCGGCTGCTTGCTCCTGGCGCGATGTACTGGGCGTAGGGGAACCTACAACATTCATGACTTCTGCATTTTCACTCTATTTCATTAAACTGATAATAGAGAACGAGATTAACGTACGGTGCTATGGCGTTATTTTCAACACTTTTTTTAAAGCGCATGCCTTTTAGTAAAATGGTCATCGGGAATCTAGAACATTGCTCCAATTAACCCAAAATCCTGTCCGCTACTTTAAGGAGTTGGGCTGGCTAGAGTGTGATTAGCATGGGGACAACCCATTGCAGGACCCCAAAAGGACGTCAGTACAAATCTTATTCCCCCACCTTGAATAAGAATTAGTGAAATGATGAGTAGTATTCCACTCCGGAGTTAAAGTAATTTTTGTCATGGGTGATTAGAGTTCCTGACGACATTAATATTTATATTAGTACCACTAATAACATCTCTAAACCACTTGATTCTCGACCGAGCGGTAGGCTCGGGATTCTCGGATATTTATACTCGTGATGAGAGGGAAAGAAACGGCCGACAAATTTCTTCTAGTGACGTCACTTCTCGGGTGAAATCATATGAAATTCTCAACATTTTTAATACAAATTTGATTAAACGCTTGTAAGAGTTTGATTTAAGGTTTTCAAGGTGTGGTTGGTTTGTAGTTTTTTTGGTTACCGGGCTCTGCAAAAAATACAAAAAAAAATCCGGATGTTCAACTGTACCAACCAGGGGTATTATTGCCTGTAGATGTGGATGTCGAGCGAAGGGATCGACGAGAAGCGCGCCGCCTTAGTCGACCAGAATCCGGAGGATACGTCTCCATTGGGTCAGTTCCGCGGTCAATCTGGAAACGAAAAATAACTCTACGAAAACAGTTTGATAGGCAATAATACTATGTGGGTAGGGATAAAATAAAAATAAAATAAGAAACATAAAAATGTTAGTTTGACGATCGATGGTACGAGCCGCGACCAATTTTAGGCATGAATGTTTGCTTTCTCCACTTAACTGAAATAATAATGACTCAAAAAAGCTTGTGTTCAGATTAGCTCTAAAGTTTGTCGTGACGTAATATGCGTTTCAAATGAGAATACAACAAACAAGTCGCATTTTGCTGACCCCTCAGAGTCTAACTTGGAACGAGAAGGGCTTAAAAATGCTGCCTATTTCCGTTCTATTCTCATTTAAAACGCATATTTTAGTAGCCTCCGTCTCACTAACCAAAACCAAAATTAAATTACGTACAGTATTAGCCAGAGGCGGTGTATTGATCAGCCGGTGGCGTACCATGAACAGACGCTGATAGTTCCGCACCAGGCTGTCATATCTTTGCACCAGGGTCTGGTAAGAGTTCACTATCATGTCTTGAGCTGCACTTGGTGTGTCCGGAGGCCGGGCAGGTCCGTCGCCCCGTGGGTTGCCGCTGCCACTATTACTGCCGGGGCCACTATTACTGCCGGGGCCGCTATTGTTGCTGGGGCCACCATTGATGCCAGGACTTCCATTGTTGCCAGGCCCACCATTGTTGCCACCACCGGTGTTGCCGCCTCCATTATTGCCAGGGCCACCATTGTTGCCGGAGCCACTATTGTTGCCAGGGCCACCATTGTTGCCGGGATTGCTGTTGTTGGCAGAGCTGGGACTTCCGCTCAGTGTTATAAGAGGAGTGCCTGCATCACTAGCACAAGCCCACAGTGAGATGCCAGTTATGAGTTTGAATCCGAGTGAATCAAATGCAACATACCTGAAATTATGAATTTTGTTTTGTTTAGATTAGTATTTAATATTCAGAAAGGAATTGAGTGAACTCACAGCATAGTTGGTTTAGAAGACCCTCACCAACCTATAGGAAGTGGGTTCGTTCCTCACCACAGACTAACATTGTGATTGTGATGTTCTCAGGTTACTACTACTTGTCGTGTCACTAGTTTCTTTAGAAACAGTGTGGTGAAAGGATTTTAAGTGCGCCTCAAGAGGCTCCTTTCGAGCACTTGACACATGTTATAGAACTTTTTAGGTTCTAAGACATGCCGGTTTCCTCACGATGTTTTCCTTCACCGTTTAAGAGTACTGGCATTGTGCACACATGTTCTCAGGTTGTAAATAGAGAAATCATATTGCGGGTTTATTATTATTTTTTAAGCAAATTGTCACAATCAGATGGCCCATCCAATCCCTCGCAGGTCATGCAAGTTGGGTATGAGCCCTTCAATCCTCAACTTGAGGCATACAACAGCTGGTTAGTTCCAATAACGACAAAATTACATTAGTTACACACCTCACTTTCTCATTGATATTATTTGTAGATACTTTGGTGAAGGGAGCCGGCTGACTCCAGTCCCAGAAGTAAAGTTCATTGTAGGTAGCTATCACTAGCAATTGCTCTCGGGGATGGAATGCTATTGAAGCGATCACCGTCTCGTTGAATACATTCCAAACTTCGCTGCCACCCTGTATGAATATAAATTACGTAAGATGAGTAAAAACTAAGAGAACATCATAATAGGCCGGAGTCTAGCTGTTGACATAGGCCGCCCCTATTTTTGGTAGTCATCACTAGGGTTGCCACCCGTACTTTATAATAAAGTATTGTACTTTATTTCAGGTAATTGTACTCTATACTTTATGAGAACAATAAAGTACACCAAAATACTTTATTTCGCATGATTTAATTTCTTTGGGATTATGAAAAGTTTAGTCGTAAGTATTTTTTCGTTAAACGACTTTAACGATTGATGCTGAATCGATGTCGCCACTCGCCAGCGCCACATCACATAAGCACTAGTTTTTAACAATTTCTAAACACAACCTAACCTCAAATTGTACTTTATTTTGATACTATGTACTTTTTTTTTCTTACCTATACCAATGTACTTTAACTGCAAAAAAAAAAGGTGGCAACCCTAGTCATCACATAGACATACTGCCCACCCATCCCCTAGACGCCTCTTACGAAATTCACGGGAAGTGGAGGTTGTTGAGGTGAGAGGTTACGTATAAGGCAGGACCACCAAGAACACGAACCGTTAATTCTATAGGTGGTTCACCTCACGGCTTCCGAATAATACATAGATACTTAATATATTCGAATACAAAAAAGGGTTGTCTCACCATATGGATGAAAAGATGTACCTATCAACATTTTTATAGAAATAGATTCACGCGAACGATCTTTTGTTAGAGATTCTAGGGTTTCGAAAATCGGGAACACCTCAAGAATCGATCGAAGTTCAGGGCGTACCACTGCTACCACTAGTTATACTTACACTAGCTATATCCCAGACTCTGACTTGTCCTCCGAGGCAGCCGGAGCCAATCAACTGAGGGTGTGAGGGATGGAAGGCAATACACCAAGGAGTACGCGGATGACCACGTAATATCCTCACGTGCTTGCCACTCGCTAGTTCAGACACATAGATATTGTGGTTTCCATGTGTTGATGCCAGTTTTGTCCTAAAACAAATTTATTGAATGGTTTATAATTCAGTTGATAATTCTGAATTACATTATATGTATAAACGAAATAAGCTTTATTTGTACTACACTACTCTTTGTACCATTTCTAGTTTAATAAACTGTTGGTTTTCCAAGTAAAATTAAACTAATCTTTTTTAAGTGCCAACATAACTTGGACCATATTACTAAAGTTATTATGACACTGTGATATATGTATAGATAGGTAAATCTGGTTACTAGATTATCTTATACAAGGCCATAGGGAGACCAAAATAGATATACCTATAGTGTGACACAAGGTAAGTAGTAAATCTTTCAAATTTTCCCTTATTCATAATTGTAGACACACCTCAATAAAAAAAATATGTCGCATTTGTTATCATCAGAATTTTATTATTATTGATGATAATATGTAAAATATTTATCTTAATTATTAATAGAGGAAAGCCTCTCTTTTGTTTTTATAAAAAAAAAACATGCTTTGAAAGACTAATATCTAACACAACAACCTACAAGAAGTTTACTTAAAATATCTTACCCATCAGGACTGAAGACCATAAGAAATGTTGACCGTGGATAACCAGGCAAATCACAAGACTGAAAATAAATGAATTGGTAGACATTACACAGTGGCTAGATTGTGATAATAAGCAAATTAAGTAAAGCATGAGAGTACTGATAGTCTAGTGGTAGCTGCTCCGCTTTCCGATCCTAAGATCGTGGGCCCTAAACCAGTTATACACCCACCAATAAATTTTTCTGTCCATAAATTTATGTGCACAGTGCCAGTACTCTCAAACGGTGAAGAAAAACATCGAGAGGAAACCGGCATGTCATAGAACCTAAAATATCTAAAACATGGCTGTGTAAAATGCTTAAAAGGAGCCTCCTTGAGGTGCACTTAAAATCCTTTCACCACACTGTTTCGAAAGAACTAGTGACGTGACACGACAAGAAGAAGAAGAAGAAGAGTTAAGCTTATAGTATATAGTTAAAGCTAAGGGAACCAGTTAACTTATAGAATATCTTATTATTTATTTTTGTACATAAATAAATACCACATAGTACAGTAAAATACCCTAAAAATGCCTTTTTCAGCTCCAAAATAACCTTTCAAGGGAAGGGTTAGTTTCGAACTTCAATATTGTATCTACACTAATATTATAAAGAGGAAAGCTTTGTATTTTTGTATGTAACGAATAGGCTCAAAAACTACTGGTCCGATTTCAAAAATTCTTTCACCATTAGAATGCTACATTATCCCTGAGTAACATAGGCTATATTATATCTTTAAAAAAATCAGGGATCCTTACTAAAACTCCAATAATGTAACACAAGGTGGAAACCAAAAACCTTACATCGCGTGCGCTGCGAAAACTATTGATGATAGAACAAAATAATGTACTACGATCTTGTAGAACAGGTCATCATCTACAAAAAATGTCGCGACAGCATATGTCTATAGTTATGTCACAATAAGTGTTCTTTTATTATAAAAAATTAATTGAAATGCCGCCGCTAGAAAAGTAGAAAAGGGTCTTTATTTGTACCTTGGTATTAATCCTTATCCAAATAATTCTTTTCAATACCTATAGATTACTTTTTAAATTTTTCAAATCGGACATTCCATTTAAAAGATATGACGAAATTAAAAACGTTAAAGGGTCCACGGGTCATGCAAGGGGTGCTATTTCACTCTCTGGCGTGCAAATGTATGAAATAAGTAGACGCGAGGCTCGAACCCACGGTCTAAGGTTATCCAAAAATTTTCAAAAAAATTTATGACCACCCATGCGAAGCTGGGACAGGCCGCTAGTTAGGTATATTACATTGTAACAAGGATCATACAAAAGAACAGTAGGAACCAAGCTGTAAGTTTGTTGCCTGTTCTTCTAGGCTTTGGTTGTGTGGAACTGGCACCTAGTTTCAAGACATTTCAAAGTGATCCATGTGATTTTATTAAAATAAATACTTTTTGACTTTGACTCAACTAATTAAATGTTTTAATTGTATGACTTACTGTAATTTGAAGAGGTTTTTGCACAAGAATGTCTTCTGCAATGTTTTCCAACACTGTCTTGTTGGGGGGTTGATTTGGTGGGTTGATACCTCTCTCCCTCCATTGCCATGCCTTAGCAACGCAACCTACTTTAGGTGACTCTTCGATCGGTTCACCTCCTTTGTAGCCAAGCCATTCTATACTATAGTTTCCTGGATACATTGTTCCTTAAACAACATCTTAATCTTAATGTTAAATTGCATGACATTTTGAATAGCATCAATATTTTTTTTATACAACTAGCTGATGGAACAAGCTGATGGCCTACCTGATGTTAAGTGGTAACCATCACCTATAACAAAGCTTTGCCTCGTAAGTCACGCACGATAGGCACGTGCCCTACGATGCACTGCCCTGCATCCATCAACTTAAGACATACAGATGTTAAGCCTGTAATTACACCGGCAACCACACTCTTCAAACCGAAATACAGCAATGCTGCTTGGTGGCAGAAAAAGGCATTGTGGTAGTACTTCCTCGGACAAGCCCTTCACAAAGAGCTCTACTACTCTTAAAATTTGACAAGGATGTGTTAAAAATACCAAAGAGTTTGTGGTAGCCATCTTTTTTAGTTGTCTAAGGGTTTTCACTAATTAACACATTAGCTCTGTTTTAATTTGTTTTTTTTACAATATTGAGGTAAATTAATTACACACATCTATTTGTGTATTTGATTTGATATAAATCCATGTTCAATGCCTTGCTTAAAAGCAAGGAACAGAAAAATATGGTATACCAGCAACCCCTGGGAATCAAAGCTTTCTTATTCTTCCACCTCCATTCATTATCAGATAATGAATGCAGGGTGAGGAATTACATTCCCTTTCTTTTGCAAGCTTTGATCCAGTGGTTTATAGGGCAAACCATAATGGGACAGTACTTATTGTATTTAAGTTTTTAGTTTTTAAATCTATTTATTAAGGAACTTTGCGTCTTTTAAAGAAGATGTCAGTTCCATCGTATTTTCGTTTTGTCTCAAGGCTCAATTAACAACTTGTAAATGGACCGGTGTAGAGCCTGTTAGCCACATCAGATGTTGGCATGGCTAACATACTCTGAAACAGGCCTATATTAAGACGGCTACCTTTTAACTCTTGGTACAACTCTTCCCTCATATAGAGTCCGTCCGGACACACTCAGTCAAAGGATCACCTCCTCCTCATCCTCCAGATGTACATCCTCCTTCACCCCACAGGTTTCACATTTAGGACTATCTTTTATATTGAGCAAGAATTTAAAACTATTTAACGGTATGTGTCTATGGTCTACAACAATAAATTTTCTTTGTAATCAAATGTTGACAAACCAAGGTATATGAGGCGGCTCACTTTGAACCGTCTTGGATCGCCTTTTTCTAGAGAAGTCACATCAAAATATTCTTTCCACTTAAAATACACTTCAGTACCAGACAGATATGTACCTTCTCTCGCTAAAGTGTCTGCCACCTCATTACCGGCTATGCCAACATGAGATGGGATCCATTGCATTCTCAGGAAGCCCCCCCCATACATCAGTACTAGGACTTTATTTAAAATAGGCACAGTGAGCCACATGCTGTAAGGCACTTCTGCTGTCTGTCAGAATAATAACCCTTCCGAGTCCTGCACTAAATATTCAAGTGTGTAATTACAAGTAACCAGAAAGGCAAAGTAAATCATATTTTTGCCAGATAATATAAAAAGTAAACACCTAGTTAGTTTTTATATATTAATAATACTTATATGAAAATATACATGATAATGCATGTGCATGTTTACCTATGAATGAAGACAAAACAAATAGGTATATACTTAGCATTATTCAAATATATCTTGTGGTAGGTGCCTAAATAAAGCAGTGAATTTTGGGAAGAAGCTCTGATTACTAATTACATAGGTACATACCTAATCACTTGTTTACCAAGGAATTTAATGGTATCCAGTGAATCTGAAATAAAACAATTAGAATGAAATATTTTATACCTACATAACAAAACATCGGAATTATTAGATTCACAGTAAACATGAACAATGAAAAATAATACTTAGGCCCTTACATAACATGTTCAACGAATTTACCATGTAACAATGTTAATTTATATTATTTAATCAGAGTTTATTTACGAAACAGCAAGTAATGCGTCGTTTCGACGCGCAGAGCACTGTATATTTTATACGTTTACTGTAGTTACGCGAATTGACCGGGAGTAAGCCATATTGGATCATACAAAATTGTGGCCCTGCCTGCTTCAATGAATAAAACACTGTATATTTTTGTCAAATGTTGCGTATAGCCCTTAAACTATTAAGATTTTGTTAGGAATTCTAGAGAAAATTTGTACACAATAGACCGATTGAAATGTTTTTAGGTTTATAAAATTATAGTAGGTATTTTACCTTAGTCATATTGTAACTTGAAGTAGCCAAAGGTTAATCAGGACATATGCTAGAGCACTTCACAGGACACTTATTTTTGTTCTCATTTAGAGATTTATTGTATTTTTTTCGTCTCAAAAACCAGCAAAACCCTAACAACAGCAAAATGCGCCAGCCAGCAGCTGCGATCTGTCAGTGTTTGCAAGCAATACAGATTATAAATCAGTGTCCTAGTAACAGAATCAGAAGTGTTGAAAAAAATACATTCTTGACCATATTACTAAAGAAGCTTCTTGCTCGCGGGTTTCAAACGCATTTACATTTGCTCACTCATTGCATGATGTATAAATATACATAACCATCTAAAAATGCCTATGAATTGTTTTAATAATAGATATCTAGTAGTAACTTGGTTGGTTCAGCCACAGATAAGAAAACACTTTCGATTAGAAAAATATACTTATTATAAGAAAAAATGCTTCCCAACCGAATCCTAGATGGCGTTTATATGCGTAGATATTCGCAATCGCATAAGCAAGCGATCCACTCGATAGCGATACTATTTTGAAAATTATGTGATCGCGCCTTGTGTACTTATTTATTTATTTATTTTTATTAATTAGTACGGGATATTCCAATTACACTAATGTATGTACCTACTTGTATAGGTATCCTTCGCATGTACCAATATTGAATGGAGTTCAACTTCCTGCATTTTCATCATTTTAGTATTCAACATGCTGCTAATGGAACTTTTTGCAAACTCAACATTTTAATGATCTCTCTGCAAATTCAACATTTTAGGATTCAACATGCTGCAAATGCAACTTTTTGCAAATTCAACATTTTAGGAATTGAACTTTCTGTTCCTGAAGGATTGTTTTTATTGTTAAAATTAATTATTACGAAATTGATTCAGAAAGGCTCCGGTAAGGTTAGGTAGGTCGGTAGGCTACTGGAAGTAGGTAGGTACCTTTAATGTAAGTTCCTACTAGGTACCACAGTTAAGAGAATACTAGTACTACCTACCTACCTACTTAAAGTACCTAGATAAATGATACCTACCTCTATGAGAAGGTAAGGTACACCTAGATAACCCAGAGGTTTATTTAATTTCCTCCTGAAACAAAAATGAAAAACCTCAAACTTTAAACCTTTATTTTAGTCTTTGTACTAAAATAACTTTATAGCATTTTCAATTTAACCTTTCAGCTGTCCAATTACGGGAAGGCGTGTAGTTTTCAATCCTCTAAATTTAGATGCAGCCTCCTTGTGTCTTGACTCGCTTTGCAACAGCCCACCTTGCTGAAATAGCTACTCCGATACTAGCGCCACTACATATTTTATTTTATCATTACGCTATACAAAGTAATTATCAAAAAATCGTACCGCGCGTACACGATACCTATCACAAGCTTTTTTTTTAATGTATCTGTAATAGTTTTATATTGTATTATTTAAGCAGATACTTGTTTCAAGAGTTTATAGTTCCTATTGGTGGCCACCAAGCTCTCCAAACAAGGTATCTGACTGAGTAACACGAAACAAAACTATATTACAGATACATTAAAAAAAAGCTTGTAATAGGTATCGTCTACGTGCGGTCCGCATTTTTGATAATTCCTGTGTTTATCGTAATGATTAAATAAAATATGTAGTGGCGCTAGTATCAGGGTAGCCATTCGCCTTAAATCAGTCCCCTGATCCGACACCACACGATTCAGCTAACTAACTCAATAACGATGACGAGGCCTTAGGGCGACCTATAACTCTGTCACCAGAGTTGGCCACAGGTCGTACCTACTTACGAGCTCTCTTAAGAAGTATCTACCTACCTACATAATTAGGTTAGCCACCAGCTATAACAGTTTTATTATAATAGTTCAGTATCGGCAACTATTCCAGCCTGCAAAATAAATCCTGAAACAACAATGAAAAACTGCTTACTGTTAAGAGCTGTCGCCAAGTGTGTGGAGACAGGCGCTGGCAATTAGCACGACACTCAGACGGTGCTCGGCTGAGAGCTGAGCTGGGGCTAAACGCAACAAAACTACCCCCTCATCGGACACTCCACCCCGTGACTGCCTGTGACTCCCAAACTACTGCAATTTGAATGCTAAAACTCGCAGTTGTAACACTAACTTAAGAAAAATATTCATTATTCTTTGGTAGCTAACCTAACTTAAAGGTACCTATTTACCTACAGCTTAACAACGCTAATTTGAACGCTAATTTGAACAATGTTATTTGAATTTTACCGTTACAATAATTATTTAAAGTAAAGAAATAAACTTATACAACCATTTTTTTTTAATTCTATTACAAGTTTTAGCAATCAAATGTGGCGGCACAAGACCTAAACCTGTACCCCAAGTATGAGTTTTGCTTACCATATTTGGGTTTTCGTTTTACGTTTTTGTTCCGTGTTCATTGTGGGTTTTGTATGAAGACGCGATAGGGATACCGAATTGAACTTTACAAAACCCGCAATGAACACGGAACAAAAACGTAAAACGAAAAACCAAATATGGTAAGCAAAACTCATACTTGGGGTACTGGGCAAGGTACATTTCGCGAGCCCTCTGATGGTGCAACCCCGAGCTATGCCCCGTCTCTGACTCCCCGCGATAGCAGCTAAACGAATGATCAGAGGGCTTATTACGAGTTTAGTGCCGATGGAGTGCCGATCGTCGATCGTTACGATACACCGAATTTTCTATGAAAAAAAAAACGGGTTCTCAAAGAATACGCTAGATGCCGTTGATTTATTTTCATAGAAAATTCGGTGTATCGTAACGATCGACGATCGGCACTAAACTCGTAATAAGCCCTCAGAAACACACCGCCGCCCACGCCTTACGCCGCCTTTGCTTGGGAGTCCCCTCTTTTCTGTGGTTCAAAGTTAGTGTAACATGGTTTTGTTCGCCAGAAAACAAAAGAAAAGATTTATATTTTTGAAAACTATTAATATTACTTATCTAAACGAAAGTTCTACTGAAAATTGGTTTTTCATATCATCTTCCTGCCATATACCTAAGTTCCAGAAAAAAAAAATGTTGAAACGTTTTTTTTACTAAAATACTTACCTAGTAGGCCTTCTATTAAAATATAAACCTACCTTTACTCACATTATTATAATGAAAGGGTAACGAACCTACTTAACTACCAGCCATAATTTCCTAACCCACTAGCTGGTAAGTCTACCTGCCAGATCGGAAAATTGAAATATCTGGACATTATAAAAAGGTCGGGGTTTTGGGGTTTAAATATTCCAGAGAAAATAAAAATTACTTAGTATTTTTTTATAATATTTTTGTCAGGATACTTAGTATTTTGTCGGTAGTCTACAAAAATATCAAGAGAATCCCGACAACCCCCAGCCACCTGGCAACCCTATCCGTAGCTCTATAGGTAGCCAAGTAAAGGAAGAAACAAAGCGAGGAATATCTCAAATTGAAAGACCCGATCCTCCTCGTTGTCGTTTAATATAAACACAAAGAAAGAAAATGTTTGATCAGGATTCAGGAACAATGTCTATTGTGGGCCATGCATTTTAATCAGAGTCGGACCGCCCAATAATAGACTTTGGGAAAATAAAAAGGACTTAATGAAAAAGTTATGTTTTTATTTTGGCTCCATAAACCTAGCAACCTTAAATATAAGTTATTTAAAGTGTTTTACCTTTTGAGCTAGGAAGGTAGGTAAGCGTGTGGGCACCTACCTACCTACTTAGGTATCTTGGTATGTATTAAAATAACATTTAGGTACAGTAACTAGGTATTCTGGAATGTTTTGAAGTTACAAGTAGGTCCTTTTATACAACGAATGCATTTTTTGAGTTTTAGTGGACATGTAAACAATCAGACCAGTTCGTTTCCGTTCGTTATTCCATCCAGCACGGTGCAGTCCCGGAATTTAATTGGGCTATGCGATTTCCTTAGTTTGATTGTCGTTCCGGTATGCTCTTTTAGTTCAAGTGGCTCTGTTGATTTTTAGTGTTCCGTTCCGGTCCAGTTTTGAAAAATAGGAACACTACGTCCATCTGTCTGTCAGCGCATTGAAGCTATTAGGACAAGGCTTGTATAGGTGTAGGTTTAGACATACTTAAGTATATTCACATTTATTTATTTAAAGATTCTATAATTATAAACTATTTACATTTATAACTATAATTTTAAATAGTAATTTTTTTTAATGGGTAAACTTCACATTCGCTTCTTAATTTGCAGGGATTCAATTTCGACACACCTGGCTGAAAATTAAATCGTCATTCGCCTGTAGTTGGCAATTTATGTTGAAAGTAGGTATGCGAGAAAAATCAGTTTGTTTCGTCCTTTACGTGTATCGTCAGTTTCCTCCTCTCCAAGAGCTCAGAAAAGACATCGACGATTTCGCGGCTCGCTTCGCTCGCTGATTAGTTTTTCGCATTTGGTACGCTCCAAGAGCTCCTTATATTGTATTAGAGCTGATTTCACCATACAGAGTATTAGTAGCTAATCAATGATTAACAGGCCGTTAAATCTAACCTTAGATGTCAAACGCGTACATTTTGACATATAACCGCCCTTTAATCCTTTGTTAATCTAACAGAGCATGGTGAAATCAGGCCTTAGTCTTACTTATTACACACATTTCTTGGTAATGATGAAAAAAACACTGATTTAGCAACGTATTTGTCTCCTTTTATAATGAAAACTAGAAATGAGAGCTCCCCCAAATGAATCCTGGATCCGTCCTAGTAGGGCTCTATCTATTATCCTAAAGTGCCCAAGGCCTCCAATAGGTTAAACAAGGCGTTAGAAGCACGACGCTGAAACTGCATTTAT
Source organism: Chloroclysta siterata (assembly GCA_932294275.1). NCBI lineage: Eukaryota > Metazoa > Arthropoda > Insecta > Lepidoptera > Geometridae > Chloroclysta > Chloroclysta siterata. Next base: position 11,624,793 of record OW028600.1, on the reverse strand, counting down.
TTCATTACAATCGTGTTTCCGTAGAAATTGCCTTGAAACATTTATTTGTTTCTTACCAACTGCAGTGGGCAACGTTTTTTTTGTATATTTTATGATATTGCACACAAAATATATAGGCCAATAGGTTGGTAGAGGTAGATACCTAGAATATGATAGATATGAAAGTACACCTGGTTTTGGGCCTTTGTGAATTAAGTTGACACATATCGTAAAACGATCCAGTTTGTAGGTATATTTTGAATAGTTTCATCCTAAATAACATCTTAGCACATTTTGGTTAAACTCTTTTATTACTTTCTTATTCATAGAAAAGAAGGTCATCTACCATTTACTATATAAAAAAATATATATTTGCGTTTTTCTACAATAAGGTTAAAATATTGGCAAGGGTAAAATGCATAGGTAACTTATTCAAGAAAATTGTTGGCTCTTCGCTCTGAGTGACCGTAATACGGGTGTGATAGTCTGTTAGTAGGTACCTAATGAACGTATGTTACGCAAAATCAATATCAATATGTAGTAGGTAGGTGAGGTACTGAACCAGCCCATCAATCTTAGCTTATGCGTTCGGTAAATAGATTGAAACCGAGGTGGCGTGGCGGAAATTGCCATCAGTAGGATAGCAGTACCTTGGTTGGTAGGTATAGCTTGCTCTTAGCTCTATCTATCTCAATAAGATTTTTTCAGACAAATATAAAAGGTGGCTTCTGTAATCTAAATAAACAGTGGACATCCTCAAATCATAATACTTACCTACCTACCTACTCAAAATCCTCATATCTTTTGAAAAAAAAAGAAGCTATCTTACAAAACGCAAATTTCCTAAATTTGTGCATCCAGCCCTGCAAAATGTGGGTATGTGCCAAATGTAATGTTTGGACGTACCTCTGACTACCCCCCATAGACGTCCCCAAAGAATCAGGAGTTAGGACTTGGTACTAAGATATCTGAGGGGATATCTACCGTGCCTGGGGATCAAAGTCGTAAAGCTGTTTCAGTTTCAGCCCATAGGTAAGCTAGGAATAATTTGACCGAGTTACGACAGGACATTCTACGGGACGGGACAAAAATATTTCCTACTCTACTTTAGACTACAAAAAAGACTGAAATATTTTGTATCTGACGGATGCATTACTCTGACATGGTAAAATCTGCCCAAAGACATATTATTATGAAAGCCTTCCCTGTGCGTAGCGTAGTCCAGCGTGGTCCGACACACTTAGCTTATTTATTTATCAAATAAAATAAAACCTACTTGTGGTAGGTACTGGGAAAAAGGTTATGAATTCCTATGGCTTTGATTCGGATGTGTGGCCGGTTTTTCAGACAGCTTCTAATTCAATTTGGAAACCGCAAAAAAGAGTTTTGGTTAATCCGTCACGCTGATGAACGTGTGAAATGATCCTGCGGCCCAGACCATATATTTTAAGGAAAAGGGTCAAAGCGAGGGATAATGCGTGGACACGGTCCGGCCGACGACGCAAATAGCTGCGACAGCAGGCGACCGCGTCATCAGGAAAGGAAGGCCTCCTCAATCAACTTATGAACGAAAATAGCGCTAATGGGTTGTGACTTCACAAATTGGGAAGCAGCGGTGTTGCTAAAAATAGAAATACCTCGTCACTACAAAGTGATAATTAATTTTAGACTTGAGGTAATTATGAACAACGTGATGTAGGTCTATCTGCCTAGGGTTTTAAAATCTGTGTCTGTAGACATTTAAGCAAACTAGATTGCATTATGTCCTTTCCTTTTTATCTCGCACGGATTCGATTTTAAAACCATAAAACATATAAATTTAGGAGAATTTTCAGCCTCAACCACAAGTAGACGACGTACTATAGTTATTTTATTTTCAGGAAAGTGCACATGCCTTCATGTAGTTTTCCCTTCGAAGACACGTAAACCCAAGTATGGTGACATTGCAGTGGTGCTCATTTGAGACGATTTCAATAGGCCAAGGGGAGGAGGGTAGGTAGGTACTACGAATTCCATCGCGTCAGTGCAATCTGCGCTCGGCAAACTAGACGGACCGGGCGCGGCGGCAGCAATCGCGTAATTTGATAAACACTTCCATAATCGAGTAACGAAATGAAGGTAGCTTTCACGATAAATAACATTTGAAATGAAAGTTTTGCGACTGATGCACATCTCTGTAATCGCAGCCTGTAGGCAACAGTAGGTTTCCTCAAAATTAAAAAAAAACCTATGTTGCCTGTACTTTGGTTTGGCGTCAAGTTGTGCCTTCACCTTCTTCGTTCGCTTATTTATGGATCCTGTTTGCCAGTGGAAGATATTGAAGAAAATGGTGGAAGATTTGGAAGAAAATGGTGGCGGTCTCTTCAAAAACTACGATCAGGAATCACATAATACCTACACTTTAATTCCAAATGTCCCCATAAGCTGAGATCTCAAGAATTTTGATTAAAATACAACATAAGTTAACATAACAACAACTCCACCTTTAAAAAATAACTCAAAACTAACATTAGAAAAATAAAAAAAGCTATGTTGCTTCCCAAGATGACATAAAAATATTTGAACTAAGTAGCTACACACGGATACAGAGCAAAGCCAACAAAAATGACGCTTAGGTAGGTACTACTAGGACATAAAAGCAAGCAGTGTAGGTCATGGCGTATAATTAAAAAAAAAACAACAAAAAAACAATACAATTCCGACTATTACATACACACAGCGGGCGGATACATTTAGGAAATAGAAATTTGGACCGTATTTAGTATTTATTACGATAACCCATTACGCAAGAGCCCTGGTAGAAAAACCCAACCATCAAGTGGTTGAAAAGAAGGCACATAAAGTCAATCTGGACAACCTAAAAAGTCAAAAAAATTGAAGGGGACTGCTTGCGTCTGGACCCAAATCGCCATTTGTCCACTCATCCGCATATAGTCCACCAATTGATTATGGATTGGAAATCAAACTTGAGATCTACATATTATAATTCAAAATTTTCTGTGCGTAAACATGAATGAGTACAATCTACTATTGTTAAATCTGTAAGCAGGTCAGATAGACAATTTATCATCGTGGATATGACGTTTACCACTGATACCAGCTGATTTGTTCCGGATCAAATGCGAATCCGATATTTACGCCGCGTAATCATAGGGATGCGGAAGTACTGACGTCATTGTGCGGATACTATCGATGGGGCTCGAACTTCATTCTGAGGGGTCCGAATTTACTTATTAGATATTTTATGACTACTTTTACAATAACTTTTTTTGGTTAATAAATTGGTAACCTTTATTTCGTGTTAAAGTTAGATTTTAAGTGCATTCCATTCCTAATAGATTAAACCCATATTTGTTTAAATTAAGTTAGCTGAAATAAAATATGTGTAGGTACCTACTTAGAGGTATTTGTATATCAGTGCGCAAGTAATAATTCTCAGAAACAAATAGGGCTGAAATTTTACTCATAAGCTTCTGACTATTAAGTTTACGAAGGGTTACAAGGAATCCTCACAGTTTCGCCATATCCGATGCCTGGTGTTTTCTACCTAACTCGGTTAGAGCCGATAAACACCCCCAAACTATTATTACCTACTACCATGCCTAATGCCTATAAAGTCATGAAAAAAACCGTGAAAAAAATATTTTCGAGGAAGGCCCTAAAACGAAAATGTGCTTTTTTCACATATTGTTAAGGATTTAGTTGAATTTAGGTCTTTTAAAAAATTGACGGTACTTCATAAACATTTTTCGATACAAACATTCGCCTTTAAATATAATGCTTTGAAAGTTTTGAACTAGTGATTTTCGTAAACAGATTTTATATCGTGTATCGGTTCAGTTTAGAACAAGCCACTATTACATTTTTTTTTAATGCTTTTCTTTTCGTTTTATTTACTTAGCTCGCTCTCATTTCAATCTTCTTGTGGGCCAAACATAATGGAATTTTGTTTCGTCATAAATCATGGGAGTATTACTAGGGTAATACATTATTATGTGTACTAAGGTTATCAAGAACTGCTTGCCTCGTCGCTCGCTCCTCGCTGTCTGTCAGAGATAAGCAGGGTTCCTCTGTTTATTGTCTAAAGCTGCTTTGTTTTCATCACAGTTAATGTTCTGTTTATTTAGTTTACCAATTTTCAATGTAGAAGTTATAAAACAGTAATCTTAAACTAACATTTACAATAAATATTCTTAGAATCTTACTTACGCGACACATTAAATTGACTTGACAGCTGCATATAAATGAGTACCTTAGCTGGGTGCGACGGCCTCATCTGAGGAACTACTTTTTTACGAAATATGTATGAGAGTTTGTAGAACCAGTGACGCGGAATAGCGCGCGTAGCTCAGTTTTCATCAAACGTTGCGTTTTATTTTCCCCCGAAGTACTACACATAGGTACCTGCGAATATGATCTCTCTTCCGCTCTGCGCACCTTTCGATTATCCAACGGAATGCGAAATGGATTTCATTTCATCATGTTAGATTCATCTGTCAACATTAAAACATTTCGTATTGCGTAGACCTGCTACGTCGTAGGCTCGTAGATAATACTGTGCGTAGCAAGCAAATAATAAATTGAGGATTTTTCTATACAATAACAACATTTGCTTAGGTTGCCTAGATAGTAGTATACGAGTACGTTATTAAAGATAATAATTTGGTCCCATTTCATAGATGGCAGCGCAACTATTTGCAGAATAAATACATGTAATTTCGTGATGCTGGCTTTGGATGGTAAAGCGAGAATCTCATAATTAACAAGTTGTTTATTCCGTTTTTAGAAATTACATTGCAAAAAGAAAAATCTAGTCTAGTATAATGTGCGCAAACGGTGAAGGAAAACATCGTGACGAAACCAGTTAGTATTCTACCAGCGGCTTGCAACCTGTCAAGTATGGAATACCAACTACTGCAAAATGTGGGTATGCGCCAAATGTAATGTTTGGACTTACCTCTCACTACCCCCCTCAGACGTCCTCAAAGAATCTGGAGTTAGTACTTGGTACTAAGAGATTTGAGGGGATATCTACCGTGCCTGGGGATCAAAGGCGTGAAGCTGTTTCAGTTTCAGTTTAGCAGACGAGTACACCATAAAAAATATTTTCCGGGATCATAAAATTATTTATGTATCATTTTTGTAACGGTTTTATAAAAAGAGTAAAATTATTATTTCCACATGTTCATTTATATAAATTGCCTTAAATTAAAGTAGAGAAGGGGTGTTTTCCTGACATCGTTACGTGAATGTAGGCACATCAGTGCGCCAAATCGTCTCGCGTCACCCCCAGCCTTTTATTGTCGCGAGCTTTCCAATTACGGGCGGAGATGGATATTTGCTTCGTCCTCCTCCAGTCTTCCTAAACACACCAAGAGCAGAATGTAGACAGGTACACACGTAAAGTATGAGGTACACAGTGAACATAAGTATGTATAGGGAAGAGAATATTACGTACATACATAAAAAATTTTGCAGTTGGTATCTAGTTAGTTGCATACGTGACGGGTCGCAAATTCATCATTGCTGCAAATTTTTTTACTAGGTTTCTTACTATAGTTAAGAAGTTCTTTCTCTTAGAACATTTTTTTTTATATAACTTGCTGATGGAACAAACAGATGGCTCACCTGATATTAAGTGGTAACCATCGCCACACAACAAAGCATTGACTCCTAAGGCACGCATAATAGGAACGTGCCCTACGATGCACTGCCCTGCCTTAACCAACCTGAGGCATACAGGTGTTAAGGCCCAGTTTCACCATGCTCTGTTAGTTACTAATCAAGGATTAACAGGCCGTTAAATCTAGCCTTAGCTGTCAAACGCGTACATTTTGACATATTTAACTGCCCTTTAATCCTTTGTTAATCTAACAGAGCATGGTGAAACCGACCCTAAGCCTCAGATAAGCTTAACATAAGTGTTCCGCACATTTTCTAATGGTATTTAATTTACGTACTGTATCGTAGGTACATACGTGAAATATTAAAATAAAAAAATCCATTCGCAAATCAACCGGATCCGTATAACGTAACTTGCGACAGGTCGACGAAAAGCGACGCAATCATTGCTGTCAAACGTCACTTAGTAAAAGGACCTAACTCCCAGGCATTTTCACCGAAATTCGAAAGGATTTCGAATAAATTCGGCATTTATACTTTCTGAATGCTTGACTTTTTATGAGAAGCTTCTTAGCTTCTCTTTATGCGTTTTTAGTTTAGAAAGAGAAGCTAATAATAATAACGATGTGTTAATTATGATTCGTTATAACATAAGAACTAACCGGTGAATTACAGGTAAGCTTGCTCAGTTGGTGTGCATTTTGTTGCCTGTTCATCTAGGCTTTGGTCGCGTGGAACTGGCACCTAGAGTCACCTAGCTTTAAGACGTTTCAAAGTGATCCTTATGATTTTATTGAATAAATACCTTTTGACTTTGACAACCAGGCTACATCAGGTGGCAGCCAAATACAGCCACTCTAAATACCGGTAACTAAACTAGGTTCCAAAGACTTCCGAACTAGTAACTTTTTATTTATTTTCCTATATACTTTTTTTATACTTGTAGTTGGTAACCATCACCTATAACAAAGCATTGCCTTGTAAGTCACGCACGATAGGAACGTGCCGTATGATGCACTGCCCCGCGTCCATCAACTTGAGGCATACAGATGTTAAGCCTCATGTGCCTGTAATTACACCAGCAAGCACTCTTCAAACCGAAACACATCAACGCTGCTTGGCGGCAGAAAAATGCGTCAGCCTAAATATTTCCATATGAGTCCTCCTAAGAAAACATTTTGAAACTACTTTTGATGTCATACAAACGTGAGGTCTTAAAATTCACCCTTATAATGAGGCTGTTTTGGTCTGTGTATGTGTGTAACTTTACGCTTGTTATTCCCGAAACGAGTGCAAGAACCCTTGAAATAAAAGCCCATTACCTACACCGTACGTTATGCAAAACAATAAATCCTAAAACATATTAACGTGCAGTGAAGTGAGCTCTTCTATTTCAAGATTAAATCTACACTAATATCTACACTAATATTATAAAGAGGAAACATTTGTATTTTTGTATTTTTGTATGTAACAAATAGGCTCAAAAACTACTGGTCCGATTTCAAAAACTCTTTCACCATTAGAATGCTACATTATCCTTGAGTAACATAGGCTATATTATATTTTCAAAAAAATCAGGGATCCTTACTAAAACTTCAATAATGTAACCCAAGGTGGAAAACAAAAACCTTACATCGCGTGTGCTGCGAAAACTATTGAAGATAGAACAAAATAATGTACTACGATTTTGTAGAACACGTCATCATCTACAAAAAGTGTCGCGACAGCATATGTCTAACTATTATAGTTATGTCACAATAAGTGTTCTTTTATTATAAAAAATTAATTGAAATGCCTCCGCTAGAAAAGGGTCTTTATTTGTACCTTGGCATTAATCCTTATCCAAATAAATCATTTCATAATTAAGACGGTTTCAATACCTATAGATTACTTCTTAAATTTTTCAAATCGGACATTCCATTCAAAAGATATGACGAAATTAAAAATGTTAACGGGTCCACGGGTCACGCGCGGGGTGCGATTTCACTCACTCAAGGAGAAGCGCGTGCAAATGTATGAAATAAGTAGACGCGAGGCTCGAACCCACAGTCTAAGTTTATCCTGAAAAAATTATGACCACCCATGCGAAGCTGGGACAGGCCGCTAGTGTTATATCTCTTCTCTAATACTATAAGAATCAAAGTCCTGACTGACTGACTGACTGACATATAGACAACGCACAGCCTAAACCGCTGGTCCTAGAGACTTGAAATTTGAAGAGTACATAGGTCTTATAGCGTAGAGGTGCACTAAGAAGGGATTTTTGGAAATTCAACCCCTAAGGGTGTAAAAAGGGATGAAAACGTTTGTATGAAAAATAGTATTCCTTGAACCTACAAACTTGAAACTTGGAGTACATATACTTTAAGGCAAAAAAATTGGAAAGGCATTTTTAGTTTTTTTAAACTACCCTTAATAATTGTGCAAAGGGATGTAAAAGTTTGTATGGGAGTTTTTAAACCGCTGGTCTGAGAGACTTGAAATTTGAAGAGTACATAGGTCTTATGGAGTAAAGGTGTACTAAGAAGGGATTTTTGGAAATGCAACTCCTAAGGGTGTAAAAAGGGATGAAAACGTTTGTATGAAAAACAGTATTCCTTGAACCTACAAACTTGAAACTTGAAGTAGATGTACTCCAAAGCTAAAAAAATAGGAAAGGCATTTTTAGATTTTTAAAACTACCCTTAACAAGTGTGCAAAGGGATGTCAAAGTTTGTATGGGAGTTTTTTAACGCGTGGTGCGATTGACTTAAAACTTGAGGTTAATATACTAAGAAATAAATAATTAAGAATGACGCTTTTAACTTTTGATAATTACCCCTGCAAAGGGTGCAAATGACTGTAAAAGTTAGAGAGATTTTTAACGCATAGTCCGACTGGTTTCAAACTTGAAGTAAATATACTCCACAATAAATAATTTAAAATTACGTTTTCAATATTTTAAAACTACCCCTGCAAAGGGTGCAAAAGACTGCGAAAGTTTCAAGGTTTGTACGGGAGATTTTTAACGCGTAGTGTAATTAACTTCAAACTAAAAGAAAATGTGTTTTGTGGATAAATAACAAAAATACAGTGTAGGGGATAATGAGATGATGCGTATTCCATAGTTTATTTCACGTAGCTTCAGAGGAGCATGTAAAATGATAAACGTCCGTTTATATTTGCACTTTAAAGTAGGTATTACATGTTTGAACCTAATGAGCGGGGAGAGACGACTGGCGACGCTACATACAAAACCTTCGCGTCAGCCCGATTGCAAGTACCTGTGTGTGGCTAGCCGCCACAACAGTTTGATTTTCGAAAACAACCCCTAAAACGTTACCCTCCTTCGTTGCGAACGAGTAAAAAGGATACAACGAGGCGTCAATGTTTGTAAAGGACATTCTAAAAACGGGAATTTTGAGTTGGTACAAAGAGATCTGAGGGTATCTACCGTGCCTGCAAACGAAACTAAACAGCTTCACGACTTTGATCCCCATCAAAGTCGTGAAGCTGTTTCGTTTCGTTTGTTTTTGGTGTAGAAACTAGGAACAAATAAGGACATTATTTTCCGTGTAAGGTTGTCTTTGTTGTATTTGTCGTGTTTGTGCTAAACTCAGTACCTATACCTACCTACCTAATATAGGAAATGTTTGCCTATAGGTATCTGTTATACCTACGTAGGTATTTAAAATCCTACCCTAATAATATACAAATCAATGCGAAAGTTACGATGTTTGGATGTTTGTGGCTCAATCACGGCTCACCACTTCAACGCGTCCGAAGCCGCGGTAAGCCACTAGTAATTAAATAAATACCTAAATCTATCATCGTCCATAACCAGCACTATTCGCAATCTGACTTGCAAGCCCACTGCTGTTACCATTTTACACGAACTTTACCTACCCTCATGTTTCTACGGCCTTCGACGCTGACAATGTCCTGAAACACTGGACGCTGAAATACTGAACGTGCGTTAAACCAATTTATCATGTAAGTATATTATGTTCTTATACTTATAAGTTGGTTAATTCTCCTAAGATAAAAATAATGTTTACAGTTATAAGTTAGGTGGAAGAGGCATCCATTCAGCGTGGCTGAGTTCGGACAGTTTACAACGAGTTGGTGCTGCCAACTCCGGAAGACAATCTCGTCGCCGGCCAAGCTCGGATATTGCTAATACTCATAACGCTGATTGATTGCGGCTTAATGGACTGCGGATTACCAGTGATAACTTCAGGTCTTATGTAATTATTGATAGATTACTAGGAACTGTAATCATCATAGTCTTTATTAGCAAGAAGAAGAAGTCACTGCTCGACATAGACTTTCCTCCATACATCTCCAGGGAGAACGATCTTGATTGATCTTTACACCATTAGGTCATCTTACGCTAGGAGTGGTAATAAGTGCGTATATTGAATGAGATAGAAAACAGTACTCAAGAAACCTACGTATCTGATTTACCTACCAGCATTGTTTTTTGTGTTTTTATTTTTATTTTATTTTTTTATTTTTATTGTAATATGTTTTTGTTTTCAGATTTGGTAGGTATCTACCTACCTACCTATTGGTTTAGCCGTTTTTCCCGTTTCTGTCCATTGTCCGTTTTGTGTGTGCCAAATAAATGTATTTTTTTTCTTTCTTTTCTTTCTGATCTCACAATAGAGATACTTCGAGAAGTTTGTCTCAAAGAAAGTGCGGTTTCGTTTTTGTGATATATGCTTAAATTGAGTTTCATATCTCGTGTTGAACAAAACAGGCTAATCTATAAATCCGTGATCGATGTTCGATAATCTTAAAGCAGATGTCATAAATGGCAGGGTGAATGGTGGTCGATTTATTTATATGGTAGATATTTAATGGCAAATAAAATATTATATCGGGAGAGAGTAAACAATAAAAATGTTTCGTTAAGATTTATCGGGCCCGTTTATCCGGATGATCCCGAGGGGTGCGCCAGTAAATTATCACCGTTCCACATTGACGTCACGGCCTAATAAAACCAAAGCACATACAAGTTTTTACTAAATGAAGTAAAGGGTGAGCCAGATGAAAATATTATCTTAAAATATTTACTCTCTTCGAAGCGAATGCAAAGTTACCTACTTGTATTATATTTATTCTACACGTATTTTTCCAGTCATAGAGTTGTGTTCATATAGTTATTACATGCATATATTGCAACCTTTAAGAGTAGTAGAGCTCTTTGTGAAGGGCTCGTCCGGGGAAGTACCACCACGCCTTTTTCTGCCGCCAAGCAGCGTTGCTGTGTTTCGGTTTGAAGAGTGTGGTTGCCGGTGTTATTACAGGCACATGAGGCTTAACATCTGACTTACGAGGCAATGGTTTGTTATAGGTGGTGGTTACCACTTAACATCAGGTGGGCCATCTGCTTGTTCCATCAGCTGATAGTATAAAAAAAAACCTGTCGCGTATGGAATACTACCTGCAAAATGCGTGTATGTGCTAAATGCAATATTTGGATGTACCTCTGACTGTAGTACGTCCAAATATTACATCACGACCGAAAGGGATCCCCCTTAGACATTTTCAAAGAATTTTGAGTTGGTACTTGGTAATAAGAAGGTATACCTATCATGCCTGCCTGGGGATAAAAGTCGTGAAGCTATTTTATTTTAATTGAAATCGTATTAATTCACCACTTAAATGATTAGCACATATTTAATTTTATTGAACACTAGCGGCCTGTCCCAGCTTCGCATGGGTGGTCATAAATTTTTTGAACATTTGAGGATAAACTTAAACCGTGGGTTCGAGCCTCGCGTCTACTTATTTCATACATTTGCACGCGCTTCTCCTTGAGTGAGTGAAATCGCACCCCGCGCGAGACCCGTGGACCCGTTAACATTTTTAATTTCGTCATATCTTTTGAATGGAATGTCCGATTTGAAAAATTTAAGAAGTTATCTATAGGTATTGAAACCGTCTTAATTATGAAATGATTTATTTGGATAAGGATTAATACCAAGGTACAAATAAAGACCCTTTTCTAGCGGAGGCATTTCAATTAATTTTTTATAATAAAAGAACACTTATTGTGACATAACTATAATAGTTAGACATATGCTGTCGCGACATTTTTTGTAGATGATAACGTGTTCTACAAAATCGTAGTACATTATTTTGTTCTATCTTCAATAGTTTTCGCAGCGCACGCGATGTAAGGTTTTTTGTTTTCCACCTTGGGTTACATTATTGAAGTTTTAGTAAGGATCCCTGATTATTTTGAAAATATAATATAGCCTATGTTACTCAGGGATAATGTAGCATTCTAATGGTGAAAGAATTTTTGAAATCGGACCAGTAGTTTTTGAGCCTATTCGTTACATACAAAAATACAAAAATACAAAAATACAAAAATACAAAAATACAAAGTTTACCTCTTTATAATATTAGTGTAGATGTAGATTAGTGTAGATTTGTGTTTATGTAGAGACTAGCGGCCTGTCCCAGCTTCGCATGGGTGGTCATAAATTTTTTGAACATTTTAGGATAAACTTAGATCATGGGTTCGAGCCTCGCGTCTACTAATTTCATACATTTGCACGTCCTTCTCCTTGAGTGAGTGAAATCGCACCCCGAGCGTGACCCGTGGACCCGTTAACATTTTTAATTTCGTCATATCTTTTGAATGGAATGTCCGATTTGAAAAATTTAAAAAGTAATCTATAGGTATTGAAACCGTCTTAATTATGAAATGATTTATTTGGATAAGGATTAGTACCAAGGTACAAATAAACACCCTTTTCTAGCGGCGGCATTTCAATTAATTTTTTATAATAAAAGAACACTTATTGTAACATAACTATAATAGTTAGACATATGCTGTCGCGACATTTTTTGTAGATGATGACGTGTTCTACAAAATCGTAGTACATTATTTTGTTCTACCATCAATAGTTTTCGCAGCGCACGCGATGTAAGGTTTTTGTTTTCCACCTTGGGTTACATTATTGGAGTTTTAGTAAGGATCCCTGTTTTTTTTGAAAATATAATATAGCCTATGTTACTCAGGGATAATGTAGCATTCTAATGGTGAAAGAATTTTTGAAATCGGACCAGTAGTTTTTGAGCCTATTCGTTACATAGAAAAATACAAATGTTTCCTCTTTATAATATTAGTGTAGATGTAGATGAAAGGAGAAGATAAAATATAAAACTGATTTATCAGCGAAAAAGAACAATTAACCAATTACACATACAATTTATTAAGCTACCACAGTGATGTACAACCGGCAGTTTTATTGTCGAGAGCGATCTCTTGATTTCGGAGCTTAGTGCCGACTTTTGTCGTCTACACTAATATTATAAAGAGGTAAACTTTGTATTTTTGTATTTTTGTATTTTTGTATTTTTGTATTTTTGTATTTTTGTAGCATTCTAATGGTGAAAGAATTTTTCAAATCGGACCAGTAGTTTTTGAGCCTATTCGTTACATACAAAACAACAAAACAACAAAACAACAAAAATACAAATCTTTTCTCTTTATAATATTAGTGTAGAAGTAGACGCGAGGCTCGAACCCACGGTTTAAGTTTATCCTAAAATGTTCAAAAAATTTATGACCACCCATGCGAAGCTGGGACAGGCCGCTAGTATTTAATATTGCAAAAGTCGGCAAAAGCCCCGAAATCGATCTCTTTCCGAAAACCTTGCCATGTTGTTACTAAAGTATATGTTTGTTTTAAACGTATATAAATAAATACCTATTGGCAGTGCCGGATTAAGCCAGCGCGGGGCCTGTAGCAAATTCTGTCAAGGGGCCCTTGGTTTGCTTAAAAATCTGGCCGCTTGAAGGGTAGAAATGTGGTATAGATACTAGTCTAACTATTGGTTCGCCCCGAACTGAAATCTCGTGATGCGAACCAACGAACGTACCAAAACTTTGAGTAGGTAGTAGTCAGAGGCAAGTCCAAACATTATGTTTGGACTTTTTTCTGACTACCGCCTGCTAACTTGGTATGGTAACCAAGTTTCAACTCTATTGGCCTATTTATTGAAGAGTTCCGTCGAACAGATCTTGGCTCCATCATCAGACCTGGTCGTTGTCACCATTTTATGAGAACTGTCAACAAATAAAGCCCTTTCATATGACATATAACTTGATTTTTTTATGTAACTTTTTTTATTTTTTAAGAAACCCCATATCTCAAACACCCTTCATCCGATTTTACTCATATACTTACCAGTAAATTTGTCAAGTACAAGCTATCGATTTATCAAATTTCATGCAGATCGGATCAACGGTTCGAAAGTTATGGCTAGACAAACATACATCTCTACACTAATACAGGGTGTCTCAAAAGAAAGTTCACATTTGTTTTGGTTATTGCGTGAACGCAACTATTCTGAGGGGCGCGGGGGGGATGTCAATCGGTAGCCTGGCTTTTGGGAATTTAGTCGCTATGGAGCATTTCTCGGGAGCGGACCGTGCGTTGTGCGTACGCGAGTTTTATAAAAATGGTAATTCGGCGACTGTAGCGCGTAGAAAATTTTGCAGCATTCGACATATTCGTCACTTGAATGATGCGCCAACCACTCGACTCATTGCAAGATGGGTCGAGAAGTTTGAAGAGACCGGTTCAACACTGGACAAACCAAAATCCGGGCGTCCAAGATCTTCTAGAACGGTCGAAAACGTAGACAGTGTCGCCCAGTCTATTCGGGACGATCCGAACCTTTCAATTCGGAAGCGTGCTGTGGCCTTAAACGTGCACAGATCGTCATTATGCCGCATTTTGCATAAAGATTTAAAACTGCACCCGTACAAAATTCAGTTGGTGCAAGAATTAAAGCCTCAAGATGCTGGTCAGAGGCTTGCCTACGTAAATTTTTCCTGGAAAATTGATCTCCAGAAGAGGTGACATAAGTTGGCCTCCACGCAGTCCCGATTTGACACCTATGGACTTTTTCCTGTGGGGTTACGTCAAATCCAAAGTTTACGCCAACAAACCGACTTCCCTGGCACAATTAAAAGAAAATATCCGTCACGAAATCGCATCCATCACGGAGAATACCTGCCGAGCCGTCATAGGCAATTTTAGTGCTCGATTAAACGAATGCCGAGAACGCAACGGCTTACATTTGGACGATGTAATTCTTAAATAATAAATTCCCAAACAGTGTACTTTAATATGTAATAAACATTTTTTCAATAAACTCCTTACTTTTTTTAAAATTATGGTTTTGAATATGACATTTCTTTTCTCAAAAACTACTGGTCCGATTTCAAAAATTCTTTCACCATTAGAATGCTACATTATCCCTGAGTAACATAGGCTATATTATATTTTCAAAAAAATCAGGGATCCTTACTAAAAACCCCAATAATGTAACCCAAGGTGGAAAACAAAAAGCTTACATCGCGTGCGCTGCGAAAACTATTGATGATAGAACAAAATAATGTACTACGATTTTGCAGAACACGTCATCATCTACAAAAAATATCGCGACAGCATAAATAAAACTATTATCGTAATGTCACAATAAGTGTTCTTTTATTATAAAAAATTAATTGAAATGCCGCCGATAGAAAAGGGTCTTTATTTGTACCTTGGTATTAATCCTTATCCAAATAAAACATTTCATAATTAAGACGGGTTCAATACCTATAGATTACTTCTTAAATTTTTCAAACCGGACATTCCATTCAAAAGATTTGACGAAATTAAAAATGTTAATGGGTCCACGGGTCCCGCAAGGGGTGCGATTTCACTCACTCAAGGAGAAGGACGTGCAAATGTATGAAATAAGTAGATGCGAGGCTCGTACCCATGATCTAAGTTTATCCTAAAATGTTCAAAAAATTTATGACTACCCATGCGAAGCTGGGACAGGCCGCTAGTACATACATAAAATGCCAATTCGTCTAAATTGATTGTAAGATCTTCGTTCGCTTCGCTCACTCGATCTAATATATCGATACATTAACGTTAAACAGTTCGTACAATACCTACTTATTTTTACGATTTAACGTGTCGAAATCGAGTTTTAGATTTTCAAGTCGAAGTGAAGCATAGGCTAAGGGCTTTGTGTATAAGGAATGCAAAATATTTTTCGCTCCTATCTAAATTAATATTTTTTTACTAGCTATAACTCGCGGCTTCGCTTCGTTCACTGTTACCTACTTTAGTAAAAATACTCTACATAGTCGGGCGGGCTGCTAGCGCCCTTAGGCGTTGAGTTATGAAAAATATTTCTAAGTAGATGCCTAGAAATTTTAAGTTTCTAGCCCAAATAGGGTTTGGCCTGTGAATAAAAAGTTTTATACAAGCCTTTATCCCCTATTTCACCCCCTTGAGGGTTGAATTTTGAAAAATCCTTCCTTAGTGGATGCCTACGTCATAAGAGGAATACGAGTGCAAAATTTTAGGTTTCTAGCCCTAAGGGTTAGGCCTGTGAATAAAAAGTTTAACACAAACTTTTATTCCCTATTTCACTCCCTTGGGGGTTGAAATTTGAAAAATCCTTTCAGTGGATGTCTACATCATAAAAAGAATACGTGTGTGAAATTTTAAGTTTCTAGCCCTAAGGGCTTGGCCTGTGCGTTTATTTAAAACTTTTTTCCCCTATTTTACTCTCTTAGGGGTTGAATTTTGGAAAACGCTAAAATACGTAACTCATTATTTTTGCCGCACTCAATTCATACAAAATTTCATGCAAATATGTCCGAGGAAAAACCCTTCCGTAGTGGATGCCTACGTCATAAGAGGAATACCTGTGCGAAATTTTAAGTTGCTAGCGCTAAGGGTTTGGCATGTGAATAAAAAGTTTCATACAACTAAAAATGACCATTGTTAAACCTCTTTTCAAAAAAAGAGATAGACAAGATATGGCATGCTATCGCCCGATTGCATTGGTACCAGTAATATCAAAAATATTTGAAAAAGAGGTGTACAACAGTCTTTATTTATTCTTCGAAAGTAAAGATTTATTTGCAAAAGAACAGACAGGCTTTAGGAAAAACAAGTCGATCAATCTGGCAATCTATAATTTTCTGCACACTGTTATGAACTAGTAGTTCGCCCCGAACTGAGATCTCGTGATGCGACCCAACGAACGCATCAAAACTTTGAGTAGGTGGTAGTCAGAGGCAAGTCCAAACATTATGTTTGGTCTTTTTTCTGACTACCGCCTACTAACTGGGTATGGTAACCAAGTTTCAACTCTATTGGCCTGTTTGTTGAAGAGTTCCGTTGAACGGACCTTGGCTCCATCATCAGACCTGGTCGTTGTCACCATTTTATGAGAACTGAGTACCTCCTAAATTTATTACAAGAAAAAAAAATAAGAAAAAGCAAAGGAACTGGCCGACCAGTAGAAAAACCTTGATGCCAACGAAACTCTTAGAGATGGGAGCTCTTGGATCGCTGGTTTTCTTAATTTAACTTTTTTGTTGTATCTCAAAAACCGAGCGTACCAAAAAAAAAAAAAAAATTGTTTTGGAATGTCCAAACAAAGCCCTTTCATATGACATGTAACTTGATTTTTTTATGTCACTTTTTTTATTTTTGCCCTCTTAAAAAACCCCATATCTCGGAAGCCCTTCGTCCGATTTTACTCATATACTTACCAGTAAATTTCTCAAGTACAAGCTATCGACATATCAAATTTCATGCAGATCGGATCATCGGTTCTAAAGTTATCGCCAGACAAACATACATACATACATACATACATACATACATACATAAAATGCCAAATCGCCCAAGTTGAAACTAAGATCTTCGTTCGCTTCGCTCACTCGATCAATAATATAGACACTAATACAAGGTGTCTCAAAAGAAATGTCATATTAAAAACCATAATTTAAAAAAAAGTAAGGAGTTTATTGAAAAAATGTTTATTACATATTAAAGTACACTGTTTGGGAATTTATTATTTAAAAATTACATCGTCCAAATGTAAGCCGTTGCGTTCACGGCATTCGTTTAATCGATCACTAAAATTGCGTATGACGGCTCGGCAGGTATTCTCCGTGATGGATGCGATTTCGTGACGGATATTTTCTTTTAATTGTGCCAGGGAAGTCGGTTTGTTGGCGTAAACTTTGGATTTGACATAACCCCACAGGAAAAAGTCCATAGGTGTCAAATCGGGACTGCGTGGAGGCCAACTTATGTCACCTCTTCTGGAGATCAATTTTCCAGGAAAAATTTACGTAGGCAAGCCTCTGACCAGCATCTTGAGGCTTTAATTCTTGCACCAACTGAATTTTGTACGGGTGCAGTTTTAAATCTTTATGCAAAATGCGGCATAATGACGATCTGTGCACGTTTAAGGCCACAGCACGCTTCCGAATTGAAAGGTTCGGATCGTCCCGAATAGACTGGGCGACACTGTCTACGTTTTCGAACGTTCTAGAAGATCTTGGACGCCCGGATTTTGGTTTGTCCAGTGTTGAACAGGTCTCTTCAAACTTCTCGACCCATCTTGCAATGAGTCGAGTGGTTGGCGCATCATTCAAGTGACGAATATGTCGAATGCTGCAGAATTTTCTACGCGCTACAGTCGCCGAATTACCATTTTTATAAAACTCGCGTACGCACAACGCACGGTCCGCTCCCGAGAAACGCTCCATAGCGACTAAATTCCCAAAAGCCAGGCTACCGATTGACATCCCCCCGCGCCCCTCAGAATAGTTGCGTTCACGCAATAACCAAAACAAATGTGAACTTTCTTTTGAGACACCCTGTACTACAGCATGTGCCCTTTATTTGGACTTAACAAAAGCTTTTGACAATGTTAGTCACGACATACTTATAAAAAAGCTTGATGCTTATGGAGTGAGGGGAAACATTACTAAATATTGACTGCACCTAAACCTGGAAAGCTCATAGTGAAAGTCTATGTTCCAGGTTATATCAGTTTTCATATGCGCTGTATATGCTGTCCAAAGTTGCAAACACGTCAACGGTCGTTATAGCTTATCATGGTTATGTGTCGTCTATCCTCAGGTATGGTGTATTGTTCTGGGGAAATTCAAGTGAGAAGGAATCCGTTTTTAGGGCCCAAAAGAGGTGTGTTAGAGCAATTCGTAGGCTAAAACAAACTGACAGTTGTAAACAGCACTTTCAGGAACTAAATATTCTTACATTGCCCTCCATGTACCTCGTGTGTTCATAAGTCTTGAGACACAGTAAAACTAAAATATTTTTGGAGCTAAGTTGAGTATTCATTTATTGGATATTAAAATTAAAACTACTGACATCTAGATCTGTATTTAAAAATAAATCATTCAAAATGGCCGCCTTTGCATTCAATGCAGGCCTTCAAACGCGTGCGCCATTCATCTATGGCGGCACGAATCTTTTCAATGGGAATCCGTTTCGATTCTTTAATAAGGGCTCGCTTGAGAGAATCCAGGTTTGGGTGAGACTTTCTGCATGCCCTCAGCTCCAATTCCGTCCATAAAGAATAATCCAAAGGATTCAAGTCAGGGCTTGACGAGGGCCAATCTTCGCTCCGAATGAAGCCTGGCAAATTGGCCTCCAGCCAACGTTGGGTAGTCTTAGCTTTATGGGACGGAGCAGAGTCCTGTTGGAAAACCCAGTATTTTCCAGCGAATAGCGTATCATTTAATGGTTTAACCACCGCTTCCAATATGTCGGTTTGGTAATTTTGTGCCTTCACCTTGACGCCTTGCTGGCAAAAATGAAGCGAAGTGACCCCCTCGTAGGAAACACCCCACCAAACCATCACACTTCCTGGATGATGAGTACGCTGGACATTGCGTACAGATGGCTGGACGTCCTTTGAACTTCTGGCGTAAACCTTATTGTTCTGCCGGTTAAACTTTTCTTCCACCGTGAAGATCTTTTCATCGGTAAACAGGATATTTTTTGGATCGTGTCTCTTCAATAGGTTCCGACATCGTTCCAGTCGCAATTTACGAAGACGCTCGTTTAAATAATGCACTTTCCTTCGACTGTAGGCCTTTAGTTTAAGATCATATTTAAGTATCCTGTTCACCGATATTCGCGAAATGTTGGTCTGCAGAGCTAATTTCTTTTGAGTCCGGCAAGGGTTGCGACGAATTCGCTCTCTGATTACTTTGATGTTGGCGGGCGTCCTTACAGACCGCGGGCGGCCACATCTTCCACGGTCTTCTAAAGAGCCGGTCTCCTTGTACCTCTTTATGGTATAATACACAAAGTTCCGACTACATCCCAAACTTTGGATTTCACTAAAAACTTGCATTGGTTTTTTTCCTGCTTGAAATAGTGAAATTACAGTCGCACGCAAATCTTTTGTTGGCGCCATTTTCACGGAGAATGAAACAAATATTCAAATGTATATTTTTTCTGATTCAAAACATTCGAAATTTAAAATTTTAAAAGTTTAAAAAAGGTTGCATGAATTACTTTCTTTTTAAATTAATTAAATAAGTTCGTCTCAAAACTTATGAACACACGAGGTATATTTACGAGGTTTCTTTATTTGTGAGAACTAATATGTATCTCTTTAAATCTTTTAGAAGCAACAGATTAACTACTAAAATCAGTTGTCCTCCTAGTAAAACTGCTATGTTAAATAATAGTATCTTCTGCATGGCTCCTCGCATCTATAATAAATTACCTAGTTCTATAATAGATGCTACTACAATAAAGATATATAAAAATAGGTTGAATAAGTTTTTAATAGGAAAAGCATATTATAGTATTAAAGAATTTCTGATTGACGAATTCGAGTAGGAAACATTTTATTGATTATAAATTATGATAATTATGTTTACATTTTAAAGCTGTTGCATTGTAAAATTTTTTGCATCGTTAATTATGAAATATATTATTGCATGCTTTAAAGTAGCACATGGCTGAACTTACTTAAATTATATTTGTCACCTTTTTATAACCTGTGTTTCGCAAATAAATGATTATTGTATTGTAAACTTTTATTCCCTATTTCACCCCCTTGGAGGTTGAATTTTGAAAAACCCTTTTTTAGTGGATGCCTACGTCATAAGAGGAATACGTGTGCGAAGTTTTAAGTTGCTAGCGCTAAGGGTTTGGCCTGTACCTAAATAAAAAGTTTCATACAAACTTTTATTCCCTATTTCATATAAGGGTTTGACCTGTGCGTTGATACATCAGTCATCAGTTTTGCCTTAAGCAATGTGTCTGGTTACCGGGGTGTCGTAGATTTTGGGGGGGTGAAATATGGTAAATTCTATCGACAAATCACTATCCCTATTTTTATTTTCTCACTCCATGAAAAAAAAGGCAGCCATTTTGTTTTATTTTGCCCCAAAAACGGGTGCTTGTACTGATTAAGCTATACCACGTATAACCCACGTAAGGGTCCTAGGAAAGCGACAGAGGACTCATTTGATAGCCAATAATGTAGACAAAAAAGTAATGATAATATTGTTGAATATTCTATTTTATAATAGAGGAAAAGAGAATTTATAAAACAATTTTTTTTTTCCGGTGCCGGTAACCAGACACATTGTACAGATTACGGTCAGACAGGCGTTAGAGCGCGAGGCCCCCAAATGCGCGGGCCCGTAGCATTTGCTACTCTTGCTACGTGGCTAATCCGGCACTGCCTATTGGCCTTAACCCCAAACCCCTAACTAAGCAAGGCTTGTACTAAAGGAACCAGATCCTTAAATACTTTGAATTTAATTTAATTTTTTAACACCCAGAAAGAGAGCAATCATCTATGTTTATCACAGTGTTTGTCCTCCATAGGGATCCAAACCACAAGCGCAAAGACAGAGCTTCTATTAACTGAGCTGAAAAGCCAATCACATGTGTAGATTTTCCGTTTACATCAAAGTTGTCAAGGACATCTGTTACGCATTTACACTCAAACACTTGCTTACTGTAAAGTGGTGCAAAAGACAACGCCAACCAACCAGAAGAATTAAAATGAAACCCCATAGGTACACCATTTCTCTATTTTCTACACCGTCTATCTTTTAAGTAGATATTTGAAGAATCCACGTTCCGTACGGCAGTCCACACAATAGACAAACCATAGTTAGTTGAGTAAGTGTGTTTTTGCAGCGTCTGTCTCAACCGTGATGGATGGCGATCCGACACAGAATTAGGAAACACGCAACCATCTCGTAACTCACTGTTTGATCGATCGACATAAGCGAAAAAAAGGAATCAACAAAAATCTAAGGAAAAAAATTGTGAAAGAAAATAAGAAAGCAATGTGAAGAAAGATCCAAAAAAATAATTTCAAAATCTACCATGTGAAAATTTCTGTTAAAAATTATCTGGTTTGAGCACCTTTCATACCCGTATCGTATAAAAATATTCCTTCTGCCTTTTTCACCGGCCGGCCAGCTGAATTTTACTTTTTAACGTAGGTC
This sequence comes from Chloroclysta siterata, assembly GCA_932294275.1. Classification (NCBI taxonomy): domain Eukaryota; kingdom Metazoa; phylum Arthropoda; class Insecta; order Lepidoptera; family Geometridae; genus Chloroclysta; species Chloroclysta siterata. Next base: position 11,602,865 of record OW028600.1, on the reverse strand, counting down.
GGTGTTCATTCAAACAGAAAGTAGGTAAGCACCCATTCTGCCGGAGGCTAGAATGTTTCATGCAGGACTCGCATCACTCGGTAGTCGGTAATAAGGTTAACGAGATGGGCGACGGCTCTAACGAGAAAGCTTTCTAACTTTGATTTAATTAAAATAAAATGGTAGGGAAAATCCAGCGGCAAATTCTGTTACAATACAAGTTTGTAACCTTTGCCAAAATATTTACTAGGACTAACTTGAAATTCATTCAATAATCAACAGCATTATGGCCTTCTTAAACCACTCCTGTACTTGCACACAGATTTGTTTGTCTGACTATTACTAGGTAAAAGTAGATGAGTAAAAATGATACCCCTCATAAACATCCTTAAAGAATCTTGAGTTGGTATACTTGGTCCTAAAAGATCTGAAGGGTTATCGGTCGTACCTGGGCACAGCATATATCAATGTCCTAAAGCTGTTTTTTTTATAATAGTGTACAATAGAAATCTAGAATCCAACTGATTAGAATCTGAATACAATCAGATATCTATCTAATACTATAAGAATCAAAGTCCTGACTGACTGACTGACTGACTGACTGACATATAGACAACGCACAGCCTAAACCGCTGGTCCTAGAGACTTGAAATTTGGGGAGTACATAGGTCTTATGGCGTAGAGGTGTACTAAGAAGGGATTTTTGGAAATTCAACCCATAAGGGTGTGAAAAGGGATGAAAACGTTTGTATGAAAAATAGTATTCCTTGAACCTACAAACTTGAAACTTGGACTACATGTACTTCAATGCTAAAAAATAGGAAAGGCATTTTTAGTTTTTTAAAACTACCCTTAATAAGTGTGCAAAGGGATTTAAAAGTTTGTATGGGAGTTTTTTGACCGCTGGTCCTAGAGACTTGAAATTTCAACAGTACATAGGTCTTATGGCGTAGAGGTGTACTAAGAAGGGATTTTTGGAAATTCAACCCCTAAGGGTGTAAACAGGGTTGAAAACGTTGGTATGAAAAATTGTTTTCCTTGAACCTACAAACTTAAAACTTGAAGGAGATGTATTCCAAGGCTAAAAAATAGGAAAAGCATTTTTAGTTTTTTAAAACTACCCTTAATAAGTGTGCAAAGGGATGTAAAAGTTAGTATGGGAGATATTTAACGCATAGTGCGATTGATTTCAAACTTGAAGTAAATATACTCCATAATAAATAATCTAAAATAACGTTTTCAATATTTAAAAACTACCCCTGCAAAGGGTGCAAAAGACTGCTAAAGTTTCAAGGTTTGTAATTAACTTCAAACTAAAAGAAAATGTGTTCTGTGGCTAAATAAATAAAAGACAAGTTTGATATTAGAAAACAAACCCTAAAACGTTACCCTCCTACGTTGCGCTCGAGTAAAAAGGATACAACGAGGCGTCAATGTTTGTAAGGGACATTCTAAAAACGGGAATCTTGAGTTGGTACGAGGAGATCTGAGGGTATCTACCGTGCCCGGAGATCAAAGTCGTGAAGCTGTTTCGTTTCGTTTTTGGGGTAGACACTAGGAACAAATAAGTACATATTTTCCGTGTAAGGTTGTCTTTGTTGTATTTGCCATGTTTGTGCTAAGCTCAGTACCTATACCTACCTACCTAATATAGGTAATTTATTTATTTATTTATAATGAACGCCTATAGGCATCTCTTATACCTACGTAGGTATTTAAAATCCTACCCTAATAATATACAAATCAATGTGAAAGTTACGATGTTTGGATGTTTGTGGCTCAATCACGGCTCACCAATTCAACGCGTGCGAAGCCGCGGGAAGCCACTAGTTAATATAATAAAAGCGCTTTAATCTAGGAGGAAAAACAAACTGATGAAAAATAGCTAAAGCTATGTCGGGAAATTATGAAATTGGAACGTATCTTATTCTAAGAAACTTGGGACAAGTTTCGTCCCCTCGCGTCGGAAACTTTTATGACTTGGCTGAGATAGATTGGGGATCGAAATGCATTATTGGCTATTCAAGATTGTGCCGTATCAGAGGCGGAACTTTTTATTGATTGTGAAATCTGCCGTAAAATAACTTCTGTTTGGATACATTGGAACTAACTATACTCCTGACCTACTTATTTATGTACTTTTATACATTTTTAGATTGGTTCAGAGGCTGGAGGTATTATATGAATCGTAAATCAAAAAAGTCAGGCAGGGGGGGTTATCGTGCCCCCTTTTCAGAATGTGGCTCACAGGGTTTGAGCTGCAATCTGAATCGTATCGAGTATTTTGAAAGTACCTAACGCTTTTTTTGAGGATTGCCGTTTGTATTATCGTTCAAAATGTACGCGATGCTTGGTCCAGTCCCATCACATATATTTTATTTGATAATAAAACATAATATATTTGGTTGTTAAACGTTTGACCTGCTCACCTGATGGAAAGTGGAGATGCCGTCTAACATCTAATGTATTCGATGCACTAATGATAAGCAGGCGATATGTCACGAGTCGAACAGTTGGTCGCTGCCAATAACTCTCCTGGCACGCCACTAAATATAATCGTAAGCTTCTATACTTGGCAGATAACCGTCTCATAGGTGGCATCAGTAGGTAGGTACGCCATGCAAGATCTCCATGGACCTACTAGAGCTTGATATAGATTCAGAAGCTGTTCTGGCTTGAATTACTACTGTACCAATACTGTCTGACCTGAAAAGGATGCCCGTTTTATTAGCCACTTTGGCCTTAAATTCTATATGTGAGCAAAAGTTCAAATTGGATTTGAGCTTTACATCAAAGAGCTCAAGATGGTTTGTGATCGGCACCGACACTTTCCGGAAAGAAGGATTAAAGGTGAAAAGGTCTATTTATGCGGAAAAGAGACAGACCTTGGTTTGTAGTGTACCTGACACTTTTTAACTTTGCATTTGATTAATCATCTTTTTCTTTTTACAATTGTACAGCTCTAGCACAGGTATAGAAATAAATAAATTTGGTAGGGTTTAGCAGTGTTGACTTCAGAATGATACATACATACTTAAACATGATGCGTGGAAATTAATCTGACACTTACATGTTTTGCACATACCTGCTATGTTTTGTGTTTCAAATAAATAAATGATAATTAAGTAGGTTTGGCGGTCCCTGTACTTATGTCAGTCACAACAACACCCTGATTAGGTAGTAGGTACTTATAATGTTCATAAATGAAACCATGAGTTTTATTTTGTACTAGTGGCTTCCCGCGGCTTCGCACGCGTTGAAGTGGTGAGCAGTGATTGAGCCACAAACATCCAAACATCGTAACTTTCGCAGTGATTTGTATATTATTAGGGTAGGATTTTAAATACCTACTTAGGTATAAGAGATACCTTTAAGCGTACATTACCTATATTAGGTAGGTACTGAGTTTAGGACAAACATGACATACCTACAACAAAGACAACCTTACACGGAAAGTATGTTCTTATTTGTTCCTAGTTTCTACCCCAAAAACAAACGAAACGAAACAGCTTCACGACTTTGATCCCCAGGCACGGTAGATACTCTCAGATCTCTTCGTGCCAACTCAAGATTCCCGTTTTTATAATATCCCTTACAAACATTGACGCCTCGTTGTACCCTTTTTACTCGAGCGCAACGAAGGATCGTAACGTTTTAGGAGTTGTTTTCGAAAATCAAACTGTCTTTTTGTTATTTATCCACAGAACACATTTTCTTTTAGTTTGAAGTTAATTACACTACGCGTTAAAAATCTCCCATACAAAACTTGAAACTTTGGCAGTCTTTTGCACCCTTTGCAGGGGTGGTGTTAAAATATTGCAAAAGTGATTTTAAATTATTTATTGTGGAGTATATTTACTTCAAGTTTGAAATCAATCGCACTATGCGTAAAAAATCTCACATACTAACTTTTACAGTCATTTGCACCCTTTGCAAGGGTAATTATCAAAAGTTAAAAGCGTCATTATTAATTATTTGTTACTTAGAACATTTACCTCAAGTTTTATGTCAATCGCACTACGCGTTAAAACGCGTTATTAAGGGTAGTTTTAAAAAACTAAAAATGCCTTTCCTATTTTTTATCCTTTAAGTAGGTACATCTACTTCAAGTTTCAAGTTTGTAGGTTCAAGGAATACAATTTGTCATACCAACGTTTTCAACCCTTTTTACACCCTTAGGGGTTGAATTTCTAAGAATCCCATCTTAATACACCTCTATGCCATAAGACCTATGTACTCTTCAAATTTCAAGTCTCTAGGACCAGCGGTCAAAAAACTCCCATAAAAACTTTTACATCCCTTTGCACACTTATTGTGGTAGTTTTAAAAAACTAAAAATGTCTTTCCTATTTTTTTGCTTTGAAGTATATGTACTCCAAGGTTCAAGTTTGTAGGTACAAGGAATACTATTTTTCATACAAACGTTTTCATCCCTTTTTACACCCTTAGGGGTTGAATTTCCAAAAATCCCTTCTTAGTCGCCATAAGACCTATGTACTCCTCAAATTTCAAGTCCGCTGTCCGCCTAAACCGCTGGTCCTAGAGACCAGCGGTTTAGGCTGTGCGTTGTCTATATGTCAGTCAGTCAGTCAGTCAGTCAGACAGACAGTCAGTCAGTCAGGACTTTGATTCTTATGGTATTAGAGATAGTTTTATAGTATTTTTCAACGACACACGACGATGTCCTCTCAAAGACAAGATGGCCGGCGACGCTACGTTCTGACATACCATAGACAATTATTACAGTACCTACTTATTCCCTTAGTAGATATAAGAATAAGAATATTTTATTGTATGGTCTGATGGTGTGGTGTGGTGTGACAAACATGATTATCAATCCGTCACTGTAATCCAGCACAGCCATCTGCAGCTGCTTATTCCAACTGCGAGATTGAAATTATTAAGATCGAGCAGCGATTGTGCTAAACTTGGGGCAATTGAGCCGGCCTCTCATTCAAATGCAGATTTAGGTCAAACGCTGATGGACTTCGAACAGTGTAATTATAATTAAGTCACTTTTGGAAGTGGATTATAGAAATCTATCTAGTGTAAAATTGAATTGAGTTTGAAATTGTTTCGATATTATTTCCAAATGGTATTCGAACAATACATTATCGCCGCCTGCAACTTGATTTAATTGATAAAGGGTTTCGTAAGAATCGGTGGTAATATTAAAGTGTGAATAACTTCGTATTATGTTTAAATTTACCAACTATAAAATCGGATAGGTTACAATAATACCTGAAGATTTCTGCTTGCTGTCTTTTTTCAAACTCAAACAACAAAAATTAACTTTGAAACGGCTTGGTAAATCTAGGCCCCAGTTTCACTCTACCAAGCCTAGGCAAGAAACTAACGATGCAGTAATAAGCAGGAAGGTTAATAGGTTTCATGTCAAACAAACATTTCAATAGTAAACACCATAATTAAGTATCTATAAGTAAGTAGGCACTAAGCCATTTACTCGTTCCCAACGATACACAAGGCTTATCGCAGTAAAGCCTTCAGGGAGTCTTAGTTAACGTTTGCAGGGCAATGAATTTCCTACGGTCGGTATTGCAAAGGAAACGAACCTGTCAAAATATGTTTGAGGGTATTGTTTATTTATACGCTACGTGTTTTGAAGGTAGGGGCATTGAAATATCTATTTTATTAGATGCTGTAGGTATACACGGTACAGATCAAGCTACCCAAAGCCAAAGAAAATGATCTTCTGGTCGTGTCATTAGTTTCTTTCGAAACGGTGTGGTGAAAGGACTTTAAGTGCGCCTCAAAGAGAATAAACGTGCAAAAAATTAGATCTTTGCGGATATTTGGATATTTGTTGCTCAATTATGGTATAAGAGCAGAACAGATTAAGATGAAACCCCTGGAAGAGCATTTATCATAGGTTTTTTTTATTTTGATACCCTCGAGCGAGACCGCGGGCTTTTGCTAGAATAAAATATAGGCTGCGATTAATCTTTGAACATATTGACGAAAACACGTAATAAAAAAGTAATTCAGAAGAGTATTTCTGAAGCGGCACATACGAGATATTCTTCGTATCAACAGTAATGTAACCAAATCGGATCACGCTCGCAGCCGCCGGCAGGTCGTTAGTGTCTAGCTGTGTCCAACTTATTTTGGGGTAAGAAATATCACCTACATAAAATTGTTTCATACTTGCTGCTCTCCGCCATTTTCAACGTTAAGGTACGTAATACCGTAGTGGTATTTATTCTGTGGTGTTACTTATTAAAATGATAGCTTTATAGCTATAACAGTCCTAACAGTTAGTTAGTTAGTTAGTTAGCTCTGTTAGTAGGCTCTCTATGTCTTCTGTCGATCCCCACCGAGAACATTATGTGTGATGAATGAACATTAGATGTTTGTTATCCGTCTAGGTGTTATAAAATATAATTATGCATTTACAAAATAAAAGTATACAAGTATTATATCTGGTTCCCATAGTACAAGATTTGTTTATTTTATGATCACAGTACGTAAAAAGACTGTTCCTAAAAACATTCACCTAGTGTAAATAATCTACTCACCATGCTTCTCAATATTAAGACCTCATTTATCAGCTTGTCAAGTAGGTATGAACTGTAAGCTAGCTTAGGTACGAATACAAACTCGTGTGTAATGTAGGGCACGGTCGCTGTCTGTCCAACGCAATGACACGCGTATTCACCTTGAACTGCGACTCCATTAGAATGCGATCACATATTCTATGTCTAGCAAGTAGGATGTCCTATATACATCCTATATACATATATATTAGTTATGATATAATTACCGAGGTCCTTAATAGTTGTACGAACCTTATATCACTATCTAATATGTCATTTTGTGATAGTTTGTGCCTAAAACTATAATATGTACCGACCTACTACGAATGTAATACTTTTTTGGATAAAATTCTCTATCACATTTGACCCCGCCTTCCGATCGTAAGGTCGTAGATTCGAATCCGGTCGTGCACCAATGAATTTTTCCTATCGAAAAAATTGTATGCGCAATGCCAGTGATCTTAAACGGGGAAGGAAATCATCGTGAGGAAACCAGTTAGTATTCTAACAGCGGCGATGAGCTTGCAATCTGTCACGTATGGAATACCAACTACTGCAAAATGTGGGTATGTGCCAAAATGTAATGTTTGGACGTACCTCTGACTTCCCCTCTTAGACATGCTCAATGAATCTGAAGTTAGTACTTGGTACTAAGAGTTCTGAGGGGATATCTACCGTGCATCGGGATCAAAGTCGTGAAGCTGTTTCAGTTAATTTTACATTTAGAAATCGCCAAACTTAATTTATAAGCGAAAAAAAAAATATTTTTAAAATCTTTCTCATCCTCACAGATATAATATAAAGGCGATGGTAAAGGGGGAAAACGTAGCATGAAGTCGGGACGGTAGTCGTCACTCGTGTGATGGAAAATGTTGTCATTCTATGTAAATGCCGTGTTTCAGCACACATTTCCATATTCTAATGTTGGCCTTTTGATAGTTGTTCAAATAAAATGGCGCATGAGTATTGCTACAAAAAGTGACTCAACAAAAGAGTCCAGGGATATTATATTAAATAAATACAAAACCTAACGTGAACATACAACAACATAACAACAAAACTAAACAATGCAATATACACCAAATTGAAATATGTTAGTTCTCAAGCTTAGTTATTTTAATCAAATGTATTGTTGATCCTACTAATATTATAAACGCGAAAGTTTGTAAGTATGGATGTTTGGTACTCTTTCACGTAAAAACTACTGAATGGATTTTAATGAAACTTTACAATAATATAGCTTATACATCAGAATAACACATAGGCTACAATTTATAAAGATATTGTGTGACTAATCCTGCGCAGACGAAGTCGTGGGCACCAGCTTGTCTTATATAAATAAATCAAGTAATCTATGTAGCCCGTGGTTAACCAACTGTTGCTAGACTTCTAGATCTTCTAAATATATAAAATGGTTGTTTAACTGACAGACTTGCGGGACAGTCTGAACTGCTAGTTCCACAAACCTGGAATTCGGAGGCTACCGCTGTCTATTGAAATTGAATTCTTTTAGAAGGATATCTACACATAAAAGGTGTGTACTGAAGGAATATGTTCACTGAAGGGAAATTGTAACTACGTGAAATGAAAATGAATATTAAAGATTTTTTTTTGAACTTTGTAAATTTTGCTGTAATATTAGAGCACTGGTGGTATAGTGGTAGCAGCTTAAGGTCGTGGGTTCGAAACCGGTCGCGTGCCAATGAGTTTTTCTGTTCAAAAATGTATGTGCACAGTGCCAGTACTCTCAAATTGTGAAGGAAAACATCTTGTTTTATATAAATGTTTCTTCGTTTTTAGTATTAATAAAAAAACACTTATCCCTTAGAGATTCAACTTTTATGGTGCTTTTTCATGATCTCCCTCAGTGGAAACCGCATCGTAATCAGACCAGCGATTCAGAAATAATCAATTCACAAATGTACGCACATACATCAAAAATACAAAAGTATGATAACCTCTCATATGAGTCTTTTTATTTAATAAAATCCCAAAGTTTTAATAAAAACAGAGTCGCGGGCGATTCTAGTTTTACATAGAGCACGTGTTGTGTGCACTTGGATATAAAGCCATATGTTCACGGTTAAATGGTGTGTAGTGGACAGGAACGTCATTGTCAGCTTATCTGATAGTCCAAAAGCCGGAGTTTTTTCGTTGGCAATCGCTGCTGTTATTTATCGGCTTGTATCGAGAGGTTTTAGATGAATGGTTGGAAACAAAATAAACGATAACTTATCGGGAAAGCCATATTATCCTTATTTAAGTAAGGTATTATACGTGCTACTTTTCCGACTGACACAAAACTAACTAGATACCTGCCATGGGGATAGAAAGGGTAAAATTATAGTTTTATCTTCTCTTCATCATTTTTCACGAGTAGGCCAGCGTCTGAATAATAGATGACATTGGCTGCAAGACGCCTCAAGGGATCGATTAATGGTTTACTCTCCTCAAAGTCAGCCCTTGTATATCCGGTTCTCTTAAAATAAAGTCTTTATTTATGTGCTTACGTCCGGAGAGGACACCTTTTGCACTTCTTGTGAATGATGAAGTACGAGTTTATTTCGTGGTATGTAAGCCTTGTTAAATTATCTATTGTTGATGTAATGGCGAATACACGTAGTTCCGTGGATCGCGTTAAATAATGTAGGGCTCTGTGTAGGCGCTGAAGGCTGTAGACGGACGGCTCCCGCCCTGCGGGGTCATCGACCTCGCACCGTACCCTCCGCCCCACATTTTTCTTTTCGGACAGTATACGGCTGGCGGCTCTCCTCGCGAAATTCGCTTCGTCGTCGTCTTGCTGAATATGCGAATGCGACCATTGTTCAGCTTTTGCAATTTCACGTGTAATCTCGTCCAGTTCATGTGTGTTGTGCTGCAACACTGTACAGCCATCATGAATGTTTTATGGGATATGGGAAAGGTTTCCTTTTCAAAACTGTGATACTGGGTCGGTATTATGCATACAAATAATAAAATATAAAATACACCCGTGTCTTTCGTTTTTCTTATCCATTATCTGCTAAGTACCATCTTATACCCGCTTAAAAGTTCAATTAATTTACTTCGAGCAGGTAAAACGGTTCTGAAGAACATAAAGAGGGACATGAAGAAACTAATATGAGGGTTCCTTGTCGGACTTTAGAAACCTATTTTTTTCCCAATAAAACGGTGAGCCAAGAGTTTTCCGATAACGTGCGATAGTTCGTCGCCAGGTAGTGGTCGTGCAAAGTTCATTATTCATACTTTACACAAGGACTGCGATTTACTTCCTGAATAATACATTGCATTTCACGAATGAGAAATTTAAAGGGTACCTACGTTTTTTTTGCTCAACAAAATTGAATGGCCTCTCATTTTAGTTGATGGTCAGTGAAAGGGTGTGATTTCATGAAGGACGAAAGGAGTCTCATTTACGATGTATTCAGTGGTTAACGAGCTAGGGGTGGATCTCAGCATTCAGCTCAAAGTAACAACCACTTGCGAGTTGCGACGTCAGACTTCTGTTACAGGTTAGAAACACTCAGTGGTTCTTTGTGAGTCCCCCGGCTCTACATCCGCTGCATACGATTGAGCTGAAATACATTTATGGAAATGGTACAATGCAGCAAACAATATGGATTCCATGAATGGAAAACTTAGGCCATAAATAAGAATAATGTTTAGAATAGCGACAAAAGTATAGTGGAACTTGGTGCTTTAAATCTGAGTAGTATAAAAAACAGACAAATAGATAGGTACACGTTTAAGACTCGTGCCCAAAAGGTTCCGTACCTAGCCAAATATACTTATTGACCTCGAGACCTCCGATCCGTAAATTATTGATCGAGTGAGCGAAGCGAACGAAGATCTAGTTTCTACTTGGGCGATTTGGCATTTTATGTATGTATGTATGTATGTATGTATGTATGTATGTATGTATGTATGTATGTATGTTTGTCTGGCCATAACTTTCGAACCGTTGATCCGATCTGCTTGAAATTTGATAAGTCGATAGCTTGTACTTGAGAAATTTACTGGTAAGTATATGAGTAAAATCGGCTGAAGTGTTTTTGAGATATGGGGTTTTTTAAGGGGGCAAAAATAAAAAAAGTTACTTAAAAAAATCAAGTTACATGTCATATGAAAGGGCTATGTTTGGATATTCCAAAACAATTTCTCTTTTTTTCTGGGACGCTCGGTTTTTGAGATACAACAAAAAAGTTAAATTAAGATAACCAACGATCCAAGAGCTCCCATCTCTAGGAATTTCGTTGACATCAAGGTTTTTCTACTGGTCGCCCAGTTCCTTTGCTTAAAATAGGCCAATAGAGTTGAAACTTGGTTACCATACCAAGTAGTCAGAAAAAAGTCTAAAGATAATGTTTGGACTTGCCTCTGACTACTACTTAATCAAAGTTTTGATGCGTTCGTCGGGTCGCATCACGAGATCTCAGTTCGGGGCGAACTACTAGTTATAAAATCTTTCAAGTCCTCTTTAACTTAGCTATCTTTTAGGTTTGGTATACGTTTTAAGTTACGTTTCTTTTCTGCAGTATTAAATCCTAATAATGTAAGTGATGCTCCGAATTAGTGTTGATTTACTCCAGAACCCATGCTTCCCCTAGCACATTTACTTGTTTACTTTTTGCATCGTAACTTACTATTTGTGTTGCGAGAGAAAATTAGATAACGATGTCGAGACTGAGCTAAAAGAAAGGATGAAACAGACTAATGAACTCAGGTCTTCTTTTGATCTCCTTTGTGTTTATGCTAAATAGATTAATAGAATAATTTAAAACGAATTCCAGTACATACTAAATGCACTCCTGCAGCAGTGTGACTCTTCAACGATCACTCTACCTTGGAACACCGAACACGCCTGGGGAAGCCTACACATTGCACACAGTTTAGTAAAAAAATCATTTTGATCGAATCAAGTTTTCCTACTCAAAAGTTTGCATATGTACGAAAACTAGTAAAGGAAACTTTTTAGTAGGAAATCTTGTTTGAATATTTTTTTTTTGTTGCGATTTTAAATATGTTTTCAGTGATTTTTTATTTTTCAAAATGCAGGTAAAACGTGCGAAAGAAAGGTATCTACATTGTCATCGCCTTAAATGAAATAAACTACGAGAGCTCTGGCGGTCTAGTGGTAGCGACTTCGCCTTCCGACCCTAAAGTCTTGGGTCGTGTCACCGGTCTTCCACCAATGAGTTATTCTGTTAAAAAATTAAGTGCAAATTGCCTGTAACCTCTCAAACGGCAAAATGAAAAAAGCAAATGGCATGTCGTAGAACCTAAAAGTTCTAAAACATGTGTCAAATGCTTGAAAGGAACCTCTCTGAGACGCACTTTAAATCCTTTCACCACACTGTTTCTAAAGAACTAGTGACACGACAAAGAAGAAGAATGAAATTCATTATCACACTTTTACCTACTATAATTATATTCACTCGTATAACTGAGATTTTCATCAGTGTTTTTTATTCAAAGTATACCTACTTACTACAGATTACATCTCTAGACCACCGCTTGACAATGTTTCCAATGGCAATAGCGTGTATCCTGTAGGTATATAAGGTAGTTATACGCACATACTTTATTTCTTATTTCAATTCAGTTCTTTTACTAGTGATCAACAATTGTACGTGAAAGTCGACTTGAATGGCCAGCTAAATGACCCTACACTGCTTCAAATGAGTTTGTAACGAGGATAATAAAGTAGGTACCTAAGTATTAAGGGGTTGACAACCGTGAAACAACTTCTCAGTCGCACATTTCAACATTTTTACAGATAAAAAATTACTGGTACAAGCTTTCCTTAGTTTGAGGCTAGATAGTGTTGCATGGAATGTCCCCTAATACATTTATTTATATCTTATTATATATAATTTTACATATGCTTTGCAATGCCTCAAACTAAGGAAAGCTTGTACAATTTCGGTCAATTCAACGGATAGTATATTAAAATACTTTTTTTTAAATAGCATACTTAACAATACATTTTTTTAATAGTAGCTAAGCTATTGCGTTCATCTCCGTATTGCGTTAGTTAGGCACATTCAGAGGGCTTATTACGAGTTTAGTGCCGATCGTCGATCGATACGATACACCGAATTTTCTATGAAAAAAAAACAGGTTCTCAAAGAATACGCTAGATGCCGTTGATTTATTTTCATAGAAAATTCGGTGTATCGTAACGATCGACGATCGGCACTAAACTCGTAATAAGCCCTCTGTACGTCACTAATCAATTGAATCAATTACAAAACTAAAGAATTGGTAACAACCAAAAAATTTCGGCTCGATCGATCGTATAAACGTTGATATCTGCTGTAATGTCTGTCGATCATAACGTGCTATATCTGGGGCCTTATGCTTACTTCGAGCGAGATTATCTCATGGTGGAGATGACGTCATATCTCGTTCGATAACTATTTATCCCCATTCTCACCATCTCACTCCCCAATTTTCTCATTCAAAGTTCATGCGAGACGCAACGTCAACGAGTTATTGAACAAGATATGACGTCATCTCCACCGTGAGATAATCTCGCTCAAAGTGAGCATAAGGCCCCTGAACACATATTTTACATCCTGATTTAAGCCAAAATGCTTTGAAAGTTTTAAAGGAAACCGCCACCATTTTCTTCAAAACAAATGACGGCTGACTTGATTATGGACTAAGGACTGACTTGACTGTACCTATTTAATCTATATCACTTGACACTGACAAGATTGTTTGCCAAATTAATGTCGGACAGGTGCCATAAACGGAGAGAATAAGAAGAAGAACCTAGCCATATGCTTTATACCTTGGAGGAAATATCATACTTTGTGCAAGTGGAATTCAAAACGAACGGACTAGACTGTTTGTTTCTCGTAAGGAAGAAAGGTTTTTTTTTATACAACTAGCTGATGGAACAAGCAGATGGCCCACCTGATGTTAAGTGGTAACTATCACCTATAACAAAGCATTGCCTCGAAAGTCACGCACGATAGGAACGTGCCCTACGATGCACTGCCCTGCGTCCATCAACTTGAGGCATACCTCATGTGCCTGTAATTACACCGGCAACCACACTCTTCAAACCGAAACACAGCAACGCTGCTTGGCGGCAGAAAAAGGCGTGGTGGTAGTACTTCCCCGGACGAGCCCTTCACAAAGAGCTCTACTACTTTTAAAAGCTAAGAACACCGTTAATTGGTTGCTTAATACCCAAAAATTATGCCAATTTAGGATATTTTTCTGTTTCCCTAATTGTTCTCTACACAGCACAATATATCCTCGAGCGTTATTTTGGACCACATTCTGAAGAATTTAAACCGTCCAACCTTTAGGGGTACAAATAAAATAGGCCGAATGAACCTTAAGTATTTAATTGATATAATTGGCCCTTCGCACAGTGGTTCCAAATCAAAAATAAGTGGACATAGGGTCGAAAGTCGGAATTTCGATCTGATTTTTTTATACAGAATAGATCTCAGCTATCCTGACAACTTTTGTTCTATGAAAAATCTGTAAGAAGCGTAGTTTTCGAGAAAAAAAATAATCAATTATTTTTTGTATGGAGAAAAACATACTTTATTTTTTTTCTCGAATTGGATCAATTTGGCCCGTGTTTGGTTGGTACTGTGTCATAGCCCAGGTGATATACTAACATAAAAAAAATATAACACGCGCAGTCACTTGCAGCCACGGGAGAAAATTGACTCTAAATAAAAAAAAATTTTTTTGCTTGTTTTGCGAAGAGTTCTTATTTCTTCATATCTTTTCATGGATTTTCGTGTACTGTAGTATATTTTAATTGACTCCGTGAAGAGAAAGTAATAAAAAACTACATTTTAGATATTTTTCAAAAGGATTTTTAGTTATATTTTTCAAAAGAAAACGATGTTTTCTGCTTCTTGAGACATGTTCTCTTCTTCAAAGCGTGTCCACTCCGGGTCTGCCTCGAGCAGTGGAACTGCCCCTGGGAGTAAATCATGATGGATTGTCTTAGGCCTGATTCGGGAAATGTGTGGATCTGAGCTTATTAAAAGGCCATGCAGAATGTCAATATTGTTTTCGATTCGTCCTGTTTTTCTTGTGTTTTTCTCCCTTATATTCCTGAAGTCCTTGTTACGAGCTTCCGAAGCTTCGTCTGATAAGAACCCTAAGATAATAAAACATGGTTAATTATTACAGGAATAAAATTTTTACTTTTATGCAAAGAAAGTATTGATTCTGCTTTACTTACCAATAGGCAAAACAGAAAAGTGGCTACAAATGTCTGCTCCATGCATACAAAGTTTGTGGACACTGACTGGCATGTAGGATATAAATGCGCATAAAGTTCTGCTGTTTCTCTACAGTAGCTCCGGAAGTTTTTAATGCTAATTTTCCTTCTTGAAGATATAACCTGGAGAATAACTGAAAATCGACGAATAAGGTTTTCGTCAACTCCTGTTATTTGTGCCGTTTTTTTGTAGTCACCGAAAAAGCGTCTTGCCGTATTTCCGTCGCATTTTTTTGGCTTGTTTCATTTCTTTGTGTTCTCCACGGGCACTCCATCGATGAAAGTCTATGTTATATGAAGCACACACTCCATACATCTTATCTTCATATGTAGTGATGAAATTCCATATTGGTACAGGTCACTTCGAATGGGTTTCGTAGCCAAGAGTTGCAAATTATTCATTTCGCTTGGCTTTGCCAGGCAAATGGGGCACGTTGCTGAAAAAGGTATATCTGCAATAGTATTAGCGACTTTCCCGTCGATCATAGTCATGTGGAGTTCGTGGACTATCTCGGTATCCCCACACTTCGTTGGTACCAATTCTGCAATTTCTTGCTGCATTTCCAAGTGTGTGTTCGGAGTTGTGTACTCCGCTGTCTCTGAAGTGAACGTGAACTTCACTGGTCAACAGTAATATGTGGAAGAAGGGTTCGGGTTCTCCCAAATCATCATCTCTTCTCCATCAACAAGTTGGAGAGGGACAATGCTGATCATCACAACAGAGGAATCGTCAAACTCGGTATCTGAAAAACTCTGTTTGTAATTACTCTGTGATGATGATCCGTCAAGGCCCCATTTCCATGTTAACTTCAGCCCTTTTTCGGTGCTTTCGATGGGTCCCAAGTCTAGCAAAATCCTTTGAACAGTGTGGTCCAAAAGTCCTTGTAGTCTGAAAATAAAAACATAAATAAATAACGTGAATCTCAACGCTTTATGATATAATTATATTATAGGATTGTTTAAAATAAAAATAACCTGATCCGAGCCCTTTTCTCCGTTACTTTCACATGTTCATCGGAAGGGTAACACCTCTTTTTAGCGCACAAAAGCTTCCGAGAAGACTGAAGAGCACTGGAACAATTTTCTTCTTTGAGGAACGTTCTTAGCGATTGGTACTGCCACTTGGACAGTTTAAGGGATGTGCAGAGTGCCAATGATTTATCTTCAGAAATTTCTTGCTTAGATGATCCACAATCTTCGCCAAAGCTAACTTTCCCGTTTCTTTTAACTTTGATATATAACAATATTCCAGTTCTTCTTCAGAATTGTCATTTATAATGGAGCCAGAACGCCTTTTGTTCTACTTGTTGCTCAAATCCGCGATTGGCATTCTTTTCTCCTTCTCTGTAGAGGTTCCAGCTTCTGAAGTGCAGACATTTATAATATATAATATTATTTATTTCAGATGTCAATGATCCATAATTTGTTAGTAGAACTTAATTAAAAATTTTAGAACAAGAATTTAGAATAGGTTCCGGCAAATATTCTGGCACTTCTGGCGCATCAACCAAGTCCTCAGGAATTGCCATTACGGTAACTAAATCAACCGTATCACAGGTAGGCCATTTGATATTTGTCTCCAGCCATTTGCTATTAGCTTCCCGATTCAAAAATGTCTTTAAGCATCTGCTTGACTCTGCCCATTTCGTTATTACTCGTTTGGCGAACAAACGGCAAAACTCAATGATTTTCCTACGGTCTTCTTCAGATATTTCACTTAGAATTTTAGAAATTATAACTTCACTTAGATGATTGTAATTATTAAGATCTCCACTCCCCCTAAGACTCAGAAACAAATCGAGATAAGAACCGAAACCAGCCATTTTAGATTGAAAAACGTTATTCCGAGATCTTTCACAGTTAAGTGTTGAAAATAGAATGAAATGAAATTAATCATCGCAATATATTTGTAGTCTTGCAGCTGTGTCCGTAATGAGTTTGTCTATTAACGACCAATCACAGCCCAGTACCGGAATGACCAATTTGTTAGTAGATCAGGATTAATTATCTTTACCACTCATCCCTTAAACACAAACAACACAAACTTATTTTTACCTGTACGAAAGAATGAGCCATTTCAGATACTTGACCTTTATCGTAAATAAGATAATCTCTTTACCTACCACTAATCACTTAGCCACCTGCAAATAATAAACTACCTGCACCTAGCTTGGGTACTGGACTGAACCCTTGTCAACAACTGAAATTGCGTTGTTATTTTACAATTTAATTTCAGATCTTCACTTTCAATTAAATACGTACAGTCTCTTGTACCTTAGCAAAAATTTTTAATATGGTAGAAAAATATAACTAAAATGTAGTTTTTTATTACTTTTTATTCACGGAGTCAATTAAAATATATTACAGTACACGAAAATCCATGAAAAGATATGAAGAAATAAGAACTCTTCGCAAAACAAGCAAAAAATTTTTTTTTTATTTAGAGTTAATTTTCTCCCGTGGCTGCAAGTGACTGCGCGTGTTATATTTTTTTTATGTTAGTATATCACCTGGGCTATGACACAGTACCAACCAAACACGGGCCAAATTGATCCAATTCGAGAAAAAAAATAAAGTATGTTTTTCTCCATACAAAAAATAATTGATTATTTTTTTTCTCGAAAACTACGCTTCTTACAGATTTTTCATAGAACAAAAGTTGTCAGGATAGCTGAGATCTATTCTGTATAAAAAAATCAGATCGAAATTCCGACTTTCGACCCTATGTCCACTTATTTTTGATTTGGAACCACTGTGCTTCGGTCCGCCATTAAGGGACTCGTCCTACGGTAAACCGGCTCGGGTTCGTTCAGACACTCTTTTTTCATATCCCTCTGAAAACGAATTTTACTTGAACATTTTTCCACAAATCCCTTTCAAAGAATTTTATTATTCAGTAGGTTCCTTTTAAAAATTTTGGGCTTCCAAGAGGCCTAGCACCTATCTATTCAATACTGTAGGTAGGTATGGTACTTTATATTTACGTTTCATAAAATCATGAATTGAACTGATGAGCTCGAAAATACTGGTTTCCAAACTTGTACAAAAATAATATTATACATACAAACTGAATATTGTTGACCATAAATATTTTATTTATATCTTTCATGAACGTGGTTATTTTTGCGGCGAGTGTAATAAAAGCGGCTCGATTGATTGCGGTGCGGGATGGTTCGCGCGGGCTATAGGAAACTGGTCAGCCCCCCCGAGACAAGTTAGCTAGGTTAACAAAAACCTAAATAGTGCTTTAACTATAGTCGCGTTAAACTCTCGCTGCAGGCTCGCTCAGTGCTCAACCTATAGTCGCGTTAAACTCCCGCTGCAAACTCGGTCATAAATCATCTTAACACACGCTTAAAAGAAAGGATCGTCCGTTCTCCGAGAGAGAGAGCAATATTGCTGTCTCATTCCGATAACTTATGATCTGCAGCGAGAGTTTAACGCGACTATAGTTAAAAAGGTGATTTGCCTTGCGTTGCTAAGAGTATTTTTATGTTCGTGTTGTTGATAGGGAATGCTTCTCTTCCTCCAAAATAGAAACGCCAGAATTACAATATTACAGATGTACTCTCCGCTTCTTATTAAGTTATGTATATTTAGTATAAAATAAAATGACGTGTCGCCGCTTGCCGATGTTCGTAAGTAAAAGGAAATGAGTGAGTGCGCCGGCGGCGGGTCGCGGGTATGGGGGGGGGGGGGGAAACGTAGGCAGGTTTGTTTTACTAAACAGTTCGAAAACACATTCTTTACATTTTTTTCCCCTTTCGCTTTCCATTTTTTAATTTTTATTAGTTTCATTTCTAAAGACATCACAGACAGACAGTTCACACACGCTTAACATTTAGTAATTGAAACCGTAACAAAACCGGTTTGTTACGTTTTCGAAGCAAAACTTCTGTGGAAATTTCTGTTCTCTGTAATTCGACACAGAGATGGCTTGTATTCTGGAGACTGACATGACACTTTCACAGGAGGAAAGTAGGGGAAGGGGGGGTAGCCCCGGACACTTAAATAAAATCCTTTTTTTAGACATAATCAACAATCGTTAATATTAAAAAAAAATACATTTTACTTAAGAAATATTATAATTAATCATAGTAACTATGAATTAGCAAGTTATATTCACCATTGACCAAAATATTATGAAAACTGCAGACCTCTAATATTTGGCATGCGAAAAAAATGTCGGGTAGCCCCGGACACTACTTTAGCGCTGATCCAGTCGCTTTTTACCTAGTGCAGAAGACTCATTGATGTCTACGCAAGCTTCATGGACCCAGTCCTTACATTTATGGCATTGTATCCAGTCTTCTTCGAATATCTCGCCACAAATTATGCATTATTGTCTGGCTATCTTTTCTGCACAAAGCTATGAATATTTCCTTTCGTTTTCAAGGTTTTCACATTAGAAGCGTTTTTCTTTTTCTGCAAATCCATTTTTTATGGAGATGACATCAAGATTTGACTCTTCTGTGACTTACGTGTCCGTGCCAAGAAACGCTTTTTAGAAGCTTCTTTCATCTCAAGCTCTGTTGAGTCTCCTCTACCCGTGGTTCTATTAATAAATTTGGGCATTTTATGGTCTACCTGTAATGAATATGTAGGTACATCAATAAAAAACCCCTCTATAGTAACTATAGCTCTCCTAAAAATTACATAACAAACATAGAAAAATGTCCGATGGTACCCGCCAAAAATTTGTCCGAGGGTACCCGACCTCCCAAAATTTATGTTTTTACCAACCACATCAAAAGTATGAATGTGATTGAAAAATAACTTTTAAATTTTGGATGCCTCATAAATTATCTATGGTAACACAATTATATCAAATCAAAATACTTACATTTAATATCGGATTTTTGCAGTCAAACTTCCTAAGGAGCAGCGTAAATCGGTTGATCCGCGATAAAATCTGTCGTCACGTGAATACCGTTGGCCGGACACGCCACCACTGATTAGATTCTTTGTTTATACTCCACAAACGATATCTAGGTGTATTTATTTGTTTTCTAAGTGTGCCTAAACACCTTGTACTTGAAGTGTCCGGGGGTACCCGCCGTCCGGGGCTACCCCCCCTTCCCCTATAGGTACCTATTAGTACTACTGGAAAACAGATTTCCTCAACTAAACTTAATAATCTTATAGTAGTACACGTGGGTAAAGTAGTAACAGCTAGACACAAGGTTTTTAATCTTCGTGGCGGAAGGATATCTTAGAGGATTTTTTCAAGGAAGGTTCACAAATTAAAGACACAACACGGATGATAAATAATTGTAAGAAATAAGTTGTATTAAAAAAAAAAACAGGATTTACGAACTTAATGTTTTTATCTGTGTCTTCGATGTCCACTTGTCTAAGGAAAACAGGAGCACGTGCAATACAAATGAAAAATTGCCACTAAATCACGCCAAGTATTGTAGACAAATTCCCAGAGAGCCGCAACTACGCCAATAAAATATACCTTTCGGAAACGGCGGCACGTGCAGGTGTCTCAGACATTCAGTGCTTCTAAGATAATCGTAGTAAGTCATAGTCAATAGTTTTTATAATTAATATTTCACACATCTATGAAATGTCTTAAAGCTAGGTGACTCAAAGACCCAGTTCCAAAAAAAAATATAGAAGTTTTTGTCTTTGACAGAAGCCTTGCTCGCCACTTTATCTGTGCGGTAGCTATTTACCATCGTTATTTGTTTAATCGTAGGAACCAACATGCCAATTACGACTTCCCACAGAACCACAGAAGAACTAACAGAACCTTAAATGATCACTATATTTCTGTTTCTCAACGGGAAAACGTCTGAAAATTGACGATAGCTAGAATACAATGAAGATAAGTTGTTATTGCTGTGTGTTGGCCTTAAGTATGGTTGAGTGGGACACACGTACATAAACACACACACATATCTAATAAATACCATGGACTTAGTTAGAGGGTATGTTATACAGGGTGTAGAACGACTTCGGCCGAAATTTTAAACGAGATCTTAAGACTGCTTCTAATACCATTAAAAAGGAGTTGGTTTAAAAAAATATACGAGTGTGTAAATCTTCAATACTGAATGAAAGTAGGTAATATTTACTGAAATCGTGCGCAACTAAAACATTGGGTAGGTACTGGAACAGTTTGTAAATAAGATATTTCAGACAGTGGGACCATTTTTGAATCTGTCATAATCTGTCCAATATAAAGCCATTTTATTTTGATAATAATATGAAAATACCTTTTGTTTTCAGGTTTGGGCTTTTTACACCCTATATATTCAGGAAGGGGGCCCACATTATGTAACAGACATCAGTTTTCATTAATCCGAACATTGATTAATTCGTTGGTATCTTGCCTATAGAATTTGGACAACAGATAGGTGTACCACCTACGGTATAAAGGATTCGATCCTTATTAACTTATCTAAAGCAAATCAGTGGTCATGATTCATAATTCACAAGTGTGAAAAAACGCGTGCAGCAACCAACTCTATAACAGCCAGCTAATTAGCCTCCCTAGAGCTCTTATGAATATTTTTACACGGATTTTTTAATGGGTTTGCACCAGTCATCAAAGCTCCTTGTGTTCTCTTATTATGCGGCTGTGTAACATTGAATAAATAGTGGGAGAGCGGCGAGAGCACCAATGCAAATGAACGTTTTATGTCTCCCGTAGAGGGCGCGACGCGGCGCTTGCCGGCTAGCGCCCGCTGCATTCGCCCGGCGAGAATTAAACCGTGCATCTGAAAAGGTTTAAGATGAATGAGAGCCGTACGCTCACAATGCAACAACAGTTACAACAACTTATTCCTGTAGAGCGAATGTAAACAGTCTGGGTTTTATCTCCGCGCTTGTGTTTTGCAACGTCTAGGGTGCTTACTGCTTAGCGTGAATAGGATTAAATTGTCTTACTTGGATGCGATTAATTGTTCATGGTTAAAAGCCGTGCAATCTTCATTTCAAACCTGTTTTGTAATATCGATTTGCAATATGGCTGGTGGTCTCTCACTTGTAGATAAGTATTTAGGGGCATGCGACGTCTGAACCGCGTCTGAACAGGAAATGGCCCGCAGATGAGCTCTCCCGTTAGTTATTGGGCTCTGTCTGTATTTATGCTGTGAGCTATGTTGCGCAGCAATTTGATTTTATTGACCATTTCAAACCTTACGGAATTGGTTTCTGTATAGCTTTTAAGTACGTCTTATTTATGAATAATGCCGCCAATGGATAAAGTGTTACGGGATCTAGTAATCCCCTACGTCTTTCCAGTATAATTCTTAAACATCTTATGTCTTTAACAACATATAAACAAAAAAATATTGAGATATAAAAAGATGAACCTAAATTTACTGTACATATCTGTTGCCACAACCTGAAACCGTTGCGTGTCCAATAAGTAGACATCCGATATAACTTCCACATTTATCGAGTTGAACGCTCGCCCCGCAAGCCAGGCAGCTTTCTTGGAAGTCTCAGAGCATCATGTCTTGAGTTAGTGGGCTACACTGACAGCTACCTGCCTCCCTCTCACCTCCCTTTCGCTTCCCTTGCCTACCTGGTCAAAATCAACTATTATCCCGTACAATAAAAATAAAACGCCGACGCGGAATTTTACGGCACTTCTCGAGAAAAATGCACGCCTAAAATATCCCCCATTGTTCTTTCCTATACTTACGTAACGAGTGTTGAGAACCCCGTAATTTTATCAAAGCGTCCCTATTTAACTTTACGTTTTTTTAGTGTTCCGTGTCTAATAATAAAACGGAACACTTATCTTCATTATGAGTGCTTTGAGGATTTCAACACGCCCACATAAAATTTTATTTGCAAAGTTTTAAAGGCATATTTATTTTGTTAACACTCAAACGAAATGGTTATGAGCGACGTTTAAAAAAGACACTTTATTAGAATGCGGTGTATTTTACATTAGTACCTACTTATAATTATGATTTGTGTGAAGTGTGATTGTCGCGTGATTCATGGTCCTGTGATAAAGTATCTACTTGACAAAAACAAAAACAGCCCGGAAATGGAAGAAAATGTTGAATTCGCACTTCGGTATCTGGTATCGGAGTTCCCAACAAACTAAAAACATCGTGTGATAAATGAATGTCAAAAAGACAGTGATACTTACGCAGGTTGCACCCTCGGGTTCCGGCGGCACCAGCGACAAAGACTCAATCACCTGCCCCTGACAGCCAACTGACTTCTCTCACTTCCATGATGTATTGAAGGTTCTGCACAAAATAATATTTATCAACCATTATAATAAGGCGTGTGGTACTGCTGATAAGCTTGAATAAGTAATTTTGGCGTTCGTTGGTTTTGTATCTTTTGATTTAGAATTTGCATAATTAAGGCACAAGTTTATATACTTCTGCATAAAGAATATCCTTCCTACTTTAGCGATGTAATATTATTTCTAGTATACATATGGTTTTGGTTTGGATAAGTAAGCCCCCCATTATTACGTCAATAAAGTTACATTATTATCTTGCATGTGGGTGGGTGTTCATTCTAGCCCTTGGCAATCTCCCCCAATTTCGGTTACTATCAGGACGTAAAATCAGAAAGCTCAGTTAACACAAATCCCTAAATCTCGGTTTCCTCTATTCTGGAAAATACACACCCATAGACAGGTAATATGTAAGAAGATAAACTTACTATAATGTACACAAAATATATATGGGTGCTGCCAAATAAGGCCGTATCTAGTATTTTGATATGGGGTCGTTCGTTGCTGGGTTTCTATCGAATGATTGGAATGATTCGTGCAATTATCTTATGGGACGTTTGCTTAATCCGCTTATATCATCAGATTGCAGATGTTTTCGTGATTTACGTGAGGAGATTTGTTGCAAGTTATTTGCTAATAGGTGAATAAAGTTGCTTGTTCAATAAAGTTAGACGAATGTATCGAAACTCACTTCTGGGTGGTTCTGTTGACTTTTTAATTTTCTTTTACAAATGTTGTTTATTCGTGCTGTCGCAATGTAATTTAATTTGTTTCGGTATTACATTAATAACATTTAGAGCTTATTCGTAAATATTTGGGATGCGGTGTTGGATAGGCGCGCGCACTCGGCGTGGAGCGGCGCGGCGCGGCGCGGAGCGAGGGGCTCTCGTGCCGCGGCACCACTCGCCTTGCGGCGCCCTCGCGGCTCACTCAGTCAGCGCCTGGCCACGGGCCATGAGTATCGCCTTCGACTTTCTTGACGAACGGTTTTCACATAAACACGTCGCATGTTTATTGAATCGCCGCACACGCGACATGAAATGATGCCCATTCATAAACTTTCAAATTAATCAGCACTTCCATTGAACTCTTCCTGAAAACCGGCTCCGAACTTGACCTGTGATTGTTGTCCGAGCTGTCAGTGCGCGTGTTGTGCTTTATCGATAACATAACCTGTACGATTTCAAGGGCACGAAAACTGGCCGGTTCTTGGTGAAGTGGAGACTGGGACAGGACCCGTAGTTGTTTCTTAAATGTAAGTGGGCGTATTCGAAAGTTTGAAAATCGATCGGGTGACGTGCGTGCGTGGGATTGAGTTTACGTAATCTTTGTTTACCTTGGAAATATCATGCACCGTGGTGACTGCTGGCTGTGGCAACTCTAGCATCGCCACCCCTTATCTTCTGGATCAAAAATCAAACGCGTAAGTACCTATACCGAAATAACTTCCAATTTATTGTTATGCTTGCTTGTAGGTGCCTACTGCAGAAATATACGTTGACGAAATGTACGCTGAAGAAATGTAAATAGATAGACAGAATTTACAAAAGCCATAGAGCTATAAAGATATTTTACTTTTTACCTATTTAGTAAGTAACGTTAAAATGCACGTAGTTTTTTATGCTTTGCCATAAAGAGTTTAGAATTCACAGCCTCTTTATTTTACAGGTCTTTATTATTAAGAATTGACATGGAATTAACGATTTTCCAAGGAATATTACATAATAATTAAATTTCAGAAAAGGAGAAAGTGAGATCTAAGATTTGTAGCACTAATGAAGAAAGATTTTGCTTGTTACCCACACAAGGCAAGTGAAACGTATTTTAACTGCGTGGGATAAATAAATGGTTATTGAGAACAAAAATAGTCAGTGAGTGGGTACCTACCTCACAAATAGAGTAACCTCTTAAATACTACGTAATTTACGATATCGTACCTATTATCCTCTAAAGATAGTGAGACCTCAGACAATCAATCAATATGACCAATAACACAGTGAATGAATTCTATGGACACAGTAGATCCAATAATGTCTTTACATTGGAGATGTACCTACTATGAAGCCTTATTGTGATTCCATTCTTTGAATTGCTGCCATTTGTCAAATTTATATATGTACTTAACTATTATGCGGTCGTAAAAAGGTTCATTTTTATTACGATGTTTTAACTATTCAGAAAACTGGATCACAATAAGACTTCATGGTACGGCCCCTGGTTTATGCTTATTAACATAAGCATTCTATCATCATTCTAGGGATGCAGAACCTTTTTATTGTTACTATCAATATCAAAAGAAACTTGAAATCCCTTTGCCAGCAACCCATAGGAATATTCTGTTGTGTTTTAAAATTCCATCGAGATCTCGTCAGGTGAGGTCAATCAGGAACCCCTTCGCGGATAGTTCTTGACCGGTTCTGTGAAGATTACAATCGTACAATACAAACTGGTTTTGAAACAAATTATGTGGGAATGGAGTATGCGAGACCAGAACCGTTACAGTTCGCCAAGTATGAAGTATTTAGGCGGTCTGAAGTGGCTTATTCCAAATCACTTGCACCAGGGCATGCAAGAAAACGATACTTTAAAAAACCCCGTTTTTTCGAGTTTTCTATCTTTAAAACTAGCTATGTCCGGGTTTTTCGGGTTTAAGGCGTTTTCCTTGTTAAAGCAAGGGTTTACTGGAAAATATATCGAGATGATATATATAATTAGGTAATTAAAGAATCACAAGTGCAGACTGCCATAAATACACACAGAAGTCTCAAGATAAGTGTTTTAATACCTTTTAGTAATACCTTTTGACAAAACAGGAACCTGTACCAAAAAATGAGCTGTAATTATATCAATAAGTCCTGCGCTACATAACAAGTAGGGGGCAAGGTAGGGTGGCTCTTTGAAGTGATGCGTACATATTTCATAAGGCTGGTCGCGGTACAATGGCGGTGCGATGAGCTCGTCTGGCAGGCGACTCACCTTCGGCTTTTCCATTACATGTCCATAAACATTACTCTTTGTAAGCAGTATTTTTTTTCTAATTGATGTCGAGCATTATTCAAGTTGAGCCTGCTGCTTATTGAAGGTTGAAGATGGTCACGTTTGTCGGAATCAAAATAGGTTGGTATTAAAATTATCGGCCTTTGTGAGTAATATTTTGTGGCAACAAACACCCTTATTAAGTTTTAGATCGCTAATTGAACGAAGAAGGCCATGAATACCTGTCGACTTATAAGACTACGACAGTATTGCCACGGACAAAATATGTAGCATAATTGAACGGCACGTAAATTGATTCTCAATCGAATTAATATTTTAAGCGAAGGAATTTAAACCGAAATTGCCTCAAGCTCCTACACGCGACGGTGTCAGGAACTGGAATAGCTTTTATGATATCATTAGCCTCTGGGGAAATTAGAATGAATTACATAACGTCACTGGTATGTTATGCTTACGCTTCGCGTCTTGAAGTATCTCAATTATTCCTTATTAGAGATTCCTTCTTCTAGAAAAAAAATGTAATTGCATCTGATGAAAATAGTAGGTAATTGCTGTTTTGAATAGTAGCGAGAAGCTATGGCCTGTTTGCAAACCAATCCAGGTGGCAGCGACGCGTTGTTTAAAGTACCTCCGAGTATGACTCAGCCTTCGAATGATGCCATCACCTCGAGCGCAAGCGTCGACTTCATTATGGCATTCGCTTACTGCGTAGTTATTGTACTTACCTTTTTAGCTTTAAACTTTTATAAAAAGAACTTCTGTTCGTATGTACCTAAGCTATCCGACACGTCCAATGGCGATGTGAAATTCTGACGCCCTCGTCACGTCGACTACACGTCCCAGCTAATGTGAGTTGAATGTAAAGACTGCTAACGTCCTTTACCTCCCGGTGGACCACATTACGCCTTACATCTTCTAGCTACGTGTCATAGAGGTGGGTGATGCTTATTGCAAAAGTCTTGGATTTTAAAAGACATAAATTTGACTTTCTATTCTGGGTATAACGTATAAAATTAAATTCATAAACTGAAGCTGAACAAAGTCAGCGTGAGCGTGAAGCGTTTCAGTACTCTATGAGATTTAATACAAAAGTAACATAAATTAAGAAGTTATTAGACACCGTGTTGAATTAATATCAAAATTTGGTGCAGGTATCTTTCACTTATGGCCGAGGCCATACTTCGACTGCAATCACTCAGTAACTCTCAACAACTTTTATAAATATCTTTATTAGATGTTTACAATTCGCAAAACGCGTTTGTGGGCTGATGTGGGCAGGTAGAGGAATTATATGCGGGTTGCGGCTCCTAACCCTTGAAGAATAAATTGGAATGATAAATTAATAGGGATTATGAAATAATAGCTGTATCATTTTACATACAACATTATTTTGATGATCCATATAAACTTATACCTACAGCGAATAACAAGATAAATGTTGGTGTAAGTAAAAACCTTTATTGTGGAAAAGAAAAGCTGGCGGTTTGTTTAAACCTATTAACCATTATCCTGCTGCGTCATACTTGCAGGTTTTATTTATTTTTATCTCTATAACTCTTCTAAAGGAAGGGTTGTTTGCGAGGCATTCATCCCCATAAAGTTCTGGGGTAAAAAGATGCCCTTTTATTATTTATGGTTCAAAGCGTCCCTTTTTTGCTGTTCTTCTAAAAGTGCTTACCTTAGTCTGCACTGCAGGTATTTCTGCTACTGTTTTGATGGATCGAGCAAAAACGTTTATCCAGAAGGTTATTTGACAGCTGATTGAACAGGTTAAAGTTTAATTAGTTTTAACGCTCGTTTCCCAAACAAGCGGGTCGAGGTCGAGCTGATTCAACTAATGAATGAATCTCTTTACTAGTGAGCCTATAAATAACTCAGGACAATTATATTAAGCTGTGTGTGTCCCAATCTATTGACGGTTAACAAAAAATATTGCATACTGGACGAACTTCCAGCACGCTTTTTAAAATGTTTATGAATTCTTACTGCGCATTAAGGATCAATATCAGTGCTCTTTCTAATATACGTATTTGCGTAGGTTGAGACCTAATAGGTACTTACGTTCATATGTAGGTATACAAAAGATTCAAGGATCGTTACAAAGCAGTTTACCTAAATATTGCACTTTGAACATGCACCTACAAATGATCAACTGCATTGGATTGGATTGCATTTGTTTCAGAAATGCATAGTTTTTAATGGTACATAAAAATAAGGAATCTAACTACTAAAGAAACTACTAAGCCGTTATAAATAATAAATTGTCTCCAGAATGCAAGTGATTCGGCATGAGTTGAGGAAAACACGATTCTAAATAGATTCTAGCGACACGCTTTGTTGGTTTCAGTGATTGAATGAAATTGATTGCCGATCGCTAAACCAGAGACAGCAAGATCAAATGACTGTCTCTCGGCAGTATTTTATATCTTTCGAGAAAGTACTGAAACATCATCATGTGGGTGGGTCGTTTTGACTATCACTTTCTATGTCTTGGTAAATTAACTCTAGCACGCTAGTCTTCACTTTTGAGTTATAGGTGGTGGTGTGTTTAAGTTATATCTTATATTTTAACAAGCTGTCGCCTGTGGCTTCGCCCGAATAATATTCAGATCAAAGAAATTATTACCTATGTTAATTTGGGTCACCAACTATTAATTTGTAACAGAGAAAGCATAATATGTACTTACTAGTTGGAATGAAACTTTATATGATAGTCTGATTTGAGCAAAATCGTATTTCGTAGGCTTTGTAAAAAAAGCCGCCACCAATTACTTTCAGAACATGACAGCTTCAAAGCTTGACATTATAGGCAAGGTTGTCCGTATATACAGGGTTACAGGAAAAGTCGTGCTAGATCCGTTAAGGGCGTGGAGTACCCATCATTCCTGACATATTTCACTATGAAACACCCTACCCTAAACTAAACCCTTTTCGAGATATTCGACTTTTAATTTTTTTATTGAAAATTGCCGATTTTTAGGCAAAGAAAGAAAGTGGTAAATGAAATAAACAAGTGAGCAAGACAGTTTGTTCATACTTTCTTATTTCACGAATTAATCTATGAGATAATTAGGGTAGATAAGTAAAGTACTGATAGGTAAGTGTCGAGATTCATCCAAATAAGTATAGAAATTATACATAAACACCCAATGTGGGAACTTACACAACTGATATGAGAAGCATTGTTACCGTAGTATGCGCTGTTTTAATCATTTGATCGATGGACACCTCGGCAGCTGCTATTTTAAGAACTCTAAAGAAGCTGTATCACAGATTCAGATTATAAAACCAGGATAACGTACCACTTAATTCCGACATGGTATAAGAATGAAATACTATCGTCATACCCTTCTCAATGACATAACCAGCCTAATTGTATCGATCGTAATACGGCAGTGCTCCTGCATTACGAGGTCTCGCTTACCCAATTTTGAACGAAATAATGGGAGGTAATGGTAATATCGTGTAAGTTGTTGAATATAAATTAACACATCTGCAGTAATGTATCTGGACCGAGACAACCGGAACCACCGAGTGCAGCCGAGCGGAGCAACTCAAGGTCGAACCGCACACACCTAAATTATTCAACTAAATTAACCAAACGAGTAAGTGGGTACCTACTGGAGTCTTCATCATAAGGCCATTGTATTTTAATGTTGGCTATTACTTACGGAGACTCTGATATAATAACTTTCTAACTCAATTTGTAATACTAACACGTAAACTTTTAATCATCTCTATGACTTTACTAGAGTTTCGTTCAAATCGTTTGTCACGAATAGTGGACAATGTTTTCTCGAAAAGTAGTTGCTCTACCAATAGAATTAAACTCTCTATGAACCAATAAACGTTCACGGTTAAACTTATACCGTAACCTCCTTCGTATAATGTCATGAAAAACGGGTTGTACGGCCTCCAAGCTTAGAATCTTTCAAAACTAAACAATGCAACGACGATAAATACTCGCACGCTGCAAAGAAGTCTGTGGCAATCCAACATAACGATAGTTCACTAAGTAGGTACATCACTAAGATCCCCTGCAGGTTACAGACAAAACTATCAATCGTTTGTTCGATTGGATCGGGCTACACTCGCTTGCACATTTCAGCATTTTTGAAGATACCTATAAAATAACTGAATGTATTTATGAAAATTTCAAACAATTTAATTTCGGAGATAAACTGTAGTTACCAAAGTTCAACAAAAATTTAATTTAAATCTCTACCGAAAAATTTGATTAGTACGAAAGTATTTTTTTGCTATGTGCTTGGTGATGATTGCGCAAACTGACCGAATACCGATAAAAGTCTATAGTCTGCATTGGTTTTAAGTATTTATTACATCATACAATTAAGTCTGATTGCGATATCAATAAATATTTTAATAACTGTTTTGGTCAGACCAATTTGTAGTATAAAAAACATGAATAAATAAAAAATTCTACACTCGTGTCTCAATCTTGTAGACTACAGAAACATCTACACTACAATAGTGTTCTTGTAAACCTAGATGAGATGGAATATCCGTATGTCCGCATGAAAATGATACAATTGAAGCTCTTATACATAATCGATGATAGAGTCACAGTACTGAGTTAGTAGAGTAGGTATGCATGTTCATTCGAGACCTTACTGTCGGTAGAGTTGAGATAGAAGTACGAAGCGTGACGGATAACGGATCGCTCTGCGGCTTCTCATAACTATTTATTATGGAAATAGCCTCGGGATGTCACGGCCCATCAAACGAATCTCACTAAGTGACCGGTCTGTTCTGTTTCGTAATCATATTATAAGTTAACTTAAAAAAGACGATAAATTAACTATTATAGATTTGTTACATCTGATAATGTCTGAATTCTATTTTTTAGATAGCGTTATGTTTTATGAAGTAAACATAATTTTGTTTAATCGCGTGACTGTTGATGTTACGGATGAGATTTCTCTGCAAAAATAAGACTGCCTCAAATCACGGGTATTACACCAAAAACTTTGAAATGTTCTTTCTTTTTATTAGTCATTTTAACGGAAAACTCGCGATAGACACGCAATTTTAACAGAGATACTCCTAGTGTTTTGTTTTGTTACTTCCTTGTGAAATGTAGAGAACTACATATTTTATTTAATGAACTACACATTTGTGATTAACAGTATAATAAAGTATCTATAATAATTTTGGCGAAAACGTTATTCAAATTTAAGCAGTCATTGTTTTTCATTACTCATACTCGGAAAGTAGTTCTGAAGTTGCCTGAGGAGCGGGTTGCAAGTAATACTTTCAGCCCTAGGAAGAATATGGGAAGAATCGTTTTGAGCCGACAGCTGTCAAATTATAAAAAAAAATTGTTCTATTTTCACATTTCCTAGGAAAATAGACCTCTTTGGATTACGAATGTCAACAGTATGACTGTTGACCTACAACATTCGTAAACTAAAGAGGTTTATTACCAAAGAGGTCTTATTCGGCCAAGTTAGTGAAAACGTAATGAAAAGCACAGTGTTTACCTCGGGTTAAAGACTTATTTAGGCCCTCGAACTATTGGCGCCTTCGCTACGCTCGGGCGCCAAACCCCGTCTGGAGCCTAAATAAGTTACTTTAACCCATAATATTCTAATTGGAAAAAAGAAAAGGTATAGTGGTATTATCTTATTAAAAGGTCATCTTTAATTTATTAGAGTGTACCTCTATCGCACTTAAAAGTGAGACATATTCATTACGGTTGAATCAAAGCACTTGGTCCAAGCAGCAATAAGGACATCAGTCGATCTGACCCGGATCACGTCGCAACTAGCCGGGCGCCTTGTTAACCAGCTACAAAGTGACCTTGCACCCACAAATTGATTTGAATCCGACACTGCTTTCACACACACTTCTCAGGTTCCTATCAACACTCTCACGTAAAGGTTCGACAATAATCATAAAAATATATTAAAATGTGAGTGTGAGACTATCCATACATTTTGATAGGTACTTACATTAAGATATTATTATTATTAAAAGCAATAACATTCTGTTTATTTTGTGGAAACCTAATAAATATAACTGAACCTCTACTTCTGAAGATTACAGTATCTGTTTTATTATTTTACCGTTGGGTGAAGAATATAATAACACTTAGGTACCTATGCTTATGAAGATAAACCCCAGATTAATATTGCCACCACGTCGTATCGAGATTACTGTGTTGAATAACTTAATAGGTTTCTATAGTTTAAGACAAATGTTATATTTCTAGTAAATCAATTTCACTTAACAGATTAAAATCATCCAATTAAGAAAATAACCGCAATTTGTTAAACTCAATGTTCTTATCATGATTAAATGATAGTTTAAAATCCAACATGATTTATGACTAATCTGCATCTAAACAGACTAGTAATTTTTTTTGATAGTTTTTTTTTCTTATTTTAATGTGCTCAGATAATAAATCAGGCCATCCAGATAATAAATAAAAATAATAAAATCAGACCTAAAATAAAACTATCCAGATACCTACGGAAAATTCATATCTGCGCCATTTCGCTGATGGTTCATGGTAGTTTTACAGCTGCGTTTATAGTTTTTTCGAGGGCTTGTTGTGTTTTTCTTCACTTTCATAAGAAAAAGTGTTGTAAAAATCATTAAATCCGGTCACGGCGGCATTTAGAGCGCGGTGTGCGTATCAAGTATCGATCTGGTGAGTGGCTCAGCTGCGTCGCCCCACATTTCACGCTCACCGACGATCGCAACAAACGTTCGCTTTGTGTAAAGCCAAGGATTCCTTAGAAGCGGCGATGATAATATGACGGCCTTAGCCGCAAGTAAAGAGGTGAATATGATTTACCTACATCAACCAATAAACCTAAATGTAGTATGTACCTAATACAATTTGCGTCTCTGTATTGATAAGCCCTCGGAAGAGTAAATATTTAGTCTTCTGGGGATGAGCCTAACCTAACCGTTCTTGCGGTTTCATAGATTTATTTATGTGAATCAAAACAACGGATGCAAATTCATTGCGTTGCCGGCATTCGCATTGCATAAGGGCATGATATTTTTATGCTACTGTTTCAATATGATTGACACGATAGGTACTTGCCTTGTTAGCACTTCACCATTTTAATAGTCATCGCTTGCAAAAGGCTCTGTTGAACCGTGATTTGCGTCTTTGTCAATATCTATCTCATTCACAGACGGCCGTGCCTATGCTTGCATAACACCAGCTGTTGGCTGACTCATTCATGTAGTGTAGGTGTCAAAAGTCTACTCGCTTTATTAAACCCTTCTATTCTAATCAGCAACACCTCATCTTAATTTTATTATTGAATCAGTTATTTGAATTGCATAACCTTATCTAGTTTCACATAGCGTCACCTTTCTTTGCCGAGTGCACAAGCACTTCTTTAAAAAATGCCTTCGCGAGATATCGTCATTATCAATTTGCAAATTATAATGATAATGTAATGATATCATCCATTTGTATAAACACAACTTAGCGTCCGTGTTCATTTTCTAAAATAAAATGACATCACTCTGCACTTGTATATGGAGGCACTCATCAGTGCACTACGTTTATGCTCTGTCCATGGTTTAATCGTATTGCAGTAATGTCTGGATTTGCTCACGAACACCGTGAGAAACATTTCGAACAAATTAACTTTCTGCCATTACCGTCACGCAAGACAAAATAAGTTGTAAACTACACATGCCTATTAACTTTTTCCTCTTGTTTATTACGCAATGTGAATAATGATTGGCAGATTGGCAATAATCGATTGACATTAAAAAGTTTCACGTACTAGTAATGATAATTTGTTATTCGGTTCGTTGAACTAACGGGATTAGCGCAGAAGTGAATGGATACATGCTCGGAGTCCGTGTTGCTGTTGTTCCCTATAATATGAACGCAGTTCACACACGTCAAGTAACGGCAGTTATACTTTACAAATTCTGTAACAGCAGCAAATGGTAGCAATTTATAAGGTGAAGTCCACAGTAAGCTATAAATATCGGTCTATGACTTTAATAAAATACGAAAAAGGCAAATCTGGGATACAAAAGAAGTGGTTTGTTGAGATGGAAAAAGGAAGTCCTGGCATTCTCATTCAGATGGATAAAATGGAATGAACAAGCATCGAGAGCAAATAAGATAGGATGCTTTGATCGGGGCGACTGGCGGTGCGGCGTTGGCGTTGGCGCGTAGGGTACTTCGTAAGCATTCTAGGCACACACCTATATCCACAAAAGATAAACAAACTTTTTCAAATATCTACTACGGTGAACACAGAATAATATGAGATTTTTACTAGTGTATCTAACCAATACTTCTGAAGTTCAACAGAATGTGTTGTGTTGTATGCTATAATTATAAACAAATAATGTGTTGTGATCTGTGTTTTTTGATCAGAAAGTGTTTGTTCTACAGAAATCTGATCCAGGCGAATACCTAATGGAATGGAACCATTGTTTGGCCGCTTTTAATTAATATCGATCGTTCGACACTTGATTCTTTATTGGTAGTTAGGAAATGGGATTCAGCATGCTAATTAAGCACTTTAGCTGACAGGTTTCACAGCGCCTACATGCGCGAGGTAATTGCTGTCCTTCCTTTACTTGCCATTATTTAAAGTAAAATAAAATGATTTGGAGTAAGCATGCAGAAACTTTTTGAACAATAAATCTAATGGAAATAATACTGTAATCTCAATTATACAAAGTAGCTTTTTGTGTGATATAGTGAGTAGAATTAGTGCTGAGACTACTCCACTCGTCAACTTGTAGCTTAATAAAATATTTTATAATGTACCTATGTGTAATCTTTTTGTGACAATAAATTTCTTTTGTATTGTATTGTATTGTATAGTTATTGGGCATAGTGTCAAAAATGTTTACACAATGTGTTATCAGATTGTAGTTTAGTTAGGTACAGAAGGTTGCAATCAAAGACTGTTGACAAGGCCTGTGAATAGGTTTGACAAGGTCAAGTTGCCAGTGACATCACGTGGTGACGAATAACCAATCACCCGTGTAATTTGATTTCCATGTGAACATCTTAGAATAATTAAGCGTTTGAATGGAAACTGTAGAGATATATGTATAGCTTAACTGACCCTTGCGTCTATTCCTAGATAATTTTATCTTCTAAAGCGTCACTTTATACTTAAGTCCCTACTTTCGGAATGTCTAGAATTAAGTGTTTAAACTCTAGAATAGTGAAACATTTTGAAAAGTATTTGTGTCAATATACAATGCATGCACAGCCCAACCCACTTCTCGTATATACCACATTGTGTATACGTACATTGTTTTAACTAAAAAAGGAACTTCTGAAGGTTAACCCGGGGTGCAACGGGGTTAGACGAAGTCGCTACTTCGTTTGGGATATCACTATTTATATGTGTATTTAGATAAACTATTAATGGCATACCCTATTCTCTAAATCTCAGCCTGGTCTGCCTAATCCATAGGAAAGACATGGTAAACACATGGGTTAGTTATTCAAGTCATCGTTTCAGAAAGTACATTGCCAGATGAGTCTTTTTTTCTCATAATTTGCCTTAATCAGCGTCATTATTAATTTATGACAGATCTTTGTATTATGTAACTGTCCTGTCTGTCCGAATTATTGAGAGTAATATTAGTAGTTAGGACGGAATCGTATTGATTTATGTCGGGTTTCTTTCATTCGCTATTCGTCTCGGCGCGGAATCAATCTTCTGATTATCCTCTTACATAAAAGACGTCCCAAGGCACTGTCTATCTCACGTACTGATCCGAAAGAAAACTAGAATGTCGTAAATACTTTCCTGCTTTTGTAGTTTGTTACCGAACTCGTTGAATAATTGTGAGGCAAATGAGATCCTTTGTCGACAGTGTAGAAGAAGGCATTGATGTGATTATTTATGGATTTTTTGTACGCTCATTTCTTTTATTCGTGGACAATTTTATATCATACGGTGCTAGTATTCTCTTATCTGTGACGGTGCCCAAGTTAACAATTCTTTGCTCACTCGCTACCAGTGTGAAACCTCTGAAATATTCCATGGTACGTAGGTAGGTATGGGATAAATCAATACATACTGACATCAACTAACCTAAATGTAAGTCAAAATGGTCTCAAGCTCGATAAAATCAGTTCCTCGGATACGCCGTCAACTAGTCACAACCCACGAGTCATGTCACGACACGAGGCATTTATTGAAATCTTTTGTGAAGGGCTTTCGCGTGATGATTGACAAATTGCCGGTGATCCTCGGCCGATCGCGCGCGTCACGGTGCCAACAATGATTAACCCAGGGCACGGGTGGGGATGTAACTAGGGACTGGCAAAGGGGGCAAATAACAATGAAGCACTGGTATCGGAGACATGTACATATAACGGGGATTCGTACATCCCACATTTTTATTCTACGTACAAGCCTAGGGTTAGAGCGAGTTGCTCAAAAAATGTTCTTGCCTTCACTACTAATTGTATTTTTAAATGATCATAAGACAGTACTGAATAAAAGTTTTTTATGTTTATTTATAATTATTTTTTTGTGCGGTCGCAATTTGACTTACAATATTGAAATGTTTAGAAATGTGTGGATTGGAAGACAGAGCCGTTACACTAACCAAGCTGTTATAAAAAGCTAAGTAGGTAGGTATGTAGATTTTTTATATAAAAACTCAGTATTAGTCCCCAATTAGTCAAATCAATACCTACTACTACTTCATTGTAGTCCGCCAAACCTTCAACCATCCTTCAACTGATGTCTCTATGAATCATTAAAATATTTCGTTCCATCCATACACTGAAGAAACATTAATAAAATAAAAGCAAAATTACTATTTTAGAACGGCATGTTCCCGCTATTTTTTAAGTGCACTCTTGAAGATAATCCTGTTTTCGAGTGGACTAATAGGTAGGTACCGTAAGCCGTAAAAAAGGTTCCCAAGTAGGTTGTAACTCTTTTATGACTTTTGCATTGTAAACAGCAAAAGCTTTATAGGGTCTGAAATTGGCTTCAAAATAGAAGGCCTCGGGACTCTTTCTAAACAGGCTTGCACCTGGTTGATCAGTTAGTATTCAGACATTTTGCGAAAGAAAACTTACATATTCTATTCGTATTTATTTTGAGCTTTTAATTAGGATTACGTTAGTTCTCTATAATTTGTGTAGGATAAACTAAAAAATGCGGTGGAAAGTTAGGGGAAATACTATTCCTACTATAAATACCAATAATAATAAAAAAAACTAATATAATTGTATCGTAGTTATACACTTGTACAGAAGAGATAGGTAATAAAAATATTTTCTATTGGTAGTCTCACTAGTCTCACTGTGGAACTTGCCTGTTAGAACTTTTGCCAAGTTACGCGATTCAATCGGACGTTATTATTTCATGTTGATATTGGATTAGTGATTCATACCTATCTTATATAATATTGGTGGACTTTCAGACTGGCAGATCTAAGTACCTAGATCTATTTTGAGTTTAAAATATACCTATATATTTTCTGTAGTAAAGTATTATTTGTTATTACTATATACATCTGAAGAATTTAAATTACGTTCGAGTGCTGCTCTTACAGCCATCATCATACCTGGTTTCCTCCTTCCTCCATTAATTAGTTTCCTCAGACTAATTAATGCCCAGCAAATTTGCAAGAGCTATGAAACGGGATGAAGTCATGCAAGCATGGATGGAGTAGTAAGCTGAATAATAAAGAAGCCGTTGTGAAGGAGGTCACGTCTCAGTTCGATGCCCGAACATTGCAACACATGCGGTAACACTAGTATAAACCAACCTTATGCCAACTGCATAAACCAACCGAGTTAAATTAGAAGCGAAAGCAACTAAATCTAATTACGCACATAATAACGCCGTGTCATGAATATTGAACGGGAAAGTCAATCGTCAAGCCAATGAAATCTTCAATCAAACGCGCTAAGTACACAATAAATAAGCGAATTCAACGTAATAGGAAGTCATTTTGTTTGTCATGCTGCTTAACTTTAATTTTCGAGTCTACATACATTAAAATTTAACATGTTGCCACTTTCTTGCAGCAAAAAGAAATTGCGCGTGTCATTCAGCAAAGATGAGCGGCGCAAAGTTCTACCAAACTTCACAATGTTATCAAGGCACACTTACTTAGTTCACCATGTTTATACATCTCCGCTCGTTAGATAGGTAATGCAAGTGACTGCTCTCTTGTGGGAGTTTTTGCATTAGCAATCCACAGTTTATCCTTCTCCATAACTCGTCACAAAAAATCTCTGCGCAACTGTAATTATCTCCGCGCGAGGAAGAGGATTCGATTGTTTATCGCTTTCTTTGCCGGATGTTTAGTTCGATACCTAATGCTATTTATGTTTCCGTATTTCTTAGTCTTACGCATAGGTGCTGTCAAACATACTTGCCTTGTAATCAAATAAACTTTCCTCTAAGAAATAAACGGTCAAATGGATTGGTATGATTCGTGTTTTCAAATGTCATATCGTTCAATTTATTCGTGAGAACCTTTTACTGGCACTAATGGGAGATACATAATACCTTGGCTAGGTATCATGTTATAGATTTTATAACCTAGAACTATAGTGAAGATCCGTTTATAATCTATACAGTATGATTACTACATGGATTACTATTATTTATTCTGCGATATGGTTTAGTTAGATATAGAACAAAGTAGTGCATTGGAAATTGGAAAGCGTTTACATTTGCTCTGGAGATTTACAGCGAGTGTCCGAAGTCGTTCGGGCTTTCTAGTGAAATCCCCTCGCCTCTACTCGTGACCTCGCATTGAAACGAATCATATCTAGGGTTTTAATATTTGCTAAGCTTGGCACCTCGGCCAAGATTTAGTATCGATTTCGTGGATCTGCACTTTAGGTATACATCCTCTACTCTACTCTACTGTGCAAGCTATCTGTGCTGCTGGTGTGTGGTAGGTATTATATTAGAAAAGTGACGTTGGATAGACACTAGTGTGTTTACCAATTTATTTATTTTTTGTTTAAGTTGAAGGTCGTAACGACTCCATATATTTTTGATCGTATTGTCGAGTGCCATATTTTTAAAAGAATAGCAATTAATCAAAGATAATCGAGATTATATTTTTCAGATAACAGATAGCCTTACTTGAAAGTTTTAGCACGTCCCTGCCCTCACGACTGAGCTCACGCACTTTCTCCTGCACGATCGCCCTATTTTTGAACCTATAAAACTGCAGCGAATCACACTTTCATCATTGATATTCATGGTTTTATATATTCTTTGCATACCAAATTTAGAAACATACTTTAAACGTTTATTTGTAGTGTGTAACAAACCAAAATATTCCCAGAAGAGGAAGGAAACGTTGATGAGTGTAAATCTATCGTGTCGGCGGGCGGTTCTAAACATGGACTCTGAGCCCTGTGTTGTTTGCTGTAGAATTGGACTGACACCATCGGGGACAGTTTTATCTTTGATGACAAATATTTTGTAGGGTGAACGAACTTTCAGGTGAGAAAAGGAATTCAATTTGTTTGTTGATCGAAAGTTGAAAGTGAGAACTTACGACCGTCGCTCTAGTTTGTTTTGAGTTTTGCGTGCACTAATGGCTGAACTTCCTAGAAAAGTAGGTTACCTAACATTTACCTACCACAGAATGCAGAATTTCTGAGGTTTAATAAAAAAAAAATTTTTTTCATAAAAAGAATTTTAAAAAAAACCGCGTGATAAAGTTAACTAGTAGTAGTAAACTATCATAAATTTCGCTTAAACCTATGAACTAAGTTGTTTGCTTTAATGAGTAGACATAGAAACATATTGACATTTTCTCTTGCTGTTATTATCGCAGACGGAGTGTCTCCCATGCCCGTACACATGTTTAACAGTCACGGAGGCATGCGACGCTGGCCAGTTTAATTATGGCTTGCCGTCACCCTCAGTAGCCGATGGCTGTAATAACATATTCTAGCAACGTTATACACAATTTATTGTCTAATAAGTCAGTTTTTACGCTTAACTCGCATGAGAACACTTGCGCTTTCGCTCCATGCGATTAATTACCGATGTTATTCAACATGTGGTGCATTATTTTCACGCTTGGCGCAACCGGCTCTTTCCGGTATACGATATCCAACTTGCATTGAACTGTGCTCTCAATGTGGTGGCACTGCATTGTTACTACAATTCTATTCCCAAGGCGAAATATCAACACGATTTTGACATTTCTCTCAGAACCTTGCTTCACACTGCTTTATAAATGGCACGCTTGTGGCAAGTGTTGAAATCTGCTTGAAATGCTTTTTTAACGTCAGTTTTAGGTACAGACTGAAAGAGATACATATGCAGTATTTATTATAATAATTTATATACAACTACTATACATTGTCTCTTATTAGTAAAACTGTACTAGCCCATGGTAATAGGTACGCAAATAACTTAATTAAGTTTATAAGTTTTGCGCGCATTTGCAAAAATATAACCTAACAAAACTCCTATAGGGCGTCTTTACAAATACCAATAAATAAAATTGAATTGCTGGAATCGCGGGG
The DNA here is from genome assembly GCA_932294275.1 of Chloroclysta siterata. Taxonomy (NCBI): domain Eukaryota; kingdom Metazoa; phylum Arthropoda; class Insecta; order Lepidoptera; family Geometridae; genus Chloroclysta; species Chloroclysta siterata. The sequence continues at coordinate 11,562,348 of OW028600.1, read as the reverse complement.
TAAAAGTCTGTAATGGCGGTTATCAGGGAAGGCCTCAGAAACGTCACAGCCATTTACGGTATCCGAGATCGGATCCAGTGTATTTTTATTACTGCTGATCTCATGTAGCAACTACGTGAGCACAATAATCGTAAAAGCCGGCCCCCTTGTCGAGAAGTGAGAACTGTCCGCGCGGTGATAAAGGGAAATGCATTACTTCCCCTGTGAGGGCCCATGGGGGGGTTTCCTTAAAGGGCAGCTCAAAATGGCGCCGGCTCATTAATAGTAGTTCCTACATGCAGCATCGGAAGAGACTCCTCATTTTAAGATCTGGCTTTTGGTGTTGCGGTCTAAATTTGGAAACACTTATGGATCTTATTCCGGTTTATGTCCAACTTATATGTTCTATTATGAACCGTATAAAGCCGCGACCCGTTATTTTAGGTTTTAACATAAAACTATTTTGGCTACGCTCTCAGTTTTGGTATACAAAATAATGTTCTAGATTTAATTTTATCATTGTCCTATCACATCCACAAATGATCTTGAGTTTGTACTTGGCACTCAGCGATTTGAGGGGATATCTATCGTTCCGGGGATCAAGTCGTAAAGATGTTTATTTCTGTAATGTATCATCATAACTTCAATAACTTTTCTAAATTATATTAAAAAAAAAAAAATTGTGTGTATGTAGCTTGTACCTGTTTCTTTTGTGCTCAATAAGTGTTTTTTATTTTGTATCTATATGTGGAGACTTATTATTAGCCTTTTGTTTTTTATATTACTCTTGATTTATATTATGTATTTATGTGCTGTTAGTTTTCCTTAAACAAATAAATAAATAAAAAATAAATAATTAGAGAGCCGGTATGCCAGTAACCGCTTCCCATCAGCCGTAAGCATGTTTGTCTACTTTGTTGTATAAAATAAAAGAGAAAAAAACCAAACACTTATTCATACGTTACGCTTTACAATCTGTGAAAGTATTTGTGTGATTGTCGATAAAGCGTTACTTCGGTAACCATGCGGTTCTTTAGCAAATTGGAGCCTACCAGATAATATATTATAAGTTTGCATAATTAAGGCGTAGTTTATGCTCTACGTCGCTTGAACTTCCCCGAAATGTAATTTATCACCAGAAACTGAGACACCACATAGTAATAAGCTTCAATAATGTTTGTCGACAACAACGTTCACGTAACAATCAGTGTAATAACTTAATTATTGTATTCTCACCAAAGTCAGTATTTATCACGCGAATAATTTATCAAAATCAGAATAAGTTTTATAACTTATTAATTATGTTATTTATTTAGTATTCTTCTCCGTATTTTATACAATAAAATTATTGTATTAGGTACCTATAATATGCACTTTTTATTGTCATTGGTCCGGTTTGTTGACATACTTTGGTGCATTTAAATCAATGCAATTAGTTTTTTTGCAATGAATAATACTGAAGTAGTCTATGCTAGTGGCCATAGTTGTCAGGGTCATTGTACCCAAAACAATGCTTTTTTGAAGCAAGGTACATCTTCGGATTTAGATTTATCGTGAGAATAATGATGTTAACTAGCTATCATTGTCTTAGGCAAGAGTGAGGTGTAGGTGTCACGTGTTCGAATACCCAGATACATTACAATAAAAATGGCCTGTATTTTTTCTTGTCAGGTATGTATTAAAAACAATAAAATAGATAATTACACTAGAAAGCAATGAATTCTTGTCATTGCATTTACAACCTTAATATTTTGGAGGCTAGAAGCGCTATGCGGCTTTGTTTTTAAATCACCACCATTCAATATATTTTGTTGATACCATTAAGTTGGTATTCGCGTTTTTAGATTTATTTTGAGGTTGTTGTCTGTGTTGGTGACCCGTACACACTGATACATACGGGAAGATAATTGCTATTCATATAATTTTTCCTCAATTTCGTCACAGAAGAGCTATGTCAAAGTGTTGCAGTTCGTGTTTGCAATGGTCACACCAAATCCCCACTAACCAGGATTTAAGATGTTGGTGGGGAAAACGCCAAAAAAAATTTTGAAGATTGTCATAATCCCCACTGGTGGGGACAGCTTAGTGGGGATTACGACAATAAACCACACAATTTTATCACGTTATGTCTGTGGGGCAATAACATAACTTTGTTGCAATCACTTTCAATCAATTACCTACTACTTTTTTTTTGACGGCTTTGCGGTGAGGTACATTACATATTAGCTTCAGTTGCTAACAAAGTTTTATTGCAACTTTCTATTGCATTAATAATCGCAAAACTTTCAAAATTTAGTATTTTTTTCTTGTTACAAATAGAATTTCATGAATCTTTTACTAGAGATCTACCGTGCCTGGGGATCAAAGTCGTAAAGCAGTTTATTTTCTTTTCTTTTTGAGTCAAATATTTAAACTATTGATACTGATTGTCACAAAGTTACGTTATTGGCTGGTTGGTGTTTTGTAATGGTGATAGCAACAAAAGGAATAAATTGCAGTTTGTTGTTTGCTTCGCTGAGTTGTCGACTTGATATTACGCCAGGGGGATATACTATGGCGCCAATGTCGCCTCCACTTGTGCTTGTTTTATAGCTTTATTATCTTTGATATATTTCCATTTCTAAATCATGTCGCTAGTTACGTTAAATAAAGGGGAGACGTACCTAATCAAAGGGTTCGTATTGTCGTATCTCACTCTTCTCTCTTATCGTGTCACTAGTTTCTTTCGAAACAGTGCGGTGAAAGGATTTAAGTGCGCCTCAAGAGGCTCCTTTCGAACACTTGACACATGTTATAGAACTTTTTAGGTTCTACGACATGCCGGTTTCCTCACGATGTTTAAGCCTTATACTTCTACCGTTCGAGCTAAGGAGTTCTACATACAAGTCTAAGTTCTACGCTTTCCATGAAGGATTGAAACTAAATCTTGACAAACCCATAACCATCCTAGAACAGAGCTTCATAAAATACATATTTTATCTAATTTAAATAAAATTCCTTCATTCAAAGCATTTAAATCAAACACTGAAACTCAAAATTTGTACGATCAATTCACTATGACATGGCGGCGCCTACCTACCTACCGGCGGCTTTTCTAAAATCCACCGAAGATTTGTATGTTACCGGAAGCCAGAATTTCGTTATCTTTTGAGACTTTCTTCGCAACGGGAAGAAGAGAGGGACGTGGAGGGTTCAGACGTGATGTGTTTTTATGATGAAGACAATCTGAACCTGTGGATGACACGTCCGACCAATGTATTTAGTACAGTTTTGTCGATAAGGTATCAACATCCTTTAAGGCGAAGACAAGAGCTAATGTGACTCTCGCTCGCACGTTTTCACATGTTGAAAGATATAAAATCACTAAACTCATTTTCGAAAAATTGCAATTAACCATTTTGTGTGCATTGTTCATTTTGATCGATACATGTCTTCCGACTCAAAAGTTTGCTTGACTAGTTTTCGTACATAAGCAACTTTCAAGAAGGAAAACTTATATCGATCAAAATGATTTTTTTACTAAACTGTGTGCAATGTGATTACACACGATGGTTGATTGAGATTTTTCGAAAATGAGTTTATTGATTTGGTTGAAATGTTGAAATCTTTCAACATATCGAAACGTGCGAGCGAGAGTCACATTAGCTCTTGTCTTCGCAATAAACTAAGCTTTGTATTATTGTACTAGTTTTCGTATTAACAGTCTAGTGTAGTTTGATTGAATCAAATTACAAACGACTCAGTTTAATTGCTGATTTGGTTGAGGCGTGGGGATGCGATTAGACAAATGAAGTCGTAATTTTAACTCGCTTGTACCGTTCTTCCCAAGCGAAAGTGATTAGCGGTATCTACTTACCTTCCGTAAATTTGAGGTCAACGACCGGCCCTAACCTCAACACGTGCTCGTTACGTTACATTGCCAAATATTATATCATGACATGCCATGGTATTCAAATGTTGTTTTGACCGAAAGCACGTGTAGGCTGTAAAGTAAGGAGGTAGGTACGTCGTTGCGTGCATGTTTTTATAAAAAGGTAGCTAACGGTATAAGCAGCGTTCTCGTACTATAGTCTCCATTTAATTATATAGACGGAAGTTTTCAAAAGCGTTTTAAGTTTGAGGTAACAATACCACCCACAGAGGTTAAATTTATGCTAAAACTTTGATGAAAAAGGTGTTTGTTTACTTTTCAAAAGCGTTGTTTGGGGTTCGTGTCTCTATTCTTTCAATAAAATATTTTAAAGGTCCTGTTAAAAGTTTAATTAATTTGGAGCTCAAAGACAAAATGGGCAGTAACAACAAAATAAAACTATGCTCATCAAAAAACAATTTTATCAGCTTTCTATCTGAAGAGAATAGAAGAATTGAGAATTTTTTTTGAGGATGTCTATGGGTGTTAGAGTTTTTTTTTTATACAGCTAGCTGATGGAACAAGGATATGGCCCACCTGATGTTAAGTCGTAACTATCACCTATAACAAAGCATTGCCTCGCAAGTCGCGCACGATAGGAACGTGCCCTACGATGCACTGCCCTGCATCCATCAACTTGAGGCATACAGATGTTAAGCCTCATGTGCATGTAATTACACCGGCAACTACACTCTTCAAACCGAAACACAGCAACGCTGCTTGGCGGCAGAAAAAGGCGTGGTGGTAGTACTTCCCCGGACGAGCCCTTCACAAAGAGCTCTACTTCTCCCACGTACGTCCAAACATCACATTTGACATATCTACACACATGTAATTTACAGATCAACCACATCGTCCAGTATGAGGGAAATAAAGAACTTATTTAGTCGCTAAAAATACACCTAGGTACCAAAATAAAAAACTTGATTTACACTTTATATTATCACAGGTTTCTTCTATGCAGCCTTTTCGTGCAAAGTATGACTGTGGTAGTATTCCTCCTCTCCTCTAGCCGCCGTTTTTTTCTTCTACTCCTCGACATATTTCCCTAATTATATTTTCATCGTAAGATACCTACACAGAGAACTACTAGAGTAAAGTTGCAGCGCCAGTTGGTGTGGGTACCGTTTTTCTGTCATCGTCGCGTCGTTTGCATGTTATTCTTTTATGCAGAGATATTTTTTATTCCCGATGCACCGATGAAATAAAAAATCTAGGGCGTAATATCATTCATATGCCCTATCCTATCTTACTCCTACTAAGTATCATATTTTTAAGTGTGTGTGTATGTTTGTACTCATCTCCATAAATTTTGATATGAATATTTGGATTTACGCTTACGCTTTTTACCCAAAGGTACCACGAGAGCCGAGCCGTGGGCGGATGCTAGTGTAATAATAATATGATCTATTTCTAGACATGAGTGTGTTTTCGTAATTACTGCGTATTATGTACCTACGGCAATGAAAGTGTGCGTGTCGATTATAGTAGCCATGTGCATTACAGAAACTGCTGGCTATGTGCCACTAGAGGTAGATTGTAAACCTATTAAATTTCTTAATCATACCATACTCTCATTGCACACTTTTTTAATCTTATAACAAACAGAAAAAGGTTGGTGTATAATTTTGAGGAAGACCTTTGAGAAGCCAGTGGATAGGTTATAAATAAAAAATATGAAATGCAAGTTCACACACAGAACAGAATAAATAATAGTAGGTACGATGTGGTAGAGTAGAGCTCTTTGTGAAATAGTTCATACGAGATCTATCACCGTACTTACTTGTGCCGCCAAGCAGTGATGTGCGCATTGCTGTGTTCCAATTTGAAGGGTATGGGTGCCAGTGCAATTACAGGAAATCTCAGAGTAGCACGCACGCAGTGCAATGTCGCATTGAGAAGGTACATCATTGGTGAACGTGCTCTGTGAGGTGCTTGAGTTATAGGCAGAAGGAACATCATTTAAGCCATCTGCCTTTTTCGTCAAACAAATAAAACAAATACAAAGGAGTTGCATAAAATAAAATGCTTAGACTCTTCACCAATTAAGTAAACGACAGCTCTACGAAGTCCTACCTACTTAAAAGCCTTTTATACGAGCTTTAATTGGAGGAATCAAAGTTATAAGGGAAAAAATATTAGAAGTTTGTTCTTCAAGTAAAGCTTTATGTACTACGTGAAGCCGTGAAGCTCACATACGTCAACACGTGTGTGTATGCAGAGAGTAATTAATGAACGCTATTATTCTCTTTCACGTCGAAACACCAACATCATCACGAGTTTATTTCATACATTTGCATGATGCCTGCGCTAATACATAAAATTTTACACGAAGTTTAATGTACTTTTCAGTGCGAAGCCGGGTTTAGTAACAAGAAACGTTCGTTTAAACGGGCGCGTTTGGGCGGGCGGCGGCGCTCGGGGCGGGTAGCTGCGGCAATGAAGGTCGCTATCTGGCGCTATATTCTACCTTTGCAAAGGAAAATTTCCGCCTTATCATCCTTGACACAGTTGTTAGGTTGAGTTTTGTTAACGTCAAAACATAAACAGCGATGTAACAGCTGGATTCAAATTAGATTATCAAAGCTAAGACATACGGGATTCCAATATTTTTGGCATCTATCTAATGACACGATGAATATAACGGAGAATTAGGTCAAGCCAGTAATATAAGATGGAAATGGGGACCGCTGCGTCATCCGCCGGCCTGTGCCGGTCATACATTTTTATTTGGCTGCTCGATGACTGATGACAGATATTGATGAGATCCGTGTTGCCTCCGCAGGCTCCCCAGTAATTTGTCGGTGATCGTGCCACGGTCAAGCTAATGGGCTGGGAGTTATATTTATATGACAGCCTCCATAAAGAGAGGTCGCCGATAAATATTATCGAAATTAATGGGCGTATCCGATAAGTAAGTTTTCCTCTAACTTAATCAATCGAAATATAGTTCCGTTTTCCCTGCCAGCTCTCGGATGCGGAGTATTTTCCTCTTTTTCCCTACGAACTGACTGTCAGCCAACAAAAACATAAAGCGTACTAAAACCGTAACAAAACTTACTTGCAAACTTTCCTGAAGTCATTATCAAGAATCGTTGGCAGTAGTTGATTTATCATCCATCACGTCAATTAATTTGTGATAATTTTATATATTTTTACTCATAAAATTTAGGTGGTTTCAGTTTTTTCATAAACGAATTGCCTTTTAACTGTATTTCATCATATTGTAACGGTGTAAAATGTAAATAACCATTATCGTGAATATCAAATATACAAAGCTCACGAAAGAGTTTCACATCAGCGAAACGTTATCCCAAACTGGAGCGAACGAAAGTTATAAGGGTTTAAATTAAACAATTAAAGACACCCGAAGCTAAGCCTCTCTTACATCGCTAAAACAATAGATCTGTGCTGAACGTTGAGAGGCTAAATAACTGCGCATAATTTTATTATCCAGGGTACTTGAAAAGGTGGAAAAGTGAAGGCGGTTGGAGTGGGCATTGTGGCGAGTGCGTGCTGCGGCCTGCGGCCCACCGGAACTCTTGAGCCTGTGCTGCCACAATGCTAATTAGGATCTCCCAGATACACTAGCGGCCTGGCCGAGCCTGCGCCAGTCCCAGTGCGTTGCACAATCAACGACAAACAATAATGACAATTGAATGATTATTCAACTAGCATTGCCATATTGTATTGATTTCACGCATTTTTAACTGCGGCAAATGCTTCGTTACTTAGAGGCGATAAATAAACTACCTATTCATTTAATAATTAGGCATCATAATACAGTCTAGACTCTTTTTCGTTTTATTCGTATAAAACGTTGAATTACTTTATTTATGGAATTTCCTAAGCCTTTACTCAACTGTCTATCCAACTTTATGCTTAAATGATTATTATTTTTTGTTACAGATAGCCGGCCATATTAACAAAGCTGTGCAAGGTATGTATTACATACACATTAATTTGCTTAAAAATACTTACCTATAATGTCAATAGGTGTTTGTGTGCTACAACAGCAAAAGCTTTTCGTCTCGTCCTATTGTGGCGAGTGCGTGCTGCGGCCTGCGGCCCACCGGAACTCTTGAGCCTGTGCTGCCACAATTATATAGGAGTTAGGGCTCCCACACAAAACTGCGAATTCGCATCGCATCGCAAATATCTGCGAGCTCGCACGCGGCGCGGCCACGCGATGCGGCGTCGTATCGCATCGCATCGCGGTTTTGTGTGGGAGCCCTATGGCAATGTTATTATGTCTATACCTTCAGTTATTATGTGTTTATATACCTTCAGGTATGAATATTACGCATTTCATACGTATGTATGAAATGCGTAATATTCATACCGCATTGACAGATGCATCAACTCTTGATTCATGCTGATATCGAGTTCCAAACAGCCAGGAATTAAACAGTTTAATTTTTTAGGCTAATATTTACAAGTTTCTGGCGATTCAGCGTTGTTTCGTTATTCTCATTCACCGTGCTGAACTAGGTTACACTGTGATAATAGCTGCGCATTCAGTTTGTTTGCGTTCTCTACCGCGCTCGTTTCCGAGTATATTTAATTGAAAAAACTTCTGGGAGTTATTGGTGGGCAATGCTGGGCCTTTTTGTCGGGTACGTACCGTGTCGAACTCGCTGTACGCCTAAAAGTTGACAACATTTTCCTATTAAGTATGTTCATTTTGTAAATTAAATAACGACGATTCGATCAAACATTATTGGTTGAAAATACGAGAGCCAGAATAATGTAGACGTTTATTACCATACATCTACGTGATTTCCACAAGTATCAAAATCTTATTAAAGAAGGTTGATGAAATCGCGTGCTCGTGACAAAATGTATCTTCTAAGTAATTTTCAGGTTTTATAAGTACTTAGCACTTTACAGAAAATAAAGGAGGCACGACCGCCCAAAATTAAAGTTTGTTTGTTGTCCGTGTTTGTAGCGAAGCTCGGGATGCTGACTCTGCTGATTTAGGGAGAAAACTTTCCTTGTTTTGCATTACACGGGAGCAGCGCAGGGAAAGTCGCCCCTGAGATTTAAATATTTAAGAAGTGGCGTAACTTCGCTAAGGTGCGTCCCTTTATAGGACTCTCGAGCGACCTCGCATGCTTTCAGAAAGGTAATTGAAACACGCTTTCAAGGTGCAAATAAACTGAAAAGGAAATGAAATTGTCAGGTTAAAAAAAAGCAACAGGATTTGTGCTATTTCCTACATTCATTTATTTCCTTTGTCCGTTTGCCGGCGCATGACAAAACTCGCACACACTCGGCATACCATGAATGCAGGTTTTGTCTCTCGATGAAATAGGGTACCTAAGTAAATAGCCAGATCGCTACACAATGGACAAAATGAAATGAATACGGTTGGCATTCTGAAAATGCTAAAGGCTGTATTTAGGTTATAGGATAGGGTTTTATTTCATCTACACTAATATTATAAAGAGGAAAGATTTGTATTTTTGTATGTAACGAATAGGCTCAAAAACTACTGGTCCGATTTCAAAAATTCTTTTACCGTTAGAATGCTACATTATCCCTGAGTAACATAGGCTACATTTATTACAAGATAAAATTAGGGATCCCTTCTAAAACTTCAATAATGTAACCCAAGGTGTATAAAAATTGGCCATAATTTGGCTTTCATCGCATGCGCTGCGAAAACTATTTACGATAGAACACAAAAATGTTCTACAATATTAAAGAACACATCAATATCTACAAAAAACTCATCAATACTATATCTCTAACTATCGTAGTTATGTTACTATAACTTCTTTTTTACATATTAAAAGTTGATAGAAATGCCGACCGAAATCAAACGATGTTATCAATAAATACCTACCTTTATATTAATCCTAATCCAAAAAAATCATTTCATATTCAAGACTGTTTCAATACCTATAGATTTATCCTTGAATTTTTCAAATCGGACATTTTATTCAAAAGATATTACGAAATTAAAAATTTTAGTTCGCTTTAAAAATATTAGCGAACGCGGTAGCGGGCCACGGGGCGCGTTCTCACTCACTCAGGGAGAAGGGCGTGCAAATGTAAGAAAGAAGTAGACGCGAGACTCGAACCTACGGTCTAAGTTTATGCTAAAATGTTCAAAAAATTTATATCCATCCATGCGAAGATGGGACAGGCCGCTAGTATTTAATATTACAATTTATACAAGTAGGTACTGAGAACGATACAAGTAGGTTATAAAGTACTTACGTTATATAAAAACCATCATAAACCATAAACGAAATAATTTAGATAAGTTACAAGCATAAAAGTTAAATTATTTCAATAAAGATGACAGTAAAAAGTATAACTTTACTTTACTCGAATAACTATGTATTTATAGTTGAGAGCTACAGAACAAAACACAAACAGGAAAACTCCAAACGAAGCGTGGAAATAGTTCCCTTATTAGATTACGGTTCATAAGTGTATCCTCTTAGAACCCGCTGTGTTGTACTGCTATTTTTACTCACAACTAAAATCAAAGGAAGCCCTAAAAATCCATGTAACTCAATTTTAAAATTACCGCGCCCGTCCTTTTTTATAGAAAATCCAAACTGTTTAATCGTGTAACGTAAAACGTTAAACCTACAAACGTAATACAATTATTCTAGAGTCTAAAACAATACAGCCTCGCTAAATATTTCGTTCTTAACAGTTCTTCAGTGCATTTTTTTTAAGTAGCTCTCCCTGAAATGAAAAAATACAAACTGTCACCATATTTTTTTTTCTTCACTTTAGTTTGAAACGGACAGCCTGTCGCATTTCAATGTTTTTCCTTGTATCAAGGTTTCCGCGTCGTTGCAACCCGTTTGTCTAACTTTTTTGTAAAATAAACGACATCCGCTTGTAGCATTCTCTGGTTGCTTTTGTTTGTGGAGCCTATGTTAGCGGTGATTGCCGATATTTGCCTGCTGTGCTTTGAATCGCTTCTGTTTATCTGCAATTAGTTTCTTATGCTATGCCGGGCACCTCGTGCCGCAAATTGGCGGTTGGCGTCGAAACTGCTTTTCTTTTATCGATGTGAACAACCTAGCTTAGACCAATGTATTGCAGTTGAGTCTGTAGGTATATAGGGTATAATGTTTTTTTAATAATGTTTCACCGCCGCTGCGTTTATTGTTGGCTATCAATTTATAATAATGTTTTGACCATACTGTACATATTTTTCTAGTGTTTAAGATGAATGTTTTTTCACAAAATTTGAGTTTTTACTGAGTAAGGATTACGCTGTGAGACAATTTTATGAAAGTTATTAAATGTATAACAACTTACTATAGTTAACTACGTAATTTCCAACGTATAGTTGATCATAAATGACCAAACGAAATTACTTGACCTCTCTATCAAGTAAACCGGGAAATGGCCTAGTCGCCGGGACGTCGTCGTCGGTCGGACCATGATGAATCTGGATCGAGTTATAACACTAAACCACAGATTATGTAGCAGATAGTGCAGCAGTGGTCTCTCCCTCCCTCCTTCAGTAATCCAGTTATGAGCGACCGCACGCGCCTCCGGCTGGCGATGCTCGTGCTACGGTCGAAAGTATAATTACATAAATATAGGTGTATACCTTAACTACGACAGAGAAAATTATCTATTTATAAAATGAATTTGACGTACAACTGTAGGTAATCGTTATGCTTTAGTTTAGATACTCAGGGACTCTTAAAGAAGTGGTCAGAGACACGTCCAAAAATTTTACATGTCACTTCTAAACGTGGCGGTTTCTTAAGTTACCATAGTTTAAATCAATAGAGAGTGCATTTGTACTGCACTAAGACGATTTTTTATTCGAAGATCTGATCTGATTTAATTCCCAGTTTCAGATCTGGGTCACTTCTGCTAGGCACTATCCCAAATTCAACATCCCATAGGTTTTTACCAAATAAGTTGCTAATTTTACAAAACTTTTTTTAAATGTACTTGAATATATTATATTATATTCCTTAGAAAATGTTATTCATAATCAATATCAATAACTTTAGCCCCCTGAAGTTTTCGGGAGTGGTATTTTAACAATGTATAATGATAATTAATTATTTAAATAAATTTACTAAAGTAGGTACTTTTGAAATATTGAGGTACTCACAAGTTTTAATTGTATAAATACATTGTAAAATTTGAAGATCTGCATGAATTTATTTTCAGTTTCAGATTTGGGTCACTTCTTCTAGGCACTATCCCAAATTCAACATCGCAAACGTTTTTCCAAATAAATAGCTAATTTTACAAAACTTTTTAACATTATGTACTTAAATATTTTCAATGATTATTAATTATCTAAATAAATTTACTAAAGTACATTTGAAATATTGAGTTACTCAAAAGTTTTAACATTGTAAAAATGTCGTCTATAAATTTAATTAATCCACAAATAAAATGGTAAAAAACCCTGCAAACCAATCTAAAATGTAATAAATTATCGTGGATTAAGTTTCATAGCTCCTACCGGCACTTTCAATTTACGGGGTACAAAATTGGCGGTGCACCGTACCGTAACGAAATAAAAGGTTTATGTTTTTAATAAATCCACAGCAGTATCGCATATACCTATGAAAAAATACGAACTCAATGGAAATAAATACTACCTACATTCTGATTACGTGCATGAAAAACTATGGAGTTTTTACGAGCAGCAAAATAATATTTAACACATTTTAGACTATAACCGTAAAATAGGGTAAACATTTTGGTAGGTTAGGTACTTTTATGCAACATTCTCTTACTAGGTACTACTACTTGTTAGTAGTAATACATGCAACTCTCCACCTTTTTAAAATAAGTATTTTGGTCGTATTTAAGTTTAAGTTCCCTGTACGTAAAAAAATATTGCTATGATCGGTACCTATTGGTCCAACTTTCACTATTGTAGTGACGTCATCGTTCGTCGTGACACAGTTGGTCTATGACCTACGCTACGTCAGGTACGGCACGTATTATCTTAATCTATGATAGCTTTGAAATAAACATGCACGATATTGAGAAAGCGTGGGGTGTTCGAATTCAATAGTCCTTCAAGATGTCTGTCATAGACCTTATCTTCTTATTTTCATAGGCATCAAAAGTCAGAACAGATCCATAGCTTTGAAGAAGCTGGTCGCTTCATCGTATCTGACCAGGCAAGTTATACGCAACCGGAACGCCACAGAACAGTCCACAACAGAAAAGTCAACGCCATCAGCGGGCCAGCTCTCTGTAGGCGCTGTAATTCTTAGGAATTAGTCATTTGTGGTGTAAGCGTATCGTATTGACATTTGAATTACATTGCGAGACACAAACAACTCGACTGCCCAGGGTTGACCCGTTTTCGCGCAGTGTACCTTACTCGCATGTCAGTACGTTAAGTTTACGCCTTGTAATTATTCATGCTATGCCTCTGAGCTAGAAACTGGCGAGTACTGTATAATGTCTGCCTGCTATTATTGAACTATTTAATCGAGAGCTATGTAAGCAATCCTCAAACTGGACGATAATGTTGATTAAGCTGGTTATATTCCCGAATTGACAGATTAAACAGTGCAAAATTGCTTCCATTTCAACTGTTGGGCTCCGTAACACTGCACTGTATAATGAACGATGACGGGATCATTGCGTTACACTGTTCATGAAATATGCAAATGGAACACAATAACGAATTTATTACTTCATAGGTACCAAAAGTATTGAAACTTTTCGATTTAATTGTGATTTGGTATTGAATTTATTTATCAACGTTGGTTACGTCAACACAACCCCACGTTTGTAACTTTAAAGTTGGTTTTCAGTGTTCCAATTCAGTCCAAAAGTCAGTGTGCTGTGTAATCTTACAGGCCAGTCGAGCATTATTGCCTGTCAACGGCACTGACATCAAAAGTTACCTATTGCTCCAGTTGTTGCAAGTCAGGCGAAAACATAGTCAAATTGAAATGTCAGTTTTCTAGAAATTTTGAAATGTTACTCATATCAGTGGCGACTTGCAAGACCATGGTAAACTCGCCTGATTTCACCAATCGATTTGAAAACGTCCAGATATGAATTTACATTTACATGTTTTAGGTTTAGTTTCGTCGCTGTGTTATCGTTTTCTTATCTTTACATGTTGCACCTAATCGACATGGCTAACTATTGATTTGACTTTAAAAAAAAAAACATAAATAAATTACTGGCATTTATTGTAAAACTTTTTGATGTACTTACGCCCACTAATTACGTTTAGCAAAACATTTTATCTGTACTAGGTAAATAGCTGTTTTCAGAACATCTTTATTTATTCTTTAAACATCTCGTTATACGTTCAAGGGGTTCAAGTGCTACGAAGTTAAATGAGTATGAAGCGACAAGAACATGCGGGTCCTAGTATTTAATTAAACACAACTTTAGGCGGCGTGTTCAAGACAATCAGATTTTCTTGGTTTTTCGGGGGAATGTATTTTACATCTCAACTCCTAATCCCCGATTAAGGCGAGCTAGGGATTATATCTATTCATTTGAAATTCAGACGAGGCCCCATCGCTTTCTCATTCGCTACCGTGAACCAATTTCTTACACAGAGTGAAATTATCAACCTGTGATACACTTTAGATGCCATCCATCTGCTGCGTTGTTGAATTTTAAATATTATTTTGATTAAGCTTGCGTAAGTATTTTTTTAAAGAACATATTATTATTAATTACGGCAGAAAATATTTAACTTTATATCTCACTCTACTTTGAACAAACGGTATTCAAAGTGAACCAAATAGAAAAGCGTGGTCGGACGCAGGCCTGTCATTGAGTTCCGGAACGAGAGCTCTGTTTTATTCCCTGGCTCCATGGCCTCGTCCGAGTTATCGATGTTCACAATAGCCTGGAAATGCCACAAACGGTGGTTGCCTTTTACCTTTAAGTATTAAACACATTTGCTGCTATCTAACCTCGACAACTGGAGCTGACGTAGTGAGTTTATAATTAATTGCCTTTTAGCGATCCTTGCAACCTGGTAGGTTATATTGTCAATAATCATCTAGGATTCATGCAATATAAAATCATTTTTCGATTTATAATATTTTATTCCCAGACAGAACTCATGTTTTGTTTGACTTTTTTGTCGTCCACAAATTTCCTGGCAAAATTCTTCTTTTTGCTTCTAATGTATTCGCATCCGCACTCTCTTCCTGAAAAATGTTGGACATTCGCATTGCAATCTTTTACAATTGAGTGTATAGAAGTGTCTATAGAGGCCTATTTTAATTTAGTTTCTGAGATGCTTAGACAAGCAAGACAAATTAGAGTGGATTCACGCTACATCGGAACGGGGCCGGGCCGAGGCCAGGCTGGAGCTGGGCCGAGCCCTTACCACCCGTGGAATTTCATTTTTTTGTACGACGACATAGCTCAGTTAGCTTCAAATTCCATTGACTTGGAAGTCAAATAAAAAACACTTAAATATATCATTTTTATTACCGGTGCTGGTTCAGGCGTAAATTCTTCTTCGTTTTCCGACTGTTGATCTGTTTCATCCTGTTCAATAATTTTTAACTATGAGTCATCATAATAAAGTTCTAAAGCTGACGTTTTTTGCTGTTAAAGTACGAGTATGAAGTCAATGGCAACTTACTATTGTCTGCATCACGCGTCAATGAAAGCATTGCAAAATCATAATTTTATAAATAAGTAATGTTTATTTTCTAAGATCAGTTAAAAAAATTCTGCATATTTCTGTTAAAACTATAGACGATTTCAATAGAGAGTAAGTAGTAGTACATTCTTCCATTTTGTTTAGTTGTTTGTTACCTGTTCAACTTCTTCTGGCAGTTGTTCTTCTTCTTCTGCCAGTTCCGTATCTTCTGCTGGCAGTTGTTCATCTTCTTCTGCCAGTTCCATATCTTCTGCTGGCAGTTGTTCATCTTCTTCTGGCAGTTTTTCATCTTTTTCTGTAAGTTCTTCATCTTCCTTTGTATGTTCTTCTTTTGCCAGCTCTACATTTTCTTCCGCCTGTTTTTCAGGCAGTTCTTCAACATCTCCTTCATTATCCTGTTGCAATCCTTCAATATTATCTCTAGGAGTTATATGATTTGTTGGCTACCAATAATTATAGTTACCAATATTATATTATATGTATTAACAAAGATACAAGTGCTGAAATGCTTTTAGGTGGAACCAACGATATTGACCAATGCTGTCACCAAGTAATAGCGTATTATGTACCTGTGGATCTTCAGGTGTAACGTCATTGCCATCGTACACATCTGGTGTGTTGTATTGGTGTGGTATGATAATTGTGGAGTCCTCGTCAGATTTTTGAGTCACATCAAGCGGCGCTGCCATTGGTATCTGTGATGTATAGAGAGCATCTGAAACAGACCAAGGTTTACTAGACAAGATAAGATCCACTTCTTTGTTTGCAGAACACGCCTGCGGAAAGATAAATTGTATGAAAATGATATTCGTTTGGCGTAAGCATCTGTCTAGCTATGACTTTTCATACATATACATACATACATACATATATACGTTTTTTATCTCCAGAACTCGCTAAAGGAGATTCTAAATAGATAGAAAATGTAGGATGTGATAACCATATTTACCCAATTGCTCACGGATCACGATTTTATTGAAGTAATCCGCCATGCTCTCTATTTTTTCGTCAGATTCTGTAAATTTGAAACCACTTTTGTAGCCAGAAGGCATTTTTATTAAATTTTATGTATTAGATGTATGAATATTATGTATCCGCAACATTTTAGGTTAAGAAAATATATTTACTACCATACTTTTGAAATGTACATACCATATATGTATGTATGATGAAAAAGCTTAAATAAAAAGTATAACTGAAAGATTCGATGAAAGGTTCGGTTCCTAAACACTTACGTGCAAAACTTGCACATAATAAAGTAGCAGGATAGGATGTTGCAAAATTTACTCACCCAATTTCTGTGGATGTAGTTGTAAATATCGTTTCTCCACTAAAATATAAAAAAAATACATTGATG
This sequence comes from Chloroclysta siterata, assembly GCA_932294275.1. Classification (NCBI taxonomy): domain Eukaryota; kingdom Metazoa; phylum Arthropoda; class Insecta; order Lepidoptera; family Geometridae; genus Chloroclysta; species Chloroclysta siterata. Next base: position 11,545,488 of record OW028600.1, on the reverse strand, counting down.
AAACCTTGAATGTATAAAACCAGTGGAATTAAAAATATACATGGGATTGAAATGAAGCTTCTGTCTAAATTGCATACTTTTAGGGCGGTCGGTTTTACCGTTTCGTATTTCATCGCATCATGTGAATTGTATTTAGATAATTTCACAAGTTTATTTTTACTAAAAACTAAGACTCTCTATTTTGATTTTGCTGTTTCGTCTTTTAGAAAACTTGCTAACAATAAACTCTACGAATGCGCATCGCAACACGCAATTTTACTTACATATTTTTTCAACTTCTTCGTCTAAGACATTAACACCCACTAAAATATAAAAAAATATTATTATACTATTTAATCACACTGAATTTTATGGTCAAAATAATATGACGTAAGTACCCATTCTTCGAAATTGTTTATATGTCTCTGATAATTCATCTTTACGGAGTTTGAGTCCCATGTCTGTAAAATAATATTGCATAAATCGGTAACATAAACATTTGAATACACTCTATACTATTAAAACTCACCATATACATATACAATTGTTGTTTTTTTCTAATAGGAAATTATTGTTACACACATAATGCTGAATCTTTAGAACAATCGGTCTGCAGGCCACATGATTCGAGTCTCGTCGGATCAGTACACTCATATCTCCAACGACAAATATCTTTTGCTTTTGAATCACCTTAAATAAAAAATGTTTTTAATGAACATTCAAAATAAATAACTGTTCTTGGTTAATTAATACTTTTATATATTTATTTCTAATTGTTTCTTTGTCAACCGTGCGTTTTGAGTTTTCTGTACGCTTGCGCGTCGTTGATTGGCGAAGACAAGAGCTAATGTGACTCTCGCTAGCACGTTTCGACATGTTGAAAGATATAAAATCACTAAACTCATTTTCGAAAAATCGCAATCAACCATCTTGTGTGCAACATTTCATGTGTTCAGTAAAAATTTCATTATGATCGATACATGTTTTCCTACTCAAAAGTTTGCTTTAATAGTTTTCGTACATAAGCAAACTTTTAAGTAGGAAAACATGTATCGATCAAAATGAAATTTTTACTAAACTGTGTGCAATGTGCACACAAGATGGTAGATTGCGATTTTTCGAAAATGAGTTTAGTGATTTTATATCTTTCAACATGTCGAAACGTGCGAGCGAGAAGTTGTTTGATAGTTGTCAGCCCCTTAAAATACTAATACTCAAATTAAGAAAATGTTGCCTCATTCTGCTAATGAGGAACCATGTTTTGCTAATAAATGTAGTCAACTCCACAAACCTCCATTCGTTGTTAGGTTTAATTCTTTTAAACTCTGAGCTTTGTTTCTCTTGTTCTGGTTTATCTGTTGCGATTTACGGTTTTTATATTTTATTATTCGTCTACTTCGGGCTGGATTCACCACTAACTTTCGATTTTTAGCCAATTTTTTTGAGATATCAACTAAAACATAAAATAGGTAAGTGCCTAATGTTATGTTTCCAAACATTATTAGATGAAGAATTAATATTAGATTTAGTATCTCATAATTAACAAATTTAATAATTAGAATTTAATAATTAGATTTTTTTTAAATATAAACAATTAGGTATATTGTTTGATATCACCTCTTCGTCGTTTTGCATTTCTTTTTGATGCTGTTCTTTTTCCCTTTCTGTTGATTCTCTTTTTTAATACTGAAAAACAAGATAAATAATAAAATATTCGCTTTGCTGTGACTTAGTTGAAAATTTATGTTTTTTTGTGAAATCGGGTTCTAATTATAAAAACCACTTGACAGACAAGATCGACCCGGCTCAATACTCATTAGTTTTTGAAGTATTTGGTTCCTATATTCTAATTTCAAATTTATTCGTTGTGTAGTAAATACGAAAAAACTAAATCTAGATACATATATACAAGTTAAACAAAACGCAAGTACGTGTAAATCTATATTGTAATATTTTTAGACGGATTACGTTTTAAACTAAGAATCATGTTTATTATTGTTCTAAACAAAACTAGCTTGGCCGGGGTTGCTTTTTATTTATAAGTTTATTTTAAATTTTCATAACTTACACTTATAGTGGCACTTCGGTATTGGATTTTCATTAGGTAAAGTTTCGCCTGTGAAATGTTGATAAAGAAAAATTGTGTAAAAGGTATTCTCTTATCTGTGGTAAAAGAAGAACAAAAATTAAACGGATTTTGTATTAAATTTCATACCTCTCTTATTGGCTGGTGATTCGGTTATGGAGCTGGCTGCAGATCTTACTCCTGCGACTAAATAACCCAAATAATTATGTTACTAACAATAAAGTACCTACCTAATTTGAGCAGGAGGAGAGGTTTTAATGCAGAACACGAACGACAATGGGCAGGATTCAGTATTAAAAATGCTGTCGCAACCGAGATGCATGCGAGTAAGCAAAATTATTTCTACAAATAAAATATACAATATACTTAGTATAAATAATCTACATTTAAGTTTGTTACTTCATGTACTTCCTTGGCTAAGAGCTTTTTAAGAGAATTAAAAGTGGTCTTTGTTATATAGTTTAAAAATCTTTTGTCTCGTAAAACTTTTCACAAAACAAGCATTTATTTTACCTTCACCACTAAGCGCTAAAGCTTGCAGGGCATCTAATCCAGGAATGTCAATATCTGTAAAAAACCATGTTCAATTGTTATAGGTACAAAATGGCATTGTTTGTCCTATCCTATCGTACTCAATCCTGGCCCTTTCACGCCCTTCCCACTAAACCGATCGGGATGAAACTAGAACTAATATACTTCGTAACTTGGATACTTTTTGCCTTTTTTTGAAAAATTACCGGGAACAGGAAGTAAGCATGATGTTAGCGAACAAGTAGTTATCACTAGGTACACTAGTAGTTCGCCCCGAACTGAGATCTCGTGATGCGACCCGACGAACGCACCAAAACGTTGAGTAGGTGGTAGTCAAAGGCAAGTCCAAACATTACGTTTGGCCTTTTTTCTGACTACCGCCTACTAACTTGGTACGGTAACCAAGTTTCAACTCTATTGGCCTATTTATTGAAGAGTTCCGTTGAACAGACCTTGGCTCCATCATCAGACCTGGTCGTTGTCACCATTTTATGAGAACTGAGTACCTCCTTAATTTATTTCAAGAAAAAAAATAAGAAAAAGCAAAGTAACTGGCCCACCAGTAGAAAAACATTGATGCCAACGAAACTCTTAGAGATGGGAGCTCTTGGGTCGGTGGTTATTTTAATTTAACTTTTTTGTTGTATCTCAAAAACCGAGCGTTCCAGATAAAAAGTAACAATTGTTTTGGAATGTCCAAACAAAGCCCTTTCGTATGACATGTAACTTGATTTTTTTAAGTCACTTTTTTTATTTTTGCCCCCTTAAAAAACCCCATATCTTAAAAACCCTTCATCCGATTTTACTCATATACTTACCAGTAAATTTCTCAAGTACAAGCTGTCGTCTTATCAAATTTCATGCAGATCGGATCAACGGTTCGAAAGTTATGGCCAGACAAACATACATACATACATACATAAAATTCCAAATCGTCCAAGTTGAAAATAGAATCTTCGTTCGCTTCGCTCACTCGATCAATAAATGTGATCGAAGCCGCGGGCGGTAGCTAGTTATTTATATCAATTTTATAATATTGGTACAAACCTTTTAAAAGCACTATCCTCTTCATAGACACAACTATAATAAAAAACATATTAATTTAAATATAAAATAATAAAATATTGTTCCTCTAATTTTGACAGCCTTCACAGCTCAGTTGGTAGTAGCTCTGCCTTCTGTGCCGTAGGCCGTGGGTTCGATCTCCACCGAGAACAAACATTTGTGTGATGAACATTGATGTTTGTTCCCTGTCTGGGTGTTATATTGTGATAATTATGTAATTACAAAAAAAGTTTATATAGGTATATGTAATAAATCAGCAACCTGATTCCCATCTTACAAGCTTTGGCTTAGTTTGGGGCTAGATAATGCTGTGGGAAAAGTCCACCAATATATATTTATTTATATAAGTCCCAACAAATATATTGCACAATACTCACAAAATCTTTCAAATAAATTGTCGGCCAAAATCTTTGGATAGGTTGCCGAACTTATGACACCTTTCCCTGAAAAAAATACTTGGTTAATTCAGTTCAAATTGTTATAATACAAACAAAAAATATTAAAACAAATTATCATACTACAGGTTTATAAATGTTGTATTTAGATAGATATTATATCACTTCATTGTACACAAGGATACATCATAAAGCTAGGCGTAAAAGATAGCGACTTCTTCCAGGCAAAGTTTGTGACTGATCGAATGTGTATGTTAGTTCCCACTCATCTTCGTAACAGCTGAACCGATTTGGATAAAACTTTGGAACATCCTACTACTTAGTTCGTGACCTGGAGTATCATATTCTTTGCTACTTTTATTCGGGAATGATATTCAAATGAGCGGTTTCTTTATTCAACTAGCTCATGGAACAAGCAGATGGCCCACCTGATGTTAAGTGGGAACCATCAACTATAACAAAGCATTGCCTCGAAAGTCACGCACGATAGGAACATGCCCTACGATGCACTGCCCTGCGTCCATCAACTTGAGGCATACAGATGTTAAGCCTCATGTGCCTGTAATTTCACCACACTCTTCAAACCGAAACACAGCAACGCTTCTTGGCGGCAGAAAAAGGCGTGGTAGTTGTACTTCCCCGGACGAGCCCTTCACAAAGAGCTCTACTTCTCTCTTAGTGGTTTTGTATAACTATATAATTCATCTAACTGTTGTTGGATGATGCTTGTCTGGTAGAGAAGGACCGCTGATTAGCGGTGTTCGTTTTAATTTTATCTATGTTGTTGCATGCAATAAATTTATCTACGAGTATAAATAAGTTATAAGTTTTCATTTCAAAACTCTGCCTTAAAAATCAAATAATTTATTTTAATTTTGACTCACCTCTACCTCTACGATTCCCAACTGTAAAGTAACATAAAAATAACGTAGTGCATCGTAACTTGATCAACTTAATACAAAATGTAGCCTTCACTGCATTATTGTTTACTTACTTTTCTTCATAAGTTTTCTTGCAATTGGCAGCATTTCCTGAGCCGTAAATGTGTCACCTGAGCATTACAATCACGAAATGATTTTGTACATTTTGTAAATTAATTATCTTTATTATGTTCATTAATTTAACGAAAGGTGCTCTTATAGATTATTCCCAATGTAGGCTTATAGTATTTATGTTAAATATTGTAAAAAAAAACATCTAATATAATTATGCCAAAATTGATCGAGTGAGCGAAGCGAACGAAGATCTTAGTTTCAACTTGGGAGATTTAGCATTTTATGTATGTATGTATGTATGTATGTATGTTTGTCTGGCGATAACTTTAGAACCGTTGATCTGATCTGCATGAAATTTGAAATGTCGATAGCTTGTACTTGAGAAATTTACTGGTAAGTATATGAGTAAAATCGGATGAAGGGTTTTTGAGATATGGGGTTTTTTTAGGGGGCAAAAATAAAAAAAGTTACATAAAAAAATCAAGTTACAAGTCATATGAAAGGGCTTTGTTTGGACATCCCAAAACAATTTTTCCTTTTTTTTGAGACGCTCGGTTTTTCAGATAAAATAATAAAAGTTAAATTAAGATAACCAGCGATCCAAGAGCTCCCATCTCTAAGAGTTTCGTTGACATCAAGGTTTTTCTACTGGTCGGCCAGTTCCTTTGCTTTTTCTTAAATTTTTTTCTTGAAATAAATTAAGGAGGTACTCAGTTCTCATAAAATGGTGACGACGACCAGGTCTGATGATGGAGCCAAGGTCTGTTCAACGGAACTCTTCAATAAATAGGCCAATAGAGTTGAAACTTGGTAACCATACCAAGTTAGTAGGCGGTAATCAGAAAAAAGTCCAAAGATAATGTTTGGACTTGCCTCTGACTACTACGTACTTAAAGTTTCGATGCGTTCGTCGGGTCGCATCACGAGATCTCAGTTCGGGGCGAACTACTAGTAATACTGTTTTGCTGATCTTTTGCTTCGTTCCGATGCATTTTATAAATTCTCCAACATCATCACATTGATCATTATAAATGCTAAAGTTGTGTATAGTGTGTATCTTTATGTTTGTTTCCAGTCATCACCGTAACGGCAGTAATGGCTTAGCGATTTTGAATGAAACTTCCAATAAAGGTGGGTTCGAGTCCGGCTACCAATGAATTACTGGATTCAATAACACATGTGTTATATGCAATAATATTATATTGTATGATGTATGAACCTTCCTTGCTGGATTTCCCTTTTAAGCTTTAGGATCTTGGATGCCAAGAACCAAAAACCTGAGGCCTTAACGAAAAGCGAACGTTCATATTGACATATTTTCTATAATTAAGTCTGCAGTTCTGCACTTACCAGCTTGCATTGATCTTGTGCCCCCTTGAAGCTGCATTATCTCTATTAAAAATTAAGAATTAATCACAAATCTTTGAAGGTTATAAAAATTGAAAAAATAACGTCGTAGTAGTTACTTTCATCTTCGGAATAATCTAAATCCGAATTTCCGTCTGAACTTGATACGATCTCTTCAGTCTCTACTTCATCAAGGTAGCCCAACTTGTCCTCTTGATTGATTGGTTATAAGTTTTAGAAAACATTTTTTATTAATCCCCAATTCCGGGTTTAAAAGGCATATCCATGTTAAGATTACGTAGGTAAGCTTACGTCATTTGGTACCTACTTAAAAACTATCTATTCCGACCCCTGCTAATAACAGGTTTCCAAGAATAAAAAAGAAATAGATACAGATAAAGTTATCATGTAAACAAAATCAATTTATACGCGGAATATTAAGTAGTAGGTAACGGGTTTTTAATGTATTAATTTTCCTTGCCAAAGGACCAGCGCGGAAGCAATCTAACTAATTAGGTTTACAGTATGTTATATTTTTATAGTATAATTAATTATAAGAAATGTCACCGGTATCTGCATCATCTTAATTATGATAATCACCTTTAACATCGTCATCTGAATATTATAGTGTTTTAGGTGCATCGATGACATCAGATACAAAATCATTATGTGTACTGGCATTTAGCTGTGAATTGGTAACTTCCTCGTTTTCTAAATCATATTAAGTATGTATAAAGAAAAAGCATTATGACCATTATATCTGGTATAGGTATATAGAGTTATCTGAACGATGGAAGCTGGCGTTTTGAACTGACTGGTCCTGTGGTCTAACAAATATCTGAAGCTTCGTACACGCTATCGTGGACGTTTGATGAACAGGTTTGTGTGCCCAGCGATTGGGGGTGCTTAGGATCCTCAAGAGTCGGGGTTGAAATTAAAATTATGTCAATGTATTTTATGCCTCAAGTTAATAGACGCAGGGCTGTGCATCGTGCACGTTTCTAACGTACGTGACCTGCGAGGCAATGCTTTGTTGCAGATGATTAGGGAACCTCTTAACTTCTAAATCGGCCATCTAATTTTAAGAGTAGTAGAGCTCTTTGTGAAGGGCTCATCCGGGGAAGTACTACCACCACGCCTTTTTCTGCCGCTGTGTCAGCGTTGCTGTGTTTAGGTTTGAAGAGGGTTGCCGGTGTAATTACAGGCACATGAGGCTTAACATCTGTATGCCTCAAGTTGATGGACACAGGGCAGTGCATCGTAGGGCACGTTTCTATCGTGCGTGACTTCCGAGGCAATGCTTTGTTATAGGTGATGGTTACCACTTAACATCAGGTGGGCCATCTGATTGTTCATTACAAAGCATTGCCTCGTAAGTCATGCACGATGAATTGTTACTTATTCACTGCATTAAGCAACATACTAACCGCTTTCTACACTTCTAGCTAAACCTTGTCGTGCCCATAATCTTGTTGGAATTTTTCGTTTTCCTGAAATATAAATAGTGAAATAGTAGTTTAGTAGCATAATTATTCAGAATGTTTTGTATTTTTATCATAACGAATTATTTATTTGACTAATAAAAATGTTACATAATAATAGACACACCTAAAATTGATTATGTAGCTGAAGTCCCATTGTGTTTATTGCATCATGTGACGGGTTTGACGGTTCGTTCGGTTTTTAGTATGCCGGAGGTTTCTTTAATTTTACTTTTGTACTTACTTTGTTCTAGTTTTGGGATGCTGTAAGCCTATAAAAAAGAAACAAATTAAAAAAATACTCTATAAGTGTACAATATAACAGTTTCTAGTTATATTTATCCAACGGCATCAAATCGAATTTTATTAATAAAGATACTTACTAAATCAGAAAAAAATAAAGAAACTAACACAATAACTAAAAGTCGCCCATTCATTTTCTACACATTTTATGCTTCAATATTACCGATCAGAAGAATAATCGTTCTAAAAAATAATTGAAAATCTTAATAAAAATGCAGTGAGCGTGTAATACGGTGACGGTGACATTGTTTGCTGTGCTATAGGTATAACATCTTTCTTCTCTCAATTTATGGCTCCTGTCCGTCATTCGACAGACAATCTTGCCAGTGTCAAGTGATTTGTATTGAATACCTTTAAGTCAAGTCAGTCCAAAGTCAAGTCGGCCGTCATTTGTTTTTAAAAAAATGGTGGCGGTTTTCTTCAAAACATTGGAAACATTTTCGGTCAAATCAAGATATCACATAATACACTTTCATTCCAAATGTTTACACTTTGTGCTAAGACCTCAAGTAATGTTGGTTAAAATACCACCGAAATTACACAACACAACTCAAAATAACACTAGAAAAATAAATAAAATGAAAAAGCTATGTTGCTTCCCAAAATGCCAGAAAATGAATCATAGGTATAACAACGCATACGTACAGTAGCAGTAGAGTGTCTTTTCTGACTTTTGACAACTTATTTACTTGTCATTTAGAATTTCAGATTTCGTTTCCAGCAGGTTTTGTATGCGATAAGCGCCCCTATTCGGCTTGCTGAGAACTAGTTTTTTTCAAACCCAGATGGTGGAGCCTGTTGCCTTTTCATACAAAACCCGCACGAGAACGAAATTCGAAAATACAAGCTGCATTCATTAAACAATATGTATGCGTTGTTCTATTCGTATGGCAAGTGGCAACTCTAGCGACGGTTTTTACAGACTGCACAGAAGTCGTATAACGAAGTCTTTTTACAATTTAGTTCCATAACCACGCAAGTCTGTTTTTTTTTTCGTTTCATGTAATCTAAGCCCGTTTTGCCCGAGTGTTTCTGTATAGAGTCCTATCGCCTCTAGCGGGCGTGTTCAGAACTCTCGTGACTGCATACAAAACAAAAGTGGCAGTGCACTACGTCTATGGGGAAGTAAGAGTCTGAGACGTAGGTAAATGTAGCTGATGTTAGGATCGGTAACTGAACTTTATGTAAACTACATATTTCGAAGTGATGTGTTCGATAGCAAAGACTATATTATTCGTTGCATCTAAATCTTTTTCTATGCGACCACTTATACATATAGTTTTGTTTTTATGTGAAATTAATAAATATGTCTTTTCATGTATTTTTATAAATTGTATTTACGTGAGGCATAAATAAATGATTTTGTATTGTATTGTAAATAAAGGTTATTAACCGAGAGGGATTAGAATCTACAACTATCTCATATAGGCACTAGCGTTTACATTTCTTGAAGTTAGGTTGAAAAGCATTTATAACCACAGCAACTTGGCGTAGTTTTCCGTTTTCTGGTAACTTGATGTTCTTTGCGGTTAAGATTATTAGCACTTGCGGTGCACCGCGCTTGATAATTTAGGGAGAGGCTACCACTTAAAATGGAAAGAGTATTTACCTACATCTATTATCCATCAAGTACTATATTATGTACAATATGAACAGTTTAGCCAGGAGTCTTTTTTTTCGTTCTATATTTTTTTGTATCAACACCTATTTTCAATTTACCTGGATGATATCTTTGAGTACAGTTGTTGTCTTATAACAATTCTTTACTTATGAAGTTATGATGTACGCATGGCGGAGACGTGTGTGTCTAATTCTGTACCCCAAGTATGAGTTGTGCTTACCATATCTGGTTTTTCGTTTTTGTTCTGTGTTCATTGCGGTATGGTAAACACAACTCATACTTGGGGTACTGATAATAAATAGACCCACGGCAGTAAGTATAAATTTGAGTAAATGTTACTTAATAACACAAATAAAAATATGGAGTAAGATTGTGCGAGTGAGTCTACTGCGTTTGTCGAGGTCATTCTGTCAACAACACTCACCCAAGTGACCGCGGAAACCACGGTGAGTTATCAATTGTGTAATACATTCACCCATCACTAGCGCCATCCGCGTGGTTATTTTTGCAGTGGAAATCCTAATGTGGATTGAGGTTCACCTCAATCCACATTAGGATTTCCACTCCGAGATTCCACTTGCCGAGATTCATCTCGGGATCGAAATGAGCACGGATCCACTACGTGAGACTCCCCGTGATTTTTTTGTTCACGGAATAGCACTGCTGTAAACCATTCTACCCACAGTTTCGCCACTTAGCATCACTCTCACCGCAGAAAGTTGCTAATACCTCTCAAATTACTAACAAGTTTCGCAAAGAACGCATTGTCCGTCTGATCTAGATCTCTTTGTTTAGTTTATTTTGCAGCGAGTTTATGTACGACCTCTATTGTGCAAAGATGAAATGTTCTACATAGAAGAAAATGCATTTTTAGTATCGGGTTACGTAAAGTGCCATAAGTTATTGTTGTTGCTAATTGATCGAGTGAGCGAAGCGAACGAAGATTCTTGTTTCAACTTGGGCAATTTGGCATTTTATGTATGTATGTATGTATGTATGTTTGTCTGGCGATAACTTTAGAACCGTTGATCCGATCTGCATGAAATTTGATAAGACGACAGCTTGTACTTGAGAAATTTACTGGTAAGTATATGAGTAAAATCGGATGAAGGGTTTTTGAGATATGGGGTTTTTTGAGAGGTCAAAAATAAAAAAAGTTACATAAAAAAATCAAGATACATGTCATATGAAAGGGCTTAGTTTGGACATTCCAAAACAATTTTTACTTTTTTTCTGGGATGCTCGGTTTTTGAGATACAACAAAAAAGTTAAATTAAGATAACCAGCGACCCAAGAGCTCCCATCTCTAAGAGTTTCGTTGGCATCAAGGTTTTTCTATTGGTCGTCCAGTTCCTTTGATTTTTCTTATTTTTTTTTCTTGAAATAAATTAAGGAAGTACTCTGTTCTCATAAAATGGTGACAACGACCAGGTCTGATGATGGAGCCAAGGTCTGTTCAACGGAACTCTTCAATAAATAGGCCAATAGAGTTGAAACTTGGTTACCATACCAAGTTAGAAGGCGGTAGTCAGAAAAAAGTCCAAACATAATGTTTGGACTTGCCTTTGACTACCACCTTCTCAAAGTTTTGGTGCGTTCGTCGGGTCGCATCACGAGATCTCAGTTCGGGGCGAACTACTAGTTTATCAGCGGCAACAAGACTTCATAAAAGGATTGGTAAAGTTGAAAATAGGTTACGAAAGTATTTACATTAGTGATGTTATAAACATGTAGGTATTGAGTTCCCATCCCAAACTATACATTTTGAATGAAATCGTTTTAGCGTGCATTCTAGCCCATGGTAAACGTAAATAGGATGAAAATTGAGTAAAACATAAGTAGTAATGTTATTATTTGACAGCCTTCACAGCTCAGTTAGAAGTAGCTCTGCCTTCTGTGCCGTAGGCCGTGGGTTCGATCCCCACCGAGAACAAACATTTGTGTGATGAACATAGATGTTTGTTCTCTGTCTGGGTGTTAATATATATTATAAGTATGTATTTACAAAAAAAAAGTATATTATGTATTATATCAGCTATCTGGTTTCCATATTACAAGCTTTGGCTTAGTTTGGAGCTAGATAGTGCTGGTGTGGAAAGTCCACCAATATTTATTATATTTATTTATTTTAGGGTCATAGTGATAATACAAAACATATACAGAAGCACAAACACTGATCCCCAGCCACGGTGGATATCCTCTCAGTCACCTAGGGGTGTTTATCAGGGGTACATCCATATACTTACCTATTACATTTATATACCCACATTTTGGAATGGTTTCCACTAGAATTAGCAAACAACAAGGGGCCGCGTATTGAAAGTTTACATCACGATCATTATAAATATTCTCCGATTACTCAATACTCCGTTGCTTATATAATTTTTAAAACTATCATGGTTATAAACATAATTTTAATTTTCACAAAATAATGGTATTTAAATATCCCGTTTTAAATAAAAATTCCCCGTTGTTATAAAATTAAATTTTAAGTGATGGCAGCTTGTAAACAAAAACTTGTTTTACAAAATGTCAGCTTTTGCTTTAAGTTAGAACTTGTTCTTTGGTAAGTTCGACAGGTTTGCGATAAATTAAATAAACGAATAAATATTGAATTTGGGCGGATATCCTAGGACGTACGTTGCCCGCCCACGTCACATAATTTTACTGCAGCCGATAGGGATCCAACACCGTCTAGACGCGACAGAAGTGCTAGACTTGTTCTACAACTAGTCCAGTACCGCCGAATAATCCCGGGGATTCCCGGACTCATCTGCCGACGGATCCGAGTTCAGGGACGCAGAATCGCGCAGATGGTTATGTGAGGTGCGATTTTCGAAATGGCAGCCGCAAGCAGTAGGTGACAAGCAAGACACTTTGCATCTCTGGATGCATCTTGGGTATAAAGTGGATTGACATCCTATCAACCGAAATGTGATCTCTTACTGCTGAAGCATAAAATTCCTGAAAATATGCAGGTATTAGTCTGTTATTGGTGACTAAATATTTTAAAATACGATTATCTATAGTAAACATTACGCAGGTAGTTAGATGCATCGTTTTCATGTCATGTCCTATAGGTATTAGTAAAAAACTACATCACAAATAGATAAAAGGCTATTGTTTTTTGCTCGTGGATTATATGAGTGGTACAGTATCATTACACGACGTGGCATAATAAACTGATGCATTGTTAAAAACAAAACAAGCAAGTCGAGTCCATTATCTGGAACAGAATACTTCCTTTCACTTCAAACATACAAGCATCAATTTGTGTAATCTCAGAGCACTTACCGCAAAAACAATGAACCATTACACTCGCCTTCTCTACAACTGTACGACGCGAGGGCCAGATTTTAAAACGGTAGGTACTTTACTGAATGCAAGCATTAGATGCTTACCTTTTCAAATTTGATTGCAGCACTTATCTTGTCTATCGCGGTAAGACCGTCTTTATGGCGCTTTTTTTTAAATAAATAAATATATTCCATATTTTCGGTAGAAACTGTTCAAATATTTCAAAAGTGCTAGTCACCTCAATCGTTAATGCTTAAGTTATCTAGGCTAAACGCTAACTTAGAGAGTAGTTAAGGATATGGTTAGCCTCAAGCGCTCTTGTCTCTAAAACGCATTTCCAACGTCTCAGTTCTCTTGACAAAGAGAATTGAAATCCACAAGCTTCTTGTCGGTCGTCGGAGATTCCTATTGGCTTACTGAAATCCACAGTCTAGGCACTCTAAAAACTTGTGCTATTGAACTAAAACAATAGTACTATCAGGAAACACTCAAAAGGTATACGAAATTTTCCAAGAAATAAAATCGTTTTCCAAATTTTTTGTAGTTGAAATAGTTTGAATAGACTAATACTTGCCTAACAATTAATTTTGTCTTAGGTTTTCTAGATAGTGTAACTAAATAAAATAGACTGGTCATTTCATGCCGGTTGATCTTGTATCTGGAAAATAGGAATAGTAGAATTCGATTGAAAACCGCAGTGCTTCATGGCAGCATTGGAAAATCAATATAATTTTAAACCGAATAGCAAATGAACTGAAACAAGGTGTCCAACGTAGCTGCCGCAGGGTATCGGTTACCTAGTTTCAAATAAAATAAAAGCAGTGTCTACATCCCGATTGTATTGAAACCGCTAGCAGCTGGAACAATCGCCACCGACCGACGCTTTGTCCCGTTTCCAATTTCCTTTACCTTTTACAGATTTTGATGGAAATGTTCGGTCGGACATTTATAAAAGCTATTAAAATTGTATAAACTTATGCTTTGAAACGACCGATGTACTTACAATTTATTATTCGATTCCAATCATGGCGCATAGCGTCTGGAAACCTAATCTATAAATGATAAAGATAATTAGAATTCTTGGTCGAAAGGGCATGTCATGGCATTATTGGGTAGGTAATACCAGTATCGGACTAAGCACGAACACAAATCAGGTCAGCCTTTGTTGAATGCTAAGGGGTAAACATACCAAGTAAAATTTATGTTCACTGCCATCAAATCTATCGATCTGAAAGGGTTTGTCGAAATGTCGCTATTCACAACACAAAAAGTATCTTACATCGCGCATCGGAAAAGTTCTTTAGATTTGTAGATTGATTTACGTCGCTTGAAATATTGGAAGTTGATCTTTGATCTTTACCCAGTAAACTTCAATACATTATGGTTCATTCGATAGCGCTGATTACTTTTTGTTGGCCATAAAATCTCGTACTGACTGTGTTATTTTTATCACAATCTAGATGCTTATACGATCTAAATTGCACGGAAGTCCTGATTGTAAGAATCACTATTTTTCTCACGACTTGCATATAATACAGTGGCTAAGTAAGTTTCAAAGTGAGCCAAGTTCGCAATAATTGTCAATTCCCGTCGTGGTGAGAGCGAGCGGGGACGCCGCTTTCCCAGGCCAGGGCTCCGCGGCGTCTGACAGCTGCGTCCGGGCCGTGACGTCACGAACTATACCAACCAGTGCAGTAGGATTTCCTTTAAGAGGAAGCTAATGTTGAAATTTACATAGTTATACTATGCACTTTTCTTCGTTACATTTAGATACTTTCGCGGTTATGGAAATCTATGCGTGTTAATTTTATTAATCCATAATTTAGTATTTTCAAACATTTTAAAAAAATTACATTCATAACAAACTTTCATAACATGCTAAAATTAATCAAATCGGTCAATGTCCTTAATGGTTATGTAAAACGCCGTTATAACATAAGCAATAAACTATGTAAATTCATAAAATTATTCGTTTATTTTGAAACTGTTGCTACCAGCACATAGGAATGTCGGGTCATGATAGTTCGAAAAACTGACCTCTATACATTTTAAAATCTATGTCTAAGCTTAGTCTGATCACAGTTTTATATAACCTAAGATAGATATATCTCTAGAGTGAAGCAACGTAGATTAGAGTCTCACTCTAAACCGATAGATTCTTGGGGTATCAATATTTTTAAATATCTTTCAACCTAAATGCAATTTCACGCTTATCATTGGTATATTACCCTTTTCTACCTACATCTCTAATACTATAAGAATCAAAGTCCTGACTGACTGACTGACTGACTGACTGACTGACTGCCATATAGACAACGCACAGCCTAAACCGCTGGTCCTAGAGACTTGAATTTTGAGGAGTACATAGGTCTTATGGCGTAGAGGTGTACTAAGAAGGGATTTTTGGAAATTCAACCCCTAAGGGTGTAAAAAGGGATGAAAACGTTTGTATGAAAAATTGTATTCCTTGAACCTACAAACTTGAAACTTGGAGTACATATACTTTAAGGCAAAAAAATAAAAAAGGCATTTTTAGTTTTTTTAAACTACCCTTAATAAGTGTGCAAAGGGATGTAAAAGTTTGTATGGGAGTTTTTTGACCGTTGGTCTTAGAGACTTGAAATTTGAGAAGTTCATAGATCTTATGACGTAGAGGTGTACTAAGAAGGGATTTTTGGAAATTCAACCCCTAAGGGTGTAAAAAGGGATGAAAACGTTTGTATGAAAAATTGTATTCCTTGAACCTACAAACTTGAAACTTGGAGTACATATACTTCAAGGCAAAAAAATAGAAAAGGCATTTTTAGTTTTTTAAAACTACCCTTAATAAGTGTGCAAAGGGATGTAAAAGTTTGTATAGGAGTTTTTTGAACGCTGGTCCTAGAGACTTGAAATTTGAAGAGTACATAAGTCTTAAGGCGTAGATGTGTACTAAGAAGGGATTTTTGGAAATTCAACCCCTAAGGGTGTAAAAGGGTTGAAAACGTTTGCATGAAAATTTGTATTCCTTGAACCTACAAACTTGAAACTTGAAGCAGATGTACTCCAAGACTAAAAAATAGGAAAGGCATTTTTAGTTTTTTTTAAACTACCCTTAATAAGTGTGCAAAGGGATGTCAAAGTTTGCATGGGAGTTTTTTAACGCGTGGTGCGATTGTCTTAAAACTTGGGGTAAATATACAAAGAAATAAATAATTAAGAATGACACTTTTAATTTTTTATAATTACCCCTGCAAAGGGTGCAAATGACTGTAAAAGTTAGTATGGGAGATTTTTAACGCATAGTGCGATTGATTTCAAACTTGAAGTAAATATGCTCCATAATAAATAATTTAAAATCACGTTTTCAATATTTGAAAACTACCCTTGCAAAGGGTGAAAAAGACTGCCAAAGTTTCAAGGTTTGTATGGGAGATTTTTAACGCGTAGTGTTATTAACTACAAACTAAAAGAAAATGTGTTCTGTGGATAAATAACAAAAAGACAGTTTGATTTTCGAAAACAACCCTAAAACTTTACCATCCTTCGTTGCACTCGAGTAAAAACGATACAACGCGGCGTCAATGTTTGTAAGGGACATTCTAAAAACGGGAATCTTGAGTTGGTACGAAGAGATCTGAGGGTATCTACCGTACCTGGGGATCAAAGTCGGAAGCTGGTTCGTTTCGTTTGTTTTTGGGGTAGAAACTAGGAACAAATAAGAACATATTTTCCGTGTAAGGTTATCTTTGTTGTATTTGTCATGTTAATTGTGCTAAGCTCAGCACCTATATCTACCTACCTAATATAGGTAATGGACGCCCATAGGTATCTCTTATACCTACGTAGGTATTTAAAATCCTACCCTACCTATTTAATATATAAAACAATGCAGAGGTTACGATGTTTGAATGTTTGTGGCTCAATCACGGCTCACCACTTCAACGCGTGCGAAGCCGCGGGAAGCCACTAGTAAATCTATAAAATGAACAATGGGCCTACTGGGCTCATTCTTTTTTGGGATTTATTAGGATTCCCTTTCGGCGTGAATTATGCCCAGTCGCCCGAATTTCAATAAATCGTATCTCCGGTTCATCTAAACAAATCATTATTTTTTGATTCGGCTTTTAGGAGTCTATCGAGTAACATTTTCCTTACTTTTACGATAGCCGATAACCAAACTCAACTTTCTAAAGAAATAAATAAATAAACAACTGTCTTTGGAAAATTTTTACTAACCTTGTGCACACTAGGTCCGTATGTACTTAGTGTGCGCTGCACATAATTATAAATAACGGTGACACCCTTTGTCCGTGACCGTTAAAAGTCGTTTATTCATCCATTAATGGTTTCTCTTTTTGCACTATTTGCATGGGGCAAATAAAAATTGACATGTCCGTTTGACAGCAGCTATTTGAAATGGACGTCATAAACTTTTGTTGATCTTATAATCGTAAATAACTGATTCACGCGAGAGTATTTCTTTACTCTATTTGTAATGCGGACTCAAATCAAATGCGACTGGACTGCGATAATATTCCGTTTACTTCAGGCACTATACCTTACCTACTTTGAGTTACAAAGAGTTCATAACACAATGATATTTGTCTTCTAAAATTGTACTAATATTTTAGAGCACATATGTTAGAGAGTACTGCGATTTCTTCGTTTTAGACGTATAGTGTATTGATTTATATGGAAAACAGGAAGTGGTGAAGGGCACATCCTGCTTTCGCGCCGAATTCTGACGAAGCGGATCGCAATCTTCCTCAGTGGCGGCGTTAAGGACGCTCGAGTAGAGTGTCTTGAACCACGATCGCTACTCGTCAAGGACCCTGGAAATATCAATGTAGGTACCTACCTACTTATATTTCTCACAACCCCGTTCCGACCCCTCACTCTAGCCCCTGTCGCCGCCGCGGTACTTATGCTAAAAGCCTAGTTCGCGATACGCCAAAGTTTAGAATTTCAGCCTCTTGAAAGTAATAAGCTGAAACAACGCTAATTTGAACTGTAAGCTCTACGAAGGCTTACATCGTGTGTATTTATTATGAGCTCTTTAAAACTTTTCGCTAATATTACAATAAACTTAGAACGTCTGACCTAAATTCAAACCAGATTAGGATCTAGTACTAATAAAAACTGGTGGCTGATTTATACATACCTCACATAGGTAATCTCAATAATGTAAAACCATGCCAACCATAAGATCGTTTAGTAGGTACTCAAAATCCTTTAAGGGCACGTCGTATAGAGTAGTCAGAATTCTAAACATTAATTGTTAAAATAAATACTGGTCGCTGTCTCAATATGAAATATTCAAATGTAAATAATATTTAAAAAGTTAAAGTTTAATTAGTGCTAGAAGATCATAGCTATTATAGTTCAAATACGCTAATTGTCACAGCCAAAAGGTATTTATTCAATTGAATCACAAAGATCACTTCTTCTTCTTCTTCTTCTTCTTGTCAAGTCACTAGTTCTGTCGAAACAGTGTGGTGAACGGTTTTTCTGTACGCCCCAAAGAGGATCACTTAGAAAGTGTGTCATCACCAATAATGGACACCACTCAGCAAGTTTAGAAAAGGTTCTGAACAAAAAGAGCTGTTTTGTCTTGTTTAGGCGCAGAACCTCAAATAAAAACTCTCTTCTGATTCTCAGCAAGTTGCGGTTATCATAGATTGACACATCTTCCTCAATACAAAAACCACACAGTCAGTTCACTAATTTCAGACGTTATTTGCTTTTTAACTTTTAAAAGCTTTCTATAGAGCTACGACAATAAATTACCATAAAGATTTTTAGTCGATCGTATACCATCTAGCTGGTAGGGGAAGCTGGCGGGATGCCAAAATGAAGAAAATCCTGGCAAAGTCAAGGCATTTCGATTCGGGCGGTTTTATCGCCGAATTGTGTAACGATTGAACCTAAAATAGTTTCTAGCTATTATCATTAGCCAGAAAATTTGGCGGACCAAATATAGCGTGGAACATAACTGAAAATAAATGGTTATAAGTTTTTGAAATAGTTGATTCCTTCTTTTGGTGAATTTTTTGCCAAAGTCAAATAGCATTTATTTATTCAAATCACAAGTATTACTCTTAAACGTCTTTAAAACTTTCTATAGGTTAAGGATTAATTTCAGTATATAATTATAGTATCTTCCATGCTAGTTAAAACTATGTTACGGCAATATACACTTCCCACCCCAATAGTAGGGGAGGCCATGATGCTAAATGGGGATTTCCTCGAGCGTCATAGAGACCTATTGGGTTGCAAAGCTTAGATGATAAGAAGAAAAAAATGTTATATAAGTTTACCTTTTCATCGGTGGGGGGAGCGGCTATAGATTTTCAAAAATGTAAAAAAAAACCGTTACATGGACATACTCGAGCGCGTCAGATATTGATAGCACCAATGTCCTACGTATTTTTAATAATGTACGTATGTTAATCTGATCGTTTGCATGATGGGGGTGGTCGTACTTAAGGGTTGAAAATGAAAAAAAAAAAAAAATGATCGAGCGCGTCAGATTTTTTAAGGGGGTGTTATGTGAACCTAAAAAAAAAATCTCATTCAATAATCTGAAGATTTCGATGTGACGCAAACTCGCAGCCATTATTTTAATATGCAAAAAAAATCGCCATTTTGAAATACTCAAGCGCGTCAGATTAAGATATATATGGTTCATCTTTATGTCCTAGACGTGCTGTCTCATAATCTGACGATTATCTAGAGGGATTCGCCTAATCTGACAAAAAAAAATATTTTTATTTTGATTTTTTTAAACCATTCAACTTAATTAATTGAAAAGCTCAGGAAATAGCATGCAAATAAAAAGTATAAGTTTGTTAAGTAGAATACTTGTATTTATAAGAAAATAATTTAAAAAAATATGCAAAAAAATATTTTGTTATGTACAAGTAATTGATTAATTAGTCATCATCTTCATTAGTAGAATCATCTTCTTCTTCTGGCTCGATTTCATGGCACGAAATAGAAGCGCGCAGAGGGGAATATAGGCACCACGCAGCTAAACTTTATCGACGAATATTTGTTACTTCGGCTTGTGGAAATCGTCAGATTATATATTTTTCGTTATCCTTGAATTATTTACTTCAAAATAAAAAAAAAATCAGCCACGCCCGAGAATGTCGAGATGACGTTTTTTTTACAACTTTGTAGCCCTCCCGTTTCTTTACGTCACTCTCAAATTGTCAGATTAGTGGAATATACACTTTTTAGCATGTAATTAACTCACCCTAACTTAATCTGACGCGCTCGAGATTTTCTGATGATCATTTTTTTTTTACTAATCTGATCCTTTATCCTAGACGGGCGGCTTTATATATGGGGTTCATATTTGGTGGGGGTTCTTAACCAGGTACAAGGTATCCCCCTGTATATTAATCTGACGCGCTCGAGGAAATCCCGAAATCCCCTCTTGGGCTCCCCTACTACAATGAACATAATAATATGTATATATATATATACCAAGCTATAGCTATTTTGTTTATAATTTTCTAAGGCCTGATTTCACCATGCTCTGTTAGATTAACAAAGGATTAAAGGGCCGTTAAATATGTCAAAATGTATGTGTTTAACATCTAATGTTAGATTTAACGGCCTGTTAATCCTTGATTAGTAACTAGAGCATGGTAAAATCAGCTCTATTTCTATTAGTTCGGCGTTAAAATCAGTGACAGACGGACAGAATGGACAGTCGGACACTGAACGAGACCTCAATGTATCGTTTTTCAAAACTGTCATAGTTAGTCAACAAGACTGCCTGTAACAAATACCCAAATACCTGATTAGGTTGTCACCCTCTCGGCACGCGGTGTGAAAATCCTCACCGCACGATATCTTACACAATCTGGTTTTATCGTCATAATTAGTGAATAACCGAGCGTTGCGTATTACTACCGACACGACATGAATCATTTCTTCATTCATTTCGCGCATACATTTGCCCGCGACTTTTTCCGCGTTGTCTCTATTTTTCGATGGGACTTTGTGATGGTTTACCCATGATACTGATCTCCGGAATGCAAGCTTCATTTCTTTACCGAATATCTAGATCAGTTCAACGGTTTGGCCGTGAAATTGTAACCGAAGAAACAAATAGACAGACACTCTTTCGCATTGTCAATATTAGTGTGGTTTTTTGCCCCAGTAGCAATCGACGTGTGTCAGTAACTTATGAATTTATTAATACTAACGTAGTTTGCTTTCTACTCACACAATTTTTATTGCAATAATTGTTCTTAAAAAACGATGCGTTGTGCAACAGTGCAACTCTTTACATAGGGTTGCCAACAATAAAGCTTATTTAGTGTATAATATATCTAATTAAATCACGGGACATCATTAAAAATACATGGGATTCCAATCGACACAGGATCCTACATGTCATTATTTGGTGATCGAACCTGGAATCACGCAAAACCAGCATTACCTTTCCACTAAATTTGTTTGTGAAATGATACTGTTTAATTTATCATGAAATAACAATTCCTCGCGAAAGTGCTCAGTAATCCAGGGACGGCTCGCTAAATGAGTCGCCATTAGTTTTTATGGAGTAGGACTTTAACGGCCACGTGCATAATATATCTAATTAAATCACAAGACATCATTAAAAATACATGGGATTCCAATCGACACAGGATCCTACATGTCATTATTTGGTGATCGAACCTGGAATCACGCAAAACCAGCATTACCTTTCCACTAAATTTGTTTGTGAAATGATACTGTTTAATTTATCATGAAAAAACAATTCCTCGCGAAAGTGCTCAGTAATCCAGGGACGTCTCGCTAAATGAGTCGCCATTAGTTTTTATGGAGTAGGACTTTAACGGCCACGTCAAGCTGAATAATGTCGAGTTAAACTATAGAATAGCGTTTCACGCTTCACGTAACTATTAAATGATAATAAAAACACTTTATACTTTTTATTATTCTGCTATGACTATGAGTCTTTCTTTTCTACGCCCAGGGGCATTATTCTCTATTGCCAATGCAATCGCGTTACACAGATACGACTAGACAGCGCCGCGAAATCGGACAAAACCGTATTCCCTAAGACTTAGTTGTCATTCCTAGTTGTCATTCTTAGTCCATTTTTTGGTTTATGAATCGCGTTTGCGTTTAGACCACGCTGTGACGTCACACGATTATGACACGGAATGTCCTATGTCATAGAGAATAATGCCCCAGTTTGGTCAAACTATGATATCAGGTGTGATAATTATTTATTTTTATTTAAGCACACTTATATTATAATGTACAATATAACAGTTTTCTTAAATGGCTTATACATTTAATAATTTATATGATCATCAAGCATATCGATTCATTTTTAAAATTAGTGAATATACGATCGGGTATGCTCTACATTTGTCTGTGCTGCTCTCTAGCAGGTGCCGCAGACTTAATCAATATACGCAGCTCCTCGGAGCCCGTGGAATGCACCTCTTAATTGCTAAATTTAGGCAACGCTAAACTCTACCCCCGAGAAGCGTTTACATTTCCGTAAGGCGTTTAATGACGATGTCCCACGTTCATTTATTCTATTGAGCAAAAGCATGCCGAAGCTCGTCTGTGAAATGCTAATCCTTACCTGTACGGTACATTCAATATGGGCATGTAACCGAACCCTTTGGCCGCGTTTTTACAGTCACGCCCGACTTGCGAAAGTCAAACCCTTCCGTTCTGTTTGTTTATGTTGATACGGAGCTGGAGGCGCGTTTCAAACTAATCATGTGAGAAAATCGTATGTGGGTCGCGATCGTGTGCTGCATCGCAAAACAATGCGGTCCTTTTACCAAATGCCTTTGTGCTTCTATTGTTGAAAATTATGTGATGGTCGAGAAAACAGAAAGCGTTTCCGCACCTATCTTTTGTGTTGTATTCATTCCGATAAATTTTAACCAATAACCAACCGACCGATTTTACGGATGTTGCTCGTTCATCGTGACTAAATCATGTAAAATTGTATATTTACTGAGGTTTAATATAAACTAATGTGTGTAATTAGTACACTTGGAGTTAAATTAAAACAAGGCTGGTTCTCGTGTTTCACATTTGAATTCCAAGGTTGACATCAGCCGGCAGTAAACTTCTCCAAATAAGTATTTAAGCAGAACCCTTGTCAATTTGCTGAGGGAGGATGCTACCCGCGAACAATTGCTGTGATGTTTTTGACTATCTAACTTTTAGCGGATGATAAGAGCTGACGAAGAACATACATTTTGATTATTAGATCGATGGTGGTGTCATAAATCTGTTTTGATAGAAGCATTGAACAAAACCACAAAGATAAAAACATGAATCCAAAAAGACCACTGCTTGTTTCTATCACCTTTCTTTAAAAGTGCAAGTTATCATTAAACTCGATATCATAGCTTTCACCACTAAATTCACACCTATAGTTTTTTGTTACTATTTGTACTTTCTACCCAATCTGTATTGAGTTCTCACTCAAATAAGGTTTAAGTGCGTGCGGTTACCATATCACAAAATACCATACTTTTATGTTTAACCTAAGGTAATAAAATTCGCTCGCAAAATAACTATATGGGATCTTTTATGTTGTGTTTAGACGGCCACCTGTTTAACATGCAGCCAGTTTTATGACTTTTATGTAACGACATATTTATATTTATTTATATTACATCACAAATAGCAAAGATCATTTATTATGCTGCTCCCATTCCACCTAAAGTAAAAGAAGAAAGCTGTCCATTTTGTTGTTCTTAAACGGTGAAGGTAAACATCGTTAAGGAACGGCAGGCCCTAGAATGAAAATTCGAAGTCGATTTCGAAGAATGTTATACCTATAGTATGGCTAGTATTTAAATTTAAGTAAGCGGCGATGGTCTTGCAGCATGGCACGTACGGAATACTGACTGAGTAGTCATGAACCAAATTAAAAGTCTTCAGACAAAACCACTAAGATATCCACAATAATTTTGTATGTTGTTCGTTTATCATGAATGATGATTTATCATAAACATCTTGTATGCTAGTAAATATACAAAAAAAACTGGACTTACCACACAGCACTATCTAATAGCCCCAAACTAAGGAAAGCTTGTAATATAAACCAGCAAATACCTGATATATTACTAACATATTTTTTACTAAAAAATACTTATAGTATACATTGGTAAATATTATAAAAATAAACAACACCTAAGTAGATTTATAACATACTCTCTGTAGGCAGGTAAAGTAGATTACCTATAATCAATTTATTAAAGCCTTACGCTTAATCGCTAGGCGTTTATACCTTTGTCTGTCATAGGTAGAGCGGAGGTCTTAGGTTCCATGGGATGTATCTATCTAGATCTGTCTAATGGCATTAACAGCCTTTCATGCCAGGTCAGTGGTGTATCTAGGTCAGGCTGGAGTCTCCTGTTGTTGAATCAATATTGTTGGCAATGTATACCATACAATGTACTGTGAACTGACGTACACACTCTACCTATAAATAAGGGAGATTGTTTTGAGCTGATACGGGTATAGCATGACGGCCTTTGGCATGATTATACCTCTAGATTATGACAGTTGATTATTATCATCAATATCTGAATAAAATGGAAAATCTAGGATAAGGAAAACCTATGGAATGTACTTCTCGCTCGCACATTTCAACCTTTTGAAAGATATAAATTAATAACTGAACTTATTTATGAAAAATCCAATCAAACAAGTTATGTTCAATAACATTGCACATAGTTCAGCAAAAATATTTCTGATCCAAATATTTATTATTAAAAATGTTTGTTTGATTTCAAATTTACTTTTGGTTGTTTTTATTTTTGTTATTTCTCAATTGATTGGCTGTTTTAATTCTGTTGTTTTTATTTTTATTTTCTGTCTGTGTGTATTACCTATATAGTTATTCAAATAAATGTGTTAGGGGTATAAATGTGTAATCTTTCTATCCAAACAAGTTCTCCTACTTAAAAGTTTTTCATAATTATGAATCATATTTTATATCTTTCGAAATGTTGAAATGTATAAGCTAGAAGACCTACTTTGATTGGTGTCAGCTCCATAATAAGTGATTCTGTCTGTTTGTTATATTTTTACGACCATACATGGTAACCTTAAATGACCATACATGACCATACATACATAGCTCAGAGAAACTTCTTAGAATACGGGCATGGGTTAAGTTAGATATATTACACATACATATTCGATACAAAGTTCAAAGTGCCATAAGTAAATTATTCATCCAATTTATACCAAACAATGCGTGCATTGTTTTTCGAGACGATTTATTTGCAGACCGCTTTCTCTGAGAAACGGACTTTCTTTAACGTTAGCTACTTGAAAACAAACGATCTATATCAGGAACGAAGCTTTGTCTGTTTTTACGTATACAACTGCTTTAGGCTGGCTGTACACTACAGGAAAACGTTTGACAGAAAAACGTCGGAGGCACGCCGGAGAAACTCTCGGTCAGAATTTGATGTCGGATATATCGTGCGCTTCGTATGCTTGCTGCATTCATTCTAAAAATGCGATGCTACTGCAGCATTATACTGCAGCATGCTACACAGCTCAAAGTGGAGATGCTGCTTCATCTAGAGTCATGCTAAGCAACTCGCTACAATGTAAAGTGCTCAACGGTCGAGTTACCCCGCATTCCACGTACTGTTGAGTAAGTAGGAATTCTTGTTACCTCATCGTTGACCAGCCTTAGGGTAGACAGTCTTAGTTTGCCTTAAGTTGGTGCTGCTTATTTTGAAAATGGATATCCTGTCTTATATTTTGTGTAGCGCAGCTTGGCACGGTGTGTATCGCTCGTGTGAAAGGAATGCGTGCGTTAAAAGTATTCTGACAGACGTTTTAGGTCAATGTACGACCGCCCTTACGCGCATCTGTGCTGAGGAGTTTCTCTTTCTTCAGTCTACCATTGTCATTTAAAAAGATACTATAAGAGCCCACGATACTTATCAAAAGCTACTTGTACCTACCATAAAAAGTAAAGTCTTTAATTGACGTGTTTTATATTCCCGTAAGTCTAATGGATCCCGTTGAAGCTTCCCATAACTTTGTGAGGGGAAGTACTTCATTCATTATTCACTGCGAATTACTCGACTTATACATTTTTTCCCCAGAGAAGAACTGAAGCCGTTTTATTTATTTAAGGCGAGTTATTTTATGTCATTCAATAAGTCTTCGGGAAAAGTAAGGAACCTTAATTGAAAATATGAAATTTATCTCGAAAACTTAATGATAATTTTCAATATCCCAAAGCCGATATTCTCATTTCGGAATTGAAAGGAAGCCCTGAAAACGCTTAGTACGAAAAGCTTACTATCTAGTGAATTTATTCTATAGAGTCTCGCGATATCGCTTGTGTTCATTAATTCGAAACGTCTCAATAGCGGATAGACCTACTGCTGAAAGTTAAAAAGTTAATTATTTCCGATTTTAGTCATATGTGTTTGATTAAAATTATTAAGTAAGTTATATGTATTAAGTGAGTTATATATTCTCATAAAAAGTCACCAAAAATAAATAAGCTGGCAGTCCCAGCATTCCACTTTTGCCGTCAACATAACTTTGCTTCTACTAAACTGTCTAAAACAAAGCTGCTGCTAAAACTGTCGCAGCGATAAATATGGGATCCGTTTGTTTACATTCGTGGAAATAAAGTTGTTTTTGGCTGCTTAAATAGTGTAGTTTGTATGTAAAATCTGAACAAGGTTTACCCTTATTGAAGGGGGCCACCCTGACGCCCTATGCGGCAGCTCCTCTTTGATATATGCCTTTTGATGTCTGCAGGCTGAGCGACACAATGGCACTGTTTACCTTCACTCCTGAAACAGCTTTACGCAAAAAATTGGCTTTTAAACTACCTACATGATACAAGGCTTTACCAAATTATATTTGGTACCAAATCATCTCATGTTAGGTATTCAAGGTAGAATTAGATTGGTTTAATGTGCTTCTAGGGCCAGTCACACTCTGATGACGTAAAAAACAAAAGGTATAAAAATTTTATATTACCAGCTTGCTTATTTTTACTTGCAAGTTGCTATATTATTACTTGCAAGTTGCTAACTGTCATTATTTAATACGTTTTTCCTCGTCGTAAATTTACATTTTAAATTGGGTCTTAGTCACATAGTACTGTCCATTCAGTGGCCCTGCCACGCATGTCTGTCGCTGTAATGGAGTCATAAAACTAACGTTCTTATTTCACGCGCTTTGAAACAAGCGACCTTATTTTCATGATGGAGAAGATAAAATTTTCGTATCTCAATTTTGCTAGTAAAATTAGGGGTTATTAATTTAATTATAATTATTGCGATGACCCCGTTATAACAAAATAAATCTGCCGACACCACATTGACATAATATCCTATAAATAAAACCTGAAGATATGTATTTGTATATTATTTTCCGTCCACTACTGACACATCTCTTCCTCACAATACACAAAGGTTATATAGGAGATGCTATAAAGCTTTAAGTTTGCCTTAGTTTTTTTTTAATGTGCTATAAAGTGTTTTATCTTTATCTTTATGTATTTTATGGAACTGGTTCTATAGATTCTCGTAATTAGGTCAACTATCTCGCGATCGTGTTGATAAATTCTCCGTCGTTTTCGGAAGAAATTTGAATTCCCCTTATTTATATCGCGTTCAGTCCGTCGACGAATCTCTCCAGTAAAAGGAAACAAGTTCTCGAGTCAGCAGCGGCCGCCTCGTCATCAGATAACAGTTACCGACTTCGCGAAACTTAATTTGCATTTTGCTAACTGAAAGTAAGGAAAGATAAAAATATTTTAATGAGGTCCTTCGGGGTGATTTTCCTGTAGTTTTTTACTTTATAAATTGTCACAAGCTTAAAAATCTTGTGTATTATTTACACATTTATGTATTGTTAGGCATATCTGGTAATACAATAACGTATGTTTAGTTACAAAAGTTATAAATAATAATTATAAAAGACTTTTTAGCACCTCTTACTTTTTTGCAGTAATCAAATCGACACATACCTAAAAAGAGATTTCGGCGCTCTAAAAACCTACGAGAAATAAAAAAATCACCTGAATTTTCTGAGTAGGTAAACTAAATTATACAGATTTTGCCACATTGCCCAAATATGTAAAAAATAGGACATAAGAGAACATCTAGTATAAAAGGCAGTTATTTCTGGCCCGTCGCTGCCGGCGCCAACCGCATTCAGATTACGGAAGTCTGTCTTCGATGATAAGGCCACCAACCTTCTGAATATTGTATAAGCGCTGCATACAAAACGGCAATGTCAGTCGACAACACCAACGGTAGGTCTGAATTCAGAAGTTTCAAACCTTTAAATATGATTCCATTAATTTAATTTTATTATTTAGATATTACTTAACCGTAGCTTTTTCACGTCCTCTTTGTTGCTTTATTCAGTAAATATGACAATATTCAATTTCCATTTAAATTAAAAAAACAGGTTTGTTTATTTAAATATTTTATCAACTCTAATCTGATTGGTATAGACCTAGTCGTAGCGTTTTGGGTTGAATTAAGTTTTTACTGACAACATAAAATCTCGTTTCATTAAAAATCGTTTGCAGGAAAGGTATACCACAATAAAACCAACTAAGAAAATGACTTATTCAAGATGTTCAATGCTGCACATTTTACCCGATACACTTTGCACTGTGACAGCAACACCGCATCGCAACTTTGAGAGACAGAATTATTCTAGCAAGTTACAGAAATAGGGCAACTGGCAAATATAACGTGGGGTGTTTGTTTATGCAACCGTCTTGCAATAGTAACATTTTTTACTATGGAGAGGAAACAGTGTTCATATTGTTATAACTGCTATAATTATTTCAACATAAACCCTCTCATCAACCATCCCCTTCGTTAGCTAGTTAGTTCGTATAACTGCTTGTGTCGTCGTCGTTATAGCTTGCTTTGTCATTCTTAGCAGATGATAAAGTGGCATGACATGCAGCACGGTCATCATTTAGATGCATTTTATTTAAATGCACTCCGTCATCAGAGTGTCTAATCCGACGTCGGATTTTGTATTCCGTAATTTGGATTCCGTTTTTTCAGCGGGTTTCTTTTCAAGATATACAAAGAGACTATAGTAGGTACTATGTAACGATAGATCCCAGGCGATATCTACCGTGCCCAGGGATTTCAGCCGTGAGCCTGTTTCAAACAAACATTTTTAAGCCCACCTATCGCATCATTACGCAGTTCATTTACATTGGTAATTCCACATGGCTATTTTAATTATTCCTTGAATGCACACTAAAATTATTTTATTAAAATACTGAGCCTTTGCTATTTCATTCGATTGAATTTAGTTTCCCAAACACGTGAACGAGCCTTGCCTTGAGCGAGATCCATCTAGATTTAAATCTAGGTGTACAAACACTGACCCGATTTCCTCTGTTATTTTGCTTTTTTCAGCCAGTTCAGCGCTAAAAACCAGCAACAGGAACTAAACTAGTTAACACACATGGTCGGTTTTAATGGCGCTCTCCATTGCCGGTGGCTAACTGGGGCACTGCACACCAGGATATTATGTGGGACAGCATAGGAGCCAATTTAACACAATGCAAAATATTGGCAACACCTCCATAGAATCATGTTTCATGTTTTTAGGTACTTATTTAATGTTTTTGACCAAAACATGTTAACTAAAATAAATTTTGACATGTGTCAAATGTCTTCGGACATGTCTCTGACCACCCACTCTAGGATCACAAGATAAGACGTCTACCATGGATCTTAGGCATTCATTTTCAACGGAGTAGTGTACATTTCTGAGAAACAGCTGCAGGGACGACCATTATGACCCAAAATCCCTCTATACCGGAAATAACACACCAATGAATTAATTTCAACAGTTTTTTTTTTCAAATAAACTTCTGGGTTGCTTCATAACGAACGAAAGCTAAATGAATTTCATTTCAACTCGTTTGTTTTTGAAATAAGCAGACACATTTCAATTAATACTTTTGTAAATACAGCGCGGTTCAATTTTCATCGGAATATAGTACGAGCTGTTTGAAAGTTTATCTTAACAATATGTGTACGAAAAAAGACCAATACATAAAATTTGGTATTCGTTCGTTAAAATAGTGGAGTTTGTCGGTAATTTTTATCGAATGGGGCTACAGGATGTAGGTCGCGTGCCGGGGATGCCTTTGTTCCAAACGCTGCTGTAAATTATCTACATTCCGTTCTCCTTCATAACTCTGTATCGGTTCTACTGCAAACGTGACCATTCTTTATTTGGTACGTGAACGTTTAAATTTAATTAAGTTTGATTGCAATGCTTCTTTCAATACTAGGTTGCCAGTCTCTATTTTCTCGTAATAAAATGTTGCAGAAATTCCAACATAAAATGGCATTACACGAAGTCATACAATATTCGTTTTCATTATAAGTCTCTAAAAGCATGTCCTTTGAAAAGTTTAAGAATGTATTACATTTTGTGGGTCGTAAAAACACTTTAGTACGGCCACAGGTGCTGCGTGAAAAACTGCAATTCTGTGTGATCGTAAACGGGCTTTTATGTCACGTACCCAAAGGTTTCAAGAGAGCCTAAACAGGAGTTAACTGAGTGCTTAGGTTGCGTTTGTGAGGCCAGTCTGTTGGCTAATCGGAATGGCGAGTGGCTCTTAAGAGTTTGTGTGTGAAGTGATCCGGCTCGCTTCTCCATTTGGGTCATGATGGGTCGGTGTCGTGAGTGGAAGCGGGCGCACTCGTCCGCAATATCATTTAATAGAGAATCCTCGAAACATCTAGCCGCGCCAGCTCAACCTGCAAACTGCCGGCTGCAAACTGCCTCTCGCATTATGAGAATTCCAGTTTAAATTTGTGAAATTCGTTTGCCAGAGGCCGCAGTTTTTATGGCAATTACCTCTCATAATCCATGCGCACCTTTGCCTGGAGCTGAAAATTATTTTTTTGAAAGTTACTTTTGTATTACCACTGAATAAATAAAAATACTAAGTAATATTGCTAGAGATGTACCTGATAGTAGGCCGGTGCTACGTTAGGAATACTAATGAAAAAGTACGAAAATCAGTAATACAATATTTTGGTGGGAAAACCTGATTGGATCAGAATGATAAATATAAATGATAAATTAAAATAATAATATTAATGTATAAGGGGCCAATTCTAGATACGGAGCTCATAGGCCGGCCCAAAGCCTTCTTCATGGCTTTACGATCGCTGAAGCCGAGGCTGACAGTTTAATTTGCGCTCTGAAGCACGGAAGTTCTCGTATGTAGAAGCAACTATAGTCTAAGTCAAAGTCAAAAGGTATTTATTCAATAAAATCACAAGGATCACTTTGAAACGTCTTAAAGCTAGGTGACTCTAGGTACCAGTTCCACGCGACCGAAACCTAGAAGAACAGGCAACAAACTTGGTCCTACCGCTCTTTTGTATGATCCTTGTTACAATGTAGGCATTATAATACAATATTGAAGCTCCAGAATGGTGCCAATCGAATTTAGTGAAGCGTATAGCAGCCACCCACCCAAATGGTGTATGGCCACGCAGAACGTATATAGCTTAACTCGGTCGATTGGTTAGGAAGAACTGGTTGTCTGTGGTAGCGACCCCGCCTTCCGATCCTAAGGTCGTGGGTTCGAAACCGGTCGTGCACCAATGAGTTTTTCTGTTCAAAAATGTATGTGCACAATGCCACTCTCAAACGGAGAAGGAAAACATCGTGAGGAAACTGGCATGTCGTAGAACCTAAAAAGTTCTATAACGTCTGTCAAGTGCTCGAAGGGAGCTTCTTGAGGCGAACTTAAAATCCTTTCAACACACTTTTTTTTTTTATACCACCAAATAAGCAAACAAGCGTACGGCCCACCTGATGGGAAGCGGTTACCGTAGCCTATGGACTTTTGCAACACCAGAGGTGTCACACGCGCGTTGCTGACCCTTTAAATGTTTTAGAACGCCTTTTTTGAAGAACGCCATGCTGTATTCACTGTGCCGAAAAGAAACTAGTAACACGACAAGAGAGAGAGGTTAGGAATTACCATCAAGCTATAGCACGTTAAGGCCCAGTTTCACCATGCTCTGTTAGTTACTAATCAAGGATTAACAGGCCGTTAAATCTAACCTTAGCTGTCAAACGCGTACATTTTGACATATTTAACGGCCCTTTAATCCTTTGTTAATCTAACAGAGCATGCTGAAACCGGCCTTAATCTATAGAATAACAGAGTATTGCTATATAGCATAGGCACATAGGTAACATATTTTATACGCTATCTGGAAGTTTTTGTTGCAAGTTCATTGGTTTTAGGCAATTCCACGCTTGATTTCCCCTTAAAGCAAAAATCAACGAGTTTTTAACAAATTAAATAACAGAATACTGCGACACTATACAGTGTACTATACACTATACTGTATCTTCTTTATATATATAACTAGCGACCCGCCCCGGCTTCGCACGGTTATTGTGGGTTATCCCTAAGAGATTATGCTTGTATTATGCAAATAAACCTTCCTCTTGAATCACTCTTTCTTCAAAAAAAAAAACCGCATCAAAATCCGTTGCGTAATTTTAAAGATTTAAGCATACATAGGGATATAAGGACAGAGAAAGCGACTTTGTTTTATACTATGTAGTGATTCCTGTACGTGTGTATGCACTGAACTCCTCCTAAACGGCTGGACCGATTTGAATGTTTTTTTTTGTATGCGTTTGTGTGGCACCCTGGATGGTTTAGATTTACAAATCAGACCGGCAGATGGCGCTGCAGTCGCTTGAAATATGCAGAACAACGTCTGTCGGCTCCGCTAGTAGTGATAATTAATACTATTGTCATTAAGTTTTAGGCAGGTAGAGGAAGCTTCCATTTTGACCCTGAGTCTCTTAAAGGAAGAAAAATAGAAGAAAACAGAACCAGCATCCAACGCTGATTATGGCCTGAAACCATGGGAGTAGTTTAGTAGTGACCGAAATACAACAACGTAAAACCATCAAGATAAATTAATCTAATATCACAAAATAATAGTAGACATTAAGTGAGGACATCAATAAAAAGTATTTTTGATCAGAAATTGCGTTCCGATCATAGAAGAGAAACAAAATAGAAAAGTGTTGTTCAAAATAGAAAATATAAACATTACTATGCCGTATTTAAGCTTCTATATGTACATAGGAAGAATTGCTATTCATTTCACTTTCGTTGTGGTAAATTATTAAAGAATTTGGATTTCCATTTTCATCTTCGGATCGAAATCTTTTTCACTTGGAGGCTTTTGTGTCTCATTTAAACTACTTATTTCTTTTTAAATAAAAACTATGGTAGAATAAACTGGTAATAATAACCTGGTGTTTTTTTCAGGTATTTGGAATGAACCAAACTAACAGGCGGCACAATCGACCCCCCGATCGAATGTCCAGGTGAGTAAATTATTATAATATCTATTCTAAATCTTATTTAAACATAAATTCTGTATTGATGTTTGAATAAAATATCAGTCTCGATTATTATACAATATATTTATTAATATTATAATATTTGACACCAGCTAGTTATGCAATGGAGCAGACAATTCCTCGTAAGAACAACAGATACATATTATTTCCTACAAAGCCTGAATTGTTTTTTTTTATTTTTTACTTTTTATTTATTTATTAACAATTTAAAAACTGGATTACATACATTTTGTAAAAAATAGCATCTAAAAAACCACTAAGATTTGTGCTGGTGCTATCGCGAGTTAGCGACGCATTTTACCTCCAATAGGCCGTTAATCAATGAACAAATGGTACAAAGTATAAGTTGAGATTTTTAGCACTATCTTTGCCTGTATGGATATCGACCACAATCTAAAATCAATATGAATATGGTATTCCAATGATGTAGATTTGTGCACAATGTTATGTATGGATATCGACCACAATCTAAAATCAATATGAATATGGTATTCCAATGATGTAGATTTGTGCACAATGTTATAATACATATAAACATTCTTACCCTACCAAGTCTTTAAATTATACAAGCCTAACGATTATTACATATTAGCTATCGCTATAAACTGAATCGCAAATCAAGTTACACAAATGAGGTTTCAGCACACAACACATTACGTCGACAATTGCAGGTATCGTAATGTTGCGTTCGCGTGTCGCGCCGTATTATCGCATGGATAACATGCTAGAATAACAGAGTAAATAACAGTAATAGTGAACACTTTTCACTACGATAGTTTTGGACAATGCTTGTGTTCAATCCACTCCCAGGAAATTTTGAAACTAAAGCGGTTATAATAGTTTTTATACAACTAGCTGATGGAACAAGCATATGGCCAACCTGATGTTAAGTGGTAACCATCACCTATAACAAAGCATTGCCTCGTAAGTCATGCACGATACGAACGTGCCCTACGATGCACTGCCCTGCGTCCATCAACTTGAGGCATGTTAAGCATGTTAAGCTTCATGTGCCTGTAATTACACCGGCAATCTTGGCGGCAGAAAAAGGCGTGGTGGAAGTACTTCCCCGGACGAACCCTTCACAAAGAGCTCTACTACTCTTGAACTATTACTATACTATACTACTTACCTACATCCTACCTTTCGCATCACCAATTTTTCGGTAATTCACTGTTGGATTTTCAGGCGACCATTGTCGGTGCATTCAAGTCTTATTGAATTCAAATGTAGCTTTTTATAGATCATTTTATAATCATCGCCAGTATGAAGTGACACAGACTGAGAAAATCGGCGGTGCTAGAGTGAAAGCCTCTCACCGCTTGTAATCCACTTAAAAGTTCATGGTGATATTGTTACGCGGCATCGCCTCGTCTTTATTGATCGAGCGAGCGAAGTGAGCGAACATTTCTGAAGAAACATGAATCGGCGGTGTTTCTTTGTATATTTTTCTGAGCATAAATATCAAACCGTTATTCCGAAATACTTGGAATTTAATAGGACGACAGGTTGGACTATCAAAGCTGGTATGAATATGAAGGGTTTATTTCTTTAGTTATCGGTTGTGGGATGTCTTTGGTTAGAAATTTGTTCATACATTCCAAAGCTTTTTTTTACTTATATTTTATTTATAACTAGTAGTTCGCCCCGAACTGAGATCTCGTGATGCGACCCGACGAACGCACCAAAACTTTGAGTAGGTGGTAGTCAAGGGCAAGTCCAAACACTATGTTTGGACTTTTTTCTGACTACCGCCTACTAACTTGGTACGGTAACCAAGTTTCAACTCTATTGGCCTATTTATTGAAGAGTTCCGTTGAACAGACCTTGGCTCCATCATCAGACCTGGTCGTTGTCACCATTTTATGAGAACTGAGTGCCTCCTTAATTTATTTCAAGAAAAAAAAATAAGAAAAATCAAAGTACCAGTAGAAAAACCTTGATGCCAACGAAACTCAGAGATCTAGCTCTTGGGTCGCTGGTTATCTTAATTTAACTTTTTTGTTGTATCTCAAAAACCGAGCGTCCCAGAAAAAAAGTAAAAATTGTTTTGGAATGTTCAAACAAAGCCCTTTCGTATGACATGTAACTTGTTTTTTTTAAGTCACTTTTTTTATTTTTGCCTCCTTAAAAAACCCCATATCATAAAAACCGTTCATCCGATTTTACTCATATACTTACCAGTAAATTTCTCAAGTACAAGCTGTCGCCTTATCAAATTTCATGCAGATCGGATCAACGGTTCGAAAGTTATGGCCAGACAAACATACATACATACATAAAATGCCAAATCGCCCAAGTTGAAACTAGAATCTTCGTTCGCTTCGCTCACTCGATCAATTTTTATTTAAGATAATACTAGAATTAAAAAAAAGTTGAAACCTAGAATAACGTAATATACCTCTATCATTTGTTAGAATTTCCAACGGCTGAATTGCAGACATCACGAGATCACAGTTCGGGGTGAACCACTAGTTTATTAGTTTGTGTCGACTGTTCTGCAATTGTTGACATTTGGTGTGCTGTCGGGTGACTGTGTAATTGCGGAATTGGCACTACACGTGAATAATTTAGCAAAAGTAAACCCTAAACGATTGCTTGTGCATCCATTATGCACTTAATTAATTAATGTTCCCGACTAATATTGATTTTTGTGTTTGTTCCAATGATTGTTTGATTCGCTTGTCAATTCCAATTACTTTATTTTTGTAGGCGGAATGTAGGTAGGTAAGTAAGTTCAAACGTCCTTTGAAGTATTGGAGGCACTCTCCTCATTAGATGCCCTTGTATGATCTAGGTAAATTATCTTAGATCCAAAGTTGAAAATTATACAGTTGTAGGATGATTTGAGATTAGCTAGTGAGATCATAACAAAATCTTCTACAAAATTAGCGCTGCTATTCGTTGTAATGCTTGTTTTCAGCCTTCAATTTGCAACATTGTCGTTCTATACGGCCTATCATCACCAACATCTCACAAGCAGCAAATTATGCTATTGAAGTCTCTAAACAAAAGGCTATTGTTGTGTTACTCGAGACCAAGCAACCGTGCAATATTGATGTTCAACTGACGCCGACAGCCTGCGATTTTGCTGTTCCTCGATGCAGTAAAGTAGACTGTTGGTGAGATAGCCTCTCCTATCGTGTAACTACAGTCCCTATATCTGGCGGGTACTTGTGTTGGAAATTCAAGTGTTTATCATATTTGATCGATTCCATGAAATGAGGATTTCTCCAATTTCTAATACTGAGCAAATAGTCGTCAGTTTCTAGAACTTAAATTTCTTCGAGTTCAAGACGAAACTTGCCAGTTTCAAGAACCATCTCTACCAGCACCTCTTGGTGCCAATACAGACATGATATGATATTATTTATTTATATTCTATAGTACATTATTTATTTTTTAATTAAATCGAATAATAAAGGAGCAGAACAACCGTCATTTCAACATTTTTTAAGATATAAAATAACTGAAGGTAATTGACGGTTGTCTGCGTCTCAACACAAAACTTTGTAATCTGGATATCTTGAATTCTCTCTACCTTGAACCACCTGCGTCCCTCCCTAGCTTTAACTGAGATGGATCTGGCTTTACCCGCCTCATTGTCTATTATCAAGTTGATATTGCAATTTACGGTGCTACACGCTGAAGAGGAATTTATTCAACGGACTATCCATCAAGTTCTTTCCTAAATAGATCGTTGATTAAATTGTTAAATTGCCCCTTTATCTGGAGGTGACGAGCGGATGCGGTGATTTATCTTAATTTATTGAAAGTGACAAACATTATTTAAATAGTGTTGTTTTCTGTTTTGTTGTGTCTAGCTACAGACACAGAGAATACTTTCCTTCTTACTTACGTAGTCAAAGTGAAATGGCGTTTATTCAATTAAATATTAAGAAAGAAAGAAAAAGAGGAAGAAGAAAGATACAAGCGTCTAAAGAACTTACTTAAGGACTAAAGGACTAACCGCCGGTTTCTGAAAGCTCGATCAAAACTAATCGGATGTCAAGTCACTCGCCATTTCAACTATTACATAGAATTAGATAGACATAGCAAGTGACTTAACATGCGATTAGTTTTGATCGGGCTTTCAGAAACCGGCGGTTAGTGTAGAGTCTTGAATCTCTAATTATCTACAAGCCATGTAAATTCTTGATCCCTTATGTTCGTCTGTATCAAATTGTATGTACCTATTTCTATGTGATTTTTGCTAAATAAATTATTATTAGTTAATAATAATTCATTTAGCAAAAAATCACATACAGCTAATATAATAGTGAAGCTCGTGCAACCGTGGTAGAATAATCATATATTTTTCAAACGCGAATCATATACTAGGTATGTAAATTAAAATTTTGTAGTTCTCTGCTGTAAAAGAAACCGGAAACAGCTTCACGACTGTGAATCCCAGGCACCGTAGTCCAGAAGATTCTTTGGGGATATCTAAGGGGGCTAGACAGTGGTACATAATAATTTGCTGGTGTAAAGAAGTGGCAAAAACATTACGAAATTAGAAACACATTAGTTCAGACAAATTAGGGAGCATTAAAACAATTCCACTCGTAATTAATCTAGCCCTTGTCTCGTAATGGAGTTTATTACGGAGATCACGTCACAATGAGAATATCCGCAAACACAAACACACGACATAGATACTCGTACTTACCTTTATTTTATTCTGTGGGTTTCGGATAAAGGTGCGGTGCGGTCCAACGGAGGGTTTCAAGTTTGAAATTTATTTTTTTGGTGAAGACTAGCCCAAGGTCTGAGAGAATGGCCTTTAAAGAGAATGCCTTTTTCTAGCAGTGGGTGCACACAGGCTGAATTAATTTAGAGAGATAGATTTTTTCTTCAACACTGTGAACGCGAAAAAAATAACAGCTGTTTCATACATTTTAGCCAGGTAGGTATTGAACTTTTGTATGAAACAGGTGTTTTTTTTCCGCGTTAACAGTGTTGGTTCCTTAGAAAAAGTTATTCATATTAATGGGTACTTTAGCCCCCTGAAGTTTTAAACCCTATTATTGGAACACCTTGTATGCATTTATAAAACAACTGAGTATATCATCAAATCTTGTCTAGGGATGTGTGATGTCATTTTAATGGGTATTACAAAATAGACGTGTGTTAATAAATGTGACAATAAATATGTGTAAATTAATGTGACATACATTACGAGTAGGCACTCCAAATCTGTGTCGGCTGCTGGAAAGCATTTAATTATTTGTCGGAAAAATGAAGTCGAGAAATGAACTGCTGTTTCTTTTTATATTCGTTAATTCTTTTTGCTGTTCCAATTTTAATATTTTGCAGTTTTAATAATATTACTATGTTAAGTATACATACATAATACGTACTTAACATTTTTTTTTCTGACTTGAAAACATCTAGGCTCGACAGTAATTTTCAAGATTTTGACATCATCATGTCAAAATCTTGAATCGTCAGTCTCAATATAATTATGCTCTCACTTATAAACATCACACAAGTTGAAACGCTGCTCAAATTGCGCCCTGTCACTGTTTTTCATTACCTATTGGTGAGAGATGGCAATAGCTTAAACACTGATAATCTTTTGACACATGTTTATAAGTAAGGCCGTATTGAGGTCAGAGTTCATGCATTTAGAAATGGCTAGGTACCGATTATATGGGTAGTCATAAGTGTCGTAATTTATGGTAACTATTCCTACCTAACATTTATATACCTAAGTGACTATAAATAAACTTATTACAGAAAAAAAACAGCGGACAAGTGTTAATAGAACGCGTTTAGTGGCAAAAGGGTGCGGAAAACGCTCGTGATCGTTTGCCGATAATTGATGGTTTGTTGTCGGGCCGGAAGTAACCTTTGAGAATCCTCTTTTTGATAGACCCACTCTCAAACGTAACGTAGCAAGACTGATAAAGAAAGAATAAAAAAACTTTATTTCAGACACCTACGAAATTACATTTCTGCTCACATTCGGCGGTGGTACCGCACTGGTTATGGAACAATAAAATGGTGGACTTCCTTCCTTCCTGTCGTGTCGCCCCGAACTGAGATCTCGTGATGCAACTCGACGAACGCATCAAAACTTTGAGTAGGTAGTAGTCAGAGGCAAGTCCAAACATTATTGGAAGTTTTTCTGACTACTGCCTACTAATTTGGTATGGTAACCAAGTTTCAACTCTATTGGCCTATTTATTGAAGAGTTCCGTTGAACAGACTTTGGCTCCATCATCAGACCAGGTCGCTATCACCATTTTATGAGAACTGAGTACCTTCTTAATTTATTTCAAGAAAAAAAAATAAGAAAAAGCAAAGGAATTGGGCGACCAGTAGAAAAACCTTGATGTCAACGAAATTCCTAGAGATGGGAGCTCTTGGATCGTTGGTTATTTTAATTTAACTTTTTTGTTGTATCTCAAAAACCGAGCGTCCCAGAAAAAAAGTAAAAATTGTTTTGGAATGTCCAAACAAAGCCCTTTCATATGACATGTAATTTGATTTTTTTATGTAACTTTTTTTATTTTTGACCCCTTAAAAAACCCCATAACTTAATAACCTTTCATCTGATTTTACTCATATAAATTTCTCAAGTACAAGCTATCGACTTATCAAATTTCATGCAGATCGGATCAACGGTTCGAAAGTTATGGCCAGACAAACATACATACATACATAAAATGCAAAATCGCCCAAGTTTAAACTAAGATCTTCGTTCGCTTCGCTCACTCGATCAAATACTTATATATTTATTTATTTTTTGTAAATACTAATATGACATATTATTACACCCAGATAGAGAAAAAACATTAACATTCATCACAAAAATGTTTCTTATCGCTGGAGATCGAACACACGGTCTAGATACAGCACAGAAGGCAGAGCTACTCTTATAGGTACATAAAGACCACTTCCCAAAATGTCGGTTACCCATACCCACATCCGTTATTGTCTGTTTTCCAAAGTCCGTTTCCTAAATGGACCGTTTTCTAAAATGACCGTTTATCAAAATTTCCATTACCCAAAATGTTCGTTTACCCCATACCTATCAACTGAGCTGTGAAGGCTGTCTAATAATCTGCCTATACGTAATCAAAACGCGTCCTAACTCAAATAGGTAGATACACATGTCCACATTTAGCTATACTACACTTATGACGTACGAATAGAACGTAAACTGGTGCCCCAATCATAAAAACTTCCTTTTTTAGATGTCAGTTAATGATGGCATGGCCTTTTTACCTTCCAAGATATCGGTTTATGATGTTTTCACGGTCATTTTCACACAGCGCTTTCTAGCACCAAACTAAGCAAAGCTCGTGTTTACTGTTGGTTATGTATTAGTTTTAGTTTAGTTGCTTAGTTTTATTCTAAAAGGTTCGGTTTACCTAAACTAAACAGTAAATTATGAACAATACATTAATAATATTAGTTTCGTAACAAACAAGGTTACCTACTTGAAGCACTAAATTAAACTAGATCAAACACATAATTTTGTTAATGTTCAGTGAAATTTCAGTAGTGTATTCTCGTCATGTCACTGCATTTGAGTTGAAACTGAGCCAATGGCTTTGTGTGAGCTATTTCATTTTATATAGATATAAGATTCAAGAAAATTTAAGAGTATAGTAGAGCTCTCTGTGAAGGGCTCGTCCCTGCCAAGCAGCGTTGCTGTGTTACAGTTTGAAGAGTGTGGTTGCCGGTGATATTACAGGCACATGAGGCTTAACATCTGTATGCCTCAAGTTGATGTTTATATCGTGCGGGACCTACGAGGCAATGCTTTGTTAAAGGTGATGCTAACCACTTCAAATAAGGTGGGACATATCCTTGTTCCAGCAAAAAATTTTAAAAAAATGCTAATATTATAATGCAGTTGAAAATAAAAAAAAAGTGCAATATCTGTGCTATTTCGAAATCCCTTCCGAGTCCCGTTTCTAAGTTAGGTTCGGTGATAGTTTGCTTTTTTCCGCGGTTAGAGGTCCCAAAAGACTGATTCAAAAACGCTATGGAGCTAACGCTGATGGGGCTGGTCCAGATTCGTCATTGCCCAGTCCATCATTGTCGTTTATATCCTGTCACTATAAGATGTAAATGCCTGCGTATTGATACTTCGACAATTTCAAGCACTTCCAAATTCGTGGCTGAGATACTGGTAGCCTTAAAATATGTGGGCGACTTGTGGGTGTCTGCTTCGATCGTTATTTAATTTAATATTTTCACAGGGCGTGGGCGTGAGATGGCACGAGCGGGCATGCTGCACAGGGGTGGAAAAAATGGAGCCGAGTGAGTAATTTACTGAAATTACACTAAAAACCTAATTAACTAAAAATAAAATTATTAAGAGCATTGGCTGTCTAGTGGTAGAGCCAACTTTTGACTTGGAGACCAGTGTTTTCTCCGCACGCCCTATCGACTTATCTACCTATCGCTTATCGACTCTCCTTACAAAAACGGCGTGACAATACAGAAAATGAAAAAAAATAACTCGGACTTCGGGTACAGTCTCTAAGTAAGCGATCAGGGGACTGTGACTAAAATATTGATGAGCTAGTCAGACAGGTAACTAGCGAATATTCCGAACTCTTAAATATTCCGCATTAGCGTCTAAAACTTATAATTTCACAGAAACTTTACACAACAAATTTTTATCAAACTAAACCAACATTATAGACGAGCTTGTTTCAACGAAACTATTAATATTCAAACTCACAACGCCATACATTGTTGTCAAGGCTGTAAGTGAATATTCAATGATCTTGGCTTAAATTGTTATTAAGCCCTTTCATTTATCTCCTTAATATACCAATTTATATGGTCCGCGCCGCCGTCAAGGACAGTGTAATGGCTTATAACACAAAATCGTCCGCCTACATCCTCCGAATTTCTCTGACAGACACGATTTAGCACTTAATGTAATTGACGTAATACCGGTAATAACGGTCTCTTACTCGATTGTTAAGTCATTTTAATTCCGATAAAAATGTCCCACAGTTTCGAGAGGATGTCTACCGTGCCGCATGATTTTAGTTGCGTACCAAAGACTCAACGACAACTCAAGACAACAATGGATAAATGTTCCGGATTCAATATTACACGCTATAAAAACTCTAACTTAAAATGCTCTATAAAAAGCCTTAGAATAAATAACACGGTTAGGTTACTCATTGCTACAAAATAGAAATAATACGCTACAAAGAAATACGCGATTTCCCTTATCACAAAGTACTTTCGGTGCGTCAAAGGGGCGGGCACCGCTACGCCCGAGCTGCGTCAGGTGCAAGCCTGATAGAGCAATTACTTATTTTAACATTTTTAATGCCAACCTCCGTAGACCGTCGCATCTTCTCACCCTCTGGTAAAGTTTCCGATATTATTCAGGTGCTATGGACCACCCGTAAAAATCTTGCTCCGAAATTAAATTGTGACACAATAATTCCTTCAAAATTACCTTCGCAGAATCTTTGGAAACT
Organism: Chloroclysta siterata; assembly: GCA_932294275.1. Classification (NCBI taxonomy): domain Eukaryota; kingdom Metazoa; phylum Arthropoda; class Insecta; order Lepidoptera; family Geometridae; genus Chloroclysta; species Chloroclysta siterata. The sequence continues at coordinate 11,502,482 of OW028600.1, read as the reverse complement.
TTTAAATTGGAATGAAAACGAAACACACTGCAGGAGATAAGACGCGAGATAAGCGAAAGAGATTTAAACTATCTTTTAAGTAGGTACTTTCAAGAATCTTTTATCTGTGTTTGGGATCACATTTCTGTTGCTGAATATAGAATTGAAAACATGAAATTCAATAAGTAGCCAATAGCAATAAAAACGCAGAAAATAATTTATTAAATATTTGTTCATAAAATAGAGATTCCTGCATCCTATTATATCGCAGCTATCTGTCTTGTCGACTGAAGTTAAAGTTCGCAACGAGTCCCTGGTGAATACCCTCCGTTAGTACGGTATCCATTCATTATAAACACAGGCTTAAGATACCCATAAGATCTCCATGATAGTTACCAACTTATCTATTAAAATACATAGTCAGCGAGTTTAGCAGGTAAGTAAATGATGGGGCAATATGCCAGCAAAGTTCAAGCCTAAAAAAACACCAGTTTTAAGGTAAACTGATTGTTCTAAGACTTTTTATTTTAGATCTTTGACTCTACCAAAGTTCACCGGAAACCTACACGCTTGTTAGTGTTGATATATTTTTGTGGTGTGCGGTCAAGTTAAGCAAAGCTCGTAAATTTTCAAGGTCCCCATAATTCATTAGATAACAGAAGTTGGGCGGTACTCAGTTACTTACTCGTAGGTACCTCCAATTTGGGCAGAACTTTGTCAATGTTGGGTTGTGTTAACCGGGGTTCCATGTAGTGGCGTCCGGCCCCCTACTCCGAATTTCTCCCTCGGTTCCTCTTCTCCACCGCATTTTCTCACCTCAACTCGCACTCGCCCGTCTAGACTAACTTTAAATTGTTAGCTGCAACTTTGCTTTCCACTCGACTGAACTTTATTTGTAAATCGCATACCGTCCCTGACTCGTGATGACAATTTTCCAGCTTCATTAATTATTTCAAGTTTCATTAAAAGCTTGAGATTTCACGAAAACTGAATAATATGAATGCCTAGAGATTTTCGTGAAACAGTATGGAATTACGACGACTTCGAAATGTCACAGATAAGAGCTTTTACACGGATGCGCATTTTATTCACAGCTGGCTTGGGCTCTGCTTGACATATTTGTATTTTCCAAGTAAAAAGTGGATTTTTTTCCTAATTGATGGAGCAATTTTGTTAAATTCTCTGTTTTATGTTTATGAAATATTCGTATGACAATATACTTACCCTGTAAACCTTCTAAATTACAAACTATGCTTAATATAAAAAGCCCTATTGGCAAACTACTGGGCATACAAATTAATTAGGAATACAAAAAAACAATCAGACCTTTGACTTTTTGACCTGAAACCATATTGCTGCTTGCAAAAAAATTGTTTTAAGCCAAACTTGTATGGATATTATGGTCAGTTGAGTAGAAATATTTTAATATGAAATAAAGGCAATACTTGTGGGTATGTTGTTCCAGCTACCACAACTTACGACGCTGGGGAAATCGGGAATAATATAGGGTACGCAAGCGTTCTCAAGAGAGCACGATATTTGATTTTATATTTACCTGAGATCCTTCAAGGCTCCTCTTTCGTATTGTGTCTTGCAATAACGTTTGTGTACCCAAATTATTAATAAAAATAAACATATATAGTACAGTAATAAATAATGCGTAAATGACATCAACCGCATTGCCTACTACATACTTGCATTAATTAATATAAATTGAGCGTGCTTGTTCACTCGTAAATTGACATAATTACCAAACTTCTGCAAAAACATTGTCTAAAACAGATGCCATACCTAACGTGAGCCATTAAAATAAACCTGTTACAAAGCATACGATTTATATACCCAAATGATTTACCCCTTATAACCGTTGATTAAATTAAAACATTAATGTAAATACTTTATCAAATTCACCAACCCGCCCACAAACTTTCCTCAGAGTAATTACAATGCGGCATTATCAAGTTGTCTTGACAAAAATTTTCTTGTCAGGCATGTGTTTTTATTTATCAGCATCATATTACAACGAAAAACAACCGACATTTCATTAAGAGGCAGCTCTGCAGAACATTTGAAAACATTATTGATCGAGTGAGCGAAGCGAACGAAGATCTTAGTTTCAACTTGGGCGATTTGGCATTTTATGTATGTACTAGCGGCCTGTCCCAGCTTCGCATGGGTGGTCATACATTTTTTGAACATATTAGGATAAACTTAGACCGTGGGTTCGAGCCTCGCGTCTACTTATTTCATACATTTGCACGCCAGAGACTGAAATCGCACCCCGAGCGTGACCCGTGGACCCGTTAACGTTTTTAATTTCGTCATATCTTTTGAATGGAATGTCCGATTTGAAAAATTTAAGAAGTAATCTATAGGTATTGAAACCGTCTTAATTATGAAAAGATTTATTTGGATAAGGATTAATACCAAGGTACAAATAAAGACCCTTTTCTAGCGGCGGCATTTCAATTAATTTTTTCTAATAAAAAAACACTTATTGTGACATAACTATAATAGTTAGACATATGCTGTCGCGATTTCGCGATTCTACAAAATCGTAGTACATTATTTTGTTCTATCATCAATAGTTTTCGCAGCGCACGCGATGTAAGGTTTTTGGTTTCCACCTTGGGTTACATTATTGGAGTTTTAGTAAGGATCCCTGATTTTTTTGAAAATATAATATAGCCTATGTTACTCAGGGATAATGTAGTATTCTAATGGTGAAAGAATTTTTGAAATCGGACCAGTAGTTTTTGAGCCTATTCGTTACATACAAAAATACAAAAATACAAAGCTTTCCTCTTTATAATATTAGTGTAGATGTATGTATGTATGTATGTATGTTTGTCTGGCGATAACTTTAGAACCGTTGATCCGATCTGCATGAAATTTGATAAGTCGATAGCTTGTACTTGAGCAATTTACTGGTAAGTATGTGGGTAAAATCGGATGAAGGGTTATTAAGATATGGGGGTTTTTAAGGGGGCAAAAATAATGAAAGTGACATAAAAAAATCAAGTTACATGTCATATGAAAGGGCTTTGTTTGGACATTTCAAAACAATTTTTACTTTTTTTCTGGGACGCTCGGTTTTTGAGATACAACAAAAAAGTTAAATTAAGATAACCAGCGATCCAAGAGCTCCCATCTCTAAGAGTTTCGTTGGCATCAAGGTTTTTCTACTGGTCGGCCAGTTACTTTGCTTTTTCTTATTTTTTTTTCTTGAAATAAATTAAGGAGGTACTCAGTTCTCACAAAATGGTGACAATGACCAGGTCTGATGATGGAGCCAAGGTCTGTTCAACGGAACTCTTCAATAAATAGGCCAATAGAGTTGAAACTTGGTTACCGTACCAAGTTAGTAGGCAGTAGTAAGAAAAAAGTCCAAACATAATATTTAGACTTGCCTCTGACTACCACCTACTCAAAGTTTTGGTGCGTTAGTCGGGTCGCATCACGAGATCTCAGTTCGGGGCGAACTACTAGTTGATCGAGTGAGCGAAGCGAACGAAGATCTTAGTTTCAACTTGGGCGATTTGGCATTTTATGTATGTATGTATGTATGTATGTATGTTTGTCTGGCGATAACTTTAGAACCGTTGATCCGATCTGCATGAAATTTGATATGTCAATAGCTTGTACTTGAGAAATTTACTGGTAAGTATATGAGTAAAATCGGATGAAGGGTTTTTGAGATATGGGGGTTTTTTAGGGGGCAAAAATAAAAAAAGTTACATAAAAAAATCAAGTTACATGTCATATGAAAGGGCTTTGCTTGGACATTCCAAACCAATTTTTACTTTTTTTTTGGGACGCTCGGTTTTTGATATAAAAAAAAAAAAGCTAAAATAAGATAACCAGCAATCCAAGAGCTCCCATCTCTAAGAGTTTCGTTGACATCAAGGTTTTTCTACTGGTCGCCCAGTTCCTTTGATTTTTCTTAATTTTTTTTCTTGAAATAAATAAACGAGGTACTCATTTCTCATAAAATGGTAATGACGACCAGGTCTGATGATGGAGCCAAGGTCTGTTCAACGGAACTCTTCAATAAATAGTCCAATAGAGATGAAACTTGGTTACCATACCAAGTTAGTAGGCGGTAGTCAGAAAAGAGTCCAAAGATAATGTTTGGAATTGCCTCTGACTACTACCTACTCAAAGTTTTGATACGTTCGTCGGGTCGCATCACGAGATCTCAGTTCGGGGCGAACTACTAGTTTAAGAATGTTTATGGACACTAAATAGGTACCTTTCGATGTCGTAAGTGAAAATGTATTTGGTTAGTACTAAGGCTTATATTTATATTGCTTAAGTTATTATTCTGAGGTAAGGCCAATGTTATCTGTACAGGGTTATCAAAACAGTCAAACACGTGCCAAAGTTTTTCTTCTTCACTGGGTCATGCACATACGTTTTGACGCACATACATTTTTCGATTAGAAAATTTATAGGCACACGGCTGGAAACATTTGAACCCGCAACGGAAGGCGGAGCTGCTACCACTAGACCACCAGTGCACTATGTAGTTACCGCTATTTAACGGTCATTATAGACGACAGACGCCGCTTACAAAACCCTGGCCCAGTTATTTACGATCAACGGTGTATCATAAATCTGTATCTTTGGTTTTATGCGACGAGGGAATAGACCATAACTTTGATTGGCCGCTTCAGGCTGCAAGGTCCCTTCATTTCAATGAGGTATATAAAACCTTTATGCAAAACAAATGCAACGTACTTGCGATAGGTAAAAGACGTAACTAAACTAAACATGCTCTTTTAAATTTATAACACACTAGAACGCAACTTATAATTATTTTTTTGATATAAATGTTCTCTAGATTGTATACCTCCGTACCATTCTTATTATTCTTGCTTGGTATCATTTATAAAAGCAATATTTTAAAGCTGAAAGGATTTGAAAATGAAAATGAGATTGTAAATCAACAATACAAATTATTTACCTACGGTATTACACATTTTGTGCTTTATAATCTTTTAATTAAATTGGATGGAAAAGGCAAATTGAAATAACAAATCTCTCCCTATTATTTCGTGCATATTGATGAATGCAGAGTAATCGTGGAGCCTTTGTTGTTGTGTCGCTTCTTAAGGTTCGTTACTTTTCCCACTTTTATAGAAGTGGGTCGGTGTCTCGTAAAAGTTTCCGCAAATGTGGTCCGCCAGTCAAATTACCGCGACCGATCAAAGGACCTCTCTGCATGATGACCCTTCAGCTGTGAGGACTCTCGGAAAATCATGCGTTTGTTTTACCCTCTCATTATATAAACGCAACGTGCTTACATTTAGAGGTTTATCTGATTCTGCGTTTATTAGACATTCGCGCTGCTATTCGCGTGGACCGAAATGTTGCCGTCCATATGTCTGCGGCAGCGTCGCCGGCAATGTGTGTTCACGCAACACGGGCAACGCGAACGCCAACGCGAGTGGACATGGAAGTGGCCTGTTTACATTTTCGGCTTGCCCAAGTCCCTGCTCATGTCTCTGCATATTTCCACGGACATGAGCTGAGTGTAAACGGGGTATGATATAACTCATCTCTCGACTCATTCGAACAAATTAACACTAAACTATTGCCACTGGGCAATCTGGGCAAAATGGTTTCTATCAGGGATTGAACCACGTGGATGTTGAATAATTATTTTTAATGTTCGCACTAAGTAACGTTTGCCGGCTGCAGATAAGTAAAGGTGCTTGTCTTATAAGTCTTATAACATACCAAGAATAATTTACAACGTATCAGCCTTCTAAACTACCTTCCTAAAGACCATAAAATATTGAATTTAGCCAAAAATTCTGTTAGAAATCACTTTACGATTGAACCCCATGCTTAGACTGATAAAATAAAATACTGTTTGCCACTGCAGATAGCTTTGTTTATTTTGGACATATTTAAATAACTAATATTGTATATTGTCATAAATGGTTAAATTGATTGGAAACATGAAAGACGAATTGTCCTGAAGAAGTTATGTTTATAAAATTCAAATCAAAATAAACCAAATGCTAAAATATACACGAAGAGATACCCATCGTTTGCGCGAGACGGAGATGACAGGAAATGTAAATTTTGCTGACTAACCCGGAAAGCAATTACGGAGTCTAGGGTCGACATTTGCATGACGCTTCTGCACCTCATCATAAATCAATGGAAACATGTGAGATGCTAGCGTTTTTCAGAATTTCATGCATCCATTCCAATGGTGCTTGAAAACACTGTTTATCATTATATCCACATGAAGTTTACTGCTAGACATAGGCCTCCTTTGTGGATTTTCAGGACCACCGATTTTATCATACCTACTATCATATTTCACATCGTCATCATAGATCTTTATATATATAAATTACGCGTCTCGTTGTTTGTCCGCTATGGACTCCTAAACTACTTAACCGATTCCAATCAAATTTGCGCACCGTGCAGTTTGATCTAACTTAAAAGATAGGATAGCCTTCATCTCAATTTATAGCCGCAATATTATTTTATTGCAAATTTGACACCGCCCAACAAGTGGGCACAGGTCAGCTAGTAATTAATTAATAAATTAAACCGAAAAAAAACAGCTGTTTCATACATTTTAGCCAGGTAGGTATAGAACTTTTGCATGAAACAGCTGTTTTTTTTCGCTTTCACAGTGTTGGTTCCTTACAAAAAGTTATTCATATTGATGGGTATTTAAGTACAAGTATAACACAAGTATAACACCTTGTATACTACCACAGACAACAGATAAATATCTGTCACATTAAGAATCCGCTATCCGTGTAAGTAAATATGATATTTATTCTGAATAAAAATAATTTCTCCCTACCCAAATAATAACCTTATATCTAAAGCTATTCCAGTACAATTTGATACGAGCTTGCAAACCCCTCATTTTATAGCTGCGAAGGAAAGTCCGATCTCTAGTGAATACACGAACACAAATTCTTTCATTCTTTCGTTGGGAAAGTGCCCAACACAACGGCAATCCTCGATAAATGTAAATAATACGCGGTGGACCCATTGCGGCAATTTTCTTTGGATACTCGGCATTGTGGTGTCGTGGCCATCATGAAAACATGAATTTTGTGTGGGTTTTGTGCCTTGAACTCCTACGTAATTTAAGGGGCTGAAAACTATCAAACAACTTCTCGCTCGCACGTTTCGACATGTTGAAAGATATAAAATCACAAAACTCATTTAAGAAAAATCGCAATCAACCATTTTGTGTGCAATCACATTGCACACAGTTTAGTAAAAATTTCATTTTGATCGAAGTTTTCCTACTTAAAAGTTTGCATAAGTACGAAAACTAGTAAAGCAAACTTTTGAGTAGGAAAACATGTATCGATCAAAACGAAATTACATTACATTACACTAAACTGTGTGCAATCACATTGCACACAGTTTAGTGATTTGATAATGGTTGATTGCGATTTTTCGAAAATGAGTTTAGTGATTTTATATTTTTCAACATGTCGAAACGTGCGAGCGGGAGTCACATTAGCTCTTGTCTTCGCCTTAATGCGTGCGCGATGCTAGTGCTTTCAATTGGAGATGAAAAACATCGTGAAAAAACGTGTTGGTATTCTAGCAACAGCGACAGGATTGCAGCCTGTCAAGTATGGTATACCAACTTTAGCAAGATGTCGGTGTGAATGCCAAATGCTATATTTGCACGTACCTCTGACTACCCTTTATAGAGATCCTCTAAGCAGGTAATGGATGTCTACCATGCCTATGGATCCTGGTCTTGAAACTGTTTTAATTACATCAACGTAAAAACATATAGGTTGTTATTTCAGCAACAATTAGGTACTCTTGGCCCAAGACAGATCTATTTGAGCTCTATGTTAATTTGTACAGCCATTATGAAATTAGTAATCGTTTCAGAGTAGCTTCACAACCACTACTTTCCAAAAACATTGTTCACTTGTAATCTTTTCTATGTTGCCATTATATTCCAAAATCTTGATTGTATGCCATTATTTGAACCCCTCACTTCACGTTGCAGTATGGTGTAGTATTGGCTACCAAGCAAATATCGTACACAATAGACTGAATCCATCATCATATCTAAGTGCGCCGTCGTTCGTCCGACTCCCCATCATTTTTAAGCACATTGGAAAACACGTCATATTTTTAAAAGTTGCATATGTAGCATAATACACATTTTACTGACAATTTTTAGTAAGGGCTTGCATCGTAAGGCGAATCTTAGCCAAAAAAATATACTGTGGAATTAGTTACTGCAGTTCCAGTTATAGTTAATTAATTGATTCAGGCGTGACTTTGCGGAATTCCATTGTTAAACATAAATTTAATGAAATAAATATATAGTACTAATCCGCTAATCTAATCTTATGTAAGTAAATCAAATGTAGACTTGAGTGTGCACCCTTCACTGCATCTGCAAACTCTGCATACTCTGCAAATTCTGTAACGTGAAAAAAGGTGTATTAGACACAACAAAAATACCACAAAAAATATTAAATACTTAACAAGACTTCGACACGTGTTTCGCCTCTCTACGAAGCATCTTCAGGAAGAATTGACTTGCTGTGCACTGAATGACGTCACCTTGACGTGTTGTCTCGTCGAGCGCCGAGCAGAAAGTGAGTAATGGCTCGGCCGGACCCCTATTTATACCTGAGTGTCAACAACCGATCGCCTGTTGGTGACTCACGAGGTGATTAGGTAATGACGGTTGGTCGGTATTCACAGCGCCGTTTGCAAAAATTCTTAATAACGGCGACCTTGGGAATGTGTTTAATTCATTCAACAGTGTGAAACTATGTGTATTGTGTTTTACAATTTCTAAACATTCTAAAACACACATCCTAAAACCTTTATCGCAATTGTGTAAAATATTATAAGTGTGATTGTTATTTAGTGAATGAGAGGACTCGATTAAATGTTTTGCAAAATGAGATCTTTCTGGACAATTATTCCTATATGCTGCAATGTGTTCTTTATACCTAGTTTGGAAATTACGACCGGTTTGACCTATATAAACACCACCACATTCATCGCAGACTAATTTATATAGGTCAAACCGGTCGTAATTTCCAAACTAGGTATAAAGAACACATTGCAGCATATAGGAATAATTGTCCAGAAAGATCTCATTTTGCAAAACATTTAATCGAGTCCTCTCATTCACTAAATAACAATCACACTTATAATATTTTACACAATTGCGATAAAGGTTTTAGGATGTGTGTTTTAGAATGTTTAGAAATTGTAAAACACAATACACATAGTTTCACACTGTTGAATGAATTAAACACATTCCCAAGGTCGCCGTTATTAAGAATTTTTGCAAACGGCGCTGTGAATACCGACCAACCGTCATTACCTAATCACCTCGTGAGTCACCAACAGGCGATCGGTTGTTGACACTCAGGTATAAATAGGGGTCCGGCCGAGCCATTACTCACTTTCTGCTCGGCGCTCGACGAGACAACACGTCAAGGTGACGTCATTCAGTGCACAGCAAGTCAATTCTTCCTGAAGATGCTTCGTAGAGAGGCGAAACACGTGTCGAAGTCTTGTTAAGTATTTAATATTTTTTGTGGTATTTTTGTTGTGTCTAATACACCTTTTTTCACGTTACAGAATTTGCAGAGTATGCAGAGTTTGCAGATGCAGTGAAGGGTGCACACTCAAGTCTACATTTGATTTACTTACATAAGATTAGATTAGCGGATTAGTACTATATATTTATTTCATTAAATTTATGTTTACCAGTTATAGTTATTTATTCATAACAGTTTTGTTACAGTATTAGGTAAACATGAGAAGGTTAACATTGGCTAAATAACATTCATACATTGTACATACAAAATTCAAAAAACAATAAAATAAAATCAATATACATCTATATAACACAGGCAGGATAAATGTAAGGTTATGTTTAATTCTTTCTTTCTTCTCTCAATTTATGGCTCCTGTCCGTCATTCGACAGACAATCTTGCCAGTGTCAAGTGATTTGTATTGAATACTTTTTAGTCAAGTCAGTCCATCTTCAGTCCATAGTCAAGTCGACCGTCATTTTGTTTTAAAGAAAATGGTGGCGGTTTTCTTCAAAACATTGGAAACATTTTCGGTCAAATCAGGATATCACATATTACACTTTCATTTCAAATGTTTACACTTTGTGCTAAGACCTCAAGTAATGTTGGTTAAAATACCACCGAAATTACACAACACAACTCAAAATAACACTAGAAAAACAAATAAATTAAAAAGCTATGTTGCTTCCAAAAATGTCAGAAAATGAAATCCGTTATGTTTTATTATAATCTAATAACGGGTTAGGAAGGCTGACAGCCGGTTTCTGAAAGCTCGATCAAAACTAATCGGATGTCAAGTCACTCGACATTTCAGCTATTACATCGAATTAGATAGACATAGCAAGTGACTTGATATCCGATTAGTTTTGATCGGGCTTTCAGAAACCGGCTGTTAGTCAATTTGTTTAGGATCTTTATGCTCTTTTTATGTACTTTTGCGAAGTTCCCGTATATGTCTGTCCACACCTCATAAAAGATTTGGTTCCATCAGACATCCTAGATGGCGGTATTTCAACCCGAAATGCATTTTATTGATGACGGATAAATCAAAAGAAAACTTTAGTTTCCGGTCAACACCAACGCCATTATAGGAATCGATCAAGTACCTACCATTTTTCTAAGAATAGGTATTCCTCTAAAAAATTGGGCAATGTTTTAAATTATCCTGGCAAACGGTAAAAACAATTTTAGATTGGCGTGATATAAGTAAAGCATTCTTTGAAACCATAACAAATGTCTTCGTAATTACATGGGTATTCACCCACGCCCATCACGCATTTTAGGGTGGACTGGTAATGGCCCTTTCTTTTTAATCAAAAACAGTGTTGAATATAAATGAGACAATCTTTTAATAAGTTACCTACATGATTCGTTTTTTATGAAATTGGGTGTTTGACCATTGCCGGTTATATTTAATTTTTATTTCTGCAAGTACCTAGTTCAGTTTAAATCAATCTGAATTATAAAGACTTCTGCATATTTATTAAATATAATAAAATTAAATAATATTTTATTAAATAGATTTAAATATTTTCCTGTACAAATTTAGGTGGTACAGGTGGACTTATAGTACACTAACCGCCGGTTTCTGAAAGCTCGATCAAAACTAATCGGATGTCAAGCCACTCGCCATTTCAGCTATTACATCGAATAAGATAGAGATAACAAGTGACTTGACATCCGATTAGTTTTGATCGGGCTTTCAGAAACCGGCGGTTATACCACAAAATACCTAAAGAATTCTGTTTATATTTCGGTTGCTAGTCTAGTCTCACCCCTTTGTCTACACCTGTCGATTTCAATAATGAAAAGACGATCTCCACAGGCCAACTGCTTCATGCATGTAACATGCAACACACGCAGGCATACACACGTACGAGTAGGTAAGCTGGGTTGGTTATTCAAACAACAGCCTTGTTTCAAGTCGTACCTCATTAGCACCTCATGCGTGAATGAACAGGTGTCAAAAAATTGTTATAGGTCATCTACCAGAACTTTTTTTAAGTTAGAGTAGAGTGGAGTGAGAGTAGAGAGAGAGAGATTCAAAAAACTGCATAATCATTTTTCTTGTGATAAATAAATTACTAAACTATGGATAAATAGCCAACACCAACAACCAGCCTACCAAGTCTAAGTAGTAATAAGTACCTCTATACAACGTGTAAACGACTGTACGACATTAAATTAATACACGTGTAGTACTACTATCTAGTATTGATTTAAAAAAGGTTTTATTAACATTCATTCATAATTGAGATTTTTTTATTTTCAAACAAACTAAATATCAGAATAAGCATAAAATTATTGAACATTCTGTATAAACACACAAACAAAGCAACGTACGTTCATTCAATGCCGCGCCCCGCGCGCAGAAACCGCACATACATACCTACTACGACTAAACCTAAACTGTGCCGCGCGCCCGTGCCTAAAGGTGAACGCCCTTTCAGCGCGGGCGCGCGGCCGGCGGCGGCGTCTTTGATTCGCCGATACAGTAGAGCAACGTTAGCATGTAGGAAAAATAAAACTAGTTAGGTACCTCAAATCCGTACGTTTCCAATATGCTCACGTTGTTGCATGTTGCACATACAAATCTCAGACAAAATAAAAAAGTAAAGACGGAGCTCTACGAACAGAAAAGTGAGGCCAGTTTTCTAAACATGTGTGCGGAGGCCGGTGTTGCCATGACAATTCAAATTACCCCAAAATTACAAAAATAACATTACTAAATAAAACGTCTATCATGATATAATCTAACACAACATAACTGATTATGGGATCGGTTAGGTTGTGTTTGCCTCACCTAACGGACATACGAAATCTACGAGTTTACAATTTTTTGACAGATTACAATCTCGCGAGATAGATTATAATCTAACGGTTTTCACAATATTACGGATATGTAACCTAATCGTAAAAATCAGTTCACAAACGGAGAAGATATCGCGTTGCGCCGTGGGTCAAGATGACCGACAGTCCAGTACCCCAAGTATGAGTTTTGCTTACCATATTTGGTTTTTCGTTTTACGTTTTTGTTCCGTGTATATTGCGGGTTTTGTAAAGTTCCACATCGGTAACCCTATCGCGTCTTCATACAAAACCCGCAATGAACACGGAACAAAAACGCAAAACGAAAAACCAAATATGTTAAGCAAATAAATAAATATAAATAAATAAATATTGGTGGACTTTCCACACAGCACTATCTAGCCCCAAACTAAGCCAAAGCTTGTAATATGGGAACCAGAGAGCTGATATGATATACATATATACTTTTTTTTTGTAAATACATACTTATAATATTATATAACACCCAGACAGAGAACAAACATCTATGTTCATCACACAAATGTATGTTCTCGGTGGGGATCGAACCCACGGCCTACGGCTCAGAAGGCAGAGCTACTACCAACTGAGCTGTGAAGGCTGTCTGTCAGGCAAAACTCATACTTGGGGTACAAGCCATCAACGCGATGTTTGACAATTTCGTTCGGTGAGTATGAATTTCCGGTCTCGGTATTGTCTGTATTTCGTTCTGTATCGAACCTAGCTTCACAATGAGTGCAGCCAATGGGCGTTAAGGTAATTTGACCTCGTAGAAGTGAGCAACCAATGGGCTCGAAATCTTGTGTACATCCGGGTGTTCGCCGGACACGCGGGGCCCACGAACTTAGCGAACACCCGTGTGTTCTCTAAGCACTCGACGGGTTTAAAATATACTGATAACCATCATAAGAAAGGAGTAACGTTACGTTGCGTATCACATTATTACCAAATAATAGGGTAAACAAAAACACTTCATACTGGCAACACTTGTGTTCCAAGCAATAACCTCAAACTTTTATTTTGATTTATTGAAAATTATTGGTTTCCAAATTACTTACGTGTGAAATGTGATTCCATCCCGCTTTTTTATATTTTGAAGATTGATTCTTACACCCTTTCACAGCACAATTCGGCATTTTTACTGGTAAATTTATAATTTCTCAAAACGTTGCTCCCCACGAGCCGCGATAGCTAGACTGACAAGGTAAGGCGTAGGTACGTTGTGCGGGTGTGTGTGTAATTGTATATGTACACGTCAAGGCGTAGTTTGACCGGCCTCACTTTGCTGTTCACAGAGTTCCGTCTTTACTTTTTTATTTTGTCTGAGATACAAATGAATGCACTGAAGAGCTCCTTCAACTGTTCTAGAGTTTGTTTTGTATGCCTAGTTTCACAATTATCTTTCCCTTCTTCATAATACAAGTTCTGCATTTTGATGACATTAACAAGACACACACACTCACACAAAAAGTCTATTTCGCGGTACCAAATCTAGACACTAGTCACGAGTAATAACACGAATTTACAATTTTCAAAATTAGATATGTCAAGGTCGCTACCAAGGCGATTGTTTACTAAATAATAATGTATTTCACTGGCCACCGGGCGGCAGCGTGGCACATAGTGGGGCGCGCTACGTACCTATCTGTCTCTATCACACACGTAAGTGGAATGATATCTGTCCTTGTCGCACAGCGAAATTTTACAATGTGAGCGCACAAATATGTTTCTTATGCGGTCTAACGCGTATAAATATGATATCTCTGTCCTTTTTTTCGTTTGATTGATGAGTCACATGACTTCATGACCCCGGAAATTTGACCTCATCACCGGCGATTAGAGATACAGGTTGCATAGAAATTATTTATTGGAAAAGTATCGATATCTCGATAAATATTCAGGCTTTTTTGATAAAACCAACTGCTAAAATCTAAAAATGCAATTAGGAGTACGTGTTTCAATTTAATGTCGTACATGACTTTACACCTTGTATAATAGTATAATATATAATGATAGCCTACAAGTAAATTCAATAAAAAAAAGCATTGTGTGATTTTGTGCTTTATTGCACTTAATCAAAAAGTAACCATTTCATAATACCCGTAAAAGGTTACGAGTTTCAATAAAGTTTTCCAACAATACGGTAGCAAAAGGTTCCAATCGATCGAGAAAGTTGTGTAGAAGGTCGGATGCAGCGAGAGGATGAAAGTGAAGGTCCCCCTCTCCCCAGACACCCTCGGACAAAGTCAGGGAAAGTACCTACCTACGGAGAACCTACTTGAAAGGGAATTTATTGTTGGATGGGAAGTAAAAAATAATCGACATTTAACCTACACATATGACTACTTAATTATGTAATGGTTTTCAACTTTAGTTACAGTAATCAATGTAACTAAAGTTGTAAACCATTACAAAATAGGACATTTTGTTATGATTATTTTTGACTACTTTTAATTCTAGTTTGTTTTATGACTTTTGTATTTTGTGATTTTTTCAGCGATCCGTTGAAATATCAAAAGGAAAACTCTGAAATAATGACAGTCTATAATCTAGAAAACTATGAATATGAATAAATGCTTTGCTATTTCTTGTAAATAGAGAAACATTTTCCACTTCTGACATTAAATATGTAAGTAACTTACGCATGTATGAGTGCTCTTGGAGTTGTGGCGTAATTTAAGCTCTCTCACTAACGAGCAGCCACTCAAGCTGAGCTCGTCATTCCTCCAGACTAGATATTGTATGAGTTGTGAGCATATTGTATGTTGTGCGTCGGCAAAGCTAAACTGAAGCATGGAAAACTATCAACGGCAGTGCAACACGCGAACTAATCTATGAGATGTACCTAAGTATTGTGTCTGCAACGGTACCCAAAAACAATTGAAGCCCATCTTATATTTATGCACACAATGACTACATACAAACGTTTCTAAGTATCTGCATCTAATGCACGCCTAGTGTGGAATGGTTAGTGCTTTAATAGGTGGACCTTAGTCGGTAGTACTGTCTGTCTACTGTCTGCATCGAATGCATCGATATACCATTTTGCTTCAGAATCATAAACACATGTAATTGCTACATATAATTATCAAAAGCATACTCGCAACTCCATTGCACAGTCTATACGGATACGAGAATAGGAAATTAACATAATGAGGCTTTGTTCTGTGCTGTTGAATTGGCTGTTAACATTATTTACGAACATATTATTACATGGTAGTTGTAGGTAAATCGGGTTATCGCACTCCGATCGACAATATTTAATTAATAAGTAATTCGAATTGAACTAGTTTGTAAACATGTGATGTTATTAGCAGGCAAGTCTGAGGGGCCAGGATGGAGGTATGAGCAAACACCCTAAGGGAACATGTCGGACGTCACTTCTCGAGGCATGGTGGCATGGCTAATTACTGGGGGAGGCGGTGCGGCCCGTCTCAATGACCAGAACCCACGTACATAAAACTGGAGCCAAAATGGAAGCTATTTAGGATTTTAAAAAGGCTTTTGCGTTGCTCCAACAAATGGCAGTCACAGTTTTAGTACCACTTCAAGCCATCTCATAGGTCGCAGATAGACTTCCTTTGCCTAGTCTCCCATACGGAATAGATTTTCAATTGCAGTAATACTACTGCAATTGAAAATCTATTCTGCTTGTCATCCCATTATTCTGTGAATTACAGGATGATAGCAATCGGTTTTGAAAGAGTATGTTGAGTAAAGAGTTTGCATGACTTTATGATATCACCATCATAAACTCATCCCAAATTATTGACTGGCAGCGTGTTTTTTGAGTCCGTTAGACCCGGAGAGCAAACAAGTGTTATAAATCTAATTTGTTCGTTTAACGTCGGCAGTTACCCTCGTAAACGCAGGGGGTTTCTTTTAAGTCTTGTCCTGTTACAGAAGTGACGGCAAAGCTGAGCCTGTAATTACGTAGAAAACAGATTGCCGCTTTGGCCACCGGCTTTGACACATTATATCGATTATCATACGTAGCGATACGTCAGAAAGCGCCAGTCAGTGCTATTCTTATTTCAGTGTTCCGAAATATTACTTCATTGTTTAACTACAGAGTAGTTCCGGCATCTCGATTTTATAGTCCGTACTCACAAAGAACGAAGGGGTATTTATGTCCATTTGATTTTGTTTAAATATTCCATTTTGATTCCAACCATACTGAATCATAAAGTTACGAATTCCAACTTCCAAGTTATCGACGAGCGAAATCTGGCGAAAGTAATGTTATCGATTTATTTTATCACAAAACATTTTACTCCTAAGCCATAAAACATTTTAATGTTGTCGTAACACCTAAATAATATTCCGCATCGATCGCCGTTTATTTTCTGTTGGATTTAATTAAAACTAATTATTGGGCTTACCGTTCCGATGGTTCTGAATCTCGGGGCGAGTAGTGAGCGGGGGAGGAATTGGCATTTTGCAACGTCTTCCCCATCTTCCCCTCATAGATAATTAACTGCAGATAGCTACACCCTACTAGTATGGGATCAAAATCCGCCGCTTTTTAAAGAGCGTTGAGTTGGGTCGGAGCGGTCCCGCCGCAATGGGGTTCAACAATTTGTTAGGGTGGCTAGGTAAACGACCGTGATTATATTGATTTTTAAAATGACATCTCTTTTATCCCGCAAGCCTAACCCGTTAAATAAAAGTTCAATAGAATATTTGACGTCACTGCTTCAATCAATCTTTATTTTGTTTTATTACTATAGTGGCTATAAAACCGTTGTTACAATTATAAATTTGATTGCAAAAATATATGAATAATACGCCAAACCGCCCCTGCATATATTTGAGATCCGATCCACAGTGCATCCGCACGTTGGTATCTCTCGTATTCGATACTTCACAATTTCACATAAAAAACGAAACGTGGCTATCGTCAGTAAGTATTTTAACCACTATCCAAAATAACTTCAAACATTGTGTGCCTCCACATTCAAGTTGTATTCATATTCAAATCCAATAGGATCTACTGTAGGTACATCTGTTTTGCATATTTATGGTATATGTGTGGATATAAACCTTTGTTTATGTCCGCGATAGAAAGAGTATATGGTAGCACCATCAGGGGACTTTGTATTGTCTACGGAATTAACACAGCAGCATTGGCGACGCCAGACAAATAAATCAGTTGTTAATGCCGCAACATCCGGTGCGTCTCCGCTTATTGCCGCGCAGCATTTGCCTGCGCTCACCATTGCCACCCGAGCACTTTCATCCTACCCTCACCAGAGCCATGGTAACGACAGCAAAGAAGGGGCCGAAGATTTATTAATTCGGGGGAGTTGCTTTTCTGCGCGTGAGATTTACTTTTTTTCTTGGTATTCCGCCGAAAATTTATTTTGGTATTGAAATCATGCAAATTAATAACCACATCCTAGGCAGGTGATATAGTTTAAGAAAAATGGTTAGTACGAAAACATTTCGATAGGTTAGTCAGTTTTGTTTTAAACTATAACATCTTCATTTATTTCAAAATACAGTAGGAACCTTATAGTTAAAGTGAGTATGCGTAACTCATGCGTTAGTGAAAGTGTGAGAAAGAATAAAATTAGAACAAACGCGTAATCTTCTCAAGGAACTAGAAGATTTTATTTATCGTGATCGTGATGTATATCCTTATAGCAATAGAATATATACGAACCAAGACAAATACAGGTACACCCACTAAAATTGTTTAAAGAAAGTAAGCTTTGAAAATAGGCAGATTATTAAAGGTTCTAGCCAACCAATTAAATTTGATCTATAACAATTTTATTTCATTCTAACACTACAATTTTATTCAAACCTAGGTGTGAATATCATCTGTGAACAGAACACGTTTCAGACGCCAACATTCTGTTTTGACTAAGTATTTTAATGAAATAAGCCGCCGGCACTAGCTAGTTAACACAAACGCTTGCGTGTTTTTAAACAGTGCTAAGCACACAAACTTTGTGGTCGGCTTCTGTGTTGCTTTGCTTGTAGCGTAAGTTCGAATTGTACAAGTTGCGAATGCCTATTGCAAGTTCGGATAATTGAGGAAACCAGGGACCCCTGATTCTATTAACGATTATTCTCTTACTCAATACCACTCCATGTTTGATAATTGGTTCGTGTGTATGACCATTTACATGTATTGCTTCAGTAATATTACATAGCGGTGAGAGGCTGGAGTTGTTGTTTATGTCGACTAGCCTGATTAATCACACGTCAAAAAAACACGTGTTTGAGACAACCGTCAAACAACTTTTCGTAAAGCATTTTTTTTGCTAGGAAAACTTTTTTGGATCAAAATTTCAAAATTTCATTTGCTGTACTTTTATAATGTTACTTTTCGAAAGTTGTTTGCGTTTTTTCCAGTCATTTTATATTTTCGAAAATATTAAAATGTGCCAGCAAGTAATTAATTGTCATTTTTGTTGTAATTGTCGTCAGTCTCTTACGTTTACGAAAATTACGAAAACCAGAACAGCGCGTTTTAACATAACATAAGGTATTTTGTCGTACTCCAGTTGATAGTAATTTTAAAGTTTGCCATCTACCAAATATATAGCCAAAAACGCACCGCGTTTCTGTTCAAGTTTTCAATTGAATAAAGAGCCAGTACATTTACGAGTCCAGTGCATGTAAGTTCCTAAACAAAGTTTGTCGATTCGCAAATGCGATCGAGCTGGTTGAAAAGTTTACGTGAGCAAAAAGCATAGTTTTTCGTTGTCGCGACGTCTAGCCGCAAGCTGTTGATCGATACCAGTGCGACTGCACTTTATAACATAGCTATAAACCAATGCCAATTTAAATAAATTCCTTTTATTAATAGAGACCGTTAAAGTTTCGGATCTCTGTGTAGTTTCTACTTTCTTCTTTATTATCTATATATATGTGCAGCACCAATAGAGCGCTGCGTGCGTTGCTTACGAGACAAAATTGAATACTGCAGGCCATTCAACGTGTCTCGTCGTACGCCATGAAAGCTGTTTTATAGTCATCGATTACCATCAATTATAACGTAGCAGTATGAAGTCGTAAAAATCTAATCTAATTTGCGTTGAGTCGTAAATCAGAGCTCAGAAATTATATTTAGCGTGATATATTACTGGAACACCCAAAAACTGGACAAATGTAGACGGTCAGCCCTTGGACCCTCATTATTGCGTAGCCCAACACAATTTCAATGGCGCCCACACATGATTAGGGTGCAAATTGAATCGACTTGCTGTTCCCATGATGTGCTTACATAGATAACATTACTTCCTCTCCTAGCATATAAGTTATACAATTATTACAGATATTCTATCACTGCTTGAGGAAGAGTTTTGTGACTCCAATATATAAAACTTAGACTCTTTCAATTTGGTAGCGCCATATAAATATTTATGTAATTTTCCTCGTTTATTTATGTCATATGGCAGCCCTAATAAAAGCGCCAGAAGCGAGAGGATCAATAATAAGCTCGCAAGAGGTTCGTAATACCTTAACGAGGATTCCGCAGAGGCCTAGCTAGAGGTTGTGAGTGACGAGACTCAGGTAATTGCTTAATTAACACCGCAATCAGGGCCCGTCTACCTATAGACTACTGGTGAACCTAGGCTATTGCCTAACCACCAATAGTCTAGCTTCGCCTTAGCACAGTCAAAACTAATATGTATTCATTTGCAATACTCTAGACTAATTAAGCGCCGAGGTTGTATTCTAGTTTATTTCAAAATTACCTCGGCTTACTTAACCCAAAGGTCATTGAAAATTTGAAATGTTGCAAACAGTAACATTTGATTGTTCTCGGTTGTTACCATCTAGTTTCCTCTCTCAATTTAGAATTCGTTTTTAACTAGTTCGTTCGTTCGTTTTTAAATTGTATTACAGAAAACAAAGATGTTGCAATTAAAGTGCATGTATTATCTACTATACTATGGTATTATAACGGAACGAATTTTGAAGTTTTTTAGTTAAACATCAAAATTACGATAGGTTGTGATTGACGCGCACATTTTGGGTTTTCTTGCAGCCGAAGTCACGAGCGTATCTGCTAGTTGCGTACCTACAATGAAAATATTGACTCAACGAAGCTTCATTTACCCAGAAGTGACGAAGGAAAAATAAAAGGGGAAATGAACTTGATAGATTAGGAGAAAACACTCGATTTTGTAACATCGGAACACATCGTTCCACAGAGTTGAAAAGTTCAATATTGACTCGCAAAATTGCTTTAAGTCGGTGCTGACGATAATAGTAAAAGCTTATTGGGAATGTCAACCTTACAGCTTGTACGGAGAAGTGGAATTGCTTCCGGGGGCTGGGTGATCGAGGTGTTGTACAGCTCGACGCGCTTATTGGCATGTCCTCAGAGCTTCCTTCCGACGACACGACGCTCCGGTAAGGATTTTTCGCTAAAAGCCAACCGTCCAATAACATTTTATTTATGAGGGCCAATGTGCTGCGCTGGCTTAAAACGTAATAGCCTTTGTGAAAACTGAATGTACTCTTTTAGAGTCTGTAACTTATGAAATATAAAATTTTAAAACCGATTCCCGGTTAGTTTTATTGTAGATTTAGTTTTAATGCACCTATAACAAAAAAATTGAACTTCAGTATTTCCAAGGTCTTCCATTATTTTCTTGAAAGAAAAGATAATCGTTGGATGTTTTAACCAAAATAATGCTACCTGCGTTGTATCCAGTAACCTTACATTCCCTAAGGTGTAGTTGGTAGGAGATTACCAGCTGGCAGATTGTTTTGTTCTCGTAACGAAGTTGTTCTGTTTTTGCGCGCAGCCGAGCGCGTAAAATTAATGGAAGCAAGTTCGATGGAACAACTGATACGAGTTGAAACTTTCTAACTTGTATCATTAGCTTTTGAGATGTCATACTCAACTCCCAAAAATTTATATTGCTAACAAATTCATGGCATTTTATGTGTCGGATTCCTGTTTCCCATTTACCATTTTATCATTAGTAACTTCGCCTTAAATTGAGACAGTAAGGAAAGTCTCAGTAGACAAATTCTTAGTTGTTACATACTTACTTTACAAAACATACATATACTTTAAAAATGGTCATAGGTCAGTGTTAATGAATTACTTATTAGCCGTAATTATGGCTTGATTTTAATATTATCAGAGTATATTATAAAAAATATAGCGTACCTATTAAAAAAAACATGTTTCGTATAATCCTTGCTGTTCGGGCTCCAGATATGTCCTTCCTATTTATTAAGGGGAGTACGTAAATAGTGGACATTGTTTGCAATTTTTGCGGGGAACTGAGTTCAAAATTATTTAATTGCTTGCTGCTATTTAAAGTTTTCTAGAACGTCACCACGTTCTTCTAGTCAACTATAAAAAAGCACCAAGACGATAGGTTCAAAGTTTTCAAATATTTGAAAGTTTCAGGTACCTCGTAGTTGTTGAAATTTTACCTCAGAACTTTAAGCGAATTCTCTCGTCAGCAAATTTAAGTTAATGGAACTTATGGAATGTTATTCCTATTTCTGTTTTCCTGAAACATGAACCTCAAAAATTCAGTTTAATAATACAAATACTTAAATACCATTCCGTTAAATAATACAACGTTTAACGTTTTACTAACATTGCTTATTAATCACGCTATCTGCAGAACACAAAAATATTCTTCTATATTCTGTGTATCACGCAATAAAAGATGAAAGAAAAAAATACTAAACGAAAACAACCTATAAGTATATCTATTCATAAAATATCTAGATGTACCTAAGTAAGTACCTACCTACTATCTGTTACCTAATCAGATAGGTAGACAAAACACAGCAAAGCAAACATAACATCAAGAGATTACAATTTGAGGCTTTATAAAAAAAACGTCATTATATTTGGTTAAAAAAAGTATACAAATACGGGAATATGTAAGAATAAAAGTAAAGATATACAAGTAATTCCTTCACATAACGATATAATTCTCGGAACCATTAGAGCAGCTTTCGTGCTGTAAGCCCACAAAGGTAACGTCAGACATTCAGCTTCAGAAGTTGATTGATCTTTGAAGGATTTTCTACGACATGTTGCCGTCGATACCCTGTATTGTACCTACCTACATATGTATAAGCATATAAAACAGAGCCGGTCTACTAGAACCAGATCTTGTGCAAAAAGATGATTGGTAGCGATGTTTTAGTAGTTAGTAGAGCTCTATGTTTATGTCAAAAAGAGCTGCGGAAAGACAATTCAAACGCTGGGAGGACGAATTAACGTTGACAGTTTGTTTATTCTGGAGAAGGGAACGTCTGGAAAAAGCTAGAGAAGGTCTTTGCCAATAGTCACTAGGAAATATGAGATATTATCTAAAGTGAATCAAACAAAAAATGTGTAAATGTAAATCCGAAATAAAGGCTACTTACTTACTTGGCTTGGTAGATAGTGGTATTAGATTATAAAAAGCTTTGGACCAAACATTATATTAAAAATAAAAACAACCGAACATTAAAAAATGTTGAATAATTGCAAAGTTCAAATGTCAAGTCATGGGAGACCAGCGATAAAGTAGTGTCGTCACTACTCGTAACTTTAGTACAAAGCTGAATGACGACCGATTTTTATATACTATGTTGTTTTTGTTTTACTTTTTTCAATTATTGGGACATTTTTTTTATTATCTTCGTTTAATTTTCGGAATGTTTAGTCAGCGATAACCTGACGCGCTCATTGACTTGTTGTATATACAATGTACGTTCGGGGTCGACGCCCGGGAGTGGGGGGTTAGGGTTGCTTTGCACATCCGCTTCGCTGCACTCATTTCCGCATAAACAGTACTCGCGACGACGTATCAAGATGTAGGCCTGCCAGCCGGCGATATTGCGTAACTCCGGTATCTTCGGGGTTTATGGCGACATGTTTAGTGTGCCAGACATTTTACGTATGTACTCTAGCTCGGCTGAAAATAATAATACTATTTAAATAGGCTCTCTTGTTCTTTTTTCCGCGAATGCTAAATATGTAGGTAGGTAATAGGCCATAATAGGACAAAGTTACTATTTTTAGAGATGACATTGCCCTTATTTTTACTTGATATTTCTATAGAATTTATGTGTGAATTTTAGCAACATCAGTGTAAGTATCAGTTAAATCACAGTCGAATCACAGAAAATCTCGATCTTTAATGGAGCTGCTAAAAACGAACAGAGCACTTAAAGTTTAGGTATCCACTGTCCTAAAACCACTAAAACATAGGAGCGATTCCAAAAATAAATTACGTCCAACCAAGCCAACTACGTCCAACTAATCAGCGCAAACCAGCTCCGTTTTATAGAAGAAACGCAATTTGAAGTTCCTCTTAAAAGTTTCGAAAGCGAAGGAGTGTGGGTGAAATAAAACAAAGGCAGGCACGCGCCCGCCGCGGCACTCATGCTGAGTGCTCTGCTTTGTGGCAGGACTGGCAGGCTGGCGATACAATGCAATCCGCTGCGACGAGCGAGTACCTACATACACACAAACAAGTTGCAAGTCGACTAAGCATACGCAAGTAGGCTTCCATCCGCGACCGCCGTGCCTGCCTACCCGCGTCAATACGGAAGCTTTATTGTGTTACTGGCAGCGGCAATAGGCGTAAGGATTCAATGGGAAACCGCTAAGCGGAAACAAGGAAATCATTTAAATTGTTGGTATTGCTATGTTTCTTTGAGCAAATACATAGATGGAAGAAATAGTAGGTATACAAATAAATAACGTATAGTAATCTGGTATTAAAGTAAATAAAAGCAAAAATAACTTACTTATACTTTCTCAGGTAAAGGAATATGAAAATTGATTCAAACGAAAATAAAATAGAAACGGCGTTTTGATGTTCCGTTTGAGATATCCAATGTTATTTTAAAGGTCGAAATCCGTTGAAGTGGAATTGAACCAATGCATTTATTTTTAGAAGGAAATCTCCTCGAATGTTGGTGTCCTTACGAACTGTACGACGGCATCATTAGTGGAGGTGAACGCTAATGAACCTCTCGGTGTGGGACAGAGATCGCCAAAGAGACAAGGTTCATCGAGATAACGGGAGCAGGGAAATATTGGATTTACCCTCGAGAAAGCGAAGAGAAAGTGCAGATATAAAATTATAAATGTATAATCTTCGCATTGCGAAGACTGCTAAGCAGCAGGGAAAAATATCTTCTAAGGATATAACTGAAAATTGGTTCGAGTTGTGTTTGTAATACTCGTACTAACAAAATTTTTATAGAGCAATAACTAGAAGTTAGATGCAAAACAGTGCCAACTGATTTTCTAGATTGCCAAGCTTTAGAACCATTTTCACAAGCACACACACACACAGGTATTTAAATTTCGACGCTCGCATACAAAAATATAGTTGGTATATAAACTGGACGTAGCAGATTAGTGAGGAAATATAGAGAGCAGCGCTCCGCCCGCCGCCAGCGCTGAGGGCTTATCGAGAGATGGTGCAAGAGCACTCTCTTTCAAAAGGGGCTGCTTTGTGCTTCCCGCTACAACCACTTCGTGCCATTGAGGACACCGCGCGCGCTACCTTTATGCTCTTAAATCATGAATATTAGAACAACATACAAATTTTACAATAAGCACTGAGAATAATAAAATAAATTTAACCTACATTCTAACCGAAAACAAATAACTATTCGTTTTTACTATTTATTTTAGGAAGACGGTTAATTATCAGGGGTCGGAATAGGTAGAGTTTTTAAGTACCAAATCACGTAAAATTATCTACGGAATCTTAACATGGATTTGCCTTTAAACCCGGAATTGGGGATTAATAAAAATTGTTTTCTAAAACTTATGGGTTTTTTTATACTTATACAAATAGCTGATGGAACAAGCAGATGGCCCTGATGTTATGTTTGATATTATTGTCTTCAATTTATTTGACGTCATTTGGTACTTAAAAACTCTACCTATTCCGACCCCTGTTAGTTATAAAAAGCAATGCAAAATATAAATGAATTTTGCCCATTAAAATAGAATCATCTTAAATACTTACGTCAGTAATTTACTATACTATAAAAGAATAGTAAATTACCTACAATAAGTATCTATTATTCCCTAATTTGGTCTTAACGGTGACGTTAAAGGACGCGTCCTAAAGTGGCACTTGTAAAGGAAATGAGTTCAATTTACCATTATCTCGAGGAATTGACTATGGCGCGGGTGAATTTGCTATATCGTCTTATTTACTATGACAACCCAACTAGAAAACTGGCGCGGAAATTGCACGGTTGCAAATTGGGTTCGCTCGACTACTTTAACGGGAGGCGGTTTTTACTTGATTTTTAGCTCGGCACAGTTGAATATCGATATCGGAAATTGCTATAAAATAGGAATAGAATGAACTAACACAAAATTGAAGTGGCTGACGAGAACGTGACATTCGGTCGCCTACTCGATATAGCCATACCTTTATGAAATTGCATTTGTTTGGGAATGGTTGTTATAGATCATATTTTCTATTTAACTAAAAGACCACGATTGTGCACCCCAGTCGCCATACCAACAAAATGTATTCAACTGTATGGAGAGTAGTTTTGATAGCAAACAATTTAGTCGTGCATCCAGCATCGACGCTTGCGTAGAATATGGCTGGTCGCAAGCTGGTTGCGCAATCACAAAAACGTATCCAGGACTTCAACTCTTGTGTCTCCTTTGAAAGTCCAAAGCCACCACGGTCGCGCGACTGCTTGCGCCCTTAACCTACGCATCAACAATCAAGATAATGTTAATGAGTTCAAGAGTAGAAAAGCTCTTTGTGAAGGCCTCGTCCGGGGCAGTACTACCACCACGTCTTTTTTGCCACCAAGCAGCGTTGCTGTGTTTCGGTTTGAAGAGTGTGGTTGCCGATGTAATTACAGGCACATGAGGCTTAACATCTGTATGCCTCAAGTTGATCGACGCAGGGTGGTGCATCGTAGAGCACGTTCCTAACGTGTGTGACTTGCGACGCAATGTTTTTTTAGGTGATGGTTACCAGTTAACACTCTTATCCGTAACTACCTTAACTACTCTTAAAGAAACTCTACACACAACTCTACTACTAACTCTACTCCAACTGAGCTGTGAAGGCTGAATAGTAGTAATAATGAAATGAAAAAATGAAAAATGGAATACGTTTATTTAACACACACATTAGAGAAGAACACAGAACATAGAAGTTAACAGATGAATATAAAACAAGATAAAAAGAAAGAAGAAACAAAAATAAACAAAATAATAACCTAATAAGTATCCTTCCAGTGGGTGCGATGACGTGCAGCGCTCCCTCGAGCTGCTGGACCAGGTGCTGAGCGAGTACGACGAGGGCGAGCCGCGCTCGCTGGAGGCGCGCCCGCCAGCGCCGGCGCCGGCCACGCCCGCCACGCCGGCCACGCCCGCCACCGACGACGACTCGCCGCTCGCGGGACACACCTCGGAGGACGATGGATACATGAGCATGAACGGGAGAAGGTATGTCCTTACCGCACTACTAGAAGGCTGAGTTTTGTTTTTCGATTTCTCGGGCCTTATCGTGAACGAATTTGACGTTAGTTGCGTAAACGTACTTATCATATCCCTAACTAGTACAATAGAATGAGGTCGAATATCGCTAGGATACGTTAACGCGACAAATGTCAAACTTCATTTGTGATCAGCTTAGACTAAGTATATACTACCTCCATGGTGATCAGCCTGCTGTATCGTCAGGCCGTTGCTGTATGAAGACTAGTGAATAGAGGCGTTTCTCGAGTTTCCATACAAAAACGGCCTGATGATACAGAAAACGATGAAGGAAAACAAAACTCAGACTTCAGGTACTGAATTCAATTATTAAGAGGCTGATAATTTACGTCAAACAAATTCTTGTTCGCACATTTCATAATTTTAGAAGATATAAGATCGAGTTATGAAAATTCTCAAACGACAAAGTTTCTGAAATTCCAAATTTTCAGCAAAAAATATAAATTGATCCAAATAAGTTTTCCTGCCTAAGTTTGCTAAAGTGCGCAAACAAGTCAATCAAAAATTAAGTCAGTGTGAGACAGTCATGTAGAGTGTATTTTTATTCAAATATGACGAATACCGTAAATTAAACATCCGACAAGTTGATGCCCCTTAAATTCTTCGATAAACAGGCATGTAACATTTATCTACGTACTGCTACCGCGGAAATAGAAAGTTCCGTCGCGAACCATAAAGTTGCGAACATTAGCAATTTCCTGGCTCTGCAAGCTCGTTCGGTCTTAAGAAGCTCATCTTTGATGTAATAACATGGCCATTAAATTAACTACTTTCCGTTTATATGTATTTTATTTAGCTTAACTGTGGGATAGGGATTATCACTTTAGATTGGTTGAATACAAGATATTCAATAAACAAAATTAAATAAATTATTGACATTCCAATAGTTATTTACAGAAGTTAGAGCGGCACTGGCATTTTTAAAAAAATCTTGTTTTCTCCGGAGAACCTACTCTGTGCTTTTATCTACACTAATATTATAAAGGGAAAGATTTGTATTTTTGTTGTTTTGTATGTAACGAATAGGCTCAAAAACTACTGGTCCGATTTCAAAAATTCTTTCACCATTAGAATGCTACATTATCCCTGAGTAACATAAGCTATATTATATTTTCAAAAAAATCAGGGATCCTTACTAAAACTCCTATAATGTAACCCAAGGTGGAAAACAAAAACCTTACATCGCGTGCGCTGCGAAAACTATTGATGATAGAACAAAATAATGTACTACGATTTTGTAGATCACGTCATCATCTACAAAAAATATCGCGACAACATATGTCTAACTATTATGTTAGACATAGTTATGTCACAATAAGTATTCTTTTATTATAAAAATTTAATTGAAATGCCGCCGCTAGAAAAGGGTCTTTATTTGTACCTTGGTATTAATCCTTATCCAAATAAATCATTTCATATTCAAGACGGTTTCAATTCCTATAGATTACTTCTTGAATTTTTCAAATCGGATATTCCATTCAAAAGATATGACGAAATTAAAAATGTTAAAGGGTCCACGGGTCACGCACGGGGTGCAATCTCACTCACTCAGGGAGAAGGGCGTGCAAATGTATGAAATAAGTAGACGCGAGGCTCGAACCCACGGTCTAAGTTTATCCAAAAATGTTCAAAAAATTTATGACCACCCATGCGAAGCTGGGACAGGCCGCTAGTTGAATTATAAGGAGTTTGTGAACACTAGAAAAATGGACCACGGTCCTATAGCCTGAATCATTAATTTAATTACTTCTCCTCAGGAAATTGGGACCACTCGCAATATGACCACTTATTCTATTGTTTAATCTGAATTAAGATTTTACAGTTAGAACGAAAAGTAATTTAAATAAAAAAACTAATCTGTCGTAAAATATTTATTTGTCAACCAAATAAATATAGGTATTCTAACAATATGTACCAACAATATGTATGCTTGCCTTGCCTTAAAATTCGCCCTTTCACCAATATCGAGTGCTATACATGACTCTTGGAAAAAGTTATTCATATTGATGGGTACTTTAGCCCCCTGAAGTTTTAAGTACAAGTATTGGAACACCTTGAATAATAACACCCAGACATAACAAATAATAATATCACACAAATAAGAAAATAATAATTGATTATTGGTTTGCAGAGCGAAGTTCGCGTTGGGTTTCCGTCCGACGGAGGAGCGCGAGGAGCCCTCTCCGCCGGAGCCGCCGTCGCCGCGCTCGCCGCCGCCGCCCGAGGAGGCGCAACGCATCATCTCTACTCTTTTGCCTAAGTAATTATGTTTCATCATCATCATCCAAAGCCCAACTTCGCCCACTGCTGGGTATAGGTCTCACTCTTCTCTCGCTTGTCATGACACTAGTTTCTTTCGAAACAGTGTGGTGAAAGGGCTTAAGTGCGCCTCAAGAGGCTCCTTTCGAGCACTTGACACATGTTAAAGAACTTTTTAAATTCATTGGTGCACGACCGGTTTCGAACCCACGACCTTAGGGTCGAAAGGCGGGGCCGCTACCACTAGACCACCAGTGCTCTCTTTTTGCATCAAGTATCACTTAGTTTGTGCCATCTACCACGATTCTGTGCCAGCCTAACCCATTTCCGACTTGCGATTTTCGTTATGATGTTTATAATTCATCATTATTATTATAAAGATCGTGAGATGGACAGGGCTCAAAATCATATCCTGAAAATGTATGGGGGAGACCAACAGTGAACTTTCTCAGGGTGTTGTTAATATGCCTGAGAGTGACGTCAAGCTCCAAAAAAAGACCAAACAAAACCTCACGGCCTTCTCTCTACTCTTTTTCCAAAGTTATTATCAATTTATCATCGGCTATGTACCGGAAATCGAAGCGTAAGACCCCCTTCTTTTGATGGGCCGACTATTTGAAAAATCACGAGACGTCGGTGGATGGAGAGGGCTCAAATTCATTTCCTGAAAAAGTATGGGGGAGACTGAAATCACTTCCACTATTGGACTTATCTATCAGTGGATGACGATGTCTTAAGTCACCTGTATTCTGTGTCATAAGTACCTGAATAGGTGATGCTAAGCTCCAAAAAGACCAAAGAAATCCTCACGGTCTCTAGGCAGCTCGGTAGGTAAGACCAAAGTACTCTATGGGTAAGCCAGAGAATGCGTGGGTACGCAAGCTTTTCTGCGAAGGGTAGGCGTCTACCCACTTTCATATTCCCCGTGGTTTTAAAGAAATCGCTATCGTGGAAAAATAATCCGGTGAATTATTATTTCAGTAGGTGGGTATCTGTTGGGTGGTAATTTTTCATATAGATTGGTTCACTGGATCCATTTAAAAAATTTGGATGAACACAAACATAATTATGACAAAAAGAAAATTACTATTATTTTATAAAAAACGTAACTTTATTTTTATTTACAAAAAAAATACAATGAATTCAATTATTTACAAAATGTACAAAATAAACATGAAACAGTTGAGCAAATTGCTGACCTTTGCGAAAAATCAGAGATAGCTCAACTAATCTAAATCAGTGCCAATCGGAAGCGTCCCTATAACCTTTTTTTCATAATAGTTTTTTTACCATCAACACTTTTCAGGGTTGCTACGAAATAATCTAAATCCTTTTTGGAATAGTTCACTAGCGCCATCTAGAATGCTGAACGGTAAAACAAAGTCGGTTACGTCTCGGTCTGTCATCCGTAGCGCCATCTTTGAAACACTGCTACTAACTTTATGAAAGCAGAGGTTGAGTGAAGATTAACAATTTTGTGCTCTACGAAACAAGGAATCGCGTGTGTTGTATAACTGTTCTTTTTGTACCGCTAGGTGTCACTATAAAGCACTTGACTGAAAATAAAATTCAAAAACTTTTGAAGTTTTTGGAGTTTTTGAATTTTATTTTCAGTCAGTATTTTTATTTTATTTTCAGAATATAAAAAGGGGTAACCTCTAAGTGGGTAGTTTCCCACTTAGAGGTTAATAACCTTTAAGAGAATTACACATGCTTACTTATTTTATAAAGTAATAGCAATAGCTTATGATGATTAAATATTAAAGATTAATTGCCTCCCTTAAAGTGGAAAGGTTTAGGGGAGGCCTACGCCGTAGAGGCGACGGCTGCTGAGGAGGAGGAGATAGTTATTACATAAAATAGTTTAGAATTAAGTAGTAATCTAGAGTACCTAATCGTAAAATAGCAATTGTCAAAGGCAGCTGAATTAAGGCTTTTTATTTTATTTTATTTTTTAATAAAGATTAATTATTAAGTTGTAGGCAGCATGATGTTTAAACTGAAACTGGAACAGCTTCTCGACTTTGATCCCCAGGCTCGGTAGATATCCCCTCAGATCTCTTAACTCAAAATCAAAGTCAAAAGGTAATTTTGACTTATATTATTATACCTACAATTCAATAAAATCACAAGGATCACTTTGATACGTCTTAAAGCTAGGTGACTTATGATGTTTAGGTACCTACTAACATAAATATTTTTGTTTCAGAGTATCTCCAGCAAATTCAGCTAAGCGAATGACATCAGTTGAGCAACGTGAGGCAGAAGAGAGATTAGACTCTATCATCAGCATAAATGGAATCACAACGGCTACACAAACGACTTTTGTAAGTGTCAAAAATACCAATAAAATATTGAGCCTACATTATACACTTTATAAAGCCCATTCTACAAATATTTTCTGTATAAAATGTAAGTAGATCATTATTTACGTTATTTATTTCAACTACCTAGGTTCTTTTGGGTATACTAATCAAATATAAGTAGCAAAACTTTAGTACATACTAGTAAAATAATTTTGAATTGTTTACATTATTTCCAGCCAAAAACAAAACATCAACGTCCATACGGTTGGGAAAAAGAAGAAACAAACGTTTTCCAACTGCAGCAGCCGCCCGTGCCACCGTATCGGTTCGCGTCGCTGCAGCACGGCGCGCGCCCCCCGCCGCGCGACGCCCCGCCCGCCGCCTGGCTTCCCCCCCGTCACCCTACCAGCCTCAATAAGTCACCCAGCCTTGAGAACCCCCCCGTTTTCCCCTTCATGGGCTTCTCCGCCGAATTCAACGACAAACCCTACAATGAACACCCCGTGACCATATACCCCGGACCGAATATACAATTCAAACCAGCGCACTCCCCGACCTACCAGATTGTTTCGCCATCCAACACCAAAAGCTCCGAAAGGAAAAATCGCGATGCAAAATCTGACGGAGAAATGCTATCACCCATAGGCAAACTGCCTCCGCGAACTCTCGCCGGTTCTATGGAGAGACATAGAGAAGTGTGTAGAGGATCATCGGAGGATATAGTGGGGAATCTTAAGAGGAGGAGCTCGAACAAAGATGAGGACGAGCACTTTTCGGATGATTCGCTGGAGGAGTCGCTGCCGCCGCCTCCGCCCGCGCTCGCCACGCCTTCGAAACGCAATTCCATCGCTTGGGAAGTGTCACTCGATGGTGATGATCCCCTACTCACTCCAGGGAGCACAAAGGTACAGTCTAAATCATTACAACGTTATGCTACGATTTTCGTAGCACGTGCTACGACTTTTACAATATAATTTTTAACTAATACTGACCGTTTTTCAGGTGATTGGCAGAAGAAGAAGAAAGTCTGGCGATCAATCACATTCAAGCTCTAGTTCCATACCACAACGGGTGGAAGATGACTGGGGCGAGGAGTACTGGCCCCCACCTCCACCGATCGCTCAGTGCGAGCCACTCGCCTCGCCCATTTCAGACGCCGAGTCCGAGAATCGACGCGCTCAAGATCTCGCTTGCGGCACCTACGTTATTCGTAAAGGCAAGAACCGGAAGCAGTTACCGGCTTTCAATAAAAACGTCGCAAATAAACAGTCCACCACAACTAATTTACTGAACAGCCATAGCCTAAATAGAAGTATAGATGCCGACAAGTCAATAGACGGCTCCAGCATATCAATCAGCGGCTCCGGCTCGGTGGGATCGTATAACTCGCGGCCAAGCTCTGATCTCAGCCTGCCGCAGTCGCGGTACAGTGTCGACCTAAACTCGAGATTGAGCCGTGAACTGAATACCCCCAACTCTAGGTATAGCATAGATCTTTGCACGCCTAATTCTAGACTAAGTAAGGAAATGACGTCCCCAAAATCACGGTTGAGCTTAGATCTCAATAACAGCCAGGATCGGTTCGTCACCGGTGAGTACTTCGCACACAGTCCTAGATCTAGAAAGTTACCGAACGATAAGAGCATTCACTCTTCGAAAACTAACTTAGTGCACACCAAATTGTCACCTCAAAACAGATTCTCTGATTTCAAAAAGTATTCTTCCACTTTTGACAATATTCAGTCGTTGATAAAAGAAGGTAAGGTGGAAGAGACGACTCCGAATGAGTGTAACGAGACGGTGAATGAGCTGGCCACTGCGCCTTTGAACATGGTGCGTGTCGTGTCGCTGCCGACGCTCGGCGCCGACGGCGAGAGCAACAGCGCTAGCCGACAGGCTCTCATCACCACCGTTGAGGAGGAAGAAGACCAGGAGAGCGGCGAACCAGGCTCCAGTGGAGACACTTCCCCCCTTCGAAAAATAGAAAACAACATCACTGCGATTCTCAATCAAAGTCGGGACCAAAAACTTTTTACCCCATACATGCCAAAAGACTGGAATATTCATAAGGACGAGTACTGTGATGAAGTATCTAAGGATATAATAGATAACAATTACCGTTTTAGCTCTAGGGAGAGACAAAAGAGACATGATATCCAGAAATCCTCGAGTCATAATGAGATACAGAACCAGAGGTCGATAGATCGCCGTGATAGGTCGAGGAGGTCAAACAGCATGCATAAATCGACGAGTGCTAAGGATGTACCGGTTGGTCTGATGCGTCAGCCATCGTCTTCGGACTCCGCGGTGTCGAGTGGTGGAGATTTCCCGCTCAACGTTCAGATAGTGGAGCATCCATTCCGTCACCCGCCACTGCCTCCGTCGCCGACCATGGTTCACGAGCTGGGTCCTTTGCCTCAGACGCCAGAATCGCCAACGTTCCCTCCCCTGCCACCATCACCGGTTCAAGAAGTAGAAGACGAATACACGGAAATAATGCAGCCCACAGAAAAACGCCACCTCAAGAAAGCTGATACTTTACCCACGCCTACAATGGAAACTAAACGACGGTAAGGACATTAACATTCTCTAACAACTATACAACTAGCTGATGGAACAATCAGATGGTCCACCTGATGTTAAGTGGTAATCATCACCTATAAAAAAGCATTGCCTCGGAAGTCACGCACGATAGGAATGTGCTCTACGATGCACTGCTCTGCGTCCATCAACTTGAGGCATACAGATGTTAAGCCTCATGTGCCTGTAATTACACCAGCAACCACAAACCGAAACGGCAACGCTGCTTGGCTGCAGAAAAAGATTGTTTAATTATAAACTGAATTTTAAAATAACTGTTGAATTTTCAGACCTTCAGAGCCCCCAGCAGTGCCTCCACACCGAGACACAACAAACAGTCTGAAAACGAGATCTATGGAAACCAGTTACAATAAGAACAGGAGAAACAGCAACTTCAAAAGCGGCTCTACTGACAGAAGAACTTTACCAACGGGTAAGTTATAAACGTTTTGATTTTTATGACAAAATCTATACAAATTATACACAGATAGGATCTCCACACGATTTATATAAAACTTAGCTCTTCCAGAATAGTTTCTTTGTATTTCCAATGGTTTAGGCACTAATTGCCACTTACCCTTATCGTAAGCGGTTCGTAAAATGGTATCGTAAGTGGTACTCTCAAAATTTAAATGGGCTCTTTCAGCATAAACCCAAACCACCCACAAAACTCCGGCGCCCCTGTAGTTAAATAGGGTATTTTGCACCCAATATCGAAACATAACATTATTAGGGATACAGCCATTTTTAAGTTGATACAGAATCTTGCGAGGGAAAAGGAATGAATGAATGAATGAAAATACTTTCATAACCAAACCAAACTGAACTTAAAAATATAAAACAAAGTAAGTGGGTATAAATGGGAGTAGATCTATTTATTTATTTTTAGTTAAAGAGCTGTACATTAAATACCAATTACACTAATTAAATCTTAAAAAAAATGCATTCTAATAAAAATCTATAAATAATTATGGATAAAACATTGAGATAATGAACAGGCAAAAATTATACATACAAATAGAAATTAAGATGACAGATGTACTATTGATATTGATAATATTGATATTGATATGTGTGATAACTAGTTCAGTATCTCAAGTCTGAGTTTTGTTTTTCGTAGCATCAGGCCTTATTTGTATGGAGAGTGATTCGATAAGCGCCGAGTTTTCGGCACGCCCGATAGAGGCGCTTATCGAATCTCCATACAAAAAAGGCCTGACGTTACGAAAAACTAAAAACAAAACTCAGACTTGGGGTACTAATCAGTGGCGTAGCTATCGTAGGGCCAGGCGGTGCAGCGCACCAGGGTCCCGGAGCTCAGGGGGCCCCCTAACCTAAGCTTTGAAAAGAGAGGGTCAGCCAGCTTACTTTATTTCAAAGGCCAATATAAGTTCAAGCTATGTGGAAAGAGGGGGTGAGGGTTCCGATTCTTTCTTTATGCACCGAGGCCCACCTAGCTACGCCACTGGTACTAATTTAGATTTGAATAACAGTTTTTGTATCGTTTCAGATATTGGAGCCAGCGGCGCCCGCCGCCGCACCCTGCAGCGGCAGAACCGCGAGGCGTCGGGCGCGCGCGGGCCGCTGCAGACCTCGGCCAGCCTGCCCGAGACGCCGGTGTTCGCGCGCGGCTGCGACGTGCCGCGCACTCCGCCGAGGAACTCTACCGGACCCCCGAGGAATAATACCATGAACTCCATACAGTCTATTGGTAATAATAATGCCACGGTCCAGTGGCGTAGCTAGGTGGACAAGGGCCCCGCTGCATAGAGAAAGAATCGGGCCTTCACCCCCTCTTTCCACATAGCTTGAACTTATATCCTTTAAAATAAATAATTAAAAAAATATATTGTGAGCAGGAGCGTGCACTCATTGGAGCACGACCGGTTTTGATCCCACGACTTTAGGTTCGGAAGGCATTACCTCTTATTTAAAAGTATTACACGGGTATTTATCGCGTTCACCTTTATTATTTCAACGACGTTTCGGCTATGTTGCAATAGCCGTGGTCGCGGGCAGACTGGAGCATTGAACTTGAGATCTACCGTCGTCGAGAAGTGGAAGCAGTTTCAACAACTACCCTCACTTGATCGTCAGAATCCATTACCTCTAAAACAAACAAAAAAAAAATATGAAAGAAAGATAACTCATGTTTAGTGGGAACCATCACCTATAACAAAGCATTGCCTCGTTAGTCACAGGCAAATAGAACGCGCCCTACGATGCACTGCCCTGCGTCCATCAACTTGAGGTATAGTGATGTTAAGCTTTATGTGCCTGTAATTTCACCGGCAACCACACCCTTAAAACCGAAACACAGCAACGCATAATGGCGGCAGAAATAGGCATGGCACTACTACTCTCAAAATTTCGGATATTTCTATCTTAGTGCATCACTAAGATAGAAATATCCGAGTTTTCCCCTTTTTATATATATAATAATATATAAAAAGGGGAAAACTCTCTTTTTATACTTCGCACCATCAAGAATTATAACGTATGTTGACTGAAGAAGTTTAATGCTAGACATAAAGGATACAGCTAGAAGTTAAAAGTTATAAGATTATAACAACACTCGAATGGAGTTGCGGACATTCCACTAGTTTTAATTTATCTGCTCAAAATTCAATTCAAATGTTGCATGTTCTCCGTACACAGGCAGCAGCGCAACATTAGGAGGGTACGGACGAGGCTCGCTGATGGGCGCCGGCGGCGTTAACACTGGCGCTGATCTGCTGAGGCTCGGAGGTCCACCTCGAGGCTGGTACCCGCGCCAGCGCCATCGGTTAGTACATGATGTCTTTTTTTTATGCAGGCTTAAGGGCCGCCTATGCCCCGTATCATGTATGTATCCGTAAGTATGGAAAGTGGGTACCTTCGTCCATAGACACCTGAAGGTGTCACCAGAGGCGATGCTGATGCGCTGCCGGCCTCTCAAGAAGAGATAAACCCGCCTTTTGAAGGACCCCATGTCGTGGCGAGCCATTTTGAGAACTCTCGCGGTTCTACAAAACCCAGGCATGGAAAATACGAAGAACCAAATTCCAAAAACGAAAAAATACTTGGACTCGAACTACCTGCTGATTGTAGGGAAATGGTAACTAAAAAACTAATAAGCGAAGGTCACTTTTTGGACGTTTGTGGCTCATCCACGCTCTCACCACAGAACCGATTTTTTTTATGAGTTCCGTGGTTAAAAAAAAGTATTCTCCTCTGACTTGTAAAATGGGTTTAATAATAAATTATCGTATTCTATTGAAACTACTGGCGGCCGCTAGTGGGTAATTAATGTTCTATTATAAAAAGAAAAATAAATTTCAGTTATTTCGTTAATTTATTTTATTTATTTTTGAACAAAATCCACAGCTCTTACGATACAATGTAAATAACTTAGGTTTCTAACATACAGCCAATAAAGGATTTACATTTTTAGACGAAATTTAGAAGAATTTTAAATTCATCTTAATCTGAAAATGTTAGAACAGTCTTTACAAAAAATATTATAAAACGGCCGGCGCGTGTTTTGAATACGGTCAGGTTAAGGGAGTCACAGAACGAATCAGGGAAGGAACTTACTATACTTTACTCATGTTTGCTAGTTATTTTTAGTTTTCCTTATGTTGTGGTATCGAATAATTCCCGTGTTCCCTACACACAGGAATGTTATGTGTATGTTCAACCTGATTGTTGGTTAAAATACATTATGGTATATTTTACCAGGAAATTTTGATTTATATTTTAAGTGTAAAAATTGAATTTCAAGGATTTACAAAAAAAAATAATCCTATAATTATGAATTCCCTTTTGGTTGAACAAAAGAATTTTGTGCGAGCAAACTTGGTATTTTGGTATTTTTTATTACTACCTCTAGAATTGCTTTTGGCTCTAGTTTCGGCTATTATAGCTAGTAAATAGTGAACGCATAGCCAAGTAAGACTAGCTTGGTTAAACTGGCTTACCTCGGAGGACTAACCCTGAAGCTATCACATTTTGACCGTGGCAAATAAACTAATGTCAAGCAAACGTTCAACTTTGTCACCATCAATATCAACGTTCAGCTCTGTCACCATTTCGAAGTACCTAACCACTAGAAGCTTCTATTACTCACTTAGTTAATCATAACTAAATACCCGTAACTTGTTAATTTTAAGTTTTCTGATGATGATTGATAGCTGTGAAAAACATGAAGACCATGGTGGATAAACAAAATTATAATCAAGACCATCTAACTCTGCATCGCTTACCAGTAACGTTGCTTAGGGGCCTTTCATAAATTACGTCACACGTTAACGGGTAGGGAGGGGGTCGACGAAGTGTGACATGTGTGACAAGGACGGGGGCGGGGTCAAAAAATCATGAAAGTTACACGTAATTTATGGATGGCCCCATAAGCAGGTGTTAATTATTACTAAACACCCGTAACTTTTAATTTCAAGTTTTCTCATGACGATTGTGAACGATGGTGGATAAGCGGAATTATAATCATGAAGTTCTAACTCCGCATCGCTAACCAGTAACGTTGCTTATGCAGACCGGCTTCCATTGAGCACCTGGACCGACTGACGGCGTCGGCGAAGGCGACCGACCACCCGGCGCCGTGGGAGGGCTCAGCGGCCCGCAAGCCGCTCACTCTGCCGCCCAACCTCACGCCAAAGTTCTTCCACAAGTCTCCTAGAGAGGCACTCCGCAGGGTCACCAGCTTACTAATACGGAAAGGTTAGTAACATATTTAAAAGCTTATCTGGTTCTTGATGCAAGAAGACGACGGAGATGATATTTTAAGTCATGAATTTATACAAAATGCACACGGCAACATAAAGGGTCATGAATTTAAATAATTATTATAAATATTTCATGCTTCATTTCATTTCAACTTTATACGTATAAACATGTGCAGATGAATAAAATGAATAAACTTGAATGTGCATGGACAAGGCAACATGTTTGAAAAATTAAACTAAAGAACGTAGATACATGCATTTTAGGTACCATTTTTGACTACTATTACTATGTAAAGCCTAAAGTCGCTATACAACAATTTTAAACTTTTTTGAAAATGTTCTTTTTGCAAAGTCAAAAGGCATCAAATAAATCTTTATTCAGTTGAAAAAGAGTATCAACTGTATTGAAACGTCTTATGCGGTGAATCAAGGTGCCACTTCCACATGACCCACCCTAGAAGGCAGGGCCGGATTTAGGGGAGGGCAACCGGGGCGATGGCCCCGGGGCCTCCACAAACGGGGGGCCCCCACAATAGACTTCGGAAAAAAAATCTTTCAAATTCCAACTAGTAAACATCTTCTTTTAGTTGAGAAAAATAAAATATTAGCAGAAACACCAAAAAGAGTTACGAGCAGTGCACATGGAACATGTGCACTGCTTTTTATATAAGAGAATCTACTTGGTTTCTAAATAAATTATTTATTGAAAAACTCGACTGAAAAAATTGATCACTTTATTTGGAAAATAATTTGGGGCGAAGGGGCCTCCGCTCCTTTGTTGCCCCGAGGCCTCTGGACCTCTAAATCCGGCCCTGCTAGAAGGACAAGCAACATACTAACAACGGCTTGGTTCTTATGTATGATACCTATGACAATTGCTCCATTGTGGTGGTCTATATTGCGTATACATATAAAGCAGCATTATAATCTTCGGTACTTTTAATTCGGTTGTAAATGTTTATATGAGTTTATAGATCATCTCAAGAAACGGGAGAGTAAGTGTAAAAAAGACATGGCTAGGTATCATGCGGGGAACGCTGCTATGAAGGTCCCTATTGTATAGAATTGTATAAAATAATGCGCACAGAAAGCCCTAAAATATGATTTTTCTCACGATAAATAAATATTTATCATTATACATTGTGCTTATATTATTGACGATCATAGCCTAATTATACAAGATATACGAAAAGTTATCAGAACAGAGATGTAGCTTTGGCGTAGCACTAATACAAAACCACTGGGCTACGCTGTAGATAGCAGCGTTACTTTAGATTAGAACAACCTGTCTAGGTTTCAGAGACGCTGTGGTGCCATGTAACAGAAATCAAGCAACAAAATGTTAAAAAAAAAAGGTTAGATTGCGTAAAGGTTGCTTTGCTCATACTTTTACTACTTTTCAGGGGTAACATTCATTGCTAGGTAAAGCAGGCAGGCAGTAAAGTTCCATGCCATTTTGTGTCAGTCAGATCCCCTGCTCCTGTAGTAAAGCCACATTGCTCGCAATTGGCAGTGAGTTCATCATCACTACTTGGAGCCAGGGTGGTCGCGCACCGTTCGGTTTCAGAGAGATTTCCTCCCTAGAACACTCAGGCTGTGGAATTAATGCTGTGGTTTTTTCTAAAGTCTTTAGTTCGGGGTAGTATGGGGTATTTATGACCGCAACGCGCTAGTGATTCCTCTGGTATTGGAGGTGTTCATAAGTTACAGGTAACCGCTTTTCATCTGGCGGCCATAATCTTTGTCTACATTGTTTTATAATAATAATTGCATAATATATTTACCTTTTATAAAATAAATATAAAGATACAAATTAAGGGCACCTTGATGATGACAAAAATACAGTTTAGGTAGAGAAACAAATACCTAAGTGTTTCCGTCGCACATGTTATGTGTTACAATATGTTCAAAGAAAACACTGATCAATCAGTGAGATCATATCCCAAAATATACCCACTCTCATTTATTTTACACACGACGTTCAACTTTCGTCATCTGATTGATCTTGACAATGTGTTCATCTTAATAATAGTGTGGTAGCCTACTGCATTAAACTGTGTTTTTTTTTTTATATTATTGACATCTCCAAGTTTAAAGTAAATACCCAACGATTCCGAATATCACCTCAACAATTATTCGGTACCAAGTTTTGTGACTAATTCGTTCATGTTAAAATCTACAAACCTTTTGAGCCCTTTGTTCCCCAGTCACAAAACGTACGTGACCGATTGCATATCTATTGTGTCGTGTTTAATGAGTTTACCTTAGTTATTTTTATCAAACAAAACAGCCAAGTCGATACTGAGCATGACATCATCCTTAGTGACGGTTGGACTCGCACATTTCAATTTTAAACTTGCTTTTGTCTTTCGATAGATCACACGTTAAGTTTCCGGTCCGATTGGTGATCGTATTTTTAAACAGCTTTCTGTTTTCTGGATAGTCTTCATTTTAGTTTTAGTATGAATCTAATTTAGCTTTCACTAGTTTGTTGCTATAAGATATCCCTTCCACCTTGCTCTACGTCGCAGACTCTTTTGTTGTTAAATAATTATACACACTTAGGTAGCTACTTGCAGTGTTATCAATAAATCATGTTACACTTTTGCATCAGTATGTATGTACCACGTGTTTTGCCCATTTTATTAAAACCAAAATTTGATTTCTGTCTTGCTCAGAAACGGTATGCTCTAGCTAGAGATAAAATGATTTTACCATTCGAACCGGATGCTTACGCCTTTTGCCAAGAGATGGCGTTACCAGTCCTCAAACGGCCGACAACTTGATATTGCGTCGATCGAAGTCTAGCCGCAGAACACCGCCCCTCGCACTACCCCGCACGCCTTTGCCGCCGGCGAAACGTGCCGAGATGAGCGTTTCATTATCATTTCATTTGAAATTGTATTTACCTACATCGAATAAATTCATTGATAATGATTACTTAGGTGTTTCACGCTAACTACTGCATGATTAGGAAGTAAAAATCATTCTTCAGCCTAAATTACTAGATCACGCCTCGACTCGGGGTTAGGTTGGAATATTTCGTTAGCCTCAGCAAGTCATCCGCAAACCATAAGCATTGATTCATGATTCTATGAGATAGGGCGTGGTTTACGACTTAAGTACAACCTTATTTCTATTCTGTGGATAATTTTGGATCAATATTTGCCAAACAGCTTAAGATTCAAAAAAGTTAAAACTCAAAGATAGCATATGTGGTTAGCGAGGGTTCTCCTTGTCATGCCAGTCATTTTACTGTAATTTTTGTTTAATATAGCAACAAAGGGTCACTATGTTGGTTGGTACATACCTAATATTTATGAAGATAGTATGTAGGACTGTAGGTCCCTACGTAAATACAAGGTACCTACTTGAAGCAATAAGGATGCAGGTGTAAACCGTCAATGGCGTAAAATCGAATAAATTGATTAAGTAAAATGTTTTCACTTAGTACTTACTACAATGTCTATGACTTAGGTAGCTAGGTACCTCAGAATATTCAATATGGAACTAAGTCCTTCGCGTTTATGATGAAATATGACTCATCAGATAACTGAAGTTATTATTATGACTCAGCTGAGCTCTATGTATATTCATATTTTGCAATATACCTACTGTGAATATACTAATAGATAGGGACAATTATTTATAACTAGGAGTATATATATCAGACTAATGAAGCGTTTATGTATATGCAGATATCAACTTATAGAAGCTAGTTTTGCTAAACTGTTTTCAAGATTGTTTACACAACTGCTGAAATTGACAGTTCAATTCTTGAGTTGCCCCAGATTTATTTTGAATATATTTGAGAATTTATTTAGTCACATTATCACAGCATCCACTTACTCCCTACATTTCACTATCGAAACCGCTGCGCTGCCTTACTCCGAAGCCAAAACGGTGATCGAAATAATAAATTATTTTAAAGTTTCAGTTTTGTAAATGTAACTTATCATGTTATAAAATCTAGAAGTTTTTCTAACAAGATAAATTACAACCAGTTGGTATCCCCAAGTGCCTATAGTTTTTGTTTTTTTAAGCATCTCGAAATGCCACTACCTTAAAATGTTGCTATGATTATTAGGAACAACATTTTAACTTATTCTAAATTATGTTCCTATTCATATTCATTCCTCAAGTATAGTTGTAAATAATTATGATACTGCTAAGTTTCATTATCGTCAAAGTTATGATTCCCATTACCATTTAGTGTTCGCGGTAAGGCGGGCATAGGTTCCTGTTAATATTCCAATCTAATATACCGTCTTATTTAGACGCGCGCTGTAACAATAAGGCGCTAACAATCGGTGACGGGAACCTAAAAAGTTTGGCTGTTGGCTGCACAGTACAATAGTGAATAGCATACAATGGCAATTCTGTTACCTGTGACATCAATATGTGCATACTAGTATGGTTGATAGTAAGCCTGCGGTGTGGCATGCGTTGCCACA
Source organism: Chloroclysta siterata (assembly GCA_932294275.1). Lineage (NCBI taxonomy): Eukaryota > Metazoa > Arthropoda > Insecta > Lepidoptera > Geometridae > Chloroclysta > Chloroclysta siterata. The sequence continues at coordinate 11,459,290 of OW028600.1, read as the reverse complement.
TTTCTGTCAGATTTGGTCACTTTTTAGTATTCTTAGCTACTTTTAGCTAGATTCAATTGTTTATAATGTAACATGTGGAAAACGTTGTGGACCAGCATTATCATCAAATGTCCCATAGCGATATATGAATATATACGAATCGTACCTTAGACATTATAATATTGCTGTTTGTTGTTACTTAATGTATAAAATAACTTTTTTTAACGATGACACAGACTTTGTTCTATAACCTGTCTACTAATTTTAAAGTTTGCTTACATAAATAAGCAGAGCTACCTTACCTACCTACAACTTCCTTTCGGTTTATATGCCCTTTCGAAGTAAGTACTCTGTTGGAGCCCTCTCATGAAAGGACCCTCCGGAACCACCCTCACGAGGGTATTTAGCCGGAGTGCCTTTTCAAATATTATTCAAGCAAAATTAAGCCAACTATCTATACTGATGCTTAAATTATACAAATTAGTAATTATATTTCTTAAAATTTGCCCTATCAATATCAGCAGCGTTGGTAAAGAGATAACAGTATTTTGAGCAGTCTTTATCTTTTGTCAGAATTTTTTAGGTAAGGTCGTACGTGTGAAACGGCGTATGTTCACTTTCAAGCTAAATCTAACAGTAAATATCTGAATTCAGTTGGCAGCCGTGCAGCGCGCAGTGATTCAGACGAGGAGCGTTCACCCTGCATGACTGTCGCCATAGCATGACTCACTTACCTCCACAAAACCATGCCAATACACCCATTCTATGATTAATAAGGACGAGAAAGCACAGATAATGACCGACTCTCGTAATTTATTGCCTTCTCATAAATAATTAATTCACAGAGAACCGTCTTCACATGATTTGTGGCCCTTAGATTATGAGGCATTGAACCTACGTCCGTGACAAGATGAATATATACCTACATGGAGAAGTGGTCTCAGTCATGCAAATAACTGTGGAAAGTAAACTATTGGCTACTTAGAAGGAACCGGTCCGGTCGTTGGCGAAGACGGCAGCAGGTCTTTGAGGCCAAGATCGCGGTACACACTGTGCCCTACTTACACCTTAATTATTATATTCGTTACTTCTAGACAATAAAATATATCTACAAGAAATTGTGTATTGTATTACACTTGTAAGTTGGTAGTATAAAATGCAATTCGTCAGATAAACTAGAGTTCCACGAATCATAGATTCGTCGAGGCAGGTAATAATTATCTACACTAAAATATAGATATATAATATGCCACGCTTCAATAAAAACCGATATAGCGATAGGATGCGATTTCGTATCTCTATAGTTTTACGATATCTAGGTAAAAGGTTTTATCCGTTTTGAATTGTTGGCTACACTTACCACACTAAGGCCCAGTTTCACCATGCTCTGTTAGTTACTAATCATGGATTAACAGGCCGTTAAATCTAACCTTAGCTGTGAAACGCGTACATTTTGACATATTTAACGGCCCTTTAATCCTTTGTTAATCTAACAGAGCATGGTGAAACCGGCCCTAATACTAAATGCATGATTGTGTAAGTTGACAGATAACTGCATTTTTTATGAAAGTAAACATGAGCCAAATAAAAGAGAAGGTCATGTCTAGAGGTCAAGGAGGCCTGCCCTGAAGATACACATCTGGAGAGTAATATATAAATTACACCGTCACCGTAGTTATTTCAATTAGAAGAAGAAATACATATTGAATAGAAAAGCATAATAACTAACTAAGTTTAAAAGAATATTGCAAAAATAGCGTTTTTGCTTTCAACTTGTTTCCTTGTCTGCCGTTCGTGGCCAATATTGATAAGCAATCTGATAAAATATTGATATCGTGGTGATAACTAAATACAATAATCGGTTTCACATCGTAATAATGTTGCACCCTAGATACCGACCTTATTAAGGACCAGATAGCTCCATTTTTATGGCATAAAAAAAATGTCATGCGAAACATTAGCCCGACTTACACTATCGATCGACAACGATATATTATTATTTCAATGCAATACACAGTGTTATATTTCTCGAGCAGTGAATTCATGTTATATTTTTTGCTAACGATATCTTTCGAGTCCTTCCTTCGAAGAAATCGTGCTTTGCATGTTATTATCACCACATCCTCTATAGTCCTTACAATACTCATTTTTGCATCCTGTCGTCTGATGTAAAATATTTTTATGAGTCTTCAGCACAGACGGCTGGCTGTCTCTCTTGACTGCGTAAACTAAAAATATAAATATAAGGGTAAATATAAATTTTTAAAGGGTCGGCAACGCGCTATTCTTTCCTCTGGTATTGCAGGCGTTCATAGGCTACGGTAACCGCTTCCCATCAGGCGGGCCGTACCTAAGCTTGTTTGTCTACTTTGTTGTATAAAAAAAACGCACGCAAGGATAGTGTTTTTTTAACATTTAGATATAAATCTATGTTACTCAGGGATAATCTATCATTCTAATGGTGAAAGAATTTTGAAATTGGACCTAAGTTTTTGAGTTTATTCATCATACAAATATTTCCTCTTCATAATATTAGTGTAGATGTGTAGGTAGAGAAAGTTTGCTCATTAGACGCTATCTCCGTCCAAATCTGGCGAAATAAAACGTAATTATCACCATTAATTTTATTTTCAATTTTGGGAATTACCGGTGCATTATAACTTCGCTGATCAATTAAATAAGATATGCCGTTGTTGCTTTTTACAAATTCACCTTGTACCCAATACATACCAGTCTTCTTCTTATTCTTGTCGTGTCACTAGCTCTTTCGGAACAGTGTGGTGAAAAGATATTATGAAATTATGATTTGGTCATTTAGTCATTAGAAAGGTAAATCATATAAGTACTTTACTGTAAACTATAAATAAAACGAGCACTAAAATAAAAACAGCTCCTTTTCACCTCATTGTTTTAAAAGTACTAGAAGAAGACTTTAAGTAAACAAGTACTTATACATATAATCAGTTAACTATGTACAATGAATTCTAATTCGGTATTACAGTTACCGAGACGATATACATACCTAGTATTTAAAATTTAAGTGAGTAGGTGTATCGCTTCAAAGATTGCATAGTCTCTAAACTTTAAAAAAACACTTCTAACAGGTAATAAAACTGCAAGTCAGTGCCGGCTTGTGGGTAAATTGTATTAAAGTGTTGTTGAACGTTCAGCTAACTCAGTCGGATATAATAATAAGAAAACAAGATGATCAAAGCGTATGTCGTAGGTGTAGGTATTATAAGAGCCAGTATCAGCAATTCTATTAGTACAGTAAGTTCTTCAGGTGGAATATCTGTTGAATCTCAATTGGCGGCCGCCTTCGCCTCTTGGCCTCAACCTTGGGCCCACGTGCCCAGTTCAATCAATGGGTATTTATAACCACTACGGAACTGCACCACAGATTAGAAGCTTGTTAGTTCGTAAACTATGCCTCATAGGACCTTGCTATCATTCCTGATAACATTAGGCAAACTTTAAAAATAAAAATTTATCTGTTCTGTTTCTGCTAAAACTATATTGGTGGCGGAATGCGCATGCGAATTGGATGTTGGAGATATTCTTATTTTTCAATATTTATTCAATATGGCATAGTATTTTTTTTGTAGCGAATACCCGTTACATAATTTAAATTACATATTTCTTTATACAAGAATAGAACTACATGTTTATTTTCCTCGAATTGCACACGAGATTCCAGGGCGTATGCACTAAAGTATGATTTCTGAAACTTATAAAGTACTAGTACGTTTACTTACAGTAACTTTGTTTGCGCGAAGCTATTTTTATAAATGTTTGACACTCATTAAATTAATGTAAAAAAATAAAATATTGGTGGATATTCCACAAAGCACTAACTCTCCCCAAACTAAGCCAAAGCTATGGGAACCATAGCTGATATAATACTTAAATACTTTTTTTTGTAAATACATACTTAAAATATAACTTAACACAACAACAACATTCTCAACATCTTTATATGTGTGTGTGTCCGTTGATTGCCCTTTTATACATATTAAAGATAAGCATTTTTATGCTTCTCTAAGATGGTTTTTTGTTTATCGTAAAAAAACACAATCTACATGTCCTGATACTAGGTTTCTTTCCAAGTGGTAACATAAACTACGGTACGACCGGATACCAACCATGGCAGAAGGTACCATTACAGTAAAACTACGAAATTAATGAAGTCATCAAATCGATTGGAAATGTGAAATCTTCCGACGCCTGATATTAATACTAAGATAAATAATTGCCTGATTATTCTCTTTTAGATACCGGACCCAAATAGTCCAGCGGCAGCTGCAATCCATCAACACCAATTTATTTTAGAGAAATTTTGTTATTTTATCGATCCGATATATTATGGAAAATCGCGCAGACTGTCGGTAGTAAAAAGTGAAAATTCATTGAATATTCATAGACATAACGGTACGGAACGATATCGAAAATAATATGTATGCTGTTGCTAACTTCTTTATCTCATATCTTTATTTAAGAACTCATAAATAAAATACGTTTATTGCTTTTAAAACCTTGTGGAAAACTCGAGCAATTTCGCGTTGTTTATTTTCTTCCAACTATAAACTTCTTACCGCCGGTTTCTGAAAGCTCGATCAAAACTAATCGCATGTCATGTCACTCGCCATTTCAGCTATTACATCGAATTAGATAGAGATAGCAAGTGACTCGACATGCGATAAGTTTTGATCGAGCTTTCAGAAACCGGTGGTTAGTGTTACTATAAGATACGATGGCGCGATCTAAATAACTTTGTCATCTGAATATCAGTTGCTATTCTTCGCACTATGCGTATAGCAAACAGTACCTACCTACAAGTACTGTAGAAATAGGTACATTCATGACCTTTCCAACCGAGTAACCTGAAAGCTCCATAAACCTCTTTATGGATATGACTTTGTCGACAACTAAAGACACCATATGGCAGCCGGACAGTCACGTCTACAATGCTAAACAAATATCATTAGTTAGACATTACTGTTTGGAAGAGTTAATTGCGCAGAGACAGTAGGTCATATGGCTTCGAAACGTCTTATTTGCGAAGATAATTACAATAAATACCAGTATTTAAAATTTAGATTATAGTCTAGTCAATTACGTACGCTCTACGTGATCGAACCTAGAACATGCAAGAAAGTTGCTGCTTAGTTACTTAATTATTTTGTAGGTTCTTACAAAATAATATTATTTTTTACCGTCTTTATACTCGGTTTATTCTTACAATGGACTATAGGTAATGCTGGAATAACAGTACGACGATAGCCGACTGCGTTACTGGCCCTCTGCCAATCAAAAAGGGTTTTTTGGCAACAATTTATAATCGATTTTGTGTTTATAATAATTTTGAAAATAAACATGATCTAATCTCGAGTTGTAGAGTACAAATTGAGTCTAATTAGGTATGTTTCTCTCCATCATGGTGGTCAATTTTAAAGTTATAGTTAATAACTGATTCGTAGAACTTTCAAATGATTGGTAGAACAATAAAAATGCCTTTTAAAAGATCAACACCATTAGTTCCGAAGATAATCATGTTAGGATAAAACTTTAGCGAAAACTTTCTAATTTATTTGTGACTCGATTTCACTTAAAGAATCTTAAATCAGCATTTAGTATCGTTATAGGAATATTGTGCGTGACTTTACGAAGCTTAACCTTACATATCCTTTAGTAGAGACACTACAGTATCACGCTTGGGTAGGATGGTTTAGCCTCGGTGTAATCCAATATGGCGTGGCGCCACGCTTGACTTATGGCCTGAATACTCCTTTGGGACGTTTCTAATACTATCATGCGGGTTTACTCACGCACGCGGGATTGACCCGCATGCGTGGATCGGCTATGAACTTTTTCATACATGATGTGTCACGTGCTATACGCATACGGGACGTGAAATTTCAACGTGTGAAATTTTTTGTATCATATTCTTGGTGAAAACCCTCATCAACCCATCTCGAATTTCTTTTCTTTACTGACAAATTTATTTTTATCAACATAACCTAATGTGTACCTTCCTATATTTTCATTCCATTTACTTTTCATACAAAAGACATCAACGCGTTTCAAAGAAACATAACTTTGGGTATAATGTTAATTATTTTTTTAAATCCCACTCCCTACAATTATTGACATACTTAGTTACTTCATCGTTTTATAACTGTAGATTTACTGCCATTTTTATGCTAAGACTTGTTTCTTGATGTGTTTACGCTCAAGTGTTCGACCATCACCCACATACTTAAGACTACACCTGTGCACACAGATGTCAAACGAATCTTGTTTTCTACATTTCTTTACAATCTTTATTTCAACGCAAGAAGGTTGAAAATGGTAGAACCAATGTAGTTACTTTTGTTATTCACTGTACGAATGGGAAAACTATTTGACCCATGTAAGGTCGATAAGAACTTCTTGACTAAGTTACCTTACCAACTACTAGACTTAAAAGAACACTGCGTAGTTTACAGACTTCATGACAGAATTCTAAGGATTAAGTACGGGTACGAAATGAGGTACATTCTAACTAGGATAGGATACTAGTTAGTATGCCTACAAAGGCCCTTGGGTACAGTCGGCTCTACCTGCAGCCACCAGTAATTCAAAGCTGTGGCTGGCCCTTTTTCTATTTATATTCACACCTCGTTCTATTATTCAGAGAAACGGCTCTTAGTTTAAAAACGATCGTATAAATGAGCCTTTTTGCCTATGAGGAACAATGTACGTAATCGTAACTACAATGGATATGCTAACGAATGCTAATATTAGGCATAATGTGTAGGTAGTGTATGTGTTCCGAAGTAAACCATTGGATAAAACCAATTTAAACAATCGAATAATAAAAGCCACGACACAGTTTTACTAATTTAGCTGGGGTTTTTTAAGTCGTTAGTCGTAAGTTGCAGCTAAGCTAACTTTTTTTTCTTGTGTGAAAATAACTTTCTATGCATATTATTATCCTTATTGGCGAGAGATGGTACATTAACAACATTGTTTCTTTGCGAGCCTTAGTGAAATAACAACCGTGTTTTCCTCGACTCGCATCGCAACATGTCGACGATTTCGAGACGAGCAGATGATTTTAAGTAGTATTATTATTATTTGATTCTATAAACGGTCCATGTGTTCTATGGCGCGACGACACGAGACGGTTGGCTGCGATTTGAGGACGAAGTCAACGGCTCTGTCAAGGTCGGCTCGTCCGCCTTTTACGAGCGTCAAACCGCGACTTGTAGATGCAACACAACACACAACAAACTTCATAAAATGTAAATTAATGGAAACTAAAGTATTTAACAAAGTTACCTACCTTATACCTTACCTGTTTAACTTATTCATAAATAGGTATTTGACTCGTGCATTCCTTTTTGAGTCTGAGGGATCTAAAAGTAACTATACCTCACCGCAGACTCATTGACCTAACGTTCAGACCTCAACTATAACACAAATTGATCTAACTGTACCTCGGTACAGTAAGCAGGCAAGTACATTTGAGTAAGTTCTAGTAAACGAGCAAATCCATAAAATAGGTAGGTAGGTATGTGTAGTTTGCAATTGGTAAATAATGATGACTCGAAAAATGTACAGAAACCACGCAGAAATTTTTACTTAATCTAGTTTAGATAACCTACGATTTTTTTGCTGAATGTTTGTAAACGAGAAAGCAGGCGACTAAATTATATGGATAAAATAATTGTTCAGAAACAATAAAAACTTCACTATTTCATGGATTAATTTATAACAGTGGCTGACCGCAGAAATTTGTTTGTATACCTAAGTTATTGTGTAACTCGGTTGAACTGAAACTGTGCTATTTTAGTTGCGATGACAGAACAAAGATTGTATTACGATGCCTTGTGGTGAAAATCAAGCGTAGCTTAGTTACATTGGTTAGGCTCAGAGCACGTGACGTGGTACAAGTTGTCGTTTGCGGTTGTAACAATGTAGGTAGGTAGAGGATAGTTGATGTAAGTAAATTCGCGAAACGAGCCGACCTCGGGTGAACGATCGCTAGGTATAACCGGTCGGACGGGCGGCGGATGGCGGCGGACAGTGAGGCAAAAAGGATCCTTAGGGGAATGCGCCCGTACCGACCCACCACCCGGCTTCACCATCTATGTGATCTGTGCTACCCACATTTCCGGCTCTGATTCCGACTAGCGCCTACTTAGTTAGTAGCATGGGGGATAAAAAACCACGTTCCCATTCTATTTATGGCAAAAATGATGGTGACCTCTGCGTATATCAATAACATTATCCTATAGAGCACGTGCAGCAAGAGACGTGTCTTACGTAGCACATTAGAATACTGCAATCATCTATAAGTCGTAGACGTTGTGCTTAGATGATTTACTAAGCAGCACAGCATCAGAGGCATCTCTTTAATCCACGGTTCTTTTATAAGTATTTATTGGATAAAAAGATTTATAAGTATTTATTGGAATACAGTTCATTAAGGTAGTAAACAAAGTAAGGTTTGGTTTTGCAGGACGCTGCAGAGCCTGGTACTTACATGTTTTAGATGTCGTAGGCTTACTCAGCACCTAAGTGTACAGATGGATTCAGATCAAGTTAATAAAAGCCAGAGAAAAATACGCTTTGGTATAACAAGGACATAAAAGCGAGCAGTGTATTTCGATTTTAGCACTGTACCTTAGAATTGACAGGCAGGGCTGCTACCGTAGAATAGAACACTTCTCAAGTCACTTTGTAACACAACATAGTAAGCGGCCTTTGCATCTAGATGATTTGACACAGCGTCAGGGGAACTTTTTCGCTCATATCCCTATTTGCGGGAAGCTTCTCGCTTCAGTGCCAAGAACAGGGACAGGAAGCTTAAGCTTTTTGTTCAGTACCTATGTCATCCTCACAGCTTCACCGTTCGGAAGCACTAGCACATTTTTTCGAGTTGATTTTTTTTTACAAAATCCTGATGTACACGCTAATGCGCATCAGTTTGGACTAGTTGAACGCTGCAAATCTATGTAGCTTAGTTATGGGTATATAGGGTGTGTAGCCTGATGTGTAGCTGACTGTACACAACACAACATTATTGCTTATCAACAGTTACAGAAATATGGATGCTCCAACAGGACGTCAGATAGAGGCAGAGCGCACGACACACATCCTTTACGGAACCATGATTTCATTTCTTCGATAATAGATTATGGTCTCGAAATTTCTGTTAAAACATTATACCTACAACTTATTTAAAACAATAAAATATCTATACTGATAGCAGAGCCATTATGATTAGGTATGATATAAGTAACTGTAGTTCATAAAATTCTGCAAAATATACTGATTTGGCATTAATATGTTGTAGTCATCCATAGTAAGGTAAATAAGGTAACGCAACCTACTTAATTACACTGCATTATGTAACAGCACATGAGGCATCTTTTATGCCTCGAGTTGATGGACGCAGGTCAGTGTATCGTAGGGCACGTTCCTATAGTGCGTGATTTGCGAGGCAATGCTTTGTTATGACAAATGGTGATGGTTACTACTTAACACAAGGCTTGTTCCATCAGCAATAAGTGTAAAAAACATCATACCGACACCATGTACAATTCATCATCATTGATATTAATAAGTTTACGAAGAAATATTTCCAACGAATTACCAATTATTACGTACCTACATACCTATACCTACTTTTTACAGTCTCAATAAATTTTCCATGTAATTCCTTATTACTAACAAGTAGGCTACCTATTTTTATGAATATATGTGTATTATGTGGGTATTGATGAATAAAATACGAAGAAAGCAGACAATAATAAATAATAGTTAATAATAAAAATTAGAGTTAATTTTTTGTCGCGATTTGTTTTTTTTATTTAATACCTAGTTAGTTAATTATCGCATCGTTTGCGCTGTTTCAGTTTTCGGGAGTAGTCTTATTACACCCTGTATAGGTATAGGAATTAAATAAGTATAGTAATGATGTATTCCAGCGTTAGAGGCAAAATTAATACCTATATTTATTGACTATCTCGAGGAAATATGAAGGCAAAAATACAACTGAACAAACAATTAATTATAGCAGTGTGTTGACATTTAGGTAGATAAAACTTGTTTTATATGTGGCTGCATTAACTTATCCCAAAATTCTCTTTGTCGCAGGGAACAACGGGAAGGAGAAAGAAAGTTCTCGAAACAAGGAAGCCACATCGCCGGCAGCTCGCTCCGCAAACGGTTAGTACCTACTTCATCATACACACACTTCCTAACCAGCGATAAGCACTCCAAGCTACTCTCAAATCTCATTCGCAAAGTTGCTATGGAGATAATGGCGAATAATGTGCTGAATGAAAGCTTATTAATAGTGCTTTCATTCGGCAAGGGGCTCCAGCTGCGAGGGTGCGTGGGTATGAGGGGGGCGTGTGCGCCAGGGGTAGGGGAGAGGGGGGTACGCACGAGGCTAGTCGCACATGCCGTCAATGCTGTCCCCAGGGGCCCGGAGCGAGCGGAGCCAGCGCGCAGCCGCCGCCGGCCACCCCAGCCGCGAACAGCCCCGCGAGCCCTCGCCCTCACCCCGCTCTGCAGAGGGCGACAACGACACCCCATCCTACAACATTTTTGCGGAAATTAGAATGCTCCCTAAAAATATTTGGCTTTTAAACGAATCATTGCGTGTATTGCTGCCGATATTCTGAACGTTCTGATATCAAACGGTAGTTATACGGTAGTATAGCTGTACGCTTTACCATTGCAAAGTTTATGGCCATCACCAACGTTAAACTACGCCAGTAGCAAAATAACATTTAAGTTCTAGAGAAATTGATTGGTTAAGCTAACTAAACTTTAAAACCGCTGAGAATTTAGAATACGCAAAATGTTTTTATTTAATCGTCGAAGTCGTTGCTGTAAAAGAGAAAACTAAGTGGCGCCCCCGCAGGTTTTTTTTATCTGGGAAGCATAAGATGTTGGTTGCCGAATCAATCATTGATCTTATTTTTTTTGTTTGCAATACACATTATTTTTCTATCCTACCTAGTAGATGACTTTCCTTTACCAATTGACCTCCCAATAATATTATTTACATTTCCAACGACAATGAATTCAACCCAGCCGATATGATAATAATACTTAGGTTGGTAGCGTTGAAACGAAACATAATGTCAGCATCAGCATGTTATTTAGACGTGACATATCAATGGGACGGACTCAGATAATAGTACATCCGTCTGTCGAGCCTGCCTATTCCGTTCCTATCTTGTTTTCTCTACACAATACAATAGGTAGAGTACTTACCTATATAAATACATGTACAAATGACCTATACTAAATGACAAGTCTACCCACGTCGCTACTAATTATGCGCACTAATATTAGTGACAAACCACCCGCTGTGAGAAGCTTGGTTTTCAACGAAGCAGTCACCGTCTGATTATAGCGGAGTCGATTTTGTTATTTATTAAAATCTCTATTATCATATTCATATTCATTTATTTTAAACCATAGGGACTTTTGTGGAACACTTAGTTACGTCAATTTGTTCGTACAAAAACACAATTATTTATATTATAGATATAAATAATTTATGAATATATCGACGATATATTATCTATAATATAAAAAAAGCAAAGGGGAAATCTATCATGTTTGTGAGTTTGATTGTTTCCAGATATTTCTGCACAGTTGCATTACGGGTAGAACTTTTCTAGTTCAAAACCATGATAGTTTGTAAAGAGACTTAAATTACTAATACAAAAAAATAACCATCTTCTAGAGGTAGGTACTTCATCTCAAAATATTATTGGACTGTGGTTGCACAGCTCCACAAAGACAAACATACATAATTAACTCACAGACAAAATAATAGTTCCATTTTCCCACATGATTATCGATGTTTGTTCTATTCTAATCCCATGATCGAAGTTATAGTGATGCAAATTATTTTCACAAAACACAACACAAACATGATGTCATCTTATTCGTAGATCAGTGTTCAGTATAGTAAGACACAAGATCCGATACGTATCTACTCGTATACCAACCGATTTGGTTCGTCAATTTATATTAATGTTGTGTGATTTTTTTTTCTATGTCGATGTAGATAGAGTATGTATCTATCTAGGTACCTACGTACCAACAAAATATTAGTTTTGATTAGTTTTGATTAATTTTAAGAGTAAAGTAAACACCGTTGCACATTCTCGTAATAGTCATGATTGCTAAAGCGGTTTATGGATTTGAGTAGCTTAACGTTCTTATCTTCAGAACACAAGTGGATGACGTCATCAGTAAGCTACCTTTCTACTGTGAACGACTAGTTAATTGGTTTGCTTTTTCATATCCATTAGACGGTCGGGTGAGCCAAGAGCCTTGGTATTCCGTAATTGATGTTCTGACTCGCTTTTATCAGTGAAGATAGCTTCATGTCTTTTGTTGTCTAATTGGAAAGCTTGAACTTTGTCTGGCATTTCCTCATCATGGTCGTGATACTTGGGTATGTCAAATCTAAGCATGAAATTTTTAACGTAAGTTTTCATAAAGAGGAAAACAGTAGTAAAGTTTAAGGATGGGTAAGGTGGTAGTTAAAGTATTAAGGTGTCTCCCAAGATACGCTACGTAGCCCGGTCTTCTGCTCTTCTCATCAAAAAATATTATTAAAAAGCTGCCTTTCGCATATAGTCACTTCACCTTGCCGAAGGGTGTGCTACACTATGCTCTCCTAAACGCGGCCTTTAGTCTCTGATCAATTGTTTGTTAGCTCCAACAATTGTTTGTTCTTCTAGAATCACGGACCCTGGCCGGCCATGAGTTAGCTGCTGGGCATAAGCTTCTTCGCTCAGACTCCACTCTTGTCTGTTTGGGCCCATAAGCATCCAGGCCGGCGAGTTGTTGATCTGCCAAAAACTCTTTGGTGTCCCCTAGGCCACCACTCCGTCAGAGCCTTGCCCTACCTGGTATTAACAAATCTCCTATCACCACTATATCCGACCCGATAGAAAATCCATTGATGGGATCCCAAAAACATGTTTTTTTAAGATACCTGACGAATAAAAATAGTCGCCCACCATAATGAAATCAGATGTTTCACCGAAATCAACCGTATAATAAATAGCATTTCTATTTATTATGATTTTGCTCCTCGGGTGTGTCTTTAGTAGAAATTATTAACAACGATAAAACTCGTGACGTCATCACTTCATGAAAACCAACAAAATGTTATCGTAACATACTCGTAATTGTCGCTATCCAAGGGCATTTGATAAGAATTATATTTTCAACTAGCTGTTGCCCGTAGCTTAGCTCGCGTACAATCATTACAAACACGGTGTGACAGATAAGACTATCCAATGCGCGATATGTTTCTAAAAATATTTAAAGTAGCTATATTTTTTGAGTCTACATAGGTGAAGTAGGTACGAAGATGAACTGCACTACAAGAAGGTGCAATATGAATAATTAAAAATTCTGTGAAATCTATAACGAGATATGTAAACTATTGAATTTCATGTTTATTCCTAGCGCGCGGCTCAGCGGGTGATGGTAAACATGAGGTCGTTTGCGAAATTTGGAACACTTCCAGTGGAACAGTTCTATCTACATACCTACACAAGACGAATACCCATGTAGTGCTTACCTACAAGCACAAAAATAAAATTATTTTCCGGATTTTCTTTAGCAAATCGTTTATATTATGTGTAACTATAATGATCAGTCAAGGTTTTTTTTTCCTTTTTTGTAAGTATACATATAAACCTAATAAAAAGTAAAGTATGTAAAACGCAACCTTAGAAATTTATGTTTAGAGCCAATGACGAAATTCTGAAAAAGTCATAATTTTCTCATACCTATCTGCTAACTGTTCCTTTCAATTCGAAGTTTGTACTGGAAAAGAGCACGTTTTCATCGATCCATTCCAGCCGTTACAGTTCTAAAAAGTTCTATAACATGTGTCAAGTGCTCGAAAGGAGCCTCTTGAGGCGCACCTAAAATCCTTTCACCACACTGTTTCGAAAGAACTAGACACGACAAGAGAGAGAGAGCCGTTACAGTGCGGCGTAAATCGCGAGAGACAAAGATTCAAACATCTAAACTTTCGCATTTCTGAAGGAGGCACGATGTATCCGGTACCTAGCATACCTAGTACCATACTAGTAGCATGTCTATTGTCTTCACACATACATTATAATGTAGTAGTGTATACATTATAATGCACTTTTGCTATTATTAAGGCGGTGTTGCCATTCTCGACGATCGGTGTTATGGTGATGAGGTCAATAAACTTGCTCGCAATGAGTATACTTTGTCTACAATTAATAATTCTTGTATCTACTGGCTGACCGCGAACACATTTTGGCCAGTTTTTTCGCACTTGTTCTTAGATGGATCGTTCACTGGTTTGGATAACGGGACGACGCGCTTACTCCTCGACTCAATAAACAATTTGATTATAATCATGATGGTTATCGTCGAATGAGATACCACTAGACCACTTGTCGATATCGTGTATACCTAAGTTTATAGTCATCTTGTCTTGTGTCACTTGTGTTGCCAGGGGAACCAAATTCTTCTAGCCACTAACCTCAACATTGTTTAAAATTAATATTGTGGGTATGTGCCAAATGTACCTAATGCTTGGACGTAACTCCATCTGACTACCCCCTTTAGACATCAGAGGATATATATCCCATGTCTGGGGATCAAAGTCGTGAAGCTGTTTCAGTTTTCAGATGTATAAATAGTTTAAGGGCCGGTTTCACCATGCTCTGTTAGATTAACAAAGGAATAGGGCCGTTAAATATGCCAAAATGTACGCGTTTGACATCTAAGGTTAGATTTAGTAACTAACAGAGCATGGTGAAATCAGCTCTTAGCATTGTTTGTTTTTGTTTGCTATTAGGTAGTAGGTATAACCTAATCTACCTTGTTTACTCTTTCACTTACCCCAAGCCTTCATGTTATTCATGCTAAGCTGCGAATGTTTGTTACGTCTTTCTTTATAATGATGACTATGAAGACGTATCATTTTGTTCCGCTTCGACACGTCGATTGGTGACTTCGAATAATTAATTAGCGAAAGTGGCAGGGCGGATCGCCCAGCTTGCTTATAAACCTAAATCGCATACAATAAAAAACCTCTCAATTTTACCTACAAAATTGAAAAAATATGGTGGTGTGATAATATAAGTTAAATTTAAAAAAAGATAAATTGTAATTTTAAATTAACTTTTGTCGCTGTCTACCTTTCTTACAGCTACATCTTCTACGTATACACACACCGCATGCTTTCTTGTTTTATGGGTACCTAAGCGTAGTATTCAGTTTCCGTAATGTTTTATAAATTATCTTTCGAACACAAACAAATCCTTAGCAGAATGTCGTGCGCCGTCGTCTGGACGAAATAGTCAAGCGCGTCGACATCCACAGAATACAGGTGTTTAAGGACTCTTAAAGAATCCTGGAGATAGCTCTAAAAAATAGTTTTTTTTTAATATTCTTGTACCTATCTTTATCCTCATGACATGTATCCTAACTTATAAAGATATCTACAAGAATATAGGATTCCTATATTCTTGTAGATATCTTTATAAGTTCCTTTACTAAATGGGGAACCCAAGTCAAACAATTTACATGATCCTGAAACAGGACAATTTGTATTAGCTCATATTAGCAGATAATAACGTACCAAGGATGCACTGATTCTCGGTAAATATGAATAAGTTCCTAACTAATTCCGTTTTCATTACCTCGAGTTACTGTGACTGTTGTTACTACGCAAACGAACCATGGGCGCGTGAGTCTTACTCACACTTCTATAATTATTTTTATGTAAGTACCCTATGTATGTAAGAGAACGTAACGTGTTAGTATGTATTGGTATACTTAACCAAAATCCGTTGGTCATTCTCATATTAATAGGTAAGTACCTTACCTACTTAGCTCAAAATATTTATTTTATTGTTAACAAACTATGCGTGTAGGCAAACTTGTTTTACATGAATAGATCTACCTTGACTGTGGCCAAGCCGGCACTTCAAGGTAATATTATAGTCATAATCATGTCTTATAGTATTTTATTGGCGGTGGTGGTCCGGCATAGAATTGGACCCCGCCATCACCTCCCGTGGATGTCGTAAAAGGCGACTAAGGGAACACACCGGGAAATGGGCGGCAGCATTTCCAGAGTAAGCACCACCAACACTGCGGTCACCAATCCGCCTGCCAAGCGTGGTGACTATGGCAAACAACCAATGGTGAACACGACAGATAGACGGCCCCCAGTCCCCGGCAGTTGTCATGGTAATGGACTGACGACATTGTCAGGATCGCGGGAAGTCGGTGGATGGAGAGGGCTCGGAATCGTTCTTCCTGAAAATTTATAGGGGAGGCCTATGTCCAGCAGTGGACTTATTTAGGCTGATGATGATGATGATGATGATGATAGTATTTTATTTATCATCTTATCTTTATCTACTCTTCTAGTACCTAACTCGTCATTTTTTTCATAAACTTTTCTTCAACCTAAATTGTATTGGAACAAAATTATATTTTGATTTGAACACGTTATTTTGCAAGAATCTTATCTACAGTGACAGATATACCAGTCTTGTATACAGGCGCAAAATGGTGGCTGTCGTTTTTACGATGATTACCAATATGGCAAGCAATTTTTTTATCACGAATTCGTATCGTTAAAGTGTGCCAGTCAGCAACGGCACCGGGCTCGGACCTACCCGTCTGACAGGCCCGTTACTCGAGAAAGTGGACTTTGTCCATGCATGCATCCTACCAATCTCCACCTATGACGTCCAATGACACAGATTATTAATTTCATAACATGTAGGTGTAGGTGCACCATAAGTATTTCTTATCTAGCTCAAGCTAAAATCTTTTTTTTAACTCAATAGGTAGGTACCAACTAATTAGTTTTACATTTCGCGCAAACGGTAAACAGTTGCCACGCGCATTCGTTCCCCTCTCGTTGCTAATTAGTGCATTCGAGACACGATACTAAATTACTTAAAAGAGGTTTGAAATCATCGGCGCATATACAGTGGTCTGACTGAATTTTATTAGAACTTGATAATGCAAATAATAACTTGTCACGTTATGGACAGGGCGATAAGAGGTCAGACAGACAGTTTATCGCCTCGGCGTACGATGACCCGCGCGGAAATTGCAGAGAACAACACAAATGAACATAAAATCTGAGAAATGTGGGAAACAAAACAACATTGGTACCTAGTGCTAATTTCTAGCTATGACTAGGATAGAGCTATAGTGTTGCAGATTGCGGATCAAAGACGGGGCGTAATGGCGACGTTTGCCGCAATTCCTACAAATTACAATACACGCATCAGTTTTATATAAACCCAGCTAAAAATGCATTCAGAAGATCTAGCCTGTTCGAAAAACTAAAAATAGGTGATAGAGTTAGAGTTTCTTTGTCGGATTAGAAGTCTGAAGAAAAAACAGAAATATACAATACCTGATGAACAAGGTGAAAATAAGCTCTAACAATAACGTACCTAAGCCCCACGCACACGAAATAAATACCTACTCTTTATGAACATTTTGGAAGTCGATCGGAGAGACAGGATAGCACGGCGAAAGCGGGAGGCTGCGAAGCTGCGATCAATACTCACGTCCGAGGGCGTCGCGCGCCGCCGCTGTGGTGCCCTTCACAAAGTGTCGACGACCTCGGCATCGGCACCCGCCCCCAACCCTCGACCAAATCAGACACCCTCTAGCACATCTCAAACTCGATCTTCCTGACCCGATTATAGTTTAAATCCTTGTTGTCAACATGCAACGTAGATGAAATCTAAGGTTCGTGAATCACTAACCTAACTGATTCATTTGTTTCTGAAATGTGCTTCCGTTGCTTTGTGAATCACGTGCTCCTCCAGATATTTTACAATTTCAGATTATTCAGGCAGCATATTACATCTGCAAGTTTCCTTGAGTTCCTACCTAATATGTTTATCGAAAACAGTATCCTTTGACAGTCGGCCCGCGTTACCTAGAATGCATTTTGAAATCAACTCCTTCTCTCTAAGACTCCTTCCACGGCTATAGATGGATAGGTGGTAGGTAGATAGGTACTTTAAATGTAACATCCGGTATGTCGAGAGACGTTAGCACAACTGAATAAAACCGGATCGATTCCCTCTTCGTTAATATTCCGTAAGCAGCTGCCCCTCCGTTCGTTGGACAATCCGGTCTAAATCACGCGATATGGCATAGGTGGTACACCTACCGTACTTATTTAGTCGATATTATTCGGTATTCACTTCCTCTCTGCTACACCTACCTATATCTGCTAAATTAAACAAAGAGTTATAAACATTTTAATAATTAAAAATGTACCTACTTACCTACATATTTGTAAAAAAAATAGTTGTTGATATCTTATTGAAATAAATTATCATCGTATTCGTACAAAAATCAAATTTAAATTGCGTAGATAGTGTGCTTCGTGTGCTCTACGCTTTGCGGGGAGTCTAACCAATGAACTTGGATCATTAGACCACCACTGCGTCGCGCTGGTTATAAATAAATATACTTACCTAGGTGCTATAGTTTATGATCATTACCAAGCCGTTAGTAAGTTCGGTTAGTACCTAACCAATACCTATCCAAGTACGGAGTAGAAGCTATGTGCCTATAACTCGATACTTCATTATGGCGCTCAGCTTTTTTCAACTTATTTTTATCAATATTGAAGTAAATTTTGCTGCTTCTTAGTTATCATAACACTTACAAATAAATCTAATGCTTACGCGTCGACTTTAGGACCTCGTCTTTTGTTTTCGTCGGTTATAGTAAAAACCGTGTCGGATGTCGGTTTCTGGCTCTGGCATCTCGTACGGGGCCCCGACTATTTTCGGCAGCGTGCATGGCATTTGTGCCGCGCGCTGGAAACTACCGACATAACCTGGTTATTTCAGGATGCCCTACAAACGATGCTCTCTTCTTACTTCATCAACTAAAATAATGATATGCAACATAATATATCTGTATTTCAGGACTAAACTCAGACGTTCGTCTCAGACCTCGTTATATCGTTTTAATTCAGTTCTGATTGCTTCTAGTAATGTTTACGTTTTTATCGTAATATACTTGGTTATAAACAATTTGTCCGCTAAATGAGGAACCCCGTGAGCTGCGCAGAATGAAAATTATTTAATGAAATAAATGTATTTGTCTACTAAGATCTCGTGATGTCCGCTCCAGTCTCCCTCTTGTTATACCTATGCGAGTACCTACATACCTAACTTATTTGTATCTTTTTCCCTTGTTCGATTAAACTCGTATACCTACTTACTTACCAGTAAATTTCTCAAGTACAACCTATCGCCCTATTTATATTATTAAATTTAGTAAAACATATATTTTAAAGATATATACATATATAGGTAAGTTTATAGGTTATGCTCGGACAAACATGCGTAAGCATGCTGATGCTGGCACACCGCCGAAGTTGACACTGAGATTTTCATTTCGCTCACTCAAGGTGAACGCACACACCAACCTTTGGGCACAGATATGCCTATCTGTGCCCAAAACAGTCCATGCGAATCAGATCAGGAGCATGTTTTCCAGTTCCCTCGAAACGCAGAGTTCGGCTCCCGCCGCTGATATCGACCGCGCCCCTGTGCCACCCCGCCCCGCGCCGGGACGGACTCACGTACACTTGACATTCGCATTTCCCTCCTCGCCTCGATATGAGTTCACTACCCTAGATAGCGAACATTCAGATCAGGCTTTACTGGTTTAAAAGTGGCGTCGTTATCAAATATTGTTTTGAACAATTTAGAAAGACCCCGAAACAATGTTGGATTTAGAGCTGATTTCACCATGCTCCGTTAGTTACTAATCAAGGATTAACAGGCCGTTAAATCTAACCTTAGATGTCAAACGCGTACATTTTGACATATTAACGGCCCTTTAATCCTTTGTTAATCTAACAGAGCATGGTGAAACCGGCCCTTAGAGCTGATTTCACCACGCTCTGTTAGTTACTAATCAAGGATTAACAGGCCGTTAAGTGTAATTTTATATGTCAAACGCATACATTTTGACATATTTAACAGCCCTTTAATCCTTTGTTAATCTAACAGAGCATGGTGAAATCAGCTCTTAATCTGATAAACAAAATATTTTTATCCATACTTAGTCTGAATTTGAAATTTAATTTGGTACCTACATTATTATTAATTTGTTTTTGTTCTGCCCACAGGAGAGGACCATCCAGGACAGAAACAGCGCAAAGGATTCTTCAGAAGTCTATGGAAAAAATCACGCCACTACTCCCTAGAACACCCGTAAACAAAAAATTTCACGCCTTTTAATACGGCCTCTATTCAGTCGTAGTATTAAAAGCGATTTACTATTTATTTCTTACGAATTATTTACCAAATCTCAATTGTATCTCCAATTCTATGGATAAGCAAAGCAATCAGAAACATTGTTTAGACTCGCACAAGTTTACATGCGACAAATATTTGATACTTCTTTTATCTTTTATTAATTGAGTATGATGAAAATAATTAGTTGTAGATCGTTTGTATGAAAAAAATAACTTTTTATATAGGTAGGTAACCCTGAAGATGAATATTATTTCCTTGCTGTAGTTGATTGGCGAAGTGCAGAAAGTTTTTTAAACTTAGATAATGTCGAACAAAGCTGGATATAGTTCGCATCTAAATGAACCTGATGTATAATAGAGGTAGGTATTGTTAATTTGTTAAAATCGACGTTCATAATCGAAGCATAATTTATTTCTAAGCTGAGTATATTAATTATTAACAGTAATTTTTTTTATAAATAGTTGTAGAAATGTAGATAACCAATAGTGAGCGCATACGACCTACTTTATAATTTCCTTCGTAAAATGTTTATTTGTAACTTTGACAAATGAAGTTTTGTATCTAGGATATTTTTACGAAAAAGATTGAATCGTACAGTTTCTGGTAACCCACGAACCCAGAAGATTATATTGTAATTTTAGTTAGAGCACCCTGAATCTTCTTTCTACGTATTGTAAAAATCATGAAAATGTCATTGATCTTTGCCCAATGATGTAATTCTATAATGATGTTTGGTCCTGCCTAGTATTGTAACATAAAGAACCAAATTCACTTGATAGGCTATTGCTGCAAGTTTAACATTTGATACCAATCCTTGTATTCGAGTGTACTTAACTCTTACTAAGTAGAATTATTAAAATGATGAAAATAAATTATGTTCATTAGCAATATCACCTGTGTTCATATTTTTACCTAGTTATCTATGGTGGCGGTCACTGACATATTAATCTTCCATTAATTAATTAATTAACTGTTAAGCCTAACCGGTTTTCTTTGATAGAACATTTAAATGGATTAATATAACAGACAATGCATGTGGCATTGCATTGCCTACTGGCTTAATCGAGGTAAGGAATACCTAAAATATACTAGTTATTAGGGAGTTGTGTGCAGAGGATAGAACATAGAAACAAGAAAATTTATAATACAAATCATTTTATTATTAGATAGACACAGTTCCCATCGCTTATCAGAAACAATGTACAAAGCTAGAGTAGTAATATCAAATATAAACAATATGCACCCTTCGTTTACTGCAAGCCTTGTTTGAGGATACAGGGTAATTGAGCGCTTCTATTTCAGGCAGCTAAGAGTATAGTAGAATAGAACAGAATGCAAATGTTTATTTATTCACTACAAGATTACAAATGCGGCGTAATTTAAAGTAAGCATAGCAGAAAAATTGCAAAGACGGGCGTGTGACCCGCCGCCTCACACCGATCTATCGAATATAACTCACACGATGGTTCCAGTGGGACTAGAGATTTTCAATTAAAATTGTAATACTTGGGTTACAGTGTCTTTCATTTCGTAACAAGCCCTTATACAAATGCTTATTTTATAATTATATATATGCTGTATAATGTTGTTACAGTAATTTCATTACGTGGATACCATACCGTCGTCTGATCAAGCACCTGTTTAAGGTAGAAACTGTCTCAGGGTGGTTTCGGGACAGTCTCCGACGGGGTTTTACTGATACCGCGAGGTGAATGCTTAGACCACAATCATAATTAATATTTTAGACACAAGATGCTTGAAAAGAAACTTAAAAAAAAATCTCTATACATAACGCTAAAGACCCGCATGCAAAGCTAAAATGCTTTACGATGCCAATCAAAGCAAATTTTTAAAATACAATTTTAAACCATTACAGTAACAATTACTTTGTGGAAGCGGTGAGCGTAAAAAAAGGTCCAGAACCCGCAAAGTAATCGTATCTGCATGAAGTTACTCAACGCCTCAGACACTGACGACGCCATAATTTATCAAATATCAAAACAAATGAACGGTCCTTATCACTTCATAGAATATACAAAATGCAGTTACTTATTTCCCTGTGGAAAAAATATTATCTTATAGTATTCTTAGATCACGGCGCGCTTCGATCTGAAAACAAAGAAATGCTTTCTTTGAGTGTGTGCTGTAGGTAGTGTGCGTGGGTGAATTATGTCGGTGTTTCTTTACAGCGATACATACGATTAGATTAGATTTTATTTCATCCTTGATCATTTAGGGAAACAATAATATTAAAATCGGAATGTTACAATCTTTACAAAGGTTATTTATAATCACGAGAGTTAAGGGTTAACTTGATATGATCTGAGTAAAACATTATATTTTGAGAAACTATAAAATATTACATGAAACTTACGTACTAGGAACTCACCTCTAATAACCACAGGTAATTAAATAGTCTCCTAACTTCTCAACTACGGATGCGGCCTGCTGGGGTTGGATGGGTTCTTCGTACAGAGAAATAACGACGGCTGAAACAAAACATCTTTTTTAACTTCTTTTTCTTAAAATGTTCAATCCTACAAATAATATTATAAGTGCGAAAGAGTGTGAGTGTTTGCCGACTCATGTCCGTAACGGCTGCATGGATTTGGATGAAACTTGGAAAATACTGTCTTTACCTGGATTACAGGCAACTTTTAAGGTGGTTTTTGTTTTATCACACAGTATCCACTTTGTTTGGTATATAAGAAAAATCAAAATACAGTTTGTTCTTGGTGGGAATCGAACCCAAAACCTGTAAACTGAGCTGTAAACCGTTCCGTGTGTGCAAACGGAACTGGGGCCTGCCTTATATGGTAAAATTCTTAAAGCCTACGGGCAGCTAGGAGTGGGCGCCTTTATACAAATGTACAGCGAGCGCATGGTTACGGTAGTACAATTTTTTTGTTGTATTACGGATCAGACGACTTCACACTAGTTTCCCTGTGTATCAATAACTTATTGCACCAAACCCAGAACAAATATCTGTAGATCATGCTAACATTCCTGCCGCGGAATCAAGTCTCCAGTCGCCAGTTCGATGTCAAACCTAGTTTTACCCCAGTTTCCGGTACTTGTTTTAAGTCTAGTAGCGCCACACACGAATGATCGAACGAACGTGGCACGAATATTGTAAATTGTAAAAATAAAACGTCAATATTGCTTTCACGCTCACATTCACATCACACCCATGCTGCGACATACCTAAGTACACCGCGCCGAGTTCGGCGTTTGAGTGGATAGGGCTCCATAGAGTTGGGAGCACTAAAAATGTCGGTGTTACTCGCTTAGAGTGAGAAACAGTGTAATTAGAGAGAAATGTGGAGTGAAAAGAAGACGTAGTGATGAGGGTAGAGAAAGGTATGTTAAGATGGTTTGGGCATGTGGAGAGAATGGATGAAAGGAGATTAACGAAACAGGTGCATCAGGCGAGCGTAAATGGGACTGTTGGGAGGGGAAGACCTAGGCGAACGTATCTCGGTCAGATAGCAGACGTTCTAGAGAAGGGCCAGGTCAAGAGTACCCTAAACCGACGAGAATATATGAAGAATGTTATGAGAGTGAATGAAGCGAAAGAGGTATGTAAGGATCGTAGCAAGTGGAAATCCGTGGTCTCTGCCTACCCCTATGAGAAACAGGCGTGATTTTATGTATGTATGTATATATGTATGTTACTCGCTTACCTTGTTGTGTCTTCATGCAGTGCACGCCGACCTTGCCGAGTTTTGCGCGTATGATGCGGTCTGTGCCACTGAGGTAGATGTACCGCGTGCCCGCTATCGTCACGCCGCCGCTCGTTAACAGTGATTCATTCTCGAAACCAGCCACTATCTTTGCAACTTCATCTTTTGATATCTGTTGGCAAATCAAACAGCGTTTATTACAAAAGAGTACTCTCAAACAAGGCATAAAACACGCTAGACTATGAATCAACCATGAGATATACGTGTGAAAATGCAGCTGGTACATGTTGGCAGTGATCGAAGTTGTGGATCACTATGTATTTATGTAATAAATAGATATTTATAAAATAGGTCAGACAATTAGTCCAACTTTCACATAGAGGTCAGTCGACGAACTCAACTCGAATGGGAGGAAAATAACTTGCCAGTGACGACATAAGGAACAAAGATATCGTCGCTAACTATTGCCCTCATACACAAAATAAAACTTTGACAGTCGGCTACGGAAAGAGTTGGTAGTTTCACTGATGATAATATGTAAAAAAAGGGTTCGTGAAAGTGAGCTGTGATAATTTCAGTTTGTCATAAATAACGTTAACAAATGTGTAAGTTTATTTTTTCATTACTTTAGTTACCAAATGTTTGTACTTTGTACCCTTTGGCTTCAAAATTGTTACCAATTTACAGAAACTTATGTGGTAATAGATTTGTTTATAATTATTAATTTGCCTTAAACAACACCAACCTATGGTATGGGCATAGAATAGATAAAAGTATTACATATCGGTTGGGTACGATAGAGCTCCCTGCTGACAAGTGGGGTCAGAGTGCATAACTCAAGGTTACGGGACGCGTAAACCATAGAATGAACGACACATTACACCCTTCTGGGCAAAAGGACGTAAGACCGTCATAAAGGTTTACTTAAAATTTTAACTAGAAGCGACGACGTTTAACTAATTAGATTAAAAACTATAAAAAATGAAAACATGGGGAATCATAAAAGCTTTTATTCTGAAGACAGCGACATCGCACGAATAAATAATAACCAAACAACATTTTTTTATAATTCCAGAAACACACTATCGTTTACATACGAAGTTTACCCGAAGAGATCATGAAACCACGACACAGCAATGTTGGTTTACTTCTTCTTCTCTCCATTTATGGCTCCTGTCTGTCATTCGACAGACAATCTTGCCAGTGTCAAGTGATTTGTATTGAATGAATACTTTTTAGTCAAGTCGGCCATCATTTGTTTTGAAGAAAACGGTGGCGGTTTTCTTCAAAACATTCGAAACATTTTCAGTCAAATCAGGATATCACATAATACACTTTCATTTCAAATGCTTACACGTTGTGCTAAGACCTCAAGTAATGTTGGTTAAAATACGAAATTACAGAATACTACTCAAAATGACACAAGAAAAACAATTAAAATGAAAAAGCTATGTTGCTTCCCAAAATGTCAGAAAACGAATCAATGTTGGTTTAAAAAGCTTGTAAAATGAAAGGTGCCGTAAATCTATGTTAGTGCCATTTGGCGTACACATCCTTTTTTTCCAATGATAATGTAAGCAATCAAAAAGAGAGCGATCGTTGGTAAACTATACCTACATATCCGGTAACTGCGTATCAGGGGTGGCGGCAGGGGAGATGGATTCGGGGGTAGAAGGGAAGTCCTCCTCTGGAATCCTTTTCTCCAGGTGATGGATAGTTTTTAATAAATTATGAATTAATTCGTAAATTTATAACCTCCCAAATTGTAGCATTCCGGAGATTAGTTATTTCCAGATAAGTTGGATCTAAGTTGGATCCGCCCTATCGAGTTTCTAACGACATCTTGTAAAAACTATTGTCAATTGTTGATACGTTTGATTTGATTGTCCTTGACAGACTGCGGTAAGAAGCCAAATGTAAAAAAAAGAGAATAATTCAGAGATTCAGTGTAAGTAAAAAATTAATTTATAGCACTTCCGCGGCACTCTCGCTTTGCTCGCTCGCCTCGTGCGTAATTTATATTTCAACATAACCTAACCAATCCAAGTCGGATCTGCCCTATCAAGTCTTTTATGAAATCTTGTAAATGCTCTAATGGCAATTATTGATACGTTTGACTTAATTATATTTGACCGAATGCGGTAAGAAGCATACCGAACTAAAAAAACAAAAAAAAAACAGATTAATTAAAAAAAATGGAATTGCGCTGTGAAGTGTTTCGTTTCACGCATTTCTTACATGTCTTATAGACTTATTGTCTCTCATTATCATGAAAATTGTCAGAATTACGTTCCGTTTTATGCAATTTATGTATTTTGTTTTCATCGTTATTAATTCAAAACGCGTCTCGTGGATCCAAAAATAGCTCTAAAGGTTTCTGATGAGCCCTAACAAGACCCCTAAATTAAAAACATAGTTAAAATCAGGTACCGGATATCTAATAGAACACCCCGATCGTTAGATACGGATTCTCTTCCGATATGTAAGTATAGTTTCCAAATAGTTAAATATTTAGTTATTTAAGTTCTTTTTAAATTTTTGTTTTTGTATGTGTCAGTCCTTTTCTCTGTGTATGTTTTTATGTGTGTTAAAAAAAAACATTCATTCATTCTTCGCCAGAACTGCAACCGAGCTCTGGAGAGAGAACACAATTATCATTACCTAGCTAGATTCACCTAGCTTTAAGACGTTTGGGCCGTTCATTAATTACGTGAGGTGTTTAGGGGGGGGAGGGGATCAAGCCTAGGGGGTCAAGAAGAACCTCACCCAATCTCAAGTGAGGGAGAGGGGTGTTTCACATCACATTTTTTTTATCCTAGCGAGTAACGTAGAATTACGAGAAAACAGGGTATTTTTTATTGTAAATCAAAAATATTTGTTTTAAATAAATTTTGTTTTTTAGGGTTCCGTACTCAAAGGGTAAAACAGGGCCCTATTACTAAGACTCCGCTGTCTGTCTGTCTGTCACCAGGCTGGGTTAAACTATAGCAATCCTGGCAATCTATAGCAAGTATCTGGGTTGAGGGTTGGGGATAGGGGTCGCGAGTGGGGGCAGATGGGAAGTACTTCCCTCGAGTATTTTTGTACAGGAGAAAAAAAAAAAAACGATTTTTTTGCTGAATTTATGAAGGGACTCCAAATTTTCCAATACAATACGCATCTCAGGGTACTGTTATTGTACGACCAGTAATATACAGGACATTAACGTTCAGTCTGATAATTGGAATCCATTAGAACTGTCCTTCGGCGGCGGCTGCCGCGGCACGCTTCGTGCGTTGTTTATATGTTCAAACATAACCTAACATATCGGATCCGCCTTATTAAGTCTCATAAGTCATCTTG
This sequence comes from Chloroclysta siterata, assembly GCA_932294275.1. Classification (NCBI taxonomy): domain Eukaryota; kingdom Metazoa; phylum Arthropoda; class Insecta; order Lepidoptera; family Geometridae; genus Chloroclysta; species Chloroclysta siterata. Next base: position 11,431,938 of record OW028600.1, on the reverse strand, counting down.
TACTGTAGATCTTACTGTGACAAAGAAAACAATCTCATAGCTTTTTTTTTCAAAGTACCTACGATTTCCCTCTAAGATCATGACGTAGCGCTTCATTTCACGCATTTCTTACATGTTTTTGACAATTCACCTTGCGACGCGTCTCGGTACATGATTTTTTTTGGGTACATTGTTCTTGTCGTAATATTTCTAAATGCATCTCCTGGATCTAAAAATAGCTCAAAACGTTTATACTGAACCCTAGCAAGACCCCTAAGTGAAAATTATAGTTAAACCCAGATACCGAATTGCTATAGCCAACCTCCAGGCTGTATCTCATGAACTCATACCTAGTTAGAAAGTAGAAATTTTCACAGGTGATGTAGGTATTTCTATTGCCGCTATAACAACAAATACCTACTAAAAAACAGAATAAAATAAATATTTAAGGGGGCTCCCATACAAACAAACTTGATTTTTTGCTGTTTTTATAGATAATGGTACGGAATCCTTCGTGCGCGAGTAAAAACTCGGCTGGTTTTTATTTTTGTTAGGTATCCAGGGTATTCTCCGTTACTTCTTGTATTGGATTCTAGTGATCCTACCTAATTCCTAAAAGAAGAACAAAGTAACTTCTTGGGGGTTTCAGTAGTTAATTTAGGTGCTAAAGATTTTTTTCGTGGTTTTTCAAAGCTTTCTCTTTTTTCTGCGGACAGCTGATATGTACTTCTTCGGTCAGACAGTCTTGATTGTCTGTGGTTCCGATTGGTCGGAAAGGTACAGGAACCTGTCTAGAGTTATAACAAGATGTTACTGAGTCATTTTCTTTTTAGAATATTTATTTGTATTAGAGGCAAATACATCATCTGTGAAAATTTCAACTTCCTAACTAGGATCACGGTTCATGAGATACCTACAGCCTGGTGACAGACACACAGACAAACAGACGCACGGCCAGCGGACTCTTAGATATTTATTGTTTATGGAAAACTAAGTACAAATTTGGTGTTAGGGGGTAGTCTTAGTAATAGGGACCCGTTTTACCCTTTGGGTACGGAACCCTAAAAAGGATGGACACTCAGATCAGTTAGTACCTACTACCTACAAATTACCCACTCAACATTATTTCAAGATGTCTCATGGCCAATCAGTCAAAGGTACATCCAAATACATACCTACCCACATTTTGCTACAGTTAGTTTTCCATACGTGACAGGTTGCAAGCCCGTCGCCGCAAGATAAGCAGAGCTTTTGCGAATGTAAACTAACTGGGTAGGTACCTACTTAGTAATGATTAAGGAATTACTAATTCGATTAGTAATTCATTAATCATTACTAAGGTTAGATACCTACCTAAATAATTTCGGGTTAATGAATATTCATAACTGATAAAAAAATTGAAACAAGCTATTAAAGTTGCCTACGAAGTACAGGTGAATTACCTCCTCAGGGTTAATGTTCTAGCGTGACCTTGGTGCGTATCTAAGTTAACAATAACTGTCAGGCTCATTTTGATCCCGTAAAATAAACTTTTATGGATGTGTTCAAATATTTGTGAAACCTACCAAATAAGAACTGAATTGACATTAAAAGAAGCCCGAGAATTTTTTTTTATAAAGGTATCCGTTTATAAAATCATTTTCATAGATCGAACGAAAATACACACGCATCTATTTATCTCTTTTTAGAGCTGAGGAGAATTCAAGGTCTCGTTCAAGTTCATAGGCAGCTATACACTGGTATTGATGAACAAAGGTAAAACTTACTGGAGATTTCAAGCAACATGTGGCAAATTCAATATTTGAAAACACATTTCAATTACAGATAAAAGAATCTTCATGACCTCTAGTTGACGCACCGCACATTGCCGATGACATGTTAATGGATACAGGACATAGGTAACCTACCCTTATTTATGCAGAGCCTATCTATTAAGAGTACCTATACCTATGTAGATATTGGAACACAGCATAAAGGAAGGAAGGTAAGGTTGGTTCAAGCCAGTAAATTAAGGTGTGGCCGATGTAGTAAAAGCAATTCCATGGGAATCAATAGCTGCTGAAAAAAACAAACAAAAGTCTAGTACAAATGTACCTCAAAACTGCATTACACCATGAATTTATGTAGGTCAGCTGACCGCGACTGATTGATTCCGTGCTGCACAAGCAGGTACCTTTAGTTATCTATGCTACTCATTTTCGTTTAACGCTTGAAACACATGATTCAACACATGTAATGTGGTAACTATTGGTTATTTAGATTTGATAGCTGTTTGTAGAACAGTAAGTTTCTGCTTCTTGAACCTAACACCTGCATAACTGGACTGTAGTTAGTACACTAGCTAGAGTACCTACCTACCCTACTCCTCTTTTTTACTACCTGTTCACAAGCTCAAATAGCTCTAATGTTATTTATCTGTTGTATAATGTTATAAACAAAATCGTCTTGAAATAATAGGTAATAAGAAGTTTTTAATTTACCAATTTATTAATTTTAAAATATAGCAACAGCAACAATATAGCGATAGCAACATTATCTAGCTAGATAAAATGATGTACATACATCCTATGTAAAGAATAAAAAAAAAAAGATCTGTCTTAACTATAATCCCCAGAGCATGATAGATATTTTAACATGGTTTGGTATGAGGATTTAATATAATGCCCCAATTTTAGAGTATGTACTTAATACATTATTTCATATGTAACAGGTTCCTACCAATATACCAATAGCTGCTAGAATATGAACTGCAGGAGCTGATTGTGTCTATCTCCCCTGCTTGCAAATCACCACCAGGGATGCTTGAACATTGCTGCCATCAACCCAAGGTCCTTCTCTGCTATTTTAAGGAGTTGCGCTGGCTGGGGTGAGGTAAGAAGGGGGATAATGCACAATACACCCCATTGCAGGATGTCCCTGCATAAAAATTTCCCCCCCACAAATTAGAATATTAACTGGCTTTTTGAATGTAATTTAAATTAGGTTCTTTGAATGGTTTTCAACATCAGCGCACAACAGAATTCAAGCACCTTCAACCTTCAAAAGTAGGCACATTTGAAAGATTTGCAGTAGTTAATATTTCATGTGTTTAAAGATTCCAATCAATTTATTCAGTTGAATCACAGGATCACTTTGAAACATCTTTAAACTTGGTGAATCTAGATGAGACAGATGCAAGCCCATTGCCACATCTAAAATAAACTGCTTTAGTATATTATTTTAGGGAATGAACTGCATAATAAACTTGCAAGTCAAAATGGTCAACAAAGAAATAAAACTGACATTGGGGTAATATAAAGAATGCTTGAACTCACATCCATATCACATGGCTGCCTCACTACTATCAGCTACCCTAAGAGGCTATGCTAGCACATCATTGAACTAGATGTGCTGACATGATGCCCAAGAAAAGGACAGTGCTAGCTGGAGTGCAGGTTCTATAAGCCAGACTATGCACAGCAAACCTGCTCATAGTCCGAGGACTTTACAGATTCAAATAGAATAAAAAAATTGGGGATGTCTACAGTGGGTCTACTGGGGTTTATTTTAGTTTGGGAGTGTATGATTTTCTGTTTAAGCCCCCTTCATAATCTTTGTGACTAGAGTTCCAAGAAATCAGCAGGTAAGTATGTGTCCAGGTATTTCCAACATGCATTGCAGTCATGATCCTGTTATTTATGTGGAAAGTCTAAACACCAATATTTATTTATTAGTATTTATTTAATTTTATTTTAGGTCAAAGTATTTCATTTTCATGATTCTAGTCTTGTTAACATCTAAAATGGTTGTTCTGTTATTTATTTATATTAGTAGGTTACTCAGGTGAGCAACCTTGAAAATTAATTCATGTTTTTTTTAAGCGTCTATGCCTTTTAATGACCGGGTAATTGGAATTCCAAAGTATTCAACTCTTTGAGGAATCCTTTCTACAACATATTATTATGCTGCATTTTGAAAATATGCCAATCAATTTATGGAAGCATAGAAAATACATTTTCTGTTTGTAATTTTTAAAAACATTTTATCTTAGTATAGTTTTTCAAAACCATGATGGGACACTGGTTTTTATCATTATTCTATGCAGGACATAGTAAGTTCCTCAGTCAGTTTGTCATTCTCAACCAATGCCTACTAGCATTAAACGATTGATTCACCTACATTTATGGAAAATAAATAGTTTGATGTGGTCGATTCTGCAAGTCACCAAAAAAATACCGGCCGGCGGTTTTAGTTGACAAGACGTTGCCGTTCTAATTTATACCAAGAAGAGATAGCTGATGCATTGCTGGGCGTGTGTTCTGTTTATCAGAACGAGCTCTAGATCGTGCGTGATCGACAAACCCCATAGGTATTTTATTCTAATTCGAATTGGTCGCCACCGCATGTCGCCATCTTGTCAAAGTTGCCGGAATAAAAGAATTCGTCATCCAGTGATCTTCTGATTTGCACATTAGTCACAATAGTCTTACACACAAATTCACCACGAGGATAACATTTACAGATAACACACACAATGTCCACGTAGCAAGACATAGCGAGAAACTTACTTCGAAGCCTTCCGACTTGGCCCAGACATTTCCATCGTGACCGGCGATTGCAGCTTTTGTCACACATCTGGATGCCATTAACTGTTTATCGACATAATCTTGCCAGCTCATTTTGATAGAGTTCAACTAAAAATAAAACTACACTGAATTATCACAATCTCTCCTTCACAGCGAGCAAACGCTCCACACGAACAAAAAGCACTGGCGTTTCAAAATGGCAGCGTAATCATAGACACTGCCGGATGTTGACTTTCGTCTTAATATATTTTCTCTATGGCATTACAGAGACAACTTCATTCCGTTTTATCATTCTCGCTTGGTATACTGAATTAAAGCTGTGTATTCACTACCATTATGCATAGTTTTACTGCGCCGCATTGCACTGCAGGCATGGTAAGAAAATGGTTCGCACAACCTACGACAAATGTGAGAATATGAGGATCTCAACTCAACCTAAAATTAAGTGTTTTCGTTTCAAGATTTTGATAACAATAGAACAATAGTTTGATTTTTATTTTTATTTGAACTAACAAGCTGATAGCCTGCCTGATGTTTAGTGGTACAACAAAGAATTGCCTCGCAAGTCACGCACGATAGGAACGTGCCCTACGATGCACTGCCCTGTGTCCATCAACTTGATAAATCATTTATTCTCTGTGAATCTAGGAACACTAGATCCTGCTATATGAGCACAAAACATTTACTCAAAAAACCTTCGAACTTTTACTTTTCTTCTTATTTTGTCATAAAAATATAATTATAAAAAGCGGCATACAATTAGCTACCGTGTTAAAGACGGTAGCTAATATATGGTAGGCGTTACAAAAGGTTGTCGACGTGATTCTAGAAAACATTTGTGATTCACTATCATCCAGGTAAACTCATTTCAACTTCAAGTTGTCGAAAACTAACGTCGACAAACAAAAATAAAATAAATTATCATAGTTGATAACTATGATACTTAAAACTTATCCTCAAGGCAATGTAGAGAAATCTACATCTACATCTACACTAATATTATAAAGAGGAAACATTTGTATTTTTGTATGTAACGAATAGGCTCAAAAACTACTGGTCCGATTTCAAAAATTCTTTCACCATTAGAATGCTACATTATCCCTGAGTAACATAGGCTACATTATATTTTCAAAAAAATCAGGGATCCTTACTAAAACTTCAATAATGTAACCCAAGGTGGAAAACGAAAATTACATCGCGTGCGCTGCGAAAACTATTGAAGATAGAACAAAATAATGTACTGCGATTTTGTAGAACACGTCATTATCTACAAAAAATGTCGCGACAGCATATGTCTAACTATTATAGTTATGTCACAATAAGTGTTCTTTTATTAAATATAAAAAATTAATTGAAATGCCTCCGCTAGAAAAGGGTCTTTATTTGTACCTTGGTATTAATCCTTATCCAAATAAATCATTTCATAATTAAGACGGTTTCAATACCTATAGATTACTTCTTAAATTTTTCAAATCCGACATTCCATTCAAAAGATATGACGAAATTAAAAATGTTAACGGGTCCACGGGTCACGCGCGGGGTGCGATTTCACTCACTCAAGGAGAAGCACGTGCAAATGTATGAAATAAGTAGACGCGAGGCTCGAACCCACGGTCTAAGTTTATCCTAAAATGTTCAAAAAATTTATGACCACCCATGCGAAGCTGGGACAGGCCGCTAGTATTAAATATAAGAGAATATAATATAATATAGAAATCTAATATTATTTCAGAATACACACTGATAATTTGATTACTTTCGTACTACATCCTGCAAGCGATTGACGATCACAAAATATGAGTGTTTGAGGAGGACCTTATGAACTAAAACTAACAAGAAATTTTGAACAAGCGTGTTCCGAATCATTTTATTTTAATAAATGTTTGATATTTTGATAGTTATAGGGATAGTATAGCAATATTGTATGCCCAAAATTGGTAGAATGCAGGAACAAAATTACCTCTAAGATCTACTGACATAGTTTTACAATAAATGATTCTTATTCGGTTAGACAGCCGCGCTGCGTCGCGCTGTTCTGCTTGATCATGAATGGAATCTTAAATTCGTGTAGAAGGGAGTGCAAATTTCTCGCGAAATCATTGTGACGCACTTCCGTTTGGTTGATATCCCAATAAACTATAATTACGATTTTTATTCAATGTGACTTATTTCCATTCATAAAAAAATACTTTAAAAATTGAAAAACTATAAAACTAGATTAATTCTTTCTGAATTAGTTGTTTTAAATCGCAATTGAAGAAGTAACTAAAAAAGCTTCTAGTAACTCAACTTGACCTTGTTAGTTCTTTTCCGTTCAGCTACCGCGATTGGAAGATGTCCTATTCACCAGAAAGAAGGTATGTTCAGCTCTTACGATAATATTACAGAGATTTACTGAAAGATAATGTGTAGTAGATCACAGGAAAATATTAAATTGCATGTAGTACAGCTTTCCTAAAAGACATTTCATACACATTCCGAAAAAATATTTCTATCTCCCGTAGCCGATTGCCAACATGGCGCTGGTAGGAGTTCATTATTTCAAGACCCTTGCGGCACGTGTTTTTTTAAATATTATATTTTCTACTACTACTGGCTGACCGTTGTTCCTCTCTCTTGGATAATTAATAGTGAAGTTGTCACTCAATTAGTAAATTGTTGACTCAGTTGCAGCAAATAAAACAAAATGGCATTTTGACAGCCTCTCTAGCCTTGCAAAATTTTAGCGATTATGTTTGCCAATAATAAGTAGCGTAACAATAATATTTCAATATTCGATTTATCAAACTTTCAGATCAGAGGATTGGCCGGAGGATAAAAATGGGCCATCAAAAGAACAACCAAACTACGATGGACCTCCGGGCATGGAGCCCGAAGGTGCATTGGACACCAATTGGCATCAAGTCGTGGAGAGCTTTGATGACATGAATTTGAAGGAGGAGTTGCTGAGAGGAATTTACGCGTATGGTTTTGAAAAGCCATCGGCTATCCAGCAACGCGCTATCATGCCGTGCATTCAAGGACGCGATGTGATCGCTCAGGCCCAGTCTGGAACTGGCAAAACTGCCACCTTCTCTATTTCGATCTTACAACAGATTGATACTACTGTTCGTGAATGCCAAGCTCTTATTTTGGCCCCTACTAGAGAGTTGGCCCAGCAGATTCAGAAGGTATGCAGTGTTTAAAAAGTCAGTGATTGTGTGAATAACGCTTTATTTTGTTGATATTAATTGAGTGGAAATAATTTTAGGTGGTTATTGCTCTCGGTGATCACTTGAATGCTAAATGTCATGCCTGCATTGGTGGAACCAATGTGCGTGAGGATATCCGTCAGCTCGAGAGTGGTTCCAATGTGGTGGTGGGAACACCTGGCCGTGTGTATGACATGATCACCCGCCGTGCTCTGCGTGCTAACACTATCAAGCTGTTTGTGCTTGATGAGGCTGATGAGATGTTGTCTAGAGGGTAAGTGACCATAAAATTATACATTATTTACATTTTATCATGCTGAAGAATGATTATAACACCATGACTGTTTTACAACTTACAGATTCAAAGATCAAATCCATGATGTATTCAAGATGTTGTCGGCTGATGTTCAGGTTATCCTGCTCTCTGCTACCATGCCTGATGATGTGTTGGATGTGTCCCGTTGCTTCATGAGAGACCCTGTGCGCATTCTTGTGCAAAAGGAGGAAGTAAGTAAAGTTTTTTATCTTAAAAATAAATTAGTCATACCTAATTGTTTCAACGCTATAAAGTTCATATTTGTTCATTGATACAAGCATGAATGAAATTTTAAACTTAGTTTACAGCTTATACCTGTACACTAACTATGTAATGATTTTGTGTCTTACAGCTTACCCTGGAAGGTATCAAACAATTCTACATTTCCATTGAACTTGAGGAGTGGAAGCTCGAGACCCTGTGTGATCTTTACGACACCTTGTCCATTGCCCAGGCTGTCATTTTCTGTAACACCCGTCGCAAGGTAACTATCCTTTTTTGATGTATAGCAGGGCATCCTGAACTGAGCGTCTTTCGTCGTACTTTCTATAGAATTGTTCTGTGACTCCAGCCTAAAGCTTCAATACAACAAAGACAAACTGTATGAATTTCGGAGCTCAGTTTCTCATGAAGATTGTGCCATCAGCACTGCAGCATTAACAATTCTATTACCATTTGCAACCTCGTACTTGTGCGAAACAGGCTTTTCTACAGTTGTGGTTAAAGATATTTATTTCTCAATGAAAAGAATTCAATTACAGAGAATCAGTTTAAAATCAAAAATAGATGTATAGAAAGAAATGAGAGTGGTAATTTCCAAACTGAATTTCAGAAAAGCAAGCAAATCAATCTCGAATTCAGGAATCAGAAAAATAATGATCTCTTTCCATTTTTATGGTTTTGTTCTCATTTTTTGATAAAAATATGTTAATATTTTTCTGATAATCGGTTATTAGGCTAGCATTAAAACTGGTGGGTATTTTTGGCCCTAGGGGGAGAGGGCGTCGTAAAAAAATGGCAAATTATCAAGTCACAATACAAATAAGTTTGGGAAGCTAATAAATGATCTGTTGATATAAAAAAAAACAAGTAACTTAGTAGGAATGGTTAACAGTTTAATAAAATTGTGCAAAACTCCTAATATTTTCATAATTTCCGCTACTTTTTGGAACTAAAATTTAGTATTATTTTCCTTTCAAATTTATATACCTTAAAATACTAATGATGAAGATGGTTGTCTCAATGAAATGACTTGTATGAATCATGTATTATGTATTTTGATATATGTAGGCTACTTCTGTACTTTGATATGGTTGTGAAATAAGCTTGACTAATACTTATGTGAACCAATCATAACATTTTATTGATGATGTCATTAAAAAGTATTGTCATGGTCTCATTGCAAAGTAGTAGAATGTTAAAGATGCATCACAAAAATCACTTCGGTGATTCACAGACAAGTGTATTGATTGTTTGATATAAATGCACCTACCATATTGATTCATACACCTGATGACTTGCCCTTTTTTTACTATACCTTTGCTAAGTTTTTTGACATATATTTAATAAAAAATTACTGATTCAGATGCCAATACTAGACATGTACTATTGTGGTTTCAATGCCAAATTAGTAGGTATTATGGAATTTCCATTTCTCACTACTGAGCAAATGTACTAGGTAAGATATGCTAATTAGTTCAACTGGTGTGGAAGATCACATGTCATTCTGATATATTTTTACTGGTAAAACACATTCATTTTTCAATGCCTCAACCTGATATGTATCCAATGCATCCATCATTTGACATCATGCAACATTTTTCCAATGATTAGTTTTTATATGTGGAAATGATGGTCCCTGAATTAAAATGAAAAAAGTTCATTTATTCACACCTGTTTATTTACCAGGTACCTATGTCTGATGGGAGTTTTAAAATGAAATATTTGAACAAGGTCACAAACTATGTACATTCTAGTTTAGTCTTAATTTGTTCAGCCTTACTGAGATTATTAAAAACTTTCGCATTATTGTGATCGAGTGAGCGAAGCGAACGAAGATCTTAGTTTCAACTTGGGCGATTTGGCATTTTATGTATGTATGTATGTATGTATGTATGTATGTATGTATGTATGTATGTATGTATGTTTGTCTGGCGATAACTTTAGAACCGTTGATCCGATCTCCATGAAATTTGATACGTCGATAGCTTGTACTTGAGAAATTTACTGGTAAGTATATGAGTAAAATCGGATGAAGGGTTTTTGAGATATGGGGTTTTTTAAGAGGGCAAAAATAAAAAAAGTTACATAAAAAAATCAAGTTACATGTCATATGAAAGGGCTTTGTTTGGACATTCCAAAACAATTTTTACTTTTTTTTTGGGACGCTCGGTTTTCGAGATAAAATTTAAAAAGTTAAATTAAGATAACCAGCGATCCAAGAGCTCCCATCTCTAAGAGTTTCGTTGAAATTAAGGTTTTTCTACTGGTCGGTCAGTTCCTTTGATTTTTCTTAATTTTTTTTCTTGAAATAATTTAAGGAGGTAATCAGTTCTCATAAAATGGTGACGACGACCAGGTCTGATGATGGAGCCAAGGTCTGTTCATTCAACTCTTCAATAAATAGGCCAATAGAGTTGAAACTTGGTAACCATACCAAGTTAGTAGGCGGTAGTCAGAAAAAAGTCCAAAGATAATGTTTGGACTTGCCTCTGACTACTACCGACTCAAAGTTTTGATGCGTTCGTCGGGTCGCATCACGAGATCTCAGTTCGGGGCGAACTACTAGTAATATTATAGTGTGTTGATGTCCTACTTGATTTGGCAAAAAGCATAGAGGCCTAATCACGAATGAATTTGGACATTTATAGCGTTAACGTATCTTAGCGATATTCGACCTTATTCGGTTGTAGTTAGGGATACAATACTTTTACGCGACTAACGTCAATTTCGTTGATGTGAAAAAGTGAGTAACATTGCTGATTGATGATTTTTCAGGTGGACTGGCTGACCGAGTCGATGCACGAGCGTGACTTCACCGTGTCCGCTATGCACGGCGACATGGACCAGCGCGAGCGCGAGGTGATCATGCGTCAGTTCCGTACCGGATCCTCCCGCGTGCTCATCACTACCGACTTGCTGGCTAGAGGCATTGATGTACAGCAGGTTTCCTGCGTCATCAATTACGATCTGCCAACCAACCGAGAAAATTACATTCACAGGTAAGTTCTGAATAGATATTTTACTTAAATTGAAAAGTAAATCTTTTAAACTTTATAATCTTACTTTTCATAAAGTCATGTTATCAATTATTAATCTGACTTTTGAATTGTTGCAGAATTGGACGAGGTGGACGTTTCGGTCGTAAGGGAATCGCTATTAACTTTGTTACTGAAGCTGACAAGAGAGCACTCAAGGATATTGAGGACTTCTACCATACAAGTATTTCGGAAATGCCCAGTGATGTGGCCAACCTCATCTAAGGCCAGCGTTTTCCCGGTTTATACTTTGTGTCCTGCATTCTATTGCGATATTTATAAGGTGTGTTTAGGAGGAACCTCCTGATTACCACTGTGCCGAATTTTTTTTATTGGAACTCATTTCATTTGGACCGATATTCGTTTTAGTTTAATTAATGTTTACATTATACTTTAATATCAATATAAGTTTAATATACATAGTTAGGAGTAAGACCGGCTCGGCCGGATGGCCCCCGTTCCGCGCAGGCCTCTTTGCCGCCTGCACAGAGGTCTCATCGGGTACTGGAGAGGCTATTTCAATCACAAAACTGCTAGAAGGAAACAATGTATTGTGTAACTTTTCCAGCTGTACATAATGGTAACTGTTTTTGTAATACGGTAAATAAATATAATTAAATATTCTATTTGTATTGTTATTGAAATTCATGGCAAGAGTAGCACTCCACTCCCGATCGGAACCATAATTTCGCATAATCACTGTATTGAATTATATAAATTTTGTTTTGCAGAGGATCTACCAACTGAGCCTGTGAAACGCACTATGGACACAACTATGTGGAAATAATAAAATCAAAATTTCCCAATAATTCATTACTTTTTTTTGTTTTGACAGGTCCTAAAAAATCCTGTATTCCCAAAAACATTGCTTTTGCATTTTACATTAATTTTTAAAAGATTGTTTTCTACATGGTTTTAATGTTCATTTTGATTTATTTATATTTTTGGAATAAATTTTGTTCAAAATAATTCAATGACTTTTGTCATAACTGATTAAAGGTTCCTATTGTAACATGACTACATTTTTAGGAATTTAATTATTTAAGTGCTTGCTCTTATGATGAGCTATATTATTCCAAACATTTCTGCTTAAGTATTACTAGCAATAAGATGTATTGCAGCGTGCACGTGTCGGACTAACGTCCATCTATGCACGCTACACAATGTCCTAATATGTACCTACATAGCTTGTTAGAAATTTTGCTAGCAACTTCATTATATTTCAATTGTATTTTAAAAGTAGGATCAAAATTTAATCAAATACTGTAAATCGATTAATAGTAACAGTGATTTAATTCAACAATGTTTAACATACAATAATCATCTTTAAAACTTAATAAATTAATATCACATTCGTGGTAATGTTCATTTTCACTAACATACAATCTAAAACTATCTTACACAAATATCATAAAAATGCGAATACGAGTACTAACAAGAGTACTGACACTGGGAAGAATATGTATACAGACACTCTTGGGTGGCAAACTGATATCAAAATGGATACGCCGTCTTCATTTTGTAATCCATCTTTTGTTGGCACTTCTACAATAACTAATTCATCGCTTAGGAAACTTACATCAAAATCACAGTCAGTCTTATTCACACACATTTTTGAATGGGAATTATTAGCGTACTGGAATGTCGGCTTATAAATATCGAATATTGCATGTATATCATTTGTCACTATATCATTGTCGCTGTAAAATATGTAGTAATAATAACCATCCTCTAGAACCTCGTGTACAACTTTCAGTGTCGTCGTTTTCTCCAAGTAGTTGGTGCTGTTACACTGAATTGAATAGGGGAAGTAATCATTCATCAATATGTTGTCGTTATAGCATTCATGTAAACTATTTTCAAAGCTGGACACGGAGCTATCTTCTATCTTGTCTACAGCGTTACCACCGTGATGTACTCCAGTATCCAATACCGTGTTGGGATTGTGTAGTTTACCTGTTTCTCTCTTCTGTCTGATCTCTGTATGATTTGAAGTTATCAATAATGAATAATTATATTCGTTATTCCCTTTGTCTTCAATGATATCTTCCTGAATAGCTTTTGTTTTATTGGTTAAAGGCCTCTTAATATTTTTAGGATCTTCCAGAGTTACTAGAACACTTCCCTGGTTTTCGAATAGTGGATGGGCTTTTTTGTATTTGTCTCCATCTATAATGCCACACGTGTTGAGAATTCTTTCTCCCTTCACCACAAGAATCTTCGAACCTTCATAACGTGAGCATGCTTTTAACTCCACAGTAGCACCCTTCAAAAGATAAAAACCCCAATATTCAAGAGTATCGTCGGGAAGTGACATCGACTTTTTCAACCGAATGTGCTTCTTTTTACCAGATAGTTCGGGTACGCCCCTCATTTGAAATGCATTAAATGTTGTATTCATCCTCAAAGAGTGTTTCTCGCAAAACACTGAGGACTGTCCCTTATGAATCTGTATTACGTCTGAATCTGATATCTTGTACATTACATCTGCATATCTGATATTTCTGAGATAAAGAGGCAAGACGATCAGTATTGTTGGTAAAATTGTAGTCAAAAAACAGAAAATGATAACTCTTCGTGAACCGTGCATTTTTTCACGATCTGAAATAAAAAAATATTTATATTTATTAAGACGGTTCTTCGAAACTGATAACGAAAATATGTGCAGTGAATATTATAATGACGACGCGACGAACTGAAAATCCTAAGAAAAGGGTAAGTACCAATTGAATCAGAATAATCTTTATTGTAAACTGTTGAATGTTTATGGTGGTGAGTACCTATATAAAAAGTACAAATAGTCTGCCCTATTCGGACGTACAATTAACTGTTACAAACATTTTTGCTTTTTTATAACAATGCCCTGTGTCTCGATAGGGATTTTGTCATCCAAACTCTGCAAGCTAGAGATTTGGGTTCTTTGCCAAATGTTTTGTTTATTTTGTAATTTCTTTAAACACTTACAATAGGTATATGTAGTTTCACAGTTCATAAACTAGTTAGGTAGGTTTCTTTATAACTATAATATTGCATTTACTAATAATAGTCGCGTTATTTCTTTCTATTATTACCGCGTAATATCGATGGCGTCAATTTTAAAACCCATACCTATGTAGAGTTCACATAATAATACAGTTACCGCCGGTTTCTGAAAGCCCGATCAAAACTAATCGGATGTTAAGTCACTCGCCATTTCAGCTATTACATCGAATTAGATAGAGATAGCAAGTGACTTGACATGCGATTAACTTTGATCGGGCTTTCAGAAACCGGCGGTTACTTACGCGAAATTGGTTTATTAGAATTAGCGAAAGTTTCCAAAAAAAAGATACCTACTCCGATCGTAGGTATATGCACTACTTATATACGATCGGAGTAGGTATATTTTTTCGTAGGGCACGTTCCTATCGTGTGTGACTTACGAGGCAATGCTTTTTTATAGGTGATGGTTACCATTTAATATCAGGTGGGCCATCTCCATGTTCCATAAGTACCTACCTAGTAGGTACATGTTTTTAGACCTAGGTAGGTATATGTTTTTCTTTTTTTAGCATTTGGGCAAGTAGATGATGTTGATTTTGATCGTGTTAATACGGCTTTTACGGCCACACGTAATGAAACTGCAAAAATAACTTGTTTCGTCATACGAAAAAAAAACTGTCCTCGCTATTTCGTCAGGAATAATTAATTCTAGAATTCTTATTTTCAAGCTACGGTAGGTAGGTACCTACCTATATTTTTTGTAGTAGGTAGGTAGGTTTCTTCAATGGCCGCAATGGGAAACTTGTCGCGCAAGGTAGGTAAGTTGGTAGGTAGGTACCTTACCTGCTAGCGACTAACCTGCACAGTGCACACTTCGGATTCTATACACTTACTAATGTGTTTGCTATACTTCAAGCTGAGTTTCCCCTCCCCCCATACAATAACGTACCTACCTACTATTATAGTGAAACCGGTTTTTTTTCATAAATATTATAGTAATAATTTTATAAAATTTATAACCCTCTAGTGCGTTAATCCGACTTGCACTTAGCCATTAAAATGTCAATAAATATCCCTGGTAGGTACATAACAGCACACTCGATTCATATATATTTTCAATTAGGTTTAGGGAGTTAAACGAAATAAAAAAATAACTAAAATAATAGAAGAACTCACAGCAGCAAAATCTAGATGTATTTACCATTTTCCATCTCTGACAACTGCATAGAGCTGCTCTAGTTAAACACTTGTAGGTACCGGAATAATAAACGATGATGATAACACTTGAGTGATTGATGGGTTGCTTACGAGCAGGTAGGTATGTACCTACTAGTTATTTTTGGCTACGCCATTAACCCTACTAAAGCAAAGGTTTTCTATGTTAGAACACATTAGGGTTAAGTATTTCAATAATTTAATACGCCCGACGACGAGACGTCCGCCAGCTCCCATCGACCTGTTTTCCATAGATAAAGTAATACTTCAGCCGTCCCGCGCGTGGTTTGATGCCGTTCATTCCAAATATTGAACGTAAGTTAGCACAGAAACGTTCTTTTCCACATCAGACCTTGGTTGTCCTGGCCGAAGACGAATGACGAACCTCTCGTAAGTTGCGCGGACGGAACGAATTCTTAAAATGCATTCTGCGCAAGTTTGTCAGAGGACTAAGTTGTTTATCTCCAACTAGGTATACCTAATAAGTTGTCGCTTGAAGAACTAGGTTTAATAAGTTCTCATAAAATGGTAACAAAGACCAGGTCTGATGATGGAGCCAAGGTCTGTTCAACGGAACTCTTCAAAAAATAGGCCAATAGAGTTGAAACTTGGTTACCATACCAAGTTAGTAGGCGATAGTCAGAAAAAGTCCAAACATAATGTTTGTACTTGCCTCCGACTAACACCTACTCTAAGTTTTGGTGTTTTCGTCGGGTCGCATCACGAGATCTCAGTTCGAGGCGAACCACTAGTCTACATCTACACTAATATTATAAATCTACACTAATATTATAAAGAGGAAACATTTGTATTTTTGTATGTAATGAATAGGCTCAAAAACTACTGGTCCGATTTCAAAAATTCTTTCACCATTAGAATGCTACATTATCCCTGAGTAACATAGGCTATATTATATTTTCAAAAACATCAGGGATCCTTACTAAAACTCCAATAATGTAACCCAAGGTGGAAAACAAAAACCTTACATCGCGTGCACTGCGAAAACTATTGATGATAGAACAAAATAATGTACTACGATTTTGCAGAACACATCATTATCTACCAAAAATGTCGCGACAGCATATGTCTAGCTTTTATAGTTATGTCACAATAAGTGTTCTTTTGTTATAAAAATTTAATTGAAATGCCGCCGCTAGAAAAGCCTCTTTATTTGTACCTTGGTATTAATCCTTATCCAAATAAATCTTTTCATATTCAAGACTGGTTCAATACCTATACATTACTTCTTGAATTTTTCAAATCGGACATTCCATTCAAAAGATTTTAAAAATATAAGGTCACGGCGCGCGTTCTCACCCAGCGCGGGCCCAAGCAAGGCGCGAGGTAGAAGGGCGTGGAAATGACTCGAACCCACCACGGTCTAAGTTTATCCTATAACATTGAAAAAATTTATGTCCACCCATGCGAAGCTGGGACAGGCCGCTAGTATATTATAAATTAGCTTATGTAGTGCGACGAATCTAAATTCGTCGCACGTCCATCTTCTTTTGTATACCACTACATAAGACGGCTAGTAGAAAATGCTTGAGCGTTAGCCCTCCTATTGCACTTTAAATGTTTTGTGCAATAAAGAATAATTGATCGAGTGAGCGAAGCGAACGAAGATCTTAGTTTCAACTTGGGCGATTTGGCATTTTATGTATGTATGTATGTATGTATGTATGTATGTATGTTTGTCTGGCGATAACTTTAGAACCGTTGATCCGATCTGCATGAAATTTGATATGTCGATAGCTTGTACTTGAGAAATTTACTGGTAAGTATATGAGTAAAATCGGATGAAGGATTTTTGAGATATGGGGTTTTTTAAGAGGGCAAAAATTAAAAAAGTTACATAAAAAAATCAAGTTACATGTCATATTAAAGGGCTTTGTTTGGACATTCCAAAACAATTTTTACTTTTTTTTTGGGACGCTCGGTTTTCGAGATAAAATTTAAAAAGTTAAATTAAGATAACCAGCGATCCAAGAGCTCCCATCTCTAAGAGTTTCGTTGACATCAAGGTTTTTCTACTGGTCGGCCAGTTCCTTTGATTTTTCTTATTTTTTTTTCTTGAAATAAATTAAGGAGGTACTCAGTTCTCATAAAATGGTGACGACGACCAGGTCTGATGATGGAGTCAAGGTCTGTTCAACGGAACTCTTCAATAAATAGGCCAATAGAGTTGAAACTTGGTAACCATACCAAGTTAGTAGGCGGTAGTCAGAAAAAAGTCCAAAGATAATGTTTGGACTTGCCTCTGACTACTACCGACTCAAAGTTTTGATGCGTTCGTCGGGTCGCATCACGAGATCACAGTTCGGGGCGAACTACTAGTTAGAGAAATTATCAGAAACCTCATTATTGTCTCCCAACAGGTGGATCTTATAATGAACATGAGTAAGACTAAAATCATAATGTCTAAAGTCTAATCCTCATGTCGCACGCGTGCCGGTATTATAGTCGGGAGCGATAACATCAAAGATGGATACCACTTTGTAGGTATATCTGGGTCAGACGATTCAACTAGGCAGGTCAGCCAACGAATCCAAATCGGATGGGCCTCGTTCGGAAAATTACGCCACATCTTCTCGTCACAGATACCACAGAGCCTCAATTAAGATGAAAGTCCGGTGTGTGTTGATGACTTAAGCAAATGAGACGTGGTCGCTTACCATTAGCCTCATTAAATTAAAAAGCTTATAAAGCCGCACAATGTCGAGAGAGCTATGCTGGGAGTTTCCTACGTGGTCGAATCAGAAATTAGGAAATCCGTAGAAGATCCAAAGTAACCAATCGACATAGCTCACGCAGAATTAGCAAATTAAATTGGCATTGGGCGGGTCATATAGCTCGAAGAACTTACAATCGCAAGGGAATAAAGGTTCTCGAATGGCGACCATGAACTGGGAGACGAAGTGTGTATCGCCCTTGGACCCGAAAGATCATGTTTTTTTTTTATACAACTAGCTGATGGAACAAGCAGATTGCCCACCTGATGTTCAGTGGTATGGTAACAAAGCATTACCTCGTTAGTCTGTGCCCAGATAAGAGAATACTAGTCTGTGTGAATTGTCCAAAATATGACGATACGTGTCAAGTATGAAAAAATCTACCATCTGCGAGCTAGTCTGGCGTGCGCTACCAAAACCGCTAGAGTTACACATAGATGTACTACGCTACGCTAATTTATGCTACTCGAAACACTAATCCTGCGCAGACGAAGTCGCGGGCACCAGCTAGTAAGATATAAATAACTAGTTTGGTAACATTTTTCCTTAGCTCGTGATAGTTCAATGATGTCAATGCAAACAATCTAATCGGATAGCTGTGGTCTAATTCCAAGGACTTCCTTGCCTTCTGCCTATCTAAATGCAAAGCCACGGAGGAAATATCATGTAGGTACCTTATTTACCTAATAATGACCCACTCTATTCACCCTGTCATTAATTGCACCAAGACACCAAGACACGTATGTAGTGTACCAACAAACGTCTGCTGGACATAAGGAATAATGCTTTATTTGCCCCCAAATCCCCCAATCAGTTGCGCCAACACCGGCAACTGGCAACGTAAGACACGCAAGCGGGATTAGGCTTCAAAAAACCATCCAGTACAGCTTGACCAAAAGGTGTAGAAATTAATAGGGGCGCACTTTCCATATATTTTCGACGTTCACTCACATGCGGTCTTGCTCGCACCTATGCGAAATACTCGCAAGTCAAATTAGTTCCGTTTCTAGACTTTTTGGCCAAACTGTACCTATGTTGATAGAACAACAATAGATTGTTTACCAAGGGAGCAAACAACTATTTTAATGGCGAGAGTGTTTTTTAGCGAGGGATTCAAAGTACTTCTCTCGAGCTTGGTGGACACTCTACTTTTTATCATCCTCTATGAGAAAATACCCTGGAGCGGAAAAGTACTTTGCCTTCCTATAGGGTGGAATAATAGATTGTTTACCAAGGGAGCAAACAACTATTTTTATGGCGAGAGTGTTTTTTTGAATCCAGTGCGGAGCGAAGGATTTTAGAGTAGAATCCCGAGCGTAGTGAGGGATTCTAAAGTAGAATCCTAAGCGTAGCGAGGGATTCTAAAGTAGAATCCTAAGCGTAGCGAGGGATTCAAAGTACTTCACTCGAGCTTAAAATAGTGTTGCTCCCGAGGTGAACACTCTACTTTTTATCACCCTCTATCAAAAAAAAACTTAGTGCAACTTATGAATAATCATAATCATAGTCACAAAGTCACAAAGTCACAAAGTCACAAAGTCACAAAGTCACAAAGTCACAAAGTCACAAAGTCACAAAGTCACAAAGTCACAAAGTCACAAAGTCACAAAGTCACAAAGTCACAAAGTCACAAAGTCACAAAGTCACAAAGTCACAAAGTCACAAAGTCACAAAGTCACAAAGTCACAAAGTCACAAAGTCACAAAGTCACAAAGTCACAAAGTCACAAAGTCACAAAGTCACAAAGTCACAAAGTCACAAAGTCACAAAGTCACAAAGTCACAAAGTCACAAAGTCACAAAGTCACGAAGTCACGAAGTCACGAAGTCACGAAGTCACGAAGTCACAAAGTCACGAAGTCGCGAAATCGCGGGGTCACGAAGTCGCATAGTCACATTGTCACATTTTCATATTGTCACTTAGTCTCATAGTCATAATCATGTATTTATTGTAATTTTATTTATTTTCATGAAACTAAGTAAAATCTGAATTTGAGTAAACAATTATGAACAAAGGTGGAATGCGCGTTTCACGTGTTTTTGTTTATTTTTATTTAGTTCAGGCGCTTTTTTTTTAATCATAAAGCCTGTTTGTTCATACAGTGTTCGTGATCTCTTTGGTGATTGGAACTTTTACTCAATAAGCACATTCCAAATTCAAATCACTTTACCGCCCTTGGGATCAAAGTGCTATTTTGCTCCCTGTTTTCGAAGAGCAAACTATCTCTTTTCGAATTGATGTGATAAAAAAGTTATTGAGGTGAGCGACATGCTATTTTGCTCCCTGTTTACGAAGAGCAAACTATCTCTTTTCGAATTGATGTGATAAAAAATACAAAAGTACTACTCTGTAGGTAGGAGAGTAAGATGCCCAGCCCAAGTACCTAAGCACGCTACGTACCAAAATATCATAGTAATAAGTACCTGGTCATATTACTCTCCCACCTACAGAGTAGGTTGGGCACAAACTTAACTAAACTATAATGTGTGTTATTTACTCACCATATTCTTTAGCTGGAACATTCGAATATTGGTAGTTTGTATTATAGTAAGACATACTGGCTGATCTTTGATATTGACGTGTCATTTTTGTTTTATACAAATCAGAAAATGTGCAACCAAAATAATTCAGAGCAAGAAAAAATACTTGCAGTAGTCACAATCGTACAGTACAAACTCAACGAATAGGTACTAGTTAGATAATGCTTATCAAAATATAATAAGATAAACAAATATAATAAGAATCCATCATTCATAGTTTGTATTGTATGTAACTTCGTACTACCTACAATAAATTACACGATTATAGCCCATAGTCCGTTGTATTTAGATAGATCATTCTTTTAGAGGCAGGGTCTGCAAGTAAGTTTGTGGTAGTAACCAAACGTTAACACAAACTACAAATTCGTTCAATGCGGGTAACATTTAATATTTTTTTATAGGCCTTTATATTTTATTCTGTGGTTCTGTCTTCAGTGAAAACTCAGAGGCACAGATAAAATCGGAAGGCTAGAGAATAAAGTTCTAAAGTAGAGCTGTAGAGCTTTTTGGGAAGCGTACATCCGCAGAAGAACCATCGTGCTTATTCCTACCGCCAAGCAACTTTGCTGTGCTTCCGTTTGAAGGGTGCGGTTGCCGATGTTTTTTTTAATACAACTACCAGATGGCCCACCTGATGTTAAGTGGTAACCATCACCTATAATAAAGCATTGCCTAGTAAGTTAAAAAAAGAAATTACAAGCCCTTAAATGTATTAATGCCTCAAGTTGATGCATGCAGAGTTGATGGTTTAAGAGTATTAGAGCTCTTTGTGAAGGGCTCATCCGGGGAAGTACTACCACCATGCCTTTTTCTGCCGCCAAGCAGCGTTGCTGTGTTTCAGTTTGAAGAGTGTGGTTGCCGGGATAATTCAGGCACATGAGGCTTAATATATATCTGTATGCCTCAAGTTGATGGACGCAGGGCAGTGCATCGTAGGGCACGTTCCTATCCTATCGTAATGCTTTGTTAAAGGTTATGGTTACCACTTAACATCAGGTGGGCCATCTGTTTGTTCCATCAACTAGTTGTATTAAAAATAAAAATGCAAGACAATGTGAAAATAGAACTAGTTTTTTTTAAATAATTTGACAGCTGTCAGTTGAAAACGTTTCTCCCTAGGGCTGAAATGTATGACTTCCAACCCGCTCCTTAGGCAACTTCAGCAGTGCAGTGCAGTGCACGTACCAAGGTACGTACACTGCTCTGTAGTGTGAAGGTGAGCCTGGCGTGGAACTTTGTAACACTTGACATTGGCAAGATTCTCTGGCAAAACGATGGCAGAAAGATTTTATAGATATATATTTCTTTTGTAGCTATTATGCTATTCGCTTGATATTTGTCGCACGTCATTCTATGTTTATACCTCTACTTAGGGTGGGTTGGTAGAAAATGCTTGTGCATTAAGCCCTCCTTTTGTGCATTAACATTGTGTTTTGTGCAATAAATGATAAATAAAATAAATAAATAAAACGACGGATAGGAGCAATAAGAACATTGCTTGAGTTCTTAGCACAAAGTTTAAACATTTGGAATGAAAGTGAAGTAATATTTGAAGAAAACGGCCACTATTTTTTTCAAAACAAATGACGGCCGACTTAACTTTATAGTCTTCTTCTTCTCTCAATTTATGGCTCCTGTCCTTAGATCTAGTATTATAGATCTATGCTCCTGTCCGTCATTCGACAGACAATCTTGCCCATCTTGCCAGTTTGACTTTATAGTATTTTTTTATCTATATCACTTGACACTGGCAAAATAGTATAGATGTTCTGTGGGCAAAATTGTCTACCGAGGCCTACCGAGGCGAATGACGACGGACGGACAGGTGCCCTATACAAAGAAAAGAAGACGAAGAATGAGCGAAGAAGAAATAAATAAACAAAATAAAACCATCTCATCTTCATTTCGGAAAACTATCATTCACGTTTTAAATAACTTTTTACGCAAATAAGATTTCACCTGGTTTTTAAGATGTTTGGTCAAACTAACCAATATAGTATAAATCACACGAACCGAACAGAAGGACAAACAGAGATATACAACATAATGTGGACTGTTCCAAACTTTGTCAATATTTTGGATTGTAAAACAACTCGAGAATTTCGCACTCATAAAGATGCTGTAAACGACGTTCCAGTGGGCTCTAAATTTCAATTAAAAATGTTGTTTGTTGGAAGACAAAATGACCTCATCGAAATTTATTACCTATCACCTACTTCAGTTTTTCTTAAGTCTGTTTTGACTATCTGCCTAAAACGTTTTGAAGAACGATCCATCATAATAAAAGAGTACCAAACAATTCAAGCAAACAAGTGGCAGTATTTGGCGACTTTGTTCAAGCGCGATATAGTAAGCTATGAAGGCCGCGACACATTCCTTCTCAATGATGGTAGTCTGCGTATTAAATTCCAATTCATGGTTTCTACTGATGTAAGAGTCGACCGCCACAACATACCGGCACCTCAATTAAGCGACGATTTTGGAAATCTCCTGATTGATGGCAGCTATTCTGATATAATAATGAAGTCTGTTGAGTGTGATGAATTCAAAGTCCATAAACCTGTATTAGCAATTCGGAGTGAAGTGTTGAAAGCACACTTTGAACACAATACTACAGAAAGCATAACTAATGTGATAGAGACTCCATTGGAATCTGAAGTATTACGCGAGGTCCTAACCTTCGTTTATACAGATAAAGCTCCACGTGTTGATGAAATTCCAGAAAAACTATTGGCAGCTGCAGACTATTATCAACTAGGTAGATTGAAGAGTCTCTGTGAAGAAGCTTTGCATAAAAGACTGTCTGTGGAAAATGCCATTGACACCCTCCAACTGGCTGAATTACACTCTGCAAATTATTTGAGGCAAACAACTTTGGAATTTATTAAAGATGGGCAGGCTAAATTGATTACCCAGACTCAAGGATGGGCAAAAGTGCAGTCTATTCAGTTGATAAAAATGATCTATGAGTTTATTATGGCTGATGATATTAAAGATGACTTGCGCTGAAGTTCTAAATTATAGAAAGAAGATTGATTGAAAGAGGTTTCTCAGTCTTATGGCCTCTCATACCTTCGTTAAATGCCCCACATGTTTGTAAATCTCAAAAGAAAATGTAGAAGAATGTGTAGTTATAAAAGAAAATACAACAAAAGAAAATATGTTTTTTTGAAATAAAAGGTGATAGTACATTCTCAAAAACATATACCTACCTAATTTATGCAAGATTATTTCTTGTTTTATTGAGTTTGCTTGGGAGCAAGTTTGCATCAATTTGAATACTGATAATCTAATTTTACACACCCTGGGTGTCTAGACAAGATATCCTTTCTGTGAAATAGAAAGGATAAATAAATAGATCCACAAAGAACTTGGTTCTCCTCCAATGGTTATTTAGTGTTTTTTAAACTTTCGCGATCATGACTTAGGCTATAGCTAAGGCCAAAGTTCCACACAAATTAAGTTCCACAAAATTTAGTGCCAAAAGTCGAGTAGCTTCTGTACAGACAAGTAGGTCTACAAAAATATACGAATATTTCTGATATAATTAAGAAAGATGGTGGTAGGTAGTGGATAGTAGGATTCTGGATTAGCAGAATTGTTGCTGATCATTTTGAAGGGTAGGTAGGTACCTACTATATTTTTTTTTCGTAATAAAGAATCCCGGCTTATGGTTCTTGCTGGAGAATATAGGTTCTCGAATGGCGACTACGATCTGGAAGTCAGAGCGTAGGACCCCCTTCTTACAGATAGATCGACCTAGCTAGGCACTTAGGTACTTACATAAAATCTTGCCTTGACCCGACCGACATTAACTGCCTGCCGCCGACAAAGGACAAGCCAGATGCTATTGATCATACCACCATTCATACATCGCCTTTCAAAACAAACTACCTAGGCATTGTTTCGGCCACATTGCAGCAAACAAAATAGTTGTACCGCATTCAGTATAGTGATGGCATCTTATTCATCAGAAATGCAAACTTGTTTTCTGGAATCGTAATCAAAGAAATCTTTAGACAAATGAGATTTAAATTACCATCGAAAAATATAAAAAATACGGAATTATTTTACATCACTTTGACAGTGACATTTCATTTTATATGTTTTGTTTACATTTTCGATCTCGGAAAACCGGACGGTTCTAGTTGAATTGAATTTTTCAAAAACATAATAATTTAGCGGCGCGCTTATATAAACCGATTTTTTTTATGTGTGGTTTGGTTATAATGTTTGCATTCGGTCTTTCGACAAATGTTTTCACATTATATTCTACCATGTAACTTTCTGATTCTTAAATTATAAATGTGAGCATAATTTCATTATTATTCCACTGAATCCAGAAAACATCGATGTATAAATAATGTTTACGCATGCATCGTCAACAAATTATTATAAAATGCTGACATTTTATATACTGCACTTTAGCAAACATTTTTATTAAGGTTGTATAAATCTTCACTACATTAGCTTTGATGCTAGTTTTAGTGACATAGAATTAAACATAGTTAGTATGGGATCGGGTGATGATGATGTAAAAAATCGGTGAAAATAAGATTTTGGCGAATTACAGAATATCAGATAGTTACTATGACACATAGAAACTACACTTGAATCTGTGTCACACTTTTACGTGACACAGATTAAAGTTTAGTTATTATGGATAATAGTAATTTTCGGTGTAACTATGATATAGGCGAATTACAGAATAGCAGATAGTTACTTTGTCACATAGAAACTACACTTGAATCTCTGTCACACTTTTGCGTGACACAGATTCAAGTTTAGTTAATAAGGATTATAGTAATTATCTGTTACTTGTCATAATAATTAATTATATTTCGATGATGTATTTGTTATTAAGTGTAGCTGTTTAGGATGGGTATTTTTTTATTCAAGAATTTATACATAGTACTGTATTCCAATTAGCCGATATGATGATGGAGCCAAGTGCTGTATAATGTAGATCCTACATTATACAGGTGTTTGACTAGGTGTTCTGTCGGTGTGTGTAAATTAATTAAAATTCAATTTAATTAAGTATTTATTCATAAAGTACTATTATATTGAGTTGGTAAAATAATAATGAAAACATCAGTGGTGAAAACAGAATAAATGTTATAATATTAGTAATACTTAATATAAATTTTA
The DNA here is from genome assembly GCA_932294275.1 of Chloroclysta siterata. Taxonomy (NCBI): domain Eukaryota; kingdom Metazoa; phylum Arthropoda; class Insecta; order Lepidoptera; family Geometridae; genus Chloroclysta; species Chloroclysta siterata. The sequence goes on along the minus strand of OW028600.1, from coordinate 11,406,010 downwards.
TTTCAGATAACTTAGATCCTTATTGTGAGTACATAATAAACTTAATGAACTATGTTAGGTTAGTATTTAGAAAAATGGTGATCCTGTGCTGTCATTACTCGCAAACAGTGCTTGAGGAAGGGGCTATCCTATTAATGAACAATGATGTCCAGGATGTTATGGGAACTTCCTCTGACTCTCGTCAGCTGTGATGCAATTTTCTTATGCATGCAGGCAGCGAAACTGTCAGACCTCTTCAGCAGCACTGAATTTGTTTTCATAGAATTTGTGTACAGTAAAGTTCTCGGTCTTGTAAGTTTTTTTAGTTTAATAATGAATTATAGTGGTATTCACATCCACAATGAAGTGTGGTAGTTTGCTCTAGATTTTGAGACAGTAGGAGTTGGTGGTGGCATCTCATGATGTGGCAGTTACTGTTCAGGAAAATGTTCAAGGTTGCAATAGGACTGCTCAGCAAATAATATAATTTTATGACAATGTTTTTAATTTATAGTACCTGCAAAATAATAAGTAAATAAAACTTTAATTATGAAAACAGGATCAATTTTATCAGCAGCAATAAATTTGTCTTTAAAGAAATTCGAGTAGGTACAGTACAATAATCTATCGAGTAAGGAGGTATTTACCTAAATCTTGGATGGAACAGCAGACTCTGTTTCGAGCTCTCTTGTGTACCACCCATCAAAAATGTTACTTGGCAAATTGTGTAACCTATTGTAGGTTTTAGGTAAATATAGGCACCACAAGCTCGTGCTACATGTTACTCTATCTGTATCGATGAGGCTAACGCGGTGCAACCGTTTATATGCGTCCGACAATCAACATACATGCAATTATTGAATAGGTGTGCAAATCCAAACACATAAACATTAAACAATAAACAAACAAGTCAACGCCACGCCAGTTGCCAACTAAATTTCCCTAAATATAAATAGCGTAAATTCAGTTTAAAAAAACGGGATACTCAAATTATGATAGATAACACTTTATTGTACATAAGGATACATCATAAATCTAGGCGTAAAATAATAAAGTACAATGGGCGGCCTTATCGCTGAAAGCGATTTCTTTCTTGTTTTAAGTGTAATCATTCTATTTGTTTCTCAAAGTGAAAGTTATATACTTAGTTGATATATGACTACTTAATAGATTTATTTTGATTCCTTATTCAGTTTCTCATAGGACTTTGTCAGAGACCACGGATTTCCACTTGCTACGGTCCTTACATACCTCTTTCGCTTCATTCAATCTCTAAACATTCTTCATACGTTGTTGGTTTAGGGAAGGTAGGTACTATTGTGCTGGTTGTTCCGTAGAACGTCTGCTATCTGGTCGAGATACGTCTTCTGAGGTCTTCCTTCCCAACAGTCCCATTTATAGAATAGAATAGAATCTTTATTTTGTCTGTTAAAAATCGAAATTTACAAAAAAGCTGTTACAATTTTGATGACAAAAAAGGCCATTTACGCTTGCCTGATGCACCTGTTTCGTTAATCTCCTTTCATCCATCCTTTCCACATGCCCAAACCATCATAACATAATAATATAATAATAATAATAAAAAGTATTTATTTCCAGAAAAAGGTTACAGAAATGCAAAAGTACAGTAATAGTAGTGGTATCTAAATTTAGTTTAGGTACTTATAAGAATGTATAAACCTTTGTAATGTCTTTGCATAGACACCTCGCTCTAACTAAGTATATTATACTTGTATGTAGACGCGAGTGATCACTGCTTCGGCTATTACTCTAGTTGTATTTAATATCTTTAGTAATGAGTGGCAGGAATGGTAGAAATGGTAGAGCTAATTGATGTGACTAATCCTCAATTATTACCCTTATATTAATTACATCTATTTTTTTTTTTCTTTTTTTTTTATTTAATAGCCATTGCATTTTTATGGTTGTGTGTGTATGTGAGTGTGTTAATGGGAGTTCTCCTGACAACACAACTCTCTTAAGAGTCAGGGTTAACAGGAGAACCCCAGTGTTAGTATATGTGTTGTACATAGCTTTCTATACCCTCATCACTAGGTATGTCTTCTTTCACTCCACATTTCTTTCTAATCACACTGTTCCTCTATCACTCAAATTCACATCACACATATTAAGTAACGCTTTCATTTTTAATGCATTACTCTACTCTGATGTTTGCCCAACTTTTATTAGGTACTATACATTATTGTCGGCACGAACACCCCCCTATGTACAGCTATTCGTGCCTTTTACAGTTTCTGGCTGCTCATAAACGTGTCTTGCGCCCCATTCGCTCTATTTCCAGCAGTCACTCTCTTTTCGATATAATGGTCATGCTTTCCATGTTTCGCAAATAAAGTCCCTAAATAGTTCGATACAAAGTAGTAGTTCTTTTTGGTTCTCAAATTATGTAAAAAAGCTGAAATAACCCAATAATGATTGATTATGTTTATAACGCAGTTTGATTACCTTTATCATAGGCAAACTTGGAGTTGGCAACATTTACATATTATTTTGTTAGCAATCTTCTACTTCTTCTTTATTTTGTAGATGTTCTTGCTAACAATCAATAGCAAGCAGTTTGATAATTGACAATATGAAATGTCAGTTTTGACAGTAGAAATATCAGATATGTCAAAACAAAAACTGAAAAAACAAAAAGTCCGCCATTTGTAAAATCGGTTTAAATAAGTCCCGCCATAATTTAGGTGAAAAAAAGGCGGGAAACGTTGAACAGGGAGGCCGCGTTTTTTTTCCCACCAAAATTTAAAATTAACTTAATTAAAGATAGTTGATCAGTAGCGTTATAATTTAGTATTTATTTAATTAATTTCTTTATCGTTAGTAGTTTAGTGTATATATAAAAGTATCTGGTAAGTTTTTTTAGTCATTTATTATGGAGGAGCCGCCTGACCCCGGCGGGGGTACAGTCCCGCCGGCTGGTTGCTTTGTAACTTTATCGAACAGTTTTGATAAATTGCCATCCAATGATTCTGCAATGGATACAGACGCGTCTGTCTCCAAGAATAAGAAATTAAAACGATCTCGCGCTCGCAAAATATGCAAACACTGCAACAAGAGGAAACGACATGGATCCAGTGACTCCAAACAAGGTTGTGGCTGTGAGGAATCCCCAATAGTTTCTGATAATAATATTCCTAGCAATCCGTGTAGCACTGAGATTGTGACTAAAGTTACAATCTCAGACCCGGTAGCTACATCTACTCCCACTGCTCCGTCACCAAATTCATCTCCGCCGGCGCCGCCGGTTACAAGAGCTCAATATGATGTTAGCGATAATGCCCCGTATATTGTGCATGTTCAACGCGTTTCTGAGTTGCCGAATGACGGCTCTACTCTTCATCCAATTATTTTTGGGAAATTTTTGAAGCGGCATTCTATTTACAATGTGGTTAATGGTAGCGTAAAAAGAATTGGTAGAAACAGAGTTTCCATTGCATTCAACAACCATACCGATGCTAATGCATTCTTAAATCATGATAGCCTCAATAGTAACAATCTGAAAGCATTCATACCAACCTACAATGTCTCACGCATGGGTGTAATTCGTGGAGTACCTACAGACCTCTCTCCAGAGGAGATGTTAGAGTGCACCACGGTCCCCAGCGGATGTGGAAAGATACTAAAACTAAGACGTATTAACTTTAAAGAAATTGTTAATGGAGCTCCAGTGTGGAAACCAACTCAGACGGTTGTGGTGACATTTGATGGTCAAGTGTTACCAGACCATATTTATATGTGTTATACTGCACTTACAGTTAACCTATATACCTACCCAACCATCCAATGTTACAATTGCTGTCGGTTTGGACACACAAAGTTGCAATGTAGGTCTAAGCCTCGCTGCTTCAAGTGTGGTAGAGAGCATTCAGGTGATTCTTGCGATATTGATGAGGAACGTATTTCTTGCTGCTCATGTGGGGGAATACACTTTGCCACAAGTAAGTCATGTCCGGAATATACAAGGCAACAAAAGATTAAATTTTCAATGGCAGAAAAGTGTATTTCCTATGCAGAAGCTTCTAGAGTTCATCCACCCCTGTCTAGGTCATATGCTGAAATATTAGCAACAGCCAAGGATCAAAATATTCAAACTCAACAACCCCACACATCAAACCATGTCACAACATCATCCTATAGAAAAACTGTCTTCTTAAAACCTCGTGCACCTCCCAAACTAGCCAAAGGCTATGATCAAAAAGAACACAATAACTTGACTAATTCGCCATCATCATCCCTATCTAATGGTTGCGCTCTGAAAGAGGGCAGACCTGAGGATAGACAGCTTAATATATCTGATATCATTGCTCTTCTTAAGACATTCATACAGTCAAATGCTATAGAACCGTCCAACGCTGCTAAAATTATTGACATAATCTCTATCCTACACTCACAACCACAATGGATCACACCAGATCCGCAGTTCAATGGAACTGCAGGAGTGTAGTTAATAAAAAAAGTGAAATTATCTATTTAATTAATGTATACAACCCTTTTATTATCGCCATCACAGAGTCTTGGCTTAAGCCAGGCTCTGTGTTCAAATTGAGCGGCTTCTCCTGCCTCAGGGACGATAGACCTGATGGCTATGGAGGAGCCGTTCTTCTTATTAAAAATTCTTACTTATTTTCACATTTCCCTCTTCCTGCACATGATAATAATAATTTTACCGCCGTTGCATGCATTATTAATAATGTATGCTTTATTTCTATTTATATCCCTCATCCTTCATCACAAATTTTCACTGAAATAGATAATCTGTTAGGCCATGTTCCTAAACCATGTGTGGTCATGGGAGATTTCAATGCTCACCATAGAACATGGGGTAGCTCTGTGTCCAATACTTATGGTAGGGACCTATTGGATATCATTGATAGACAAAATCTATGCATCCTAAATGATGGTTCTCAAACTCGTCGAACAAAACCCTCAGAGAATAATAGTGCAGTAGACTTAACAATAGTATCACCCAGTTTAGCATCTTCAGTTACTTGGCAAACACAGCCATCTACTCATGGCAGTGATCATTTCCCCATTATATTAAAGTTTTTAGAATTTAGAGTAAATGAAATACCTAGAGCTCCACCCAGAATGAGATATAAAATAATTAATGATAAATGGAGTGATTTCAGAAACCATATAGATAATAATATTAACACTTTGCCTCATATATCACAAGGTATTTCTGTTTGTGCAAATAGTTTTACCAAAAGTTTGATAGATGCTGCAGATTTAACTTTCCCTTTAAAAAATTATGCATCTGGGAAATTGTCATCTCCACCATGGTGGGATATGGATTGTAGTGTAGCTGTTGCTCAGAGAAGGCAGGCAGAGTTAACTTACAATTCTGATATGACTGAGTTTAATTTTGACGAGTTAATTGAAATCATGGCTAAAACCAAAAAACTATTAAAAGAAAAGAAGTTGCTAGGCTGGAGGAGTTTTTGCTCAACAATATCTCCCAGTACAAAATCTTCAGAAGTCTGGAAAAATATTAGACGTTACAGAGCTGGAGTTAGTGAAAATACTTTTGCCACTATGCCACCTTCTCTCAGTGACAGTTTCTTAGACCGTTTGGCTCCACCGACTGTTCCACCTAGGGAATTGTTAACGCCAATTCATATTTCTGTCCCTAAGTGTCCTTATGGCCTTGATTCTCCTTTCTCAATAGACGAGCTGAAAGGCGTCTTAACAGACGTTCATGATACAGCTCCAGGTAAAGATGGTATTCCATACTCTTTCTACTCTCACCTTAGTGATATTGCTTTGCAATATTTTCTCGAGCTTATCAATTCTGTCATGTTGACAGGTGTCATTCCTTCAACATGGAAAACGCAAATAGTGTTGCCATTTTTGAAACCCTCTAAAGATCCTTCTGATTCTACGTCTTACCGACCAATAGCATTGTCTCCAGTTATAATCAAAATTGTGGAACATTTAGTTAAAAATAGATTAGAGTGGTTCATTGAAAATCAGAGCATCTTACCTAATAGTCAATATGGTTTTAGAAAAGGTAGAAGTTCGATGGACAGCTTAAGTGTATTTACAACGGACATACGTATAGCTTTTTCACAAAGTAAATCTGTTGTGGCGACATTCTTGGATATTAAATCGGCATATGATAATGTCCTTATTGAGGTACTTATAAAGAAATTACATTTCTTGAAAATTCCACATTTTCTTACCAACTTTATTCAAAACATGTTAGCTGGCAGAGAAATTTTCTTAAACACCACGAATATCTCAAGAGTTGCCTGGAAGGGCTTGCCTCAGGGTTCTGTTTTGAGCCCTCTTCTCTATAATATATATACATATGATCTGGAAGCATCGGTTAGTGATACGGTTTGTGTCCTACAGTATGCTGATGATTTGTTACTTTATTCTTCGAACACTTATATTACTACAGCCGCATTTAAAATAACATTTGCTCTAAAGTTTTTAAAGAAATGGCTAGATAAACATGGTTTGGAGTTGTCTCCTTCTAAAAGCATCGTTATTCCTTTTACCCGTAAAATGACCACACCACCTTTAAACGTTATATATGATGGCATATCTATTCCGGTAAAAAGTCATGCCAAATTTCTAGGTGTCATATTGGATTCTAAGCTTGTTGGGAGTCCACACTGCGAATATATCGTAGAAAAGTGCGAAAAACATCTTAATTTACTAAGGTGCCTCACAGGTGTTTGGTGGGGTGCTCATCCCTTTTCCCTGAAACTTATTTATAATGCACTAATCAGAAGCATACTGGATTATGGCACCTTTTTGTTGGAGCCTGGAAGAGTGCTATTTTTCAAGAAACTAGACTCTATACAGGCTAGAGCAATGCGTATTGTAATGGGAACAATGAAGTCCAGTCCTATTAATGCACTACAAATAGAATGTGGCGAACCACCTTTACGTTTAAGACGGCAATTTTTGTCTAGTAGATTTTTTTTTCGTACATTACAAGTTCAGAACCACCAGCTTCATTCAAAAATCCAACATCTTTCAGAACTTATTTGCTCCTCTTCTTATTGGAGTCATAAGTCACCACCCCTTTTAATTAATAGCCTTAGCAAATATAAATCATTGTCAGCTGCAACTCATCAATCACTTCTTTTGCCTATTTTCCAATGCAACTATAAAGCTTTAACACTACCTATTAACATTTATTTCGATCTAAATATTGACCGCCACGGAACGCATGCTAATATATATTTTATATCCGCTGTTGATAACCGATGGCATGGTTGGCATCAGGTATTTACCGATGCCTCCAAGCACTCACAGTCTGGTTATGTTGGTGTAGGCGTATATCACAAACAGTACAATATTGTACAAAAAGTCAAACTACCCCCTGAGACTTCAGTTTTTACTGGCGAGTTATTTGCTATTGTGAAAGCACTAGATTACGTTTTAATAATGAAACTTAAAAATACCATTATTTTTAGTGACTCAATGAGTTCATTGCAATCCCTATTGAAATACCCTTTTCGCTCCAAAATGTTTTATCCTCTATTAATGGAAGCTAGATCAAAGGTTTTACAATGTAATATCAACGGTTTATCAGTTAGCTTTGCGTGGATACCAAGCCACTGTGGTATTATAGGAAACGTACGTGCCGATAAATTAGCTAATGAAGCTGTAGAGTGTGGAGACCTTTACCCGTTTAAAAACTATGTACACGATCTTATTGCTTTACCCAAGATTTATCTTAAAAACTCTTGGAATGAATATTGGGACCACTCTAGTAACATTAAAGGTAAATATTATAGACTAATACAAAAAACAATACCGGTGAAACCCTGGTTTTTTTCATTGAAACTTAGTAAACGCGCCACTACTGTTTTGATAAGAATGCGTTTGGGGCACTCATGTACCCCAGCTCATTTAGCACGGATGAAAATAGTGTCTAATCCATTTTGTGCCTGTGGAAATGAATTTGGTGACCTCAATCATATATTTTTTGCTTGTCCACAATATGACCATAAAAAACTATGTGAAGATCTTGTTTCCTGTCGAATTCCTCTTCCTACTAATATCATTGTTCTTCTTTCTTCCTTGGATCCTTGTATTTATCATTGTTTGGCATCATTTATAAATGTAAATAATATAAAAATTTAGTCAATTTTTTGTACATACATAATCATTATCTGTATATATTTCCTTACATTTTCCTTTCCTTACCTTATTTTTAACCTTACTGATCTCCTTTTATCCTTCCGTGTAAATTTAATCCCTACGTTTCCCTAATTTTTATAAAAAAAAAAACAAGCAAAATGGCAAATGCACCAAAAGTGCGACGCCAAAAAAAAAAAAAAAAAAAAAAAAAAATAATTTAGGTAGGTAGGTAGTTATGTAATTATGTATCCTTCTGGCTAGACTTTACTATAAGTCTATAATAATACAAGAAAGGAAACAAGGTAGGTACTTACATATTTTGTGCTCTGATAAATAAATTTAACATCAAACGAAAAAATACGTTTGATGTTTTTGTTGTTTTATTCTATAGGTATTTACCTACTAAGTAAACAACATACACCCTCGTCCTTCTACCACCAAACAAAGTGGTGGTTCTGATAGTATTGCTATTAATTATTTTCATGGCGGCGAATATTTTATTTATGTTAGTACATGGGGCCTTATGCTTTCTTCGAGCGAGATTATCTCACGGTAGAGATGTCGTCATATCTCGTTCGATAACTATTTATCCCTATTCTCACCATCTAACTCCCCAATTTTCTCATTCAAAGTTCATGCGAGACGCAAGGTCAACGAGTTATTGAACGAGATATGACGTCATCTCCACCGTGAGATAATCTCGCTCGAAGTGAGCATAAGGCCCCTGGGCCCTTATGCTCACTTCGAGCATACTCCCCAATTTTCTCATTCAAAGTTCATGCGAGACGCAACGTCAAAGAGTTATTGAACGAGATATGACGTCATCTCCATCGTTAGATAATCTCGCTCGAAGTGAGCATAAGGCCCCTGGTCACAAACACAATAAAAATCACTAACAGGCAAAACAAGTCCCAATAAAAGTGAAAATTAAAATGAAAATGAAAACCCGCTCTTTAATGATAAAGTTAATGTAAATTAGGGATTTCAGATTTTTTCTTGCCATGTCTGACATGCTGAAACCAGAGTTGCAGTGGATTGAAGGAAGATGCTACAGGGTAAATGACCCATCAACAGAGGTATCAGCACTCCAAGAGCATGACTTATATGAAAGTGGTGAGTGGTGATTATTTAAATAATATAATTTAATGGAAAATATAAGAGATTAGAAGAAGAAAACCTGTTGTGCCGACCCCACTTAGAGTTGGATAAGGGCAGGAACATAAAAGAACAATGACACTTAAAATAAAGCTAAAAAAAAATACAATTTATTAGACAGGTTCTTTTCCTTCACTCCATATGTGGCACTATCAGATGTGTCATCTTGTCGTTGTCAAGTAAAAAACATAAATACTTCCTAGTCAAGTCAGTCTATAGCAAATGGTAGCGGTTACCTTCAAAACCTACGAAAAACATTTTCATGTGAATCAGGATATCACATAATACACTTAAGTTCCAACTGCTCACACTATTTTAAAATACTACTGAAATTATTTACACACCAGAACTCAAAATAACACAAGAAAATCAATTGAACTGATGATGATTATGTTGTTTGAAAAGAACGTCTCATTTACCTACTAAGGCAGGACCTAAGCTGTGCTGTAAATGTTCTTTGCAGATACAAATTACACTGAGCAGGTCTCGGATGAAGAAGATGATTTTGAGGTGACCATGGTGGACAACTCTAGATATTCTACAACATTTCATGTCGCTAAGTGAGTAGGAGCAACATAAAACTAAGCAAATATTGTAATACCGTTATTTCAATAATCAATCAAACTAACTTTTATCATTTTAATTGACAATATGCCTAAAGGTAAAACTTTATTTTAAACAATAAAAATATCTATATTCATCACATCAAGTATTTGTCCTGAATGGGAATCAAACCCACAACCTACAGCCCAAAAATTAAATCCACTGAATGAACTGTGATTCCAGTTTAAGAATAATAGGTGATTTTGCTATTTAGGTATGCAAAAAAACATTTGACTGTTATAAAGTGTCTTTTACACTTTATTGATCGAGTGAGCGAAGCGAACGAAGATCTTAGTTTCAACTTGGGCGATTTGGCATTTTATGTATGTATGTATGTATGTATGTATGTATGTATGTATGTATGTATGTATGTTTGTCTGGCGATAACTTAAGAACCGTTGATCCGATCTGCATGAAATTTGATATGTCGATAGCTTGTACTTGAGAAATTTACTGGTAAGTATATGAGTAAAATCGGATGAAGGGTTTTTGAGATATGGGGTTTTTTAAGGGGGCAAAAATAAAAAAAGTGACTTGAAAGTGAAAAAATCAAATTACATGTCATACGAAAGGGCTTCGTTTGGACATTCCAAAACAATTTTTACTTTTTTTCTGGGACGCTCGGTTTTTGAGATACAACAAAAAAGTTAAATTAAGATAACCAGCGACCCAAGAGCTCCCATCTCTAAGAGTTTCGTTGGCATCAAGGTTTTTCTACTGGTAGGCCAGTTACTTTGCTTTTTCTTATTTTTTTTTCTTGAAATAAATGAAGGAGGTACTCAGTTCTCATAAAATGGTGACAACGACCAGGTCTGATGATGGAGCCAAGGTCTGTTCAACGGAACTCTTCAATAAATAGGCCAATAGAGTTGAAACTTGGTTACCGTACCAAGTTAGTAGGCGGTAGTCAGAAAAAAGTCCAAACATAATGTTTGGACTTGCCTTTGACTACCACCTACTCAAAGTTTTGGTGCGTTCATCAGATCGCATCACGAAATCTCAGTTCGGGGCGAACTACTAGTTTTGTTGGGGTTACGTGTTATTTCAAAATGCACGCTATATTGGCGGCTAGCATAACCTGTAGCAAAAGTACTCAATTTTGATATGTAATTTATTTTGCCCTTTTAGACAGTACACTGGATATATCATCGGAAGAAAAGGTGCCACCAAAATGCGAATTGAGAAAGAAACCAAAACAAATATTAAAATACCAAAACATGAGCAAGCTGGAGATATCAGTATACTTGGTCCTACAGCAGCAGTAAGTGAATATATACAAGGGCGGATCCAGGATTTTTTTCTGGGAGGGGCACAAGGGCAAAAAAATCAACAATAACTGTCTTTTAACAATGCAACGAAAAAAATTCGCAATTCCAGCCAGAAATAGACAAGAGTTTCACTTATGTTCTTTCTGTTATTTTATTCATATATTTTAATAACTCTGATAATTTTATTTGCTTCTAAGTTCCTATGTACAGTGATTCAATCTCCACAGTACACAAAAATAACGTCTGGGGGGCCACTTTGTTCGGTATAGGGAACAAGATTAAGTAAAACTTTAGGCTTTGAACTAGAACTGATTTAATGCGTTACAAATATGCAGATAGACACATTAAATACAAGATAAAATTATAATAGGGAGCACAGGTTGTGCGTTGGATCGTGGTCGAGCGAGTATTGTCACGTGGCTTGTCGCTTCCCCCGAGGAAGCGCGTATGACGTGATGTAGCGGCCCCGTCATTGGATACTGCCGATATCGCGTGCAGCTAAGGCCCACCATTGGTCAGAGGCTGTAGGAACCGTTATAACGGCATCAGCTGGGTTCGACCCGTTCGGATACAGAACGGCGTCAACATCTTCCCGGCCGTTGAAAGCTCTATAGATCGCAGCTTTCAAACTGTTATTTCTAAATCCGCCCTTGAATATACTATACAACGTGTAAATAATACCCTTATGACCATGGAGGCAGGGTATTCTACAGGTCATGGCGAATAACTTAAATTCTACGACTTTTGAAATTTCAAACTTTCTTCCGATATGAAACTAAACACACCATGAGGCAGCCCTATTCATAGCTCTTGATCTTTGGCCTATATGACCAAAGACCAAGTGATCAGACCAAGCACTGGAATACTTTGACTTGTGCAAAGTTTGAATACTTCGTTTTCGAAATTGCCATTGTCAAAGTTAAATTAATATTATCTCAGAAATTACCAACAAAAGTTTTGTAGCCTGACTTTAAGGATATGTGTTGTCTCCCGTCTCCTGACCAATCTAATCTTCTCCCTACAACAAATGCTTCCTATCTTGCCAATTGTTTTACGTATCGTCAGGCCGTTTTTGTATGGAGACTCGCGGATCCAGGATTTTTTTCTGGGAGGGGCACAAGGGCAAAAAAATCAACAATAACTGTCTTTTAACAATGCAACGAAAAAAATTCGCAATTCCAGCCAGAAATAGACAAGAGTTTCACTTATGTTCTTTCTGTTATTTTATTCATATATTTTAATAACTCTGATAATTTTATTTGCTTCTAAGTTCCTATGTACAGTGATTCAATCTCCACAGTACACAAAAATAACGTCTGGGGGGCCACTTTGTTCGGTATAGGGAACAAGATTAAGTAAAACTTTAGGCTTTGAACTAGAACTGATTTAATGCGTTACAAATATGCAGATAGACACATTAAATACAAGATAAAATTATAATAGGGAGCACAGGTTGTGCGTTGGATCGTGGTCGAGCGAGTATTGTCACGTGGCTTGTCGCTTCCCCCGAGGAAGCGCGTATGACGTGATGTAGCGGCCCCGTCATTGGATACTGCCGATATCGCGTGCAGCTAAGGCCCACCATTGGTCAGAGGCTGTAGGAACCGTTATAACGGCATCAGCTGGGTTCGACCCGTTCGGATACAGAACGGCGTCAACATCTTCCCGGCCGTTGAAAGCTCTATAGATCGCAGCTTTCAAACTGTTATTTCTAAATCCGCCCTTGAATATACTATACAACGTGTAAATAATACCCTTATGACCATGGAGGCAGGGTATTCTACAGGTCATGGCGAATAACTTAAATTCTACGACTTTTGAAATTTCAAACTTTCTTCCGATATGAAACTAAACACACCATGAGGCAGCCCTATTCATAGCTCTTGATCTTTGGCCTATATGACCAAAGACCAAGTGATCAGACCAAGCACTGGAATACTTTGACTTGTGCAAAGTTTGAATACTTCGTTTTCGAAATTGCCATTGTCAAAGTTAAATTAATATTATCTCAGAAATTATCAACAAAAGTTTTGTAGCCTGACTTTAAGGATATGTGTTGTCTCCCGTCTCCTGACCAATCTAATCTTCTCCCTACAACAAATGCTTCCTATCTTGCCAATTGTTTTACGTATCGTCAGGCCGTTTTTGTATGGAGACTCTATGAGATATCGGGAGTGCTGACAAGTGACAACTCGCGAGTCTCCATACAAAAACGGCCTGACGACACAACTTTTTTTAAAAATAATGTTTCTCATCAGTGGCGTAGCTAGGATAGCTACGCCACTGTGTCTCATTGTATTGTTATTTTCAGAGTGTAAAATCGGCTAGAAGAAGAATCAACATAATAGTCATCTCAGCAAGGGAAAAACAAAGACCAACACATTTCATTTCAATCCCGATGAACACACCTGATATTATGAGTAACTTCCAAAACTTCAAGGTAATTGACCGAGTGAGCATTATATTATCAAAAAAGTAAGACTGCAGCGGACATCCCGAGATCTCAGTTCGGGGCGAAGCACTAGTTTTATTTAACTGTAGTATTTTTTTATACAACTAGCTGATGGAACAAGCAGATGGCCCACCTGATGTTAAGTGGTAACCATCACCTATAACAAAGCATTGCCTCGTAGGTCACGCACTATAGGAACGTTAATTATAAGGCTAATTAAATGGTACCTATGGCTTGGGCTGTGCGTTGGTTTATTTTTTAATTAATATTACATATTTTTTCAGGATCAAGTCCTTAAGAACCCCAGTCGTGGCGTTGAGGAGTCAATATTCATGAGGACGGAAAAAGTGCACTTGACGATTGGTGTGATGTGTCTAATGGACAATGAGGAAAGGCTTATTGCATCGAAACTACTGGCCGAAGCCAAAACAAAAATCGTTCTGTAAGTAAATCGTTCTCTTATTATTTTACAGACAATATAAATAAATATGTACCTACATATTGGTGGACTTTCCACACAGCACTATCTAGCCGCCAAGCAGCGTTGCTGTGTTTCGGTTTGAAGAGTGTGGTTGCCGGTGTAATTACAGGCACATGAGGCTTAACATCTGTATGCCTCAAGTTGATGGACGCAGGGCAGTGCATCGTGGGGCACGTTCCTATCGTGCGTGGCTTGCGAGGCAATGCTTTGTTACCACTAACATCAGATGGGCCATCTGCTTGTTCCATCAGCTATTTGTATTAATAAAAAAATAAAAATTACCTACCATCGACGTCAAATTTCACGCAAAATGTTACACACAAGTTTTATTTTTACTAAATATTATATTTTTTCAACAGACCTCTATTACGATCGCATTCGCCACTAAGAATCAGAGTGAAAGGTCTGTCATACATGAATGATGACCCTCACCAAATAGACGTATTGTACGCCCCGGTTGTCGTAGAAGATGGTGAGACAGGAGTTTTGCAAACCCTGGCCGATCAGTTGGTGGACCACTTTTATAAAGCAGGTCAGACCTTTTTTTTTATTAAAAAATCGATTCGTTAACATAGATTCTAGAGATAGACATAGACAGATTTTTTTTGCACCTATAGCACACACACACCTATAGCATATACACACATTAAAAATTATTAGAAAAAACTAAAAAAAAGCAACAATATAAAATTTGTAGGACGACCACGGTTTAATTATCTTTGTTAAAATTATATTTTAGTATAAGGTGAAGTGAGATCCAAAGTTCCGCACGTAATAGCATATTTTAGGATTCAAAAACTACAAAATCTACTTGTTTTTCGTTGATCATACAATTCAAATAGACTAGAAGTTTAGTTTTGGGTCTAGAATAACGATTGACCACACTTGGTTCGATAGAAAACACAAAGTTTGCCTAAAATTTAAATTTTTCTATGAGCAGGTCAGTTTCATTCGTTTGTCATTAGAGATATTGTAATGAATTTTATGTTCCCGTGTACCTAAATAAATACAATATGTATTTAATTGGTTATAATATTTTTTTAAAGAGCTGTGAAGTGGTTAAAAGTGGAATTTATAGTTTATGCTTAGTTGCATTGAAATTGCTCGCGAGCCAGTCATATCTCCGCGCCTCCTGACCCCCAACCGACTTGGATATCACTTCGTCTTAAAAGGATTTTATTTTTAAATTTACAGAATATTGGGTACTTCTTAGTTGACACTTGAGAACATTAGTCATGTTAAAACATTTTTATTTGTTTTTATAGTGTTTACTACACTTAAGGAAAATCACAAAGATTTAATATAGTCCCAAAAGTTATTACCCGAGTGGGATTTGAACCCACGACCTTCCCCTTGATACGGGGCCGCGCTAACCAACTGCGCCATCGGATTCTAATCGCACTCGACGAATAACTCAGGGACATGCTACTACGGTACTTATGCGACCGTGGTTCCATCTACAGGTCTGACATATAACTATCAAGAGTCCTGCTCAAATCGTGGTCGTGGGTTCAAATCCCACTCGGGTAATAACTTTTGGGACTATATTAAATATTTATGTTAAAACATTGTTCAAAGTCACTGGTTGTCATTGGCAATAGTTGATGTTTTTTCTTTTAATCTAAATTCCCTTTGATTAAGCATCGAAAGCGATAAAGGGATTCGTTAATTAAGCTAGTTTTTGAGTTCAGTAGGTTCAAGTCTCCATTTTGAAAGAGATCTGATGATTACAATCGTGTAAATTCAATTCTATTATCCTCGCAACCTTGCCAAGTAATTTGTTTGCTATTTTCGGTATAGATTTATTTCTAGTCTAAGAACCTGAAGACTAATTTAATTTTCTTTTCGCAGATCTATTAGACAAAAGCCACAACAGAGAGCACGTTAATCTGCATGTTACTCTTATGAACTCTATATATCGATATCCTAATCAGGACGTGAGAAAAAAACGAGAATCATTCGACGGCTCAGACATTTTGGAGAGATTTGCAGACTTCGATTTCGGGACGGTAGAGCTGAATCAGCTACATTTGTCGCAAATGAATTCAGCTGGAGACGATGGATACTATCAATCAACATGCATTATTTCTTGCAGGGAGGAATAGTGTCGAATATTATGTGTGTATATTTTATTGTTAAATAAATTATATTTGTCGAGTTGCCTTCTTATTTTCATTTTCTTTTATTATTATAATCGTGAGTTAATCACGTCACAGCCATCGAACGGATTTGAGTGTAATTTAGAATGTTATAATGGATACCATATACGTCAGTAACTCCCATTCTATAGGACTGTTACGTCATGCTGCAACACTGTTGAACTAAGACAAAAGCTATAGTGTTGCCTCGTTAGCGTTAGCCTCGGGCAGTGAAACTCTTCTTCGCTTCGAAAAGATGAGGAGTTAGCGTGGTATGGGCATGTTATGCGAAGGGAAGAATGTCATGTAACGAGAAGAATGCTAGGGATGAAAGTGGATGGATATAGGAGTAGAGGTAGGCCAAAGAAAAGGTGGATGGACTGTGTGAAAGAGGACATGAGTAAGAAAGGAGTGACTGCTGAGATGACGGATGATAGAGGAGAGTGGAGGGAAAAAACCTGTTGTGCCGACCCCACATGAAGTGGGATAAGGGCAGGAAAATGATGATATACAAAATTTTAGGGAAACAGTGTGGTGACATAACAAGAAGAAGAAGCAGCGGCGATGAATATAAAATACCAACTATTGCAAAATGTGAGTACCTATGTGCCAAATATATAAAAGTAGTAGAGCTCTGTGTGTGGCTCGTCCGGAGAAGTACTACCGCCACGCTTCTTTCTGCCGCCAAGCAGCGTTGCTGTGTATCGGTTTGAAGAGTATGGTTGCCGTTGTAATTACAGGTACATGATGCTTAACAAAAAAAAAATGCAAAAAAAAAGGTTGAGATGTGAGGGGATATCTACCGTGACTGGGGATCAAAATCGTGAAGCAGTTTCTTTTCTTTTTTTTCTTTAGCATTCTCCAGAAATATTTTAAGATCGAATGCAGTGATAATAACCTAAACTTAAAATTCGATCGTAAACCCTTGTCCTCGGACTGACAGTTGGCGTTTAATTCAAAAACACATCCTAGCCGAACTACTGGTTTAGCTAATATATATAGGTAGGTACTGTGGTATGGGTGCCGGTGTAATAACAGGTACACGAGATTTGATACCTTTACGTCAGTACATAAGTATACCCAATGACTTTTGATTTAACCCAAGGGGGTATACCGTACATGGTGACAGTGGACCATCACCTATATCAGCTAGATGGATATTTTTTTTTAAATATAAATACCATTTTGGTACCACCTTTGGTCCAAAACTCTGGATACGATTCGTTTTCTGCCATTTTGGGAAGCAACATAGCTTTTTCATTTTAATGGTTTTTCTATTATTTTGAGTAATGAGCTGTGTAATTACGGTGGTATCTTAAACTAAGCATAAAATTAAGTGTAAACTTTTGGAATGAAAGTGTAATGTGATATCCCGATTCGAACGTGAATGTTCGTAAGTTTTAAAGGAAACCGCCACCATTTTCTTCAAAACAAATGACGGCCGACTTGACTATGGACTTATTTTACCATAGGTAAAGCATTTCATCTATATCACTTGATCCATTAAGGTGGAAAAACGGGCAGTTGGTAGGTACTCTCACCATTTTGATGAGATGCCAACTGAACAACCCTCATGGTGAGCTGGGTCTTCTGCCCCAGGTTCTCCATGAACTGAGGGCTTATTACGAGTTTAGTGCCGATCGAGTGCCGATCGTCGATCGTTACGATACACCGAATTTTCTATTAAAAATAAAACGGGTACTCAAAGAATACGCTAGATGCCGTTGATTTATTTTCATAGAAAATTCGGTGTATCGTAACGATCGACGATCGGCACTAAACTCGTAATAAGCCCTCTGCTCTGAGTTCACGGTGTAAGGGTCCATCTCTTGATATGTAGAGCTGAGCCGTGGAAATCTCTGCAGATATATATTTTAGGCAGAGTAACCGCTGAAAGGTGAAACTCATAGAAAGGTGATTCTCAAAAAAAAAAGGTGCATAAAACCCTTAAGATGATTAGTCGAAGAGAGTTTGATAAATAATCTAAAACATTAGAAATCTCAAACTGCTTACTGAGATAAGCTGCGATCATCACTTTCGAAGGCTTTAATCTGGCTGAGCCTATTTCAGTTTCCGCTTGAATAGTCTTCAAAGATAACTGAGAGCTACGAATCATCTTTGATGTGCCTGTTATGTTAGGTATCTTTTGAAAGTATCCACTTAAAACAGCGTAAGTTACAGGGCTATGAGGCGCGTGGTTACTAGCAGTGTAGTGCTACGATTTTGTAGCACTTCCACATTTTCATATTATAATTTTTATTTCACATTGAACTCTAAGCTCCAGAGAAAACTTATTTACAAAATACAAAAAAGGTGTCAAAAAAAAAGGTTGGGCTTGTAATCTGTAATTGCTTGGAATACTGACTTATGCAAAATGTGGGTATGTGCTAAGTGTATTATTTGGAAAACCTACCTTTGATTTTAATCATCCTCAAATTATCTAAAAATGATTTTCGAGGCATTGTACGTCCATAGTTCCAGCGTCGGACTGGCCATAGAGTTGAAATGGCATTTGCCAGCCGGGCCCCAGCCTGCGCAGGCCCCGTACGGGCCTGGCTTGCGGGGCTTGCGGCAACCGTAGGATATAGGAGGCCCGCGCAGGCTAGGTCCCAGCTCTTGCAATCTAAATGTAAAGCTAGATCAGATAGTTCGTTCATACAATTAGAGAGAATGAAATAGAAAAATTTGAAAAATCAGCCACCCGGGCCCTTTCGGCTCAGTCCGATCCTGCATAGTTCTATCATTACTACGATGTTTTAAGAGTAGTAGAGCTCTTTGTGAAGAGCTCGTCCGGGGAAGTACTACCACCACACCTTTTTCTGCCGCCAAGCAGCAATGCTGTGTTTCGGTTTGAAGAGTGTGGTTGCCGGTGTAATTACAGGCACATGAGGCTTAACATCTGTATGCCTCAAGCTGTTGGACGCAGGGCAGTGCATCGTAGGGCACGTTCCTATCGTGCGTGACTTACGAGGCAATGCTTTGTTATAGGTGATGGTTACCACTTAACATCATCCTTAGGTTAGGCCATCTGCTTGTTCCATCAGCTGGTTGTATAAAAAAAAAAGGATTTATGTATTATATCAACTATCAAGTTCCAATTTTACAAGATTTTCATAGTTTGGGGCTAGATAGTGCTGCGTGGAAAGTCCACCAATATTTATTTATTTCTTTATTATCTACCGTCTGCGTTGTGTGAAAATGTCCACTAATATTTCTGTAGGTATCTGATAAAAGTTTTTTATTTTATTTATTTAGCTAAATCCACAGCTCTTTATTTATATAGATAACAACATGAGTATAACTAACAGACTATAACGCATCAACGTTTCGAAACTCCGCGTGATCCGGCTAGGAAGTGGCGTAGGGCGGGGGTCTCCGTCAGTAGGGGTGCGAAGGCTACGTCATGCGCCCGTCCGCGATCTAGCGCTGTGAGTCCGTCCAGTACCGACCAGCGTTCAGTGATCGTCCACAAGCTTGTATACAGACGCCGGAAGCGAACAGTAAGTTGATAATCTTTTAAATGTATTTACTGCACACAATCGTGCGGTTTTTGTTTACATTGTTGGATTATTGCTCGTTTGTCATGTATAGTTTTGTTTGAGTTGGTAGAGCTGTTTCTCACGAAAATTACGGTAGTTACATTAAGCGGATTGTATTTCATTGTGTCCCGTCGAGCTAATTAATACATACCGATGAATGACTTCATGGTTAAGTTGGTAAAATTTATGGCACCTACTCTTAAAGAGAGCAGATAAAGACGTCTACGTTACGCTCAAAGAGCTAATATGCTTCTTTAGCTTAATTGAAATACGCATCCCCTTAAAGTACGACGGCACAGGTACTAAAGAAAGCTTTAAAGTAAAAAGTTTTCTCTTCGTGTTACATTGCCTTGTAGGGTGAAAATGTGATGAATTTGGATTCGTAAAACGCACTGAGATATTTGATGTAACGGTTTCATGAAATATTTCACGCAAAGAAAAATTATTTCCTCAACTATAATAATGTAACGAAATATCTATATGTAGGTACATTAACGTTGAGGAAAATATATTATTTTATTCGTACTTTTAGTAGTCTTTTAGTTTGTAGTAGTATAGTAGCTTGAAAGAGGCCTCTTAGAGGCGCACTTAAAATGTCAGTCACAACATTGGTTTGAAAATACTAATGACACGATAAGAAGAAGAAGTAAGCAGGTACGTACTTTTCATTACTCATACTCGGAAAGTAGGTCTGAAGTTGCCTGAGGAGCGGGTTGGAAGTAATACATTTCAGCCCTAGGGAGAATCGTTTTCAACTGACAGCTGTCAAATTATAAAAAAACCAGTTCTATTTTCACATTTACTAGGAAAATAAACCTCTTTGGTTTACGAATGTCGACAGTATGATTACGCCTACGGCCTACGCCTCACTTACCTAACTTCAATAATATATTATATTACATTGTAAAAAGATCATACAAAAGAACGGTAGGAACCAAGCCGTAAGTTTGTTGCCTGTTCTTCTAGGCTTTGGTCGCGTGGAACTGGCACCTAGAGTCACCTAGCTTTAAGACGTTTCAAAGTGATCCTTGTGATTTTATTGAATAAATACCTTTTGACTTTGACTTTGACTTTGATTGTTGACCTTCTGTTGACATTCGTAAACTAAAGAGGTTTAATACCAAAGAGGTATTCAGCCAAGTTAGTGAAAACTGTAATGGAGTTTTATAATTATAACCCTTTATTCTCTTAATAAAAATATTTAATTTCTTTCTTTTAACAAAACATGCAATTTTAACCTTTTTTGTAAATATAATATAAGTAGCTACTTATCCATAACATCGAACATAAAAGCTCTTTGGTTAGAATGCAGCATGGATTGGATCTACTACAGTTAAGTATTTTTTTCTTTAGCCAATTAATTTTATTTTTACTTTCCTTGTATTCGTAATGAAAAGCACAGTGTTTACCTTGGGTTCAAGACTTATTTAGTCCCTCGAACTATTGGCGCCCTCGCTACGCTCGGGCGCCAAACCCCGTCTCGGGGCAGAATATGTTACTTTCGCCCGTAAGGTAACAATGTACTATTAAAACTATAGAAAATAAAATAAAAGTACGTTAGTACCTACGGAAATCTGAATATGAAAGCTTTTATGTATTGCACGGCACAATCAATTCCTTATGCGAATCTCGTATGTTCGTAACTTTGTTAGCGGAATCCTTGTTTGTGTTCCGTACGAACTTATTATCTCCAATGTAGGTGTTTCGTTTATATCCTCAGTTTCTAAACACTAATTCCACTAATTTTGAACTCGTGTTTGAAGGTATTAATAGGAGTAGCAGATTCCACATTAATTATTCAGATGTGATTAAACAATGCAGTTGCCTGGATATTAACAAGGTTTATCAAAGTATTTAAATAGGGTATTTAATAAATGTTATTCAGCTAGTAAAATAAGACATAAAGTAAGGTACCTATTTGCTTGATGTCACATCCCCCGAACTTAATAACGTTGCCCTGTCACGCGAAGGGCTCAAGGTTGTAGGAGAAGGCATAATTTATATACTTAACTTTCTACCCATGGATATTACTGCTGCTGGGTGTTTAGTTACAAGCTGGGTAGGATACCAAGTGCTAGTGAGAAGCTTACCTTTCTCGGGTGTCTTTATGCTGATAAGTGTCCGTTCGAGGGTAGCACTACGAATCTTCTTTCGACTTACATCGTATAATCTTTCATGGCTAATGTCATATAAGAAATAATAGTAGTAATGCATAACACTGGCATTTTCTATTGACATTTTCATTTGAGCGCCTCCATGATTTACAGGGCACGCGAGTCATATAAGTAGGTACTACATACGAAACATGATAAGTATTTTTCCTACATAACAGTTAGTGAAAATATGTTAGTAATTATTGATTCAATTACCCATCTGGACAACTTACCAAACACTATGTAATATTTGTGTTTCGACCATTCTCTTAAATATATTTCAGGAATTTTCTTATACATTTTTAAAGCACAATACACTCACGAAGTGGTAGTACAAATGTCTGTAAGGGTGTAGGGTTCGGATCGGATGATGAATGGGCAACCCCTCGCCGCAGTCATCGATCCACTAGGGGTGCTAGGGGGCTAGGGTAGGACTCCGAACCAAAAGGCCCATGTAAATTTGCTCGGAGTACCACCCTAATGACCGAATATGACTGTAAAATATGTTTGAATATTATCATAGGCTACTACGTGATTCGGCCAAATGTAGATGTATTTTCTTGGAAAATATAATCTTTGTAATCGGCTAGCTAGATCGGACTGCCATCTCAACTGATGGAAAGTGAAAATGCATTCGGAGGTGGAGCGCGCTCATCTATAATCTACTTATAGCATTATACACTATATTAATCACACTTTTATTATATAAAATCAGTTTAGACAGAGACATAGACATAGACAGACATTTATTTGCTACTTTAACACACACATTACAAATTATTAAAAAAAAAGAAACAATACAAAATTAAAATGGAAACAAAAGCAAAAAAAAAAATATATATAAATATAACAAAAATAAATGGACAGATTATAAATTGAGTGAATTAACAAAAATAAAGATATGTCTAAAGATATGTGTGCTACTGCAGCAAATCGGTTCCAGCTCAGCAGCAGTTTAACCCGTTATGCAGACAAAACTCTTGAATACAGCTACATTTTTTTGAACTGTACCTAGGTATATAATATATCTACTTACCTATTTAATATTTTGTATTATTTGGTGGAATAAAGGAGCGTGATACTCACATAAAAATATTTACAGCACAGGTCAGAATAAAATCGCTCGTAAAACTTTTATGAATGTTGGCATCAAGGCGAATAAAGGTGCCTTATCTTTCAGAGCGTTATATCAATGTACAGCCAGATACTTGAAAGTCGAAACACGACGCTGCTTCAAATACAAGTTTCAATCAGTGGATATGTGCAGGATTCTTGTTCTTGGAATCAATAGGACAACAACCCAGAACAGTGTAGGTCTACGGCGTAGTGCTCTACGCGACGTCTACGCGGAGATAAGCCGCGATTTTATTGTTGGTACTTCAATTAGCCACGATGCTAGTTATACTTTCTAGAGTAAGGTTCAGAGTAAAAACAAGTGTTGTGTAAGATGCATCGTAGAACTACTGTAACAGTTCCGAAATGAACATCAATAAGCGTAGTATACTGTGATTTTAATCGCAGCACAAATTAGTTTTGTTAGGATTCCGAGCAGTTCTTTGTTAATTTCATACTCAAAAAACTTTGCAATATTGTGTATATTTCATTAATACTAAACGATTTCGTTATTTTGATGAAAGTACTCGCCTAAAAAATAAGGCCGAAGAAACAATAGAGTATTTTAAAGCTCTTACGAACGTTAATGTAGATACTTAATTTAAAAATAGCTAGGTATTAGATACAAATGAAAGACAAATGAATTCTGTCTAAAAAGCCTTTTTTTATGCTAAATAGGCGGTTAATATTCTTGCTTGGTAGAGTAAAAGTAACAAAAGGGGTAAGAAACTGATTTAAAGGCAAAATGAATAAAATGAGCCGCGTCGCGACACTTTTACTTTATTGCCGTGTTTTCTGATTAACGACGCGCAGTGGTGCGGAAAATTCACCCCTGGCTGAGCAACCGTTGAATTCGTTTAGGTACTCTAGTCTCTTCTTCTTGTCGTGTCACTAGTTTCTATCGAAACAGTGTGGTGAAAGGATTTTAAGTGTGCCTCAAGAGGCTCCTTTCGAGCACTTGACACATGTTATAGAACTTTTTAGATTCCACGACATGCCGGTTTCCTCACTATGTTTTCCTTCACCGTTTGAGAGTACTGGTATTGTGCACATAAATTTTTGAACAGAAAAACTCATTGGTGCACGACCGGTTTCGAACCCACGACCTTAGGATCGGAAGGCGAGGCCGCTACCACTGGACCACCAGTGCTCTCAAACTCTAGTATACCTAGCTACCCGATGAACCGACGACGTTGTAAAGATTGCGTAAATTCTTTGGATAGAGAAGGCTTAAAATATCCTTGAAATTTATTAGGACGATCTATATCCAGCAGTTGACTTACACAGGCTGATGACGATGATGATTCTAGGTATAAAGAATCTTCAATATATTATCTACTAGCTGCCACCCGCAGCTTTGCTCTCGTAGTGATTGCTTCCTACTTACTAATAATAAATACGATAGTTACGATGTTTGGATGATGTTTGAAGCGCAATCACGTCCTAGCCACTGAACTAATCAAGTTGAAACTTGGAACTAATATAGTTCGTAACCTATATTTAACATATTTGCTACCTACTTGGAATGGGGTATAAAACATGAACGAGCCATCCATTTTATAGCTCCATAGGTTAACATACCCAATATAATAAGTAATAGGTTATTTCAGACATGCCGATATACTGTAAAAGCATGTATAATATATTTTCTGGAAAGAGAAGAGAAAAATAGGCATCCAAGTCTTATCTTCAAGCCCATTAAGTACCTTCCTAGTTAGGTACAATGACTTCCTTATTATTTTCATAGTACTGAAGAATGGCACCCCCAATAAGGACTTGAGAAAACTGCTCGCTGTTAACTGAATAATAAAAGCCAAAGAATTTGTTTCCAAACTCGGTTGTAGGTACAACCTCAGGCTATTGAGGACAAGAGCCCATTTGGAATATTCCCTTTATGAAACGCCAACGCTGCCTTGATTGCTTTGCGTGTTACGCTTAGTAGGTATTATTTTGTTTTGGTGTTTCTTTGAATATTATCAAAAATAACTGGCTAGGTATTATTCTATCTATAGGGTACCCGTTTATTTTGCTTTAAATGAATAATGTTGAATTTAAATGAATAGTGTTATGTTAAGAGATCCGTTAGATCTCGTCAAGTCTATATTTTAGTAAAGCATTGTGTTTTTTTTGACTTATGTACTGTGGCAATAGGTAATATGGTCGCGAACTATTAAATAAATAATAAATAAATATTGGTGGACATTCCACACAGCACTATCCCGCCCCAAACTAAGCCAAAGCTTGTTATATGGGAACCAGATAGCTGATATGCTACTTATATACTTTTTTTTTGTAAATACATACTTATAATATTATATAACAGACAGAGAACAAACATCTATGTTCATCACACAAATATTTGTTCTCTGTGGGGATCGAACCCACGGCCTACGGCGCAGAAGGCAGAGCTCATGGAGGAATATAATACTTCGTCTAAGGCAAAGCTACTACCAAATGAGCTGTGAAGGCTGTATTAAAAAAGAGGAAGGTTTTGTGTTTGAAAAAAACATTCTCAGACTTAGACCAAGGGAAATACTAAATAAAGCCTTCAGAAAGCTTTTTTTATACTACTTGCTGATTGATCATGCAGATGACCCATCCGATGTTAACTGGTAACCATCACCTATAACAAAGCATTGCCTTGCAAGTCACGCATGATAGGAACGCGCCCTAAGATGCACTGCCCGGCGTCCAACTTGAGGCATATACGTTAAGCCTCATGTGCGTGTTATTTCACCGGCACCCAAACTCTATATACAAACAGCAACGCTGATTAACAGTAGAAATAGGCATGTTAGAACTGATTGAAACATAAAACAATACAGCGCTCTTTTCCCAAGGTTATTGAAATGGGAATTGTAGGAGGGTAGCTACAATGTTTATCAGTTTTCAGTAAACCTGTGCTATAAACGTAGATCGCAACCGTAAAGGTAAACGCATCGAAGGCATGTTAATCCGACTTCACGATAAACTGAAATTGTCTGTGTAAAAGCAAAGATTGATGTATTGAAAACTTTCAAAACGCTTCCGTAGCGAAAAACTACTGTGACATTTGAAAATATTACATAACGGGTTATTACGTGCCAAGTTTCTTTAGTAAAAAGTTGTATTATTTATTGCCAAGTCAGCGGTAACTTAATAGGCTAAGGGCCGGTTTCACCATGCTCTGTTAGATTAAAAAAGGATTAAAGGGCCGTTAAATATGTCAAAATGTACGCGTTTGACAGCTAAGGTTAGATTTACCGGTCTTTTAATCCTTGATTAGTAACTGGCATGGTGAAACCGGCCCTAAGAGCTGATTTCACCATGCTCTGTTATAATCAAGGATTAACAAGCCGTTAAATCTAACCTTAGATGTCAAAGCGTACAATTTGACATATTTAACGGCCTTTTAATTCTTTGTTAATCTAACAGAGCATGGTGAAATCAGATCTAATGCTTCAAAACACTATTTCTCAACTTAAGGCAGTAAAAACACATAACATCATACAAAAACTCTAGTTTTTGATAATTAATTCACGTTTTGAAGCAGGCAACCCGCCTTAAAGCTCGAAGACCTACTGAGTAAAGAGGTTTCTATGATCCTTTTTTGTACAAATACTCTTTTTATTTTATTTTTAGTTTTTATTCAATCAATATTATCTGTATCATTGTTGTGTGTGACTTTATTGAAATATTCATCTCTATCTGAGCCCTGCGAGAACCTTTCCTTGCTATGTCGCAAGCCTTGACCTACATAAGACCCACGGATGAAATATAAGTTTCTCGCAAGCATACTGACAGTTTTAAATGAGCTCGCGTTGCTTGTTGAAGCATAACAATAGACGGTTTTCATGGCTGTTTCTCTCTTCTTAGTTCAGATTGTGTGGCTAGATTTGTTTTTAAAGTGGAGCGCAGAGCCAAAATTAATTGATTCTTTATTAAATACGAACTAAGCCATTAGAACTTTTCCACTTTGTTTGAGTCATGTTATACCTTCCTAATCACTCAGGAAGGACTAAAAATTTACTTAATACTAGTAGTTCGCCCCAAACTGAGATCTCGTGATGCGACCCGACGAACGCATCGAAACTTTGAGTAGGTGGTAGTCAGAGGCAAGTCCAAACATTATCTTTGGATTTTTTTCTGACTACCGCCTACTAACTTGGTATGGTAACCAAGTTTCAAATCTATTGGCCTATTTATTGAAGAGTTCCGTTGAACAGACCTTGGCTCCATCATCAGACCTGGTCGTTGTCACCATTTTATGAGAACTGAGTACCTCCTTAATTTATTTCAAGAAAAAAAAATAAGAAAAAGCAAAGGAATTGGCGACCAGTAGAAAAACCTTGATGTCAACGAAATTCCTAGAGATGGGAGCTCTTGGATCGTTGGTTATCTTAATTTAACTTTTTTATTGTATCTCAAAAACCGAGCGTCCCAGAAAAAGAGTAAAAATTTTTTTGGAATGTCCAAACAAAGCCCTTTTATATGACATGTAACTTGATTTTTTTATGTAACTTTTTTTATTTTTGCTCCCTTAAAAAACCCCATATCTTAATAACTCTTCATCCGATTTTACTCATATACTTACCAGTAAATTTCTCAAGTACAAGCAATCGGCTTATCAAATTTCATGCAAATCGGATCAACGGTTCGAAAGTTATGGCCAGACAAACATACATACATACACACATACATACATACAAACATAAAATGCCAAATCGTCCAAGTTAAAATCTTCATTCGCTTCGCTCACTCGATCATAAAAAAGGTGCAAAAAAGCTTTTCAAAGGTGAAAAAAAGCTAATTTTCATGTAGTATGGTGGCAATTTTTTTAGGCATCTCCTCGTAGGTGTTTTTAAAACATTATTTACTAATAAAGATTAATATGGCTCAAGATATAAATGCGGATAGAAAGTATAAAAAAGACGTATTTATTCTGATTTCGAGGCTTGCCTCTTTGCCCCCTAAATTCTTACTTTTACGGTAATAACTGAAATTTACTGATCGATTTGTCCTTGTTCGAAGGGCAATAACTTTCAGCTTCCACGCAGTTTGGATAAACGATGTTCCTGTAGATACCTACTCACCTAAATAACCGATCCCTTATCTTACTGATTTTGACACGAAGACAATGAACACTTCCGACCTTCAAACGCTTTGATGCCTTCATATCTAGTTACATTTTCGTACCTAGTTTTGGGAGAATTGTCGCATTATTTACGCAACTCACGTTCTTCAGTTTAGAAAAGCATAGACATTTTTCTGCGAATCTTTGTTTCCCCTTATCCGTAGTGCCTTATCTACTTGTATATATGTATATATCTCCAAATTTTTATGTTTTAAACTTTTTTTTAGCCAGTCAATTAGAATAAAGTTAATTACTTAGGAGGCGTCCATTAATTACGAGTGGTGTTTGGGGGGGGGGGGGGGTCGAGCTGAACCTCAACCAATCTCACGTGAAGGGGAGGGGGTCTCGGCAAATACTTATCATATTTTTTTTTCTCGCGAATAATTATGTGCGAAAACTGGATTTCTTTTTATTTACCTACTGCAAAATCAAAAATATTAGTCTTAAAAATAAAAAAATAATTACGCAAATTGTGTTTTTTTAAATTACATATTAGTTTAATAACATTAAAAATATTTGTTTTGAAAAATCTCACGTGAGATTATGGGTGGGGGAGGGGGTCAAGCAAAATCTCACGACAACTCACTAAGGGGTGAGGGGAGTTGAAAATCACCAAAATCACCGACGTAAAATTGTATCTGGGATTACCCGGTAGGATTAGGTCACCATATGAAAATAAAACATAAAAATCTAAATGTTGTCAGCTGAAATTATAGAGATTCAAGCAAAGAAAAAAAAAATGCCACCCAACTGTGGCTCTCTATCGATCCGCTATAAAATACCTCATTGAATTTGTTATTTTGATTGTATCTATATCGCCTTCGATAGGTTTCGTAGATCTCTGTAGATAAAGCAACGTTTATACTTTTCCTTTGCTTATATGTACACCTATTTTCATATGTGAATGTGACCTTACATAACAAATCAAATTAAAACGATTGTGTTAGAAGCTCTATATAGCGTTTATTTTTGAGTATATCTCTTTGAAGCAGAGCATATTAACTTTGCCACCGCCCCGTAGCGAGAAATTACTATAAAGTCGCATTTGTGCGCTGTTTTAGATAAACTGAATTGCGCAATGCTCTGAAATACTAACTTTGAATTTTGTAAGAGTTTGCGGTAGGTTTGTATGAAAAGAACCTTCGTATCTCCTGGCTGGTACCTTACCTGCGGTGTCACTGTTTTTTGGACAGAATAATTTACTAAACTTATGAAAGTAAAATGAATTCTAAAACCTTTACCTACTATGTTCATAAAAGTCAAGTCACGTAACGTCTGTGTGTGCAGGTTACCTGTTTCTTGTAGGATAGAGTAGGGGAAGCGACGATATTAGATTACAGCGAGCAACTGCAGTAAACTTAGTTATAAACTCGCTTCAAAGCCATAGAAGTGTAAGCTCACTTTGCTTCAATAAGAGACCGTGTGTTATGGAAACACTAGACATAAAATGAGCCCGATTAATCTGTTTGATCTAGCATTCGATACAGTTGGATTTTGTTATCGATTAGTGATCATTTTCTGAATAGCATTCTGCTAAAATCACAATTCTGTTAACAAAAATTTCACTTCAAATGAAATTTCACACGAAGAATAAATAAAAAATAAAGATTTATTTCCATAAAAAAATGTGTGTACACTATAAAATAGCAGACTCTATCTCCTGTTTTAGTTCAAAAAATTTGTTATTGTAAATATATACTAATATCTCTGGTTATATCAAAGTACGATCTCGTTATGATATTCGATTTTTCTTTTGTTATACAACAGTAATAACGTTTTCTTCTCTGATAAATTATGTTTAGCTCATCTATCACACAAATAGTTAAAAATAGCTTATTTAATTTGTTTCCAAAACCAACCCAATCATCTATAAACTTTCAATAAACTTTTGTAAAATTGTAATTGTATATGAATAATCAAACACAATTTCAGGAAGTTATTGATATTTTACAAACTATATCAATTTTGTGAAGTACCATCTTGTTTATCTATATTATCTGTTATTTTTGTATCTCCTTTTTGTACCTGTACTCTAAAGAAATATCCAAATTGTGATAATTTAGGGAGAGTTTATAGGTACCATTTGCATTAGCTCTTTCACGTCTTATTTGCGATCTTGTTGTGTGACGAATTTCTCGAGAAATTTCAATAAACTGCAAGTCTAAGCTCTATTGAAATTGTAATAGTTTTGTCCCTTTGAAGAATAAGCAATAGGTAACTTTCCAACGCCTTCTATTAAGAAAACAAGGGAACTGAATATGTGATGTATCTACCGAACCACCAAGTTTGGCAAATTACAAGAACCTTGAGGAAAAACGTTTGAAACGACATCTATACGATTTTCCAAGCGTTACGAACGCCGCGCCACCCGCTTTCCGAAAATGTTTTCTAGTTGGAACAACGAGTCCTGAAAATCGTCCGCTAGAGGGCGACAATTTCAGTTTACTTTGTCATGAATCCAACAACAAATGAAGCTTAAACACCGATAGAGGGCGCATTTATGATTTTCATTTACAAAAGACAAATAGAGTATGTGAACCATTTATGAATGGAAAATGCAGTGAAATGTAGCAACGACCATGGTTAAGAATTTTTATGGTTTTCTAGTTCACATAATACTTTGCAACCTCACAAACACCGTGTTTAAATCGGTTTTATGTTTTTTTCAGGCAAACCACGGTATGTTTTTAACATGTTTTTCAAAATAATACAAGTTTGTCCCGCGATACAGGCTTGTCCTAGTGCGGGGTCCATCAGCAACCCTTGTAAACCTAATTTTGGTAAATAAATTAATAGTAGAAAATACTACCCAAGCAGTAAGTAAATGCTAAATATGGAAAACGTGCGATCGTAGATCGTAAAAAAAATATGTACCGAAATATGCAACTGTGGTTAACAGCGTTACGTTATAATAATACATAGCTGGGTACTTACCCAAAGTTTTTCCTTAAATCTTCGGGGATTCTTCTAATACTTAGAATATATTAGTACACCTGCTTTATCTCATTGAATCTATCTAGGAAACAGAAACCCATATTTTATTTTGGCTTGCCACGTTTAGTTATATTATTTAGTATATATCAGTCATAGCTCTCAACACAAGATTATGATTTCATTTGAAAAATAGCTCTGACAAATTAATAAACGTTTTATCTGCCATTCAAATGTTTACTATGCTGACATAGCCTGCAGCCGGGGTAGGGCGGGCGGGGTGCGTGCGATCGCCACGCCGCCCACGCCACGCGATCACTTTGCAGCGGAAGGCGGGCGGGAAGCACGTCAGTCGCGCGCCTACACCATAACCTCGTTAACGAGTGACGTAAACCCTTCTGGCCTATAACCAGTGCACCGGCTACCACGATAGAAGGTTGCAATCGAACAACCTTGCTCTCAGCATTTATTATTCAGTGGCAGCGCCCAACAACAGCCAGGATGGCGGCCTGTGAAGGTATGTTAGTACTGTAAGTTAATGTTTCGCTTCCACGGCTTCGTGCCTATTCTGCTTGTTAGCAATCAATGAGATTGGATTGTAGGACGTAGTTTCTAATGGGGGTTCACTGTTGCCGCGTTTACCTACTTACAATAAATTATGCATTGGGCAAATACGTCACCTCTATTGCTCGGATGTCGTCTGTTTCCCAGCGAGGCGGAATATAAAAGCCGCATGGTCTGGTTTCCACCTCAGGCCACCATTGTTTGGATGCATGCCCAAAGCGGGTGCATTCAGAGCACGTCAAATATGCTTTTTGTTTTTGAATTAGATTGCTTTTGAAAAAGGATTGATTTTTAGAAAAATAAATGAAATGAGACTAATGAAATGTTTGAGAAAAAATACGTTTATCCCAAGACCTTGAGATAATAATATTATATATACTATAATATGTTTTATGTGCTCCATTAATTTCTACGAGTATTAGTAGAACCAATTTACTTTTGCTATTTTATGGACTTATTTGTAGAAACTAGCATTTCATATAAGAAGGAAGTCAGTCCGCCCTACTTATATAAAAATAAGCCGACTAGAGACCTAACTTTTTTGGCAGGATTTCAAGATTTTATGGATGTTTGTTCAACAGCCTGTAAATAGTTTGCCTTTTCTGTGGTAATAAAAAAACTTTATGTAATGACCTATCTGTAGTGTCTTCACGCTTTCTCTGTTGGGATATTTTTAAAATAATAGAGAGAGACTGTAGAAATATACGTACTTATATAGAAGTATACGTAATTGAATATAATCTTTTCTATTTTTATTCATCTATTTTTTAAACTTGATCGATGTAATTGTTCTTATCTTCAATCAAACTACAAAACATAAATAAACGAATACAGTGTTTTATGGAAAGCAAACACAAATACAATAAGGTAAATATTTATTCTTGAAATAAATATATAAAAGATAACAACGATGAAATCTCTAAAAGTAAGAAATACTTATGATAAGAAATTTCGCAGCAGCTACGAGTATATAATAAAATATAACAAAACGAAACCATTGGCGCTTAAACTATCATTGGTTTGGTTTCGACAATATAAGGCTTCTCTATAACCTATCAAAAACCGTTGAGTATGTTGCCTATTAGTTGAGTAGTAGAAGGGTCCAGTTGGTGGTCGTAAGTGCTATTTATAGGCCGAACGGTTCATTTACCGTCCGCCACTTTATTAGCTAACCGTGATTGCGCCCTGAACTTTACTTACCGTGGAGGGTTTTCAGCTACAGTGAGCACTGTACATGCACTGGAAATAATCTTTTTATATCTATCTAATCTTTAAAATAAATAAAAGGTATTCTTTAAAAGATTATAGGATCAAAAGGAGATCAGTGCGTTAGAAAAATTTCGATGGTCACTTTTCTAATGTAACTTTGTTCAGTTCTGGAAACTTCTGTTTGTGAATGAAGGTTTTTGAACAAAGTACACTTCCAGTTTGGAAGGCGAAGATTTCTTCAGGCTGATGATGACTAACACTGTACAGAAAATGCCACGACTTTCATATGACAAATGAACATGCGTTAAGTCATGGAGGTATTTATGATACTTAGTCTAAGCGTTAAGTCGTCTATTGACATTTTTGACGATTCATTTTCTGACATTTTGGGAAGCAACATAGCTTTTTCATTTTATTTGTTTTTCTAGTGTTATTTTGAGCTGTGTTGTGTAATTTCGGTGGTATTTTAACCAACATTACTTGAGGTTTTAGCACAAAGTGTAAACATTTGGAATGAAA
Organism: Chloroclysta siterata; assembly: GCA_932294275.1. NCBI lineage: Eukaryota > Metazoa > Arthropoda > Insecta > Lepidoptera > Geometridae > Chloroclysta > Chloroclysta siterata. Next base: position 11,372,672 of record OW028600.1, on the reverse strand, counting down.
GTGTATTGTGATATTCTGATTTGACCGAAATTTTTTCCAATGTTTTGAAGAAAACCGCCACCATTTTCTTCAAAACAAATGACGGCCGACTTGACTATAGACTGACTTGACAAAAAAGTATTTATTCAATACAAAACACTTGACACTGGCAAGAATGTCTGTCGAATGACAGACAGGAGCCATAAACGGGGAGAAGAAGACATTTTTGACATTAGACCTGTAGGTACTTTTCTTAGACTAATGTAATACCTCCATGGTACTTTTAGTAACCTGACATTAGTGAATGTTTTGCCTCGGAATGGTGTATATTGCTAAAAATGTATGTGAAACTCAAAAATAGCTTTATTGAATTAATTTGCGGAGGTTTTTAGTTATAAAATATACCTACCTAATTTTGCGAGTTTAAATTTGACCACTGCGAAATAAGGTGCCGCATTTTGGTGTTTAGTGAATGTTTACGATTTTTAATAACTATATTCAGTTTTTTATTTTTATATCTTAAAAATATTGAAATGTTCGAGTGATAAGTACTTAAGCGGCTTCAGCGTCTTAAGACGGACTGTGGTATGCAGTGATCCAATACCTCATTTTGTTTTTTTTTCTTATTATAGAAATACATACACATACGTGGTACATAACTCTAATTTCTACTCACATATTCTACACTATGCTGGTTGCGATGCTGGGTAGAGTGTATATGTGACTTTGCGAGTAGGTCACTCGTTATTGCGATATTCGAGCTCAGTGGCTGAAAGAACAGCTAAGTTAAAAGTCCTAGAGTTAAGTGGGTATAGTTTGCTGGCTATAATAACATAAATTTTATTTCAGAACAACTATGTAATTGTGTTTTCGTGACACAATATAAACATTTTTTGATTTGATTTTAATTTAAGCACACCTGCATAAAATACTAATATTAAATATACACCACACAAAGAGTCGAAGCATTATAGTCTTATCATTTATTTATTTATTTAGACAACACAAAGAAAAATAAACCTTAGATAAAATCCTAATAAGCTGTACCTTTGTGTGTTTAACCATGACTAATATTTAATCAGCAAGTGTGGGAAAAGAAGCAGAAAGATTTGCCGTCATATTTTCTAGTATTTCTTCAAAATCGTATGAAATCACGTTCCTACAGTATTTGAATATGAATTAAGCGACCAGTAGCACAAAAAAATGAGTGTAGGTATAATTCACAGGCATAAACTGTTCTAGGAATAGGGGTGGAGGTGGTACACCGCGATATATTTGCATTTTCCAGCGAATGACGTAGGTGTTTACGGCGACATAGGCTAACCTAGTATCGTGTCGCTGAAGGGAACCTTCAACTTCATTCGTTCGTGGTACAAATTTGTTTACTTTAGAACAAACTTTAAGTGTGGCATATTGCCTGTTAGCTGACAATAACAATGAACCTCCTATGTAGGCACATATTTTAAATAATGATTTAGTTGTTTGTTTGTCACTGGCTCAAGAAATAGGGTTTTTTAGGCAATGTCTTTGAATTTTTTTTTATATTGTTTTTTCCCTATTGTCTTCAAATGTTAAATCCTTTAAAAATCATTAAATAAAACTGCCTAAAAATGTCTGCGAGTAGTTTGTTTTTACAGTAGATTACACACATTTTTTAAGAATTACACACAAATAATCCCATATATCGCACAATTATAAATGATGGGACATTTTCAATTCGTTCCAATATCTAGCGACATAGATTCTTTACATATTCCTTAAAATAATTTTAGAACCTTTCTCCTTTCTTCGATAAGGAATATTTATAACATAAACTCCACTTATAGCGAGCTGGCTGCGTCGGTAATAATCCGTAGCGCTACGTCGTAGCACGTGGAAAACCTACGCAGAGCCCACGTACGTTCTAAATTTTCTTCTATCTACGATTTCATCGTTATATTTAGATAGATTTAACCAAAAAGCATAGATAAAGGGGAATTACTAAGATATAAGAAGATTAAATAAATTTCAGTATGGCATTTAGTTTTTCTAATTGAACTGCGAAATATACATACCCTTAAAAATATGAGTGAAAGTTGGTACTGTTTACTCACAAATTTCTAAGATACAGACAAAAGTGACGGGTGAAATGAAAGCTAGCTTGTATAATCTACGAGGCTCGCGTGCCGATGCCAAACAAAGGGCAATTCCTGGCAGGGTCTTTAAATACACTTTAATGGAACTGCGTAAGTATGTTCTGTTTTAGGTAAAGTAAAGTAATGCGTGTGACCGTCTTTGTTTTCGATGTTTTTAATAGATAACTACTGCAAACGCGTGAATTCTTCTTCTTACGTGTCGTTGTTTTTTTTTTCATGTATGTTATTATGCGACAGTCTTCACAGCTCAGTTGGTGGTAGCTCTACCTTCTGTGCCGTAGGCCGTGGGTTCGATCCCCATTCCCGTTGTTTTCTGTCTGGGTGTTATATAATATAATACGTATATATTTACAATAAAAAAGTATATAAGTAGTATATCAGCTATCTGGTTCCCATGTTACAAGCTCTGGCTTATTTTGGGACGAGATGGTGCTGTGTGGAATGTCCACCAATATTTATTTATTATGTAGGTAAGTGTTTAATTAAATATCATAAATAAAAGCTTAGCATATTGAGTTTTTGACCGACTTCAGAAGTATGATTTCAATCTCTTAAGAAAAAAATCATGCTGCGATGGATTCCATCCCATATTCGGAGAATGAGTTTGTTGATGAGCTAGCTAAACAAGCTTCTGTAGATGGGCATCCATTTTCTGTGACGCCTTTATTTCGGACTATAGTAAGTTCATCGAGAATAATTGTAATAATGTATGGCAGGTATGTACTTTGACCAGAGGTCAAAAGAAAAGGAAATTCGGTTCCGAACTATCCAACCTCAAATAACTTGCTATCCGTGGATAGATAATAACTTAATAGAAATTGTCTTAAGATGGCTTTAAGATTACGTTCCGGGCACATTCCAGGAACAAGTTTGCGTTTCTGATGAAGAAAGTGCCATTACCGAACTGCACTGAATGCGGTACATTATAAGACGTACAACATACTCGTATTTTGCTGGAATGTATTTAGATTAGGTTGTTTTGGAAGGCGATGCATGAATGTTGGTATGTTTTATAATAAATGTTGACATCTTGGCCTGTTAATGGCATGTTATATGTATAAGTTGGCAAAATTAAGGGTTAATTAGGTAGAATAACGGCCGGTTTCTGAAAGCCCGATCAAAACTAATCGGATGTCAAGTAACTTGCTATCTCTATCTTATTCGATGTAATAGGTGAAATGGCGAGTGACTTGACATCCGATTAGTTTTGATCGGGCTTTCAGAACCCGGTCGTAAGTTTTGATATGAGATGTATTTTTTTAATGTTTGATTATAGGGCAGTGTTGTCGCTTTGCGACAAAGCCCTTAATATAAATAATAAAAGAAGTATGATTTACAAAATATGGGTAGCATTTCAGCGAATATTTCTTATTTATGTTTACTGTACGCAATACCGGAAGCTTATGGAACAAACCTTTGCAAACCTGATGCTGAGTTACCACTTAGCATCATGGTTACCACCATGACATTAAACAAAGCATCAATTCCTTCAAAATGTCCTTCATGATTATCTTTTTTTATTAGCAGTGACTAGTCATGTAGCTATTCTTGATATATCTCACATATCGCACAGTTATTAGATAGGTTCAGTCTGGCGTCTAGCAGACGGGTTAGAGCTCGTCTAGCCGTCGCGACTCACGACGTGCGCTGGCTGGCACTAAACCCATGGAATTTTTTTGTCAGTGACAAATGAAGGTCAATAATATTGATTCTCGTTCTGCGCTGGCCTTACTATCGACAAAACAAACACAATTATTATATTCTCAGAACACTTGATTGAAATAAATATGTCCAAAAGTATTTATTTAATTTAATATCATAATACAATCATCAATTTATTTAAAACTAGATGACCCAGTGTACTTCGTATCACCTATCCTAACGACATTAAAACTCTACCTTCGCTTTAGGTAGAACAGTTTATTTTTTAAACTCTCGCGATATTAACACATATTGAAGTATTACACGGGTATTTATCGTGTTTACCCGCCCCGCCGCGACCACGGCTATTGCAACATAGCCGAAACGTCGGGAAAATAATAAACGAGAAAATAGTAAACGCGTTAAATACCCGTGTAATACTTCAATATAGAAAAGTTTATATGGGAAAATGAAGCAATTTTTACATATTTTCTCACCGTTTATACCTTTCCTGGACTACGACCAACATTTCAAAACCAAAATCAGCTAAACCGGCCCAGCCGTTCTCGAGTTTTAGCGAGACAAACGAACAGCAATGGATTTTTATATATATAGAGATATGCTCCTGAAAACTATCCAGATAGGTTTTGAAGTATATTTTTTCATACTAGTAATTTGTGATGCTCATGAAAAATGGTGTCCTACTGGTAGTGACCCTGCCTTATCTTCCTATTGTCATATCAGACACACAGTGCCAGTGCTATTAAAAATAACATACATTGTTTGTTTTAATTTTTTGTTGTTTTAGTGTCTATCTCCTGAAATCAATAACTAATTAAGTAGGTACTGAAGCCAGCCGGTGGCTACAAAACTATCGGTTATTCGACTTCCCTTCTGTAATAGAGGTCGCGTGGGTATTTCTAAAGAAATTTTCTTTATGTTGGATCCCTTGGTCGACCTTTCAATATCAGTTGGTATCGTGCCTATTGAGTTTCTTTAGTACTTATTTAGGTTGGAACTCGCCTATGATCCAAATTCTATGACAAGGCAAATCTAATTTTTTGCCATGTTTGATGAAATCAAAATTATTATAATTATAAATTTGTATTCCATAAAATATAGATAGAAGTAATGTCGAAAGTACACTTAACTAAAAAAATACTTTTATAATGATCAACAACAATGTCTTAGATTCAATTTGATAACTACTTACTTTCAGTAGGTATATAGTTATAGTTATTACTCCTACAGATGTATTTATTTAACCAGAAAGGCATCAGCCTATTACACTAATTAAAAACAGATAACTCATCAAAATCAAACAAATAATTCATCATTTTAATTTGTGCCATTGTTTTTTGTTCCTCTATATTATACATGTACCTCTCAGTTAACCCTTCTTCGGCAGTGTTCAGAAAGTAGTTGGTGCTGTATAATGATTTTTGGTGTCAGAATGAGGTTTTATCGTGCGGTGCTTTCGCTATCCATCATTTCCTGAGGCCATTAGCACGTAGCCGATGGCAGAGGGCGCGGCCAGCAGGTCACGCCACGCGTCGTGCGTACGACTTAAGACTCCTCCACACAAGTGCGTTATTGCGTGCGAAATTGTTACTGTAAAAACGCATGCATTTGTACTTCGTGTCTCGTACATTCAAAGGGCATGCGAGAAGAAACTCTCTCGCATGTTATAACAATAACAAAGCTAAATGACAACAAGGCTATTATTATTACCATAAGAATAATAGTAATTTCTCTATAAGTGATTTTTTAAATTCTTTATAGAAAATAAATGTTTAAACCGAACCTCTATATTGAAATCAATAGTAAGATGCCTGTTTGTTTGTACATTATGTATTATACGCAGCTAGTCATGTAATGTTATAGAATCATGTGGCGAAAAGAAGCGGCTACTGTTTCTCTACCAGTTCTCGTTCTTCGATAAAGAAAAGTTGGTATGAACGAATCGTAGCTCAAATTCAACTCAAACAAGCCACTTTTTAACATTTTCCACAACTACAAAGTGCACCTAAAGTTTTGTCGTCGCTGACCATGAGTGTGCAGGAACCTTTACTTTTAACAAAAAGTCGTTACCGAAAAAATAAGGAAAGTGGGAAAAGTTTGACAACTTGCCGAAGTTATGATAATGTGGGTTTTTGAGATAGAATGGACGGATCGGGTAGTTTTTTTATGTTTCTATGATGATAGCTATGTTGGTAATTTTAAATCATCATCTCATCTTGACAGCCCTTACAGCTTAGTTAGTTAGTAGTAGCTCTAATACCTTCTGCGCTGTAGGCCGTGGGTTCGATCCCCACCGAGAACTAACATTTGTGTGATGAATATATATGTTTGTTCTCTGTCTGGATGAAATATATATTACTAGCGGCTTGTCCCAGCTTCGCATGGGTGGACTTACATTTTTTCAACATTTTAGGATAACCTTAGACCGTGGGTTCGAGTCTCGCAGCTACTTATTTCATACATTTGCACGCCCTTCTCCCTCGCTGCGTTGCCCGGCGCCTGATGCGCTGAGTGAGAACAGCCCCGCGCCCTCGCATAATGTATTTTTAAAGCGAACTGATTTTAATTTCGTAATATCTTTTGAATGGAATGTCAAGGTGTATAGGTATTGAAACAGCCTTGAATATGAAATGATTTATTTGGATAAGGATTAATATAAAGGTATGGATAACATGGTTTGATTTCGGTCGGCATTTCTATCAACTTTTAATATGTAAAAAATAAGTTATAGTAACATAACTACGATAGTTGGACATATGGTATTGCTGAGTTTTTTGTAGATATTGATGTGTTCTTTAATATTGTAGAACATTTTTGTGTTCTATCGTCAATAGTTTTCGCAGCGCATGCGATGAAAGCCAAATTATGGCCAATTTGTATACACCTTGGGTTACATTATTGAAGTTTTAGAAGGGATCCCTAATTTTATCTTCGTCGTATCGTCTAACGGTGAAAGAATTTTTGAAATCGGACCAGTAGTTTTTGAGCCTATTCGTTACATACAAAAATACATAAATACAAATCTTTCGTCTTTATAATATTAGTGTAGATTATTATTATTATTATTAGTGTAGATAAGCATGTATTTACAAAAAAGTATGTACGTATTATATAAGCTATTTGTTTCCCATATTACAAACTTTGCTTAGTTTGGGGCTCGATAGAGCTGTGTGGAAAGTCCACCAATATTTATAGGTATTTAATTATTTATATCTTCTCCATGTTCGATTTTCCTACACGAGTTCCTGTCAAAATGTAATTCCATAAAACAAGTCACGTCAAACGTATTTATTCTAATACAAGAAACAATTTGGAGGCAGCGCTGTTGCAATAAACTCCACTCTCGTGATGTATGGGAAGCCGGCTTCAAAATAACGGTTAGGTAATTTTATTTATCTTGGATCCCTCGCCCGGCTGTACAGTACTGTACAGCCGGGCGATTGATGGCGGTAGCTCCTGTGTTCCTGCGTGAGTTCAGAGCACTTCGGTGTACATATTTGATGCGGTTGCCACGCCACCATTTCTGAAAGTGTGAATCGATAGTACGCGCCACGTGACACTACTTATTCGGCCCACATGTAGAGAGAAATTATCTTGTTTCAAAAAGTTTTAAATGTTATTTTATTACTATTGTTCTTATTTTTGATGGTTGCTCCTCAGCAAAGAAAATGCTACCTCGTAAGTTTTTACAGCAAAAAAGTTTTACAGCAATGCGCAGAGATGTTAACAGTTACTTGAATCGTTTTTGTATAGATTTTACTAAAAACTAAGAAGTGAATTAGATAACTATTAACAACATAGTGTGGTTGTTAGTAGTCAGATCGATTTTAGTCTAGGGAATTATTTTGCAAGTAGACGTAACCTTATCAAAATTTTGGTATTTTTTCTATAAATTATGAATATACGTGTATCTCTCGATCTCGCATCAAAACAAGATAGGTCGGATTCTAATAACAAAAACTATTAAGCGTGAGATATTCGTATTTCACATACCCGTGGGTCCCGGAGGGTCCCGTGAGTGTGGGTATTACCACGGACGCACCGCCTACAAAACAATAATAAACAAAATGAAATACCAACGGTCTACGTAGTGCTACGCCGTCGCTACGAGGCTACGTATTTGTGCTACGAAGGCTGCTAGTGAATAACGCGGCCTGTTTGATCGATAAAAGAAATTTTCATTACATACTGGACGTTCTCGGTGTTCGTGAGACTTGTAGATCGTAAAGTCAATAAACTCCCGCGTTGCTTGTTTTTATGTCGAATAACAGAATAACAAATGTTTCTGTAAAAGGAAAATTACCTTCTTAAATATACAGAGGTAATAAGAATTGGATTGTTACAACAAGCCTTTACTGAATTTCTCATCTTTTTATGTAATATTTTTACCGTACCGCTATTAGAACTGGAATTAGGAAAAGGAATGTTACCGAGCAACCTTCTTCTTTTCGTATCACACAACAGTGGTAAACAAAACAGTGGTAGAGCACTGGTGGTCTAGTGGTAGCGAGCGGCCCCACCTTCCGATCCTAAGGTCGTGGGTTCGAAACCAGTCGTGTACCAATTTTTGTAGTGTAGAGTTTTTCTGTTCAAAAATGTATATGCACAGTGCCAGAACTCTCAAGCGGTGAAGGAAAACATCGTGAGGAAACCGGCATGTCGTAGAACCTTAAAAGTTCTATAACATGTGTCAAGTGCTCGAAAGGAGCCTCTGGAGGCGCACTTAAAATCCTTTCATCACACTGTTTCGAAAGAAACTGGTGACACGACAAGAAGAACAAGTGGTGAAAGGATTTTAAGTACGCCATAAAGAGTTTGAGCAACTGGTAACCTTGATCATTGTTGATGGAAACTGTAAACTGAACTGGGGCCGTAACATCACGTCTTATAGTGATTCAAATACAGACCACAGTCAGTTTTATAACAACTATGCAATGCTGAATACGCGCTGCTACGAGTTACGATTAAAATACGGGCCTCTTCCTAGAAGTGGTTGGTTGCTATTATTTTTCACTTCCTAATATGGCTTCAGCCTACTCAATTAATAACAAAATTAGTAGTACTATGTGAACTTAGCTATTAAAATACTTATTCACTGTTTTATGTAAATACATACACAGAGCAAACATAAATGTTAGTGGGAAAGCACAACTTAGAGCGCCAAATGCAAACTATGATTAAGCTACTAAACTGAGCTATGATTATTTATTTGGGTTAAACTATAGTAATCCGGTATCTGGGTTGAGGATTGGGGGTAGGGGGGTCGCAAGTGGGGCAGATGGGAAGTCCTTCCCTCGATTCCTTTTGTCCAGGAGATGAAAAATTATAAGTTCACTTTTTTGGCTGGATTTATGAAGCTACTCCAAATTTTCCATTACTTACAATACGTAGGGTCAGGGTCTGGCTCAGCTGTTATTGTACGACCAGTAATATACAGGACATTAATGTACAGCCTGATAATTTGGTATCCATTACAATTGTCCGAAACGGCAGATGTGAGATATAATTTAGAGATTAATCTTAAAATAAAAATAGTATAAAAATTAACTTTTCTGGCAACATTTTTTTTTAAAGTTATGGGTCATTTCCTGGATCAAAAAATAGCTCAAAAGGCTAACCCTAACAAGCTAACCCTAAAAATAGCTGAACCCTAACAAGACCCCTAAGTGAAAATCATAGTTATACCCATCTGGGTATAGGGTTGGCTATAGCAATCCGGTATCTACCGGATTGCTATAGCCAACCCTTTATTTGACAATGATTTATTATTTTGGTCAAATGGCTCAAAATACTGTATGTGATACTGTTTTGTTGAGCCACAGGTATGCGTACCTACCGTGAAAGGTCACCCGAAAATAAATTCCCTTTCATTTAATGTTATCAACCGATTTGAGAAGGTTATGGTACTTAAATTGAATTCCCTCTTTCAGAGTGTTTCATTTTGACCTTTTTAATTACATTTAACTATGATGTTGGTCGGTACGACTTTGTTGTCGTCTTAAATAATACAAGGAGATTTTTACAGACTCCATTGTTTTCTTAGATCACTTCTAAATTGTCATTTTTATCCGATGGTAAAATTAAATCTTTCAGAATAAATTACCAGAAATTAAAGCATTAAGGCCTCTTTCCTTATTTTTTGACAAAGCACGTTAATAACAATTTTCCTCGGAGCCCGAGCATGAGGTCGCCATTTTGTCCTAAATTTATCCTAAACAAAGACCGTTACAGCTCACAAATTAACAATTATAAAGCAGAATGGCTTTATTTAGGCATCATAACAAAATTGTTTGAGATACAAGAGCAATTTGCATAAAGTCGAGCAATGCTGTTTTGTTTGCTTATTGGCATCGATCGCGCCATCATGACTACATCGCGTGAGAGTTATGGTGACTAGTTCTTTAGTTTCACAGCCAGAAGCAATGAAGAATAACATCGTGAGTATTTTAACAGTGGCAATTGGCTTGCAATCACCAATAAATATATTGGTGGACATTCCACACAGCACTATCTAGCCCCAAACTAAGCCAAAGCTGGTGATATGGGAACCAGATAGCTGATATACTACTTATATACTTTTTTTTGTAAATACATACTTATAATATTAAATAACACCCAGACAGAGAACAAACATCTATGTTCATCACACAAATGTTTGTTCTCGGTGGGGATCGAAACCACGGCCTACGGCGCAGAAGGCAGAGCTACTACTAACTGAGCTGTGAAGGTTGCCAATTTTCTTTAAGAGGCTGACAATCGTCAAAACACTTTCACTCGCATATTTAAACATCTTTAGGAAGATATAAAATTGATGCATGTGGTTATTAAAAAAAGCAAACAATAAAGTTTCGGAGAGAGTTTCAAAAATGTTGAATGAAATGTGCGAGTGAGAAGTGATTTGACGGTTGTTGTTGTCTACATCTAAAAGTGAAAATTGAAGAGAAATTTAACTCGCGTTCAACTAAATTATTTCAATTATCAAAGAAGGACAGCGAATATCAAGTATCGTGTTTATAACTAACTAAGAATTTCCAAAGAGCCATTTAGATACCGGTTATCCAGTCTGGTTAAATTAAATTCTCTACTAATCTGCTGAGTTTTAGCACGAAAGTTATAAACGGAAATTTTAAAAATATAAATATAATCTGTATAATTATACAAGTTGTTCCATAAGTTGTGTATATAAACTTCAGGGGGCTAAAGTACCCATCAATATGAACAACTTTTTCTAAAGAACCAACACTGTGAACGCGAAAAAAAAAACAGCTGTTTCATACATTAAGCCTGGTAGGTATTGAACTTTTGTATGAAACAGCTGTTTTTTTTTCGCGCTCACAGTGTTGGTTCCTTAGAAAAAGTTGTTCATATTGATGGGTACTTTAGCCCCCTGAAGTTTATATACACAACTTATGGAACACCTTGTATATGTTCATCTCTCAATCGGTGAAGGAAGACATCGTGAGGAAACCAGTTTTTATTCTAGCAGCGGCGATGGGCTTGCAAACCATTAAGGGATCCCGCACACGGGCCTCCGGCCACAACCACAAAACGCCGCCACTGGCATATTTCTTGTAGTTTTCATACTAAGCGAGCAGCGACGATTTGTAGCGTGTGGCGGCTGCCGGCGTCAACCGTGTGCAGTGAGTCCATATAAAATGTATGAAAACTACAGGAAATATGCCAGTGGCGGCGTTTTGTGGTTGTGGCTGGTATGGAATACCAACTATTGCAAAATAGGGTTATATTCGTTTGTCAAACGTAATATTTAGAAGTACTTCTGACAACATCCTAAGAAATCCTCAAAGAATCTTGAGTTGGTCCTGATCTCGGTGGAGCTGTTATGTACCTACTCACGGATAGGTATGCATCAGCTCATTTTTCTTTACCTTTGTGTTTGATATGTGTGTGTAGGTACGTATACACGGATACAGATCAAACTACACCTAATTAACCACAACATACCTATATGATGTAATTATGTAACTTCAGCGCAAACAATTAGGTAAGTATTTTGATATTGACGTTTGATTTTATGAATCACAACTTCTCAAAATTATAACTTAGTCGGTAAGTAAAGATAAGAAAGCTAAGCACATAAGACTTAGCTGAGCTCAGCAAAAGTAAACCTGTATTTTACAAAATAGCTCCGAAAATAAGCGGCAGATCATAATACTACCTACCAACTCATCTTGGTAGATTTTATAAAAGTAATTTAAAAAGTGGCGAGAGGCATGTTGTAACTGCAGTGACCTACATTCTCAGAGTATTTTAAAAGTTTCTCTTGGGTCGGATACGAGTGGGAGCTTCGTAACTGGATTAGTTTTCAGGAAAATCAGTACCTACCACCCACTTGTTTTTAGCGATAGTTAGTGTTGAAATTTAATTATTATTTTTTATTTTTGTCCGTCATTCGTGCAGGGTGATTACGTAACTTTGTTGCAATCAGTTTCAATCAGTTTCTGTTTGTAATAAGTAAATATGACGGATATACCTATACATTTGAGCTGCAGTTGCTAACAAAGTTAGATTATAACTGGTGTTTCTATTGATGGATAATCGCAAAACTTTCATATTGTTTTATATAGGTACTTATTGAATTATTACCTGGCAGAATAACAGTGCTGCGCTGTTACCTGTAAAAAATGGGTATCGGTGCAGCAAATACTGAGTCAGGGACCTATTATCCCATAATGCTCCACACAGTACAGTGTTTTTCCATTAGTTTTAGTTTTAATTTTTTATTTTATTTTTTGTGTTTTATGTATTTTTTATATTTTCTTTTTGCACTGTACCTTTTACCCACCTAATTTAGCGTATATTTTTTTATTTTTGGGTTAATAAATAAGTTTTCTTTCTTTTCTTCTTTATTGGTTTCATACAGAAACTGATTGCTACAAATTTACATAATCACCCTGCGGAGCTATTTTATAACATCTGTACACCAAGTCTTGAGTTTTATTTTTCGTAACGTCAAGCCTTTTTTGTATGGAGATTCGATATGCGTTCTTTAACGGGCGTGCTAAGAACTCACAAGTCTCCATTCAAAAAATGACTGACGTTACGAAAAACTAAATACGAAAAACCAAACTCAGACTTGGGATACAAGAAAACATTTCCGATTGAAAACTTCAGCTTCTGTGTTTTTATTTATAACAAAACAAGAGCTTGAGAGACAAAATTCTGACGTTTCCGATCGGACTTTTCAAGCTCGATACTTACCTCGAATAGTAGTATAATATCCAAACAAGAGTAGTAGAGCTCTTTGGTGAAGGGCTCGTCCGGGGAAGTACTACCACCACCTTTTTTGGTTAACGTCAGGCCTTTTTCTGCCGCCAAGCAGCGTTGCTGTGTTTCGGTTTGAAGAGTGTGCAACCACACTCTAATTATAGGCACATGAGGCTTAACATCTGTAAGCCTCAAGTTGATGGACGCAGGGCAGGGCATCGTAGGGCACGTTCCTATCATGCGTGACTTGCGAGGCAATGCTATGTTATAGGTGACGTTTACCATTTAACATCAGGTGGGTTATCTGCTTGTTCCATTAGCTAGTTGTATAAAAAAAAACTTTACTCAGCTTTTCGGTATAGAACACGTTACATAAAGATGAGTTATAAAACCGTTAGGTACCTACGTATATACGAAGTTCAATTGTGGTTATTACGCTCAATAGCCTTTTAGAGTCGTGACTTTCTCAAGTAAATGAATGTTCATGGAATGCACGTAGCTCGTTATTTTTAGTTGAAATTCATTACCATCGCATCGAGGTCAGACGATGTCACCGTATTTTCTACTGAAGACTTTAGTAAATTCAAGCTTCGCTATAGGACAAATGTTAATGCTACCACCTAGCGTGACAAAATCATCATTCTAAAGAGTTTCTCTATTATAGCCATAGTATAGGTAAATATAGCATACAAAAAAAATGTACAAAACCTGTCTTATCACAAAAAGTGATCTGCAAAATGGGTTTAGGTCCTATCACTGTTTGCCGTCACCCATTGGTAAGAGATAAGATTTGCACAAATAATGTCCAAAAAGAAAAATGTCCAAGAGCAAAATAATGCCCAACTATAAAAACGTCCAAGTATAAAAATGTCCAAGTATAAAAACGTCCAACTAGAAAAACGTCCAACTAGAAAAACGTCCAACTATAAAAACGCCCAACTAGAAAATTTACCATATACAGAAAAGGCCCTCTAGAATCAGGTCACTAGTACTACTGGTATATACCTCTAGAGATACAAAGGTGTGTCATTTGCACTACCAGTTGTACTTCTTAGTAGAACTATGACACGGAGGCTAGAAAAACTGACCAGGAATATAATATACCCAACTAGAAAAATGTCCAACTATAGAGATGTGAACTACTGGGATTTTTTTCCCATTAGATCTGTTCACAGAACAAATGGGAAATGAATTAAGTACCAGTAGTATCTGTTCACAAATATTGAGATTCAAAACGACTTCTTCACAAGTCACACTTCTTCACAAGAAAAGTCTTTGACAGCTGTCAAAATGACACTTACTGTCAGATTTGACGGAAACTGTCACAAATGCAAGTTATACAATGGAAAACACAAAAAAAATTAATGTCAACCTGACATATCGTCGGCTAGCAAACAACACCGCGTAACTCATAATCGGCTACTTTTCAGGAGAGACAAAAAACTGTTTTTTTTAATGGTTTTAAAAGCAATTAGTCTCGATGTTGTTTTTATAACATTTGATTAGTCCTTTATATCGTCCTAAATAATCAAAACTTTTAAATTCCTTGTCCTATTGCTTATATTTGATTTGTGCGGTGTTTTAGGTGACTTAGGCTGTGTTTCCAGCGATTTGTGCGGTGTTTACCAAAATATAGATGACTTAAGCTGTGTTGGCTTAATGATACTCAAATACATTTATATGGAAAAACATACATATTTTAAAGATTTATTTATTAAAATATGCAGTATAATCAGGAACAGGATGACATATTCCTTAGAATCAGTTTTCTCTAGACCGTTTCTCCGATTCTGTGATGTTTGGGTATCAGGAGGCATGGCACTGTCTGTTTTCTCTAACCAGTATCTGATGAACCAGTCCTTGATGCCGAGAGTAGCTAGGAACATTTTCTTACAGACCTTGTTACTTGTTTAATTGTGAGATAGTATGCTCGACTTTCCCCTCATTTCGAGTCTGGATTTTTGTGATCTTCTTTTAAATTCTTATATTTTCAAATAATTTCATGACATGAGAACAAAATTGTATGCTCTTCTTTGTTCCCAAAACATTATTTTTTTTGAATTGTTTTGAATAACTGCAGTCGTGATTCCGAGTTTATGATATCGCAAGCTCTCAGTTTTGATCTGAAGCAAAAAGTAGAAGTGCACGGTAGTTTCAAGGATCGTGCAGGCTTAGACATCATGCTTTACTTTAAATTTTGTACTACCTCCGTTTGTATCTCGTCTATATCCTATATAACTTTCTCCTTTTTCCCTCTTCACTTTGTGGCTTTATTGTTGCGTTTTTATGGTGTGTCATTTCGCCATGATACGGAACTCTATTGTTAGACGATGGATCGGGAATGTTAGACATAGGCGGAGCAGAAGACCGAGTCTTCTCTAGACTCATGATAGGTTGAATGTTACCTCGAAAAGCTAAGCTTGGGTTAGGTTCGTCTTCAGCAAGTGCTTCTATTAAGCTGGTAAAAAGAGGTGGTGAACACACAAGCAAAACAGAAGCTTCAGGCAACGGATGAGTTGCCTGAAGCTTGTTTTGCTTGTGTGTGTCTTGGGTTCGATTGATCTGCAGCAGGTGCTATCAAGCTATATTAATGAAGTGGTGAACACACAAGCGGAACAGGGACTTTAGACAAGTTACCTCAGCTTTGGTTAGGCAGCCAATCTTCAAGTTCATCTCTCACAGTATTTAATGCAACTGAGAGGTGTTAGAGTTTCAGACGGCTCATTTGGGCTTGAGTTAGGCTTGATAAAAGCGGTTAGTTCCATTACCTCAGGTGCACAAACCAGAGTATCATGCAATACACTTGCGATTTGGTAAGACAGGACATTAGCAGGCAATAAAGCGATTGGCACACAAATAAGCGAAGTAGAGATAAGCGGAGAGACGTAATTCATTTAATTTAGTTCAATATGTTGATCACCAAGTTTTTCTACTATTGATAGGTTTTCTATGTTTATTCGAATAAAATCCAAACTCATACATGGATCTGAAAAAGTAAGCTCAGTCAATTAAAACCAAATAATAGCAAAAAATATTCATTAACATTCTACTTGAAAAATTCATAAATTCAATCAATTAAATTCTTATCAAGTTAAGTCTTTCCAGTATGTTTACTTTATTTAGGCAATGTCTTCATCAGATGTATAATCGTCATTCATTGAAAAAAATAACTCTGTAATACAATATGATAAGCTATAACACCGCTCAAGTTGCAAACAGGAACATTGAAACACCGCTCAAGAAAGAAGTAACATTTTAAACATGATTTTAAGGAGTAATGCTGAAACACATTAATAAAATTATACTTATGACGAATTACTTACCTCTTATTTACTTCTTTTGTAAACTTTATTCACTTCGAAACTAATTTAACTAAGTAAAAAACAAACTTTTAATTTGGCGGCTCTAAACCCGGTCAAAACAGTATGGCGGAATGACGACTTGTGCGGTGTTGCCTAGAAAAATTACTTACGCTGTGATACAATTTTTTGAATAACTGCTTCTTATTGGTCAAAATGCTTAAGTCTGATAGGTAGTTCGAAGCGCGCGTAAAAACTGCATCGAATGGCATTCAAATGTCATAATCGCCAAATTTCGACTTGAGCGTTGTTGTTTGCTAGCCGACGATATGTCAAATTTAAAACGGCCTTGGAAACTACTCGTACATCGGACAGAAACTGTCAGTTTGACAGCTGTCCATTTTATTATTGGTCATTTTTACTTTTGAACCTTTTTATTATTGGTCATTTTTAATTTTGGACATTTTTATTATTGGACATTTTTACTTTTGGACATTTTTATTATTGGGCATATTTACTAATGGACATTGGCTTTGGACATTTTTCTGTTTGGACATTATTCGTGCAAATCCATTAATGTCAAAGCTAAGTATCTAACTACCTACTTGATAAAACTATACGCACAAAATAATAATACATTCTATGAATAAATATGCTGCTTGGATTTCTTTATCGACCAAAGCCCTATGTACCTTTCGTATAAATAAATAATGTGGTATAATAAAACAACTTACCCTTTGGTAACAGGAAGCGTGACAGCGCCCGTCTTCAATATCCGGCCTATTGCGAAATCACATTTCTTGGATTTAGGCTATAAAATCAAATGATAATGTGTAGTAGGTATTACTATTGCTAACCGTTTTATGTAGGTAGGTATTACATGCGTAAAATGTGGGAACTCTTTCGTCGAACTGATGTACAGATCAAGCTACACAAAGCCAAAGAAAAATGACATTTACCACAAGGACATAAAAGCGAGCAGTGTATAGCCTGATGCGTATCTGAGTGTATCGACTTATGACAGATTACTATTATGTTTGTTAGTCTTTGATCTTATGGCGGTTCTACCAAATTTGGAATGAGACTTAAATATTTTAATTTTCTTAGTGTGCGTGCACACAAAACAAGTAATAGTACTACGTACTGCGGTATAGCGCTGTATGAAATGTCCACCATTATTTATTTATTTAAAGTATGTGCTCTCTCACTGAACGATCATGAAAGATATGTTATCTACATCTACACTATCTACACTAATCAACACTAATTTTATAAAGAGACATTCCATTCAAAAGAAATTACAAAATTTTAGTTCGTTTTAAAAATATAAGCGAACGCGCGGGCCACGGGGCGCGTTCTCACTCACTCAGGGAGAAAGGCGTGCAAATGTATGAAATAAGTGGACGCGAGACTCGAACCCACGGTCTAAATTAATCCTAAAATGTTCAAAAATTTATATCCCATGCAAAGCTAGGACAGGATGCTAGTTGTAAATATAGGTAAATATTTGAAACCTAGAAATAATCTGAAATCCGAGCTAAATTTAATCTCCATTTATAGCTAAAAGCTCGCTTTAAGTTCACGGGTAATTGTCAATCACTCCCTCCAAACGAGTCTACTCGTAGTCATTGCAATTAGGAGCTCCAACTTAGCTTTCGTGACCTGTCTCATCGATGTAAGCCGTAACTCTCCTTGACACGACAGTTTATGTAAGTAGGTACATACGCGTCGGTTGATAGGTACATAACTACGGAGCTCGTAATTTTATTGTAGTTAAGTATATGTATAAAGCTAAGGCAACTGTCGATCGATACCGTAGCATAAGTAGGTAATGCAATTGCGCGCTTCATTTTATTGATCCTAATTTTCTTTTGTTCCAGGTAATAATGAGGATCATTGAAAATGGCAACGTTGTTAAACCTCCTAAGCAAAATAATGAAAGTTACCACAGCAATGGTTGGCCCTCATCAATTATAGAAGCTGACAACTTACATGAAAGGAGCAATAATTCCCGGTTTAATTCCAACTGTAACGCTATCTACAGCTCAACAGAAACTACGGAGACAGTTGTGAATTATCATTCTGCATTCGACAGCTTGGAATCCAAAGTGAATGTTGAATTTACAGTGTGCAATCGACAGTTTAGGATAAATTCTCAAAATAACTGCTCTAGCAATCCTTGTAAAGTGAACAATCTGGAAGACGGCAAGGATACACAACTACTTGCCAATCGAGAACGTTCTAAAGGTGCCGAATAATTATGTGTATCTTATGTTAAGTCGCTGATTACCCTTAAACAACTTCTCGCTCGCACATTTCAAGATTTTTGTAGATATATAAAATCACTGATACAGATAATTATCTAAAATCGCAAACATCCAAGATTCGAAGATTAATATTTACAAAGACTTAATATAAAAAAAAAGGTTGGATCAAAAAAATTCTTTAAATATTTATGAAAATTCGTTGTGCAGTAAGTAATTAGTTAAATAATCACACAAGTATTTTTTTTTTATTAATTTTAATCTGAGGGGATAACCTGGCCTGGGGATAAAAGTCGTGATGTTTTTTTCTGTGCGTGTTTATTGATTGATCTGATATCCAATGCTCATCCGCCATAAATCAGCCTTATTATTTTTTTATGCCAATATTTATGTGAAAATTCATGCCATACGTTTACTTTTCTTATTTCTTCCAAGGACTAGGTAGGTATTTTTATTCTGGGTTGGTGAAAAACTGTAGGCACCTATGTTAAGAAAATTGAACGATCCCGTTCACTATGAATATTTAGAACAAATTTATTCTGATCGGTTTCTCTATTGTAAGTTATTGCAAAGAGCATTCATAATTTGATATGGTTAGGTATATGGAGAACCTATCTACCGTACCTACCTACCTAAGCAGCTCTACTACTTTTTTACTATTAAGTATGAGTTTAAAGGTAGGTATGCTTCGTTGGCATTTAGAATGCCTCCCATTCCAAATAAGAATTAATAATTTTCCTTGTATTGTATACATATAGGTAATGATATGTAAATATGTAGGTAGGTAGGTAGGTATGATAGCAATATAGCCAAGTAGGTAAGTACCTTTCTAAAATACTTACTCACCTACCAAATTTTTACGTTTCAGAAGAGTCTGATGTATACTCCGACGATTCTCCAATCGATGACGATCGAGTGTTTGATCACTCGGATACAGATGAGATGTCTGAGCGCGGTATACATCTAGCTCCTCGAGGGATCGTCAATCCTAACTATCCTGGCTTCCAACACCTAGCACATACTCTACAGGTAATACTTCTGGGATAGCCCGTTAGTAGAAACTTAAATAAAGAAACTTAATTAGTTATCCTCAGTAGTACCTACCTATTAACTGCGCTGTAATTATATTTATTTGCAGGATTACTCTTCAAACATTGATAATTTCTATCATTCTGAAAATGATATGACTGACGATGACGCGGATATTGAAATAACTGAATTGGCTTATGAGAATGATGACCACAAGAGCAGTACAGACACAGAATGCCAGAATAATAACAATAGTATAAATACAGAAGTTTCTTCAAGAAACGATTCGTACCCTGAAACAAAAACATTAGATAGCAGAAATCAAAATGATATGCCAGATCTGATACAGACTCTATCTAAACAAAATAACAACAATGAAGTTGACCTATTTAGTTATGAGTTAAATTGTTCAGATGCCGACATTGAAAATAATTTCCACACCAAAGATATCATCGGAGATTTCAATAAGGAAGTTGAAGATGAAATTAAACAATTGTTAAACTATAACATAAATATTCAAGATGACCTTGAGGAATTACGAAAAGATATAAAAGATACTTTAGCAAAGCCTATTGAAAACACCATTAATAACATTAGTGATGTCGTGAATCATGTCATAAAGAAATTAGTCGAGACACAGGGTGATAACATAGAAGAAGCAATAGAAATATCCAATAGCACTCACACAAGTGCTACAAATGAAGAAGAAATACCCATACATAAAGAAAATGAGAAAAACACGCGAACCGAAATGCATTTGAGCAGGCCTACCTTTCTATACATTGATAAAGATGCTGAAACCAATATAGAAGACGCATTTTTGTCCGATGGTAAAGACGAAATAGATGTTAGTGAATACGAACCAGATACGTTGAGCCAAAACGTCGAAAACACTATCAAGCAACTAAGTACCGAGCTAAGGAAAATAATTCCAAAATTAGACGAAATGAGACAACGCGATCGGTTATGGGCTGAGTGTAAAAGAGATACACTACCAGTTATTACAGATGGAAATTCGAATGAAATTAGAAGTAGCTCCAACAAATATGACTTCGTCAGTACTGTAAATGCACAAGGAAGAGTGGAATCAAGCCTGAGTCTAAGGCAAAATAACTCACACATAGCTCACGCAACTGTGAGAAATCTGCCTGTTAAATCACAAATGTAAGTACTGATTTATCCCCTTAGCTAATTATTTGTAACGTTTTCCTGCTCTGCTAGTAAACGATTGTTTAGTGTAGTGCGTGTGTTTGCATAAACCAACGAGTTCAAAATAGATTTTAATGTTATGTTACCATTACAAACACAAGCGCACTAGCAAAACTGTTCAGGAGTTGGTAGACAACCACCCGATTAACACGTCACCATATTTCTGTATCCCTGCTTTTTTTACAAAAGTGTACGTTTTAATTGTTAAATGCATTATTCCAGTGAATCGAGGGTGTCGAAAGATCGAGTAAAAGAAGTGACGTCATCTAAAAACTGCTATCATAATGCTCATAGTAACTCATCCGTCCACAAAAATGATAGCGGAAAGGATTTCGATCTTGGTAAGTCAAAGAACGCTTATTAAAGACATTACATTATTAAAATTACATAGAATGGTGAAATTACAGGCAAATAACTTTACGAATACAATCGTGACAGAGTTTTTGGTAGGATTTAGGAAGGTTGCCTGAAGGCATTTTGTCGTCTGTTTTGCAAAGTAGCAGGTAAACTAGGGGAGTACTATGATTAATTCTGTGCTCTAGGGCTATGGTGTTTCTTCAAGAGAATTAATACACCAAATGATAAAATTTAGATACCGACCGACTATTTTATACTACCTATACATATTATATCATATTATATGCATGACTTGTGAAACTAAAATTAACCAAGTAATTAATTGATTCAGGCGTGACTTTGCGGAATTCCATTGTTAAACATAAATTTAATGAAATAAATATATATTTATATAACTATATATTTATTAGAAATATATTATTAGAAATAACTATATATTTATTTCATTAAATTTATGTTTTTTTTTTATTAACCAAGTACTTACCTATCGAGGTACCTTTTTACCCCAATAAACCTCATGGAAAATTCTATACATAACGCATTTAACGAAAAAAAATTAATAGGGAGGTTCCAAAGTACTTTGTTTTCAATCTATTTTTATTTTTAGGAAGTTTTGATGTGTACAACATAGAGACAGCTCTACCTAAACTGGACATAGATGCCATTGAAAATCATTTGAGAGCCGCAAAAGAAGCCGAGAGGAGGGTGAGTAATTGAGTATTATATAAAAGCTAGATACCTAAATACTAACATCGAGGTTATAAAGCGTGTACTTACCTACCTACCTAGTGATTATTTTAATGTCAGTAAGTACAACCACGAAGGTCTAGAAAGTATATCATTTCATTTGGCTCCCCTAAGTCGTTGCAAGGTTTTCTATTTGAATTTTCGCGCTGTATCTGGTAGAGTTGAGGTACCTAACATAACGGTAAACGCTCATTCGACTCGATCCACGTCTGCCGCGGCCATGTGTAACTGTTATTGTAAATTTAATAAATACGTGCATACTAGGTCGTTACCCACCTAAGCCTGAGTGAGTAGGTTGCTGCGCTTGGTTCGGCTTTCTACTCGGCAACGGAGCGGTGCGGCACGGTAGTGATTCAAACAGGCAGTCTCCGAGCTACTTCTCACTAACGAATACATAAAATTCGCAAGTCGTGCTGTCGGTATTTAGTTTACTGAAGTTGTAGTGAAAATTATATGCTGCTAATAAGTGCAGAGTTATCAATCAAGTTAGAGAAATAGGAACGTGATTATGACGTCATTACCTTACTTTCCTGAACAAAGACATTACAAAAAAGATACAAGGTTTCTTCTGGATTTGTACACAATAACTTACGATAATCATGAATCGGTGGACAACGTTTGCTGCCTTGTAAGTAAAAATAATTTTGTAGCAATTTAGATTGAGGAAGCTCGAGTGAAATGTGAGCAATTAACTGTAAAGTAATTATTATTGGTACCTACTTTATGATATACGAAAATTTTCACTTAGAATCACTTACATAGAACTTAAAGATGACAATGTTTTGGCTCTAGGGCCGCCCGCCGTGGACTGCTGTCCCCATAACAACACTTTCCCATAGACAAAAAACCTAGATAAGAAATGGAGCACGAACATCCCTTGACCTTGCCCCAAATGTCAAAATGACAGGGTTGGTTTGGTGACAGGACCAACACAGACCAACAGCTGCTTGCTGTCACCAACAAATCGTATTTTTTTTATTTCATTTTAACACCATTGCGTACAAAAACAACCGTGCCATATTTTGCCAAGTTTCTAAAGACTGATTAGTTTGTAAGATGTTGGGGAGTATAGTTAGCAATATTAAAAGGAGGTTTAGTAAGACTTCCGAAGAAAATCGAGATAATATCGTGAAAAGTTTGAAAACAGAAAAGCCAGGATCCAAACGTGTACTGCACCTGTTCAAGTTTAAACTAACAAAGATTGATACCGAAGTCCCACCTGCTATTTATTCTGATGATACAGCTTTGAGTCCAAGAGCTGTTAGCACAGCAGACAGTGCACACACAGAAATTGAATGGCCAGTTCTTATAGACAATAATCCAAACATTCTAGACAAGTTTACAAGAATTGTGACTTTAACAGACCATGTTGCTTACGATAAAAACGTATGTCTAAGTTATTAGGGCTAATTTTAAAACATTAAATGTCTTTGTATAATTTTCCTAAGCTTGCCAATAACAGCCATTATTTATGTATTTGTAGAAACGCAATGACAGAGAAGAAATCAGGAAAAGACTGGCGATGGGCGCTGAAGCTGATGAGTATAGTAGCCTGGGCTATATGGACCGCCCGGGTAAAAAACCCAGCCTTCATTCACGACTTCAAAGTGGTGGGTGCCTACATATTTACTTTCATAAACCATAGTTTTATTACATTTTGAATTAAATATTATTGTATATGTGGGGTACTCTTGTTAAGAAAGGTTATGGTTTTCAATGCTCAATCATATTTTCATGGTTAAAGTTTCCTTCTTTCAGCTCGATTTCTTTTCATTCTTTACTTTAAACTGTTTCATTATTTTCTTTCATATCTGGCATTAAATGTTTGTGTTGTGGTGGTGCAGGGATGAACTTACAGATATGTTTCATGAATGAGACAGCATCGGACAATGAATCTCAGGCCTATGACTTGGACAGAAATATAGATAGTGACACCAAAAGTCTGTCGCGGACAAGTTTGTTCAGCAAGAATAGTTATAATCACAACCATCCATACCAAACAAGGCCGCTTTCGGTCAATATTACAAAACATGACAAAATAAGCACTGTTCAAAGTGGTGAGTATCAGGAAGATAAAAAAAATGTGCATGAGACATAAATTTACCATTGCGTAAAGTAGGTAATTAATAACACTTCAAAACTTTTCATTTACTAACACTGGGAGCCTATAGATTCAAATATATAACTTAAAATAAAAAATATATGCAGCCTACTAAAGTGGTCTTTTGCATGATTCATTATAATCAATTTGTAGAACAATGGCCACTTATAATTGGTAGTTAGATAAAATAACTATTCTAATAGCATGTTACTATGTACATACTGGCAATAAAAAATACATTAAATTCTACATTTATTTCCAGGGACAAAGTTACGTCCGACATCACTTACAATCAAAACAAAGTCCCGGTCAACACATTCCTTGAACAGCATTGAGGTGAAGGAGTCTGACTTCTTTGCACTTCAGGCAACTTTACAGACTGAAGCCAGGATGGCACTAGCTCAGGCAAAAGAGTTGGCCCGCATACAAATGGAGGTAAATTACATGTTTAATAGAGATGAATATAGTTAATGTGCTACAGCCCTTAAACATCAAATAAATATATTATATATACAAGGTGTTCCAATAATTGGGTTTCAAACTTGGGGGGGCTAAAGTATCTACCCATCAATATGAATAACTTTTTCTAAAGAACCAACACTGTAAACGTGAAAAAAAACAGGTGTTTCATACAAAAGTTCAATACCTACCTGGCTAAAATGTATGAAACAGCTGTTATTTTTTTCACGTTTACAGTGTTGGTTCCTTAGAAAAAGATATTCATATTGATGGGTAGATACTTTAGCCCCCCAAAGCTTTAAACCCAATTATTGGAACACCTTGTATATATTATATTGTAAACGATATACAGTAGTAATGTAATTAAAATGTAGGTATTTATAAATTGTATTTGTTGAATTATTTTGTTATTATTTTTGTGAAGAATCAAATATAAAATAACTTGTAGTATAAGTGTAAATAAATATAGGTGGACATTCCAAACATCACTAACTAGACCCAAATGAAGCATTGCTTGTACACACAGAGACACATCAGGGTTTTTAATACCACTAGCTGATGGAACAAGCAGATGGCCCACCTGATGTTAAGTGGTAACCATCACCTATAACAAAGCATTGCCTTGTAAGTCACGCACGATAGGAACGTGCCCTACAATGCACTGCCCTGCGTCCATCAACTTGAGGCATATAGATGTTAAGCCTCATGTGCCTGTAATTACACCGGCAACCGAAACACAGCAACGCTGCTTGGCGGCAGAAAAAGGCGAGGTGGACGGACGAGCCCTTCACAAAGAGCTCTACTACTCTTTAAGTTTACACTTAGCTATACATCCTTGTAGTAAACGTCATTTTTGTTAGGCTTTGTGTAGCTTGATTTGTATCAGTGTGTACTATGGGAATCAGATAGCTATGATACTTATATACTTTTTTTTATACGAGTGTATTGTGGTTTCAGCGCGAGCGTCGCAGCAGAGCCGCTTCGCCTGTGACGGAGATGCTGCGACGTAGTATGCACAAGGCGAGCGCTCCGCTAGCGGCCGACCGGCGCCGTGTGTCGCGGCAACTACTCACTGACATGAACATCGCGCAGTTGCAGGTAAACTAGCCTCATTCATTCCTAACTTCGGTCACATAGCAATTCGCGGCGTCGGAAACAGTGGCGTAGCTATTGTAGGTGCAGGTGGTGCACCAGGGCCCTGGAGCTCAGGGGGCCCTCTAACCTAAACTTTGAAAAGAGTCAGCCAGCTCCCGAAGTTAGAAAACCTTGAGCCTGCTCACAATTTTTTTTTAATGTTTTATTTTAAAGGCCTTTATAAGTTCACTAGCGACCTGCCCCGGCTTCGCACGGTTATTGTGGGTTATCCCTAAGAGATTATGCTTGTATTATGCATATAAACCTTCCTCTTGAATCACTCTTTCTATAAAAAAAAACCGCATCTAAATCCGTTGCGTAGTTTTAAAGATTTAAGCATGCATAGGGATATAGGGACAGAGAAAGCGACTTTGTTTTATACTATGTAGTGAAGCTATTTGGAAAGAGGGGGTGGGGGCCCGATTCTTTCTCTATGCACCGGGGCCCTTGTCCACCTAGCTACGCCACTGGTCGGAAACTTCAAAAAGCTGGTCATCTTTGGTAACAAATAACAATATGTAGGTAGTAATAGGTATATAGAACATTTTTATAATATAACTGGTGGTTGGTGCCCGAATCATATTTGCAATACACTCCGAACTAGTTAAAAAACTATCTCGGAGGGTAGTACTCGTCCACGCGCGGTAACAATTGCCGATGCACGACCTTGGTTCAAACACTTTTGCACAGTATAAGTAAGAATTATAGACAAAACAAAGAAAAGGAAAACAAAACGTAACGTAGAGGGAATTCTCGCGGTAGATCCTAACTAGATGGACGGACCAGCTTAAAGAGGGTAGATGCCAGTTTTACGATGTGATCCGAATGGCCAACATAGAAAGCGCTGGAGACAAGCAGTCCACTCCAGTACAGGAAATACCTGACCATGATCTTCAGTTATGAAGTGCCTACCACGAGAGGCTCATTCATACTCACATAGTTGCGTATCAAGCGTGACTTACAAGGCAATGTTTTTTTATATTTGATGGTTACCACTTAACATCAGGTAGGCCATCTGCTTGTTCCATCAGCAAGTAAAAAGTTTAGTCTGTTAATTAAAAAGCTGTTGGTTCTCCAATAAATAAATAAATTAAAATTAAATAAAAGATCTCTAGGTGACAGCCTTCACAGCTCAGTTGGTAATAACAATTTCTGCCTTCTGTGCCGTAGGCCGTGGGTTCGATCCCCACTAAGAACAAACATTTGTGTGACAAACATAGATGTTTGTTCTCTGTTTGGGTGTTTATCATTAAGTTATCATTAAATGTCTATAAGTATGTGTTTACAAAAAAAAATATGTTCGTTACGTTATTCATTACTAGTTGTCCTCCGACGAACCACGTGACTAATCTGCGCAGAAAGCATTTCCCAGACAGTTCTGCGCAGCTCACGTGGTTGGTCTGTCAGACTACAAATTTGTTTGTCGCCCATAATATTAAACACTCCCACACAGTTAACTCCAAATACTATTATGGCCTTATAAAAATCAATGACATCATACTATTGCCATCTCTTACCGATGGGTAGTGAAAAACAGAGAAAGAGCTAATTTAAAGCACTGATTTATGCAACGTCTTTACGGGTAATATGTTACCGTCGCCATCAGAACATCGCGTAGTTATATAAAATGACATTCCATACAGCTCCAAACCAAACAAAAATTGGTACTATATAAGAATCATAAAATATTCCTCGTGACTGTATGTTCCGTTCAGACTGAATTATTTTTTAAAGTAGATAAGGTAAGGCAATACTTATCTTAGTAGTGAGTAGAAAGTTACAATATAGAAAAATTATGCATTTATGTTGATTCAAGCTTACAGTTACATGAGATGAGAAAGTGAGAATTTAGTTCTGCTTTAACGCGTCGCTTGAATAACATGCAAATTGTGATTGTGTTTTAACATAAGTTCATTTATGTGCGCATAAAAATGTATGTGCTCATAAAGGGTGAAGGAAAACATCGTGAGGAAACCAGTTAGTACTCTAACAGCGGCGATGGACTTGCAACCGTCACGTATGGAATACCAACTACTACAAAATGTGGGTATGTGCCAAATTTTATGTTTGGACGTACCTCTGACTACCCCCCTTAGACATCCTCAAAAGAATCTGGAGTTAGTACTTGGTACAAAGAGATCTGAGGGGATATCTACCGTGCCTGGGGATTAAAGTCGTGAAGCTGTTTCAGTTTCATTTCAAATATACTCCCATTCTGGTTTATACAAGGTGTTCCAATAATTGTGTATATAAACTTCAGGGGGCTAAAGTACCCATCAATATGAATAACTTTTTCTGAGGAACCAACACATACATTTTGGCCAGGTAGGTATTGAACTTTAGTATGAAACTGCTGTTTTTTTTTCGCGTTCTTCGAACATAAAAGTATATTTTAAACTACGTGTATATGATGCACACATAATCTTAGAAGAACTGGCAAGAAACTTACGACTCGATCCTTTAGTCGAAAAAATTCAAAATATTTTATTCGCGATGATCATTTTATTTTCGAAATAAAATAGCTAAGCTAAGTGCTAGCTAGCTAAGTGGTATAAAAAATGGGGTACGACGATAGACAATAGAGGCTGTAGTAAATATGCTTTAAAAATGAAAGGTGTGGTTAAAAAAAGTGTTTAGGTATAAAGTGTGACCATTTAAAACAGAATTAGTTTAACGTCATCTGGAAGGGACACCTACAACACAAGTCTGCAAGGACTTAGTGTAGGGTCTTGAATCTCTAATTTTATCTACAAGCCATGTAATTTCTCGATTTCCTTATGTTCGTCTGCATCTAATTGTCTGTACCTATTTCTATGTGCGTTTTTTGCTAAATAAATTATTATTATTATTATTATAGTTATTTATGTATTCTAGGGCTTACCCAGCTAAATAATTTTAAAACATCAGAACACAATGAACATATTTTATCTAAATGATGTGTTTTAAAAAATCTGACATCAATTTCAACAAAGAAATAGTGACATATTAATTTAAATTAATGTTTCATGTAGGAGTTATATGTATGGGGTTATACAGGGTGTCCCAAAAAGTAATGATAAGCGGAAGTCCAGAGATAGAGCACCACTTGGGTACCCGAATCACCTCCATGTATGTTCCGCGATTATTCATAGTTTTCGAGTTATAATTTTTGTTCTGAATTTTTGAGAATTTTCGACCTGAACAACTTTAAAATATTCTAAAAAGAAAAGTGGAAGACTTTTTGAGTTTTTGTTTAGCAACTGTAACTTGATGAGTTGTACTTTTATGCATAAAACAATGGGTACCCCGAGTGGTGTTTTATCTCTGGACTTCCGTTTATCACTACTTTTTGGAACATCCTGTATATATCGAAATCAAATTAGTCATCGATCCTTTTTTGTAAATTGCATTTATATAGAAGCGTAGGTGCAGCGTGGGAGAATGCATGTGTATAGCAAGACGACCTCGGCAGTATATTGACCCATCCGATATAAGTTTAATTATTCTCATTCACCACATGACTGTTTCTTTAAACAGCAATTCAGCTTTTTAGAGCAAATGTACTTGATCAATTAAATAGGTAAAGGTAGCTAAGAAGCCGCATGTGGCTGTTATCGCGAGTTCGTTTACTTTTCTTGTTTTCGTACTGATGCAAACTTTTCAGTAGAAAAACTAGTTTGAATCAAAATTATATTTTTACTGAACAGTGTTCAGTGATTTTTTATTAGTACAGCTCTTTGTGAAGGGCTCGTCCGGGGAAGTACGCCAAGCAGCGTTGCTGTGTTTCGGTTTGAAGAGTGGTTGCCGGTGTAATTACAGGCACATGAGGTTTAACATCTGTATGCCTCAAGTTGATGGACGCAGGGCAGTGCATCGTAGGGCACGTTCATATCGTGCGTGACTTAAGAGGCAGTGCTTTGTTATAGGTGATGGTTACCATTTAACATCAGGTCGGCCATCTGCTTGTTCCATCAGCTAGTTGGATTAAAAAAAACTTTCTAAATGTTGACATGTGCAAGCGAGACGTTACATAAGCAGTAGTCAGCCTGTTAAAACATTAAAGCATAAAAGCAACAATGAATTTCGTACGACATTCGTTTATATTTCCTAATAATATGTAAAATTACTAAAATACTAAAACACATTACAAAAAATACTAACGAAAAAAAGGCAAGATCTTTGGCAGCAATCGCATAGGCAGATCTTACGGATGGCACTAGGGAAGAGGTAGACGCTATGAGAGCCACAGCTGTCCTATTACTTTCCAGAAATACTTCTCATTGCAACATGTGAATATTCAACCATAGTTTTTCATCACAAGTATTGCTCGCGTATTGCATTCCAAGATTTATATCTTGATACGGTTTTCAGCTGTTCATGTTAACTGGACCTTGACTGGCAGTAACCTTTATGTCCTCTACTTTTGTTTTAAATTAACAGAACAATATTGTTGTGATGAAAAGATTAAAGTTTTTACTCGGTACATGAGTCGTATCCAATGACCTTGTTGCCAGTTCCTATTATTTATTCTGTGCCGTGATCTTGGCTTTGCTGCTGACTCATGCGGACATACAATGGACCAGCTCAAATCACAATGACCATTGTGTAAGAATATCAGTTTTTTTTTTAGCGTATTCACGAAACTGTGTTAAACGGGGATTGAAAACTGAGATTTTCTTTGTTTGGAGTACAAAGAAAAATGTCAGCTTTTACCAGACTTACTTTTTTACGGGGTTGTTCTCTGAGGTTCTTTAAATTGCAATGTTGGCCAGAGTCAGAGATATTCTCTTTCTGTGTGGATGCACAATATTGACAATATTGAATATTGGCCGCATAGCCCAGTTTTTGCACCGTAGATTATTGATTAATTTTCCGTCCAGGGAACACGTGGAAGATTGTGTCCAAATATTCTGTTAGTTACCTAACTCCCATAGTACAAGTTTTGTTTAGTTTGGAGCTAGACGGTCCTGTGTAAAATGTCTAAAATTTGATTATTTTAAAATTTACGTGAATATAACAATATCCATAAATTGTTATATTCATGAAAACAATTTAGGAAATCAATCACTTACACTGATTCATGGCGGGTTTTACCATCTCGGATAACGTTTTAAGATTTTTTTATAGTCATGGCCCACCTGATGTTATGTGGTAACCATTACCTATAACAAAGCATTGCCTCGCAAGTCACGCACGACAAAAACGTGCACTACGATGCACTTCCTCGCTTCCATCAACTGGAGGCTTATAGATGTTAAGCCTCATGTGACTGTAATTTCTCCGGTAACCACACCCTTCAAATCGAAACACAGCAACACTGCTTTACGGCAGAAATAGCTATGTTGGTGTACGTCCCCGGACTAGCCCTTCACCAAGAGTTCTAGAAACAAAGAAAAGCCGGAGAAATTACAGTCACATGAGGCTTAATATCTGTATGCCTTACATACAGATATTAAGCCTCATGTGACTGTAATTTCACCGGTAACTCTTCAAACCGAAACACAGCAACACTGCTTGGCGACAGGAATAGCCATGTTGGTGTACTTCCCCCGGACGAGCCCCCCTCACCAAGAGCTCTAGAAAAGATAGATATATAGAAAATTATTGCACACCACAATATAACATAAAAACAAACTTAAAACTAAACTAATTCCAATGGGCGATAGCTTAGCTCCACTGCCTTAAAGTAAAACTCGCCCTTAAATTATGATTTATTGACAGGTGATAGTGAACGAGCTGCACTCTCAGATAGAGAACCTGAATGACACATTAGTTAAGATGCTGATGGCCCGCGATGAGCTCCACATGGGACAGGATTCGATGCTCGTCGATATAGAGGACCTTACGCGCTATTTGTAAGTATTATAGATGTTGCTAACTGTGAATTTACCAACTTTATACATGATATTGAGCACTGCTCGCATCTTAATAAATATATTTAATAATCTACCCTATCTTCACTATCCGAGGAAGCCAATCTGCAGATAAAACTTTATTTGCGGGTAGTACAATTTTTTTGTTTGTTATTTGTGTATAGTTTGTACGGGGGTTACATAGTCATTGTGACAAAGCTCTCATTTAAATAAAGATTTAAAGAAAAACTCGCTTGACTATGGCATGGGAGCCATGCACCATCTTTTCATCACAGGTCGAAAAGCTTCTAGAACACACTAACTGTTTTATGTATTTTATTCTCTATACAAGGTGTTCCAATAATTGGGTTTAAAACTTCGGGGGGCTAAAGTACCCATCAATATGAATAACTTTTTCTGAGGAACCAACACTGTGAACGCGAAAAGAAAAACAGCTTTTTTTTTCGAAGTTTCAAACCCAATTATTGGAACACCTTGTACCTATATTATTTATTTTGTGTTTTTTATAATATGAAGCAGACATTGTATTAACGATTATTTGTCTACAATAAACTAGTTACTAGTCACCGCTAGTTGTTTATAATTTAAAAAAAAAATACTAGTCACGTGCCACTGATATAGCAATAGTCACGTCGTAACTTCATACTTTTCCCTAGGAAATTATCGACGAAGAAAGCTATCGAACACTCCAGGGATATGTTGCCTTTAAACAGTGTGCCTAATGAAATTGAGGAGTAAAAGCTGAATTGGTACCAAATTATATAACATTTTTATTCCACCATCATGATTATGTAATTGAGTAAATTTTTTATAGCGTATTAGGTTTACTATAGTCGTGTTAAACACTCGCTGCAAACTCGGTCATAAAATTAAATCATCTTTACACTAGTGTTGAGAGTACTCGGCGCGGGCGCATGCACGTTATCGATAAAAATAATGACTCAGCGAGAGCGCCGGTGGTTGCGTGGTCGGAGAGGTCATGTATCGATAGTTCTTATCGTCTACAATAATGCACATCTCTGCGCTTAAACAAAAGGATCGTGCCGCCGTTCTCCTAAGTGTGAGAGAGAGCAATATTGCTATCTCGTTCCGATAATTTATGACCGAGTGTTTAACGCGACTATAGTACCAAAATTCGCCGTCTGTAGTCCTCATGCTATGCATGGTTATTGAATAGTGTTTAGTTAACATTATTTTGAAATAATCAATGTTCCTAAAATCCTATGTAGTTACTACTCAACTCGTAATCTTTAGCGTTTCCATTAAGAGTACAGTCGAGATCAATGAATCTGGGTCGCAGACACAACTGAAATTTTAATCAAACATCGCAACGTTGCATTGCAGGACCCGAATTGATTGCTTTTGAGTGTAGTTCTCACTTGTCCTGTAGTGTTGAGGTTCCCATTTACTTTTATACCCAAATCCAATATTTCTAGTTACATATTTTATTTACTTACATATTTTATGTACTTATATATTTTTTTATTACAGGGGTGTCAAAGAACAGACTAAGAAAACCAAAGGTACTACAAAAACAGGAATGAGGAGGCTCACATCATTAGTGCACAAGTAATGACACCAACTTTCACTTATAATTAGTTATACTTATAATAGTTATGTGTAAACTTGATTGATACTAAATTCAGCATCAGGTCGATATTTTATAAAGGAGATGAGACGAGATGACATTACGTTGGCTATTAGATTGTGATTGTAATAGTTCAATTGTATTGATCTGCAGCTGGTTTAAATAAGTTGATATTCTCGGCAATATTTTAATATTAGGGGTAGTTTTTTTTGACGATAAGTACCCGGTAAAATAATTACCAAGCGTTTGAGAATACTGTCATAATAACACATTTTTGTTTGACCACAAATTGACAGCATCGATGATTTGAAAGTTTAATAAACACTTATTTCTTCTTCGTTTCACATCTGTGGCATCTGTCTGTCATTTTGACAGAAGCCAGTGTCAAGTAAAAAAAATTGTCAAGTCAACATATTTTAAGCTCCGTACTCAAATTCGGTATTACTCGATAGTTTTACTCCAAAACGAGTAAATATTATTCTTTATTCTTCATTGTACACAAATACTTTACACAAAAGAAGATATGATAGTCATGTACAAAGGCGAGCTTAACCCTAGATAGAGTTTTCTTCCAGCAAACCTTAAAGGATAGAGAGAGCTGATTAAAGTGGTGGGAAGGTGTACAAACATAAACAATATATATATTGAAAAAGCTGATAGGAGAATCAAGATAAAAGTAAGAGAAATCCTAATAAATGAGAGTAAATATGACGAGTCAAAACTCACAGCTCGATGCGTGAGTTTTGCGGTCCACACGTTAATATTTACTCGTTGTGAAGAAAAACTATCGAGTAATACCGAACGTGAGTACGGAGCTTAAGTCCACTTCTATAGAAGATTTTTTTTCGAGATCTCCGATGGCATATAAAATCACAATTAAATCTACTGTTTAAAAACAATAATAAAGCAAATATGTATTTTAACTATGTACCGAGTCTGTGGTTTTTTTTCCTGTGAATTCAATTTGTGTTAGTAGTTAGTATTTTATTAGTTGAAATGTATGTTTTACATTAAATTAGATAATCGAACTGCGATAGTCGATTTTAACTATATATTTGTATATAACTGAATCGTTTGTTATTCGCAAGTAACATTTTCTATAATATTTTTTCGAATTTATTATCTATATAATCGCAATATATAATCGTCTTTACACTAAGGTATGTAACCCACCTAGTTAAAATTGCCTATGGTGTTTGTTCAGGCAGACTAGAGTTTATTTTTTTAATAATAGTTGCTCATTGTTAAGCCACTCGTTCCTTCCAACATGAAAACAGTACCTCAAATGTACCAAATAACAATAACATTTCAAGTTTTTACCTGATTGTTATAACATTTACCCCCACCTCTACCCGGTGTAGGGTAAATGTGGATACAATTATTGTGAAAAACTGTGCAACTGAGATACTGTATCGTAGTTGAATGTTATAACGTTCGTAATGTTTAGACCAATTAAAATTTGCTATGTAACTATTTTTGTCATTGTAAAAACGACTTTAATCTCTTTAACTGAAGGTGTTGTATTCATAATCACTCGTTTATAGACTAGTGAACACTCTTAGGCATGTAGATGCACATGCCACTTCGTGTTGTCTGCTTACTCGCAATAGAAGTAGCATACTGTTTATATATTTTAGTTTTAATGATGATTAAATGGGCCGCAAGAGCGTCGCCAGCCCATGGCCCAGGGGGGGCAAGTTAATATTATGGAGGATGAGCAAAATATGAATTAAGGTACAGTCAAGAACATGAAGCTTTACAGCTTTTAGCGCGAGTCTTTGCCTCTATGGCGGTTGTAATAAGAATGGTTCCAACTTAGGACTTTGGTTTCTTTGCAGTTGGCTACTTTTTTTTTTTTCTAGGGGGGGGGCAGCTGCCCCTCCCTGCCCCCCCTTGGCGACGCCCTTGATGGGCCGTGTTTCAAGAAATTTACAAAGTTTTTTTCGTATTTTGTCAAACTTAAGTTACCATTTTACAAATTGTACCATGACACGAAAACGCTGACTAGCAGCTTGTCAGTTACGTTAAACAGACGGCCTGCTATTATCATTATTTAACAATTAACTGGGCTTTATTTTATGCTATTTACAAGTCTCGTACTAACGATATAATTTTACAAAGTGTACCATGCTTGTCAGGTACGATATACAGGCCTCGCTGTAAAATGTATAATATGTTTTTGTGTATTTCGGTATGTTTTTTTAGTTTATACAATTGTAGTTAGTGGATCTTTTAATCTTGGGCGGTATAAATAGACCAATTTCTAAGAAATCATATTCTTGCCTATAAGAAATAAGGACTCTTATCAATTAAAATGTTCATAGTGGTTAAAGGTGCATTTAGCGACAAAAGTAGATGAATATTTCTAGTTTGTAAAACTCAAATCCCTAGCCAGCAAGCTTCTGATAAAAATTAAAAAAAAAACTGTTTTTTGGTCCTAGGGCATGTTCTAAGACAAACGTGGTTAACATGATTAGTGAGGTTATGCATTTATCGTAGGCATTGGTAACCGTTAAACATCAGGTGGGCTATCTGCTTGCTCTGTCAATTCCTATCATTTAAAACGACACAAAAAAACTGAAATTAATAACCTACTTTTGTCACTCATTGTACTAACTTTTTGGTAGGTGCTCAAATTACATATTTTTGCAAGTTACCAAAGTATTTATTCTTTCGTTTTCTGAAAGCCCGATCAAAACTAATCGGATGTCAAGTCATTTGCTATCTCTATCTAATTCGATGTAATAGCTGAAATGGCGAGTGACTTGACATCCGATTAGTTTTGATCGAGCTTTCAGAAACCGGCTGTTAGTGTATGAAGTTGTCGTTTTTGGCTGTCAAAGTATCGTTCTTTTAGTCTGAAACTTCATAATTTAGGACAATTATTTCTAGCACTATGAAACACCAAGTAGTAATTGCTGTTATATGATTATCAGATCTTTTTCGGCTCGTATTTGACCAAGGTCTGTTATGCGACTGCTTTATAATGGATAGCCATTTCAAAGATATTTTTATTCTGTATCTGTAATACTTGTATCTCTACTCTCTGTTAGTTAGGATCTACGGACATTAAAATAGTTATTGGTTAAAAAGCTCCATAGTATAGCTGGATTTAATATGTTTTTTTTTATGTTAACGTCGCATATTTTATTTTTTTATACATCCCATTCATTAAGATTTCTTATGTACACTGTAAAGTAACGTGCAATAATATGATTACACTTCATAATTGTCAAAAATATTTGATGGTCATGTCTGCTAGTTCTGATTACTTTGTATACAGGAATCCAAAAAAAGACAGAACCGAATAATACTTAAATACTTCTTCTTGTAAATACATACATACTTATAATATATTATAAAACACCCGAAAAGACGGAGTATTTGCAGTCTTTGCGTGTTGCTATGAAATTTGTCAAGGCACTACTTTGGGTATTTCACTTTGTGCAGGTTGACTTGTGAAAAAATAATTTGTAACAAACTGGTGTTCAAAGTTAAATAATCT
Source organism: Chloroclysta siterata (assembly GCA_932294275.1). Lineage (NCBI taxonomy): Eukaryota > Metazoa > Arthropoda > Insecta > Lepidoptera > Geometridae > Chloroclysta > Chloroclysta siterata. Next base: position 11,336,127 of record OW028600.1, on the reverse strand, counting down.
TCAGAATCCTAGAGTACTAGCTTTCACATTCACTTGTACAATGCACAGGATTTATGATAAATAAATAAAATAAATAAATATTGGTTGGACATTCCACACAGCTCTATCTCGCCCCAAACTAAGCCAAAGCTTGTGATATGGAAACCAGATAGCTGATATACTACTACTTATATGCTTTTTTTTTTATAAATACATCCTTATAATATTATATAGCACCCAGACAGAGAACAAACATCTATGTTCATCACACAAATATTTATTCTCGGTGGGGATCGAACCCGCCTACGACACAGAAGGCAGAGCAGAGAGCCAGAAATCAAAGTGCTAAATTCTGATTCAGCCTTCACAGCTAAGTTGGTAGTAGCTCTGCCTTCTGTGCCGTAGGCCGTGGGTTCGATCCCCACCGAGAACAAACATTTGTGTGATGAACATAAATGTTTGTTCTCTGTCTGGGTGTTATATAATATTTTAAGTATGTATTTACCAAAAAAAGTATATAATTAGTATATCAGCTATCTGGTTCTCATATCACAAGCTTTGGCTTAGTTTGGGGCGAGATAGTGCTGTGTAGAATGTCCACCAATATTTATTTATTTTTATTTTAATATAATTTTGATAATTATGTATGTAATCTTATTGCACGCGATCGCACTATAATTTTATCGTATTTTTTCAAAATCTTGGGATTTCAATATATGATTTCCTTCCGTGACCTGCAACCATGATATTAACATAGGACGTTATTTTCTTATTATTTAAGTTCTCCCTACATAATATTAAAATTGTGTTGTGTTATTATGATATGCACTGACAGAGAGCATTAGCATGTAAAATGGCTTCTAAATACAATAGAAATATTCGTAGTTGTTATAAGACCAAAATTATTAAAATTAAGCCACTTATTTTATTTCAATAAAGTAATGATAAAATGTTACTTTTTCTCCCAAAAAGTGACCTGTCTCGTTTCGTCTTTAAAAAAATGAAGTGAAATAGACTTGTCTTTTTTCCGGTGCGTTTTAACCGGTGCGGTCCAACTAATAACATGCAAATGCTGCCAGTCAGTGCTTAGATTTAGTTAATAAGTTACCATTATTATAGTTTAATCGTTAGAAAATGTTGTTCCTTAATTCAAAGCAAGAAAACAAAACTTACGTTTAAAAGTCATTTAAACAAACAGAAAACTAATAAAAAAATTAAAGTTATAAATTGTTTGCATTTAGTGTTTATCTATAACAAATAAAAAGATGCGTATCATAATTAAATTTTGTCAATAAACGCATCTGTATTTCCGTAGCAGATGATAATCGTAAGGGTACAATAATTATTTTGCTTTTGTATCGACCGGGAGCAAAACATTAACATAAATAGTTAATTTCGCTTCTTTTTGCGGTCGTGAAACGGCGTGTAAGGCCGTGCACCCACTGGACAAATGGTTTGATGCGGGAACTTTTATAGCAAGCAAGCATGTGTTAGGGGCAAATTAATCCTTAACCGCACAGCCTGAGTTATTATAGAATGAATAGTTGGATACCAATATTAGTACCGAACTGATTTAAATTGAGCAGTAGTTACTAAGTTTTGACGATATTATCATCTTCATTAAAATTCATGGGCAGCAGGCTGTGCTTTCCAGAGCGTTGTCTCCACTCTAGAACTTCTCTACTAAAATGGCCGTCAGTTCTTCGAGTATCTGTCCAACTTACTAATTCTCAGGGCTTTATACGTTAATTTGTCTAGTTATCTCCTCATTCCCCATTCGATCTAATGGAGAAACGTCAAGCAATGTCATCTCCATAGCTCAACTCTATTTATTTCTATTTTGGCTATACTAGACATATTTCCGTCGAGATTGCCTGGTGGGAATACAGCCTTATGTGGTCATGAAATGTTGAGTGTAAATCATCAACATGCAAAAGGCAGGGCCGCGCACCATATTTTTTTTCTTTGGGTTTTATGACACTATTACGTGCGCTTCAAATCGTGTATGAAAATATTTATCATTGCGATCGAGTGTCGCAGCTACTTTTTAATAAATAGCCGTTGAAATATTACTTACTGCAGGCGATACTTGAATAATACTCTAGTCTTGGACGACTTGATAAGCAAGAATTTAAGAAGCGAAATTATTTGTGGCAACAAATCCTAAAATGATATACGTAAACCACTTTGTAGTTTATTTGCATGATTTGTAAAACAAGAAAAGTACCTACCTATCATCTGTAGGTAGTATAGATCCTAAGTCTACCCACATACTTACTTGATAAATTATAAAACTAAAAACAGTCGAATACGTATATCAAGTGTGCAGTTTGTAGTCGTCTATCTAATATCAACATTCAGTATCTTACAATTGTCTTACTTAAATAACACATTCACATGTGCGTTTGCACCTGCTAACCCACCTCCCTGTCATTCAACTTTAGAGCCCGTACCATAAACTCTTAAAAACGCTTAAAACAAAGCGAGTTTTAGCGCTGTTATCATAATCCACAGACCACAATATGCAAGGAAGTAATCAAATTAGTCAAATGGAAACGTTTTAACAATAAGACATAATAGGTAGGTACGTTCCTAGATTTCTGTAGGTCTACTATGAGTTATCCCAGACTACTCTTGCTAGCGACTGCAGTAAAAAAATCGTATGAAAACTTGTTCAATAATTAAAGTTTTTAAGAGGGTTTACGGTTCGGACCTACTGTATTATTAATTCAAATGCTTTTAAATAAGGTTCTATTCCAAATGTTAAGCAATATTTTACCTAGTTGAATTGATGTTACAATAGCGAATTGTGACACAAAGTTTGTCCGTTAAAAATAATTAACTTTGAGTATGTTAAGTTAAGTTATACCACCGTGGAGTCAGCGCAAATAATTCGGAAATCTTGAACCTAGGTCAAATCAAGTGTAATACACTAACCGCCGGTTTTTGAAAGCCCGATCAAAATTAATCGGATGTCAAGTCATTTGCTATCTCTATCTTATTCGATGTAATAGCTGAAATGAAGAGTGACTTGACATGCGATTAGTTTTGATCGAGCTTTCAGAAACCGGCCGCTAGACACACAAGTGATAAATGGCTCATGTGTTATTTTAAACTTGTATAATTTCACAAAAGTTTTTTATTTATCACAGGTGAAAAAATAACCAGTTTCCTGTTTAGCTGCGTTGACTCTATAAAATACATTTTGTAAAATCAGCTTTGGCGTACATCCAATATGCTTTATCATGTGTAATTTGCAAAAATTTACATCTAATTCTATACCAATCAAATAAAACTGGTCTAGCCTTTTATTTGTACCTACTCTTACCTGTTTTCTATTCAATCATGTATCTAGAATATCTATACTTATCACTAAATTACATAATAGTGAAATACAAAGAGGTACAGTTTGGCAAAATAATCTTGAAAATAATAGTGCCACTTTCTATACATTTTCGACGTTCACAAGTTCATATGCGGTCTTGCTTGCACCTATAATTTTACACCCGCGTGTAAAATTAGTTCAGTTTCTAGACTTTTGTGCCAAGCTGAACTTTGCCTCCCTATATTTTTTGTTTAGTACCTACACAATATGTTTATTAAGTTGGACAGTGCCCTTACTTTGCATCTACCAGGGAAGCAACTTGTTAACCTTAATCGTGGCTTATAAACTTATCATATTTTTATTTAATCCTGGTGGTGCAAGTAAGCCTGAGAATAAACTAATGACGTTTGATATGAGAATGCTTGGCGTGCTTATTGACAAAATTATACAGACATGTGATAAATATAAATACCTACATATTGATTATTCTAAATAAAATAAATAAGAAAGTGTTTAGACTGGATTTTTATTTATATTTTAAGCTTCAGAACAAAGCGCGGGAAATCATGATCGTAGAAAGCCAGTCGATCGAGAAAACTCAGAATTATGGCATCAAATTATCCTGTAACAAGCTGGTGCCCGCGTCTTCGTCTGCGCAGGATTAGTCACACAATATCTTTATAAATTGTAGCCTATGTGTTATTCTAATGTATAAGCTATGTTATTGTAAAGTTTCATTAAAATCCATTCAGTAGTTTTTACGTGAAAGAGTAACAAACATCCATCCATATTAGTAGGATTATGGAATAGCTTCTTCAGGCTAATATCGTAATGCGTAGGATGAAAAAAGAGTACTTGGGTGCGGTAGGTAATTAGGTAGAGCAAAATCCCAAACAGCTAAAATACGTGTTTATTGTCATAACCAGTGGGGATTATGACAATCTTCAAATTTTTTTGGCGTTTTCCCCATTAACATGTTTTATCCTGGTTGGTGGGGATTATGACAATAAAAATAATTCAGGTTATTTATTTCAGGAACTCTAAGAAAAATATGACCCCGCAACCTTTTTTATTCTAAGGTACCTTTATATTTGCGAAGGTAGAGGAAAATTGTAGGTATAAGAATCCGGAATTAAAACACAGACAATCGTTTTTAAATTAGTCGAGACGCTTCGGTTCCCACCATTCAGTGTCGCTTCGGTGTCAAAACCACCGCTGACCCCAAATTGTGCGCCTTCACCTGCGGCCCAGGTGCGCTCGCGCAATTAATATCATCCTCTATTAATAGAATACTTAGGTACCTCCATTTATTTGTTTTATTGTCTTTATCGCTCGTGACACGTAACACTAAGCAACTTTTTTTTTATTATTTGCTAATTAGAAGTTTGACTGCCATGACCTGAAGATGCAAGTCTATGGTGGAGCACGCTTAGCTATAATCCACATGGTCACAAGAGTGAACAAGTGGATTATAGACAAGAGTCTTGAGTATTCCTAAGTTCCGTTCCGGAAATACCGACCACGGTAAAGAGTTCCACTCCTTGGCAGTATCTACTTACAATTTAAACAGTGTCCTAGATATCGTAGAGAAAATGTTTGATACTAGGCACTTCTCTACTCAAGTGTGTGGTGTAGTGTAGCCCTATTACATGCACTCTCTGTCTGTAGCCTACTAGAGTTATGTACCTTCATAAAAGGTTAGATACAAATCTGGAAGAAAAGTTGAAGAACTCTATGTGACTCTATAGAACTCTAGAATAAGTCAATTAAAAATTAAGTAAAGTAAGAAGTAATTGTATTAAGTAAGTAAGTAGTAATTGTGTTTTTTGTTTGTTTGTTGCCCCATTTATTTAGTTTTTACCACGTTTTTACGTTCATCTGTCGCAAAGTTTATTAGTATCTCAAACCCATTTCATATCTAAATTGAAAATAGATAGTTAATTATTGAGGCAGGGTGTGTTAATTGTGTGAATGAACATTCGCATTCTTATCTATTTTATGGGATATTTATATGCTATTTCGGGCAAATTGATAATATCCATTTCGTGAGAAAAAACTAAGCAATAAATAACATATAGAGTGTAAGGACGGACAGTGTATGTTTTATCTAAATTGGTAGAATATTTTTAAAGCAGTTAGTTATTATTTGTTTGTTTGGAATGATAATTAGATGGTTATTTGTTTCACCAAGGTATCTTTGTTTGCAGTAACTATTATCAAATGAATCACAATGATTGCAAGTCAATTTTATAATTTAATCTCACATCCACTACATACGTGAATAGCTAAATATTTAGACACTTCTCTTGCTACACGATGGGACTTAGGAATTATGAGTTACCCAAGTCTCATATTACAAAGCATCTGTTTCCTTTAAGGTACTAAAGTAGGCAAACATCGTACTGACAGTTTTACTATAGTAGATGGTATCTCCTCGTTTGAGGAGCATGCAAATCACCGCGCTACAAATAACGAACATGCGGGCTCTAGGTACGACCGCATGTTGAGGAGGTTCGGGCGAAACAGGGAAGGATTTTTCATTTTAAATAAGGTTTAAGGTCAAGAAGGTTGGTATCTCTGTCAATGATAGCTGAGAAAAATATAAGATCGTCTTGAATCCCAACAATGACCAAAACTACCCCTTTAGGTCTCCGGTAACGGTAATAAGTAAAGTACAACATAGGACTCAGTACTGTAGGCCGACTACAATAGGCCCTAGACTACAGAAAATCTACACCGGGAATTATAAAATTGTGCAGTTAACATCCACAATATTCCCCATCCTACCCTGCACCTCTGCGAGTTCAATGTCAGCGATGGGGTCTGGGGTCGACGCCGTGGTCGGCGATACGGGCGGTGTTGATGTGCCCCGCGATTTTATTGTTACACTGTTCATTTACCAGTTGAATAGATTATTGCCGCATCATGTTGGAACTAGGTACTTATCGCCATTGCTGTGCTTGGGAATAGTGGACGCAGTTACGCTGAAAGGACTCAATCCACAAAATGTCACTTTGGAGATATGGCATTTAAACCTTAGACGATGAATCAACAATGTTATTGCATTCGGAAAATTTTGATATTATTGTGTCAGATGACTAAAAATACCTACTATTATTTTTATAAGCCTGATTTCATTACACAGTCTACCGTATTTTTTCAGTTATTGAGACAAATATAGGGTTGAGTCGTTTCTGCTAAATTGGTTTTGACATTACGGAGTATTTTTTTTAATTTCTCTAAAAGGACATAGTGACAAAAAGAAGTAATAAAAGTGATATTTATTATTAAAATAGTTTTATTATTGAGCAAAATAACATTTATATAAAAATATGATACTCAATTTTGAGAAGTCGGACATTCTGTCTCCCGAATGACACCGATCTTCGTCATCGTCTTGTTTCCTAGTAAATTACTTTATCAGAAATTACCTAAACAGTTTGAGTCGTTTTAGCTAAAGAAAAAATAGACTTGTTTCTATGACAGTAATTTGTTTGAAATTTGGTGGTTTTTTGAAATCTAAGACAGATTTCAAAAAATCACCTTAGTCTTATCCGGTTATGGATCTTTTTTGCGAGGTGATAGAACCGACCTTTAGGACCATTTGGGTATATTGAACTCATTTTTGACCAAAGTGTGGATTGAGTCCTTTCCGCGTAACTACGTCCAGTTGATCGATTGGTTTATTGCTTACAGGATTACGACGAAAACGAAAGTGACGAAACAAACTCATCTCCACACGCCCGCCCTTATGCTATGCTGACTGAGTAAGTAATTGACTCCCAAGCGCTTCGTCATCATCAACAATACTAATGAAACCCAATAAATATCTGTTACCCTAACGAGATACATATTTGGCGAAAGCCATGTCGAATGAGCGAGATTAATCTCACGTGACGACATTTTAATTGTTACACGTTGTTTTAGATCGGGGCAATATGTCGGAGGTGGGCCACGGGCAATGGGCCGTTATCTGATGAAATATGTCCGTTATGATTGGCAAACAAACAGTATGGCGCGGCCATATGTCGCGGCACGTGCGCGGGCGCATCGCTCGCGCTGCTCACTCACCGGTGAAACTGCGCCACAGCCCGACGAATTTATAGAGTGTTATATTTGCATATATAGTTTATAGTCTGACGTCCTCGGGCATCAGATAATCAGGTTTTGTAACGATTTTCTGCGGGTCAGTGATTCCTTGTTTTTCTCAATTAATGCAAGGAATTGGAAGCTAGATAATCTACACAATATTATAAAGAAGAAAGATTAGTTTTTTTGTTGTTTTGTATGTAACGAATAGGCTCAAAAACTACTAGTCCGATTTCAAAAATTCTTTCACCATTAGAACGCTACATTATCCCTGAGTAACATAGGCTATATAATATTTTCAAAAAAGTATGTAATAAATCCAATAATGTAACCCAACGTAGAAAAAATAATCCTTACATCGCGTGCGCTGCGAAAACTATTTATTTATTTATTTATTTGTCATATGTGTAACTATTATAGTTATGTCACAATAAGTGTTCTTTTATTATAAATATTTAATTGAAATGCCGCCGCTAGAAAAGGCTCTTTATTTGTACCTTGGTATTAATCCTTATCCAAATAAATCATTTCGTATTCAAGACTGTTTCAATACCTAAGTATAGATTACTTTTCGAATTTTTCAAATCGGACATTCCATTCAAAAGATATTACGAAATTAAAAATTTTAGTTCACTTTAAAATATTATTAGAGAACGCGCGGTTCCACCGGGCGCGTTCTCACTCACTCAGGGAGAAAGGCGTGCAAATGTATGAAATAAGTAGGCGCGAGACTCGAACCTACGTCTAAGTTTATCCTAAAATGTTCCAAAACATGAATATCCACCCATGCGAAGCTGGGACAGGCCGCTAGTGTATTATAATTATGTTTATCTTGGTACTAAGAAATTAAAAGAGCGTACGTTTCGTAACACAATATTTCATTTAAAAAAGTTCAGTGTCCGCTTGAACTTTTTATCTGTTGGCCCTCTGAATAGTTTTCAAAATAAATCATATTATTATGTAGAAATTCGTATATCTATGGTCAGGGAAGCCAGTGCGAGCCATCCATCCGTCAGTATAATCGCTTGTTAATCATTTTTCGGTTGACGAGGTTCATTGTGCTGCACCCTACATGGATTATAATATCATAGGCAATTTCAAGCGTGCAAAATTTTGTGGATTGCTTTTTTTATGTTTGTGATAGGCAAAAGGAAAAAGTGAGGAGAATATGTTACACTTAAAGCGCTGAGTCTTTCTACTCTTCTTATGAACCCTTGCGCGGGCACGCAATAATGTGTATCCTACAATCTTGATGACAGACAGACCACTTGAAATGTTTATGGTATATCGACTCAATAAGAACGGCGTTTTAAAATATCGTATCCTACCTCCAAAAGCGCAGTAAAAAAGTCCATCAAATTTATCATTTCATTTGTCGTGAAAAAAAAACATACAGGACGTATAATACCTACCTATGTTGTTTAAAACTATTTAGCATATTTTTTACTTCCAAATAAAAAACTACTAAAGTTTATCCTACACTCATTCTAAATAAAATATCAAGAAATAATATGGATTTTATTTCATAATTGTACTTAGGCCTCGTTGCTTTTGGAGCCTCTAAACCTCGCTGTAGCTCACTTTGTTGGCCTAGGCCAACAATAATAATCGTACGTAAATCAATGTTTTGGAAGAGTTTAAAAAAATGCCTCTTTTGGTGCTAATACTTTTGTTTCTTTTGGGTTGAATCTACCCTAATATAATATATTAGTTGTCAAATACCCCTGTTTAATTGAATGAGACCAATTGAAGAACCTGCAATTTGGAAGCACGAGCGGCGGGCGGGGCGCGGCGCATGTGGCGCCATATGGTGAATCCATCGCCGATTCGAGGGATGCCTTCAAACCTTATAAAATACGTTGAAGAAGTATAGTAAGACTGGATGCCGTGTCTAATGGAATAGAACCAGGATTCAAGAGTCTTCTACATAATAATAACTTTGATTAGTTTAGACGAACGCTGATGATATTTTTATCATTATTCACATGTCGCAAGCACTTATTCAAATCATAATAATGTGCTCGCGAAAATACGATTGTTATTTATCTGCGCGGCTAGGTGTTTCGCTATTTAAACATACCTAAACATAACTTAAAATACCTACTAACTCAGTTAAGAATTCTTTTTATTAAAAACTAGCGGCCTGTCCCAGCTTCGCATGGGTGGTCATAATTTTTTTGAACATTTTAGGATAAACTTAGACCGTGGGTTCGAGCCTCGCGTCTACTTATTTCATACATTTGCACGTCCTTTCTCCCTGAATGAGTGAAATCGCACCCCGTGCGTGACCCGTGGACCCATTAAAATTTTTAATTTCGTCATATCTTTTGAATGGAATATCCGATTTGAAAAATTCAAGAAGTAATGTATAGGTATTGAACCAGTCTCGATTATGAAAAGATTTATTTGGATAAGGATTAATACCAAGGTATAAAGAACCTTTTCTAGCGGCGGCATTTCAATTATTTTTTTATAATAAAAGAACACCTATTGTGACATAACTATAATAGCTAGACATATGCTGCGGCGACATTTTTTGTAGATAATGACGTGTTCTGCAAAAACGTACTACATTATTTTGTTCTATCATCAATAGTTTTCGCAGCGCACGCGATGTAAGGTTTTTGTTTTCCACCTTGGGTTACATTATTGGAGTTTTAGTAAAGATCCCTGATTTTTTTGAAAATATTATATAGCCTATGTTACTCAGGGATAATGTAGCATTCTAATGGTGAAAGAATTTTTGAAATCGGATCAGTAGTTTTTGAGCCTATTCGTTACTTACAAAAATACAAAAATACAAATGTTTCTTCTTTATAATATTAGTGTAGAAAAATATTATTACCAAAATTCTGTTCCATCTAGTCGTTATTACTCTTTGAGCAAAGTTACTCCACGGCTTTTTTATAATGCTTACTAACCAAAAAATGCTATAAGTTTTTTGAATATCATAAGGCGTTTATAAAAAGTCGTGGTTTCGTTTTACACATGCCTTAGTTTAGACAGTTTTTGTGTCAAAACTTTTTTTTACTACTTGCTGATATGTATAGATGGTCTACCCGATGTGAAGTGGTAACCTTCACCAATAACAAAGCATTCCATCGCAGTTCAGTCACGCTAGGAACGTTGTATAAACAAATATGAAACTGAATGAGCTCGCTTCGTAGACGCACTGTCGTCGTTGAAGTCTTTTGTATGGGCGCTTGTCTCGTAGAGCAGCGGTCTACGAAGTTTGTTGAAAAGTGAAAACAGATACCTAGTATGAATAATATAATATAATAAATTGATATAATCAATTGATATATATTGAAATATTACACGGGTATTTATTATTTTAAATAATAAAATAATAAAGGAAAAACACGATAAATTCCCGTAATATTTCAATATGTGTCATGATCGCGAAAGTTTTAAAAATACTATAAATTGAGTTATTATACATTTTATTTAGTATTTATTTCAACTGTTTTTATAATAGTTATTTATTTACATATATGTAGATAGAGAGAAAAAGCTTTATCACCACAAGGACATTTAACAAATTAAAAACAAATAGCTATAGTGAAGAATAATCGGCGGTCTTATCGCCGAGGGCAATCTCTCATCTGTACCTAAGCTCAATATAAAAAAACTATGAGTTAGTAATTAATTTGCTACCATGTAATTCTTCCGTAAGAAAATAATTTATACAAAAGCAAATTTTGATTTTAGTTTCTTTACTGATAACGATGATGTTAGTGCTAAGTATTTTGTACTGACCAATTGAATTCTAATGACAACTACTGCAGTTCGTGGGAAATCGTTTGAATAAATAAATCGGCCAAGCGCGTGTTGGACCATGGACAGGGAAGGCCTCCAAAGTTAGGACGGCTTTTTTTTATACAACTAGCTGATGGAACAAGCAGATGGCTTCAATGATGTTAAGTGGTAACCATCACCTATGACAAAGCTTTACGTCGTAAGCCACGCTTGATAAGAACGTGCCCTACGATGCACTGCACTGCCATTAACTACTATCTAATTCGATGTAGTAGCTGAAATGGCGAGTGATTTGACTAGTATAGTAGTGACGATTAGTTTTGATCGAGCTTTCAGAAACCGGCCGTTAATCTCCTCTAATACAACATCGGGTTAGTTTTATAAAAATTCTTGTTGGTAAAAGTAATCTTTTTAGACTAGAAGCTTACACTGAGAAAAAAAATAGCTGTCACTTAGTCATATATTTTTTACATTTTATTCGTAAACTAGTAACTGAAACCTGTGCTGTGATAATAAAAAATCAAAAAATCAAAATCAAAATATGTTTATTTTGTGTCACAAAAACATAGGCGAAAATAAAATTTAAAGAAAAATACTGTACATCAAAAACGGTCGTCACTCAGCTTTATGCTGTAATAGTGTTTGATGCACTACTACAACGCTGGTCTTCCGTGACGCCGAGGCACACAGGCAGCAACTGCAGTGCACAGCACCATCATTTTCTCAAATAAATGGAAATAATAACAACAATAACAAGAGATCAGAAATAAATTAATATTTATTATTATTAAATTATTATTTAAAATATATATTTATATTATTATTATTAATATTAAATAATTGTTCTTGCTAAATTATTAATAGATAGGCTACTATTTGAAAAAATCATGTGTTAAGCTGTTAAACAACTATTGTGAGTGACGCTATAATTATTTTGCATAAATATAAGATTTGCCTTCACCTGTTAAGATCTTTAATTATCAAGTACCCTTACCCACTTAAGATTAATTCATATTTCTTTGTTAAAGGGAGGTAGTCAGAGGTACGTCTATACATTTTGCTTTAGCTGGTATTCCACAAGTACCTACTCTAAAGAACAAAAAAACAACTTCAAAAACAAACAGATCTTTGCATCTTTGTTTTCGAAAAATTACTTGTACATACTTAATGAACTAAAACACGTGCTTTTGAAAGACCTATCCAACTATATCGCACACAATACTAGGCTGTTCCCACTACTAGGCTCACTAAAGCACAGATAAGAGAATACTAGACTAAAGTAAGGAAATCGTTTGCAGGACAATGTGTAGGAACGCTTCTATAACAAAGTCCCAAACGAGATTCATCAGTTGTCGATTAGCAAATTCAAAAACATAATAAAAAGAAAACTTTTTACAAAAGTTTACTATAAAATATCTGATTATATAGAAGACAAAAAAGCTTGGGACTGAACTATGCTCCAACTCATTACAAACACTAAACAATTAAGTAGGTACCATAATAAAATTGTAAAAAGGATCATACAAAAAAAGCTAGGAACCAAGCCGTAAGTTTCTTGCCTGTTCTTCTAGGCTTTGGTCGCGAGTAACTGGCGATAGATTCACCTAGTATATAAGATGTTTCAAAGTGATCTTTGTTATTGTACTGAATAAAGACCGTTTTAATTTTGAATAGTATTATTTTGATAACCCATTTTTCAAAGTTTCCCATGTGTACTCGATAATAACTACCATGCAACATTTCAGCACGATGGTAAAGTAAAGCGTAGCGTTAGCGAGTAAAATGGTTTTGGCTAAGGTCGATGTGGATTTCTTGTCACTCTTGGGAACCCTAGAAAAACACATTATTATTGTGAGACGGTTAGCCCGGATCCGTGTAACGTCTCAATGTTACACATGCCTTCACAGGGCTAAGTGTAAACTCGTGTAAACAACACGTGGTCAACTGTAGAAAAATGCTTTTTATACGTAAGATTCAAATTAAGTAGTCTAAAAAGAAGAGGTAGGTAGCTACCAATCAGCATCACTAATAAATATTATTGATAAACCTAAGAATATACCGAAAATGTTTAAGTAAATTATAAAATTAAGATTTTAATCTCTTGGGAATAACAATTATCATAACTTTTATACAGGCTTACCGTACGTATGGAATACCAACTGCTGCAAAATTAGGGTATGTATCAAATTTAATATTTGGACGTACCCCTGACTACCCCCTTAGACATCCTCAAAAAGATCTAAAGTTTTTAATTGGTACCTACTACAATATCTGGGGATTAAAATAGTGATATCTCGCTTGTGATCGTGACTTAATCGCTGTTTCATTTTTTTTTCTCTATTATCTCTATTCATACCTTTTAAGATATCTTTTGTGATATGTATATTAATATGTGATTATCATTGTGATCTCTTTTAGTGTAGTGTAGGTACCTAGTACCTACTCATAATAAAAGGAATGTATGGTGCCATTGTATGGTATATACTAAAACGTCTCAAACACCTTACCTACACCGAATGATGGCAACTTCCCCCTTACCCTTTTCCTCTTAAAATATTCCCCCTTATCACTTGCGCTGGCCACTGCAGTATGGCTTCTATTTAAAGCAGTGGGTCAACAGACGAGCACTTTTTGCAACTTGCATTTCTGACATCACATTGCACATTGCGGCATCTGGTAGATATAATAGCTTTTTGTGCATAATGCTTGAGAAATGTCATGTTGTTGCTAAGACCATAAATACTTTGGTTAAGCTCGTCACAATATCTCTTATTCTCTTATAATATATAATCTCTAATATAATATATAATCTCTTCTCTAATACTATAAGAATCAAAGTCCTGACTGACTGACTGACTGACTGACTGACTGACTGACATATAGACAACGCACAGCCTAAACCGCTGGTCCTAGAGACTTGAAATTTGAGGAGTACATAGGTCTTATGGCGTAGAGGTGTACTAAGAAGGGATTTTTGGAAATTCAACCCCTAAGGGTGTAAAAAGGGATGAAAACGTTTGTATGAAAAATTGTATTCCTTGAACCTACAAACTTAAAACTTGGAATACATATACTTCAAGACAAAAAAATAGGAAATACATTTTTAGTTTTTTAAAACTACCCTTAATAAGTGTGCTAAGGGATGTAAAAGTATGTATGGGAGTTTTTTGACCGCTGGTCCTAGAGACTTGAAATTTGAAGAGTACATAGGTCTTATGGCGTAGAGGTGTCCTAAGAAGGGATTTTTGGAAATTCAACCCCTAAGGGTGTAAAAAGGGATGAAAACGTTTGTATGAAAAATTGTATTCCTTGAACCTACAAACTTGAAACTTGGAGTACATATACTTCAAGACAAAAAAGTAGGAAATACATTTTTAGTTTTTTAAAACTACCCTTAATAAGTGTGCTAAGGGATGTAAAAGTATGAGTTTTTTGACCGCTGGTCCTAGAGACTTGAAATTTGAAGAGTACATAGGTCTTATGGCGTAGAGATGTACTAAGAAGAGGTTTTTGGAAATTCAACCCCTAAGGGTGTAAAAGGGTTGAAACCGTTTGCATGAAAAATAGTATTCCTTGAACCTACAAACTTGAAACTTGGAGTACATGTACTCCAAGGCAAAAAATAGGAAAGGCATTTTTCGTTTTTTAGAACTACCCTTAATAAGTGTGCTAAGGGATGTAAAAGTATGTATGGGAGTTTTTTGACCGCTGGTCCTAGAGACTTAAAACTTGAAAAGTACATAGGTCTTATGGCGTAGAGGTGTACTATGAAGGTATTTTTGGAAATTCAACCCCTAAGGGTGTAAAAAGGGATGAAAACGTTTGTAAACCCCAAACTAAGCTAAAGCTTGTAATATGGGAACCAGATAGCTGATATAATACTTTTTTTTTGTAAATACGTACTTATTATTATGTAATACCACCCAGACAGAGAACAAACATCTATGTTCATCACACAAATGTTTGATCTCGGTGGGGATCGAAACCACGGCCTACGGCGCAGAAAGCAGAGCTACTACCAACTGAGCTGTGAAGGCTGTAAATATTCAATTGTATTGTAAGTATTCTTCAATACTTATATTTATTTATTTAGATTTGTATCCTGCTCGAGAAAATTGATAAGTGTTACCCCGTAATAGTGAAGACCTTTTGATCCTCAATACTCAATACAAATTTTTATTTGGTACCCTATACAAAGTAGTAGTATGTCTTTATGAAACTGTTGAGAAATGTTCAAGTGAAATCCTGTCCATCCAAAGGTTGTCTGGAAGAGATTGCTTTCAGCGATAAGACCGCCCATTGTACTTCACTGAAACTTTTGAACTTTATTTTTGTTTTTAATGAGTTAAATGTCCATGTGGTGTCCAATAAAGGGTTTTCTATCTATCTAATACTATTTTATGTTATTGAAGAAAAGATAAAACCTCAATCTAAGTAAGCCTAGGCTGTCAACAAGATCCTTATCTTGTATATTTGAAGTATACTTACCATTCTGAATCTTTAATGATACCTTAAGTTGTATTTAATTGTATTAATTAACTTCAACGATTCTTGGATACAAGTATACCGATCTGAAAAAGTTTTCAATAATATCTGTTGCCGTTATTGGCAGCTTATTTCAAGATGAAGATTCAAGATTTCAAGAACATTGAAAATTGGGGAGTGAGATGGTGAGAATGAGAATAAATAGTTATCAAACGAGATATGACGTCATCTCTACCGTGAGATAATCTCGCTAGCAGTAAGCATAAGGCCACAGAATTGCAACTGAACTTCGATCAAACGACAACTTTTTAAGGTTTCTTATCTGATAAGATTATTTAGTTACGTTACAGTTTGAAGCGTTGAGTCAGTAAAAGTGGAATGGTTGTAAGGAGCACGCGTGTACACTGTCAATTAGGCGGGCGGTCGACAGGCGACGTGTTACACCGGCCGGTGACGACAGTCCAGCCCGGCTAGAGATACCACTTACCGGCTAACCCATTTATACACTGCGTTGGAAACAGGACTAAATGAATTAATGCAAATTTATACTATAAAAATTGTCGCAGGTGCGCCGGACAAGTTCCAGCCATCGGCGGCGTTGGGAACGATTTAACGCGCTTGCGCCGCGAAAGTTTTATTTATAGCTAGTACGCCGCACAATTACACAGAATGCAGCTTAGTAACTATACTTACAAATTCGTTAAACATCGCTATTTTCCGGTTCATCTTTGTTATACTACTAGCTTCGAAAATCATCATTCGCATCATCTTCCTGCTCTTATCCCACGCTAAGTAGTCAGCATAATAAGCCAATTCTGTTCTAGCATCATCTCGGTGCTCACTTCTTCGCTTACAATTTACAATCGCTGACCAAAACATTGCGTGCGACATAATTGTAATGTAATAAAAACGATCAAATTATACTCCACTACAATGTAAAACCAATAATAATTATTATGTCAGTGCTCTGGATGATATCTTATTTTATAATTAAGTGATCCGCTAATTTTACATTCAAAGCTTTGTGTATTTTATCTTGACACCTGACAGTTTTTTGTACAGATATATGTATCTATAGCAGTTTAAGATCATCTACATCTACACTAATATTATAAAGAGGTAAACTTTGTATTTTTGTATTTTTGTTTGTAACGAATAGGCTCAAAAACTACTGGTCCGATTTCAAAAATTCTTTCACCATTATCCCTGAGTAACATAGGCTATATTATATTTTCAAAAAAATCAGGGATCCTTACTAAAACTTCAATAATGTAACCCCAGGTGGAAAACAAAAAACCTTACATCGCGTGCGCTGCGAAAACTATTGAAGATAGAACAAAATAATGTACTACGATTTTGTAGAACACGTTATCATCTACAAAAAATGTCGCAACAGCATATGTCTAACTATTATAGTTATGTCACAATAAGTGTTCTTTTATTATAAAAAAATAATTGAAATGCCTCCGCTAGAAAAGGGTCTTTATTTGTACCTTGGTATTAATCCTTATCCAAATAAATCATTTCATAATTAAGACGGTTTCAATACCTATAGATTAGTTCTTAAATTTTTCAAATCGGACATTCCATTCAAAAGATATGACGAAATTAAAAATGTTTACGGGTCCACGGTTCACGCGCGGGGTGCGATTTCACTCACTCAAGGAGAAGCGCGTGCAAATGTATGAAATAAGTAGATGCGAGGCTCGAACCCACGGTCTAAGTTTATCCTAAAATGTTCAAAAAATTTATGACCACCCATGCGAAGCTGGGACAGGCCGCTAGTTATTTATAAAATAATCAATCATCAAGCCATGTACTTATGATACCATTAATAAAATTAGTAGTTATTTATATTTATTATAATAATAATTATTAGTATTAATATTTTATAGATATTTTTTAAGTTCATATAATCGCTCTCTTAAATATATTGAGAAATTAAGGTACACCCGTCATGTTGGCAGTCAATACGTTGGGTATACTTTGTTGTTGTAGTGGTGAGGCATAGACGCTGAGTCGAGACCCTTTTGCTGCTGCAGCACACAAACACCTACATACCAACAAAGTACTGCAATATCTATCTGTTTAGCCATTTCCTTTCTTTTATTGTTTTGTATGTGTATGTGTGTTTTTTTTAGCAAATAAATGTCTGTCTGTCTGTCTATGTCTTGTTGCTATAACTTTATTTTGAAAGAGGTAATTTTTTTAACCAGAGGTACAATTTAATTTTGGTTCATTTATTTGATACCAATCGTGACTCGATTCGCTATGGTACACCCGCCATTCTGACTCTCACCTATCTAGCCCTAATCTAAGAAAAGCCTGTATGGATAAAGATAGGTAGCTGATTTAAAAATTATACATCTTTTTTTTAATATACATTAATATGTACCTATAATAAATTTTAATACCCAGACAAACAATAATAAGAATTAAGACTGTCAAACGTCAATTTAATATAAACTGGCACTAATAGAAGTTTGTAATAAAATGTTATCGATGCTCCTGAATAAGACTTTAAACATAGCTAATTGAAATCGTAAAAAATATATTTGCATATACGACTTTGAGACGAGATTTGACGTCAATGTAACATTGCAAGAAAATTATAAAATCGTTCAGTAATGTTATTCTATAAATAAAAAAATCACGGGGTGTTTCACCTAGTGGATTCGCGCTCACTTCGATCACGAGCTTCATCTCACTCACGTTGGCTTTTTCCGCCAAAAAGCTCACGCGAGTGGCGCTAGTAATGGGTGAATGCATCACAGAAAGCCAAATTGAAAACTCACCGCGGATACAGTACAGTTGTTGACAGGATAACACTTCGCATAAGTACCTAAACCTACATATACATACTAACTAATAAATGCCGTATCGTTGTCGATATAATTTTGCTAGAGCTTATTAAATGGTACCTACTAAAACACCCACATCAGGATCAAATATTTAAATATTTTAATGCAAAATCGCATTCAAAATTTGGTCCCACCGATCACGGTATAGTTTTGTTGCAGGAACCGCAGTCCTGCAACTCTCTACCCATACGACAAAACTTAGAAAGACTGGACATTGTTTGCAATATCAATAGGTATTCAAGGATGGCAGTGCTCTCGATTTAAATGCTAATCGATCCTGATTGCTGCAAAGCCAGGTACTCGGTGTACCACTTATAAAATTAAAACATTTAATAAACCGGCTATGGATAGAAAAACTATTTCTAAAAACATCTTTGCTTGTGGATTTAAAATTTGTTATATTTGTAGGACGGACCCAGCATTTCAATTTGACGGGGTCCTCGTATCGCTACCAAGACAGCCACTGGCGTGAAAAGAAACGGCGAGAGGAGCAAGCCGATTTTTTTTAATTAAGTAATTTTAAAAAACTTTCCCATTAAATCTTTAGTAATTTAACTTTTAAAGTGTATAAAAGGGCAAACATGCAACGAAGAAAAGAAACTAGCGGCGAGCCGCAAATTTACCATATTTTTTACTTTATTTTCCAAAAAATTTGTATCAAGAGCTGTTGGAGAGAAATAGTCCTAGTCATATGTTGCTACTGTTGCTAGTCTGTTCTAAATGACAATTTAAACCTATTTGTGGCTACTACCATGTGTTACAAAACAAATCACCACATCATAATAGGCTAAAAATGCTTGTTTCTGAGAAATTCCGCCCGCAGGCCCTACTACACTAAAAGTCGTCTGCCATGCGGCAGTCGCCTATCATTGGTGCCCCAATCCCAAGCGTCGAACCCCAATCAGCTTCATTTTTTTTTTTTTATTAAAGAACATAATATTATAAATGTTTCAAAGTGTTTATAAGTGATTTTATTTTTCATAAAGACACTAGCTTAGGTAAGAATTCCTAGAAGATAAATGTTACTATGTACTTACTTCAGTAAATGCTTGTAGAAATGTATGGATATCTCTGACATTGAAAGCCGGGGGCGTTCAATGTGGTGCGGTAGCCGAGCAGGCGGCGCGCAATGTGCACGCGCGACCTTTACGCGTAATTATTAGGCGCGTGCTTCAGAACCTAACCTTCAGTCAACCACCAACCCTCAACGTACATAAACCTTACTGTACGTACCAATAGAGACCAACTCCCTTTACATTTGAGGTTTAGTCTACACGCACTGGAACTAACAAAGCCGTCTGCATTACTTATATGGAAAAGGCTACTTTAACGCACTTGCCCCCTGATTAGCATTTTTTGTGTTTGATTTTAATCAGACGAGTTCCAGGACAAAGTGTTTTATATTATTGCTGATCGTAGCGTCTAACAGTGGCATTCGAGCAGCTGAAGCTAGGACAGTTAGCTAGTGCACATTTTGCAACAGGTTTTCCAATATAAATGCCATGATTATGGGTATCCGAACGATTTTTTAAGGAGCCTATGCCTAACTGCTGGGTGCGAATAAGTTTATTCGCAACTAAAGAAGCTTCATGATAAAGTAAACCCGAAGAAACACATGCAAATTACCTACTATGACATTTTGTATCAGCCACGACTATGTTATAGTTATACCTCAAAATCTTTTGGAAAACCATTATTTTGTTCAGAACAAGACATAGGTAGACCCTTAGGTACGCTGGTATACAAAGGTATGTATAATGTAGTCCATATTATATTAAGTTAGTAGGCTATCTCGCGTGGAGACCGTATCAAAAACTTGTTCCCTTTAAACGGACCGCCTTCGATGCAAAGCGATTTATACTTAACCGTACGCAGACATTAATCCGTAGATACCACTTCCTCTCGAAGGTTTTATTTTTGATGTTTCTGTGTATTTATAATTTTTTGTACAGACTGTTTGATGCTCATTTGAGTGGATGAATGAATAGATAACGTCTGACTTCATTCAGGGGAGCAATCGCATGAAGTTCTTTTAAACGATAGTGCCAAAGCAAAACTTCAATCAAAGAAAAATCAAGAAAACTACTTTCAGATTCAAATCTCAGTTCAAGCTATTCGGTCAGTGTTTATTATATATAAGCATATTTTATAGAGCCGCTACAAAATGGCGGAGAATATGAATAAGGGTGTTACTATCTAGTATTTACCATCAATGTAATTGTTTTGAGAAATCAATGATTTTCCATTACCAAGATCAGGAAAACAAAACTGAAACAGCTTTTAGACTTTGATACGGTAAATACCCCAGACACGGTTAATATCCCATCAGTACCAACTCAACACTCATTGATAAGAATACAAGAACAAGATCATGTCCTTCTAAAAAGCAAATCATTAGCATTTCACATCTTAATATAGTGGAAACTAAAAGAACCAATTGTTGCACTTAAAAGGCCGAAATTCCATTCAAAAATCTCACCATCGTTGCATAAGTCAATTCATGCCAAAAATCGCCCGCAGAAACCCGAACACAAAGAACACCGTTATTTCATAATTATCGGAGAGCGAGAGTGTATTCGTACAAGTGAATTATCGCGGGCTTCAGATTGGAATCAATTAACTGGAGGCGACGCGCTCCCGGTCCCGAGCGGCCTTCGCGCCACCTGCCCTTGCCGCGAGGGGCCTACACTGGACGCGAAAAACTAAATGATCTGAAACGCAAAGCCTTTTTTGTAAAACTCTGGCATCAATAAAATAAATAAATTAATAAAGGGCTTGTCCGGGGAAGTACTAGCACCATGCCTTTTTCTGCCGCCAAGCAGCGTTGCTGTGGTTTGAAGAGTGTGGTTGCCGATGTAATTACAGGCACATGAGGCTTAGGGCCGGTTTCACCATGCTCTGTTAGATTAACAAAGGATTATGTCAAAATGTACGCGTTTGACAGCTAAGGTTAGATTTAACAGTCTTTTAATCCTTGATTAGTAACTAACAGAGCATGGTGAAACCGGGCCTTAACATCTGTATGCCTCAAGTTGATGGACGCAGGGCAGTGCATCGGAGGGCACATTCCTATCGTGCGTGTCTTACGAAGCAATGCTTTGTTATAGGTGATGGTTACCACTTAACATCAGGTAGGCCATCTGCTTGTTCCATCAGCTAGAAGTATTTAAAAAAAACCCATCAACTTGAAGCATATTCAGGTACAAAGCATTTTAGATTAGAGATTTGCCTGTAATTTTACCGGCAACCACATCCTTCAAACCGAAACACAGCAATGCGGAAAATATACCCATTGATGTTGCGTAGTACCTGTAAACACCCGTTGTAACTTACATTTCTTTCCTATTTCAGTTCACGTCCAGTGGTTACATTACCTTCTCCCACTGAGCCGTTGCTCGACCAGTTTCACCTGACCCGCCTCACCCCGCGTAAAACCTCAACAACTGGGCCGCAGAGAGGATCTTCGATTCGAAACCAAAGTATCATTCCACCGGTCACACATTACCTGTGTTACCACTTATCAAAGGAGCGTGATTGCCCATTCATTATCCGTCTGCAAAATCGTGCCACCTTTACCGGTTAATTACACTAACCCATTTTTTTATAGCTTTGAATTTTATAACTGTTATTTATTCAATTGTTTTAAATGTTTTGAGTAGGTACATAATAAACCATGGCAAAACACAGTCATTTTACTTAGTAAAAAAGTATAAAATAGGCTCTTAGAAGATAGACGTTTAATGAAAATGTTAGGAGCTGTTTTATCTTGAGCTTTAACTATAAATTTCTATGACATTAAGTAGTAGGTAAATGTTCGTTTTTATTCTTGCTAGTGGGTCTCGCTTCCAGCTTATACTTTTACCAATTACTGAATGATTGCGCAGCTGAGCGGCTCCGGCGGCACATCACATCAGCCTGCAGTGGACGTACGGCATGATTTACCAACAGTAGTTAAAACACTCATTAAGCGGACATGCGCAGCCGACGACGCCGCGGGGCACGCGTTAACTCGCCCAGACATCTTCACTGAAGCACTGCACTGCTGATCGCTGCAAGAAATGCAACCATTTTAATACGTCTCTTGAGATATTTATGTTTTGAGCTCGTCAGATTTATGATGTATCTGCTGATTTTAACTTTTTGCAATCACGTCTGAAAAACCTAAGGGCAAAAGCTCTTGGGTTAAAAAAAGGTTATAGTAATAAGTATTTTTGTAGAAATTGTCTTCGTGCGTAGTTTTATCTGCTTGTTGTTTCAGATTCCTAAATAATAATTGTATCACTACGTAGGTAGGTACTTCTTTAATCAAAAACAAGATTTTATAAATTTAAACTTAACTACTATATAAGTACCTATTTTGATAAGCAGCATAAAAGTCAAAGCTTTTTTGAATTGTCTTTACCTACCAATCTAAAAATGGCTGCTTACTGGCTCTCTGAAATGTGGAACAAAGAAATGTTTGGACGCGCAGGTATCTACAAATAGAACAAGAACAAAAATCCATGTAAGGAAAACGTTACAAAACACGTATAGAGCTTAATGCACCTTTCCAATCAATTACCAATAAATAGCGTATAAGATAGGCTAGGAGGACGACCGCGGCGACGAATTCCGCGCTTCGCTGCCTCAAGCGTGCGCCTACTTTTTGCAAGGGCAGGTGCACGCGCATATGCTATTAAATTGTCAAAGAGCACACGTACGCATGCCTGTGTATACCTCTGATAGCTTCCAATAATCAAAAGTCAACTGCATTAGCTCATGTTATCCAACCGCGCTTTTCAAATAAAAAGCTTTTTATACAAAGAGCTTTTGACTGCAATAACTAAGGTAAGTCCTACTACTTCAGAAAATTAAAAATAAATATATAACGTCATTATATAACGCGTCTTCAACGAACCAGATTCTACAGATTGAAAACTATGGTTATCTATGTATATCATAAATCTTCTTCTTCTTGTCGTGTCACTAGTTTCTTTCGAAACAGTGTGATGCAAGGATTTTAAGTGCGCCTCCAGAGGCTCCTTTCGAGCACTTGACACATGTTATAGAACTTTTAAGGTTCTACGACATGCCGGTTTTCTCACGATATTTTCCTTCACCGATTGAGAGTACTGGCACATATTTTTTTGAACAGAAAAACTCATTGGTACAAATACTACTACTCATTGGTAAATACTGGTTTCAAACCCACTACCTTAGGATCGGAAGGCGGGGCCGCTACCACTAGACTACCAGACCTTTATTACATCTTAAACATTTACTTATCTTAGTTTCAGGAATAATAAAAGTATTTCATGAGTATAATCTATACGGCAGCTGCTCAACAAGAGGATACGGTTGTATTTTTCAGATCAACGGGATCAGATTTTCAGCAATGAAAACGATAAATTTTACTCTTCACTTTCAAAACTTAAACTTAACTTGCCTACCGCAAACCGCGACTAAAAGTTTAAATACATTATTAAAATATAGCTTTGTAAAATGCCAATTTACACTTCAAGCAGGTTGCATCTGACTCTCTATAATTTGGAGAAGTAGCTATCGGATAGAATAATTTCCAGCGGAGGGTATTGGTTTGGTACGCCATAATACAGGTTTTCCTATTTTGGGTACCAGTGTTGTCCAACCAGGACTAATCTTACTATCCTACTTCCTACAATATATAAACGCGAAAGTTTGTAAGTATGAATGGATGGATGGATGGATGGATGGATGGATGTTTGTTACTCCTTCACGTAAAAACTACTGAATGGATTTTAATGAAGCTTTACAATAATATAGCTTATACATCAGAGTAACACATAGGCTACAATTTATAAAGTTATTGTGTGACTAATCCTGCGCAGACGAAGTCGCGGGCACCAGCTTGTATATAATAATATTATAAACGCAAAAGTTTGTAAGTATGGATGGATGGATGGATGGATGTTTGTTACTCTTTCACGTAAAAACCACTGAATGGATTTTAATGAAACTCTACAATAATATTGCTTATACTTCAGAATAACACATAGGCTACAATTTATAAAGATATTGTGTGAATTGTCCAAAAATGACGATAAGTGTCAAGTAAGTAGGAAAAAATCTACAATCTGCGAGCTATTCTGGCGTGTGCTGCTAAAACCGCTAGAGCTACACATATGTACTACGCCACGCTAATATAAGCTACTCGAAATACTAATCCTGCGCAGACGGAGTCGCGGGCACCAGCTAGTTTTAAACAAATTTCAATCAATTTCTTTTTCACTGTTTCATGCTTTTTCATTTTATATTAATTCACAAAACAGTACCGATTCATGAAATAGTTTTATTTAAGAAATCCTGTGTGAAAGGATGTGTGGAGTATGCTGTGATGTGGATGAGAGAGCATCGTTAATTTTCTCTCCACGCTTCCATTTTTTGTGGAGCCTGCGATGGGCTGGTTGATAGTCGCTTGCAGCCTGTTTCCTATGCCAATACTCCTCTGAATAGCCCAAAGGTTTTGCCAAGAGCGTACAGTCATTATACCGTCCATACTCAAGCAGTAATCGAAAACCACAACATCCCAGTCTGTGACCTCGGAGTAGGAACATGTGCTGAATATGGGAGCACAAGAATGGTCGTAATTACCTAATTGCGTGCAATGTTGCCAACTGTGCTAAGTAGGACAAATTTAGCAAAAATAGCTTCAAATTAAGACTTTTAAAATTATGAATCTGCAATGACTTCTTCTTATCATGTCACTAGTTTCTGACTAGCAATGACTACATTCTTGTGATAACCCTGTAGATTGATTTTAATCCTCAAGCATACTCAATCTAACTTTTTGTATTTTAATACAAAGATACAAAGATTAAAATGTAAATTGTTAGGAAAAAGATTTTAAGCCACTCAAGGATTAGACAAAACCAATTGCAATAACCTCAACATAGGCCTCCCTTACAGGTTTCCTTCCAGCAGATATCCAGCAATATACCTACGTCCTGTGCAGTAAATATACCACTGAAATTATGAATGAGCCATAATTTGAAATAGTGAATTAAGTGGGTTTTACTTCATTTGTATAAAAAAACATATAGTTTCCTCAGCAAATATTTTAAGTATAAGTTATAAACCTAACTATATTTTTTTCATATTTCATATGACTATCGAGTGGAATCCACTCACTCATGCACCAGTTGGCATCACTGGTGGCGTGGTGCCGAGTTTTCCATCGTAATGAGCAGGCGAGGCCCAAGCGTGCCGCACAATG
This sequence comes from Chloroclysta siterata, assembly GCA_932294275.1. Classification (NCBI taxonomy): domain Eukaryota; kingdom Metazoa; phylum Arthropoda; class Insecta; order Lepidoptera; family Geometridae; genus Chloroclysta; species Chloroclysta siterata. The sequence continues at coordinate 11,310,398 of OW028600.1, read as the reverse complement.
CGCGCGCAGCTTTATACCCGCGCATGCGCACTCCTGAAAAGCTTTTACGGTTTCACGACGCTTGCGCTGCGCCACATGCCCCTCGACCATTGTCTGCAACTGGTGGTGGTAAGAAAGGTCGTCAAACAATGTTGCAGAATTCTGGTTTCAGAATTTCCGGAGCTTTAGGTTACCAACTTAGTGACAGACAGATGAATGGTAAGTAATTATATTACTTACTAGCGGCCTGTCCCAGCTTCGCATGGGTGGTCATAAATTTTTTGAACATTTTAGGATAAACTTAAACCGTGGGTTCGAGCCTCGCGTCTACTTATTTCATACATTTGCACGCGCTTCTCCTTGAGTAAGTGAAATCGCACCCCGCGCGAGACCCGTGGACCCGTTAACATTTTTAATTTCGTCATATCTTTTGAATGGAATGTCCGATTTGAAAAATTTAAGAAGTAATCTATAGGTATTGAAACCGTCTTAATTATGAAATGATTTATTTGGATAAGGATTAATACCAAGGTACAAATAAAGACCCTTTTCTAGCGGAGGCATTTCAATTAATTTTTTATAATAAAAGAACACTTATTGTGACATAACTATAATAGTTAGACATATGCTGTCGCGACATTTTTTGTAGATGATGACGTGTTCTACAAAATCGTAGTACATTATTTTGTTCTATCATCAATAGTTTTCGCAGCGCACGCGATGTAAGGTTTTTGGTTTCCACCTTGGGTTACATTATTGGAGTTTTAGTAAGGATCCCTGATTTTTTTGAAAATATAATATAGCCTATGTTACTCAGGGATAATGTAGCATTCTAATGGTGAAAGAATTTTTGAAATCGGACCAGTAGTTTTTGAGCCTATTCGTTACATACAAAAATACAAAAATACAAAAATACAAAAATACAAAAATACAAAAATACAAAAATACAAAAATACAAAGTTTACCTCTTTATAATATTAGTGTAGATGTAGATGTAGATTAGTGTAGATAATAAAAACAGTTCATAAAGTAGTGCCAAACAAAACTTAAGAAAAGAGAGCACGATACTTTATGTGTTTATAATATCATCATCATCAGCCCTATCAATTCCACTGCTACACTTATTGCGGTCCACCGAGGACGTGCCTTAAAAGGCATTGCGTAACTTTTATCACTCTTATGACGTAACGTTGTGCCTTTTGAAAACTGCAATACGAGCATCACTGCTTAGTGATAGAAAGTAAAACGTTAAGATATGGCTTTTAATTACAAAGAATAGAATAGAAATAAAAAAAACTATGAAATAGAACAAAAGCCATACCAAAGACATGAACGCGCTCGAATTAAATAACGGAAATCAGTTACTCTGAATAATCTATGTAGCTATACCTCTACGAAAAGACATTGCCATCGGTTGTTGATGAGCATCTAAGTAATTACGTCAAACTTCATATTGTATCTGCTTATTTACACTTTCTAGCGCAAATGGTATCACTGTAGAATGGTGCTCAAAATCGTGTTCGGCAAAACGTCGAGTGTGAAAACCGCGCGCTAGTTTACGCAGCGCGAGACTAACGCGAGCGATTTTGACGCGAGCTAATACAACACCGCGTGCTCACCAAAGTGAGGCTTGGAACAGTGAGCTATTTGAAGTTCATTCTTATAACGTCGCGTTAGTTCAAAGCGAAGTACACTTAGCGAGATATTTTGTTGTTTGCAAAAAAGCAAATTTATTCAGTTTCGTATGGTGAAATCTAGACGCTATTTATTTTTATCGGAAAGTTCCTTTTTTTATGAACCTATAATATTATCCTAATTACTTTACTTTGTTTACCTAACTTTATTGTCCACCATACGAAACTGAATAAATTTGCTTTTTTGCAGACAACAAAATATCTCGCTAAGTGTACTTCGCTTTGAACTAACGCGACGTTATAAGAATGGACTTCAAATAACTCACTGTCCCAAGCCTCACTTTGGTGAGCACGCGGTGTTGTATAGCTCGCGTCAAAATCGCTCGCGTTAGTCTCGCGCGGCGTAAACTAGCGCGCGGTTTTCACACTCGACGTTTTGCCGAGCACTATTTTGAGCACCATTCTCACTGTAACTGGTTCAAACAAGAAGTACATATCCTGTAACCAAACTTCTAAAACTAGCTAAATAATCATAATATATTTTACATAATAATATTACATTTTATTTCAGACAACTTCAAATTACATTTACCTACATAATAATCACCGCACAAAAAAGCAAAAGAGAGAAGATAGGCACCTTAAAAAAATAAGAAACGAGGTTGCATTTAGTTTTTTTTATTTAGAAAGTCTAACGTTACGAGAGTTTTTGTTATATTTTTTGAATTTGGAATGTAACAGTAACTGTTTAGTAAACAGTTGCGAGGATAAAGGCGGTAGTTGTGGGTAGGTAGATGACGCATGGCACGCGCGGACCTCCAATAAATCCGTTGAGGGTGCACACTGCACATGCTACGACTCGCGCGGTGAATCTTATTCTTGTCGTCCAAGACAGAGGGTGCCTAGTGATGGGGTACGTTCGATTGAATTGATTAGATTAGTTGAATTCTGAAACAAAAGTTTATCCTACCGTTAATTTTCATTCGCTGAGATTAGGGGTAGGTAAAGGAAACGAAACATATACCTCATAAAATATATTGTATACCAGAAAGCGGATGTTGAGATCACATAATTTACAGTATTGTGAGCATAGTACAGTTTTACATAAGTACATACAAAAACTTTTTGCTGCATTTTCTTCAACAGTTTTGTAATTTTCTTTAAATAATTTAGTAAAAACCTAAGCTAGAAAACAAATGCAAATGAAGAATGTCTTGTTTTTCGACTGTCATGCTATAATTTTAATTTTGTATACATTAGTATCAACAGAACAAAAACATAAAAATCATGAAATTCTGTTTTTGAGTGTAGTTTGTGCTGTAAATATTTATTGCTATATATACTGTAACACCATTTCAAATGTTACGTAAGTATAATATATATACGGTATAGGTACATGTTAGTCAGCTAACTGTAGGTACCTACTGACACTGGTTCATAGCTTTTGGGATTTCAAGTTGTGAAACACAACCTAACGTTCATTCTATCTAATACTAAATCGACCGACCTAGTTTAGTTCGCAATCTATGGCGAGCTAGCAGGCGCATCCCTACCTGCAGCCACCTGCCACCCGCACCCCCACGCTATATTTTATTCCACTTAATCGTCCTTTCCGTTATATTACCTGTTTTTATCCCTACTTAAAGCAAATATTCTCGTTTCTATAAACTACAAAGTGCAATCATGCTATTAACTATAATAGAAACTTTTAATTGTGAATCTATAAAAGGTTTCGCGAACCGTTGTCCGTATAAGGAATAAGCATTCGTCATGGAAGCAGAGGCTCTCATCTGCCCAATTAATAAAAGTTGACTGTAAGGAATGGCGAAGTGCGACATCGACAGCCGCCTGGCCGACTCTCGGTACCGGTTTGCCCGCAGCTGAGCCATACCACCCTTCAACTGTTTTATTTTGATTTACTTATCTATCAGCCGTGTACTTGCATACTTTATGAACGTGTTTAAGGATTTGCATGGTTATTATCTTGATAACTCATCCGGCCGATCGCATATTCAAATAGCCGTCAATTTAGATTCACCATATCGTTGATTGTGTTGATAATAACTCAAGAGCCTGTCACGGAGGTCTTATTAAAATAGCATGATTTTGTATGGAAGAGTTTAATACTATAGATTTCCAAATTTAAAAGCTAATCAAAGACAACAGAAAATCAGGAAGCACGCCGAAGCGATATTTAAAATAATTCGAAATTCGAACAAAGGAATAAAACAAAAAAGGTTGAACGGTAACAGAAAAAGGAGTTATAAAAAGCCGTGCGGACGCGTGCCGGGGCGACATGTGCACGCGCCGAGGCTGCTAACGGGCCGTGACGCCCCCCGCGCTGCCCTCTGACTCGCGCCCGACACGCGCCCACCGTTATGTTTACAGCGCAGCGTGCTGAGGGCGGATCTAGGGGGAGGTCAGTGCTAGCTCGCCCAGGGCATAACAGCCCTACACTTTAAAGGTCTTTTGTTTTTATACCTTTAGAATCATGTTTACATAATATGACAGAAACCAACATCACAACAATTATCAGGTACATCGACCAGCCCATAATTAGCTCTTTGAGGGGTCAAAATAATCATTGTAAAAGATGCACAACAGGTATAAATTGAAATAAAATAAAATAACACTTTTATTCTATAAAATTGATGCCCCATTTGATCTCGCTCTAAATCAAAGTCTGGCAAATGCAGCATTCCGGTACCAGCATTGCAGAATATTTTATTACATATTTCATTATAAAATGACCCCCGAGCTAGTGCCGAGTGCAGCCCTGTAGTCTACAAACACATAGTACGGTACGAGTACAATTCTGCTCACTGTGACTGAAGCACTTCCCCCTGAAACCATACATCGCGTAACAATACACGTAACCAAAGCAGATTAGCCGCCTAATTGAATTTCCTGAGATTGTTATTACATCGTGCAGTCAACGGCGTAATGGCTGACGTTAAAATGTAAATGATATTCGGTTTCCATATAAACGTTTTTTATTAAAACCAACTGCCGGCAAACTATATGCGGCACAATTGTTTAAGAGTAGTAGACCTCTTTGTGAAGAGCTCGTCCGGGGAAGTACTACCACCACACCTTTTTCTGCCGCCAAGCAGCAATGCTGTGTTTCGGTTTGAAGAGTGTGGTTGCCGGTGTAATTACAGGCACATGAGGCTTAACATCTGTATGCCTCAAGCTGATGGACGCAGGGCAGTGCATCGTAGGGCACTTTCCTATCGTGCGTGACTTACGAGGCAAAGCTTTGTTATAGGTGATGGTTACCACTTAACATCAGGTGGGCCATCTGCTTGTTCCATCAGCTGGTTGTATAAAAAAAAAAATGTTATAGATAGAGGTGCTGCTCATCTCAATATCAGGTGGGCATAACTCATTAAAACATGAATGTGTGAAGGATGCCTGGAAGAGATCGCTGTTAGCGATAAGGCCGCCCATTGTATTACTACAATTGTTAGCTTTTAAGTAAAAATGTGTATATTAATTTGTTGTGGTAATCAATAAAGAGTTATCTAGCTATCTATCTATGTGTGTAAATTAATGTAGAATTGAGTAGAATAGTTTCTGAATTTGGGTTTACGCCAATTAAAAAAGAAACCCATTACAAACAAAAACTTTTTAAGTCCATGGTTTACCCCAAATAGAAAAGAGCAAAAAGTTTTTAGAAAATCACATTCCGCTCCAAATTGAAAAGAAATACTTCTTCTTTGATAAAGTAGATACATCATATTACTACTGGCCTTAAAGAATAATTAAAAAAGACGTTACTATATATATATTTGAAACTAGGAAAAATTCAATTGTTTTTCAGTCTCATGTTCTTCAGTTTTTTCAAAAAGGTAGATTGCTGCAGCCTCAAGCGAATTGATGAAAAATTGTAGAATAAATCAAGGTAATTACATTTTTTATATTTGGTTGTAGGGCAAATCTTTTGGCAAGTTCGAAAATTAAATCAAAACAGAGTTTTCCTGGGTTTGCACTAAAAAACATTTTACAATGAAAGAAAGAAAGAAAAAGCGTTTATTACCTTATACCTTAAATATTGATACAATAACTTTTCATATTTATTTAAACTTAAACAGTTCAAGCATTCTCAGCAAAAATGCTGACAGACGTGTTCATGTATGTTCAGCGCTGATTTTCAGTATATAAGTATGCGCGACAGATGTACGTCGGCTGAAATTTGTAATGAAATTTGTAAATTTGCAATGCAATTGTATCGCAACATTTCAATGAAACAAATCGTGTACAAACTTGCTTTGTTAGTACTTACGTTCGCAGTCTGGGAACTGTGTAAATTCTATCACAGATCTCAAGATTTGCTGCTGAAAATGAAAGCTCTTATTTATAAACGTTACTCAAGTTGAGACATCGCTCAACGTTAGCCCTGTCGCTGATTTTCATAACATACCCCAATGGGTATGACATATAAACTAATGTAAAAGATGGCAACAGTTTAAACACTGATTATTTTTTTGACTCAATCCTACTAATATTATAAACGCGAAAGTTTGTAAGCATGGATGGATGGATGGATGTTTGTTACTCTTTCACGTAAAAACTACTGAATGGATTTTAAGGAAACTTTAAAATAATATAGCTTATACATCAGAATAACACATAGGCTACAATTTATAAAGATATTGTGTGACTAATCCTGCGTAGACAAAGTCGCGGGCACCAGTTTGTATGTTTATAAATAAAGCCGGATACTTATGTCAAATATATTTTAGTTCAACGTTTGTGTGACGATGCAAACGCACAACCCGATACCATAACAAAAACCTGTGTTTTCGTCTTATTTTTGTGTAGATGCTTCGTCGGTGGAAATTCACAGTTAAAAATTATGTTTTTTTTTATACCACTAGTTGATGGAACGAGCATCTGCTCGTTCCATCAACTACCTACCACCCACCTGATGGTAAGTGGTAACCATCACCTATAACAAAGCATTGCCTCGTAAGTCGCGCACTATAGGAACGTCCCTACGATACACTACCCTGCGTCCATCAACATGAGGCATGTAATTACACCAGCAACCACACTTTTCAAACCGAAACACAGCACCGTTGTTTGGCGGCAGAAAAAGGCGTGGTGGTAGTACTTCCCCGGGCGAGCCCTTCACAAAGAGCTCTACTACTCTTAAATTATTTATGAAATAGAGATTCATTTTATGAAAAGGCTTCTAAGTCTGTATCTAAGCAACGCTCCGCCCAGCGCTAGATGACGACCAATGGCGCGCAGTGGGCGGGGCGCGATCAAACAAATCTAAGCCCGGCGTCACGCGGTATCTGATTTACGAAATACTAACCAAACACTAAAATAACAACTTTGAGTATTTAAATATAGCATAGCCAGGGCTTTAATCCTAACGAACCGGTCTATCCGCAGCTAACTTCTGCGATACATAATAATGCGAGGGTTTTAATGTCACACGAGCGGCAACCACTTATTTGCGAGCATTAATACTTAAAAGCCATTTTTCAGTACGTCCTCTGCGCCGTCGACGTAAACGCAACCAACAATTAACTGGTGCATGTGAAGATGCGACGCGAGCCACCTGTCAAGTGGTTGTTTCATCAAATCATTTCTTTATAGCGCAGCCTCCGTTCGACCTCTTTTTTTGTTAGCAGAGTTTTGAAAAAAAAAACGTTATTGTAGAATAGTAGTTGGGTAGGTCGGGGCGCGTGAGCCTCATTTCAGTCAGGTGCCAGGCGCCAAACGCGACGCACCGTGCGCTGTGCGCTTTCGTCCCTCAAAGCCTCCCGTTACACGTTCGCGCCTTCGCCGCTCGTAGCTTTGCGGCGTATTTATATTCAATCCTATTGAAATAAAATGAATACTGTCGGTAAAAACTGATTTTTTGATTAAATAATCAATCAAGTGAAGTAGTAGCAGTGAGTGACTCTCGTAGCAGCGTTGCCGTACCGCCCAAGGTAAGCCGCCCATGCAATTAATAATGATTTGCTAATTAACAAATATTCTATAAAAAAGTACTAATACTAATCCTCTTCTATAGATTCAATTTTTTTTTTATTCTTTTGTTATTTAAATATCGGTACATATACCAATGCCACATGCATTGTACACCACACACATGTATCTGCAAATTTATAGGTACATTTTTTTTGAAGATGGTGACTTAGTTGATTTATTTTACTTTATCATTTATTTACAAAGAAAATTACAAAAAAATATTTAACTACTGTAAAATGTGGGGTATGCTTATAAGATCTTGTACTTGGTACTAAAGATCTGAGGGGAAAGCTTCCGTGCCGGGAATCAAATTCGTGAAGACGTTTCAGTTTATTTTTCAATAATGTGCAAAGCTTTACGGGTATTTAAGAGTAAATTCCAAATACTTTGTCACTGCTTACAAACTTTCAACGCAATTTTTAAGGTTACCGCTGCTAGATTAGCACTTCAACCCTAATTAAAAAAAAACATTTTATAGTCATTCCCTTTTTTTCTTTTTTTTTTTCTTTTGTAATTATATTATTATTTGTATTAATTCCGTTCCATTTGTATTTTATAATCCTTGGTGAGCTTTCGAACCTAACAGATTGACTTTTTGCAGTTTTCTTATTTAAATATTACTCGAAATATGCACTTAGTTGTTTTTTATTATTTTCTACGCTAGTGTTTAAGGTGATATGTTATTTGTAGGAAGGTGTTATAGGTAGGTAAGCTTCTTTACTTAGCAATGTCCATTATTAGGTACATTACAAGAAATTCGGGTATAAAACTTTTTAAATTTAATTTATTTTAAGCAAGTATGTATCACATATTCTGTCTGTATTAACAATAACATTATGAATGCAAACTAAAATAATGTGCAACTGGAAGTATCTACTGTTTAAATAAAACATAACCAAATTTGAACATGTGTTTTGTAGATGTACCTAGGTACCATTCGAGTATACACCACACTTATGTCTCTTTAATACATCTTGCAGTTTGTTTTCAGACATTTTATAAATGGAGGAAGGTTATCAATTGGGTTGGCTATGTATTTTACACCAAAAGTTCGTTTTATCTGGTCTGATTTGAATTGATTGACTTTTCTTAAGCTTATATTAGTTAGCATTAGCATTATTATTCTGTTGGTGTTCCCAATTTTTTAAACTAAATTAAGTTAAATAAATACTATCATAATATATTTCAGTTTAAGCAAACTCATTACAAAACATTCAACAATTTTAGTCCTTTTAAAAGATGTCCTTAGCACGATGCAATATCGTATTAAAATCACGAAAAACCCTTATACGTATTTCTTCATGCCGCTCGTAGACAACAAAAATGCCATAGCATAACACAACAAAGTGAAGATTATCGATACGCAAATTACCAACTTTATAATTGGATAACAACTGAACTGCAGACATCACTTACCGATTACTTTATAAAGGCTATAAACAAAAGCTGTTTTGTAAATTGCGATTCAAATTAGGTACTTGTGGTGATTGATTTTCCAGACACTTGCTAGAATTCCCATAGTGTCGATCGAGGGAAAATAGTCGTGTGATTATCATGTACTTTATTGAAACAAGAAATGGCGACACTACCCCGGGTAGGTATTTCAATATCCAATTAACACTAATGGCTCAAATCAATTGCATTTGTAAGACAAGAAAATGAATCGAATACTACGAGTAAGATCCATATCTCGGACGTGTCATTAGCCGGCCCAGCCCAGCAGTGCATTAATGTAATTATGAAAATCAGCAAATCATCGTCCGAAATCATTATTTACAATTTACAATGACAATTTCAGGCAACTACCGAGGGATTACCTACTTCTCGCTTTAATCCCTAATGGAATTAATGTCCTTAGTTGAACGCATATTGGATTGACACACACACACATGAGCCACTGTAAATATGTAATGAAATGTGTCGGTTGTTCTAATGGAGATTGTTTTAGTGGCGCGTGCATTATTAATGCGCGTACGCAGCGGGCGCCGCGACCACTTCCATTATTCTGAATCTTCATTTGCTTGATTGAGCTTTTAATACGATTCGCTGTCAACAAACAAGCGGCTGTAATAATCAGCGACCGTCGTCACAGATTACCTAAGCTGTAGTAAGGCGACGCCGACAGCAAACACATTACAGTGGCCCGACGGACGCTAATGACATTGGTCACGTGAAAATTAACCGTGATATCGCCACTTTGAGTGATCACTGCCGGACAACTATTTAATCTTGATAAGAGTTTTATGTTCGAATGTGTTAATTGATTATTAATAACTGTGTGAGAATACTTTCACACTTTAACTCTAAGTGCATGAGCAACGTCTTGCTTGAAGAAGCGTTTAAGATAGAGTATACGAAAAAGTTTTCTTGTTCAAATCTAAGAACACTTTATTGCCTCCTTCTATTGTTCAGGTGCGTTATTCAAAGCTATAATATCATCTATATCTCTTGTTACAGTATGTCCCGCCACGTGCTGCTCTCTCGACTGGCGGAGCAGTTCCAGCCATCGTCCCCTCCCCCTGCACACCGGTTCCCTTCCCCCGAGCGCAGCCTGTCTCCCCACTCTCCTCGTTCGCCGCCGCGCTCACCAGACGCGCTGACCCATCATCGCCTGGATATGCTGCAGCTAGGAGATATAGAAATAGCTGGGCGGGCGCTGAAACACTATGCTCGAGCCACTGGTACTTTTTTGACCCATTACTCTGATTTTATGTATTAATTTTTATTTCATCGACTGCATTAGTACTGCATGAGTTCTTGGTTTTTTTAGAAATACAGATCGCTTGAGGCAATATCCACAAAACATTATTTTACAAAAAAAAAATAAAAATAATTACCTACGTACTCTATGTATGTAATTATTTTTGCTCTAGCTTTACTAAGTAATTCTTAGAGGCGCCGATCTATCCTGAAAACAGTTTTTAAGGATGTAATTATGTTCTGTGTAGAGCTTGGAGCGTTGATGTACTGCAGTGGACTCGGCGCGCTGTACAGCGGCGCTGGAGTATGGCCGCTGCTGATGCCGCGTACCTCGCCTCAGTTCCCGCCGGCACTCGACCACGCGAGGCACACACCTCCCAGAGAAGGTACCCACATAGTTTCAGATGCTCTATGGGTTTTATATATACTAGCGATCCGCCCCGGCTTCGCACGGATATTGTGGGTTATCCCTAAAAGATTATGCTTGTATTATGCATATAAACCTCTTGAATCACTCTTTCTATAAAAAAAAAACCGCATCAAAATCCGTTGCGTAGTTTTAAAGATTTAAGCATACATAGGGATATAAGGACAGAGAAAGCTACTTTGTTTTATACTATGTAGTGATACTATACTCGTATATTTGATTATGGCCTGAAATGGTTTCATATTTGTAGGCAGCTTTATGTTTCCTAGACTTCACTGTAAGTAATAATATGAAGAAGCAAAATAAATGTTTGTTTCGCAATAATACAGTACACAATCTCTTTTACACCAATATCTTAGTTTTGGGAGTGTTAAGACACCTTAGTTATCCTTGCCTAAAATCTTTAAATTTTGCTCTTTACCGATTATAAACTTGTGTTGATGATTCCAAGTCACGAAATTACAAAATTTGCTGTATGATGCGCCGTCAATATTCAATTTGATAATTCTCCGAAGCCGCTAGCAAACGCCAAAGAAAATAGTCTTCAAAAAGGAATCCAACAAGCGATAATTGTGACATTACCAAAGCGGTTTCGCCTCGGCCTGCTTCGCGTCTCCTGAATACTGCTCATTAGAATAGCTATCAGTGTAAGGCACCGATTAATAACTCGGTGCGCTGATACTTCGGCGTCGTCGTTTACATGTCGTTTACCTCGCGAACAGAGTTACTTGAGCGTTTCCTTTCTTCTACACAGTGCGGTGCGGCACGGAAATGACGAAATAAAATTTGGTAAACAGCCCGCAAAGTATCTCTATATGTATACCAATGTCTTACCAGTTTCGTGGGTACTTTCAGTAAGATAAGATAAGATAAGATAAGATAAGATAAGAAAATTCTTTATTGCACATAAGTAAAGTACATAGGCGAACTTGCGAAATGCTAATTAGCATTTTCTTCCAGTTAACCTTTGTGTTATGTGGAGTGGGTGGTAGTGCTCTTTGAGACAATAAAGGAGAAAACCTTTAAAAAACGACAACTGTAACATAAAAATAACCTACTCAATATATATTTAACTACAATACATACCTACATACAAATTAAAGAGTCCAGTAACTTATTTTCCAGATAAAGATTTTGATAAAATGTGTTTCTAACGAAATGTATGTACCTAGGCACAACTTGGGGCCGTTACCACTACCCCAGGTCTAGTCGTAGCGGCCCCGCCTTCCGATTTTAAGGTCGTAGGTTCAAAACCGACCGTGCACCAATGAGTTTTTCTGTTCAAAAATGTATGTGCATAGTGCCAGTATCTACTCTCAAACGGTGAAGGAAACCAGAATGTCGTAGAACCTAAAAAGCTCGCGCTTAAAATCCTTTCACAACACTGTTTCGAAAGAAACTAGTAACACGATAATTCATGGCCTTGATCAGCACTTTTCTAACTGAATTAAAGCTAAGATATCTGGTCCACCACGACAATATATCACCTCCTTTCTTCATCACCAGTATTCATTGTGCTACGCTTTTAATGAACAAAATGTACTAAAGAACAATGGATTTTTACGAATTTATGCTTTCCAATTTTCGTCATAAATCCGCACCGCACGGTGTGTATCATCATCACTTTTATTCCTTCAAGGAAAACCAACACACACTGACGTTGATACAATGTCGCTGCTTCAAACTATTTCGTATTCTAATTGCTTGTTTGTTATCTGCTTTCGTACCGGTTATTTGCCAACCTCAAGATAACAAATTAAGGTTACATACTTGATTTTTAAATTAGTGAATTTCTTTGATATCTTCTTACTATTTGATCAAACAATACAGATTTTAATATGAAATACCTAATGGGAGTTGGGTATTCGCTAACCTACGAAAAAACAATAGTTGTATCTACATTTTTCTTAGCTCAAAAGATTCGAAAGTAAGAAATATGCAGAATGGGAACTAGGTATACTTATTGTAAAAGTAAACAGTGACGTAACAGCAAACACAGTCGCACCTGTACAGATTTCATAAGTCATTTAACAGACGACCGATTTGACTCGTCCGACTTTAAATTTTACTGATATAAAAGCGTGAAGAACACGTAAGAGACGACAATATTTTATTTTTTCATATAATTTACCTACAAGTTGTTTATACAATGTTTGACATTGAATGCATGCCTTGTTGCTTTAGGCAGGCACAAAGTCAGGCAGGATGTTCTTGATTAACACAATATTGCATTTACGAGTATTTCTGTTATAATTGGCAATTAAAGGTTTTGAATACACGTTAGGGGATTATCAAAAGTATTAAGCGATTAATTTATTTACAGAGGACGAAGAAGAGCTACCATTGAATCTGTCAACGAAGAACCGTCAAATCTGGTCACCGGGCAGCACGTGTGAGCGCGAAAGGGACTACGGCGGTGATTCCCCGATCCTAAAATGGGAACCGCGAGAGGATACTGACACTCCTCTGGAGCTCGTGAAGAGATGCCGCAGCAGTCCCGATGCTGAGCGCTCGTCCAGCATTTCACCGCGACGCTGCCCCTCGGAGCCAGCCCACCAGACGTACCCGCTACCGCCGCCGCCACAGACAGACATCAACTTCTCACTACTAATCAAGAACGAAAACAGAAACGAGAAATCATTCCAGGTATTTACATACTAACCACACACATTATCTCGATCTGCCTACTAACCGATAGCGACATCCTGCGACGTCCAGACTAACTGTACAGTTTCCGTTCAGAATGGTTTAAAATAGCAAACCAGTATCCGTTTTAGTCTCTTTAACAAATCAAATAGCAAAAACTGCCCCTGTCTTAATAAGTACTCGTTTGATCGGAACGGGTCGCGCGCCTCGCTCGCAAGGAGCTCGTCTTCTCGCCATTTTTGTGCCTTTCGTTTTTTCTACGGCAGCCGTTATAAAAATCCTCATCGGTTTTAATCAAAATTCCAACTTTTAATATCACGGCGCGGCAGTTTATAATTGGACGAATAATTACCTTGTGTCATACCACGCAGCAATAAAAGTATTACTACTCGATGTTTTCTACACTTATTGTCTTTAAAATAAGAATGTGTTTTGATTTGATTTTGATTTTAATAGCTGCAGAATACACTTTTCGTTCATACAGATTTATAGACTGGTATAATAGTAGAGCATGTGTAAGTAAATGAAACGGCGTAGGTAGGTAGATATAAGTTAGTGAGGCATGTAAGTAATAACATAGCTCCAATATACCTGTAATAAAAGCTCAAAGCTTACAACCGGCTCAAAGGTATGAAAATGCAAGTAGCGGAAGGCGCGCGCGCGCCACGCGTCCGCGCGGCTCGTTCACCACACACAAAGCCTACCTACCTACTCGTAAAGCGGCAGCACACAATGTTGCATTCTGATTTCAGAATAAATAATTATGTTTTATGGTATCTCTCCTTTATTCTACTTTATTCTTGAGGTGATTAAGTGCGTTCACACCGCAAATAAAAAATAACAGCAAAAGCGATAATTCTTAAAAATAAAAATATTTTTTAAAGAACTATCATAAAAACCACATCGCGTAGGGACAAACTGATAACCATATGTGGACGGTCATACTAGCACCTGTGTTGTGTATAAGAGAGTGCATCGAAGTTATAAAAAGGCGACCAAAAAAGTAGCCGTTTTTGTGAAGCGCGAGGGAGGCAGCTGCCCGGCCAACTGTCACAGCGCAGTGCCGCGGATTTGTGGATTATCATACCGCCGGCCGCAGCCTTACCGCATACTTAACGACTAACCGACCGATTAATAGCCATTGCACACCACACTTTATTTATTAACAAACTATTTCATCATTTAAACGAATAAAATACTTGCATTTAGCATCCAATTGGCAGGCTTTATGTTTGTGTCATACCACAGGCTATTATTTTTTTGTAATAAAGTATGTGAAGAGATTGTTTGTCTGAGAGAAGCTAGCAACTGATTAAAACTGACTCATAATTCTTCAAAACTCTCGTTGCAACAATGAGAAAGAGTCTGTTTAGTTTTGGACATAACTACTGATCAACTCTATTAGTTCGATCGAGTTGAAATTTAAGACAAAATTAACATTTTGAGAGGTAGCTCTTTATTTACATCCGATTAATAGTTAAGTAGATAAATCTTAAAAACTATACACGTCTCTCGCATTTTAGTTTCACTTCACAGTGACAATGTTTAACCCGTAGCCATGGCGTGGCGCGCAACTCGACTAGATTCCTATAATTATGCAGGCCGCTTTTTATAATCTTCATTTATAAAAGTATTTTTTATACAACTAGTTGATGGAACAAGTAGATGGCCCACCTGATGTTAAGTGGTAACCATCACCTATAACAAAGCATTGCCTCGTAAGTCACGCACGATAGGAACGTGCCCTACGATGCACTGCCCTGCGTCCATCAACTTGAGGCATACAGATGTTAAGCCTCATGTGCCTGTAATTACACCGGCAACCACACTCTTCAAACCTTCCCTTCAACTCTTCAAACACAGCAACGCTGCTTGGCGGCAGAAAAAGGCGTGGTGGTAGTACTTCCCGGGACGAGCCCTTCACAAAGAGCTCTACTACTCTTACAAAGTTGAAGTTATTTATCTCTGTTATTTTCAAGTTGAACTTTATTTCAAAATTATTTGTGACTACGGTTCTATGCCGCTAAATGGACTTGATACAGCCTAATACTTATTTTTCAAATGGCGACATTATAATATAGAATTCCTTTAAAAAACGCAACTAAATACCTACATAATATAAAACCCATAAGTTTTGTCTAACTATACCGAGGTAGCTTTGTGGAATAACAAATGAAACTTGAATCAGACCGTGTCTAACGTTGATAATCTGTTTCGTTAAAGTAAACCACCGCTTAGAACGATACCATTGCATTCCCAAAACATCTGATCAAATAAATCCAAAAAGAATCTTTGCAAGTGGTTGCTTAGTATTCTTAGAAATCCTTTGTTTTTGGTAGCCTGTTTACTGTTTATTGAGAACATACCTATGGGCCAGTTTTTGTATGCTAAATAAAGGTGGTTGTGTTATTATGATTAATCAAAGTATGTTGCACATTTGGAATGGGGTATTTATTTTTTGTGTAGATGATATTAATAGGTACCTTATAATAGGAATAAATATATGATGTTTTTACTAGTATCCACCCATGTGTCACAAAGTACCTACTAGGGCATGCAGTATCGAAACTTTTCTCAGTACCGGTAATTTTCGGCCGATACTGGCTCAGTACCGGTAATTCCCGGTACTTTCGATACTTTCGATACTGAGCTAATTATCTTAAATGAACTAACTGTATAGTCGGAAAATGAAACAAAAACTGTAGTACATAAAATAACTTAAGATTATTCGTTTTTTTTGTGATTTAGAACAATAACATCACTTACACACAACAATCAGAATAGGTAAGATCAAGTTAAAGAAAATAATCATCAAATGAATCAACAACTGGAATGAACAGTAACAAACTATGTTATCTAACTTAATCAATAATTCATATGTAGGTATTTATTTAGAACAGAAGTACCAAGTGTAGTTATTATATCTTTTTTATACTACCCCCATTTTATTTACCTATATGTTTGTTGGTTGTCACAATCCAAAATTTGATTATTGTAGTATTTCTGGTTATAAAGTAAACTAAACGTTACGCTATTTGATGATCGCACGTTTAAAAGTAAACTTGCGATCATCAAATAATTGTTTATAACAGAAAACAATGAAAAGGTGTGTAATCTCATTAGAGAAGACCGAAGACTGATCATGAAGAAGATTGCACACACTTCGACCATCTCCTATGAACATACAAAAAACATAATTGTCAATTAACTTGGATTTTCTAAGGTCTCAGCTAGGTTGGTCCCCATGTTGCTCTCAGTTGCGCAAAAGCGCCTTGAGCTCACAAAATCTTGCGACTGTATTGTCATGTTTGATGCTGACCCTCAAGATTTTCATAGCATATTAAATAACAGATGTAATCTGAGTTTACCACTGTGGAAAAAACCGATAAACCGACCACAAAGAAAGCGCAATCAGTTTTGTCGGCTGGCAAGGAGTCAAGTGTCAGTTTTTTGAGATGCTAAGGGTGTCATCATGGTGGACCACCTCGCGCAAGGGCGAAACCGTTAGCTCGGCTCATTACTTAACCCTTTTGCGTCGGTCGTTAGAAGAAATTAAAGAGAAATGCCCAAGATTACTGTCATAGAAAATCTTGTTTAATCTGGATGCATTGAATCCATGCCCCAAATTCAAGATTGTGGTTTCTACGTAGCTTATTCTCCTGATTTGACCTTGACTTTTAGACTTTCATCTATTCCCAAACCTCAAAAAACAATTCTGTGGCCAAAAATTTTCATCAAATGAAGAGCTCGAAAAATGTGTAGTTGGATATTTTATTTATTTATTTTAGGAAGACCGACAGCGTATTAAAACTTAAATTCTTAACTACGTAATCGTAATACTTAAAATTATTTGGATTTAATTAGAAGGTTGCTAAATTTAGGTTCATAAGTCGTTAAAACATAGAAATATAAATAGAAAAGTTAAACTGAACGCAGTGCTAGTGTTTTTTTATGGAAATTGATGTATATCGTACTAGAAAACATCGACAGTTTATGAGTGATATCGAGTATCGAAAGTACCGGTACTCGCTTTGTGGAGTACCGGTACTGATCAGTATCGAAATTCCCGGTAATTTCGATACTGATCAGTACCGGGAGCATGCCCTAGTACCTACCCGATAACAGTTATCTTAAGGGGCTGACAACTATCAAACAACTTCTCGCTCGCACGTTTCGACATGTTGAAAGATATAAAATCACTAAACTCATTTCCGAAAAATCTCACAGTACATACTTTAGTAAAAATTTCATTTTGATCGATACAAGTTTTCCTACTTAGGTAAAAGTTTGCTTATGTACGAAAACTAGTAAAGCAAACTTTTGAGTAGGAAAACATGTATCGATTAAAATGAATTTTTTACTAAACTGTGTGCAATGTGATTGCACACATGATGGTTGATTGCGATTCTTCGAAAATGAGTTTAGTGATTTTATATGTTTCAACATGTCTTAACGTGCGAGCGAGAGTCACATTAGCTCTTGTTTTCGCCTTCAACTTTTTAGTATATTTTAAGTTTCATTCAAATTTGTTCAGTCAGTTGTTCGGAGATGAGTGGAAACATACACTACCTCACTCTCTCGCATGTAGATTTTGTCATAGTTCTCTTTTGACAGATTAAATAACTCTTCCGACTAAATTTTATCGATTTAACTTTGACCTATCATTATCATTCAATATGAAACGTTCTAATTACTGGCCTGTGAAAGAATTCTATCACGCCAAAGAAAAATGTAGAAAGGGGTTGAAATCAAAGAAAAGTGTGGAAAAGGGTGGTGGAGAGCCCTGTAATTAGTTTATTACTAGCTGTCGCAGACAGCTTGATGGACTGACAGCTCTGCTACTAATTATACAAAAGTGTTTTCCAAAAGCGATTACGGGGTTTTAACTTAATTGCCGTGTGAAGTACTGAAATCAATAACTTTAGGTTACTGGATTATTGCAGAAGCTATCAGTGTGTCCGATCTAACGATATCAAGTGGGAACCAGTCACACGCTAAAGCGCTACGAGCTTAAATGGCCGATAAATCTGTTTCCAATTTTTTTATGTGAAAAAATTATGAGACTATCTGATGGCCCACCTGATGTTGAGCGAATACCTGTAAATTTTCCTCACCAGTCATGGAGGACGTGTCTTCTAAGGCATTGCATGTGTTCACTCTAAGACGATAAGGTGTTAAGACTCTTTAAACTGGAACCCAGCAATGCAAGATTCTGGCGACAGAAATAGGTATAATGGTAGTAATTCCCCGAACGAACTTTACCACAAAGAGCTCTACTAAACTGATAAATCTCTTCTAAATGACATGACGTGACAAAAACATGATAATGCCGAATGTACCGTGTACCATGTACCGAATAACAACATAGTGTATAAATCCGCTCTACAAACTGTACAAGTAACCTTTTTCTTTTGTCTTGTGCAGTGCAAGCAGTGCGGTAAGTGCTTCAAGCGCTCCAGCACTCTCTCGACTCACCTGCTGATCCACTCGGACACGCGGCCGTACCCCTGCCAGTACTGCGGCAAGCGGTTCCACCAGAAGTCGGATATGAAGAAACACACCTACATACACACTGGTAAGTTACTATGTTTATATTTATTGAAAAGACCAACAAAATATATAAAACAGAGTTTTGACAGCCTTCACAGCTCAGTTGGTAGCTGTGCTTTCTGTGCCGTAGGCCGTGGGTTTGATCTCCACCGAGAACAAACATTTGTGTGATGAACATAGATATTTGTTCTCTGTCTGGGTGTTATATAATGTTATAGGTATATATTTACAAAAAAAAGTATATCAGCTATCTGGTCCCCATATCACAAGCTTAGTTTGGGGCGACATAGTGCTGTGTGGAATGTCCACCAATATTTATTTATTATTATTTATAGTTTCATAAACATCATTGTAGAACAGCCAATTAAAGGTCTCTCTAGGTAGTAGTAGTATCAACCAAAATATTTGCTTCGATCTGTTCACGCTCATTCGTCGTGAAAATTGCCTGACTTGAAATACCCTAAATTCATGCAATTCATTTATAACGATGATCGATGTTAAAATGCTATCTAGTTACAAATGTACTAACAATTTAATACCTTCCCGGCGACAGTTGTCTTAACAGTTATGAAACAAATTATTTAGAATAGCTAGCGAGAACCTCTTATTATTATGACAATTGTTTCAAAACTTCCTTACGTAAGTGTTAACGTGTGCCCCACCCTCCTCACGATACATCAACTTTGTTGCACCCTATAATTTAAAGTTGGAACTTTTGTTAACTCGAATCTTTTAGACATCAATAATACAATAGTAAAGAAATAATAAATGAATTAAGATATTCGAATACTCCATATTTTCAAAAAGCAAGATGTATTGCAGACTAGAATTGCAGCTGTATGCAATATATTTATTTATCTAATTTCTGCTGTAGGTAGGTAGGTATGTGAAATTTATATTCGGCGTTTAAATCAGCTTATTCATAGAGATGATATTGTTTATTGGAATGCTAACAACTGAAGAAGATTTTATCCATTTTTATTCGTAGAGCTCATTAAGCGGCGCTAGTCCACTCATACCCGAAGGATAGAGCGGCCACTTTTGCCTTGAGACAAGTTCATTAAATTGAAAACCTACTGGCTTTGAGTATGTGACCAATAAAAGCAATCAGGCGACACATCCACGACGATGCCTGGAAATTAAAGATTTAAATGCTGTGCAATTACCTTTGGATGGCAAATCGCAGCCGGTCCTTGCCACTTTAATAAATTTTCAATAAGCAAAAAGACGCGTCTAGTTACAATTGCAAAAAGCTGTGACTTCTGCGGTTGGAACAGCTTTGACTGGTCTGAGATTGTGGTTATGGTAACATGATGTCTGTATCACAACATACTTGCGACCATTTGTATTGAAAAAAAAAGTAAATTAAAAGAAATTCACTTCCTAGACCGACTTCAATGTTATCTAGTTGAGTCCTAGACTCTGATTTTAGGCAATGGACTAAATAGGCGTAACCGTAAATCACTGTGCTTAATAAACCGTGTTGTATATGGAACCTACAGCTGTTGTATCCTAATAAACAAGGCTTGACTCATTTACTAGCATACCAATCTGTTTCTCATATGTAATTTCAAGTCTCGAATGTCCTACCTTGTGAAGATTTACTGTTAAAAATCGATGTCTACTTCTTTTGTAAAAATAGACTGTAAGTACAAAGTAAGAAAAATAAAAGTGACCGCAGTTTTTCAACCGCCTGACAGCTTCCAGTAAACTCAACGAGACGAATTAAGTAGCTAAAAAATGTGGCGTACATATTTGTCTCGGGCGAAGACATCTCGTCACGTCTCCGGCCCGTTCCGAATGATTTACAGTAACCCTACATGGCTCGTCCTCCCGATAAATGCCTCATCATCAATATTCCAAAATGCGGCTTGGCTGCAATTAGCCGCGCGCATAGCCTTCGCAAGCCTCCACGTCGCGTCGCTCCCTACGCGCGCCGCCGCCGGCCAGCGCGATCAGACAAAAACTCAACTTCAGTAAATCCTGTTCTATCTATAAGACGACATTTGCATTTTTTCTTTTAATAATGCTCGGACACATATAGCCGGGGAATATTTTACCACGACCGTTCGTTACCTAGATTATGGAGCCCGGCGAACAATTACCGTTAAAGTTAATAAATAGCAATCCACGGGGCGATACTGCATACTAAATCAGTTCGGGAACCGAGTATTAATAAATACCCTGTGATATGACAAGTATTGGTCCACTTACACGGGCTTTAATTACCTGTCGACGCAATATCTACGTAAGTTCTAGGACGTATTTTATGAATTATGTAACCAAATCGAAGTAGCGAAGGTAACTGTTAAATCGTAGGTAGTTATTAGCGGTTATTAAACTAACATTAACTAAAGCAGCGTGTGAACTTCAGTAGTTATTGGATTTATAGGTACTATTAAATACCTAACTACCTAAATTTGGAAAATACATTATAATAGAAAACTACCACTGTAATTTAAAGCGTTGTTCATATTTTCTTCAACACTCATATCGATCCGTATTTTTTCCAACCGGAATTTCTATCCATTAATGTTTGAGATTTTTGATAACAAAGGTTACAAATGTTAAAATAAATATCTACTAAAATATACGTTCATCATCATCATCATCATCAGCCCAAAGAAGTCCCCTGCTGGACATAGGCCTCCCCTATACATTTCCAGGAAGAACGATTCCGAGCCCTCTCCATCCACCAACTTCCCGCGATCCTGACAATGTCATCAGTCCATCGGGTGGGAGGAAAATATACGTTATTCTTATATAATCGAGTTTTTTTTTTATGTTTCCTAAATCGAGGCTCCAGCTCATTAACTCTAATTATTTCCATGAACAGAAGCTGATACCCGTCCTTGTTTCAGGTGAGAAGCCGCACAAGTGCGTCGTCTGCTCAAAAGCTTTTAGCCAAAGCTCTAACTTGATCACGCATATGCGCAAGCACACCGGCTACAAGCCCTTCTCCTGCGGCCTCTGCGAGAAAGCATTCCAGAGGAAAGTGGACTTGCGAAGGCATCGGGACTCCCAGCACGGAGACGCTGAAGCCTCCCCAACTCTCCAAGTACCACATCGATACAGGTTCTATGATGAACCTACTCCACTCACGCCGCTTATTACTAACTAATCTGTTTTCCAAACCACTTAAAGTCAAAGTCAAAAGGTATTTATTCAATAAAATCACAAGAATCACTTTGAAACGTCTTAAAGCTAGGTGACACTAGGTGCCAGTTCCACGCGACCAAAGCCTAGAAGAACAGGCAACAAACTTACGGCTTGGTTCGTTCGTTACGGCTTATGGACAGTGAAGTTACTCTCTTGCGAGGGAATTTGGGAAGGTTTAAGAAAGTTTACCTAATTGATAGTATGCTCTATTGGCCTTTATGAAGGTAGACGAAAGAGTAGAATGTTACTATTGTGTAGTGAATAAGTTTTCGGACCATTAGGAGGCTTTTCTCGAACAAAAAGTATTTATTGAGAAGTTTTATTTATTAGGCCAAAGAGTTAAAAGGGGCCCAAGATTAAATAACTCGCTAAAATCACAAAATTAAAGGTTGTAAGAAATCGCCTATAGATGTGTAAATAATTTGTTGTTACCTTTTGGTGCCTTAAGGACTGTGAAGCGTATTTTACATTTTATTATGAAATAATTTATGTAGCGGTGTATATTATTTTCTATGTTGTAATTCGTCATTTTAGGAGTGAAAGCACTTATTTTGAATATATTAGTATGTAAGATATGTACCAACATGATTGTTAGTTATCCGTCCAGTAAGCCAGTGATAGTACCAGAATGGACCACGTAAAGTAATCATAAGTTTTGCACCAACTCGTGTGACAGTTCCCAGGAATTTATTATGTAGGTATCTATTTTGTTCTAAGATTTTATCGCAGGGTCAATTTATCAATAGTTAGTTAACTTTGAAATCTGTAGTTTGATTTTATTAAATAAAAAAGGTCTCATATTAGTCCTCGCGTCCTTTTAGGTAAAGAAAACATTATTGAAAAAAAACTGTTATTGTAAAATTATGCTGACTATTGAAAAATTTGCCCTTAGTCTAATAAAAACCAAAGTAAAGTGTCTTTTAGTCGAGTGTAAAACGCTTTATTTATTTAGGCTAGACTAGAATGTAGTTATTCATTTGTGTTTTAAGCTTCTATAATAATTTATTGTTTGAATTATGATCGCCTACCAGGCGAAGCTTTGATTGTGCCGTAGAGCTACCGTTTTTTATTGTCAATATAATGGCAATGTAGTAGACTTCATAATATTTTGGTTTATTATAAGGACGACTTTACTAAATGGGTAAGTAAAGTTCAGATGACTTTTGATTCGTTCAAAATAAGGAGTAATAAGAGTTAGATTGTGTTCGATACGGTTATTGTGCGATCGGATGCAGGCATATGCACAGTCATTTTATTTTTCCCTTTCAGCACAGAGTTTACCAGATGTAACTTTTGTCAATACTGCATTATTGCTTATTAGGTGTATATACTGCTATTTTAATATTTTGTATTCAGCAAAACAGCGAACTAAGTAATTTTAATTATTTAATTATTGTGTTACCTAAAAGGAAGTTACCTACGACCCATGATTTTGTTTAGTGTCAGTTTAAATCGCCCAGCTAAAGACAATAGTCTAAGCAATTTCTAGAACTGATGAGAAAGTAAATACGATATAAAATTGAGGCTACTTGAATAATCATACTGACCAATGTGTTTTACCGATACGAAGCTATTTATAGAATTCTATACCATTAGGCAAATACATTTTGTACTCAATTAAGTTTGCTCTACCAAGGTTCTATATGTGTATAAATTTATAATATACACACCTTTAGGCATTAATTTAATTATAATTTACGTACACTATAATTGTGAAGAGTCAAGTAATATTGTTTACACATTATTATGGTTAGTAAGTTTGCATAGCCACGAGGACTTAACGGCTAGAACACCAAAGAGAGCAGCTGTTCAGCTTGAATTATGTAGTTAAGGCGCAGTGCCCACCAATGTCGGAGATTCCAAGTATCCACATAGCTCGATGTCTTACTATTTTATCATTGTTGGCATAGGTATATCTACTATTATCTAGTCGCGTTGTATGATTTCTGTTAAACTTAATGCATGTACTTTTGTACATAGTTGCAAGTACAAAAGAAACAAGAAAGACGTGGCAGAATCATTTTTACTTTTAGTTGACATTATAACAATGAGTTTTTTTCCGTCATGTAGATAAATAGTAAACTGAGGCTTATAAATTTATATGAACTTAGTCAAAACCTCAAATATTAACCAACATTTTGATCATGAGGTTACGAGTTTCAGAGCTATTTATGATTTTTTCATTTAATGTTTGAGCTTCCGTTGCTGTTGCTGACTGTAGCTGCTCATTTCGCTATAATCCCAACGCTACCATAACAATAAGATATACAACAAATATTCTTGTTTCTTTCTTGTCTCTTGGTTCTTGTTATTATAACAAGTATTCTTGTGTGCAAAAAAGACCGTAACACCAACATCTCGTAGACGTGCTACGGCCGCGTAGCAACGTGTGCTACGGTGGTGTGAAAAAAATAAAAATCGTGCGCTAGAAGTTGACAATGATGAGATGTTTTTATAAATTGGTTTGAATTAAACCAATAACGAGACTACCGTACGCTTTGGTGGACATCGGGCCTTATAACCGTTAGTGACTTGGTGAAGACTTGACTGATTAATTTGGAGCATTTACTTACCTAGCTACGAATAATTTAAGTTTTAGTAAATTAACATTTAGTTTAAATTCACTTAAATGTCTACGAGTGTTCGGTGAGACCGTCGCTTCTAAATTAAATAGATCTGAACATCTAGGTAGATTATAGTTATATAATAATTGTAAAAGTTTTTCAAGTCAATGTTGTAAGTTTGAAATGGACTGTAACTTATTGGCCAGTTTACCTAATTATAAATATACATAAACGTACCTACCTATCCTCCTGCTGTTTTATTTGGTTAACCCGATACTACTATTTATGTGCGGTTGGGCTGCCATTGACATCGCAGACTTCAGATTTAAAAACCGTAACATGGTTTGCAACTATGACGAAATAAGAGTAGGTGCCTCCTAGTATCAGAAAATAATAAAACTCAAAATTTGTGTTGAAATAAATACCTACTTACTTACTCTTAGTGTCAATCAATTGAGGAGATAGTAGGTACAGTAGGCGGCTCTAGATCGTATACAATTCGTAAATTTCAAGTTAATGTCGCAGCATTGCAATGCACATTAACAGACCAAATATTTCAAATAAAAAAGTGGACTTATCCAATGCGGACTCGTGGTCACACCAGATTGTCACTCTAGTGTGACTAGCAGGAATTTGTTTTACTCGTAGTCACACTGTGTTGTGTGACCAATAGAATGCTATTAAAACATAAGACTCGTTGTTCAAGATCTTTGAGCTTTCACCCTGTAATTGTAAAATGCATGCTGCAACACTACCATAAAAGTTACGAATTGTATACGTTCTTGTGCAGCCCCCTGTACCTACTTACATGTTATTTTTAAACAAGATACCTACTCTCTAAAATAGACAGAATTAATTAAAATTCAAAATGTATTTATTTTCCTTTAATAAGTGAGGTGGTACTGGTGGTACACTTAAGATTGATGAGCAAGTCAGTACCCAACTAAGCGCAATCAATAACATACTTTGCTACTCATCTACTTAATATGTCTGGTGCCTGCCTAAGCAATTCCAATCAAAACGAAATTTTATTAGTTGACTCATAAAACTAAGTGCCACCTAAGTAGATGCCTGAGTTGATTTGATTGCTTTGAAACATCCAACAGACGATAGCCGCGATCTAAACAAACAATTACGTGTCAAAAACATATGAAATCTTCATTACCTACACATTTGCCTAGCTGTAGGTAGGTTAGGTACCAACATACCATTTCGATTTAATCGTGTTTGTCATACCATTTTCATTTCATTACTGAGACGGGTAATGTGGTAAAGAAATCAAAATAACGACAGTTGCGTGATAGCTATGAATTCTTCCCCTATGGCGCAGTGCTAAAAGAATTTGTAATTTTGTCTGAGCCAATTATTTATAACAGCTTTGGTTGCTTGATAGAAGCCAATTAAGACGATATAGGTTATCTTAGGTAATTAAGGCAGGCATGCACCTGTCAAAAACAGAAAAATAGGCTCCTTATTTTTTTACTAGCTTACCTACCTAACTTTTATTTTATTTTAAAATAGCGGCTCGGCCCGGCTTCGCACGGGTGGACATTTATTTTTACATTTAATTATAGCCTATAGTTACATAAGGATAATTTAGATAATATTTTACTGATAAAAGAAATTTTAAAATTGGACCGGTATTTTTTGAGTTTATTTGTTAAACATAGAAAAAAACAAATCTCTCCTCTTTATAATATTAATGAAGATAAGTATCTACGGTACTTACTCAAGAAATCAGAAATCAGAATTAATTACATATTGCAAAACTGTAAACCGATGGGTTAAATTTTTCGCGGGCCTCAAACTTTTGGTAAACTAGATATATTCAAAAATCTTATGCAAGAGTTTTATGGTAGAAATGAGGTCCAAGGACCTAACCAAATTCAACCAAAAATGTTTAAGTGTCTACTTACCTACCTAAGTAGATACATAAAGCACTTCCACTCAGAAATAAGGGTAAAAGTAGTATAAAAACTTTTTACACCTTTATGGGTAGGCGGTGTCTATTAACCCAAGTACGACATTAGATCCTGTAGGTAACGTAGTTAATTCGCAACCAATAAATTTTTGTTATTTATAAACAAAGTTTTGATGGAACATGCATACCCATGGCCTAAAACAAACCATTGCATCACAAGCCGATAGGAAGGTGCCCTACGATGCACTATCCTGGGTCCATCAACTTGAGGCATACAGATGTTAAGCCTCATGCGCCTGAGGTAAGTAGGTAAGACATAGAAATACAGGAAGCCGTATTAGTCGTTGCCATATTGCAGACTTGTAAACATGAGCCACACAGTGCACTACCCCTTCCGAGTCGACCAATACGATTTAGTAATGCAATTACATAGGTAGCTACTGAAGTGGCAAAGAGGGCATCAGAATCCATACAAAGAGCGTACATATATTAAACCTACATTGGAAAAACATACCTACTAGGACATACCCACGGCACAGTGTAGGTACAAACTTACAGCCGAATAAATAAATAATAAATATTGGTAGACTTTCCACACAGCACCAAACTAAGCAAAGGTTGTAATATGGGAATCAAATAGCTGATATCATATTTATATACTTTTTTGTCTATACATACTTATAATTTGATCGAGTGAGCGAAGCGAACGAAGATCTTAGTTTCAACTTGGGAGATTTGGCATTTTATGAATGCATGTATGTATGTATGTATGTTTGTCTGGCCATAACTTTCGAACCGTTGATCCGATCTACATGAAATTTGGAAAGTCGATAGCTTGTAGGTACCTACTTGAGAAATTCACTGGTAAGTATATGAGTAAAATCGGATGAAGGGTTTTTAAGATATGGGGGTTTTTAAGGGGGCAAAAATAGAAAAAGTTACATAAAAAAAAACAAGTTACCTGACATATGAAAGGGCTTTGTTTGGACATTCCAAATCAATTTTTACTTTTTTTTTGGGACGCTCGGTTTTTGAGATACAACAAAAAAGTTAAATTAAGATAACCAACGATCCGATAGCTCCCATCCCTAGGAATTTCGTTGACATCAAGGTTTTTCTACTGGTCGCTCAGTTCCTTTGCTTTTTCTTATTTTTTTTCTTGAAATAAATTACGCAGGTACTCAGTTCTCATTAAATGGTGATAGCGACCTGGTCTGATGATGGAGGCAAGGTCTGTTCAACGAAACTCTTCAATAAATAGGCCAATAGAGTTGAAACTTGGTTACCATACCAATTTATAGGCGGTAGTCAGAAAAAAGTCCAAAGATAATGTTTGGACTTGCCTCTAACTACTACCTACTCAAAGTTTTGATGCGTTCGTCGGGTCGCATCACGAGATCTCAGTTCGGGGCGAACCACTAGTTATTATAATTATACCCAGACAGAGAACAAACATCCAGTGGCGTAGCTAGGTGGACAAGGGCCCTGGTGCATGGAGAAAGAATCGGGCTCTCACCCCCTTTTTTCACATAGCTTGAACTTATATTGGACTTTAAAATAAATCATTAAAAAAAATTGTGAGCAGGCTCAAGGTTTTCTAGCTTCGGGAGCTAGCTGACCCTCTCTTTTCAAAGCTTAGGTTAGAGGCCCCCTGAGCTCCGGGGCCCCGGTGCACTGCACCACCTGCACCTACGATAGCTACGCCACTGCAAACATCTATGTCCATCACACAAATGTTCGTTTCTCGGTGGGGATCGACCCCACGGCCTACAGTGCAGATGGCACCAACAGAGCTATGAAGGCTGTCAAAATGGTTACACTTCATCATTTTCAAAATTACGTCGTTACTCTTTTGGTTATTACATCCACGTTTGGTAGAGTCCATCACTACTTTCGAATGCACGTATTGTAGATGTACCTACCAGGATTATAATATCAGTGATACTGATTGATAACCGATATGTCACAAAATAATAGCATTTATAAGTGGATCACATTTCAAATACTTTATTAAGGGTGTCAAACTTGATTTTAGTTAGATACAAGGTATGTACCAAAGACCTACCTTGTACCTACGTACCTACATTTTAGGGCTCGTACACAAAACTGCGATTGACTTCGTACACAAAACTGCGAGGAACTTCCACGGGAAAGTCCACAACGAGCTCGCAGATTTTTGCGATGCGACGTCGCATCGCAGTTTTGTGTACTTACGAGCCCTTTTAGGTGTTGACGGGCTATTCACGACAAATTATTTATAAAAAACCGCAATCAACCATGTTATGTGCAATAACAATGTTCAGCAAAAATATAATTTTGATCCAAATTTTCCTACTAATAAACTTTTTAGAAGGAAAACTTGTTTATTGCGATTTTTCGTAAATAAGTTCAGTGATTTTATTATATCTTTCAAAATGTGCGAGCGTGAGGTACATTAGCAGAAACAAAAATTCTTGCAGAACATGCCATCTTTTTTTATCTGCGAGTCGCGAATATCGAACCCACACACTTGCGCCTCGGCCTGCTGCGATGTGACGCGCTCCACAGACGTCGTTTCGTTGAAGGATTCCGCTAAAGTAATGTATTGTGTTTAATAGGTACCTACCTATTGTGCTAAAACGAAAATAAATTGGTCAACGGCGTGTCCCTGATATTGAGACCTACAATTCGCTACAAATAGAGTAGAATAGAATACGCTACAAATAATAGTGCTGCGTTAGGCTGCGCTGTTGATTACGCTAGCTACTTGGCCACCGGGAAACGCGCGCCTGATGCAAATTAAACTGCAATGATTCCATACGATGGAATGCAGCCTACCAGAAAAAACTTACTATTCTGGAATCATATCTGATTAAAATAAATAAAAATGGGTGCTGTGTAACAATATCTACTACAGAATGAGGGCTGCTTGTTAGTACTTACATAGGTAGGTACCAAGTTATTGTAGTCCATTCTAACTTGGAATTGATGGTTACCTTAAGATAGCTAAGTAAAAATTAAATCAATGTAGATAATAGGTACGTCTAGCTAGCAACATGGGATATGAAAACATAGTAGGCGGTCATAAAATTACTTTATCAGATAATTCCCATTGATGTAGATATTATGTATGTACAATTTAAGGAAACAAACATGCATTACATACTAAACAAATAAATTGTACTGATAATAATAATCATTCTCATATTTGACCTATGAACATGGAGATAACTCAGTTATCATTGAAATGTTAAATACAATGAATCTTAGTGGGTAATCAATGTTTTAAACACCATGCTTTTTATAGTTTCAGCATTAAACTTTGTTATTTGTTTTTTTTTCCTATTTAATTTACATTTTCTAAAGTTTTAAAGACTGATGATGAAATCATACATTCACATA
This sequence comes from Chloroclysta siterata, assembly GCA_932294275.1. NCBI lineage: Eukaryota > Metazoa > Arthropoda > Insecta > Lepidoptera > Geometridae > Chloroclysta > Chloroclysta siterata. The sequence continues at coordinate 11,280,449 of OW028600.1, read as the reverse complement.
AATGAGGTAAGTCAATAATGCGAATCAAACACATTTTTAACTAAAGAGAAATCATATATTATAATAAAAGTTTAAAGTGCATGTGACACTAATATCACAGTCACAGGACAACTTGGTTTTAAACAAACTTCAGTAACCACATGAGTTAATCATCCCAGTTGACTTGGTGACAATCATGCCATACAAAAGTCCCTTTCTGTTCCTGTGGAGCTTCCAACGCTAAGTAAAGTGGAGCCTTTGCCCCTCGCTCAGGAGTAAAATCTCCCATTCCTTTCGTCATATCAGTCTTCACAAAGCCGGGATGAACACAGTTGATAGATACATTCTTCCCTTGTTCTTTGAACTCTCTTTGCTGTACAAATGTCAAAGCAGACAGAGCCACTTTTGAAACTTTATAATCTCCATAGTGGCCGGCAAAGGAAAAAAATGAGCTTTTGCCATTCTTAGCTGCTTGTAGAAAATCATTAACAAATTGCAGGATCTCTTCGACTTTTAAGTCATCTTTTATAAGTGTGTCCAGCCATATTTGTTTTCTGATGTTGGATAAGAGACCCCAGTCACTGCTTAGGTTGATTATTCGAGCATCATTTTTCAGGAGAGGGTACAGTATTTTTGTTACTGTCAATAAACTCAAAAAATTTGTATCAATTAGCTTTTTTGCCTCCTCATACGACGAAACTGATTTATCGAAGTCTAGAATACCTGCATTGTTTACGAGAACATCTATTCCTGAGTGATGTTTTGAAATATGTATAGCAAATTCTTTGACACTCTCTTCGCAAGTGACATCTAATTTATGAAATGTAGATTGCAGACCAAGCTCCTGCAGTTTCTTTACAGCTAACCGCCCCCTCTCGTCGTCTCTAGCTGTGAGATACACAACACCATCAAATTTTGAACAAAGTCCTTTTACAATCTCAAATCCTATGCCTTTGTTGGCGCCTGTGACGACTGCTACTTTGGTTTCCATTTTGTACGATATCGTAAAAAAATATAGAAATGAATTTTGTACACTTATAGATATTTAAAAACGGTAAAAACACATTATTTTAAATTAGAAAATACATTTTCTAATTACTTTGCTAGGCCGGGCCCAGCAGGGGAGGAGGGAAGGGAAATCCTCCTTTGACACTGTTAAATGTCAATTTGACGTTTGTTTTTTTGACATTTGGTTGTTTTTTTCGTTGGTCGGCCCGTAAGTCTAAGGTCTAAAATTCATTTTCAGACATTTTTGGAAGCAACATAGCTTTTTCATTTTATTTGTTTTTCTAATGTTATTTTGAGTTGTGTTGTGTAATTTCGGTGGTATTTTAACCAACATTACTTGAGGTCTTAGCACAAAGTGTAAACATTTTGAATGAAAGTGTATTATGTGATATCCTGATTTGACGGAAAATGTTTTCAATGTTTTGAAGAAAACCGCCACCATTTTCTTTAAAACAAATGACGGCCGACTTGACTATGGACTGACTTGACTAAAAAGTATTCAATACAAATCACTTGACACTGGCAAGATTGTCTGTCGAATGACGGACAGGAGCCATAAATTGAGAGAAGAAAGAAAAGTCTAAGGTCGGGCTAGTTGGCAACCATCTAGGGATGTGAGATTAATGGAAAAGAATCGATTAAATAAAAATCGATTTTTCTTTAATCAAGATTAATCGATTTGTCAAAAATCGATTTTATTAATAAATAATCGATTTCTGCGAAAAAATCGATTTTTTGGTATTATTTAAAAGTATATGCTTTTCATATTCCAATAATAAACTTAAGAGATTCATATATTAACAATTTATCAGATTAAAAATAAAATAAAATTATATGAATAAAAAAAAAACCAAATCAAAAGTAACAATCAAAGGCCATGTTCCTTTAAAATTTCAAGGTAAGGAATTATGAAACCAAATAGCATTAAAAACCATAACACGTAATTTATATAATCGATTTATTAAAAATCGATTAATATAACTATAAAAATCGATGCGAAAAAATCGATTGTAAGAAAAAAATAATCGATTTAAATAAAAATCGTTTTTTTTTTAACATCCCTACAACCATCCATCTTAGTTGTATGCTGAGCCTGCATCACCAATAAGTAAATTGCTATGTTGTTTTTGGAGCACACCATCATCCAACATATCTTACGACGAAGCTCGAGATGGTCGAAACATGCGAGTATCGATTACCTCGAGGTTCGTCGTCACTAAAGTCGCTCACTACAGATGAGAAACAGCATCATGATCTTATTTCCAGGCACGGTGGATATTACCTTATCTTATAGTACCTAAAACTTACCAATCCAGGATTCTTAAGGTACTTATATCTAAGGGGGTAGTCAGAGGAACGTCCAAATATTAGGCACATACCCACATACTGCAGTTGTTGGTATTCCACACGTGATAGATTGCAAGTCCTTCGCCGCTGCTAGAAATAGGTACATAATTAAATTTACCGGACATACCTAATCAGATTACTATCCCAAAATGGGCCCTGCTGTTGTCCGCGAAATAAAGTATTTACAGGAGCGCGCAAGAGTCTTGCTGGCATTAGGTACCTACTACGAATTAGAAGGAACGTGGTTATGCTGACCCGAAATAAGCTCATTTGATTCAATACGATTTGTAGATGGTCAGCTAATTTTGGCGTTGACTTTGTCTAACACATTACAATACGATTTAATAGTGCAAGGACGTAGGGTTTAGAAACACCTTACCAACACATTAGGAAAAACAATACATAAAAATAAACCATATCACAGATAGCGTAGGTACTTTATTTTTGTGCTTGGAATCGCAATGCATCAATTTCACTACTAGAGTGTATGCTGTTTAACTGAATACCTACGCGGCCGCGGCAGTAAACAGAACGAAGCTAATTGAAGCGGAATGTCAGCCAATCAATCAAAATAATTTTTATAAATGCAAATCATTCTGGCTCACAGTTTAATAAAACTTATACCAAAGAATACAGTGGATACCTACCTACCTATAATTGTATGCGTTAAATGTTAGAAGACAATTTTTCAAGTTGATTTTGCCACTATTTTTATTATATTTGTGAAAAAACAGAAAGTACCCACCTACAAAAATAATTAAGTGTAGTCTAAGAACATCCAATTCATTTATCTAGTCCTTACAGGAATCTTCATTATTTCTTGCCAATAAAATTTAAATATGCCATTTTCTCAACATACATATTTACAAACAAAACTCATTCACAACACACACAAACTTTACAAATGTAGTTACATAAGTCAGTTTAAAACAGCATTAGATCTTTGTTCTTTTTCCACACATTTGTCTCATGATCTGGCTTAAGCTACAAAATGTTCGCACCCTTCAACATATCGCCAGCTCTAAGTTTTGATTGCATTCCATAAGAGACCGATTTTATGTTCATGATATAGTTACCATGCTGGAAAGTACAATAATGTAGTTTGAGCCTTAGGTATATGGCAGTTTTAATCTATTTTTACAGCTGCATAGATTTTTCTTATAAATGTGTATGCGGCGAAGAATCCGATGGTCCCAGTCAGCAGCCAAAACGTAAGGACCATTAGGCCTGAAATAAAAAAATAAAATATTTTTACAGAGTCTTCGCCGCCCGCGCCACCGCCGCCGCACACACAATATTTGTTTATATTAGAAAAGTTTATGTGCGCAAAGCGCCAAAATGGCGAAGGATGTTATATGTTAAGGATAATATCTTGTGGATGAGGATGAGACCAATTGGCTGATGTAGTGGTCTCTACAGGCCAAGCATAATATATTATGGTCTCGATATGACTCAATAATCCCAAGGTATTGCGTTGCGTATTAGGTACTACAGCGTTCCGTAAACAGAGGCATGGGTGAAAATGCCGTTGATTTGTTCTCAATGAGATCTGTTCGCAAATCTCTTTTTTAATAAAAGGATTTTTATTTAAAAGTTATATCCTTAATCAACCGAAGCCAGAGGAGTCAGCTAGTATATAATTAAATGAAGTACCTGTATATCCTATGTAGAGCAATGTCGGTATAAATTCTGTAATTTCCAATTTATTGAAAAAATAGAATATGGAGTAGATTAAAATGTACACTGCCGATCCTCCAGATATGATAAAACTTTTCCACCACCAATGATAGTCCTGAAATCACAAGCAATACAATTCCATTAGAAATTAGTTACACGCTGCCCGAGTTTAAATAGGTCAGCTAAAAAATTAGTGGAGGCAAATAAAGATAAGAATAAATAATTACCTCTCCGCAAAGTTGGAAGTATGTCAGTACTATTGATATTTGCGATACGGAGATCACGAGGATGCAAAACACTAGAAACAGGAATCCGAAGAGGTAATAAAACTGATTTTCCCATAGAGCATTGAATATGAAGAATAGTTCTATAAAAACTGCTCCAAACGGAAGAATACCCGCCATGAAGACGCTGGAAAAAACGTTAGGTATTTGAATAATGGATTTTTAAAATTTAACTTAAAGTATAAAATTGATGTTAACGACAAGTTTCTTACCAAGTAACATAGTTCATATACCACACTTGCTCGGGAACTTTTCGCGGGATGAAATTCGTCCGTACAGGGTGTTGGAACGGTTGCTTACGGCATCCGAAATAATAACCCAAGTACACCAGCGGCAGTGATATGCAGAACCACAAACACAGTAAAGCCATCATAGTCGAGAAGGGTACCGCCCCACTGGAATGTTTGCCCATAATGAAGAAGTTTAAAAAGAAACAGGTGCCAAAAACAATGGCTGGGTAGAGTGTGGCAGTGAGGAATGCCGCTTGCTTCCATTGTTTGCCCTTCATTGTATTGTAGAGACGAGCCGAGTAGTATCCAGCAATGAGGCCCATGAATACGTAGAGGAATATCGCCGCGGTCATTAGCGCGCCGCGACTCGCCGGTGACAACATGCCGAGCATAGCGATAACTGAAACAAGCAAACGTTTAAAAACGACTTGTCTCACGCCTGTGGGGTCTAGTCTAGTCAAAGTCAAAGTCAAAGTCAATAGGTATTTATTCAATAAAATCACAAGGATCACTTTGAAACGTCTTAAAGCTAGGTGACTCTAGGTGCCAGTTCCACGCGACCAAAGCCTAGAAGAACAGGCAACAAACTTACGGCTTGGTTCCTACCGTTCTTTTGTATGATCCTTTTACAATGTAATATAATATATTATTGAAGTTAAGTGAGGCGTAGGCATACAGAAAAAGTTAAACATAATCAAATTTATAAGACAGCACACGCTACGCTTCAAACTAATAATACCTAATGCATAAAATTAAATACAATCTATTAAGTCAGAGAAAAATAAAACACACAATAGTAGGTACAGTACAGACATTGCAGACATGTTAGCTGCCGATGGGCAGAGCGACCGGGACATCGGGCCACGCACTTTTATCATCAATATAGCTATCTAAAGTATAATAAGCTTTACTTATTAGATTATTCTTAATGTATGCTTTAAATTTTCTAATAGGAAGCCCAGTGGCACTTTCTGGAAGTTTATTATAGAAGCGTATACCGTTCCCCATAAACGAGCCATTTACCTTTTGGAGTCGAAATTTAGGAATACATAATTTGTTTTTATTTCTAGTGTTAACGTTATGTGCATCACTCTTTTTCTTAAAGCTATCTATGTGTTTATGAGTGTATAATAGATTTTCATAAATATACTGTGAAGTTACTGTGAGAATATTAATTTCTTTAAATCGCTCCCTCAATGATTCGCGTGGTTTCAGTTTATAAATGGCACGTATCGCCCGTTTTTGAAGTACAAATATACTTTGTATATCAGCAGCTTTCCCCCAGAGCAATATACCATAAGACATTACACTATGAAAGTAGCTAAAATATACTAGCCTAGCTGTAGCTTCATCTGTAAGCCATCTTATTGTGCGAACTGCGTATGCAGCCGAACTCAGTCTACCAGCAAGTGATTTGATATGTGGACCCCACTGCAATTTTGCATCAATATTAAGTCCTAAAAAAATAGTAGAATTGACAAGGGTAAGTGATTCTCCATTTAATTCAATATTGGTTGGACGCTGAACCACATTTGGCAAAGTAAATTTAATGCATGCTAGACCAAGGGTCTTATGCTCACTTCGAGCGAGATTATCTCACGGTAGAGATGACGTCTTATCTCGTTCGATAACTGTTTATCCCCATTCTCACTCCCCAATTTTCTCATACAAAGTTCATGCGAGACGCAACGTCAACGAGTTATTAAACGAGATATGACGTCATCTCCATCGTGAGATAATGTCGCTCGTAGTGAGCATAAGGCCCCAAATCCACTTTTCCAATATTTCTTTATTTATACAATTTTAACGCTAGCGTGATTGCAAGCCGAAAGTGGATCTTGTTAGACCCCCAGCTTTTAACTCTGATAGGTATGATAAATTCTTTGTGACTTTCTTAAGTGTAGGTAAACACTATAAGGGCGCTTTTACCATCTGAGAGTAACGCTATCAGTCAGATAAAAATATTTCCGTCTCTATTTTATAAATGTGGATACCTACTAGATTTGTCTAAAATAAAGACGGTATTTTTTTTTACGATGGATAGTGTTATTCTCAGATAATAAAACAGGGTGGGTTTTCACTCTGAATAATAATGTATCAATAACAGTTTGCCAATTGAGATGAAATCCAAAGACGTCGTTTCGTCCATCGGTATATGGAAATACTTCCGTCCCTTTGTTCCGTCGTTCTTACTTTCAATGTGGAAAACGTATTAGACGTTCGGCGTTCGTAGAAAATAAGGACCGGAGCAATCTACGTCAGGAGCATTGCTACTTACATATGGTGATAAGTGCCATGAGGAAAACCTGAATCCCGCTACCGATAACAGCAGCGAAGAGCATTCGCTTCGGCGGCGGCCGGAACACATCGCCGTGGACAAGCTTCCACCCTGTCTCCTCCATCATATCGTCGATGCTCTCGTCAGAGTTGTAGCGAGCTATATCTCTTCGCAGTGTCCGTATCATGATCATCGTTAGTATACCTGAAATTATAATTTGTTTATTATTTATACATCATTTGTGTACACACTAGAGGGGCTTAATGCTAATGTATTTATTACCAGCCAACCTAATTAGTGTTATAGAAGAAGATCTTGTAGCTGGCCAAGGTTAAATGTGAAGTTTTGGTAGATTCCAGTGACTGTGTCTAGCCTAAGTATATTTTGCACTTGCTTGCTTTATAGTAGGGTATCTTAAACTTGAGGGGAGGAAGTGGCCATTCTGTTGAAGTACCTAATATAAGCTATGCTTAGGCCACAATATCAACTGCTAAACACTGAGAACATGCCCTCTATTTATTTCATACCAGGGTTCAGCTGTATTTAATATGTTAGATTATAAAATATTAGGGCATTTATTTTATTTGTTTTGTTGACATAACTTTAGATAACTTATCAATCAACAGAATTGTTAGTAATATCTTTCTAAATACCTGATAAGAAGAACAGCACAACAATAGAATTCACAATAGAAAACCAATGTATTTGAACATCTTTCATGCCCAGGTAGATGTCCCATCTTGATGCCCAGCTCACTTCCGACTCACTCCATTCAACGGAGTATGTGAAATATAGCTTGGTTCCTGTATCTTCATTGACCAGTTGTGGCTTTGGATCAGTTGGATACTGGCAAGACTCATCAATGAAAGTCAGGTCATTTTTATCAACAGAGTAGGTCTCTACCTCAAAACCTACCACTCTGTATGAATCTCTGTAAATCATAAAATTTTAAGTCAAAAACTGTAAAATTATGTTTGAAGATCTTGTATGTTAATGCAAAGATAAACTAAATTGGATGAACAGGATCAATACTATTTCAGAACCACCCTTAATAGCATTAAGCAAATTGGTCTTGGTTCAATAGGCTTCCAAAATATATAAATAATTGAGCTAATAAGGTCATTGAAAGTATATATTAATCACAACAGACTTTTGTGGCTTTGATGTGTTACCATTCCACATGTATAGCTGTGTGGAGCTTGAGTGAGATGGGATAATGTGGATAGCAACTTTAAGTCCATCAGATCCATTCTGACTACTGTAAATATGATGTTCATACTCACTGACTATGTTTGTGATATCTCAGTAAAAGTTTGAGATGGTTGTTTATGTAAGCCTTGCCTTTAGACATAAAGCCCAGTCGATAGCCTTGTTCTATGTTTCTTTCTGATGTTTCACTGTTGAAAATTCTTGTGGCGACAGGCAAGTTATCAACTAAGCTAAAAAAAAAAAAAAATTATTTTAAGAAAGTTTAAATAATATGAATATAAGTATGTTATGTGTTACTTACAGATGAACAAAATACTCATGTTCAATGCGACTTGCTACCTTCTCAGACTCTTCAACACTCCAGTTTATTGGGTTGTTTTTTTTGTGACATAATAATCTGCATTTTATATTCTCTGCCATATGCACTTCATATGGAGTGTTTACTATACGATCACCACGTAATACTTCACCTAAATTTTCAGATTTGTAGACAAAGGTGCCATTTTTAGGTAAGCAAAGAGGCAATGAATAATATTCGTAGGGTAACTGAGTATGGATACTGGTCATTTTAACAGCCTTGACTTCAATTCTTTGGCCTTTTCTAAACTCCACAGGAGCGACACCCGGAACATAAAACCCATAGCAGTATAATGCTGGGCTGCTTATAAGGAAGCAATATAACAACACCTAAAATAATAAAAAGAGAACATAAGTACTTGTAAACCTACAGAACATCTAAGTTTTTATTTGGTAAACTGGGGTAAAGTAGGTATGAACTGAAAATTAACTCACTCGTAGCATGTTATCTAGATTCTTTTAAAACCAACTGTATAAAGGACCATTATTATTTTTGCAAGCGAACCAAACTTAATCTTTTCACTATTTTAAAGAAAATTAAATAAATGTATGTTAGATTTAGATGTACTTTTCTCTTCTCCGGCGAGCCTTGTAAACACTTGCACTAATGGCGGACGCCTATGTTAAAAATACTGTCAAATCTGACATCTCATGCTGTCAATATAAGTGTATGTCTGTGTCTACTGTTGTGGTGACACTGACATCTGACACTCAATAGTACATGGCTTTAATTGGTCTGTCTGAGCTTCTTGCTCTGTGTGTGCACGGCACGGCACAACGCACGCAACGCAATAATGCATTGGTTTTCGACGTTCGCTTCAATTCATTTTTGAATGGATGGTCAACAGTATCCACCTGTTTTTAGCAGATAGAATCAACTTACCTCAAGCAAATCAAAAATTATCCCAGTCTAGCTAAACAATAACAATAGTTTAGGTACCTATCTATATTATTTTGTTAAAGGTTAGACACATCGCAGCAACATGGTGCAGGTATGTAAATAATACTATGTCTAATACCTAACTAAAGAAAATTAAGATAATCTCTTGGCAAAAGGTATCAATCCGCTTAGCGATCCAAAGCTAGTGCTCTCAACGGTCGAAGGGAAACATTGTGAGGAAATCCGCGTCTTAATCGGGTCCACACATAATGACCATGCCTTTCCTGTTGAAGTATGTTGTGTATGAATAATTGCCTAAAAGGGAAGACTTATTTTCAGGCTACTGATGAAATGGAGCAGCCAGACCTACCACAAGCTGTAAACCTATTGAAAGAAATGAATATGAATGTGCAGCAAGTATCACAGCTTGTAGACAACATGCTAGTTCGCGTTAAAAATGGTGAAATATCAACAGATAAAGGTTTAAGCTTTCTGGAAATGAAATACCAAATGCTTCTCAGTTATCTTATAAATCTAACATTTATTGTATTAAGGAAATGTTCAGGTGAAAAAATAGAATCCGATCCTTCAATAGACAGGCTTATTGAAATAAGAACAGTGCTTGAAAAGATTCGTCCTATTGACTCTAAACTAAAGTACCAAATTGATAAATTAGTGAAAACAGCTGTAGTTGGAGCAACATCTGAAGATGATCCTCAGTCCTACCATGCCAACCCAGACAATTTAGTAAGTAAAATTAATGATTCAGATGAAGAGTCAAGTGATGCCTCTGAGGAAGGAGGAAGGGACAAGAAGGAAAAGGCAAACAAATCTAACATCTACATTCCACCCAAATTGGCAGCTGTACATTTTGATGAAGCTAGTTCTAGAATTGACAGTGAAAAGAAGAATAAAGAAAAATCCAAAAAGCAATTCCTTAACTCCAGTGTAATGAGAGAGCTTCGTGAGGAATATTCCGAGGCTCCTTTGGAAGTGACTACAGGGAATCATGTGAAGCATTCCATTTCTAAATATGAGCAGGAAAAAACAGAATATGAAGAAAGTTACCTTACACGTTTACCCGTGACAAAGGCTGAGAAGAATCGTAGAAGAAAACTTACAACTGTTGGTATGTTGGGAGATGAGATCACAGGTAGCAGTAGTAAACAAACATCACATAAACACAAGCTTAAATCCAAGAAAGGTAAGGGATTTAAGAAGAGGCGCACTCATTAAAATATTTAACGCTTTGAAAAGCCTTGAATCTGTAACTATAGAATGAAAATGGCAACTATTCCATCTTTTGCAAAAAATATTATGACAGTTAAGAACTAGAGATATATTAAACCAATATTCAATCTAACATCTACAAGACATCTTAAATTTTACTTGCTCAGTCAAACTCTTTGATACCTATAAGAGTTGTACTGTTTTAAATTTCAATTTTAGTGAACATCATCTAGTTTATAGCAGCACAAAACCGGTAAGTGTTTGTTTTATGGTTATAAATAAAAATATTTAATATTAAAGTTACTAACTGTGTAGTGTACCTACAGCAGTTGTCACAATTTGACCTTACTGACTCTTAAATGCCTGCTGCATCTTCCAACCTTGACCAATATCCTTACAACCAAATAAAAGCATCCACAAGGCATCTTAAAGGGGGTAAAAACTGTTCATGATAATTAACTAACAACAAGTACTTCAACTATGTCTTCTCCTATGCAAGAATTTTCTCTTATAAAGCAAAGAAAATATGTTATGTAGAACAAGTATGAATTTTTTTAAATGAATCATCTTATTACTAACATGGTCATTACTTATCATATTATCTCTAAACAATGGAAAGCCATAAGTTAACAGTAACAGGATTTATTTTTGATAAATGGATACATCTTCAAATTAGAGGAAAAAAGTGTGGCCCATATCAAATATTATAGTGTTGCAAAAAGTTTACTTTGACTACATTGTATTCTAGTAATGCAATTAAAACATGGAAGGATCACTCTGTAAAAAATAAAAACTTAAATTTATGACAAGTTTTTATGTTTATTTACCTACTACAGTTGCTTGCAAGTGTAGTCTGGGAAAACAAATGGTAGACCTATAGGAAACCGAATCAACTTATAACTGTTATAAAATTCTTGGTTTATGTGGTAACTTTAGTTAAAATTAAAATAAGTTTACATGCATAGAATTAAGTTTTGTATTTAAAGAATTTAAATGAGAATTAAAATACAGGCCAAATATACGTTTGTTCGCCAATATTTAAATTACCTACACAATTTGGTTGTTTATTTATCATTTAATTCTCTCTTGTTTTTTAATTTTTTCTATTATGTTTGCTCTTTGTAAAACATTGTCTCATAGGTAGGTAGGCTAGGTACCTACTTGGATAATTATTTTGTTAATTTTAATTTAAAGCATTATGTTTTTACTATTTGAACTACCTAGTTACTAAAATAAAAAATGTTTTGTATTAAAATACTGTTTTTACTCTTTCATCCAGAGTTTTTATCCAAGGAACTAGGTAGTCAGTTTTGGAAAGTCTTGAAGACATGTAGCTGGGTTGAATGATTGGCAGCGGAAATGCCGCATCTTTCGAATGTGCCCGATAGGAGTGTGTGTGTCGAGGCACTGGTAATCTCCTCGTGGGGGAGCTGTACCGTGGTTGTGGGTCAAATCGGAGCGAATCACCCTATTCATCAACCAAATGGGCGAGGGCATCGATAACTGAAAATATAAAAAAAAGAAATTGGCTTCAAGAAAGCAAAAGGATAAAAAACTGAAACAGCTTGACGATTTAGTTCCCCAGGCACGGTACTATCCTATTAGTACCAAGTAATAACTTGAGATATACCTTTATATAGGTAGGTAGGTAGGTATATGCCAAACGTAAATATTACATTTGCCACATACCTACCTACCTACCAACATTTTGCAGGAGTTGGTATTCCATACGTGACAGGTTGCAAGCCCATCGCCGCTGTTAGAATACTGACTGGTTTCCTCACAATATTCTCCTTCACCAAATGAGAGAATTTTTTGTGCGCAATGCCATTGGCATTGCGCACAAAAAATTCTCAAGATAAAAAAACCATTGGTACCTACATGGCTGGATTCAAACCCTTTCAATAAGCGGGGCCACTTCCACTAGACCATCGGGGTACAAGGCAAAAGGTTAATATTACAATATAATAGACCCTTGTCTTGTACCTTTAAAATAAAAACGAGAAATACCGGTTTGATCTCAGAAGGGTAGGGGTTTCTATAGTCGTCCTGCTGTGTGGAAAGGTAATCCATTACACCGAAATCCGCTGGTAGTTGAGCCAAATCTGCGATCTTCATCAACTTGTTTCTTCCAGGAGTACTAAGCGTAAAATAGCGGTGGGTCAGTACAGTACCACCTACCGACTAAGTCACAGTTACCTACGTAGCTCCCTTTCGATTATAACTATGTGAAGACGGGTGTACTTTTTTAAATCTACTGGTTTAATCTGTGTTTGAATAATAAATACGGTCGTGAGCACATTGCTGCTATACCATACTTCTTTGTAGACTAGGCTAGATAAGCATCTATTTATTTACTCAAAGTACCTATGTTACTTACTCGGTGCAAGGATAAGATGTAAAGTTAACTAAGGGCTTGAACGAATAGACGGGGTCTGTTTTGGTGAAGATCTGTGCAAGCATGTGGCGTGTCTCAGTCATCCGAACTCCCTGGTCCTCGTTCCCCCAACGTACGTATGTACTGATATGGTTGCTCAGGTCATCGCGGTAGACGTAGTTATCCTTCTTTTCAGCATGGATTGCGTAGTCCCAGTTCTCAACTTTCACTCGAGGGCCGTAAGTGTTTTTTGAGAATAAAATCTGCTGTGGCTTTTTGGCCATAGGATTTTTGCTCCGCATTTTGAATTCAATACAAAAATATACCTAACGCTCTAAGTAGGTATAATAAAAATATTTTTTTACAGATGTTTGTTGCATTCCAACGTCAGTTTGGCATTCATATTCATGTTAACTAATTACGACCTAACCTCAGACAAAATAAAAAAGTTTTTTTATTTTGTCTGAGGACCTAACAAGATTCGTTAAAATCCCTAATCAAAAAGTTTAAATGCACTGCACCATGCTCTGTTAGATTAAAAAAGGATTAAAGGTCCGTTAAGGGCCGGTTTCACCATGCTCTGTTAGATTAACAAAGGATTAAAGAGCCGTTAAATAAGTATGTCAAGATGTACGCGTTTGACATCTGAGTTTCCTAGGATTTCTTGTCGTTGAGAGGCTACGCCCTCGCATTTCAGGACTACGTGGGCAGCTGATTCTTCTTCGGACAGGCAGCCTCTGCAGAGTGGACTGTCTGTAGCTCCGATGTTGTAGAGATGTTTGTCAAGTGGACAGTGACCTGTTAAGGTATCCCCACGATGGTTCTAAGGTTTCGTCTATGTAGATTTATTAGTCGACGTGTTAGTCTAGGTGTGGTGGCTGGTATTGCTGCTTTAGAATGTCTGCAGTCAGTCGCCCGCGTCCAGCGTAGGTTGTGTTGGTTTTGAGTGTGTTGTCGCATCCATGTGCGTAGCTGCGTGAATGACAGAGGGAGGAAAGGTGCTGATCCTTCAATTAGCGATTCCAATCCTCTTCTGGCTAGCTCGTCTGCAACGTCATTACCAAGGGATCCACTATGTCCCTTTATCCATTGTAGAGTTACCTTGTTCTTGGTGGCAATACTCTCTAGGGCAAGGTGGCATTCGTGTATGAGCATAGAGTTGCATAGTTGTGGCTCTCCAAAGCTCTGAGTGTTGCTGTGCTATCAGAGAGGATTCGTATGTTGTAGTTATCGATTCCTCTCCTGTTGATTGCTGTGGCAGCTTCGGTTATGGCTGCACATTGACATTGTAATATGGAACTATGTGCACCTAGTTTCATTATTATATCTATTTATATTGAGATCCATTGAGTGCACTCCGCTCCGGCGCCTGTTCCCTTTTTGGTTTTTGAGCCGTCGCGTCGCTTCGGTGTAGACTCGGACTTCGCTGATGTCTGATTGATCTCTTAGGTCTTCGTGTGTTTGTATATGGTAGTGTTTCTGGAATATTTGTTGTTTGGAGATCTTGTCGCACGGTGCTGCTATGAGCGGTTCATGTGATGTCGCTCTTTCTATAATGGTTGCGTGTGGGCTCCTAGTGGTTCCCCATAGGTTCAAGTGTTTGAGTATGATTGCAGGTAGGTAGGTCTTCAACTAGGTAGGTACCTACCTACTACCTACCAACGAATTGAAGGCAACGAATGATAGCATCTTCCTACAAATCTCAAATGCAAAGCCAAGCAGTATCTAACCGGGCACATAATTAGGCAGACACGTTCTAAAAAGAAAAAGAGAAAGATAATAATAATATCACAATTTATTTGGATTTGGTTCCAGGCCCAGTAAATGGGACCATAGCAGCCTCGTTGCTCACGGAAAACCTTTCTCTCCACCTGATTTCTTCATCCTTAACTCTGATGCTTTCCTCGGCGCATGCGATAAACGCCTCGAAAAACTCGTAAAATGTAATTTCCACGTCCAAATCCATTATTTTTCCGCTGGAGCTTATTTGGGGGAAAATTTGGGCGAATATTTTAATGATAGCTTTGTTCGAAAGGTTGCCAAAATTGAAAAGTTTATATTCATCGGGGTTCAAGTCTTCCTGATAATCGTCTTCTAATGGATGTGGTATTTCATCTGTAACAATATTTGCTTCATTTTATTTTTATATTAAAATCCTGGCGACCAGTACCTAGGTAATGAGTTTTGTAAACTAATCTTACCCTAAAGTTAAGTTCTTAAGTAACAGTAACCTAACCGCACGGAAACTTCTACCTACAGTAAAACAAACTGAAACTGCTACACGACATTGATCCCCAAGCACGGTACATTAGATATAGGTACATAAGTACGTCAAAGTTTGCAAGTCTATCGCCACTGCTACCTACACTGTACCTACCTACAAAAAAATCGTTTCCTCACGATGTTTGCCTTCACCAAGAGCACATTTTTTTAATAAGTATACCTAGCAAAAAGCTATTGCTGCTTCGATCCCACGAGCTGACGATCCGAAGGCGGGGTTATTCCCTCTAGTCTACCTACCGATGCCCTACAACTCAAATAAGTGGGTAGATATCATATAAAGGTAGGTACTTATTGGTACGTATAGGTAGGTACATACTTAATACAGCAGCGTAATTCAATCATTCAATTCAATATATTAATTTCAGACTTTGGTGTCCAAAGGTGTATTTGTTAGTAACAATAACACATAAAATTACCAGTTATAAACGTAATTTCATCACCAAAGATGTAAACGTTTCGGCCGATTGGAAGCGTTTCATCGGGCGTTTCGATGAGGGTAGTCTGAGGACGATCTAGACAGTGCGGTGCACGACGCACAGCGCATAGAAACTTCCGCACAGTGTGCGGCTCTCCCAGGGAACGGTAAAGCTCGTAACTCCCTCTCAGAGGAACGAAGGAGCCATAACCGTTTGCTAGCCTTCCTGAACGAAACAAGTAGGTAAGTTACAAACCCTTTCCTAAAAATTATCACTTTGCTTTACTACCTAGTTTTCGTACATACCTAAGCAAACTTTTAAGTAGGAAAACTTGTATCGATCAAAATGAAATGGTTGATTCTTTCAACATGTCGAAACGTGCGAGCGAGAGTCACATTAGCTCTTTTCTTTGCCTTAGATATATTGTACAGATATGGTGAATGACCGAGTTTGAACAATCCATGATTTGACAGAGGGACTTCGAACGCAGCAATAATTGGCCGAGTGCAGAACACCACGCTGTTGTTTCGTGACGGATATTACCTACCAAAGTGACAAATAGGCTGCCAGGTTGAAACGGGATTGGGCGGGCCACCTCATTTGGAATCAGATGCTGACCTTGAATCCCTGACGGATGGAGGTTGAGAAAGAGTTCCTGCCAACTCTTTCTCAACCTCCATCTGTCAGGGACGGACGGTCGGACGTCAACGCCTTTGAAGCGAGGTTTTGAGAGAGAATTAGGTAGGTACTCGTAAAATCAAGGGGCTCGAGGGTAAACCTACTGGAAGTCTGTGGAGACCAATGCTCGCAGTCTTAGACAAAATATTATATTCCTCCATGCCCGCAGTAGTGTGACAATTCAATTTAAAATAAAGTCATGTTAGTATGGTGTACCAAGCTAGTAGGTAGCATTTATTCGCTTAGGTGTTCATAATATAAATCATCAAAGTAGGTTCTTACTTTCGCAGTTCCTGTTTTTCTGCGAATAACTATTAATTCTAAAATTTATGGAAATATGTCTTTGCTTATTTACCTTTACGCCGTCCAGCGCCTGGTAATACGTTCTTCTCCATAAAAGTCCTGAAAGCGCTGGCTAGGATCGTGTCAGGTTTTGTGCCAGGAAGCTGTTTCTTGGCGTATAATCGACTGGCTACCGAAATCAGACTGTGCACAAACTGCCAGAAATATATTTTCTCAAACGGATTGTGCGGATTCCTCGCTAACCATTCCTGATTCTGGTAAAATATTCTATCAATCTCTACCAGGGTCAGTCCTTTTTCATGAACGTTGCAATCGTAAAAGAATTGCCACAGAAATAAGCGCGTTAAAACTGGCGTGAAGTGTATTTCCTCCGTGTTACAGACTGTTGCATATCTATAGTAACTGTTCTTTAAGTCCGTCTCGTAGCACCTTAGCGACTTGCGTAAAGAAGTCTCCTCGAATATTATAAGATCTTCTATGTCATGAATTATTTCATTGGGCTCATCTGTCGGGTCCTCCTTGCGGATAGCTGTTGACATATCAACCTCCAACGTTTTATTGTTCTTAATATAATCGTTGATAATGTTTGCTCTGATTTTCACCTGTTTGTCGATGTTTTTGAGCGCTTGCTCAATGTGGTAGAGCATACCGACTGTGCTATCACAAATGTCGAATCTGTACGGTTCAAGTAGCTGGGGTCGTTTGTATTCGAGAGGAACGTCGTTTTCGTTGCTATCCGGAATTAGAGAGCCGATATTATCGTCTATGAATAGATTTTTATCCTGAAGTATTAAACCGTTGTTAGTGACAAACTTGCCAACACCGTGTTTCTTATTATTCTTGAACTCTCCTTTGTAATGGGAGCCCAGGCCGAGACCCAGATTCAATACACCGTATCCGTTTCTTTGGCCCTTCATCCAGAGACCACGGTAAGCATTGATTGATGGTAGAGAAAGTCCGTTGTTGTAGTAAGCATCCCAAATGTATATTCCATAACCGGACATTACACCATTTTTCCACTCGCCTCTGTAGAACTGCAAAAAATATGTTATACCTAGGCACAGATAAACCTAGGTATTGTTCTTGGATTCATAGAATTCTTTATCAACCTCCGCATAAGTCGTTAGGTAGTTTTTTTTTAATACTACTAGCTGATGGAACAAGTAGATGGCCCACCTCACCTATAACAAAGCATTACCTGGTAGGTAAATCACGCACGATAGGAACGTACCTACCCTACGATGCACTGCCCTGCGTCCATCAACTTGAGGCATACAGATGTTAAGCCTCATGTGCCTGTAATTACATCGGCAACCACTCTCTTGAAACCGAAACACAGCAACGGTGATTGGCGGTAGAAAAAGGCGTGGTGGTAGTACCTACCTACTACTTCCCCGGACGAGCCCTTCACAAAGAGCTCTACTACTCTTGGTCCGAGTAATGTCACTCACAGAACCATTATGTACCTATTGTGTGTATCTATTGAAGTAGATACCTACTATATCACACTTACATCATGATTTGGCCATATCATTAAGCCCTTGCCTTCTCTCACATATTTGTCCCATTCTCCCTTGTAACCGCTGAGAGAGCAATATTCTCGTGAACCGAATCCATGACGCACATTCTGTAGATAAATGAAAGAAAAAAATACTTACTTATGTAACGGGAATAGAGATGGGCCGAATATTGGTTTTATGTTCGGTATTCGGCATGTTCGGCAGGATTACCGAACATTCGTATTAGGCCGATTATTCGGTTAAAATTCGGTCAAACTTTCTACCGAACATACTTTTTACTACAACTACATAATTATATTTAAAAGTATTACACGGGTATTTATCGCGTTTACCTTTATTATTTTCTTTATAAATACCCGTGTAATACTTTTAAATATTTGTTATGATCGCGAGATTTAAAAACAACTACATAATCAGGTGTGTTTAATAGGTACCTACCTATTATTTACCTACCTTACAAAAAGATGGAACTAAATGATATAAGATACGTACCTAAGTATATATTTCTTCAAAGGTCTAGAAAAAATAAGTTATTTTGAGTCATTGCAGCAAGGGGAGGAGGGTTATGGGCTCGACTCACTATTTTAATCAAAGAGTTTATTCCTACCGAATTATTCGGCCGAATATTCGGTTCGGTATACTTTTTACCGAACATTCGGCCGAATATTCGTATTCGTTGGAATCACGATTGGGCCCATCGCTAATAGGGACACTAGAAAGAAGAAGGAACTGTGAGAGAATAGAGTTTGACAATGTCCCTAGATATTAATTAGAGATTAGGAAGATACTACATACATTAATCCAGTCTCCGTCATAGGAGTTACTGAAACTGGAGTAATATATAACGCCCTCGCCATGTTTGGTGCCAGAATGCCAGCCGCCGGCGTAGGAGCGTTGCCTGCGAGAGTCGACGTACAGACCGCGCCCGTGGCGGAGGTTGCCGGTGACGTCTCCTTCGTACCAGGTGTCGTCTTTCCATTGGATCTTGCCCTTTCCTTTCATCTCGTTGTCTTTGAATTCGCCCTTTGTAGAACAAAAATTGTGCAGAAATTAAGCAGGTATTCTGCGAAGACTAGACCTGCCAGGCTGTAATGAAGTCCATAAGTAAAAAAACATATACTTACCTACCTGCTTACCGACAATTTTAGGATATAGCTGTGGTGATCAGCTGGGATCCAAAAGGTGCTAGGATTTAAATAAAAACGATTTAAACGTGGGGTGGTTGTTGTTGTATAAATTTGACGGCATTGTGTGTTTTTTCGGAGGTGTTTGAATCATGCATTGTTTTGTTGGTGTGCGTTATCTCCGAAATGGAAGCTCCAATTTTAATGTTTTATTTTATGAGACAGCTTGATAAGCTATTTTTTGTTATAAAGTGTGAGCAACTAATACCTACCACTCACCTATAACAGTTACCTTCATCATTTGGGGTAGTGCGGGTAGTTCACGGACTCTACCTAAATAATGTCGTCCTTTCATTTCTGTTTTCTCAAAGTCGAAGCATATAAATGTTACGAGGCAGGTACTATTATTTATTCTGTGGTACTTATGGGTAAGTATTCGTAAACAAAATTCCCCTTTACAATAACCCCAAGGTAACGTACCAAGTACACAGTCCCATCGGCCCATTGAAAGCGCCCCTCACCATGCATGCATTTCATTGAAATGCTCCCCTCGTAGACGTTGCCGTTTCTAAATCGAATCACTGCTCGCTCGTCAGGTGACGACCACCAGCATTGTTGGAGAGGATCAATCTGGGAGTAAAATATCTTATTACCAAACTACTATCTTAGTTTATAGCGTTTTCTTCTACACGTTTTAAAATGAAGCTACCTTCCTACCTACATCAACCCAAGTCTTGTTTTGAGTATTGAGTTTTTCGCAACGTCAGGTCTTTTTTGTCAGACTTGGGGTATTGAATCCAAGAACTAACCATTAGTTAGTTGAAAAATATAGCAAGGTAAGCAGTGGCGTAGCTAGGCGGACAAGGGCCCTGGTGCATAGAGAAAGAATCGGCAAGGTTTTCTGGCTTCGGGAGTTGGCTGACCCTCTCTTTTCAAAGATTAGGTTAGAGGGCCCCCTGAGCTCCGGGGCCCTGGTGCAATGCACCACCTGGCCCTACGATAGCTACGCCACTGAAGGCATAAGTAGGTCCTAGACGTACCTGCAAAGGGTCTAAATCCAATTTTGATCGACTTTTCTTTGTTTTGGATGGCTTGCTCGCTAAAATAATAAATTCCAAATGAATATATGTATGGTATTGGTACCTAGGTACTCAACTACTTTACAGGACGTAGGTACCCTTACTTACCTAGAGCGAGTTGGTTTACCTGCCTACGTTTACTCCCACTGCGGGAAGAGTAGGTACCTACTATAGGTATTGTTTGTTTCGAAAACATTAGGGACTTCGTTTTATTTGTCATAATGAACCTACCTGCCTAAATAAAATTTTAAAAAAATTTTTAGTTAGGTAACAGAACCCTTAAAATATATATCATACATGCAGACTTCTTCTTTTTGCTAGTAAACGTGAGTTCACTGGGAGACTTCCCAAATTCCATATTTGGGGAACTTTCTTCGGGCTTCGGCGGTAGTATCAACTCCCATGATTCCACTATACTATCTAGCATGGATTCAAACATCATTGTGATCAGTTCCTTCTGAACAGAGCCCTTCGGTCGCGTTGCTATGACTGAAGTTGTTGATTCGCTGACGAGCCTTGCTGTTGATTGAGCACGGGCAGTGGAAAACCCCTCGAAGTCAGTATCACCATAATACCTTTTTGGGATAATAAGAGAACTCTCGCGACGTGTGGCCGTCCTCTGAGAATCTACGTAGTACATTTTGTAAAGTCCAATTTATAAGACTTAGCTAAATACCTATTTTGAAAAAGACGAGCCTTTTCTGCCGGCGTGTTATTGGCGCACTCCGTAAAATTAAGATTACAAAATGTTTGACATCAGTGTAGGCTATCCCCTATATGGGTACAAAATGTCCTTGTCTATACATACTAAGTCATTCCGAAATAATTAATGGCAACAAAACGAGGTTTTAGCCGTTTTAGCATTCCATTGACTGACAAGGCGTCCCAAGACTATGCGACACATGGAGGTATTATACTAGTCTAAGATGCGACATGAAGGGAAAGTAACTTAAATATTGTAGATAGAATATTTTGCTGAAAGGAGACTTTATTTTATTTTTAAACTTAGTAATACTGCATTCAATTTTTTTCTAAGTCTACATGCCTCGTCTGGGAATCGAACCAGCTCCAATGCTCAAAAACAACCCTATATTTTTATGATGCCAATCGAAAGAATGGATCATAAATAATAATTCTAATAAATAATATTAATAGTTATTTGCGAATGATCAAAGCTATCTATGGAATTATAATATCGATATTTTTCGAACGTCGTCGTCGATGTAATAAATAATTTTCTTGTAATGAGAATCAAACATTTTACGCTATTCTTTTGTTTCTTAAGATACTATCTTACTTATGAGGAATTATTATTATTAGTCCAATCTTTCGATTGGCATCATAAAAAAAAGGAATCTTTTTTTCCACATTTGAGATTTTTTCGATTCCCAGACAAAGCAAGTAATTTTTTGAAAATCTTTGAATGCATTATTTATAACTTTTAAGAATAAAATAAAATCTCCTTTCAGCATAATATCCTATCTACAATATTTAAGGTAGTTTCCCTTCTTGTGGCATAGTTTCGGGACGCCCTGTATAGCTCAACGCTGAAATAGATTACGACGCACTCAATGGTACGTTCCAAAGCATAGGTACCTACCTACCTACCTAACTGCTGAAGAGCACAATCTACTGCGTGACATCTGTGATTAATTTAACTAAATAGGTATTCATAGGTAATAGAGTCCAGTTCATTCATTATTTTTATAGGTCCCAACCTCGGATTTATATTCTGAGGTACCAGCTAAGCTAAAAAAGAAAATAAGTTCATAAATTTTCAGGAGCCCTCTCCATCTACCGATTTCCCGCGATCTATACGAAAATTGTTCAAAATAAGTAGCTAGGTTTACCTAGTCTTATGTTTACCTAACTACTAAATAAAACAAATTTGAATAAGTTTGAAATTGATGTATTTTAAAAAGCAATTTGACTTTGTTCTTTATTTTACCCCTTTGACCTCCATCGCGGTGAATATGGTGCTTACTGTCTTCCCACGTATTCGCAGACTTTGTTAACGCTTCGTTTAACATAGATTGACCTATCGAAGAAAATAAAGCATCAGTTGAGTTACCATTGATGGAAAATTCTGAAGAAATTCAAGAATTACATGGCAAATAGTTAACCCCATTTCCAAAACTTCAATGGCTGCCAAAACCCCCACATGCTGGTTTCCCCATCGAGGTCCTCAGATGGAGTTGGTGTTTCAAGAGGTTTCATATGAATATCTTGGCGGCCTTGCGAAGAATCTTCTTCTCCCCAGCATGAGCAGAGAAGACATACAACTCCAGCAAGCACCAACACCTGAGATAATACAGTCAATTTTGAAGATCCACGAGCACTTTTTAGTAGTTTGACAGACTTTTCAAAAACTTCGTAATGATTATGCTAAACTCGAGGCAGGAGGAAAAGCAGCAAGTGCGAGACAAATTATTTTTTATTTTTAGGCCAAGGCCTAGTTCATAATTAACTTTAAAAATCACCTTAGAACTCATTGTGTAAACAAAACCAACTAACACGATTCCTCGTCCACTTGTTATACGCGTGAATGAATCCTGATTTCGTTTATATGGATTTCTTCAACATGTATTTGGATCGTGACACGTGTTAGGACATAACGATATGATTTGATACGGCTGAAATAGGTTCAGTGGCCTGGATCACTGTAATAACTACAAACTAGTGTACCTAAATTGAAAATAAAAAACCTTGTGAGTATAATATTAAACCATATGCCGCTCGAACATACTCCGTTTAATCTGTCTGTACTATGTACCTACCCCTATGTAGTCTGAGTTTTATTTTTCCGTATCGTCAGGACGTTTTTGTATGAGGACTCGTGAGTTAAAACTCAGACTTGGGGTACTGGCGTCAACCGGCTTCAAACAAAATTACCCACTTTTATTTACGTCCTGAAAAAAACAAGCCCAGCATCCACGAAACATAGATTAATTAAATTTTAAAATAAACTTTTTTGTAAATTAAAAACACTTAGTAACTTTTAAAGCTTTATTCAAACAATTCTAATCAACATCTAACAAAAACTACCAAAAAATACAAAAATATCGTATTTTTAACAAATATTTACGATCAAACCGTCTTACGGCCGGTTTCTGAAAGCCCGATCAAAACTAATCGCATGTCAAGTCTCTTGCTATCTCTATCTAATAAATACTATATCTAAAAAACAGCTGAAATGGCGAGTGACTTGATATCCGATTAGTTTTGATCGAGCTTTCAAAAACCGGCCGTTAGCGAATTAAATAATTTAACGCAAATTTACTTGACTAACAAATTAATTAACAAGTAAACATTTAGGGTGGTGTGCACCAAAACTTTTGTTAACCGGGTTAGAATTAATTAAATCCGTATGAGTAACTAGGCATTATTATATTCGATAATTTTAATTTCCTATTTAGATCTGGTTAAGTTGTCTCATAGGTAAACCCCTAAGAAAGAAGAAAATGTAGCTTGAAATTAATTTTTAATGAATTGAAGATTTTATTTAATATTAATGACTTGATTACTATTTTCACAAACGTATAGTCACTCTTTTTTGTTTGACCTATGCAATTCACAAAGTTAAATTAGGTTATTTTACTAAACAGAAATCGATAGTAAAAAAAAAACGTATATTACGTAGGTAAAACTGTGTTGGCAAAAGAAGTGTTATAGGTTTATGAAGAACTTTAATTAAATGGAAACATATGCCGTCTCTAGAATGCAAGCTATCTTTGTGTCAAATTACATCTCGAGCGGTTCAATGGCTTAGCCGTGAAAACGTTACAACACTTTGTATTGTGATTCTTGTGATTTTATTGCATATTTGAGTATTATAAATTAGCAACCTATATATTATTTTCATATTACGTAGGTAAATTACTGATTACTAAAATTACGTTATCAAACGATTAAAAGAATGTGGCTGATGTTTATAAAATCGAGTACCTACAATAAAACCGCGCCGGTATGTGGCCTACATTAGCACAGAACGATACCTATCATTACCTTACTAATTACATTTTACACTTACATTTCTGTGTTCATAATTAAGTAATCGATATAATTGTTTCACATTTAACTATCGTCAGGCAATATCACACATGTATTTACTTTTATCATCTGCATCACAATGAAATCATGTCGCAGCAAGCGCGGATCCACCGATGGGCATGCCCATAACCCTAATAGACGTGTGACGTCCCACACATAGTGTTCGCCCCACGACTTTGTCCATGTGGAACTACAACACTACAAAATTTTGGTCAGACCGTCAAATTATATATTGTAAACATCTCTGCTGTGACACAGATAAGAGAAGCTGTGACCACAACAATTTTCGAGGGTTGGATCCGCGCCTGCTTCGCAGTGTTATTGTCAAGGCCGTGTTATTAGGTATTATCTAATTCAATGTAATTTCACTGATATAGACCGTGAAATTGTTAGAAAAAAGTACGAAAATCCGGGTAATTACAATATTACTAGTGAAATTATAATATCACGGATTTTACAATATCACTTCGACATAATACCTACATTTAAATAGACATACGACATAAACCAGAGGACCAGATTCGAAACTCCTTTATGAAAAATAAATGGGTATATTCCTATTTTTAGACTTGTATTACAGTTACAGGTTTTAGGTGTCAGATTATTTTATTCATACAAGAGATTCGGTTCTGTGCGCTGTCTTATCATTCGATACACTATACCGAACGTAACTTCTCTATATTGCCTCTAAGATTTTATCTCGAGTTGAATATAATATCTATGAATAATACTCAATTGTGTTCCATTTATCATAAGTATCACAGATTCAACATTTGGCTGAAATTATGAATAATCATTTTTACATACACTATTTACTACTTTTTACATACATTGTATCCTAAAAGAGTTCCTAGTCTTGCACACATTTTGACTAAATGTTCTTTAGTTTTAATCCTCTTCTTTACCTACTGGATTTATATCACTTTACATATCAATATCAACACACCTATTAAATATTTTTTTAATATTCTACTTAGCAAAACATCAAAGTTAGGGTTTTTGAAAAGGACTTTCCATAACTAAAGGCATTATATGCCCTTCTCGTTCATAGGCTCAAAAAATAATTTTTTTCGAGGTAATTGATCGAGATGCATGTTTACATTCTTTTCCATATATCTTCACTACATAGTATAAAGCAAAGTCGCTTTCTCTGTCCCTATATCCCTATGTAGGCTTAAATCTTTAAAACTACGCAACGGATTTGGTGCGGGTTTTTTTTTATAGAAAGAGTGATTCAAGAGGTAGGTTTATATGCATAATACAAGCATAATCTCTTAGGGATAGCCCACAATAACCGTGCGAAGTAATATATATAATACTAGCGACCCGCCCCGGCTTCGCACGGTTATTGTGGGTTATTCTATAAAAAAAAACCCGCACCAAATCCATTGCGTTAAAGATTTAAGCATACATAGGGATATAGGGACAGAGAAAGCGACTTTGTTTTATACTATGTAGTGATAATTTCCTCTTTACCCCCATTATTCTGTATTCATATTCCATACTAATGATTAGACCATATAAATTCTGTATTTTGAGCACTACATAGTACATACTAAGTTTAAGTATATGATTTATGACTAGAATTACCTTATATTTAATTTGGCAAGCAAGTGTATAAGCGATTATAGATGCCTAAGTGGTACCTAATAATATGTATAATAAGACAAACTTTAACATAACGTGTTATTTGTTAGTGTATCTCAAATCGAATATAAGCATTGTATTATAACAACCATAATTCTTTACTAAGGAAGGCGACATCAATTTGTAGTAATCTAAATAATTTCCAACAGCGCTATTATTTGGTGGCAGCTTTTTAACTTAAAAACATCGCTTACATCTCTACATTAAAAAGTAACAAAGAATGATAGTGCTTGGCAGACTACAGTGTATTCATATAAGGGTAAATGTAAGCTAGATGCTACTTACACTTACGCTTTTCACTAACAACAAATTTCCAATTTAGAAACTACAATATTATCCCATGGAAGTATTAATAAAAAGCCATTATATAGTAGCCACAGCTAAGCTAGAGTATTCACAAGAGTAGTAGTTATTTCGACACAACAGTGAAATAGACATTGAAATATATAATAATATGTAAGCTAGCCTAAATGTTAACTACCCACCGACACAAAATCCCAGTGACATAGTAGCTCTCAGCCACGTAGTCGATAATTAGTGGTAGTAAAGCTTATCTGCACTCTATAACAGCACGGCTAGAGTCTATGCCTCTAGCCGTCTCTGCCCGTCTTTAGCTTGTGGCGATAATGCGCCGAAACAGTTGGCTTTGTAAGCGCTACGCGGGGTTTTCGATACTATAGTTAGGTAACCGTACACATGTTTGTAATCTGAACTCTATAACAACATTTTTAGAGTAGATAATCGGCAGCACTTACAGTCACGTCCCAGCCCGTACGTTGCGGATGATTATGTGTCGATACAATTGGCTCAGTAAGCGCTACTCGGGTTTTCTTCTTTTTATTTCTTCACTATAGCTTGTTAACCGTACACAAATCTGAACTCTATAATAACACCGTTAGAGTATATAATCGGCAGCATTTACATCCACGCTCCCACCGCGCCCCGGTAGGTTGTGGACAATGATGATGCGGCGCTACGCGGGGATTACGTCACTATAGTTCGTTAACCGCACACAAATCTGAACTCTATAACAACACATTAGAGTATATAATCGGCAGCACTTACATCAACGCTCCCAACGCGCCCCGGTAGGTTGTGGACAATGATGATGCGGCGCTACGCGGGGATTACGTCACTATAGCTCGTTAACCGTACACAAATCTGAACTCTTTATCAACACAGTTAGAGTATATAATCGGCAGCACTGACATCACGACCGGGATTACGTCACTATCATGTCGCTAACCGTGCACAAATCTGAACTAGAGTACATAATCAGAGCCACGCGCCCGCCCGCAGGTTGTCGACGATAGTGCTGGCGCGCCGTCGCTGCCGCAACGCCGCGGCCGGCTCGAAGGGCGCGACGCGGCGCCGTCGTCACGAGTCGTGGATCAGCCGCTGGTAGTGCGGGAAGATCTCGTAGGGAGGCACGTGGAGGCCGAACTCGAGGGCCACCAGCACCGCGAACTCAAACTTCATTAGATCCTTGCGGTTCACGCGGAAGGTAGTTTCGATGCGCTGGGGAATAGAAGATTAGGTATATTACGAAGGAGTTTATATTGACAAACACAAAATATCCTACTAATATTATAAACGCGAAAGTTTGTAAGTATGGATGGATGGATGTTTGTTACTCTTTCACTCTTTCACCTAAAAACTACTGAATGGATTTTAATGAAACTTTACAATAATATAGCTTATACATCAGAATAACACATAGGCTACAATTTAGACTTAATTTAGACTTATGATAAGTGTCAAGCAAGTAGGAAAAAAATCTACCATCTGCGAGCTATTCTGGCGTGTACTGCCAAAACCGCTAGAGTTACACACATGTACTACGCCACGCTAATATAAGCTACTCGAAATACTAATCCTGCGCAGATGAAGTCGCGGGCACCAGCTAGTTTATTCAAAAAATTAAGTTTTCCTAAAAGCTCAGCTACCACATCTACATCTCCACCGGGGATGCTAGAACATTGCTGCCATCAAACCAGAGTCCTTTTCCGCTACTCTAAGGAGTTGGGCTGGCTGGGGTGAGGTTAGCAGCTGGATAATGCACAATACACCCCATTTCAGGACGTCAGTGCAGATCTTATTGCTCCACCATGAATAAGAATTAAAGCTCAGCTACGTGCAAAACATGTCCATCTTATCATAATTATAAGATATCTTCCAGTTTTGCGTGCCCCATTCTTAAAAGATGCATGTTGTAAGAAATATACCGCGCAATTAAAGCCTGGAAGATCTCTATGAACAAAATGTAAAAAAAACACATTCAGCATAGTCTAAAAAGTGAACTGACCTCAATGAGCGACTTCAAGGTCTCTCCTTTCACATCGTTCAATTTGGCAGAGAGCATGAGGCACGCGCCTGCGCACAGCTTCCTATTGTCCTTGTTGATCAGGTTAGCTAGGATCAACTTCTCGAAGTACACGTAGGCCTGAGCCACAGATAGTAAATCCACACCTCCGCAGTCGTGCTTGGCGATTTTGCGCATTTCTTTTTTGATGCTGCAACGGGGAATTATTATTATTGATCGAGTGAGAGAAGCGAACGAAGATCTTAGTTTCAACTTGGGCGATTTGGCATTTTATGTATGTATGTATGTTTGTCTGGCGATAACTTTAGAACCGTTTATACGATCTGCATCCGATTTACTGGTAAGTATATGAGTAAAATCGGATGAAGTGTTTTTGAGATATGGGGTTTTTAAAGGCGGCAAAAATAAAAAAAAGTTACATAAAAAAATCAAGTTACATGTCATATGAAAGAGTTTTGTTTGGACATTCCAAATAAATTTTTACTTTCGTTTTGGGACGCTCGGTTTTTGAGATAAAAGAAAAAAGTTAAATTAAGATAACCAGCGATCCAAGAGCTCCCATCTCTAAGAGTTTCGTTGACATCAAGGTTTTTCTACTGGTCGGCCAGTTCCTTTGCTTTTTCTTATTTTTTGTTCTTGAAAGAAATTAAAGAGGTACTCAGTTTTCATAAAATGGTGACGACGACCAGGTCTGATGATGGAGCCAAGGTCTGTTCAACGGAACTCTTCAATAAATAGGCCAATAGAGTTGAAACTTGGTTACCATACCAAGTTAGTAGGCGGTAGTCAGAAAAAAGTCCAAAGATAATGTTTGAACTTGCCTCTGACTACTACCTACTCAAAGTTTTGATGCGTTCGTCGGGTCGCATCACGAGATCTCAGTTCGGGGCGAACTACTAGTTAGTCTTAAGTTTACACTAAAATGTTACAATATAATTAATAAGTAGGTGTCCTGGGTGTTTTCAACAAATAACAAATTAGAGAGATACATACGAGTACCTCGGTTATATAATTTTTTCTGTGTTTTTATGAGAGTGGCCTTACTTATACATATATATTTTATTTAAGACTAGGGGCCTGTCCCAGCTTCGCATGGGTGGTCATAAATTTTTTGAACATTTTAGGATAAACTTAGACCGTGGGTTCGAGCCTCGCGTCAACTAATTTCATACATTTGCACGTCCTTCTCCTTGAGTGAGTGAAATCGCACCCCGAGCGTGACCCGTGGACCCGTTAACATTTTTAATTTCGTCATATCTTTTGAATGGTATGTCCGATTTGAAAAATTTAAGAAGTAATCTATAGGTATTGAAACCGTCTTAATTATGAAATGATTTATTTGGATAAGGAATAATACCAAAGTACAAATAAACACCCTTTTCTAGCGGCGGCATTTCAATTATTTTTTTATAATAAAAGAACACTTATTGTGACATAACTATAATAGTTAGACATATGCTGTCGCGACATTTTTTGTAGATGATGACGTGTTCTACAAAATCGTAGTACATTGTTTTGTTCTATCATCAATAGTTTTCGCAGCGCACGCGATGTAAGGTTTTTGTTTTCCACCTTGGGTTACATTATTGGAGTTTTAGTAAGGTTCCCTGATTTTTTTGAAAATATAATATAGCCTATGTTACTCAGGGATAATGTAGCATTCTAATGGTGAAAGAATTTTTGAAATCGGACCAGTAGTTTTTGAGCCTATTCGTTACATACAAAAATACAAATGTTTCCTCTTTATAATATTAGTGTAGATAGTGTAGATAAAAATGCCGCCATTTCTTACCAATGGGTAAACTAAAATAAACAGTGATAGGAATTATTTTATGAAATGCCTAAAAGCAACGTTTTTAAGCATCCCATACTTATTAACGTAGTACTTAGCTTACCTTCTCAACTTGCTCAAAGTAAGCTTGATGTGCGGAAACTTCTCTCTAAACTTATCATTGAGCTCTTTCTTCAAATCTTGCGGACGTACGTAGTCGATGATAGACGTCATGTAAGATGTAAACGTCAGGAGTGTTCTGTGCTTACCGGCGATCAGCTCCGGATCGTCCAGCACATTGGGACAATAGTACACCTGCTAGAATATAAAACTGTCATTGATCATATGGATATCTGTATTACGAAATAACTACATTAAGTTCACTTCGCTGGACGTAGGCCTCTCAGGAGACGTGACACTGAGCCTGGTAAACCGCTTTTCTAATCCAGTTGCTGTGTTCTTTTTTCTTTTTTACATCTAAAAATGCCACTGGTGTCCCTCTGACATGGAGATCAGAGACTTTGTTAATACTACTAATGATTCTATACAGTTGCTGTGTTTCGGTTCGATGAGTGTGGTTGCCGGTGAAATTACAGGCATATGAGGCTTAACATCTGCATGCCTATAGTTGATAGACGCAGGGCAGTGAATCGTAAGGCACGTTTCTATGGTATGGACTTACGAGGTAATGCTTTGTTATAGGTGATGGTTGCCACTTCAAATCAGCTGGGCCGTCCGCTAGTTGTATTTAAAAAAAAAGTATTTGCCAGCTAGCTGCACTTCGCAGATCACCTCACCTTGCCGGAGGGTGTCCTACACTAGGCTTGCAAACGAAATCACCAAACAAATACAAAAAAAAATGGTATAGGTAATATTCTCCGAATGCAGTCAATCTCGATTATGTAACTGAGATAGCTTGCAATCTGGAGACCTATTGATAGCTACTTCGGCAAATAAATTGGGCTTCTGGGCAAACGAAATCCACGCGAACTAAGCCGATAGTTGGACATTTAGCGTAAATAACCTCTTACGTATTTCTGAGCCAGCAATGCCATCTCGTCCCAGTCGAAGTTCTTGGAGTCAACGGTAGAGTGCGGCGGTGAAGATGGTAGAGCGCTCTTTTGAGAGGACTCGTATGAGAAGCACCTGCAATAATACCACTGTGAGTACTAGACTTGATACAACAGTATCTTGAATGGATAGGTAAAATTTAAGGCACCAGCGTTTGCGCGTCTCTAAATGATAGAAATAAGTCAGAATGTACGTAGGGGAAAATACATTACAGCAAAAATAGGAATACTATATTGATATGGACTGATAAAGAGCTTGACTTTGCCCTTTAAAATTCTGTGTTAAAATACCGTGTGTTAGATGTGCGCACTTTACAATATACATTTTATCCGTAGGTGACTAAGTTACAGTAGAAAAGACCAGCTATAACAAACCGCGTACATTTTAAGTTGAAGACTCATACATTAATCAATACCTATATAGGTACAATAATGTGCGCGTGCGCTTGTTCTAGAAATGGTTTGTTTTTTTACCGACGAGATTATAATATTAGCAAATAACTAACTTTAATAAACCTCGAACCATATACTTAATTCAATGTTTTTATTAGTTTAGCTATTTTTTCTAAATCTTAAAATATCAAAACAATTGAAGAAATTACAATCTATGGGTCTTCTATTAAAAATGCAGCGGTAACTTACATGCGTGCAGTTATAGGAGGCTAGTTTACCAAGCTTTTGTTATGGAGGTGTTGAGTTGGTATTCTACAAGGTAGACTAGGTACCCTTGTGCCAGAAGTATGTTGTGACCTACTTACTACCCAGTACCTTATAATATAAGTTCATGCATTTCGAATAATAAACTCAAAAAAGTTATTACGTTATGGTTATGTTATGAGTTGACATACTGACAAACATATACGTGGTGGATTTGCCGCTCTTTTAGGAGTATGATATCGAACTACGGAATCTGAAATAAATTAGCTAAGCGCGTTGGTCAGATAGGCTTCCGAAGTCAGAAAGGCTTAGGGCCGGTTTCACCATGCTCTGTTAGATTAACAAAGGATTACAGGGCCGTTAAATATATCAAAATGTACGCGTTTGACATTTAAGGTTAGATTTAACGGCCCTTTAATGCTTTGTTAATCTAACAGAGCATGGTGAAATCAGAGCTTAGTGTTTCCTTTAAGGCGAAGACAAAAGCTAATGTATATCTCGGTCGCGCGTTTTCACATGTTGAAAGACATAAACTCATTTTCGAAAAATCGCAATTTACCAAGTTGTATGCACATAGTATGACAGTAAGGTTGTTGAACGAAATATAATGAGAATGAGACCATTCATTTCTATCGATTTTAAACAGAGTCCACTTTAAAGCTTTATATGATCTCCTACATAATATACAAGTACGTACATTGAAAATATTTTTTTAATGTTTTTTTTTATTTAGTTTACAACTAAGTCGTCGTCTAAGATTGTAGAAGACATTTTTGCTAATAGTAAAGCGCCTCTGACTAAGGATAGACAGACGAACATGGAAACTATAAGGGTTCCGATTTGGACTTCGGAATTGTAAAAACAAGCTGGCTGAGATGCATTCATGCAATGATATTGTGAATATGATGTGATTGTTTATGTCCATGTTTGGTTAGTGGGTTAGTTTGATTATTATTTGCAATTTTGTCTATCAATCTAGATTTGGTAATTTATGAGAACACCATTCACCAGATGCAAGAAAAGTTCTAAGAAGTAGGTAAAAAACCTAACCATTATCAGTAGGTAATTAGTTCATTCTACATTAAGTTATGTTAGTTTTGATTTCATTAGCAGGGTCAAAACAGCATTAGCCAATCATATTACCGCATAGCATAATATTCATTCAAAATTTACCATTTCTTATCCTTGTGCCTCGTCAATAACTTAGTCCTGAAAGTCAAATTTGTTAGCGATGAAATGACTGATTATTGTACACACACGTGATTTCAAAAAAAACTGTTGAGTAAATGTTTGGAATGGATATGAAAATGTTTTGTATTTCTAAAGAATTCAGTAGGAGAAACAATGAGAATTACAATTGAATAAATTTATGAGTTAATCAATTATCTAGCTAGAGTACTACAATAATAGTTTGGCCACAATCTAATCACCATAAGCCCAACAAATGCAAACATGTGTACCTCACACACTTTATGATTTATCATTAATGTCCTAAGAATGTCTACGACGTCGGAGACAGGGCGGTAATTCTCAAGTGGAGTTGGGCAGGACACCTGGTTAGACGCGGTGATGGCCGGTTGAGCAAAGCCTTGACCGAGTGGTGCCCAAAGACAGGCCAAAGAAGTTTAGGGCGTCCGAAAGCGCAATGGGTCGACGACATCGTGATGGTCGCAGGAAACACCTGGACCAGAGACGCACAGGACAGAGGAGGCTGGCAAAACATGAGGGAGGCCTATACCCAGCAGTGGGTGATGATGATGATGTCTTAAGAATTTACTTACATAAACTCATTAATCAAAGTCATTAATTAAGTTAAATTAATAAAAAAATTACATAAAATTATGACAGTAATAATAGTTATAGGTTCTTTTATGACTTTGTTTCCTCTACTGAATTCTTTGTGGCATAATACATTGGCTCACTACTAATGGAACACATAGGCACATAGGAAAACTCACAGAAAATACTTTATATTCTTTGGTAAAAAAAAAACAATGGTGTAGGTATCATGCTTAAAAACAAATAAACACTGTGCATTAGATTCCAGATTGATTTCACTGATGAAATATTAGTTTTAGAACTAGGTTTTTCATAATGAAATGAAACTGTCTAACCTCACCCTTTAGGTGGTTTTGAAATTTATTTGCTAAACATTTAGTAAAAAACACACTATTTTGATTTACCTTGTGTTAGTGAACTTTGTATGTTGTCACATGTTTAGTATATTAGTTATTTACCTGGCTATGACGTGAGGGTGTCGATTCATATTCTTCCAGTGGCCTTTTTCAATGAATTTCCCTTCATAAATCTTCATGTATTCATCCATAGGGCAGATCCGTGATGGCACCAATAGTTTTGAGTATGAGATATCTTGTCCATTTTCCTCTCTTTCCAAGCCAAGCAGGTCAAATGGGTCCATGCCATTGTCAGTGATGGCTGATAGGGGTCGTGGGCCTGATGTGTTACGCCTGCGAACTCCATCTTTCCTATAATCCGATCTGAAATGTGTGTGAAACGAATTGTTTCAAGACCATGGGAAACAAAATTTTTAACATCAGTTAACAGTTGGTCTGTGCGGGCTATATGCAGATATCCTTAAAAGGTTTGGTTGCAAGGAAATTACACCTAGATTCACCTAGTTCTAAGGGATTCTACCGTGATCCTTGTGATTCAACTGAACACAATTAAAAAAACACTTACCGCACATTTCTAACTGTTTTATAGAAAGGTATTGTACTGAACACAGCACATGGGACTCCCTGTACAGTAGAAAAAGCAAGCCTTTCATCTTTGAATGAAACTCCTTTTGTAGCACGAACAAATCTTACTTCTTTAGCTACCATATGATTTTCTGGTATAGCATTGCTAGTTCTGTAACGACCTGTAATCATAATCATGCAACAAATTACAATTATGAACATTCATTCATTAACGGGTTTCATCTGTAATTTAGGAATGTAAGGGAACTTACCAAAGGTCAAGCTTTCTGAACTACTCTTTTCATCTGTATTGAGCCCAGGAAGAGCCACCAGATGGCCTTTCTTCACTCTGTTAAAAGTATGCTTTTCTTTAAATGAATCTGTATTTCCTGAATGACACCTGCAATTACTAAATCTTAGAATTTGGAGCAAGTAAAATGACCTACCATACAAATTTAATAAATAAATAAGGTCAAGGCTTACCTTTCTCTGAAATTTGAGTTGATTGTTTTTACAGGGGTCACATTCGAGGTGTGTTCCGAATCCGAGCTGATAGAGTGATTATCTGTACCCACTCTTTGCGCCGGACTGGCCTGCGATGGCTTATTACGACTCCGAATGCTATTCCGTGCAGCCACATCTCTATCTTTGCAAATATCAATGACTTTTGCAGCAGAATCAGTGATATCATTATTCAGTGTCTTATCCGCAATCTGTGTCAATCCAGACTCCCTACACTTACCATCCAGCGATATATTTGATAGGAATGTTATGGCAGCTAATCGTCTTCTTGCTTTTTCGTGTCTAAGGCGATTGTTGGACATAATGTACTGGTTTACTGCTACTGGTGAAGCAGTAAAGTTTCACGAAATAATCTCTCTTTACAAAATGCTTTTTCTACATAACGTAGGTACTGAAAGTCTGAACATAAATTGTGTGTGAGACGTACAGCAGTTAGGAGTCAATTGTATTCTTCTTGGACGAAGAAACTCTTTGTACCGAATATAGAAATATGTAGTATCAACTCTGAAATCTGATGTTTTTTTTTAACTGAAAGTTAACAGCACAGCAATCCATAGCAAAAGAAGAAAAGTTATAGAAATTTATAGAATGCAAGAAAACATATGAAAACACAGACTGACTGACATGACAGTTTGTCTGACAAACGTCAGACAGTCGAACGAACGAACCACAAATTACAAACGAATACAACAGTGCTTAGAGCTTGGAGAAATTTCCTTCAAGCAACAGCAACTACCACAGATAGTAATAGAACAGAACTGTAACATGTCGTGGTTTTCACAGGACGGAACCCTAAAATCAAAAGTCAAAGTCTTTTTCTATTTGTGGCTGTTCTGGCCGATAGCTCGCCGGTTTGCCGGTTTGCCACTTGGGTTTGTCAGATTTGCCACGAAATTGGCATTGTCAAGTTGTTATAAAGTCAAAGTCAAAAGTTTATACATAACATCAGTGTCACTGTCAATTTAATTTATTTGGCTTTGTCTGTCTGTCACTGTCAGTCTGTCTATTTATTTTTTAGTAGGTAGGTAGGTTTTGTGTAGTGCTGGACAGAATATACGATATCGTTTTCTTGAAATAAAATAAAGTAGGATTATTTCTGCAGAATGGAGCCCAACTTATCAGGCTCAACAAATACTACAAGAGCAACCCGATTTATGATGGAAGGTGTCGGAGCTCGTGTGATAAGGGGTCCAGACTGGAAGTGGGGCAAACAGGTATCATTGTTTATTTTTGCAAAGAAATTTTAACTGAGTAAAGGTTATTGGTTTTAGATAAAATACAGATACCTAGGAAACTTTAAGGTTTTAGATACCTAGGAAACTTTAAGGTGCTATCGATAGCCACTATTGCTGAAGTTTTCAATTAAAAAAACACTTTCTCAACTTTCAAAGTAAGGTAGGTACTTGGTCTGGTTTGCCAGTTTGTTTCTAAAACTTAACTGAAGATAGTTTATAACTATGTAAATTTAACAACTTTTGGTGAAGTTGATTTGCTTCTAACAGTATTAGAACATAGATTTAGCTTAATAATTTTAAATTATTGAATAAAATAATGTTACCAATACCTACATCTAATTATTGTTTTAATATACAATATTTAAAGGATGGCGGCGAAGGTCATGTTGGCACAGTGAGGAACTTTGAATCACCAGAAGAGGTGGTTGTGGTCTGGGACAATGGAACGGCTGCTAACTATCGGTGTTCTGGTGCATATGATTTACGAATTCTGGACAGTGCCCCAACTGGAGTAAAGCATGAGGGCACCATGTGTGATACATGCAGACAACAACCTATTTTTGGTAAGATTTCTATTGTATATTTTGTTAATAAATGAAATTGACTTGTTACTTTCCTAATCTTTCATTTTCTGTATTTAGCTTCTTTATGTTCTGGTTATGGTATATTATTAGTGAAGAAGCTACTTAAGTAGAAGAACTGTAATCCCATGAAATAGACACTATAGACATGATCTTAGTTCCTACTTAAGTTAATAAGATCCTTGAGGTTGTCTTACAGAAGCATAACAAAAAATTATGTAAGTAGGTAGGTAATGAGAAAGTTTTCTTTCCACACTCCTAATCAAATCTAACTCATCTATTAGGAGTCAATGGAATAACTGAACTGAACAAAGGCATATCATTTTTAATTCCAGGCATTAGATGGAAGTGTGCTGAGTGCAGTAACTATGACCTGTGCTCTGTTTGCTACCATGGAGATAAGCACAACTTGAGGCACAGGTTCTACCGCATCAGTGCACCTGGCTCTCAGAGATGCTTGGTGGAACCTCGCAGAAAGAGCAAGAAACAAGCAGTCAGAGGCATCTTTCCTGGAGCTAGGGTTGTTAGAGGTGTAAGTATTGGAGTTTAAGTATCTACACTATCTACACTAATATTATAAAGAGGAAACATTTGTATTTTTGTATGTAACGTATATGCTCAAAAACTACTGGTCCGATTTCAAAAATTCTTTCACCATTAGAATGCTACATTATCCCTGAGTAACATAGGCTATATTATATTTTCAAAAAAATCAGGGATCCTCACTAAAACTCCAATAATGTAACCCAAGGTGGAAAACAAAAGCCTTACATCGCCTGCGCTGCGAAAACTATTGATGATAGAACAAAATAATGTACTACGATTTTGCAGAACACGTCATCATCTACTAAAAATGTCGCGACAGCATATGTCTAACTATTATAGTTATGTCACAATAAGTGTTCTTTTATTATAATAAAATAATTGAAATGCCGCCGCTAGAAAAGGGTCTTTATTTGTACCTTGGTATTAATCCTTATCCAAATAAATATAAATATAAATAATAAATATTGGACATACAACACATACTTGGGGTACAGGATCACAAATAAGTTTAAACTGTATTCTAAACTAGAGGCCTGTCCCAGCTTCGCATGAAATTTTTTAATTTTATTTTTTGAACATTTTAGGATAAACTTAGACCGTGGGTTCGAGCCTCGCGTCTTCTTATTTCATACATTTGCACGTCATCTCCTTGAGTGAGTGAAATCGCACCCCGGGCGTGACCCGTGGACCCATTAACATTTTTAATTTCGTCATATCTTTTGAATGATTTGATGATCCGATTTGAAAAATTTAAGAAGTAATCTATAGGTATTGAAACCGTCTTAATTATGAAATGATTTATTTGGATAAGGATCAATACCAAGGTACAAATAAAGACCCTTTTCTAGCGGGGGCATTTCAATTAATTTTTTAATATAAAAGAACACTTATTGTGACATAACTATAATAGTTAGACATATGCTGTCGCGACATTTTTTGTAGATGATGACGTGTTCTGCAAAATCGTAGTACATTATTTTGTTCTATCATCAATAGTTTTCGCAGCGCACGCGATGTAAGGTTTTTGTTTTCCACCTTGGGTTACATTATTGGAGTTTTAGTAAGGATCCTTGATTTTTTAGAAAATATAATATAGCCTATGTTACTCAGGGATAATGTAGCATTCTAATGGTGAAAGATTTTTTGAAATCGGACCAGTAGTTTTTGAGCCTATTCGTTACATACAAAAATACAAATCTTTCCTTTTTATAATATTAGTGTAGATGGTATCTATTTTATTTTCTTTGAAAAATATTATAATTATGAAACTAAAAAGAGACATAAACAAAAATGTTATGAATATACCATGATTCCTAGGAATCAATAGGTATATTCATAACATTTATCCATCTAGATGGCTTTGTATGTACAGGAAAGTAAAGTTTCCTTTTGTGCTATTGACCCGGCACAAATAACATTACATGGAGCATTTCCTGTTAGAATCCCTCCCTACCGATACTACCGCCATCTAGGTGGCCATCTGGGAACAAATATTTTTAAAGATTGTTCTTTTTTGGGTATTATTAATGTTAAATGTTTGAGTTAAAATGTATATCTTGCAATGTTTTTGAATTACATAAAGGTTGACTGGCAATGGGAAGACCAAGATGGAGGGAATGGTAGAAGAGGCAAGGTTAATGAGGTGCAAGATTGGTCAGCAGCCAGCCCACGATCAGCTGCTTATATTGTATGGGATAATGGAGCTAAGAATCTCTATAGAGTAGGCTTTGAAGGAATGGCAGATTTAAAGGTAAGTTCAAATACATTTTCATCAAAAATGTATTATAGAATATTATTTTAAAAACTTTCGCGATCATGACACATTGAATATTACACGGGTATTTATCGCGTATTATCTTAATTATTTTCCCGACGTTTTGGTTATGTTGCAATGGTCGCGCACAGACTCGATAATTAAGGTTATACGCAATAAATATTCATTAATTAAGGTAATAAGCCAGGACTCCCAAAGTATGCATTTATGATTAATATTAATTTTATCAAAAAACTGCTTCTTACGGCCGGTTTCTGAAAGCTCGATCAAAATTAATCGGACGTCAAGTCACTTGCTGTCTCTATCTAATTCTATGTAATAGCTGAAGGGGGGAGTGATTTGACATGATTACGATCTAGCTTTCAGAAACCGGCCGTTAGCCTTCTAAGTTATCAAAACGGAATAAAGGATAATATAAATATTGATATTGTTTTCAGGTTGTAAATGATGTAAAAGGACAGAATGTGTACAAAGAACACTTACCGCTGTTGGGCGAGTTAGGCCCTGGGCGCACAGGTCCACACGGGCTTCAAGTTAGTGACCAGGTAAGTGGTATTCAAGAACAAGGAGACATTCACCATTTTTATAATAACGTTGAGGAATGTTTGTTTGTATCATAATTTATAATAAGGGTATACGTCAATTGGCCGGACTAAGGCTGGTATTCAGAGACGAGGGTAAGCGTGAACTTACGCTTGAGTTTGTCAAAATCGGAAGCTTAGCCTTTATTTTGTATTCAGAGTCGCTAAAAATCAGTCTAAACTTAGGCTTGCGCTAAGTCAAGCGTAAGTAGTGGATATCGACTACTTGAGCCGATCTCAAAGCAGAACTAGCGCCAAACTAGTAATGGAGAACTATTTTTGACAAAATCAAACTTCTGTCTATGAAATTATTCAATCTTCCAACAATGGAATATTTTGATAAAATTTGATCATATTTCGATGATGTAGACGAGTTTCCACGTAATCTCTGATGATCCCTCGCTAGAGCTTTCACGCCGTGGGAATATTTACCTATCTGAAAGCCATTGTGAATGTGTTTGATTGAACATTGGAGATGATATCGCTTTCAAAATCAGTATCCTGCCTGGACACTACTACTACTAGGGAGAGCAAGCATTCTCTGGTATGTGGACGAGAGGACATAAGGACGTATTCCTCT
Source organism: Chloroclysta siterata (assembly GCA_932294275.1). NCBI lineage: Eukaryota > Metazoa > Arthropoda > Insecta > Lepidoptera > Geometridae > Chloroclysta > Chloroclysta siterata. Next base: position 11,240,154 of record OW028600.1, on the reverse strand, counting down.
CTCCGGATTTTGGACAGCCGGAGTAGTACCTAGGTACACCGAAGGAAGCACCTCTAGTGAAGAAAGTGTTGTGTGTGTGTTATATGGTCCAGAAATGTAATTTCAAGTTGTCTGAAATAAGATTTATTCTTATTTTTTATTATATACTAAGTAAGAGATTAAATAATTTATAGAAATTTTAATATATAATTTTTTAATTTATTGTAGTGTAACCTACCTAATCTACCTAAATAAAACCATAAATGTAATTTCAAGTTATCCGAAAGGTAAGATTTATTCTTATTATTTGATTATTACAAAAATAAGCGAATTAAATAACTTTTGAAAAATAGAGGTTAAACTATAGATATCCGGTACCTGCGTTGAGGTGGTCCGGAACCTCGTTGAGGAGTGGGGCTAGGAAAGGTGGATGTGGGGGTGGAAGGGAAGTCCTCCTCTGAAATCATTTTCTCCAGGAGATGTTTAGTTTATAAATTAATTTGTAAAATAATAAACACCCGAATTGTAGTACTGCAGAGATTAGTGTGAATAAAAAAACATTTATGGCACTTCGGCGACCACTGCACGTTCGCTTTGCATAATTTATATGTTTCAACATAACCTAACTTATCCAAGTTGGATCCACCCTATCAAGCCTTTTATGAAATCTTTTAAACGCTCTAATGGCAATTATTGATACGTTTGACTTAATTATATTTGACCGAATGTGGTAAGAAGAAGCGTACCGAACAAAAAAGATAAAAAAAAGTAATAAAAAAAAATTAAGAGTAATTTAAAAAATCTAATTGCTGCCAACAGTATTAGCTGAAAATTATTTCGTTTCACGCATCTTTGGCAACATCATGAAAATTGACACCGTTTTATGCAATTTTTGTATTTTGTTTTCCTCGTAATTCATTCAAAGCGCATCTCCTGGGTCCATATATAAGGTCTCCTGGGTCCAAATAGCTTTCAAGGTTTATGATGAACCCTAACAAGACCCTTATATTAAAAACACAGTTAAAACCAGGTATCGGATATCTATAGCCAACGTAAAATAAATTTAAAAAATCCTTGAGTTTATTTGTAGTATAACCTACTTAATCTACCTAAATAAAACCTTCGTACATCTTGAACAATAATTATAGGCTTGTGTTATTTCGCAGTAATCTATCTACAGAGTAAAAAAAATCGAACTCGATGATAAGTGTAGCCAAAGCAAAGATCAGTGTAAGTTTGACATCCTGAATCTCTCTGAATACAAAATACAAAGATCGGCTTCGACAATGCTTCTCTCTGCGCAGTCGTAGCTTGGATTTCATAGATGTCTCTGAATACCAGCCTAAGAGGCTCCTACCTCAACAAGGAATGCATTTTACTACTATTTAAAGTTCCATTGTGCACTGGTTCTGCATACATAGGAAAATAAACATTTAAATAAAACTACCTGTTATTTTTTTCAAACGCTGTCCTTTCCGAGAATGTTTATTTTTTTTTTTTTTATTTATTTAACAAAATCAATGTCTTTGTATTTATTTAAGTTAAGGTTCCAATTAATGTTTCCATTTTGTATATGTTGTCGTGTTCAGTTTGTATGCATAAATGCATATTCTTTCTTCTAATTTCTTTCTTTTTCCTAAGGTAATTTATTCCTAACATGTTGTCTGTTTAAAATTCCAGGTGAACGTAGATCTAGATTTGGAGATAGTACAATCGCTTCAGCACGGGCACGGCGGCTGGACGGACGGCATGTTCGAGTGTCTCGGCACTACAGGCACTGTTGTCGGCATTGATGAGGACCACGATATAGTCGTCACCTATCCCAGCGGTAACCGATGGACTTTTAATCCTGCTGTCTTGACTAAGGTATGGTTTTACGATTACTGCTAACTGTCAGGTCCAAATTCAGGACATTAATTATTTCACACATAGATAACACAGGTCTTTTTAGGCAAACATGTATCTTGAGAACCAGATAGCTGATATAAAACTTATATACAGGCAGATTTTTTCAAGTGTGCGTGCATGGCCAAATCCAAAACTATGAGGAATAGCGAAAAGTACTCAAAGGAGTGAATTATAAGTGTGTATTAAAAAATAGTATGCTATAAGTATTATACCAGCTAATCTGTTTCCAATATTACAAGCTTTGCTTAGTTTGAGGCTAGATAAAGTAGTTAGAGCCATGCCTTTTTGTGCCGCCAAGCAGCGTTGCTGTGTTTCGGCTTGAAGAGTGTGGTTGCCGGTGAAATTACAGGCACATGAGGCTTAACATTTGTATGCCTCAGGTTGATGAACGCAGGGCAATGCATCGTAGGGCACGTTCCTATCGTGCGTGTCTTAAGAGGCAATGCTTTGTTATAGGTGATAACACTTAGTATCAGGTGGGCCATCTGTTAATTCCATCAGCAAGTAGCATTAAAAAAAAGTGTTGTGTAAAGAACATTTATTATTTATTGATTTATTATTTTTTGACAGCCTTCACAGCTCAGTTGGTAGTAGCTCTGCCTTCTGCGCCGTAGGCCGTGGGTTCAATCCCCACCGAGAACAAACATTTGTGTGATGAACATAGTTGTTGGTTCTCTGTCTAGTTGCACCCAGACGGGTGCTATATAATATTATAAGCATGTATTTACAAAAAAAAAGTGTATATATGTATCATATCAGCTATCTGGTTCCCATATTACAAGCTTTGGCTTAGTTCGGGGCTAGATAGTGTTATGTGATAGTCCTCCAATATTTATATTTATTTATTCGCATAATATTAATAACCTGCAGGTCTACAGCGGCAATCTAAGCACATCAACGTCTACGACGGGCGCGTCAGGCGGCGGCTTCGCCGTCGGCGATCTAGTGCAAGTGTGCGCCGATCAGGAACGTGTGAAGACTCTACAGCGAGGCCACGGCGAATGGGCAGAGGCTATGGCACCTGTGAGTCCTTCATCATAATTATATTTAAGGGGCTGACATCTATCAAACAACTTCTCGCTCGCACGATTCGACATGTTGAAAGATATAAAATCACTAAACTCATTTTCGAAAATTCGCAATCAACCATTTTGTGTGCAATCATATTACACACAGTTTAGTAAAAATTTCATTTTGATCGATACAAGTTTTCCTACTTAAAAGTTACGAAATGCTTATGTACGAAAACTAGTAAAGCAAACTTTTGAGTAGGAAAACATGTATCGATCAAAATGATTTTTTTACTAAACTGTGTGCAATGTGATTGCACACAAGATGGTTGTATGCAATTTTTCGAAAATGAGTTAAGTAATTTTATATCTTTCAACATGTCGTAACGTGCGAGCGAGAGTCACATTAGCTCTTGTCTTCGCCTTAAAGTCCCTAACGAACTTGTAATTAAACTGTAATACGCACCGCTGCCTTAAATTCTATAAGTCTTAATTAGTAAATGAGAGCGTTACGTAGTATGTGTGGTGTGAATTTGAGTGATAGAATGAGGAACAGTGTGATTAGAGACAAATGTGGAGTGAAAGAAGACGTAATGATGAGAGTAGAGAAAGGTATGTTAAGATGGTTTGGGCATGTAGAGAGGATGGATGAAAGAAGATTAACGAAACAGGTACATCAGACGAGCGTGAATGGAACTGTTGGGAGAGGAAGTATCTGCGAACGTATCTGGATCAGATAATGGACATTTTAGAGAAAGGCCAGGTCAAGAGTACCACTAAACCGACGAGCATGTATGAAGAATATTATGAGAGTGATTGAAGCGAAAGAGGTATGTCAGGATCGTAGCAAGTGGAAATCCGTGGTCTCTGCCTACCCCTATGGGAAACAGGCGTGATTTTATGTATAGATGTATGGCGTGATTTTTTGTATATATGTTAATTAGTCTATTTTGGCGCTGACTGAAATTTTCAGCAATATCTATTTATTTATCTATAACCACAGATAAGAGAATACTAGTACTATAACGCACGATCCTATATCATTCTCACCCATTTACGCCCAAAAAGTTGAAACTTGAAAATTTCGTCACGCTATTTGGTCTTATAGATTATATTTTTACGTTGTTCAATATAGAATATGTTTCAGACGCTCGGCAAGATCGGTCGAGTGCAGCAAATATATCACGATAATGATCTGAAGGTGGAAGTATGCAATACATCGTGGACGTACAATCCTAATGCCGTCACCAAAGTTGCTTCTTCGGACGGAAGCATATCTGGGAACTCTTCTGGTAAAGTTATGGCCTTATCTATAATCATACGTCAAATATAATATGTCAACAATGCTTAAACCATTTCCATCTCTTACCAAATGGTAATTACAAAAGAACGATGAGGTACATCTATGGAGTGCAACTCATGCTACCGTCGTTTGTTTTTTCTGACTACCTGAAACTCTTCAAGGCAAGAACAGATATCTTCTAGAACGTCCTGCATCAATATCAGCTATACTTACCATCCGGTAATAGTCAAATGACGGTCTATTTTTATAAAAAAAGTGATTACCTACAAATAGCGATGTCGATTCTGTCGTAGCATTATATTCCCTATGTATCCCTAGAATTATGTCACTAAAACAAGAATATTCAATATTTATTACGTTTTCTTATAAAAATTATTATATATATAGTATTATATAGTATTTCTTTTTGTCTGATAACTGTAACTGTATTTATCTAATTTGATTTGTAGGTGAACGTCTGTCAGCGCTTCTGAAGAAACTGTTCGAATCTCACGTGACGGGCGATGCCAACGAAGAGTTGGTTAAAGCAGCCGCTAATGGCGACGCGGTGCGATGCGGCGAGATACTCGGCCGGACCGATGGCGCGCAGGCGTGCGTCAACGGCTTCTATGGAGGACACACTGCGCTACAGGTACATAGCTGAACCAAAATATAATACACAAGCTGGTGCCCGCAACTTCGTCTGCGCAGGATTACTCACACAATATCTTTATTAATTGTAGCCTATGTGTTATTCTGAAGTATAAGCTATATTATTGTAAAGTTTCATTAAAATCCATTCAGTAGTTTTTACGTGAAAGAGTAACAAACATCCATCCATACTTACAAACTTTCGCGTTTATAATATTAGTAGGATGGATAGGAAATTCATAAATGCCTAAAACAAAATATATAGACAGAACATTGATAGAACATTAATTATTGGGCAAAACAAAATGTATAGTACATAATCGGTTTCCGGTTAACCTTTATGTAGTTTGAAAAACCGGTTGGGTACTGTGGCATCGTATGGTGTATAATAATATTTATTTGACATATGAACACACAGAGAATGGTAAAGACACAGGGAAAGATTTTCAAAATCCTTTTTAGGTGTTTGGTCGACCAAGTCAATCCGTATCCGTAATTGTATATGCGCTGTCACTAACAAGCGTGTATAACGCTTGTTAGTGACAGCGCATATACAAGGTGTTCCAATACTTGTGTTTAAAACTTCTGGGGGCTAAAGTACCCATCAATATGAATTACTTTTTCTACGGAACCAACACTGTGAACGCGAAAAAAAAACAACTGTTTCATACATTTTAGCCAGGTAGGTATTGAACTTTTATATTAAACAGCTGTTTTTTTCGCGTTTACAGTGTTGGGTCCTTAGAAATACACACACAATAGGAACATGCCCTACGATGCACTGCCCTGCGTCCATCAACTTGAGGCATACAGATGTTAAGCCTCATGTGCCTGTAATTACACCGGCAACCAAACTCTTCAAACCGAAGCACAGCGTTGCTGCTTGGCGGCAGAAAAAGGCGTGGTGGTAGTACTTCTCCGGACGAGCTCTTCACAAAGAGCTCTACTACTCTTTATCTGTCGTAGGTGTGTCGAAATAAATAAGTGTACCAACGGTTTGTCATTATGTTTCAAATCCAGGCAGCAGCACAAAACGGCCACGTAGAAGTGATCCGAACACTAGTCGAGGCAGGAGCGGAGGCAGACGCCGAGGACCGCGACGGCGACAGAGCCGCCCACCACGCGGCCTTCGGCGACGAACCGGCGGCCTTGCGCGCGCTAGCCTCCGCCGGCGCCGATTTAAACGCCAGAAACCGGAGGAGGCAGACCCCTTTACACATAGCAGTGAATAAAGGCCACCTGGGTGTTGTGAGAACGCTGTTGCAACTGGCTGTACATCCTAGTTTGCAGGTACGTGGTTCACTTCTTTTTTTTCTCACTTGTCATCGACCCGCGCTAGCCTCCGCCGGCGCCGATTTAAACGCCAGAAACCGGAGGAGGCAGCCCCTTTACACATAGCAGTGAATAAAGGCCACCTGGGTGTTGTGAGAACGCTGTTGCAACTGGCTGTACATCCTAGTTTGCAGGTACGTGGTTCACTTCTTTTTTTTCTCACTTGTCATCGACCCGCGCTAGCCTCCGCCGGCGCCGATTTAAACGCCAGAAACCGGAGGAGGCAGCCCCTTTACACATAGCAGTGAATAAAGGCCACCTGGGTGTTGTGAGAACGCTGTTGCAACTGGCTGTACATCCTAGTTTGCAGGTACGTGGTTCACTTTTTTTTTCTCACTTGTCATCGAACCGCGCTAGCCTCCGCCGGCGCTGATTTAAACGCCAGAAACCGGAGGAGGCAGACCCCTTTACACATAGCAGTGAATAAAGGTCACCTGGGTGTTGTGAGAACGCTGTTGCAACTGGCTGTACATCCTAGTTTGCAGGTACGTGCTTCACTTCTTTTTTTTCTCACTTGTCATCGACCCGCGCTAGCCTCCGCCGGCGCCGATTTAAACGCCAGAAACCGGAGGAGGCAGACCCCTTTACACATAGCAGTGAATAAAGGCCATTTGGGTGTTGTGAGAACGCTGTTGCAACTGGCTGTACATCCTAGTTTGCAGGTACGTGGTTCACTTCTTTTTTTTCTCAATGTCATCGACTCTTCTTTTGATTTTTTTGACGTCTTTGGCGCTGATTTCAACGCTAGGAACTGGCGAAGACAAACTCTTTTAGACAGCAGCAAGCAGTGCATAAAGAAATAATAAATGAAGGAGCTTTTATTTTTGATGCCACATGACATAACAAAAGCGACACAAAAAGACATTTAATACTGACCTTTAAGGGCATTGTGAGAATTCATCAAAGTACCTATAACGTTTTTGTTTTAATGGCGTCACGTGTCTTTATAGAAGGTGTTCCAATAATTAGGTTTAAAACTTCGGGGGCTAAAGTACCCATCAAGTTTTAAACCCAATTAGGTATTGGAGCACCTTGTATGGTGTTACAGTGATAAAATAGCGGACTTAGAATGAGGTATAGGATAGCAAAAGGGAGAAGATCACACAATTACTCGTTTAAGGCTATAATAAGTAGGTAGATAATACAATAATAAATGAATAAGTATTAGTGGACATTCCACACAGCCCCAAACTAAGCAAAGTTTGTGCTGTGGGATCCAGATAGCCGATATAATACTTACATCCTTTTGTAAATACAAACTTACAATATTATATGTATAACACCCAGAGAACAAACATTAATGTCCATAACACATACGTTTGTTCTCGGTGGGGATCGAACTCACGGCCTACGGCGCAGAAGATAGAGCTGCTACCAACTCAACTGTGGAGGCTGTCAACTGTACTAAGTGAATTTCTACATAGAATAACTATCATTTTATGATTATTATTATGAGCCCGCTTCCTGGTATGTTTTCCCAGTTAGAAATAAATTATGAAAATATTTTTGTACACTTTGGTGTACAACAAAAGTAGTAGCTGAACAAAAGTACACTAAAAATAAAAAAGGTACAATGGGCGTTCTTATCGCTGAAAGAAAGAAACCTTTGAAAGAATGAAATAGTATATTATACAATAAGTGAATAAAGGACGGATTTAAAGCGAGGGCCATAGATGAATCACGAGCAAGTGAAGGATTCTAACGACTTAATCACGACCGTAGGGATTCATGATGATTGGATCACGAGCGTAGCGAGTGATTCATGTGTTAGAATCCTGAGCGACGCGAGTGATTCATGGGCCTCGATATAAATCCGTTTTATTCAAGAGTTGCATACTATACTTTATACCTTGACTACACGAAAAACAAAGATTTAAGCCAAAATAGACATTTAATGAATAAAAAAAGAAAGGTTAAATTAATTAAAATAGACAAAACAATTTTTATCCTAATGTCGACCAATCAAATCTCTAGGAGTAGTTATTTGCCCAAGGAGTTTGTATGTCGAGTATTCTTTGCACAAGGAATTTGTATCGAGTCTTTTTTGCGCAAAGAGTTTATATAGCATTGAGATGGAGGACGAATCTGTTGGTGTGTTCAAACACCAAAACAGTGAGTAAAAGAGCTTTTTATTCACTGTTTTCAGTGAATAAAATAAGCTTTTAAGAGGGGGAATGGTATAAACATATTTTTTTGACCCACAACAAACACAATAACGGCTACAACCTATGCGTAGAAGTAGGTACACACGGATAAAGATCAAACTACATAGAGCTATAAAAAAGTTGACTAAAATAACATAAAACCGGCAATAGCTACCTACACTACACACCTACACAGTTTCAGAATCGTCCGATCAGCTCGTCCCGCCTTCTCCGAAACTTTCATTCAACTAAATAAATAGTAGCGGACATTTGACACAGCGCCTCTTAGTTTGGAAGGCTTTTTCTTCTAAAAGAATTGTAAACACAGCCGGTATATTGCTTATTAAATTTTTTTGATGACGTCATGCTACAATTTATTGCCGACGTAGCCTAATGCGCTTATTGCCGACGTAGCTAAACGTGTGCTGGTTTTCATTCAAGCCAGCTCTGGAGAACTCAAAAACTTGTATTAAGATGAATATATAAAGACTATGACATTCCCGAAATATATACGATAATATCGAATATTTAGAGCTGATTTCACCATGCTCTGTTAGATTAACAAGGGATTAAATGGCCATTAAATATGTCAAAATGTACGCGTTTGAGATCTAAGGTTAGATTTAACGGCCTGTTGTTAATCCTTGATTAGTAACTAACAGACCATAGTGAAATTAGCTCCTAATAACGAAATCTATTTACTTCATAATGAGAGCGTGTGTAATATAAATGATACAATGTACATTATATCGTCTAACGTAGGTTGGCTTCTTGTTAAACTCATAAGAAAACGTTTCATAATACAAAACAATCAGAGAAGCCTAAGTAAATTGGCAGATTAATTGAAAACGATCCAGCTTCAAATGCCTTTCTACATCCAGTAGCGTATGCACAACTTTAGATTAATTAATTAAAGCTCCCGATGCAAGCAATAGTCTCTCGGTATCTCATTGTCTTGTACTTCTCGCAGTCAGCTCGCCTCGTAGCGTTTCGGACCCGGGATTTAATTATACCGATGACTGAGTTCCTAGTAGGCACGGAATAATAAAGTACTATGGAAATCTCAGAACTAACTGAGCTATTTGAATAGAACGAAAATAGACATTGAGAATTATTAATTTGCCTCAAGAACACACAAGATATATGTACAAGTAGGTAGGTACAAAGGAAATCAATACTGTTACATTAATAAGTCTTTTATAAAAATATATAGAACAAAACGAGCAATAGGTAGCAATCCATTAATTCTGTCTTGAGTAGTTTTACGTAATTATGAGGTGCATCGGAGAGCACGTTCATATGGCGGGTGACTTACGAGGCAATAGTTTGTTATAGGTGATAGTTACAACATCAGGTGGGTCATCTACTTGTTCATTCAGCAAGTAGTAAAACCAAAAAAAAAACTTAAATCGAAACACAATTAAGTATGAAATACAATAATAACATTACAATAAAAAAATTGTTAAATTATTTTTTATAAAACAATCACGACCAGTATTTTTTATAATGTTATATTAGATAGTAGTATTTAACAATGTTTGAACTAAAGTTCTTTGAGTCCGTGAATACACTTCTCCAGCTGAAATGACTCAAATTTTACGTACCCAAATATAAATTATCAAAACAGTTGGCACGATTCAGTATACTGAAATCAGGTATAGTACTTCAAAACGTTGTACCAGCCAACTGTTGTTTTTAGTTTTGAAAGTGCTGTTCTTGTTCAGAAAATTTCCACAAATGGTAGGCATTGAAAAAAATATTTTTTTCAATATCCAGGTCACAAACATTTCAATTTTACGACTTCATTAAATCGATTTAGACCATGACCGAGTTACACTAACAATTATGATGATGAATGAAATCCTATCTTGTCAAATAGATTCGGTTTTACCTACGTTAACGGGTAACGTCGGTAAAACCGAATCTATTTGACAAGGTAGGATTGCTGGCTGTTCTCGGGAAAACCGAGGTACGGGACCTCGGTTTTCCCGAGAATAGCCAAGGAATATTTCAGAGAACTAATGACAAGGGCTTTTGAATCCCTAGTCAAAAAAATAAAATTTAATGTTTGCTCGTAGCTTCGTAGCGAGCGTAGAGCCCCAAAAAGGTTTTTTCGTAGCAAGCTCGTAGCAAGCGTAAAGCCCCGATAAGTTACCCAATAAAGGCGTAACATATAACTTGTAAGTGTCGAAAGGCCGGAACAGATTGGCTTAAGTGACCAATGATAATTACCGCCTATAAATGGGATAAATAAGGTTATTAGCGTAAAGGGAGCGGGATTCAGGATGCGGCTACAAATATACATTAGCTGTTTACGATCTGTTCCGCCATAATTTGTATTTGGCTGCAAAGTCGTTAACTGGGATTGAATTAATTTAATGGCAGGGGAGTGAGTCGAAGAATTCCCGCAAATATTTTTACAAAACGATGAAACTACGGAGTACCACTCAGATGGAGAATACTCGAACTATTGAAGAAATCATAAGTACCTATAATATTTGCTCAGATGTTCTCGAACTCGCTGCAAAGCAGTCGGTGCTTCCCGTTAACTACCTAGTTACGGAACTTTAGAAATTGTTTTCACGACTCACTAATATATCAAAGGTACTCTTGTGAACAAGCCTTGTAAGGATTGTAAGTACGGATCGGTTTGAACAAAGCAATACATCAATGTTTCCTTGGACTCTGGAACATCTAAGGCATATTAGCAGCTATTTGTGTTTTTGATAGAGCATTAATTAATTAGTTTGAAAGGAACACTCGAAACGAAGCTCTTGAAGTATCGGAGAAGTCTTAACTGCGCTATTTGTTTAGACGTTTGGTCTCGCATTAATCCGTATCTTATCCAGCTGTGCGCGGCATTCCCGGGTCGCGGCGAGCTCCGCTCTCGTGGACTTTTAATCTAGACGAGTTGAGTTTCAGTCGTTAATGAGTGTAGCGTCGCTCAGACATGCGGTCGCCATAATTGCCAAACTTTGGTCGGGCCGTAGCCGCCGCACCCCTCCACTTGTCGCGCGCCATTGTTCGCATGGTAACGCGTGTGTTAGATGCCTTTACCGAATCTACTTGAAACTTGAAGGATTATATTGTCTGGTTAATGTGAAACCTTTCAAAATTAGGTGTATTTAGTCCTGAAACTTTCCACAACAACTGTGGAGTGGGTGGGTTATCTATTTTCAACGAGCTTTGCCAAGGCTGTGCCGCCTACACGTTTTTATACATTCTTTTTTTTTTAATCACTCTGAAGATTCATTTACTATAATTCCACATAGTCATATGAATTCTGTTTTCTTAAAAAAACATTGTCAAGTAATTGTTATTGTGTAAGTGTTATTCCTAAAATTATACACTATATTTCAATAACCGGTTGCCTTATTAGATTAGAATACGCTTAAATACTTCTCATAAAACAAATAATTGAACGCAATAAAGCACAATTGATTGTCCTAATAGTCTATTCAACTTGACGCTAACTTACCTCTTATCTGTTTAATTATGTCTTCACCAACTATCCGAAATAGCTGACGCCATATTGAGGCGCAATTGGGCGTAAAGCTATTTAAATCTGAATAGGGCATTGTGAAGCGCGTCACCTTGATTCAAACACAGAAGACATAATAGCAATATCTTATAGAAGTTTCACAATGCCAACACTGAATCCTATACAAGTATATATATTATTATATGACAATTGACAGAGTAGACTATGTGACGACAAGTTTCTAAATGTTTTGTTCGGATGAAAACCATACACGAATTTCAAAAATTAGCGCGACAAAACTCATTTGATTTTGTAAGCCGATTAAGAGTGACACAGGCTTGCCTTGAGTCAGCGACGGAGCCTCGTCCTTAATAAAGTTAGAGTGCCGTGGACACCCAGCCTGCCCGCCTTCCGTCGCGTCGTCTTGGGGCGCGTCTCAAAATCATTTTGTACGAGCTAACTGCCGCTCTTTGCTCGTACCTCTATAAACCTCATTTACTGTTTTGTGTGCAACGAACCGAAGTCATAAAGACAACATTAGGATCGTTCTTTCGATTCGTTCTTTTGCCGCACTTTTTTACTTAAATTTCAATGCTCAATTTAACTTCGCGTTGAGGCACAATAAACATTGTAATAAGAATTTTAAAACTTTTATTTAAAAAGCATTTTCTTCTTTTCAATCGTGTTTGTAATTAATGAGTTTTTCTGTATTTTCTTATACACTACTCTCTAGTTAATAGCACACAAATAAATCTCTGAGTTATATGTATTTGTAAGGAACAAGCGTGCAAGAAAAATATCTGCCATAAGAATCAACAAAGAATATTATGTAATTGGGTTTCTCCCCGTCTTCGGAATTGCGTACGTTGCAGATTTGTTATGTGTGTGTACTCAATAAGATCGCTTTGTTACGGCGTAGCTAAGACGGTGTCAGAAGTCAGCAGAGGCGTCTGTTACGTAAATATCGGCTGGGCGTGTTGCGAATAGGACGGAATACACGATGAGGGGAGGTGGTGGCTATGTCCCGTTTATACCGTATACCTAACTAGATGTATTCAGTAGCGGCTTAAAATAAGTTTATTTTCACTCCTAACAAAAACGTGCCTTTCAACTTGATAAAACTCGACAGAAGTAAAAGACCCTTTCTGAAGGACTCTTTCTTCTTGTTCGGGCATAATAGTTAATGAGCGAATGGTAAAAAACCGATACTCATTATAAAACTCGGTGTTCCCATCACAACGAGACGCTACCGACGCGACTGAACGGTCAATATTACTGAAGTCCTCATTAAAATCTAATTTGCGTAACTTAAAGCGAGACTCCTATTAAAGCTTTTCTTTTTCACTGCTACAGCTTCGAGGGAGAAACTTTTTCGTTTTTGTTCCGATAATAGTCGGTCCGTAGTAAACCAATAATTGCAACAGTTTAATGCAGCTTAAGAAATAGTGGCAGCGGTATTATTCGAGTGTAAAACATTTTATAGCAATTTCAATATTCGTTTAATATCTCTTAAGGGTAGCAGTTGAACGCGACCGTTCACCACGAAACGGAAATTCACAGCCCTTCCATTTCTGGTTATACGTCGATTTATATTCTGCGCCCACTCGCCGCCTGAGAAATCTCATGTTGGAGGTGCTCTTTCAATTTGAATCGGAACACTCGGATCGGGGAATAATGTATTTCGGTATCGACCCTCCGCTCGGAGCGGATCCTCCTGTTTATCGCCGCTCTCATTTATTCGGGCGTCGTCGCGCCTTTATTTTTTCAACACAAACTCGGTGTCGCGCTGTTTATCCGTCGCGAGATACTATTAGCCGGGTCTTTGTTTTGAAAGGCAGCCAGATTGCGTCGCTCTGACTAAAGGATAATTGAATTGTCACACTACTACAATTGGTCCCCAAAAACTGGTTTCGGTTTGTGTTTTTACTTCCAAGTTTGTTTGGGACCTTGTTTCTCGCAAGAACTGGTGTTATTGTACATAGTTACGAATGTCTCTGGACGTCGGGGTGTATCTAGCTCGACTGTAGGTAGTTTATTTACATGGACTAACTTTTATTTCCACAAACACGTATTTGCATGCAAAATGTCCACAAAATAAAAGAAAAATACTTACGTATTTGAAACAAATACGTAACAAAACTTGTACGTTGAAAACTTAGGGATAAAAGTGGATTTCCAAAGTACTCTTTGTGGATAGCTTTCTTGTCTTTGAATACAGGTAAAAGGCCACTATACAAAAGTCTACATTCACAAAGCGCTTCGAGATTCAAGTTTCTGTGAGCGCGAGCGACCTAAACGCAAAGAACTACGTTGCCGGCTAGTCGCCTTTATCGAACGATTGAACGATGTATTTAACTATAGACGTATACCAGTTATACCATGGCTGTAGTATTTTCAGTTAATGTTCATTTAGGTAAGTATACATTGGCTGCTAGTGGCCAATTATGGCTGTGCTACAAAAAAATGTGGATTTAATATTGGTTTGTAAGGTTCATTATTGGATGGAGATTTATATTTCAGCACCCTGCCCGTTCTTTCGATGAACTATGAAAATACTCAATACTCAATACTCAATACTCAATACTCAATACGTTTATTGCTTACACATGGTTTAGTTTTGGTACATACATTGTTGTTAGTTGTTAGTTAGTATCACATGGACCCTGCATAGGGTATGGCAACATGGAGGCAGGCCGAGGTTTTAAATTATAATACGTATAGTCGGTATACAGGTATAGTTACAGTCAAAAAGTAGGTGTTATCTGTTATACAAGGCACGAAAAAGAAGAACTAGGTATTCTAAATAAACAAGGTATTAGGAATGTATGTCAAAGTTAATGAAATATTTAATTAAAAATAGTCAATATTTAGGTCAAAGTGTGTATATAGCCGAATGTTAAATAAAAATAAATGTCAAAGTTAAATCTAGGTAATTTCAGTGTCAAGTTTAAATTATAATTATTTATTGAATTATTGCAAATATTCATTTATGTCATAGTATGTTTTATTAATTAGAAATGATTTTAATGTTTTTGTAAATAGACTATTTTTTTCTATATTTTTTATTTCGATTGGAAGGTTATATTAAAACAAATTGAAAACATTTTGTTTTGCTCAGCAGCATTAATTTTTCTCATAATTTAATGATGACATGTTTGATCCTGATTGGGATTCAATTAGATTATCGGCTGTTGAAAATGGGAGACCTCAGCATATACGTAAAAAATAGCCTAAACTGACAAGCGTGTATGAAGCGTGAATGTTATGAGAAATAATGAAGTATTTCAGCATCACGGCATATAGCATATTAAGGAAGACTAACAGCGCGTAAAGACATATTTATCAAGAGTGTATGTTACTGGACAAAGTGATCATTTTATTTTACTTGACAAAGTCTTAATTTGCGAATGCATAAATAATATACAACGAAAGCTTGCACAGTAGTAATATAAAAATTCTGTAGGCGTTATCATATTTGTCCCGGCTTGAAATAATTGAGCAGTAATAAAAACTCGTAAGCGTAACTAAAACGTAGTTTGATGGTAGCCTCATCTAGAATTCGAGTCGCGATGCGGATATGCTACGGACCCTTAACCCGCGCCCTGTTTCTCCCATTCCAAGGACTATTTACGTCGTTTTGTTTGATAATCTGCTATTGTTTCGTTGGGCTACGCCGCGGCATCCCTGTGAGAGTTATGCGAGCTATCTATACAGGACGTGAACAGCGTGCGAATATGTAATGAATAAGTAATGTTAACTCGATATACGAATATGTCTTTCAAAATTAAACTCTTCACAGTGATGTTCCTTACGTTTGCTTGTACTTACTATACGTACCCTCGCGCTCTTAATATTTTGTTTGTTGAGTTTGCCTTTGATAAATGGCCCAGCCATGAGACTCGTCCATACGAGTCATGAAGCCATTTCATTTCCGTTTATATGCCTATTTGTATTCTCTTCTTTTGCGGTTAGCTAAATCTCTATACAGAGATGCTCTTTCAATTTGAATCGAAACGGCCGAATTGGGGGAATAATTTATTTGGAAAGAGACTTTTTTATTCCGCACATCCCTCTATGCCTAACGTTCGTAGTGTTTTCCTTGTTTGTTGGTAGTTTCGTCGTTATTTTCTACAAAATAATGTCCTATTGTTATAACTTTCACTGTCTGAACTTTTAGTTTTATGAGACTTGTCTTCCGAGTGAGTAACGCAATGCAGTGCCCGTTGCAGATGTTTTTCTCAAGACGCGATGCATGCATCTCCCAAATAGAGAACTAATTTTCATTTTCTTTGAGATGATAAAGTGCAGTTTACGTCTTGTTCACAGGAATGTTCTTTGTGAAATGTCATTTTAAACTTATGTTCCTGCTTCCACTCCTCCACTAAAATCAGTTTATTGCACTCTTACAGTTTATTAAAAGAAGAATCGGAAAATATTTTAATCAGATTCTAATTTTAAGAAAGACGATTGATAAAACTTATTGTTCTTAATATAATTATATTTCAATGTTTGCTCTTAACACTAGAAACAAAGTCGCAAAGGGTATTATCAAATCAAGTACATGAAATCAAATTGTAGAAATACAAACCACTGTGTGTAATCTCAGTGGCTGAGGGCTGTAGGGAGCGAGCCTGAGTCGGTCTAACTTGATGACATTGCATTAAAAGGTGGAGCGTGACCGTCTCCGCGTTACCCGGCTTCGACTTAGGTTTGTTCCTTGCCTCGACTCAAGCGTATTATTGAAATCTAATTTTCGTTAATCCTCGAAACGAGACCGGCAAGCCCGAGACATGGCTAGCAGTATTTTCCGCTCATCGCTCTATTATTGCTCCAGGGAATGCAGTTCGTTCCGGTTAATGCACACTGAAAGTCCATGTTAATGTTCCGAAATATATTGGGTATTTTATCGTTACTATTAAGAATATAATGATTATACCGACTCTGGTATTTCTTCCACGGGAGGTACTTTTAACGATTATTGTAATCTGTGCGAACATTTAAAGATAGGATGAAAATAAGAAGATAAAAAGTTTTTAATTCAGTAGGGAACTCGCTGGGCAGAGACATAAACTTTAAAAGGGGAATCACTTTCGGAGCTTTTTTGCAAAATCCGACCCCTTTTTCCACCCGTAGCGGGAACGCGCTCAACTTATTCGTAATGTTTTTCTTTGATAACAAAGGTCGATGCAAAAATAGAACTTGATTACTTTTGTTGCTGATGTAGCAAAAGTAGAAGAGTAGCAAGTCCTTATTTTGTATTGCCACTCCACCTTGTAGCATTAATGCGTGTTGTGTGTTTCTCTCTTTAAATTCAGAGAAATTGCGTAATTCAACTAATCGATGTAAGCCTGTGATTATAGGTTATGTAATTTAGCCTGAGCGACAATGTAACGCAAATTGGCTATGCAGATACGAGCTCTAGGATCTATTCGAATTACCCTTCGAATCTTTTGTTCAGTTTCTAGGTTTGGTTCTTTGTACGAAAGCAATTTCGCTCAAATGTAACTATTTATTTCAGCAGCTGGCTAAATAATCGTTTTATTGTGATAAAAAGCATCGTGTTATACAAAATTACGTTCAGTGGTTCCGCAAGTGTGAGTGATAGTGTAGGTACGATAACGCCATTCTGGTAAATGTAATGGAATATATAAAATTCTTCTTTGATTAAAACTTGGAACGCGATGTGTTCTCTGGTTAATCTGCAATGTTGGATTGTTGGTGTGCGATTCCGTGTACGCCAGGACGTATGACAGGCGCTTAATTTAGCCACGGCTTGGCTGCGTGCGCTCGGAGCGGTCTTGCGGCAGGCGCGAGGAGCTACAGTCTGATTTATGTTATTTGCACGTAAAGCGGAATTAATGGCTTTATTACTCTTCTCTGTTTGCTGATCTCGGATGCCGAGCTCAGTCCGCATCCACAACTTCGTTTGAACAACGATAAGCGCTTTCGAATGAGCGGTTCGGCAAATACGTAATGGCTTCCTTCCCGAGAACGTATGAACCCTTGCTATTTGCGGTTTAAGATTTGCAGTTTTCAAGCTTTTTTATAAACCGTAGTTGATGAGAATATTGCAGGGTAATCTCTATTATTTTTCCAGTGTGCACATGTAGTAAACCAGCTGTTACGTAGCGTGATGTAATAGTAGAGCTGTAAGTTACCCGGGTTTCATTATAAAACGTCATAATTCATGTGTGAGTAATACCCGTGCGGCACACATACCGGGCGCTGCGGCGCGGCCTCCAGGTGAAAAATTTGAGCGTGGCCTCTCGTTGTACCGCGAGCTTAGTGTTTTATCTCGGCTTAGCGTTACGAGGATTTGTGGCTTGCTAAGTAAGGTTTTATGTCCCTGAAACGGCTGCAGGTTAGTTCCTCTGATAAAAATCTATCTTTAAAGCCGCACAAGGCAATTTGTGCTTCGTTTCAGTTTACCTTCTTCTTTATCACTTTATCAAGGCTAAGGCCAGTCTTAAGGCCAAGATATAGATATTTTACATTGCAAGTCTCCATATAGGTAGAGCTCTGATAGCGGTGACAGACGGACAATCACACACCGAAGAGAGACCACAAGTGTTCCGTTGTTAAAAAGCTGAATCAATACACTATAGCAAGTTACACAAGAACCAATTTTGACCTAAACTATACCAAAGAAGTTATTTGTTAAAATGTGAATTGGAGAAATGAGAAACGGATTTTTGCTCGTGAAAATTCGTAGCATTTTCGAAAAGCTGCAGGTATATTTCATACACTCTCCCAGTTGCACCGGATTCACTAGTCGTAAATAACGCGTCACACTGCTGCTTCCTTTCTTCTATATATTCTACTAGAACCTTCGAATTGCTGTTCACTTTAATATATCACCATACTTGCCGTCTGCTATGAAAGTCGGTATTGTAATTTTTTCCTTTAGTCGCTATTTTCAAGAGTCATGATGCTTATTGTTTTCCGCTGGAATGCCTGTTTTTCGACAGTCATATATTCGATGCGACGCTACGTGACAATTTTTGTTTTCCGTCCGCGTCGGTTGGCAATAAAATGTAGCGTATCCGTACGAATTTCGTCAGGATATGTTTTGTTGGGGTGTATTGGAGTGGAATGCAGTCGGCGCGCCTGTGTTTGTGTCGGCGACGTCGGTTGCGGGGTTCGCAAGCGGCAAACCGTGCTGGCAGCTGCAAGCGTACGCTTGGAATGGAGGAATATTCTACGTTACACCCCGAATGAATAAAACAATGCTTACCCATTCTGTATTCCATTACAACACATTTTATAGTTTATTAAAATTAATTACTTTGATTTTGTCTTAGCCATCTCGTTCCCATGCTAAGCAAAGGTGTTCCCCAAGTCCCTCCAACCTGCCAGCTTTAAAACACTGCCTCAAGAATCCAGCAGACTAAATGTGAAAACGATATTGATAATAGATATTGTAAACCACCACCAAAGTTTTGATTTCCATTTTCATTACGGGTTCGCAGTACTTAAAGGATAAAAAATTCATCAATATTTCATCACGACATGGCCAAACATTATGCCTATTGGAAAAGATGTACTCATATTGATAAAAGTTCTGCACACGACGGAATCGCTCTTTCATCTGAAAATTGGACATGTCATTCAAAAGCCGTGAACGACTCGTCGAGGTCTTTTGGGAGTTGCTACAGGTATTGCTACGGACAGGGCAATAGATGGTGCAATAACGCTGAGCAAACATATCATATAACTTAGTGCACTTACAGTACTCTTCCAAAAATGTTTATTTATAATCATACTAGAATACGCCCGCGACTTCGCTCGCGTGGTATCTACCTAGAAAAACTAGTTATATATATGTTATTCCAATGAACAAACTATGTACCTGCTGCCGTTACGGATGGGCCTGCCCGAGCAGTGTGACAGTATTGACTAAAATGTTGTGCCAAAGGAGGATATTCAACATTGTATAGAAATACCTGAGTGCACACGAACGAAGTCAAAGGCGTCCACTAGTACCTTTATCGAATAGTGCTGGGTTGTATCGTTGTTTATCATCTGATCTGAGATGTCTATAAATCCTAACAAAGCCAAACATTGCGTATCCGTGTAAATATTGCAATACAGTTTTCGCTCCGATTTCACGATGTCAGTAAAACAAAATAATCAGATTCATCAGCCCTTTGTCTTGGAGTCGGTTCTGTTAGCAGTTCGTCGGACGTGAATTCTCTGTGTCGATTGTTTACTTCGTTAGTCGAGTTGTATCTGAACCCGCACATACGCTGTCTCCACGAACTTTGATGAACACGCGCTACACATATCTGCGATATATGCATGTAGGTAGCGAGCTTTGAGCTGAAAGCACTGAATACATAGTAATGCTGCAGCTATAATTATTTGTAGATTTATTATTATTATGCCTGATCGAAAGGTCGTGGGTTCAAATCACGTCGTGCATCAATGGAATTTTTACCTTAGAAAAATGTATTTGCGTAATGGTAGTGCTCTCAAATGGGTAGGTATTTATTAAAGTTGTGGGATAATTTATTAAATAAATAACATCATGAAGAAAGGGGTAGTAGTAATTTGGCCCTGATTTTTTAGATTCCTGTTTTTTTCTATAATTTTTATCGCACAACAAAACCTATAAATTGATGAGGTGTTGACAAACAAAAAGATCGCTTAAATATATTATTGAAATGCTGTGAAGATAACTGCAGAGATGCCGTGATAACTGCAGAAGTATCACAGTTTTTTGTATAGAAAGGAGGCTGGCTAGCGTTGCCAGCTGCGTCCTGCACTGTTTCGTCTCGAGTGAATTTATGAACGCTTTCAACGCTTTCAACGTTTGCCACCTGACCTGCCAAACGACATTATGCCGTACAAATGTGCCATGTCTGCTTTTATATGGTACACTAACTCTTCGGGAGCGTTTGAAAGCTTTATAGTTGTTGTTTACTTCGTGTAAATAGATTTACCCCTATTATTTTTCACAATGCTCAATAATTTGGGACACGAACTGAGGGAGCTCTGTCTCTACTATTAGATATTTAATTTTTATGATACCTAATATCACAAATGCTGGACCTGACCACACATGGTCAGAACCGACAAATAAACTCGTCGATTAAATTGTAATAACACTCGCGTTATTACAATGTATTATTTATGCATGTGCATATTATTATGCATATGTGTTTTTACATTACGTATATTACTAATAGTTCAATTGGTACCCATAGTACAAAAACGCTTAGTTTAGTTTGAATAAATGACATCTTGTGAATGTGCCAGCGTTTTATTTGAGAGTTATAAACTGCTAAAAACGACCGGCATTTTCATTACACTAAAACATTTATCTTGGTGTTACTTTTAGTTGCAACAGAGCCTTCGACCAGTGAGCCAACGGTGGCTCACTATTATAGGAAAAAACTTTTGTTAAATAACAACTAGGGCGTGCAGTATCGGTACCATTCTCAGAACCAGAAATTCCCGGTACTTTCTATACTATCTTTAAATAAAAACTGTAGTACATTCAATAACTTTTAGATTATTACTTTTTTTAGAACGATAATATCACTTACACACAACAATCAGAATAGGTGAAATCCATACTAAATCGAATAATCATCAAATGAATCAACAAATGGAATCAACAGTAACAAACTACGTTATCTAACTAAATCATAACATACAAAAATACAAATCTTTCCACTTTATAATATTAGTGTAGACATCATAATATAATTGGTATACCAGGTTTATTGTAAACATCCTCAAGAAGTAGTTATTATATATTTTTTTTATACTCGTACTACTCCCATTTTATTTATATGTTTGTTGGTTGTCATAATCCAAAATTTAATTACTGTAGTATTTTTGGTTTTAAAATAAAAGAGAATTTAGTGAGACTAACGGCCGGTTTATGAAAGCTAGATCATGAAAGCGGCCTTTGGTGCATCGATTTAATACAAATTGAGAAAGTTTAACAACGTGCGATCGTCAAATACTTTTTGTTTTGTTTTGATTGCACACACTTCCACCATCTCCTATGAACATACACATAATATAATTGTCAATTAACATGGATTTTCTATGTAGGTCCCCTATGGTTTTCTATGTAGGTAGGCTTTCAGTTGAGCAAAAGCGCGTTGAGCTCACAAATTCTTGAGACTGTATGGTCAAATTTGAGGCTCTCAAGATTTTTATAGTAGATTTCTGACAATAGATGTAATTTCAGTTCACCACTATACTCCAGAATCCAAAAAAACATACGAAGCAGTGGAAAAAACCTGATAAACCAACCCTAAAGAAAGCTAAAGCAGCAGTTTTGTCGACTGGCAAGATGTTTTGTCAGTTTTTTGAGATGCTAAGGGTGTCATCGCGGTGCTAAGGGCAAAACCATTAGCTTGGCATACCACTAAACCCTATTGCGTCGTTTGTGACAAGAAATTAAAGAGAAATGGCCAGGATTACTGGAGAAGAAAGTCTTGTTTCATCTGAATAATGCGTACATTCATACATCTGTCAAATCCATGGCTAAAATTCGAGATTGTGGTTTTTACTTTCTTCTCCACGTAGTTTATTCTCCTGATTTGGCACCTTTGGACTTTCATCTGTTCCGAAACCTCTAAAAACACGTCGGTAGCCAAAAAATTTCATCGAACGAAGAGGTCAAAGAATGTGTAAATAGGTATTTTGAAGGAGTAATTTATAAAATTGGTGTTGAAGCTTTGGCAAGCAGGTGGAAGAAATGCATTGAGCTAGATAGAGATAACGACTAAAAATCAAATTGTAGGTAAATATGTAGCTTTGCTTGCTTGGTTGCTTTTCAATCCCCCCACTTGCAAACAACAATTAGAACGAGCTTAGATCAAAGCTAAATCGAATAATGATAAAAAACTTGCATCAACACAAACTACTTAATCGTAATACGTGAAATTGTTTGGATATTTTTTTTATAATCCGTTAAAACTTCTAGACATTTAAATAAAAAAGTTACACTGAACGCTAGTGTTTTTTATCGACATTGATTTATATCGTACTAGAAAACATAGACAGTTTATCAGTGACTTGGAGAACCGGTATCGAAATTACCGGTACTTTCGATACCGATAATTACCGAGAGCATGCCCTAATAACGACGTCTCGGCTTCGGCTGTCCATTGAATCAGAGCATCTATTTGAAACAGTAAAAACAATAGCTTTTTATATAAAAGAATCGCAAGTAAAATGTGTTCCGGACCGGCTGAGGATGAAATTTATAGCAAAATGTAATGCCGTCCTCTGGGACACTGCTCTGCCGTTCTGCCCCTTTCCCTTCCCACGATACTATCTAGTAGTGTACGTATCTATTAAATAAATTAATGTTGGATTTTACACACATTAACGTAATTAGCTAGACAATCGCGCCAGAAGTAACAAACATTTGCAACGGTAAATGAACTGAAAAGGAGAAAGTTATATTCTTCAGAGAAGTGCAACTTTAAACGTTTACATAAAACGTGAGTAGACAGTTCTAAGCTCGGATGTAGAAAAATCTTGTAAGAGCAGTGGAGTATTATTCTAGCTGTACAAACACAGGCGGAGCGTGAAACAAGAGGTAGTACGAAAGCGATTGTGGAGCTATCGTGCCCCGTGCCCGGCCAGATTTACTTTACAGAGATACGCTCCACTTTAATGTCCAACCTCTTGGTACGGCACGCTAGCCTTGCTATGCAACTACGATAACGTTTTATGTAGCAACCCACCTAGCCTTTAGCAGACTGTGTTGTCTGTAGCTTTCTATGCAGAATTGCAGATGCATCTGTAATTACGGTCCTGCTTCTTGTGGATTTTATTAATTAGACTACAATAAATTTAATCACCCATTATTTATCTTATACCTGTTTCGTTAGGCCTACAATATCAAGTGTTACAGTACGTTAGATTTAAAACCCGAGTAAATAAAGAGATATGTAAGGCTCGAGCGTACTTTTTTTTGTACATACATAAACATCAGTGTTACAGAAACAAAGTGTTATGCTTTGCGAACAAGTATACCTACGTTTTATGTCAATGAGGTGCTATCTGACAACGTGTAAACGTAGGTAGTGCTATAATTTCCATTAGTGTTTCAGGGAGTAGCAAGTCTAAGTTTAGTTAGTGTGGAGTTGGTTTAAGTATTCCCCTATTGACGAGGAGTCAGCCGGCCGGCGGCGGCTGGCTGGCGGCTTCTGTCGGAAGCGTGCCCACGATGCCACAAAAACTTCGCCCTCGCTTTATTATTACTACGATGCTAATTAAAATAGCTTCGAATAGATTACGGGCAGCTTCTGGCAGCGGCGCTTAATGCGCTGGCTTTACGACGTCACGCTTTATGCTCTCTCATTAGCGCCGTCTCCTAACTCACTTCGTTTTTATGGATACACATTTTCCTTCATCTTCTATTTTCCTTTTTTTGTTTGATTGGCTCTAGCTCAGAGAAAGACAAACTTTTATGACACTTTTAATGTAAAACTACCGATAAAAGCAAATTTATATAGGTTTTCGGCTACAGAAAGTTCGCTCGTGAAGTTATAAGCCTCCGTTTATTGTGGCCGTTACAAAGTTAATTCATTAAATTGAACATCGAACAACATTGTAGGGTAAAATAGTTCGTTATTTCACCGCACAATTGCAGCGAACGAGCCGTATTTCAAATTATATTTCCGATAATTATGTAAGAGGGGGGGTGGAAGCGGACGCACTATAACAATAAAATAATTCAGTTTCATAGGCGGGTGTTAATGGCGCGGGCGGCTCGTTAGCCACGTGAGGATTACCTATTGTGAATGTTTTAATTTGTATCCCGCCCTCGGCCCCGAGCGCCGCCGAGCCTCCGCCGCCTCCGTGCCGGCTCGTCACTCTCTTTATTCACGCACGCACATCTACTCCGCACACACGGTTACTGCCTAACGACAAACAATATATATTTTCCTTACTGTCTTACCTGTTCTCTTATTGACCCATTAACAACTCAATTGCGAGGACCCTTATAATGAATTTTCTAATATGATTGTAACTATATTGATTCAAGTACAAGTTCCATCTTTAGAATCGTGAAATGTTAAATAAACAGTATACGTATGTAAACTGTTTATAACTGTTATTTTTACCCAACCGCCCAGAAAGCGACTCATGTTATTCGGATGTATGTATGAATGTATGTATGTCTGTATGCGTGTATGTTTGTGAGCCAGTGCAAAGGACTTGGTGAACTTAAGTAAAAATGAGGTGTTGTCGTATGCAATTGATCCGTGGCCTGTGGGTGCCTTTAACCTGAATAAGTCTACTGCTAGACATAGGTCTATCAGGCCTATCACATATTTGAGGGATCTGTTGTAGTAACCACGCTTGGATCAGTTACCAAAAAGTAATACCAATATTACCATCATATTAAAGTCTTCAAACTTTGAACAATAACATTCGCGTTAGGATTAAAGTTCAAATGATTACAAATTGTATGCTATTATAAAAAAACAATGCTCATAATCATTATGCTTTCGGACTACCTTTTACGTCCATGCAATTTGACATTGAACGACATTAATATTACTAAAATTGTGTAAAATATGAAAGATATTATTCTTTTAAAACTAAAGTTCAAATTAGCATACCACTTCAGATTGACATTCCAAAGCTTTTTTTATAGTTGCCGGATGTATTTGCGTCAAACTAGGCAGCACCAATTTACACGATAATTACACGTAAAAATTTTGCATTATCCTAAACTAACTTAATTTGACAGCAATAAAATGTTGCCGTCTCTTATAAACAGAAATAACGAGGACGGCTATAACTTTAGCGCTGTCTAATTATTGGAACAACAGAATCGATACCACTGTCCGTGATTTGCACTGTGTGTGAAATCGGGAGCCGTGTGTGATAACTAGTAATTGAATAGGCAAATATTTATTTGTTCAGTGTTATTGACAGAGTGTGACCTCTTTTGTATACATATGCATTGGGTGGAAGTAGTTTCGAGCGCACGTAACTTTGTCTTTTCGCAGCAATTCCCGCTGAAAGCCGGCACCGGCCGCCACCGCAGCCCCCTCACCACAACCTCACACCCTATTGTGTCCTTTACTACCCTTTACAACTAGTTTTTACCTACCTCAGTAGACCCAAAGGTAGCTACTTCCTTGTCTTTATTTTGTTTTACTTTAGTTATGCTAACCCGAACGTACAATAAAGTGATTCTATTTTAACGTTCGATAGATTTAAACTTTTATTTACTTAGTTAAATATCCGTCTTAAACTTGCACCGCCTCATTTGCTAGGCTGGAGTGATGAAATAGTGAATGGGTAGCCATTTCCGAGAACCCTGGCCTTTGTGCTTTACTGTCGGTTTGTTTATTTCACGAGCCCGCCTCGTAAACACTCACAGACCGATACACTAAATATAAGTTGGGCTTCTTTATTTTCTTTCTAGAAATAGTTTTCCTCCGTTTAGAGGTATCTAACGATTATTTTCTTTTCACATTTATCCGATACCTATTCTTAAAAAAATGATCTTGGCTTTAAAATGTTATATGGAAAATGCGGTTCACAATAGCCATGATTATTCAGCAGACAGAACAGCCTGAATATCGCTAAAAGGCGCGGCGTAAATTGCTAGTCTGTTTCATAAGTACGAAGGTGTTGCGGGCGTGTGTTTAAACTGTTCACTGAAGTGATATAAAAGCTCTTACGATCTTAAAAGGTTTCGCCGTTAGTTGCAGCGGTGGCTAGCAGTGATCCCCCTCTAAGATAGCTACCGTTGAACTTCGCGTTCCTTGTGCTACTTAATTTACTGTGGCGGTAACGCCACCAGCACGCTCCATAACCATCCCGTTATTGCCAACTTGAAAGCAAGAATGGCATACACATTTCCTACCTTCGAGTATATCTCCAATTCAACGGTAGGTCCACTCCAACGAAACGTTATTCTCTTTACATTATACAACTCATTTGATGGAGTTCTTGTGTTGACATCGCTAAGACGCTCCAAAGTTTTGTTCAAATATTTTTACTGTTTGGGATCTCGTTTTCCTGCAAAGACGAAGCTTTGTAAATATAGAGCACTTCATTTGTTTCCTTTAAAGTTGTAAAAAGCTTAGTAAAAGTTAAGTTTAGGAAGGAGTGTTTGGTCTGTTCCCTTGCTAATTATATACTTTTGGATTTTTAGCAAATAATGATGCTGGAAAGTGGATGCTGTGTAGAAAATTTACGTATTACGTATAACGGCATAAGCGTAATTTTGCCGAATATAAAAGAGCAATAAAGTTTCTCAAATTGTGATCATAAAAATTGGTATTTCGCAATCATACTACATGAGCCGTAATATTTATTTACAGCTTTTGGTATGTGCGGTATAATGTAAAGTATGCAAGTGGCAGCGAGAGTCGCGTCGATTCTGCATACCACGTGTACGACACGTGTTTTATTGGACCGCCGCCGCCACGATCCCACTAGTGAACGTTTTGTCACCTCTTCGAGAGGCTTACGCGGTAAAAGGAGAGGGCATTTTTCATGACTTTTCCACGCGGATGCATTTCACCGCTTTACTTCAATGGAATGCGAAGTGCCTACATAACCTTTGCGGCTGAGTTATATCAAAGTGGTTTCGGACCGGTAATGGTTAGGAAAAGTTTTAATTCCTCTGAAAATTTTTGCTTTGCTCTACCGAAACACGTGATTTCGGTTTAACTTTCCGACTTAATTACATCCAAGAGCTAATATAAGTTGGTAATATAAGCAATTAGAAACTTATTTGACGCTGCCGGTCCGCTTCTCCGCCTGGGGCACCAGGAATCGTGGGATGAGCCATTCCGTGCTTTTGTACAACTTTTCGTTTTAAAAGTCGTCTCTTACTCTTTTAAAACTTGTTATACTGGATATTTTAGCCGAAAATATGGATATGATGGCCACAACTTTAGTAATTTGAGAGAGAGCAGACAGCGGAGAAAAAATCCCCCGATTAGACTGTGAAAAATGATCTCCCACGGGGTTTCAGCCAGTTTAAGGCTTTTATAAGAATAATACTTTATTAAGGCGGTAGCCTTATGTGGGGAAAGATGGATGGATGCCCGCTAGATGGTTGCTTCACAAGATCTCTGGGGAGGTGCGGTCACAGAATTGACGTTGCTCGGGAAAGTTTTGATAGTTACTACTGGGGGGGAAGGGGAGAAACTACTAAGCACTGGTTAAAACGAGGAGAGTTAGTGTTCCGTTCCTTCCTTGCCTAACTATTTTCTATCGCGTATCTTAAAGGGAAGTTCCTATTTGGATACAGTTTTGTATACAGTTCCGGTCCTCGATAGGGATCGAACCCACAACTTTCAGCGCAGAAAGCAGAGCTACTACCAACTAAGCTGCCAAGCGATCTATCGGTACATAAAATAAAACAATTTTCTTAGGGTTCTAATGAAAGGTTCAAATCAAATTTCACTGAACCTTGTTATCGAAACAAATCAAAATAGGGGCTCATGTTACGTTCATTTCTGTTTAAGGGAAAAAAATTCAGCATTTATTAGTATACTTAATTTATATACAATAATATTCTTTATGCTAAGCAATGGAAAGTTTTTCAAAGTCAAAGTCAAAAGGTATTAATTCAATAAAATCACAAGGATCACTTTGAAACGTCTTAAAGCTAGGTGACTCTAGGTGCCAGTTCCACGCGACCAAAGCCTAGATGAACAGGCAACAAACTTACGGCTTGGTTCCTACCGTTCTTTTGTATGATCCTTTTGCCTTACAACACACTGGTTCTCATTCACCCTGTACACTATTTCGCAAGTTTATCAAGTATCTTGTGAGATGTACAACAATCTATTTATATTTTATTATTTCATATAAACAGGCGTAAATATGCAATCATTGCTGTTAAACGCTACTTATTGTACATAGAATTGGCGCATGACAACAATGTTTCTCTATTTACACTAATCGCGGACTGGTCTTAAGTTACCCAATAAGAAAGAGGGTTAAATCTTGAATATTTCGGTGGTAAAACTCAAAGTATCCATACTACTAAATACAATTGAATCTGTAACTGCAAAGTTCCATCGGTACCGTCCAGCGTTGTAATACCAATTATGCAAAGCGTCTTCCGCGTCGCGTCGCG
This sequence comes from Chloroclysta siterata, assembly GCA_932294275.1. Taxonomy (NCBI): domain Eukaryota; kingdom Metazoa; phylum Arthropoda; class Insecta; order Lepidoptera; family Geometridae; genus Chloroclysta; species Chloroclysta siterata. The sequence continues at coordinate 11,211,275 of OW028600.1, read as the reverse complement.
GCCCCCGCGGGACTCGTGGGGCGTAGCAGTGCCGTCGCACTCTTTGGCAACAGGCTATCTACCGTGCAGAGTTCAAGCTTTCCAATATTTGCATAACTTGAAATTTTTATAAAATAATATTTTTTTCGTCCAAAACCCAACTGCCATTAAAACACTGAAAAGGTGTATTTTTATGTATAAAAATAATATTTTTTTTCTAAAGTTTCTAATATTAAATTTCGTAGTTTAACAAAACCGGGATTCAAATTATCTGTGAGTAAATATTCCTACGGCGTAGATGGTCTACAACGTAGATGCTCTACGGCGTAGATGTTATATAAGTAGTCATGCCTTATCATGGCACGATTGTATGAAGTTTGTACTCTGAATAGAGATTATTCTGTGCGATTTCCTAACTCGTAACGAAATAACGACCTGAATTTGCATAACAATGCTCGTCACCCCTTATTTTCTACCAGTGACTTTTGCAGGCTACGTCAGTATCCCACCGGACTCGACACCTTTTTTAACTCAATGAATATGCCCAGCGTGATGTTTAATTGTTGTCAATAACGAAAAATATCTACATAGCGGATAAGATTGGTTTTCTTAATCGATTTTTGCAAACCCTTGATGACTGGTAGACAAGTCTTAAGAGTTGCACATGAGGCTTAACATATGTATGCCTCAAGTTGATGGACGAAGGACAGTGCATTGTAGGGGACGTTCATATCGCGCATGACTTACGAGGCAATGCTTTGTTATAGGTGATGGTTACCACTTAACTTCATCTACTTGTTCCATCAACACAATGTAGTTATCTAGCACAAAGTCCTCCAAGCAAAATTATGTTCGTGGAAAAGATTTAAATATATATTTGAATAGGTTCGGGGACTAATCGCACGCTATCAGTTGGCAACTTAAGAGTTGCCAACTGATAGCGTGGCAACACTGATCTAGGTACGTTTTACCAATGCCTCATGCATCAAACGCTGTCGACCGCACAGTAACTTCTTCGTTCAACTTTCTGTTTTAATTGAATCGAAGCTTTCGGCTTTTTGCGGCGAGCTGCCAGCCACGCACGTTTCAAACTTTCTTTATTAAATTATTGGAAGTTCAGAAACGTTCGCCTTTGAACATGAATTCAGAAACAAATTGGGAATAGTAGAGAGTTACCGAAAAGTATTTATACTCTATGGAGAGATGTTTAATGATTGTCATCAGTGCGTAATAAAGGAGCATCAGTATCGGGTCTTCGGATTAAATCGCGGACAAAGGAGCTTTAAAGACAATCGCAGACGACGGCAGTTTAAAATACGTCGAGTAAAACAGTTCATAAAGATGTACGATTGTGTTCGGTAACGACTGAGGCATTCGTCTGCAGCATTGTTTTGCGGCGTGGCTTTATCTGGTGCGGAACGAGTTGTCGTTCCCGTAATTTATAGATCTTCCTCCGCCCCGGGCTCGGGCTTTGCTGGGCGAAAGGCAAGTCTGCCGCGGGTCCCCGCCTGCCTACCCGAACGCTATTAACGGTCACGTAATAGACTGCTGACTCCTCACGTCCCGGATTCAAATTTGAGTAAATATGTCGCCGTTGGCCTCCTATTGTATTGTGTGTCCTTGTTTACATTAACTTTGGGTTATTTTGAATTCGGACGTGGATGTTCCCTTGTTATCTCGGATTGTTTGTGTGCACTGTGGAGGTCATTTCATATTCATATTCCGGTCTGCAATTTTAAAGTTTTTATACGTGGAACGCGGGTACTAAAATATTTCCATGCCACTGTGTATAATAGAAGAATAAAATTTACCGTATGTATTATGTTTGGGTATGGAATAAAACTGTTGTATGTATCGATATCAGTGTTTAAAAAGAATAGTCTCGGACTGTGACAACATTATGTCGAGTATACACGAGCTTAGTACTTATCTCTTGCACATATAGTTAATTGTGAAAGTAACCGTTACTAATATTAAGCAGTATTGTAACACTGAGCCTAATAGTAGCGCGCAATATTTTACCGAGTTTCCTGGATAAGTATATCTAATATTAATGTCCCCCTATAACTTACTCGCGCTTTTCTTATATAATACATGGCAGTATTGTGTGTGTATATGGCTTTCATAGATCCGATAGTGGCGGATATTGGAGATTTACCTAAGTGTGACGAGATCCGGGAAAGACTTTGTGGCGGAGCTCTCGTGGGGCTTCGCGTACAATAGCTGCAAGTACTTTAAGTAATAGTTCTCTCCCTGGATCATTCATCTTATGAATTATCTCTAGACTCTGTAGCAAAAATTCTTTAGGGCAATAAATGGCGGTTCCTATTTGCCGTCATTATTTTCTATAATTAATTCCATCATAACACTGCTAACTTACTAGCAGTATTAACAGATTAAAGTAGGTTGCGTATTTATTACGAGGTCTGTTTAATGTATCACATTCCTTTCATAAACCCACATTTGGTTCGTGTTTGTAGCGAGTTTAATATTACTTAATTGTGTAGCGCCAAGACGAGAATATTCCAGGAAATTTTGCGTGTATATTGTTGAAGTGTCTGTTAAACTTGAACCCGTGTGCTTAAAATATGGTAATGTTATTTTGTAAAGATATTTTAATAGTAACTTTTAAATATATGGAAATAAAACACTAAAACTTAAAAATAAACAAAGAACATCTAACACGAACCAGTAATTTTACCTACGTGATTAAGTTGTTCCTAGGTTTATAAAAAGATACCACTCCCATTCTAAGTAGGTATGCATTTACAAAAATAACCTACCTAGTCTATCTGTTATCAGGGTTCCCATAGTATAATCTTCGCTTAGGGGCCGAATAACGATGTTTAAAAATGTCCACAAATATGTATATTGTTTTAGGAATCACTATTCCATACTCTTAATAAGCGATGGGGCAGGAAAATAGGCTTCTAAAAGTCCACATTCTTATTATTTCGTCTTTTTACATGACCTCTTTTATCAAAGGATTTCCTAAAAGGGCGAATTGCCTTCATAAATAGGGTAAAAAGCTACAGAGGTATAGTTAAGCGTAGGGTAAGTGCAGTCGGCAGGTACGGCGGCCGCGCGATGACAGTGCTATGGCTCCCAGCGGGACCCTTCTGCGATCCTCGTAAATTGCGAATATTAGATTATAAGTACGGAGTGCGGTGAGCGGCGACTGAGCGCGGCGCGGGTGCCATCACCGGAATATCGAACTCGTGCTACTCGTGCGCTGGTTAACATAGCGCACCGTGATCCGAATCTGCTTTTCGGGTATCCCCGGTGGACTCGTTTACACTTCCAACGTTGCCTCTGCCGTTTCTGTTTAAATATACGTTTGTGTGACTGATTATAACATTTACAACCCATTCGGTTGTGTATGCAATTTGCTGAACCGACATAAACAGATTATGGTTATCATAAATTTTGGCAAATGTTTGCGCGATTTGCTTTTTGTCCGGTGAAGCTGTATACGAGCTATAATTTATTTATTGTTTCCATTCTCACTTTATTTTCTGCTGACGACACCTAAGTACCGAATAATATTAAGTTTTATGAAACCATCTAACTTCAGCGCTAACCATTAAACGGCAGCTAATGAAAAGCTCAGAGCATTAAAAGTAATTTTCTCAGGAAGAGCGCAATGTTTGAAAATGTCCTCTTTATAGTGATCACGACAATAGCAACAGCTGCGCCATGTCGGTGTTGGTTTTCCCATTACTCGCTTCGTTACGGCTTCATTAGAACACCAGCGCGGAGTGTGTGCGCTTCTACAGTCGCATCGCGGCACTTCCGACTAAGTCTTATTTTATCTTATCTTACAAAATCAAGATTATACCTTATTAATAATAGATATCCACCTACGTTAATTGCGGTGACACCCTAGTCCCGTACACTGCATATAACAGATATAGGGTGTTTTATGTTTTTATTTGCTCGTCTATTCTTACCTTCTACTTTCTATTATTTCAATCTAAAATATTTAATTAGTTAATGAATATTAAAAAAGCTCGGAGTAACAATACCAATACTATTTAGTAAATACTCGCTCGAGTTGACACGTTCAAATACCGAACCTGACCAAAGAGTGCAATTACGTAAAATCCTCTCGTGTATTGTAAACCTATTTCGATTCCAATGATAATTCGATTAGTAGCAACTCAATTTGTATGGACGGCCTCTATAAATTTAATCTACGTTAACTGTTATTGATTACTTTTATCTTTTTCGCTCTTGTGCACTATGAAAGCGTTTTATCCTTTTTAACTAATATACTGTTAATAATAGGGATATACAGGAACATGGTCTATTTTAAGCCTTTCTTAGAAATAAGGCTTATCTTCGAGCCTTGTGAAGGTTGTGATCTCGTTTTATGCGTAGGCGAGCACAAAGAAATGATTTTTAGAAATTCAACTTATCCTAAAATGAATTTGATAATGCTTAATATTATTCCGGAATTGTTGATATGTTCATCATATTTATATAAAATTCTCTATGTAAACTTATAACCGAACCTACTAGTATTTCACAATTTTAAGAGATTTAAGAAGGTCATCAAATTTTTTTTTGGAACAAAAATTGTTAGGTTAATGTAGTTAGAACTTATTTCATATTAGTAAAAACATAAATTCGCGTAATATTTGTCAAATTGAGTGTTTTTTTTGTGTTGGGTTGTTTTTTTTTTGATTGAAATGTGGTATATACTGATACTTATTTCTCAACAAATGCTCCCAATCACGATTTCACGATAATTTTATTTGGTTTTGTAGTTTTGCGCCTGAAAGCCTCATAAGCTCCCTCAATGTCTAGAGTCATTACTGCTTTCAAATATCAAACTGTTCCCCGTACAATTAAGAGTGCCTTAATGCTGTAAAGTTCCGTATTACTTAGGCATTAAGCGGTTATTAACTGGAAGGTTAAATACTCCAACCAGCAACAGTACATTAAATATATAATATGAATATTTAATGTACTATTGCTGGTTGCTTTATTTTTATTTGCTGTAGTGTTGTTTTATTGAACAGATATTTTCAGTGTTGTTGTAAACGTTGTGTATGGAACCACGATATGCGGCGGTTTATCTGGCATGTTGAGAACCCTAGTGAGCTTAATTTAAGCTCGTTCATACATTTGCAAAAAACTGAGTCGCTTATTGTTAAAATAAAAGTTTTATAAAAATAACCACGTCCATATTTGTATATTTTTTTATGGATTATGGAAAATAGAACATAACAAAATTTTTGTCCTAAATGAAGTCCCATGAAACTATAAGAGGTACAGGAGAACAGCTCATGGTCAGTTTTCCTGTATCTCTAATAGTTTCATATCCCAATGAAAACTTTAATTTAAACACATCCGAACATAATTTAAAGTGGCACACAATTAGCTACAATCTCTTACAAAACATAACTGTTCTAGAGATTGAGATTGTAGCAACGCACGGGTAATGAGACATCAAAGTCCAATGCAGCTCTATGTTGTACATAATAAGTTGTATATAAAACGTTTAAATATATTTAGTAGAAGTGAGGGAGAGTAGGTAGGCGTCAGCTCGGCTCCTCGGCCTTTGTGAGCTGCGCCGTGTAATTACACCGGGGCCATGGGAAATACCTCACTGGCCCGGCACTTCTGTGTTATTACGCTAAATGAATGCAGATAAAATTCAAATATTGAATTACGTAGTAGGTTGGTGTTCATATCAAACATGTTATACGTAGCAAATTTCCTTTACTCCAAGTTTTTTTTTTTCTGATCCTTATAGATTGACAAAGACATCATAGTTTTTAATATAAAAGAGTTTTTCCGAAATAAGTTGTACCGCAAATAAACGAAGCTCACGCGGACGAAGTTGCGAGTAACCGCTAATATAATGTCATCTAATATAGCCTTTGATTACTGCTTTTATATTCCAATAAATTCTATAACATCATCTTAATTGTGAATGCAAAGAAATGCAGAGGACAAATCGCCGAAATAAATCCCTGAAATAAATGATCAACGTTTCCAAGACATTAGTCGTAATAAAACACTGTCAAATACTTTTCCCACATATCACCATCAATACGTAATATACGATTGTCAGGTTTTTCTTTGTAGCGTAACAACTAAAAGTTATCGCCATATCTGAGTTGAGAACTCTCGCTAAGACAAATTGGAGTGGAGGCGGTAAATAAAGTTTTACGATATGCGCGGTTATCAGAAGTGCGCGTCGAAGCGGCGGAGCTGGGTGGGACTTGTGTTTATCTACGATGTGGCTTACATTTCTGCGAGCGAGCTACACCTGTACGTATTAAATACCTCTCGTTGCTCCTTGTTATCTTTCTACCCCCGCAGTAAATTACGATCTTTGTGTGCGTCGTCCTAACTTTGACGTCAAATAAAATCTTTACATAATTTATTGCTTTGTTCTCTTACGCGTGGTACATACCTTGTTTATTTAACTTCTTTCGGGTCTCTAATAATGCTTCAGCTAAAGTGAATTTTAACATCTTTGTAGTTTCAGTTTACATCGAACCCGAAGTTCAAAATGTAGTTTTAAAAGTTGCAATGTGACGGTATCTTTAAAAATTCTTTTTGTATATAGCAACCTGAGAAAAGTTCCACTTAGTTTCACCCGTCGTCGTCGTACCGTACCTAAGTAAGAACTACGCGAGTGGTTGGAAAGTCCAGGGACGCTTTTAAGATGTTTCCATAATAAATGTCGAATGGGAGTAGGTAGTTCGCTCTTGAACAATTTGAATTTGTGCTGAATTCACTGAACAAGCTTTTTCGTTTGGTCCTTCAAATTTCTGAAAATTTGTGTAATTACCACTGGTTGTGACTTAACTACTTGTAAATTTACTTTTACAAGATTTTTTATTAATTATAAGATCAAAATTATAAAACTTAGAGATTTGCTTTAGATCAAATTATACGCCCTAGTCGATATACAGCACATTATTCATTTTGTATTCATTTATTTTATCTAACGGACGTGTTAACGATCGTAGCTGGATTTATCATTACGAAATTTTCGTAAACAAACACAAAAATACATAAATTTAGGTATAGGATATAAAAATGTATGTCGGGTTAGCCCTTGTCGGATATTCATCTCCGCTGTACGTGAATTCTTATGAAACAAGTCGCTCTTTCGGTGCGGTAGCTACGAGGAAAAGTCCACGTCTTTACCCCTCACTCTTCACCCCGCTAAGCCCCCACCCCTCCGTCCCTCTCCTCTGCGCTCTACACAACCACGAGCACGAAAACCGACTCCGAGAGCGTAGAGATAAAACGTATGTTCATTTTATTTCCACATTTGTCAGCGTTCGTTTTGTACCCACTAACATAAATTGGACGCGGAGGGTAACCTCGCAGGTGAATGTAAAATAGCCGGGTTTTCCCAAGATAATACCACCGAAATTTTACGACACTATTATACGATTTATTGGGTTTGTCATATCCGGACAAAATAATATTTAAGAAAATATATTTAAAAACTACATATTTTATCTGATAGATCATAAAACAAAATTGTTTTCGATCTATCTCAACCCGTTTGTCGAATATTATGTAGATACTTGGTCAACAAAAAAAGCCCAGCGTCCGATTAAAATGTATTTTGTATCAGTACAACAAACAGTCTGGGTAACAAACAAATGAGTAACAAAATACCCCGGGCGTTATTTTCATTGAAACCTTTCTGAAAAAATATATTTCAATCGACTCATTTGCTAATATTTTATTGATAATACTAATAACTATAATATAGATAAACAAAAAGTAGGTTTCAGTTCTTAGATGGATTTGCATCTAAATTTACATTTGCTACGGTCGTAGCTCGTAGCATCTTAGAAGTGCTACGTGGTCTACAGCTTTTGCATTTCCTGCTGCTACAAAGATATACGGCACACATTCTCTGTGATAGTTGTGCACGGAACGTATTCCAGTAAGCGCTACGGACTAAGCTACATAGCCACATTCCCATCACGCTCCTATAACGAGCTTCAAGCTGCGACCTACGCTTGCTACGCCTGAAGCCTGTGTAATTTGAATTAGTGCTACAGGCTACATGGTCACGTCGTTAAGCTCGTAGCTCGCACAATGGTAACATTCAGACAAATGGAAGCATTATATCGCAAGCTTCCACATACAGTCTACGCTATCAATAAACTATTGTCCAGCCGATATGAAAGCGCCCAGTTCAATATTGAATCGAAAGCTTAAAATATGAGTAACCATGCGCCACATTGTCATTGGTTCATGTTTTACTGAGACTGCGATTTAGTTCACAAAACTACGTTTTCAATATGCTGCGGTCGTAGCTCGCAGCGTTTTGATAAGCGCTACGTGTCATGTGAAACCGCCTGACATCCTACTGTGTGATTCAGTTCATCACCATGACGCGTTGGTATCACTGAGTAGCGTTGCCAATAAACAGATGTTCTGTGCACTAATGACTGAACCAGGCGTTCAATTTAACGTGCCAATTAGACTGGAGATGGCCGTGTTCAGGTCGACACGACGCGACCGATGCGACGTGCGGAACGTACCCTGACTGCCTATACATACGTGCGTCATGCATTCCTGTTAATTTCCTAACGCTATGAATGCTGTTCATTACCTGTCTTTTTGTGCAAACAGCATTTTAGTTATTACCATGTAAGATTGTACGCTATATACAAGTGATAACTGTAATTGACAGCATAGTGAAGTTGATCAGCTACCTTTTGTCTACCTTCTAATTACACCATTTACTTATTTATGACATCTATACCTATTCATTAAGATGAAAACATTATATTTTCAGTAGTTCCTACTTGTATTCATCTTAAAAGGTTTCTAATGTAACTATGCATTGCTCATAATGATGTCTGTCGTCACCCCTCCGGCCGGGTCCGGTCCAGCCTGGTGAGCCAATAATTAGCTAATGAAAATCGCGCACTGCTCTGTTCTACTTCATAAATATTTTCCTTATTGCCTGTTACCACGAGCTGTCGATAAATTTATGGAAGGGCCAACGTCACCTGAATTTTTATGTATTTTTTGTTGTCGGCTGCCTCGTGTATTTATTAGCCTATAGTATGCATAGTATAATATTTTAGTAAATGCTGACTTAATAAAATGTTAGTTAAGAATTGTTTAAGGGTTTTTTGTTTGCGGCCATCTTAGAGAGACTATCATGGGATTTTTTTTTTGTGTCAAAAGTAAATTTTAAAAGCGAATGGACCACTGATGACGTAATTAATACTTGTTCGTTTTATCATCATTATCAGTAATTGTATACAAGTAAAAAATTAAATCCTTCTATGCGTATCAATGTCAAAAAAAAACAATTTTTTATTTGCAACTATTTAGGTAGTTAAATAGTAGGTGGATAAAATGTATTAAACTTATAAACGAATATATTAAAAAAACAGAGACAGTTGCAAAATGATCCCAACTCAGCATATGCAAGTTGTAATAGCTTACGCTGGTCTTCCGTTGTCTGAATGTCTTGAACCCATATTTTCATTCATTACGTTTAGAACATCCATAGCGCTAGTTTCCAAAACAGCGTGTACCTTTATTAGAAGCTCATAGCCGTACACGCCGAGGGTTTTCGGGTCGAAGTTCGATTCGTGTCACATTACCGGCACCTGTGCGCCGGCCACAACGCTTGCTCGGAAAAACTATGCTTGCCCTGTAATCTCGGCACCATCCGGTCCGTATTCACCTAATAAATACCTACCTCCTCGAACATTCACTACATAACTGGCGAAAGTTCGCAAAACGTTATTGAAAATGCGAACCCGAATATTTTACCAACATTCATATTCGATTATTACAAGTGTGGGATATGTGAGAACGGGAGGGATTTCACGACGCTTTGAAGTAAAGCCGTGTTCAGGCTTTTAGAATTCGGAGGCTACCAAACTTATTACCCACTTAGAGTGAATTGATAGAACAAGAGTATTTGTTATACAGACGCATGTGTAACAAACAATCATTATTTCCTTAGAGTTTGTAATAAATCACCTAAACCCTACAAAATATTATGAAAATAATATTCATTGTAATATATAAACCATGATAAACGGGAAAGTTATATGCTTATCAATATCCATAAAGTGCAGTTTCATTGAGATTTATGCCGGCGCTGAATGCTTCAATAATTCAGGAATTTAGCAAACTTTAAACTCTGAATTTCACTGGCAGTTTGCATAGTTTAATGTTTTCTACATTGTATTTTAAACTAGTTTTATGAGATAGAATACGAGTATAAATCTATGCTTGCTTATATCTTTACATGATTACATAAGTGTAGGTACGTGGCTTTTTCTTAAGTAACGTTTACAAAAGTAGGTACATTGTAATGTTTATGCAGGAAGGTAGTCCGAAGTAACATTACCATTTTGCTCTTAGTTGAATTAGCTGAAATACGAGTATATCTGGGTTGGTGTTTCCATGTAGGTCGGTACCGCCAGGTAGCTATTTCTCTATATACTAGCTTGTTCATGAAAAAGAAAATGTTTCTTCTCCACTTTATGATTCAGTTGGAAGTGTGCAATAAAGTACGTGACTGTGAGGTGTGCTCTAGTAGTGGGACTGAGCTGCGCTCAGCGCTAAATCTCGCCGAGTACATTAACGTTTCCCGATACCTAAAGCGGAGTGCTCACTGAGACTCCGGTCCGGTTGAATAACAAAGAACTGCGTGCTTTAGATATCGGAGCGCTAATGGACTGTAGGATTTATAAAGCTCTCAGAAGCTTGTCGCGGTTTCGTACTCGGCTATGGCATGAACAATTGTCGCGGGGCATAGTTCCGTTCTCTGCTCTAGACGGAAAACTTATACAATGCATTGGTTCCTTGTTCTCATAAATAACAGTCTAATCCACAGACATTTCTAATTGTAGCATCTGTGCATACTTGTGCAGCATTGTGAATACGGGTGTAGTGCGGAGCTTATTTCCGCACAATCAATCAACGCGGCTGATAAAGGAGCAAAGTGTTCAAACTGCGCATTATTTTGTTACTTTAACAAAAACAACAGAAACCGCTTCACATTCACACTTTGATTCCAACGCACGGTAGATATACCCTCAGATGTTTAACCATGGACCATATTGTCTGAATAAATAAATGAATTATTATTATTATTATTAAGTACCAAGTATCAATTCTTTGAGGATTTGTAAGTAGTAGTCAGAGTTTGTTACTTTTAGTTTAGTTTAGATACTCGTATAAGTAGCGAATACCGCTACAGATTTTCACAAGTCACATTTCGAAACTCAACAAACACTTTTATCTTGTGTCGAATTTCCATAAATTTAAAAGTCCACCGGACGTCCCTTGTTGGCAAATTTCCACGCTATGAGAACCGATGGACGTGTATTTCGTTTTACCTCTTGTTTTCGACTTTCCTCCTAAATTATGTTAAACCGTGCACCTAGCACGGTTGCTTCATGCTTTATCCTAAATTAATATAACACACTTAATAAATAGAATTTGTAAACCTACACTAGTTATTTGGTTAAATATTTTTGTAAATACGAAAAGTTCAATATAATCCATTGATAACTACAGAAAAAAAAAGAACAAGAAGAACTATCTCTATCTCTATCTTCTCTAATACTATAAGAATCAAAGTCCTGACTGACTGACTGACTGACATATAGACAACGCACAGCCTAAACCGCTGGTCCTAGAGACTTGAAATTTGAGGAGTGCATAGGTGGTCTTATGATGTAGAGGTGTACTAAGAAGGGATTTTTGGAAATTCAACCCCTAAGGGTCTAAAAAGGGATGAAAACGTTTGTATGAAAAATAGTATTCCTTGAAACTTGGAGTACATATACTTCAAGGCAAGAAAATAGGAAAGGCATTTTTAGTTTTTTAAAACTACCCTTAATAAGAGTGCAAAGGCATGTAAAAGTTTGTATGGGAGTTTTTTGACCGCTGGTCCTAGAGACTTGAAATTTGAGGAGTACATAGGTCTTATGGCGTAGGGGTTTACTAAGAAGATATTTTTGGAAATTAAACCCCTAAGGGTGTAAAAAGGGTTGAAAACATTGGTATGAAAAATTGTATTCCTTGAATCTACAAACTTGAAACTTGAAGTAGATGTACTCCAAGGCTAAAAATTAGGAAAGGCATTTTTAGTTTTTTAAAACTACCCTTAATAAGTGTGCAAAGGGATATAAAAGTTTGTATGGGAGTTTTTTGACCGCTGGTCCTAGAGACTTGAAATTTGAAGATTATATGGGTCTTATGGCGTAGAGGTGTATTAAGAATTGATTTTTGGAAATTCAACCCCTAAGGGTGTAAAAAGGGTTGAAAACGTTGGTATAAAAAATTGTATTCCTTGAATATACAAACTTGAAGTAGACACACCAAAGCTATAAAATAAGAAAGGCATTTTTAGTTTTTTATAACTACCCATAATAAGTGTGCAAAGGAATGTCAAAGTTTGTATGGGAGTTTTTTAATGCGTGGTGCGATTGACTTAAAACGTGGGGTAAATATACTAAGATATAAATAATTAAGAATGACACTTTTAATTTTTGATAATTACCCCTGCAAAGGGTGCAAATGGCTCTAAAAGTTAGTATGGGAGATTTTTAACGCATAGTGCGATTGATTTCAAACTTGAAGTAAATATACTCCACAGTAAATAGTTTAAAATCACGTTTTCAATATTTTAAAACTACCCCTGCAAAGGGTGCAAAAGACTGCCAAAGTTTCAAGGTTTGTATGGGAGATTTTAAACGCGTAGTGTCATTAACTTCAAACTAAAAGCAAATGTGTTCTGTGGATAAATAACAAAAAGACAGTTTGATTTTCGAAAACAACCCCTAAAACGTTACCCTCCTTCGATGCGCTCGAGTAAAAAGGATACAACGAGGCGTCAATGTTTGTAAGGGACATTCTAAAAACGGGAATCTTGATTTGGTACTAAGAGATCTGAGGGTATCTACCGTGCATGGGGATCAAAGTCGTGAAGCTACATACCTACGTTTGTACGTAGTACAAACTTACGTAACTTTGTGTACGTTTCGTTTGTTTTTGGGGTAGAAATTAGGAACAAATAAGTTCATATTTTCCGTGTAAGGTTGTCTTTGTTGTATTTGTCATGTTTGTGCTAAGCTCAGTACCTACCTATACCTACTACCTACCTAATATAGGTAATGTGCGCCTATAGGTATCCCTTATACCTACGTAGGTATTTAAAATCCTACCGTAATAATATACAAATCAATGCGAAAGTTACGATGTTTGGATGTTTGTGGCTCAATCACGGTTCACCACTTCAACGCGTGCGAAGCCGCGGGAAGCCACTAGTTAATTACATATTAATCAGGGTTATACATAAAAGCTTTCGTTGGGTTATAAGAAGCCCGAACCTTAATAAATGTCTTTTGTAATCACAATTTTGTATCTTGTGTCTGTAATACTACTCGATCTCATTTTGTCGTCACACCACATCTCACTGTTTTAATTAGCAGGATAGTATTTTGTGAAAACATCCTCTAGAGTAGACTATCGTTTCGGCAATTCCATTACATTGAGTTCAGAGATAGCTCTAATCTGTGGCTTTGATGAAACTCGTTGGTCGCGGGCGCGGGCTCAGCGCTCGCCGGCACCGCGCTCCGATGCTGCGGTATATGGCCCGTGAATAATCCTCCCGTAATACTTGGCTTAATGGCTCGGAATTAAACAATTAGTTGTTTTCTTTCTGCCTCGGCAATGATGAACTTGTGGTGTTATGAATATAAACATTCACTTATTCTTGCCGATTTCGAACTGTGCTGAGATCAGATGGCGCTGATAAGAGCAAGTTCTTGTCACTTATAATGTAAGAGTACGTGTTCTTATAATAGTCCTATGTATGTTAAAGTATGCACAAAAATTGTATACTGTTACAAATTTAGTGTCTTTGACTCCTGTCTTTTTTGTAGGATTCCGTTCGTCAGAAGGTTAAAACATAACCATTAAACGGATCACTTTGTTATCCGAGTCTGCCAAAAACCTTTTACTCAAAACGGCTTAAGATTTTAATTTTAGCGTAAAATATCAGCTTTCTAGCTTAATGTATTATAAAGATATGGCAGTGAATGTTGAATTTTTTTATGAAAATAGCAAAGACATAAAACCTCTAGGGTTCTTATGATTAAACAAATTGTATGTACAGACCCTCAAGCCGTGAGTGAAGTTTGCACTTGTCCGTTTAATTACAACCTAAATCACCGTTTAAAAGTGGCATTTCGGAAGTGGTTTTACGGTTCTAAAAATGAAAACGCGTGAGTGAAATCCATTACAAAACCAGTGTCATATAGGTTTATAAAGAAGAAGAAGATATCATCATAATTTCCTTCTATATAAAATTCCAATGCGCCTGTTTAAAAGTTCATTGCATAGCTATTTGAGCGTCCACTTTCATTATTTGCTGTAAAGGTAGGACGTAACAGGTAGGTTATTAAAAAATCATATTGGAGCGTTGCTACTCAGATGCCAACCCCCTCCTCTTTCGCTGGAGGGTGGCTTTTATTATAAGTATTAATTCTACTGATAAGCCTCTTCTCTTTGTTAACCCAAAATAATAGAAAATGTCTTGATGTCATAATCAAGGTTAATGAAGTTTTTACGTTGTGTATTGTAATAATCTTTGCCGTGGCAGGGCTTTCCCAGTCTCATCTTATCTCAAAATGTATAGAAATACCTTTTTTTTTAATACAAATTCCTGATTACGTATCTATAGCTTGCCAAATATTTCAAACGAATGAATGGGTTTTGGTTCACTCAACTAGTAGTATCGTGCAAAAAATTTATTGCATCGTAAAGCTTGTGATTGGGGGCTCGCACGTGTTATAGCTTCAAATTAAACAATCTTGACGGCGCGGCGAGTATGTTATGAGGCCGTCAACTCCACCGCTATAATATTCTTGTGATATTTATGCGGCGCTCGGTGCGGTGGGTTGCACTGCAGCTCATGTGCACCTGCGGATATTGCCACCTAAATCAAATTTCTTATTTCTCCTCAACACTTATTTCTCAGCCCTGCCCTAGCGTGTTTGCCGTACCTACTGCTCGCTCCCGGTATCTTCACTTTTATTTAGAACGTTTGTAACTGACAACTTGCGGCGTAGCCTCGTTTCTCGACTTCATTATTCTCTTGTTGAAATAAAAGCAATTCAGACAATGTACACAAATCGCGACTATTTATCTTCGACGAGGGATGCGTACGCCGGTATCAACAATCAAATAATTAGCATCGGCGTGTAATGTGCTCGGATACACATGAATTACTGGCTGTAATGGCCATCTATATGCCAATACGATTAATATTTAATGCTGCTATTCTGTGCGAAATTACCCCTGTCTGTGGTTGAGCTTGCACTGAATTACTGCCATCTGAATGGGTGTGAGAGCTTTGTCATCTATGATGTACCCGCTATTACGGTTTTACATCTGCTTCCGTGTCGTGCGTGTACGTTTACGTAAACGTGTGCGTAATTCTCCTACACGTATGTTGTGAACATGAGGACACAATAGAGGCCAACTAAAGAGGGTTTTTATGGATCTATCCCCTCTTTACCAAAAGTACGTAAGCTTTGTTTTTCAGCGGCAGAAGCAATACATTATCTTATCCGTGATGGATGACTCGTTCATTAGTAGATGATACGTTGCTCTCATTGCTTTCGGGAGTGAAAATCACTCATCTCAACAAGGCCCCTTACAAATTAATTGCAGAATGACAGAGCACAACGGCAGGGTCTCTTAATGCACGTTCACAAAGCAAAACGACTTGGGCGGCGCCGTAGCGGCACGCAGCGCGCGGCGACGGTGATTATCATAATGACGCGGTGGCCGCGCTTTTTGTGTCACTCGCCCTATATTACGGAACTCGACACCATTTTCTGATTTCGTTCGTGCACCCGACGCCGCTGCCATCGGCGCATCTCACGGGCTGCGTTCCACTGCTCTCCCGAAACACTCCGAGACGCTTATAAATTATGCAAGTCGCTATAATCCACGCCCTAAACGCCTCCTCCGCTGCCTCAATTATTCATTCGAGCGGTTTGATGTTTTAGAAAATTGTCGCGATACTGGAGACGGGCGATACTTTATAATTCAACAGCTGGAATGTCGACGCAGCTGGCACTGGATCCCGGTCTTGAGGCATGTCGCTCGGTTCAGTTATGGATCTAAACAGGATTTGAGCTTCGCTTAATAATAGCTCATTTATTCGTTGAAATAAGTTATTTATTTACGTCTATTGTTACATAGCGAATCACGATAAGCGAATTAACACTAAACAACGACAAATTCGAAATATAACAGTAGGCTTTATTTAGGCCTTATCGGCCTAATCGTCTCGCATTTTCGGTAATTAATTAAAACATAATACGAACTATCTAAACACAGTCGAATAACGAAAGCTAGTTCAATTCGAATGGATTAACTGGGTTTTAATATTTATTAATCATCATCATTATAAGCCTGGATAAGTCCACCGCTACATAGATCTGGGCCTCCCCCAGATTTTAGGGGTTTGCCATAGTTTTTGGTGACCTCAGTATTAGTGTTTAGTGCTTAGGAGTTGCTGCTGCCCATTCCCGGGTGCGTTCCCTTAGACGCCTCTTTCAACACCCATTTGCGGTGATGAAGGTCCTATTTTATGCGGGGTCTATAACAGCAGATATATGAGAACGTGAATACACTTTGAACACATAGATTTCCTATAATAATCTTGAGTTGATACTTGGTACGACGAGATCAGAGGGGATATCTACCCTGCCTGGGGAAATCAAAGTAGTAGTCAAAGATTGATTGTGAAAAAAATCTTATCATAATTTTCCTTTTAGGATTCTGAGGGAGACACACCACTGCACGACGCCATATCCAAGAAACGAGATGATATGCTGACATTACTGCTGGAGCACGGAGCTGATATGACTCTCACTAACAACAATGGTTTTAACGCGCTGCACCATGCTGCGTTGCGAGGCAATCCAAGGTATGCTCTTACTAATATTTGGAATCAGAAAGTTTCAAGTTTGAAGGATCTCTCAGGAATTGCTCCGATATTGAATGAACAGTCAGAGGCACATTCAAACATTACAAGCTTAAAATAATAGTAGAATCTGAAATGGTTACCTGAAAAGCATAATAATATAGCATTTTTTTCCGTGTACTGGCGAGCGAATCCGCCAGAGGAAGCTTAGTATGTAGTTGAATAAATGTGTAAAATTAACATAGAAATTATAAAAAGGTACGAAAACATAACGATGTTTATGCAAAAGTAATATTCTCCGACCACTTATCTGCATGAAGACTTCATACCGTAGAGCCTGAAATAAACATTATGTCGCTTGTTGCCCGACATTATCCCAAGGAAAATGGGTAGTTATGAGCGAGCCCGCTTACAATAAACTACTTACCTACCTACATGTCTAATATACCGCACGGTCCAAGGATGGGCTCTACATCTTGTGTTAGGATTGTTTTATTATTTTATGATGCTTTAGAGACACAGCTGGGGCAGCTTGAATAAGGTAATAGTAACACTATGCATGTTATATTTAAGTACTCTTATGAAAACTCAAAGTCAAATTTATGTTCTTCTACAAAGTTAGATTAAAAACTCCATGGTCAAGTTGAACACGCTGTTAATTTGGACTGAATATTCCGAACGCTCTCCGGCTTCGAAATAGACTTAAAGTAATAAATTCACTTGAGATCCAATTGTTCTTAACTTAGGAAGTTTTTATTTCCAAAGTTAATGGATTCCTGTAATCTTAACGTTAATGGCATATAAAATAGTGGAAGTTTTCGCTCGTTTATATGAATAACAATTGCAGCATTAATTATGTAATCTCTTACTACTTGTTCTAATTTATTTTGAAGACGTAAAAACATTTAAAAACTGTAAAACCCAATTACGCTTTACATATTATTAGTCTTAATTTATGTATACAAGTAAGCAATTAATAAGCCCGAAACATTAAACCAGACTTTTCGACCGATTACCAGCAGAAAAAAAATTAATAAACCATCTATACTTACAAACTTTCGCGTTTATAATATTAGAAGATGGATAATATTCATAAAAAGCAACTGCCCAACCAGTAAGAGAACTACGACGTCAACGAAACTCGAAGAGATGGAAGCTCACGGATCAATGGTTATCTAATTTTACTTTTTTAATTGTGTTATTTAATTGACACCTCCGATGAAACTCATATTCATCTAGTAAATTTCTCTAGTACAACCTATCGACCTATCAAACCAAATTCATGCAGATCGGATCTACGATTTGCAAGTTATGCTCGGATAAAGATACATGCAAACATACAATGCCAAATCGCCCAAGTTTTCACTAAGATCTTTATTCGCTTCGCTCACTCGATCAAAAATTGTCGGACAGAGAAAATGCTCCAAACATTGGTCGAATAAAATATGTCGAGAAAAGTTTAGTAATGTATTATGGATCGGCAAGAGTTAGAATAATGAATCTCCGATGGTGAATCGTGCGTGAAGCGGTTTATTTGTGGAGGGTCCGAGGAGACGACATGGCTCCGCGGCCTGCGCCTCGGCCGCGCACATTTATTCAAGTCACGTGGAGCGTCCCAGGGAAATAATACGAAATGTGCCTACGTGACCAGTTCATTATGCGGCGGTGCAGAGCGGACCACTTGCCTTCACCTCTACTACTTTTCTCCACACGTCCTTTCTTTAAGCCCACATTACAAAACACCGAAATTGGAATACGCACGGCGGCGGCGCCGGCGTCTGAACCCTTACAACAGCAAATCTTTGCAGAAATCTCTGCTCTGCCCGTACTCGCACATAGTTCCACATTCAAAACCGGTGAGACTGTCCTCGTTCTTTTTATACTTGATATTTAGCCAGGT
Organism: Chloroclysta siterata; assembly: GCA_932294275.1. Taxonomy (NCBI): domain Eukaryota; kingdom Metazoa; phylum Arthropoda; class Insecta; order Lepidoptera; family Geometridae; genus Chloroclysta; species Chloroclysta siterata. The sequence continues at coordinate 11,192,424 of OW028600.1, read as the reverse complement.
AGTCTTGAAACAACTACCGAAGTCAAACAATATTCGTAATTTGAAGAAGTTTCATCTATGTAATAGACATCGGCTCTAACGACAAAGATTGCATCGTTGATTCACGACTTGCATGCAGAAAGTTTCGGAAATGAGTTTTAAGATTGTTGTTTAACGGGTAGGTAATCGGATAGAAGATTGTCGTAAAACGTTCCCGATTTTATCGCGAAATGAGAAGTCGCTCGCGACTTTTCCCATTCGACAAAAACGCCTGCTTCCCCCGGAGATGTAAAATCGTTTTATTTTATTACTTCCGCCAGTATATCGTTATATTAGAAGCAGCCATCCTCCTCGGTTTGGAAACTTCTTAATAAAATCGAAACTGATTTAAATTCAATGAGTCTTGTCTGTAGAACCACTCTAGATAAAGCTTGATCTTTGCGATCATAAAACTGACTGAATAAGCCACAATATTTTTCTGGAAACCCTGACGAAAAGTTGTGACATTTGTGCACTTATGTATTGTTAATGCGGCTCTCGGGTGAAGCTACGTGATACAATCCGCCTGTTATCAAAATTTAATTAGCCGATTGCGATTCGCGAGCTTCGCTGGTGGAAACTTCACTAATGAAATTAAAGAAGCTATGTCGCTCGGAGGTGGGTGGTCGTGCGCTCTCGCGGCCTCGCGCCCTCGCGCCTCGGCTCGAGGCTGTGGCGCGATAGCGGCGGTGGCAGTGGCGGTGGCAGTGGCGGTGTCGGCGCGACGCGAACTCTGTCAAATTACATCTGAGTAGCAACAGTTATCATTCGAGCTTATCGTAACAACCCCTCTAACGAGCCCTTGTAAAACTTCCATAGCGTTCCTGCGATATTTTACTCTGACTCGATATAAGCTTCGGTTTAACTGATCTCGTAAATTACTTTTTTATTAACACTGCAGATATTCATTCGGGAGTATGTACAATCATATGCTCGTGTTCATTTCATGAACTCGATTGTTCTGTTCGTAATTTATTGCAATACATTATTTTGAATATTTTAACGGCCTTTGTTTCTGTTAAGTTATAAATCAAGCATTCGAAATAACTTTATAATTCAAAACACGCTTTTGGTATTTTTAAATTACAGAGTTCTACCGAACCATGATGTTTAATGTGGTTTTTGTAAGATTTTGAACAGTTCGGCGAATATCTAGTTGACACTGCAAGAAGCAAAGTATGCGAAGTTAGTTTAAGGAGAGGGATGAATTAGCATTGCTTTAACGGCTTTGGAGCTCTTCGCGACGCCGCTTCTATGAGACGGAAATCCGCCGCCGCATTAATCGTGAGCTTAAATATTTTAACGCGACGTAACATTGATTTATTCTGAGCATAATCTTAACTCGTAGCCTGTTTGTTGTTCTGCTCGAGACGTATAGGGAAGATTAGGCAGTACGCCCTCAAAGCGTATCTCTCTATATTTTTTCCATCGCTACGATGTGCGGTACAATTAAGCATGTGGTCTGTTTCGTACGGGGATTACGTTTCGCTGCCTTTATTGGCGATACTATATATTACCAACCTGTTTAGACACTGGACTGCATCGACTAATACCCAAACAGAATATAGAACGAACCTAGCATTCTGTCAAGATTTATATGGTCGTTGCGCAGCGTTAATTGCAGCGAATGGAGCGATGTGCGATGGTATCGCACCAACCGAACTAGAAATGGAAGCGCTAGGTCGGGCTTCTCTAGTGGAGCTCATGAGAATAATGTGTACTGTGCAAACACATGAAATCCGAGCGGGACGACGACGTCCTTTTTCAAATATCAGCATATATTTGTCTGCGTGACTACTGTTAACGGATGAATCATTGTTTTACGTTCCTCTGAAATAAATTAATATCTCGATACGGAAAAGAATTGCTGTTTTAGGACAAATAGTAAAAAATCACATCTGATGGACAACTGGGTTTAACTGAATATAAACAGCATAGCGGGCTCGGTGACATTGAAAAGCTATTGGCACAGATATCTTCGACGTCCGTCACACGAATGGCCGGCAGCGGAGCACATTTCAGTATGGCAGATTTATGAGGACCGACCGTTCGCTTATAGAGGAGTGGGGTGGCTTATAACTAGGAGGGATTGTGGGGAAGGGTCGGGCGATCGTGGGAGGTTCTGTTATTGTGCGACGTTTGATTTACGCACGTACCGCTATCACCCTTTTGTTAGGCTGAATACCGACTGCCGTGCCAGTTCCGCCGGCCCTATGCAGCGCTACAAGTCATGTAGATGGTCACCGAATCATTCTCTATCGAACATTCATTCCCTGATCTGTTGAAAATTATGTATATCGTAAAAATATGATACTGAAGTGGAGTTAAAATTGAATACCATCGGCTATTTTAATAAATTAACTATCTATTTATCACTTTTCTGTCAGTGCCACCAGATTGCCAGTTTAAGTGGTTTCCATCGTCTATATGCGTATGCGTGACTTGCGGGGCAATGCTTTGTGCCTCGCAAGTCACGCACAATAGTAACGTGCCCTACGATACACTGCTATGCGTCCATCAACTAGTGTTATACAGATTTTCAGCGTCATGTGCCTGTAATTTTCCCGGCACTAATAATTACATTATTTTACGATGAACTGGTATACAAAAAGAACTCCCTATAAAATACAAAAAAAATCAAAGATTTAGAGCTGATTTCACCATACTCTGTTAAGGGTATGGTGACGTCAAAAAGGGTTATAGGGACGTTAAATATGTCAAAATGTATGCGTTTGACATCTAAGACATCTAATGAAATCAGCTCTAACGTAATCACACATACCTTTAAATTGTACCGCCACCACGTTGATATTTTGTTAAGATAGCGCTTGAAATCTCTATTGTGGGTAGAGATTGGTAAGGCTGATTGCATGTAAAGTGCATCGCGCTTAGAGCCGGTCGCGATCGCGAGCTGCCTGCCGCGGCGGTGCAGCTGTGTGGCAGCGGCGGCAGCGGTGGCGGCGCGGCAGCTCGTCGTTACCCGCAATTAGCAGCTCTACACACGCGAGTAATCCACACCACCCACCGGGGCGCGGGCGCGGCGCCGACGGCATACGATTGCACTACAGATTCACCGAATAAATTCATTTGTACGCAAATTGTATCGGCGCTTGCAATTAAAACTTTGTTGGCGCTTCGAGCTAAGATAAATAACACTAATACATTCTGCTTATTGCGGGAAAGTTACCGGATACGGAGGATATATTAATGTTGTTACTAATTTGTTTGGTCGGATTAACCTCGTCCTTTCAACTGATACACAACAATGCTCCCTTTGTCCCCGAGTAGCCGTTAAAAGTTATTATGTTCTGATAAAAGTAAGAGCGAGAATTACATTTTACAGTTATTATCACCCGCATTACTTTATGATTAGCACGTACTCAATTTACGACCTAATCCGAAACTCTTTTGAAGCAGTCTCATACTTACTTGAAATCTCGTCTGGTACCTACTTGATTTGTTAGAAAAGTTTTTCTGCCAAATGCGGGTGGGTGTGCTTCGATTCTTCGTAAATTTAGCTTCTTCTTTTAGTTTAAAAAGATTTTTTTGACTATCGTGTGTATATCAAGTTTAAAAAACATTGAAGTTATGCGGTATCATGGTCCATGTAGTCAAGTAACGATTTCAATAAAATACACAAACCCCAGTCGAACACATAAAACTTCTCGTAGTGTGGCGACACGGGGCATGAATGCACATTACATTAGCTTGACATTAAATAACGTAGCAAGCGCAGAGTTTCGTGCGGAAGGTTTTGCGTTCCGTGGCTTTGTGCACCCCGCTATTGTTCAGCTCACTAATGTTGTTACTGCACTTTTTCAGCGACTTTGCTAATTTAAATACCTCGGCTTCCTTTTGTGGAGAGAGTCGTCTTCCGTTTCCAGCGAATGGCGGCTCCCTTTGCGTTAGAGACGTCCGCGTCCCGAGACTGCATTTAAATGAGACACTTAATCACCCGAGTTGGCCTCTCATTTCTTAGAGCCGTTTGTTCCCTTCATTCATTACAAGGTTAACCCTTGATTTACATGTACATAGAAGTTTACATACATTCTCTCTTTTTTTTTGCTATTTATAACGTTACGATGAGATTATAATTAGTTTTCCTGCCTTGATTAGCTATTATTATTGTTGTTCGTTGTTTCCCCTATACAACGTGTAACATAATAACCCTATAAGACCAAAGACCAAGTGATCAGACCAAGCACTCTTTACTACTAGGAATACTTTGATAAGTGCAAAGTTTGAATACTTCGTTTTCGAAATTTGCATACAAAAGTTAAATTAATAATGTCTCATAAATTTGCAACAACCCTGATAATGTGTACGTGACCTTGGTACATACTCTGTTTGCGTTTACTAATTGGTGGCAATTCTGTTACCTATTTCATCTACAGTTCACAATTAAAGGTCAAAAAACAGCGGTAAAAGGGCTGCGTCATGTTGTGTTACTTTGATTTTGGCGGAAAGTTTAAGAGGCATTTCATAAATGAAAAACTTCGAAATTTCAAAAGTCTTCTATCTAAAGTTGTTTGCCATGACCTGTAGAGTACCCTGCTTTCGGAGTTATAGGGGTAATATAATAGTGGTATTATCACGTTGTATAATAGAATACATGATATATGATTACAATTGAAAACGCGAATCACTAGAGGTTCCTGTATTGGTGTTACTACTCATTGTAATTAAATACAAACATTATTTAAACAAAAAAATGTAAATAAACAGCCAGCTACTGTAAACTAACTAAATAGCTCGATTTAATGTACACTGCTGCTACTCGTACCTACTAGTACTAAATTAAGGGGCTGACAACTATCAAACAACTTCTCGCTCGCACGTTTCGACATGTTGAAAGATATAAAATCACTAAATTCATTTTCGAAAAATCGGAATCAACCATTTTGTGTGCAATATGATTGCACACAGTTTAGTAAAAAAATCATTTTGATAGATACATGTTTTCGTTCTCAAAAGTTTGCTTTATTAGTTTTCGTACAATAGCAAACTTTTAAATAGGAAAACATGTATCGATCAAAATGAAATTTTTACTAATCTGTGTGCAATTTGATTGCACACAAAATGGTTGATTGCGATTTTTCGAAAATGAGTTTTGTGATTTTATATCTTTCAACATGTCGAAACGTGCGAGCGAGAGTCACATTAGCTCTTGTCTACGCCTTAACGTGTTGGTCAGTCCCCGACATTAACGTGTAACTCGATTAACACCTTATTTACAATACCTCAAGTAAACAGAACATTTGTCTTTTTTCTGAAGTAAAGATCATGAAAAGTTTATGAATAGTTTATGAGGTCAGATAACTTTGCCTTTTGTAGATATGAAATTGTTAAGCACGAAAGCTTTTGCGGAAAATTTTAGTAGCTGAAGAGGAAACGCTATTCATTTTCTTGCTTCTAGTCGTAAAATCTTTTGAAATTACGTGTAATACTTTTTCCTCTAGCAATTTTTATTATCTTGGAGCTCATCGTAGAACCTTGCGAGCTTTGCGTGCTGAGTTAGCAGACTCTAACACCCACTCAGAATTGTGTAAATATGAATAGGGTAATAAACTCCCGGCGAGTGGCGTGCTCGGATTTGCCTGTTATAGTTCTGTACGTGAGTCACCCTCCAGCCGGGAACGGGACCCGGGAATCCAAGACCGCCCAGCCTCACTCACATAACAAACTTTGCTATCCTTTGAGACGTTCGTTATTTTAGTTAGGCGAGTTTTATATGCGCTAAAACTTTTATATTTATTTACCTAGCATAAAAATATTGAAGAAGATTTTTTTAATTACAATTGCTAGGCTATGAAACACATAAAAATACTTTTTTTATGAAGTTGAGGTATATAAGTTTTTTTAACTTAGTTAAATTCACAGTAGTAGACAGTTGTCTATTCGAAAAGTAATCTGTAAAATATTAGTTTAACTTATTAAATAAATAATTTCCGACACGAATCTAAACAATCATTCTTTTAGCGTACTTCAGTTAGATGATATTTCGTCCCTTTCAACAGTTTTTTCTGCAATACAGTAACAGTCTTCTCACATATTAATTTTCTGTACTAAGCTGTGGATCACACCGTCAACGTGGCTCCGCCGAACGTAGCCTATGATGCATGGCGCGGCTCCACAAAGCCCGTTTAATGAAATATTCGAGGCGAGAGTGAAACGGACACGGCCATCAATCTCAGGTGATTCTACTGTGCTCGCTGACCACATTGTAATTCCCATTTTAGTGTTACGTCGAGGATGGCATTAGAAACTGGCATGATACCATTATACACGGCAGTATAGTTGCGGCCTAAGCTAGCGAGATCGTCTGTTCTCTATACTCTGTGCAATGGGATCAACGGCTAACAGTAACTAATAGTACTATCGTACAATTTCCAATGTTGTTCTGCGGTTGGAGGTGGCAATGAATATTCGAATTTTGATGAAATAATTTGATATACTCAAATTACTAAGCCCAGTACATCTGAGTTTAGATCAGACTTGCATTTATAAACTCAAAATTTCGCCTCCAAAACGCTGCAAATTATGCGTCTAAATGACGTCACGTCCATGAAACGACCAGTGGGTCTACCATGAGTTTTCCCAGACTAGCTTTTTAGCGACTTACATATTTATTATTTTTTGACAAGATTTCAGATGTTACTTTTGAACCGATGATGATCCGATCTGCATAAAATTTGGTTGTTAGGTGGTTGTACTTAAGAAATTTTCCGGTAAGGAGATTTTTTTGCGGTGGTAAACTTATAATTTTCCTACCTTTATAGAGTCTTTCTTACCTATTCAGAGTCTTGTCATTGATTTTGGGAAGAAAGAAAACTGATATTGATGAAATCACTGTGCACGATGTATTGCCAGTAATAAAACAAAAGGCAATTGATTGTTCCCAGTGCGGTCACGTCGTTCAGTTACTGTTTTCACGTCTGACGTAATAACGTTAGCAACAAAGTTATGGTACATACGTGACCAGCTGGAGGCCTTATGAGGTGATCTAGATCACATCTATAAAGTCGTAAGCGTAATAGCTGCAGTAGCTCAGTGGGAACTACCCAAACTTTAGATCCATTAGGTCATGCGCTTGAAGTTCAACGCGGGTATCGTGCTCCAGTAGTTTACAAAATCACTTTAAACTCTCTAGGAAAGCATAGGTTAGTTCTATCGCAAGTAAACGCTGAGCTAGCTAGACTCAACTCTGCATGATTGTTTCTCTTCGTTACCTTTTCTCAGATAATATTTCAGATGAAATGTTACGTTTTAATGAAACTTTATTTTTAAATTTTCAAAAAAGGAATCATTCATTGGTCTCATCTTGACGTTTCGGCAGATTTTGAACTTTTTCATTATACTACCAAACTGGGTTCAGGTGGAAACAGCTCATACCACACAATATCAAATAGAATATTTGGTAGGTATGACACGTGCTCGGAATCACTATTGCAATTGCGACAATGCTTCCAATATTCAAGACACGCTGTAGACTGAAAGCGTGCTGAATCAGCTGATACACACACTCACTCGTGCAGGCTTAGATTGAGAATACGTAGGGCGACGTAGGGTGTTTTTTTATATGATTGGAAACTCATACGTGGATTCACAAATACGTCGCGTTTGTATGCTATAATTAATTATCACCGTGAATTGATTAACATAATATCAAACTTTTCTACTTGGAATACTACTTATGCAGTATTCCAAGTAGAAAAACAAGTGTTTTTTAGACAAGGTATTTGCAAAGTAACAGCTTTTTATGATAAACAAAAACCAATATAACATAAGCTCCTATTTAAAAGAAGAAAGAGAATAGTTATCAGAAAATATTCAATTTTGCTGTTGTGTTTCAGTTTTTGTCCAAAATATCACCACAATTCTTTAAATTAATCATGCATTATGGATTGAAGGGATATTAGTCTGTCACAATAATTAGGCTCAAAATATATGTTTTTCTTTAATAAATAACTTAACTACTTACGAAAATACTTCTAGTTCACAGCGCGTTGCGTCGGTTGGATTCACATACGAATGGATGAAACGGATGGTTTCCGGGACGATGTTTTAATTGAATTCAAGTTAGTACCTACTTGAGACAGCTATGATGAAAAGGATATACGGAATTCGACTCTAAATTATAAAATAATAATGCCGCAATTACAAAACATCATTCTCAGGTAAATGAAAACATCTCACAACTACGAGTAGATAAAAAATCTTTAAAAAAACTTAAGAAGAAAATCTTCAAAAGTTAACCAAACGAACTTTTTTATACTTCTTGCAAATGGAACAAGCAGATGGCCCATCTGATGATGGTTACCATCACCTATAACAAAGCAGTGCCTCGCAAGTCACGCACGATAGAAACGTGCCCTCCGATGCACTGCCCTGCGTCCATCAACTTGAGGCATACAAATTTTAAGCCTGTACCTGGTACCTGTTTCAAATTATCAATTTTGGTTTTTGGACTACTTAGCAATGAAAAAAAAAAAAGAATCCCTCGTGTTTAAGCTTAAGATAAATTATTAGGTATGCTCAAAACACCTTGCCCCACGATTTTATTTTTGAGTCCTCGATTGAAGTGTGTTTTTGGCTTAAAGTACATTATCTACATCACTATATTATTATCTTTCTTATTAATAAAACCGTTTAAGTTAAAAAAATTTTACGTATTTTTTCATTATTCTAGTTCAGTTTAAAGCAAACTTGGCTCACAGAACTTTGTAAAAATACCCCATCAAAACACAGCTAGGATAAACTGCTAAAATACCAATTCTGTGGTTTACGGCACGCTATCAAGTCATGCAGCTCCAGGATTAATCGTTTTTATCCTTACCTCAACGCTCCTTTATGTAATCCATGTAATAAGGGCTGGGATACAAAGAGGTTCACAAAAGCTCTTGGCATGCAGAGCGGAGCATGACTCGGACGTTATTTTACCATCAGTCAAGATGACAGTTGTATTTTTCGCGGCCAGCGGCCGCCGCTCAGGCGCCTTCGCGTCGTTTATCATCCTCCACCATCGCATCTGAACCCTTAGATAATAATTATGAGTGTTGATATCTCAATTTTTTCCACTTCTAATAACGAACATGAAATTCGTATACGTTTTTCTTTGTATTTTATGTGTGTTGGTATTGATCTGCGGCTGCTCTGCGACAAGATGCTAAAATGTAGTTGTTGTCAAGATTTATTGCAAGTTTGGTCGTTGGCGTATATTGCAGGTTGGCACGGGCGCGGTGCGGCGCGGAGCCGCGTTGGTGCCGATGCAACCGGAAGACGGCGTCAGCAGTACGTGCCCCGTACTGCGCCGCTCTCGACTCGCTCCACGTTTACTATCGAGTGATTGCCTCCCCGCGTGAGCTGAATTGCCAACTATTTTTTTGAATTGATACGAAGTTCATTTCCTGAGATTAGTCGCCTTTATTTTTATTTTACAGTTCGTCTCGTGATTGCATGCTCGGATATAAAATCAAGGTAGATAATATGATATCGATTCTTGGCAAGATATTTTATGTCGAAATAATACTGCTCGACGACTCTTACTATCATGGGTTGGTGCGTTACTTTGTCTGCGTCGAAGTCTGAGTTCGAAGGTTATTTCAAAACGAAAACACTTAGGAAAAAATTCAGTAAAGCGTTATTCACTATTTTCGACGATACAAAATTATGATAAACTGCTTGTAGCAGACCCATACTAAAATATGAGCTCCATGTATAATGTTTTTGTACGTCGCACACAGAGAACTCTCCGACACTTTGACAGTTAGTAGGGGCAAGTCTGAAATATCGGCGTGCGCGGCTTAATCGCTCAGCTTGCGATATTGGCGTTACATCATGTTGTCAGCGGAGAGAAAAATTGCCGCTCTCCATCCCTTCCCGCGGCCGCAGTTCTCACGTGTTTCGTACGCTTCGCTCGCGCCAAGTCAATTTTTTCAACAAATTTTTAATATTAAGAGCAAACACAAACGTATAATTTTTTTTTTGACTTTCAAATTAGTCTTCAACTACAAAGTTTGTTCATTAATAAATAAAAATACTTAGAATTCATTTATCCGTTTGAATATATAAAATACTGCAAAAAAAATTGGAATGGCAAACTACAATGTGTATAAATAAATTCATGTAATTCAGTTATTGAAATTGAAATAAGGTACATTAATGCGCATTGTCGTCAACGCCTGGCCGACCCCAGATTCCAATTACACAGTTCGTTACTTTTTGAAAGAACAAAAATGAGATGAAAAATAAAATACTACAGGGCGGGTGGCCGTGGGGCTAGCCGCTAATTCTCACATTTAACTTTTCCTGTTAAAAGTCATGCTTTTATGAACTTATTTGAGTATCATCTGAGCAATATCTCTGTGGTTGAGATGCCATACGATTTATTAACCCTTATTGTTTAAAGTGAACCCGCCGAGTATTGATTCATAATGCTCGAATTGCGATTAATGTAGTCTCGCACTGTCGGAGTCTATTCAATAACAGGTGCGCACCTGCTGGATTTACGAGCTCCGCAAATTCATTGTTATTCTCAACCGTCGAATCGAGCGCTCTCCAATACCGACTCACCGTATAATTTAATTAAAATATAATTCACACCTCCGACAATGAGCTGTTACTTGGGGCATATTTTTAGAAATTATTCCCGTTAACACCAGCTGTGTGGTTTCTGATTTGCCTAAAGAGAATTACGGTTCAATTCTCATTATCTGTGATATATTGATCTCGTCGTCCAGTTGAAGCACTTGACCCGGCTGAATTGAAGTGTGGGTAATTGTGCTAGTAGATTGTCGCGGTCCAGTGTGCGACATGGTCCACGTGGCACAAGATTGCGAAGGCGGTGTTTGCTCTTTGGCGGAGGCCGCAACGGGCTTACGGTTCAGCGAGCCGTGCGGACCGCGTGGCCTCTCGGGTCGCGTCTCCGGCCAAATTGAAATATCCCCACTGCTGCGGCCGAGGCTCTCATCGTCGTAGATCAGAGCACCGAGCCACAACTGCCTGCGGCCACCCGCTTCACATAAATACCTACAAATGGAATTACGCTATTTCCTATCGTTTATTGTGAACTGTCTCTGTGTGTATCTGAATTCTACATTATTTCCAAGAACAATTTACTTGAGATTATCTGCCGTTTTTGTTTTACTTAAGCTCGGCATGGCAACGCTCTTATGGGTAATCGCAGGTGTAGTAGAGCGTTTAATACACGAGAAACGAAAATACGTTGTCGTTTCCTACTTATTATCATAAAAAATAATAATGTTAATAATTTCCCTACAATATATTAGAATGGTTTTGGAACGATTCAATTTCCGTACGCAGACAGCAGTGGAATTTACGTGCGCAGATTTACATGCCAACGAAATTATTTGCAAACGGCACCTTCAGAAATTCAACTATATTTTATGAGATTTTAGATTCTATTATTGAGATTCAACTACGTCACTTTCAAAAGTTTAGATAATAAACAGAGTAACAGTAAATTAAATAGAACAAAATGGTGCGAACCCTTTTTTGTCATTTAAAAGTTAGATTTGTTATAAAACAAAACAGTTCTCCAAACGAATAACCATCATTGTAAAAGCAATACGCAAGCTTCAATTTCAATAGGGCATCGTTTGGGAAAAAGGAATCTCTTGGCAAAAATAAACAACAGTGAAAGGAGTGTATCTGAAGCGTGCACACATTGTTTAAATCGATAACCTTTGTAGAGGTGGTTGCCTTACGAAGCCCCTTTGCAGGTAATCCTGCCCACTCGGAGTTATTGCCGCCGAGGGAAGGAAAGATTACCTCGGCGGGAGATAAGGAGGTCGGCGGGGCTTGGAGTGCGATTGTCCCCGAGTCAGGCGTCGAATTGTGTCAAGTGAAGCGGCAAATTGAACGGCCGAGCCTTCTGCGCGCTCCGCTCACTAATCGTCACATAAACTGCCGTCGTCAAACGATTAATTACACAAAACGCTTTCTTCGACATGTGCTTCACTGTCCTAACCTGTGGCCGACATGAGTGTGTTACGCAGAATGGCCTCCTAAAAATGATAGCTGGCAAATTCCTCATCGTATTATTTCACCATGAAACCGGGGTACCGGAAAATAATACCTTGGAACTCAGTAACAGGTAGTCTGGGTAGGAAAGAAAATTTAATATACGTAAAAAACTAAGTGAATTTGGTACACTACCAGTTTAAATAGCGTTTAAAATTAGTATTAAATTGGTAAAACACTTGTACTAAAGGCTCGTGCAAAGAAGGCTCAAGCTAATTTATAAGTTACTTGTTTGTTTAAGTGGGATCTTCACAATTACGTCTTCGGACGTCCTTGATGATCCACCTTAACATTATTAGTATCAAATTGACGAGGCCATTACTTCGTCACTCACTGAAACTATGCCAATTTATTGAACTTAGTTTCAAGGAGTGGCGCTAACAGGTAACGATCGTAACAAGTTCAATGTTTCAGCATTTTTGAGCTATAACCAACCTGTGTTCAAAAACGACATAACAAATTAAATTATGATTGTGTGTTTTGTTTACAATTTATAATGCGTTATGTACTGATTATCATGCATATTCAACGCACATTCATACATAATTTTAAAAAAAATCAGCTTTATTTTATTTATAGCTTCGTAAAATTTTATAAATCTACTATACATGAAAGAGTTGCTACGAAAGTGCTGCAGGATTTATAGCTAGTTTAGGGCCTAACCATTTGTGCCCTAGCTTCTCGTCCTTTCCTTGTCGTAGCACCTTGTAGCAGTTCGGCTACGCAGTGCTACAAGGTGCTACAACATTTACTGTCGAATATACTAACCATTTGGTTTATCTACACTAATATTATAAAGAGGAAAGATTTGTATTTTTGTATGTAACGAATAGGCTCAAAAACTACTGGTCCGATTTCAAAAATTCTTTCACCATTAGAATGCTACATTATCCCTGAGTAACATAGGCTATATTATATTTTCAAAAAAATCAGGGATCCTTACTAAAACTTCAATAATGTAACCCAAGGTGGAAAACAAAAACCTTACATCGCGTGCGCTGCGAAAACTATTGATGATAGAACAAAATAATGTACTACGATTTTGTAGAACACGTCATCATTTACAAAAAATGTCGCGACAGCATATGTCTAACTATTATATTTATGTCACAATAAGTGTTTTTTTATTATAAAAATTTAATTGAAATGCCGCCGCTAGAAAGGGTCTTTATTTGTACCTTGGTATTAATTCTTATCCAAATAAATCATTTCATAATTATGACGGTTTCAATACCTATAGATTACTTCTTAAATTTTTCAAATCGGACATTCCATTCAAAAGATATGACGAAATTAAAAATGTTAACGGGTCCACTGGTCACGCACGGGGTGCGATTTCACTCACTCAAGGAGAAGAGCGTGCAAATGTATGAAATAAGTAGACGCGAGGCTCGAACCCACGGTCTACGTTTATCCTAAAATGTTCAAAAAATTTATGACCACCCATGCGAAGCTGGGACAGGCCGCTAGTTAAAAATATTTATAACAATAAAGTATACAGCAAGAACGTTTATGAGATTCAGAGCGTTTTATAAGAAAATGCAAAATAGTTCTCAAAAGTAAAAGGAAAAGTCAAATGTGCAATGTGAAATTACTGACATATTTTCACATTATACATTTTACTTGCCTACGTCGTAACTTAGCTTAAATTTAGCGATTTTCTAGAGCTCTTTCAGTAAAAAGTATGTTAGTTATACGGATACGATCCAGCATCTATATTGAGACATACATACCTGTATATCGTACGTTTATATATGCATAGCTATCTCAAAGCGGAGCGAAACTGCTGATCTGCATGAATTAAATTAACACGGTAATCGATAGCGCCAGGAACGGTGGATCTCCGAGTAGGTGCGACTAGATGGCAAATTGTGAGTGACGCTAATGATAGGGCGCTCAGCATTCGCAGCGCCACGTAGCGTCTTTCCAATTACGGGTCGCTACGAGCCGGGAGTCACGCTGCGCTCCATTCGTTAACTTGTACGTGCCACCAACATCTGGACCGTCCATGCTATAATTCTGATAACTTGTTGCTACTAATATTTTCTTATTTTTTGTTTCACACGCTATTCGAGTATTTTTATTATTGCTGTTCTGGTTTGTTCCACTGCTTATTAAGGCGCTGACAACCGTCAAACAACTTCTCGCTCGATTTTTTTTTATAAAATATCGCTAACTTCCAAGTTTTGGAAAATAACATTTCAACAAGGTTCAACAAAAATAGAATTCTGTTCCAAAAAAGATTTCTAAGTACTAAAACTAGTAAAATAATTAGTTAAAATAATTAGGTTCACGGTCGTCTGCGTCTTAAAACAAGAATATTCGAATTTGTTGTGATTATGATGAAAGTTATTGGGCAACGTGTTTATAAAATGTTAAAATCATTTAGTGTCGTGTACAATACTACGAGGCTAACTTAAAGTAATGTGTGAATGTACTATAAAAATGAGAATTATGTAACACATTTCGAATAACTCCTCCGATGATTCATATCATAATTCGTTACACACGAGTTCACGCGATTAAGAAATATCGCTCACATCATCAATCTTCCCAATAATTTCTTTTACATTATTAGCTCGACTGTGCGTTATGAGGTTTTTCCTTTCTTTAGTAATCATCCTGGTTATCGAGAAAAACTCGTTTTCATGGAAAAAGTGGAAATTATTCCATTCGTGTAAATATTTTGAAAATTTCTACTTCAAAGCGGTATCGAACATTGTCTAGAAGTTTTTATGAAACATCAGCAGTATAGATAATAGAGAGTAACAAAACACTCCACGCGGAATTATGTGATAAGAGAAAACTTTCTCCTCGCTCCCTGAATTTAGATGATAGAGAAAGTTTGCTAAAATGAAATCACTCCAGGCGACGTTTTCTAATACTGGCAGCTGGAGGCTTTTTAGCTATTTTGTGAGACGTAACTATTAAAAGAAAACAACTATACAACCCAAATTATATTATCTGTTTTGTAAATTAAAAAAAAAATTACATATACAGATAACACGCAAATGAGCAAAAGAAATAGATCTTGATTCGTACTTAATACAAATTATGAATATGACAATTGTTTTGCTTAAAAGTTTAAAATCCCCTAAAACTAGAAACACAACTATTAATTATGACTGTTGCTTTGCAGTAAACCGTAAACGCACTCATGCTTGCTAACATGACCATTAAACTATCTGTATTATTTAAATTTGCCAACTCATTATATAGACGACACATACGAGAAAGGACCGTGAAAAGAAACGTTATTATATCTCCAATATAATCCAATATAAATATCTTTATACGTATACGATGTGAGAGATATATCGAGGGTTTTCACATGTTAAACTAACCTGTGGTTTAAAATGTTCATACAAGTTCAATATAAATTAATGGATTATTTTGTGCAACATTGGAAAAGTTTAATAGAGATATCCAGTGGCGGTCAGAGCTAACGTGCTACGTGAGTGCAATGCAGCTACTGATAGAACCACGTCCATTATGATATTGCCTCAAAGTGAATCTGTTTTCAACGTTCATATCTTGATACATAAAAGCTGATTTTTCCACATCGCTTGGCGAGGCGTGAGTGAGCATCAACGAAAACATTTTCTACCTGTATGTTATGAAACTAGCTGTGCCCAATATTTTTATGGGTTAGCATATTTTCGATATTTTAGCAAAAATATTTCTCTTTAGGTCTTGGGAGTCTTGGCCTCTAGGTATAAAGCCATCGGAATATATCACGAATATAGCCAGACGGAAAAATAGGAATAAATAAATATTTTTATTTATCTTCACACAGAGCTGTCTAGCCCCTAACTAAACAAAGGTTGTAATGAAGGAACCGGGTACCTGATAGAATAATTAAATACCTTTTTTTTTTAATACTACAGTATAACACCCAGCAGGATTAGAACAAATATCTATGTTCATCACAGGAATGTTTATTCTTGGTGGGGATCGAACCCGAACCCATACAACCTACAGCGCAGAAGGCAGAGTTACTACCAACTGTGATTCCTGTCTAAATATACCTATGACTTTTCTTCAAAGTTGTTTATTTTAGAAATGATCAGTCGTCCATGCACTAAACTAAACAGTACTTGGTACGTAGGATGTTTTCAAGTGCGGTCGGTTAAGTTGTCAATCGGGTACATAATTGACGGTGTGGCACTTGCCGCGCATCGCCATTCATTCGCCGCGCCGCCGCGCCGGGTCGCTGACGCAGCGCTCACTTGACGCGCCGCACGTGCCGATCGACACCACTCAGCTCACTGCCCAGCGATACTATCCTATGTACTGTACTCCCTGGGACATCACACTGATTATGTACTTAACTGTTACTATTACCTACTCTAGCAATCTCGTTTACTGCACGAAAACTTACATAAGCTACATTTGTTTTTACAAATCTCCAACGAACAGTTTTAACACAGAATATCGTGGTTCTAATTATTGTCACGGACACATAATTCCCAACACTAAAATGAATCAAATTACGGAACCCGGTTGCAACAAAACATCGTCCCTTGTTTTGTGTGGTAATTTGGACGCAGAACGGCCGTTAGGTTTCCACGGTGCGACAATTATTTTCATATAACATAATACCGGGGCGTTACTCGTTGCGTGTTTTCTGGGGATGCGTGATTTGGCCCGGCGCGGGCGGGTCCGGCCCGGCCGCAGCTCTCTCGCCGCCGACCTCGACCCGACCTGCTCCGCAAACTTGACACTTTTACCAGAAAACTCGTATTAATGTAAATTGTAACCTGGCTTACTTTCCTTAAAACAACACACACCCTAGTCATTACACCCTTATATCTACAAAGTTTTGAAATTATGAACAAAGTTTGGTTTATGTTATTCATGTGTGAAATACTTATGAGATGGGTTTATTCTAGAGTTATTGTTTGTAAAAGATCTACGGGGAAACACTCCCTGGGATTTTGGGACAGGCAACCCATGTCTATCCAAAAAAGGTGATTAATTTAATGTGTTTTTCTTTCACAGGTACGGTTAATACAATATTCCATAGCATCTGTGATCTACTACAATATCAACAAAAAGTAAGTACACAGCTGTTTTAAGGCAAAGACAAGAGCTAATCTTAATAATTATAATAATACCTATATTGTCCGGTTTCAATGTAGTTCGTCCATTGGTATGATGATTACGAGGTTTATTTGATTAGATCCGAAGAGTTCTCATTGATGTGACTTGAGAATTCGAGCTCATCGAAATGCTCGATTAATATCATGGGAATAAAAACAAACTCTTACATAATTTCGGGGTTTTTGAGTAGAAAATGTGTCTTAAATCTTCAAAGTTTGATTGATTCGAAGATATTTATTTGCTTTTGGCAATTTCTCAAGATAAAGCTCGAGCCGGCTCGCAACCCCAGCGAACGGAGACATTTGATTTTAAGCCTCGCGGACTATAAGTGTTATTTCTTCGAAAGAAGTATTATTCTGCGAGTGGAGCGCAGCTCCTCCGTCTCGAATGCTCCATTTAGTTCCAAAGTTTTTCTCGTTTATCACCGTTGGGCTCTCGGAAGCGGAGATTTTTCCTTTAGATTTGTTGTCACGCCAGACCTTTTTAATGTACCTTTCTTATCGTTACACGATTTAAAAGAAACTTGCGCGTGATACATTGAACCTTTCATTAGAACTATTATCCTTTTGTAGAAAGTGATAGCAAGCTTTTAATTAGAATAAAAGAGATTAGAGCGTATATATTTAATTCTTGGTGCTGCAAAGTGAGGGAAAACAGTTGATAGTATCTGGATAGAGCTGGTGAAGCGCACGGTTCGTTAATTAACCGTCTGAGACTTAGCCATAATAAAAAGAAGAGATTACGAGTGGGTCTAGCTGGAGTGTGGCGAACAGGTGCGAGCGCCGGTAAGCCAAGGCTCGTACACTCGCCCGACGCCGCCGACTGCTGCGCGCGAGATAAAGGGATTAGCAGTCTTTCTATTCCCCTCTGGAGCATCCCTTTACAATTGCAACTCATTCGACATGTTTATGTTTAAAGCAACGTAAAATTATGCCACCGCCTAGTTTTAATATCATCAACCGTAATTTGAAATAATTTTATTAAATTTTCAATGTATTTTCTACGCAGTATTTTCCATTAACTTAAAAGCTGATTGCATTATCCGAGGAAATATATTACATTTGTTAGTTTTAATTAATTACAAAAATGGCGTGGAGTCGCGATTACATAAGAGTTAACGGGATATTTTGCAATTAAAATTGTTGTTTATTTGCAATATCGTTTCAGTTAATTGGTTGTTGGGTTTCCATCAATAAAAAGCTTGATAGATTGAACATAGTTTCCATCAGAGGTTATTCTGGTGGTCAAAGCTCAATTCAAAATTAAATAGAGTACGATTAAGTGCCTACTAGTGATAAAAGACGTAAAGTTTTAAAAACAACAATTTAAATAAAATAAATAAATAAATATTGGTGGACATTCCACACAGCACTATCTTTTTAGTGTCCAATTAGTTCATGTGGCTATCGTAATATACCTATTCAGTGAAAAGTAAAAATTACTTATTTGCACCAACAACAAAACACGGTCTGCCGAGCACCTAGTAAATTATGTACTTGGTCGTAAAGATTTGTAAGAACAGTACGATACGGACGTGTTGTATAATTTCTTTGACAGTGAGAGTAGAGTAGTGAAGGCAGGTGTGATTGTTTCCCGTGACGGCTCAGCAGCGCGCCATAATGACAAGCCCTCCTGCCACACTCGAGGCGGCGACGAGCCTCCCTCCCAGATTGGAAAATGCCTCAGTAACTTTTCTACTTACACAAAAAGTTAACGCGAAAACTTTGCTAATGTTTCAATGGTTCAAGGGGTATTTTTTATTGTTATTAGTTGACTTTTTGCCCGATGAATACTTGCAATACCCTTGTTTTATAGCGCCAGAACCCTACACTTTAAACTGGTTTAGATCAAGGAAAAATAAGAGATACAAATGTGTAAATTCTTACACGACATGCCGTAAGCAGTCGAACTGCTACAAAAATACTGTAAACCGTTTAATCTACACTAATATTATAAAGAGGAAACATTTGTATTTTTGTATGTAACGAATAGGCTCAAAAACTACTGGTCCGATTTCAAAAATTCTTTCACCATTAGAATGCTACATTATCCCTGAGTAACATAGGCTATATTATATTTTTAAAAAAATCAGGGATCCTTACTAAAACTTCAATAATGTAACCCAAGGTGGAAAACAAAAACCTTACATCGCGTGCGCTGCGAAAACTATTGAAGATAGAACAAAATAATGTACTACGATTTTTTAGAACACGTCATCATCTACAAAAAATGTCGCGACAGCATATGTCTAACTATTATAGTTACGTCACAATAAGTGTTCTTTTATTATAAAAAATTAATTAAAATGCCTCCGCTAGAAAAGGATCTTTATTTGTACCGTGGTATTAATCCTTATCCAAATAAATCATTTCATAATTAAGACGGTTTCAATACCTATACATTACTTCTAAAATTTTTCAAATCGGACATTCCATTCAAAAGATATGACGAAATTAAAAATGTTAACGGGTCCACGGGTCAAGCGCGGAGTGCGATTTCACTCACTCAAGGAGAAGCGCGTGCAAATGTATGAAATACTAGCGGCCTTTCCCAGCTTCGCATGGGTGGTCATAATTTTTTTGAACATTTTAGGATAAACTTAGACCGTGGGTTCGAGCCTCGTGTCTACTTATTTCATACGCCCTTCTCCGTGAGTGTCGCACCCCGTGCGTGACCCGTGGACCCGTTAACATTTTTAATTTCGTCATATCTTTTGAATGGAATGTCCGATTTGAAAAATTTAAGAAGTAATCTATAGGTATTGAAACCGTTTTAATTATAAAATGATTTATTTGGATAAGGATTAATACCAAGGTATAAATAAAGACCCTTTTCTAGCGGCGGCATTTCAATTAATTTTTTATAATAAAAGAACACTTATTGTGACATTACTATAATAGTTAGACATATGCTGTCGCGACATTTTTTGTAGATGATGACGTGTTCTACATTATTTTGTTCTATCATCAATAGTTTTCGCAGCGCACGCGATTTAAGGTTTTTGTTTTCCACCTTGGGTTACATTATTGGAGTTTTAGTAAGGATCCCTGATTTTTTTGAAAATATAATATAGCCTATGTTACTCAGGGATAATGTACCATTCTTATGGTGAAAGAATTTTTGAAATCGGACCAGTAGTTTTCGAGCCTATTCGTTACATACAAAAATACAAAAATACAAATCTTACCTCTTTATAATGTAGAAGAGAAGATAGAAGATAGAAGATGCAGAAGTAGACGCGAGGCTCGAACCCACGGTCTAAGTTTATCCTAAAATGTTCAAAAAATTTATGACCACCCATGCGAAGCTGGGACAGGCCGCTAGTGATAACATAAAGACCGTGTAGCATGCAATGCACAGGAGACAGCACGCACTGCGACGAGCGATCAAGGTCGAAGTGTCAATTTTAGGTAAAGGTTATTTAACGCTGTATGAAAATTTTCATAAAAATATAGTTAAAATGATTTGTGACGTAGAAAATGTCTGACTCTCTGGCAAATGGTGCTGTAAAAATGTTAGTGAATCGGGATAGGCAGGCTTGCGTAAACAGCTCGGTAAATCACGGGAATTGTGCGCCGCAGCTCGACTTGGACAATATTTGTGCCAATAAAATCCGCCCTAACAAAGCTGTTGTTGTCAACGGAAAGCCGCCTGACCTGTTTTAGTTCATCACGGATTACGATAGACAGTTGTCGGAAATAACAATGTTTCTATTGAGTTCGTGAGATTCAAACAATGTAGCAAATAATTAATTAAAATGAATTTCGATGCCAAAATTTGATTTAGGTCATGTTAATCATCAATAGTTAAACCAACGAGGATCGAGTTGATTCACTTGGTGATTGTTTTTCTCGAATTCATATCGACGAGCATAGACAAGTAAATTGTGTTGATTCAGGTCACTGACCCAGACGATGCCTATGCCTACCGTCGGATTATGCCTGCGGGTAGACCGCGGTACGGTGGTGGTTCTGTGTGCCAATAACGGCCCAGTAGCAACCGAACTCTGGCACGATATATTGGCAAGTTTACCGACTGCCATCAGGCGAACTATCTCTCATTTTATCACGCCACAAATCACAATGAATACAACAACCAAAATAAATCCTTAGTTATTTTAGGCGATGTTGCTTTATGACATAAAGCCCGGTACCAAGTTTTGAATAAAATGGCCAAGTGCGTGTCGGACCACGCACAGTACGTCGAGGTATCTCCTACAATAAAACTCTTAAATAGTTTAACTAAGATTTAAATTAGGTAAAACTCAATTTTTCAATCTTCTAGCCAATAAGTAGAAGATTGAAAAATTTAGTTTATAAGTATAGAAATTCTGAATTCAGAAAACGAATAATTATTCCTCGATAAACCGGTGTTTTCACTCGGAATACAACATAATCAAGTGTTTATGAAAACTATTTTGGAATCTAAACTACGTACACTTATTTCTAAAGGCCCTCGTCAGGTCTCGCGCGTGATGTCGCACCGTAAATACGTATTTGCATCTGTGTCAATATCGTACCACTTTATGTTATATGCCCTCGTAACCGGGGTGCATAAGACCTATTTTTATAGTTCATCAAAAAACCCTGATAGGATCATTTTGTTGTCCGTTTGTCTCTCTCTCGTCATCTCAAGCGCAAAACATCCAAGCAGCATAAGACCTAAAACGCTTATTGTCTGATTAGTAAATTACCTAAATTGCGTAAGGTCTAAGTAGCAAAATGCCTGAAATGCATTATGTCTGCTTGTTATTTTTTTATACAAAGCTTTTTATGGATGGATTCCTTTTGTAGCACTTGTATTAGGTAAATACTCGTAGTAAAAACAACAATTGCACATATTTATACATACATATTTGTTTCATAACGTAGCAAACCAAATGTTTGTTAAAAACCCGTCATTTGTTTTATAAGAAAGTGTTAACTTGAGCTCGTAATAATCGACACCTAGGTAAAGTATCATGAGTGTAAACTTATATTTCTTGGCTTCTCAATAAAGAAAACTATCAACGGCAGCTCTTGCGGCTGGATAACTAATAAAGTAAGTTCGAGAGGAAAGTAAACTAATATCGGGTTGTTCTGGCGACGACCGCCGGGCGCCCGGTGCCGCTGGCCGTCATCTTCGCTACAGATTTATTACTTTTAATATGAGCACTCCATCCAAAGTCTGAAGTGCGGCACTCCGTTTATTTGCGTTCGATAACTTTATGAAAATAAAAAGGTAAACGACAACGACTAACAAACCTAGAGAGTCCTAGCCAACTTCCTTGTTCCCGTGTTTCGTGAAATTTCTACAGTACAAAGATAAAGTTTTGACAAGAAATGATTTCATGAAATCGAATTATGGATTAACTAAGAACTATTTGATAGACCACGTGACATTTCTATAGCATACGTTTCTACTATCAACTACATATAATACCTATTTATGTTTCTGTGATGTTAGTAAGCAAATCTTATATAAACTCAAAAGTAATCATTAGCACTTTTGCCATCATTCTCACTTCGAAAGTCGTTTGGAAAAGTTTCTTTTTCACGAAAAAGTTTTGGTACAAATTAAGAGCAAATTTTACTCCGTCCGTTTAGCCATCAGTAATTTCAAAGTTCTAATGAATTTTCTTCTCTGACATTGAAAAATGAATTAGGAGCCCTTGGTGGCGCACCGCTGGGACATCTGAATCCGTACCGATGCACGAAACCGAGGACGATACCACCCGACCGCACCATTTAAATATGCAAATAGTTTTGCATGTTTTAGCTCTGCCATAATATAAACCTATAATATTTAGAATTTCAAATTTATCCGTGTAAAATTACGTTACCTATTTGAAATTAAAAACAGCTACTTTATCATTATACAAATACTTAGTATCGTGCCTGTAGATATAGAGGAGGGTCCACCCAATCCCCGCACCCCTCATTACCCCTAACGGTGCCCCATTAAGCGCACGGGCCGAAGTGCTCCGGACCGTAGTTAATCCACGTCCTCATTCACTGTTATTTCGAAGGTCTGATCTAATCTAAACAGGGCTTAGGATCCTACAACGCCAGTATTTCGCGCGACTCATCCCTTTTATGTATTTGACTATCCTCGTACCCGGTCCCGCCGCCCGGCTCCCGGTCGGTTGACGTTTGCCTTTGCTATAAAAGGAAATAACACTTCCCAAACTTCAGATGTGATTTCATGTTAATGCCTTTGTGTGAAAATTAATTCGCTCGTAGGCCTTTACGTAAGCCCTGAGACAAATTGCTTCAATAAACTCATATAAATTACTGTGGATTTAACATGCAATGAGGACCATTGTGGTAAGTATACGATAGAGCTGACGCAAGCGACTCGTCGGCAGCGGCGAACGCCGAAGTGGAAGGGTCAATTTGGAAGCTATTATACGGCGGCGGTTAGAGGTCTACTTCCGGCGGCTGCACTAAGCTGGCGTGCTCCAATCCCCGCTCAATTTCGGCATTTTCAGCCTTTCTGTATCGCAATTTGTATTACTGTAAATACATTTTTATTGACACTCGCAGACATTCAACGTCTTACATTCGACAAATTGCCTTTTTCTGGTCTTTTACCATTACTTTGAACGGTTTCCTGAACCAAGGGAAAAGCACGATTTTTACAGGTGCGCCTATTTAGGTGTAAAAATATATAGATTATAGATTATTTGCACCATCTTTAGGCAAGGGAGTCGGTAAGTAATATCTTACTTAAACATAATTTGTTAGAGCCACGTGAAAATTGCATCCTGAGCCGATCAATTTGCTAGCTGTAAGCTAAGCGGGCTTTGTAATACCCCTTCATTTTTACGATGGTCGGAGAAAATTTACGAATTTAGATTGAGTATTTATGGATTCCGTATCCGATATTCATTTATAGCTGGGTCGGATCCGCACCCAACCCCTGCTTGCCGCGAAAACTTGAAAACGGCTTCCCTCGTTTACTGCTAAATTTTCTATCCTGTTTTCATTGAGGCTATACATTTGATCTAAATGCATTTTTCTTGATACAAAGAGACTTCTAAGTTTTTTAACGACTTGATCTACATTTGTTTGAAACGAATTCTACGTTTACTAAATTATTATAATTTAGTTGGTACATTACTCGATTTTTTTGTAATCGATTTAGCTTTATGCAGGATTTGTACACATATGTTAACGAGCTAAACTTTGTTGATAAACAACAATAAATAATAGAAGCTGGAAACGAGTTTCATCGCTTCACCCTTGCAAGTTTGCTTAGCGGGAAGCTGTAAAAACAAGAGCAAAACAACCACTTAACTGTGAAGTTAGGCGAACATGCATCGTGCGCGCACCTCGCTCCCGGCTAGTGGGAAAGCGATGTATTACATTGTAGCCAGGCAGCAAACGAGGAGTTATGACGCCGACCGAGGATTACGTGAGTGGATGTCGTAATAAAGCTTGCGATGAAGCCGTTATCCGAAGATAAACGTAAATATCCCCGGCCGTTGATGTCGGCCTCTCGCCCTCTGGCCTTCATACCTCGGTCATGCCACCGAAACCTCCTTTCCATCATAATTACAACTAAGACCATAACTAGGTTTTTCATTTCTTACAATGTTTTGTACAAAAATGCTTTGTTAGACAATATTATTTACGTGTAATTATATTGGATTTGAGTAGAGCACTCAGTACTGTGATAGCATCTTATTGAGAGTGCTGGCAGAGAGGCGTCGACGCTGGCTTAGGTGCTGCGATCCTTTGTGTTCCATAACGTATGTATTCTCATGCCTGCTCTTATCTCCTAAATTAATTACATAAATCTTGTTTGCACACGTCTTAAGCTTATGACACGTCGCCATAATTCAACTAGAGCTGGGGTTTGCACTGCTAATGAAGGACGTTTACAATAGAACACGTAAATTTACACCACCGCACATACGAACTAAGATACGATACAATTCAATCTACATATTCTGAATATTAATGATAACATCGAATTTAATCAGAATATCCAAATTTAAATACTAAAATACACTATTATTTCATTGTAATTTATAAGCGCTTTGAATAGAGGCGGCAAAGATAAAGTAAACTGCGACAGCGTGACGCTACTTCTATCGTTGGCAGTGGCGAGGCGTCGGTCATGATTTCCCAAGGCATTTACTGTCGGGAGTTCACTAGGCGAGGCCATGCTCGTCGCCCCAGGATACCCGAGACGATGCCTTATTGCAATCACGTCAACTGACAATGATGTGCACCTTTGACTGATACACTCGTTATTTCAAGACTATTTTAACTTTGTATTCGTCGATCATTTTTATTTGTCATACTGCACCGGCTGTTTCCACTGTGTTAAATTGTATACAAATCTATTTTTGAGTTTGTAAAAATATTAGAGATAAACTGTAATGTAATACATCGATTAAACAGACACCAGAGCCTAGCTCTTAAATAAAAATAAGTTTGCTAAAAGGCAGACAAAAAAAAGTACCCCGTCTTACTGAGAAATTGTCTACCTGCGTCAGCAGTCATATTTAATCAGACACTCTTACCACTGAGTTGAAACTCTCGGAGTATAACTAGCTCACATATTTTGACCAAACGTCCTGGTTTTCGTTTGTATTTGACTATGTCAATGGAAACCCCACTTGACACCTCGTTAACCTCCGTAATGCAAACCAAATGCATACACCCTAACGATGCTATATTACGTTTTATGTATAAAGGCAATGGAATACCGCGTTCGCCACGACATAATTTATGCCCGAACGGTATGCAGTTGGATGCATAGGTGATCGTTTCCTATTACCGCTTGTGCGGTCATTTGTTATTTATTTCCATTATAAATTTTCCATTGATTCTACAATTGAGTTGCATAATGCTAGCCAAATACAATGTTCGTATAGAATGGGGTAGTATTGACATCGATTTCAATCAAGCTCGTCCGTTTGCATCGTTCTGTCTAGCGTCTGTGCAAAGAGAGTAAATGAAGAGTTCCTCACGAGTCGTTCAAATATTCCGTGAGCGCACCGCACCGCTGCGCTGCACCCGCGCGATCGGGCCGCCCGCACCCGCGCGCTGTAATCAGCTTTTGTGCGCGGTAATTGGGTGTCTGAGCTGCCAACCGAAGCATTTATTCCCGATAAATTGAAAACTGCTTTGTGCCCTGAATCAGATGAAGCTGCGGGTACCGTTTTCTCAGATCTTACAGACGATA
The DNA here is from genome assembly GCA_932294275.1 of Chloroclysta siterata. Lineage (NCBI taxonomy): Eukaryota > Metazoa > Arthropoda > Insecta > Lepidoptera > Geometridae > Chloroclysta > Chloroclysta siterata. The sequence goes on along the minus strand of OW028600.1, from coordinate 11,166,084 downwards.
GTTCGCTTGAGCGATACATTGAATCGGCAGGATACAATTTTCCTGCTCTTAAAGACTCTTGATTGAATACTCAGGAGGTTCTTTGTATAATAACGGAAATAGAATATTACATACAGAATAAAATACTTATCTATTTATTCCGTAACTTTTCATGCCCTAGTAAACATAATTAATAAAAAATTGTTACGTGTCCCTGTCTCACATAATTTTCCGTTTGTAAAATAGCATAAAAATTGTAATTGCGCCCGAAGGTAACAGTCTCTCTAATGAAAATATGGCGTCGTTAGAGATATCTTTCCTCACAATTGTAAAGTCCTTACCGTAGTACGAGTATCTACGCGCTTGGAACGGCGTCATTTACATATTTTAATAAAATAATATAGCAACTGAATCGTAACTGAGAACTTGATTTAAGTTCTTACCGCGATGAATGTAAATTCGCCACCGCCGCCACCGCAATTCCAGATTTCAATTCTGGAATTAATGGCAACCGTCGTCGTCGTCGTGGGCCGAAGCTCTTCTAATATTTGCGTTACTTCCGGAGACTTGTCTTAGGAATGGAATAAATTAGTGCCAATGAAACTCGTCTGATCACAAACGAAAGATGAGTTATCGCGACCATCTCCTGAACTAAGAGCAAGCAATTGTATGCTAGCGTGTTTTCTGAGGCTTTTAGTGATTTTTAAAGCAATATTTGGTAGGCTATGCACGGCGTCGGTTGGCCCTGCTAAGCGTGCATTAATATTGTCAATAGTTGGAGTTAGTGGAAGTGAAGTACGTGTTCCGCCTGCCGCTATCTACGGCGCAGCTCGCGCGGTGAATTCGAATGGGCTGCCTGCCACCCACCCTCTGCTCGCCACCTCGCGCCCTCGCGCCCTCCACCCCGTAACGCCCCATAAACTCGCGTCTTAATTTTAACTTTATTTCTTACCGCTACTGTGTTCTTAGAAAATTAAGTGTGAAAATACCACTGAAAGATTCGCGGCCTATAATGGTCTCTATATGCTCTTTGATGGTGAGAGAATTTGAAATTACCTTCATGAAGTTGTACGGATAGACATGTTGTGTGTGAGTTCACGGTACGTTAAGTGCTACACTTTAGCTACGCTTGTTCTACGGCTGCAGTCTGCAACGATACCAAACAAGTTGTGTTGGGTTGTATTTTATAATATACTAGCGGCCTGTCCCAGCTTCGCATGGGTGGTCATATATTTTTGAACATTTTAGGATAAACTTAGACCGTGGGTTCGAGCCTCGCGTCTACTTATTTCATACATTTGCAAGCTCTTCTCCTTGAATGGGTGAAATCGCACCCCGTACGTGACCCGTGGACCCGTTACCATTTTTAATTTCGTCATATCTTTTGAATGGAATGTCCGATTTGAAAAATTTAAAAAGTAATCTATAGGTATTGAAACCGTCTTAATTATGAATGATTTATGTGGATAAGGATTAATACCAAGGTACAAATAAAGACCCTTTTCTAGCGGCGGCATTTCTATTAATTTTTTATAATAAAAGAACACTTATTGTGACATAACTATAATAGTTAGACATATGCTGCCGCGACATTTTTTGTAGATGATGACGTGTTCTACAAAATCGTAGTACATTATTTTGTTCTATCATCAATAGTTTTCGCAGCGCACGCGATGTAATGTTTTTGTTTTCCACCTTGGGTTACATTATTGAATTTTAGTAAGGATCCCTGATTTTTTTGAAAATATAATATAGCCTATGTTACTCAGGGATAATGTAGCATTCTAATGGTGAAAGAATTTTTGAAATCGGACCAGTAGTTTTTGAGCCTATTCGTTACATACAAAAATACAAACATACAAAAATACAAATCTTTCCTCTTTATAATATTAGTGTAGATTTTTTGAAATTAGTAAGCGAGTAGATATGATTACAATCTTTTCAATTATAACTTTTCCGGAAACCATAATATTATTAACTAAATGATTTGTTTTGCCAATAATTAGCATGTCGAAACCAGTAATTGAGTTATGCCTAATTCCAGCAAAATAATGCAGTTGGAAATATTACCCGTAATGTACTGTAATTTTATGAAACTATTATATAAAACGGGTACTAGTTGTATCTATCTGCGGTATGCTGCAGCTATTTACATTTTGATAGTTGTTATAAAATATCTGTACGATCTAGCGACCGACGGTTATTCGCCAACAGCCAATATAAAAGGAATAGATTGGCAATTCCGGTGGTTACGTATCTGGTTATTGCGAGTTTACATCAAGAGCACGTCGGAGCGTTCGGTATTTTCTCAAAGGTAGAAGTTTTCTTGAGAGCATGCAATTTCAAAGTTGTACTAGAGGGCGACTGGTAAAGGCGCGGCGGCCGGCGGCCTGCACAATCGCGTTTATTGTGCCAATCGAGGCCCGAGCGGCCCAAGCGATGAACGCGCACGATCCAACGATGCAAATAAAATTCCTTCGATGCCACCGCTCAGGACACCGTTGCCCTTCGTTATTATTCGACTCTCGCCGAATTGCTTTTATGTTCCTAATGGAAAAATGCGATATTTATTTCGGGTTTGCGAAAGACCTTCTAACGTTTTCCTTGTTATACTTACAATTCAGGGTAAAAAATGTGACTGCGGCCTCTTTATTTGATTTAGAAGGCTCTCACAAATTTTACGTTTTAATAAAGTTATTTTTACAATTTCTTTACAAAACTCGACCGTAAAGATAATACAATATTCAGTTGCGTGCGTTAACCTACTTGTTTATGCCATTCGTAGTCAACTGCATCGTTACATAATATTTTAAACCCACATCCCGTACCGCTGTCGCCTACGGACTCCTTCCGAGTTGAGAATTTCTAATAAGCAACCCCTCGCGCACCCTGCGCCAAATTTTCACAAGTTCATTAGGTAACTCCACTCTTTATTGTTTATTTTAGTTTCGAGACCTTTTTATCTTATCCTTTTTGTGTTTATTTCCGGCCTGTTTGTGTTGTTCGTTAGCAAGAAGTGTAAATAAAATATGTTTTTCATCGTGGTTTTTAGTAAAAAGAAAAGTTATGTAACTGCGTAATTTAATCAAATTCGAAATTTGACAACGTTTCGTGTTTGAAAAAATCACCACCAATTTACTGGCTTGACTAAAAAGTATTTATCTTTTTAAATTGCAAGACACTTTTTTGCCTGCACAAGATTGTCTGCGGAAATGGCGGACAAATGCCATGAATGGAGCAAAGAAGAAGAATCTTAATGATGAATTGAAGATCGAATTGCACATTCACGGACTATAATTGTCACAATAAAACAATCCTGCGCTATCATGGTGGCTTTAGCACATAATAAAGTTAACTCAAGTTTCATCTACAAATAAAGTCATTTAACCTGACAAACTTTTTATAAATTATGTTGTTCGCCAATTTAACAGTTGGTACGAACTGCCCCTTTAATTATGAAAATGTATGCGAAGCACACGAAAGTTTGTGCAATTATGGCATCTCCGTCGTGCGGTAGCCGACCACGTCCTTAACTGGCACACAGTAGCTCTACTGCTATTCAATTACCTACAACGTTTTCCAGTGAAATTTTCAGGGCGATCTTGTTAAAATGTTCACATTTCTTGGCACAACTACCTACGAAATATTTCAAAATAATATTTCGTACTCAAAACGGGATAACACTTAGACTTCGGAAATTGGATTAGACTTTTGTCAGTTTAATCTTAAGTGTTATTCAAACCTCGTATTGGAAATGGAATTGTGTTTGCGAAACACAGTTCCAGGTTACGCAATGACAACGCACGTGGTGTTGTTGGTTTGTATGGGTGACGGTAACCACTTACACACATCAGCTCCGTTCGGTTCTTACGACAGCCGTTAATCCTAACCCGTATCTTTGACACAAAAAAAAATATGTTCTACTAGATAATAATCGTTATAAAATCATTACTATACCTACATTAAACTACTTTGAGATACTTCTTGGATTTAACTGATGCGAAGGAGGCCAAGAAGCCATATCCCACCGCTTATTGTTCTTTATAGTCCGCCAAAAAATCAAATGGTACCTTTTCCAACGATCGATGTCCCGTAACCTACATACGATCCCTTGCTTATGATACCAACTCTACGTAATCTAAAGACGCGCGATTATCATGAACAATTTCAGTATGATGTTTTGAAAGAAAATTCTTTAAGCATTTACATCCATATAAAATAAAGTAGCAATAAAACGGCGCGGTCGAGGGTTATTTACAGCGGGGTCAATTATGAGGCAATAAAGTTTTTAGTGTTGCACAAATTGTCGATTTGGTGTCGGTGACGGATGGCCGCGAGACTGGCGCCGGCAAATGAGCACACGATAAAATTATCGTTAGTGGTAACGACATGAATAAATGCAAGAGGGTGGTCCGAGATCGCGGCTGCTCGCGAGACGAGCGGGACCGGCCCGCCTCGCCAGTCCCGGCACTCGTTAGTGCTCTTGTGCTGACTGCTCAGTGCTCCGCATATGAGCCGAGCCGTCTACGTCGCAACCAACTCGTTTCAAATCTCCACACTACGTTCATTTTCTTTTCACAAAATACGTGCTTCCTATATGCCGCTGAGTTCTAGAATACTAATATGTATGTAAAATATAATTAAAAAATATAGGAGGATTAATATATAATACTAAGGTACTACTACTCTTGAAATCATAACGAAACTTCGCTCAGACAACGCGAAAGAAAAGTCTATATTTTGTTGCTATAATTCAAATACGGATTTATTATTAAATGTTGTGATATTTCGCTCAGTATTTATTTGTCTGTTGTCATCGTTACTTGATCGGTTAATAAAAGGAGGAAGAAATTAGGTAGAAAGCTGGGGTCCTTCGTAGAGCGTCACCAGTTTATTCGGAAGCTATTTCTTACGTTCTGTATTTTTAATCTTCATCATTATGGTTGAAGCCTATAACGAGCTTAGAAATAAAAAATGACAATAATAAATGTAAATCTAATAGCTTATTTTTGTTTTAGGGCCATCGACAAACAGGCAAACATTATAAACGCTATGATTTCTGTTGTCGCCCTATAACTTGAAAATAGGTGGTAGAACCGCTTTGATTTAGGTTGCAGACGCACAACCTCCACTACCAACGCATGTACAACTTTTTTCGGTTCAGGATCAAAAGGCATTCCCTCGAACAAAACCAGTGCCAGGTTAACCATAAATATCAGCAAACCAGCGCCTAAATTATTGCACACATGAGGATATATTGTAATAGTTGAATATATTCTAAAAGATGGTTTACGCGTGGCCCTATGAACCGCGTATTCCCTTCAGTAATCTAAAACTGTAATGAAGCATATACTTTGAAATAAAATGTATAATACACATAGCTACGCTGAAAGTAGTGTTTGCTTTGATTTATGTAGGTGCTGGGCGAGCGGTAATTTTAAACGTCACGCATTATGATGAATACTCGCAATTTTCTCCGGGGAAGGAGGCGCCGCCGCCGCCGCCATGCTAGTCCGAGTAACCGTTTGACTCTCTAAACTTTTGTTTCAATATCCCACACCTTTGTTAGCCGCTACATGAAATTTTCGAGTTGCATTCATATTTTATATTAAAAAAAATCAGATAATCAGACTGCGTCCATAAAAAGATATTTAAACATTTACTGATTAGTTATCGCCTACAAAAACCTAATTTACATCAAAAAATTCAAAAACACTAATTTTTTGAAGACCTTTGCTTACTACAAAGATGTCAAGTATTCTAAACTTTTACGACTATGAACTGGAGTATTCATTTCTCCTTAAGAAACGCTTTCGATTAATCATAGATGATGATGTAAGAGAGTTGCGTGTCGCAAAGACGCAAACTGAATCGGCAGGCGGTCGCATGTCACCTCCCAACCGCTCGCAATCGCGTCGTCATCGCAACTTGCTACGCTCCTGTCTCCACGCTACGCCGATACCATAAATCAGTCTACGCCCTTTGATGGATGATGCAACGCTACCGAAAATATAGATGTGTCTTCTAACTTCTCCGTCTTGAATTGTATTATGATATTTCAGTAGATGTCTAAAATATACGGCGACTACCATTGTAATCGTTCTGGATAGCTAAATAGTCCGAAAAGTTAGGAAACTTTGACAAAATTATAGCCAACATTGGGCTTTGGGGTTGTTCATAGCCTACTCTCGAGTCTAGTTTAGAGGAGATATAAGCCCGAACAATGAGGAAGTATAAGCTAACGAGTAAACATACAACTGTTATATTACCTACTTAATTGTAGCAGGTACTCCCAACACAGACAAACGTTGTTGCTTAGCGTAATAACACTAAAATCCTCTTATTAGGGTGCTGAAAAATAAAGAATCCTGGAATAAAAAGAAAGCAGCCCGCGGAAGTGATAGTAAACAGAGCCTGTGACGAGGCTGGGCTGCCTTAAAGAGTGTACTGACCTCCCGATTTCGTGCACGATTGTATAGGATCGGTGGTGGATTTTAAAGTGAATTATTATTATGATTATGGATTTAGCAAATTATTTGTTAATATTTTTCGAACCATTTTATTTCTGGACATTGTTTATTGTCAGCATGAGAAGTTGATTACTAATTCTGAATTTATAAATTGTAAACAAATAGTTTCTATTATAATATTCACTTGAGTACTTACCATTTTAAAATGTTTTACTTCTAAAGCTAATTTTGTTAATTAGCATAAAACATGCGAGTTTTCATTCATACAAAACTTTTGAAACTTTGTCTTATAGTAACGTTCTTTAACGACGACATCGTGAAGGTCGCAGGAAACACCTGGACCAGAGACGCAGAGGAGAGAGAAGGCTGGCAAAACATGAGGGAGGCCTATACCCCACCAGTAGGTAATACCAGGCTCAGATGATGATGAACGTTCTTTAGATTTGGACTGGTACAGTATATGTGGAAGTCGCCGTACTATGATCGAGTGATCGCTGAACAAATAGAGCACCTTGACACAAACCTCCTTTATGTAGCATGCGCCACTGACGCGTGCGGCATTATTATGAACAAGGTGATTGATTGCAAAATGATCAGATTAGGTGTAAGGTAGTTTCGCTGTTAATGCCTAAATTTGGGTCAATAATATTGGTTGACATGGTTAGAGCTGTACCTAAGTACTTAACGGTGTTTTTATCGGATGAAATCGGCTCTGCCATTTGGGTTGGGTCCTGAACAGAGTCGTTTGTAGCGATCCAGAGCGCCCTTCATCCGCAGCGGCGCCTCGCGGGCGCCCGTTTGCCAACTTTTATTATTTTGCAACGCTCGTGCTGTTTTTATTATCGTGAATGGCTTAGCCTGCTCCGTCCCGCGGACTACCTAGTTTTACGTAGACACAATACTTGAGCACTTGGCACAACAATGCTTAACGACTTTTCGTTTCTAAAACAACATTTATTTAACACCTGTCGAGGTATGTGACATCTCGGTGCAGCTAAGTCGTATGTCGTATGCTTTATTTTGAATTTCATGTAAGCATGATTTAGAGTAGGTATAAGCTCTGCAAAACAATTAATTACGATCGCGCTGCTGTCATCCCCATACATAGTGGGCATTCCCACAAATATCTTGATACTCCAGATCTACCGCCTTACTTTAAAAACATCTGTCAAAAGATGATCAATAGTATACTATTGCCATGTACTAATGAGTAATGACAAAATGAATCGAAATGAACAATATTTCAACTTGTGTAACGTTTATAAATAAAAGATAAAATGTCGGAGTGCATAGGTAATCAGAGGCACGTGCAAACATTACAATAAGCACATGCCCAAATTTTACAGAACTTGGTAATTTAATGTTTGCTAGGTTACAAATGTATTGCCGCTATTAACTTAACAGTACCTCTAGTCCATGTTTTTTACTTCCTTAGTTTTTGGTTTTCTGCATTGTGAGAAGGGGTTTCGTATTAAGTCACGAGAGTTTTCAGCACGCCCGATATCCTGATGGGGTGCTTATCGCGTCTCCATACAAAACTTGCTGAAAAAGCACCAGGTTTTCCTTCAAAGTTTAAAATAAATATATTGTAAATGCAATATTTCCTCGCATTTTTCTGTTCCAACCATCCAAGTATGTAAATGCAGCGACATAATAAATTCTCTTCCCATACATTACGTCCAAGTAATTAGTATGTTAATGTGTGCAATGTGTGTCCTTCCTTGTCTTTGAATTAGCCTTGCGGTGGCAGCCACTGGCTTGTATTGAAAATGCACACCCGCTCGTTAGGCGGCGGCGCGGGTGGCGGCTGCGGTCCAACGCGTGACGTTACGTCCGCCCGCACCCTCATTAGCATACATTATATTCGCTATTACGCCCCGCGGCCGCTTGTGGCTTTTTGCAATGTTTTTGATTATACATATACCCCATGCCCTGTGACTATGACAGGTGTTGTCTTTATTATTATTTATTTCGCATGACGTTCTGATCTGACCTTGACGGAATTCTGTCTCAAACGTATAAATTTTCTTAGATATTTTTACAGATTTTTATGCATACATTTATATAAAACTAGCGGCCTGTCCCAGCTTCGCATGGGTGGTCATAAATTTTTTGAACATTTTAGGATAAACTTAGACCGTGGGTTCGAGCCTCGCGTCTACTTATTTCATACATTTGCACGCGCTTCTCCTTGAGTGAGTGAAATCGCACCCCGCGCGTGACCGGTGGATCCGTAAACATTTTTAATTTCGTCATATCTTTTGAATGGAATGTCCGATTTGAAAAATTTAAGAAGTAATCTATAGGTATTGAAACCGTCTTAATTATGAAATGATTTATTTGGATAAGGATTAACACCAAGGTACAAATAAAGACCCTTTTCTAGCGGAGGCATTTCAATTAATTTTTTATAATAAAAGAACACTTATTGTGACATGACTATAATAGTTAGACATATGCTGTCGCGACATTTTTTGTAGATGATAACGTGTTCTACAAAATCGTAGTACATTATTTTGTTCTATCTTCAATAGTTTTCGCAGCGCACGCGATGTAAGGTTTTTTGTTTTCCACCTTGGGTTACATTATTGAAGTTTTAGTAAGGATCCCTGATTTTTTTGAAAATATAATATAGCCTATGTTACTCAGGGATAATGTAGCATTCTAATGGTGAAAGAATTTTTGAAATCGGACCAGTAGTTTTTGAGCCTATTCGTTACATACAAAAATACAAAAATACAAAGTTTACCTCTTTATAATATTAGTGTAGATAAAAATCTAAACGGTGTTTAAAAAGAATTCAAAAAACGTTTATTTTGTTGCACAAAATCATAGGAGAAATACAGAGAACTATATTGGTTAAGACAACAAAATCGGTCGTCACATTTATTTATTGAGTTCAATCACACGGATTACTTTGAAACATCTTACCTTTAGCTGTTTTGTATTATATCTACTCTGATTAGTTCGTGCTGTATTTAATAAATTGAGTGGCGTCAGTGTCTTAAATAAATATTTTTGCTTTAGATCTTCTTTATATAAACTAGCTGAATCTAGGCGCCGGTTCCTACCGACCAAAGCCTAGAGAGAAACAGGCAAGAAACTTACGGCTTGGCGCCTAGCCTTTTTGTTTATGATCCTTCTTACAATAATTAATGGTAGCTACTTAAGATAAATCGATGTTTTTACTAGTTAGATGTTTTTACTTTTAGTCATCTCAAAATGAAACTCACCTGTGTGCACAAACATGCTTATTATTTAACAGTGTTTTCCACGCCTCGTTCTAGCTCTATCTTTTTCATGAAATAAGGTTAAATTGTAACAAATATTCAGTGCGCACGTCTCTTCTTTTATTTCATTCCTATCTAACAAAAACAAGCGTATATCTCGGGCATAATGGGTATGTTTATCAACAATTTATATCTGCAAAATGAAAGCGACTCGCAAGTAGGGCATCGGTGGTAAGGGCGCGTCGCGCACACTGGGCGTCCCGCTGTGCGCTGATTTACATGCCGAGCCCTGTTACCTCTACTATCACTGCTAAACTATAAGAAACCCGAAGAGTGGGAGTTGAACCTAAGGGCTCCGTTCCAAAATATACAATAACTAGCGGCCTGTATACTACTATAACTAGTGGTCATAAATTTTTTGAACATTTTAGTAAAACTTAGACCGTGGGTTCGAGACTCTTCTACTTATTTCATACATTTGCACGTCCTCCTCCTTGAGTGAGTGAAATCGCACCCCTTGCGTGACCCGTGGACCCGTTAACATTTTTAATTTCGTCATATCTTTTGAATGGAATGTCTGATTTAAAAAATTTAAGAAGTGATCTATAGGTATTGAAACCTTCTTAATTATGAAATGATTTATTTAAACACCCTTTTCTAGCGGCGGCATTTCAATTATCGACATTTTTTGTAGATGATGACGTGTTCTACAAAATCGTAGTACATTGTGTTGTTCTATCATCAATAGTTTTCGCAGCGCACGCGATGTAAGGTTTTTGTTTTCCACCTTGGGTTACATTATTGAAGTTTTAGTAAGGATCCCTGATTTTTTTGAAAATATAATATAGCCTATGTTACTCAGGGATAATGTAGCATTCTAATGGTGAAAGAATTTTTGAAATCGGACCAGTAGTTTTTGAGCCTATTCGTTACATACAAAAATACAAAAATACAAATGTTTCCTCTTTATAATATTAGTGTAGATGTAGATTACTAGTAGTTCGTCCCAAACTGAGATCTCGTGATGCGACCCGACGAACGCATCAAAACTTTGAGTAGGTAGTAGTCAGAGGCAAGTCCAAACATTATCTTTGGACTTTTTTCTGACTACCGCATACTAACTTGGTATGGTAACCAAGTTTCAACTCTATTGGCCTATTTATTGAAGAGTTTCGTTGAACAGACCTTGTCTCCATCATCAGACCTGGTCGCCGTCACCATTTTATGAGAACTGAGTACATCCTTAATTTATTTCAAGAAAAAAAAATAAGAAAAAGCAAAGGAACTGGCCGACCAGTAGAAAAACCTTGATGTCAACGAAACTCTTAGAGATGGGAGCTCTTGGATCGCTGGTTATCTTAATTTAACTTTTTTGTTGTATCTCAAAAACCGAGCGTTTAGAAAAAAGTAAAAATTGTTTAGGAATTTCCAAACAAAGCCCTTTCATATGACATGTAACTTGATTTTTTTATGTAACTTTTTTTATTTTTGCCCTCTTAAAAAACCCCATATCTTAAAAACCCTTCATCCGATTTTACTCATATACTTACCAGTAAATTTCTCAAGTACAAGCTATCGATATATCAATATCGCCAGACAAACATACATACATAAAATGCCAAATCGCCCAAGTTGAAACTAAGATCTTCGTTCGCTTCGCTCACTTGATCAATTAGTTAAATAACAAGTTCATAACTATTTACACTTTAAGTCTTGCGATTTTCATCATGTTGCTTGTTATTTTTAGCCATGAGAAAGGCAGTACAACACATAGATATTCCTTGAAATTTTCAACTACATAGTTTTGCCTCTATATTGTCTTTCGAAATACAAAGAGACTAAATGTGCAGCAATGATGACGCGGTGTGATGTTATATTGGTTAATAATAGGTTTTCTTTTGATACCCTTGGTGTATGGAACTCTTATTATATTGTGACTATAAATAGTAGAAAATAGGCAACGCCAATCACCAAACTCCCGAAAACCTATAAAATTAAGGTCCAAGTTTTAAAGTTTGTAACACAATTGGAGTACCCCTGTATGATAAAACTGAATAAATGCTGAATATTACTTAATCACTTCAGAGAATTGGCAAACAATACCCGAGCGTCGGTAAATTTTTAATAAGCGATCGTAATTGCATAACATAGCGTCGTGACATCGACATGCGTAAATCACCGGCCGCTGCCGCCGCGCCGGTCAGCGCGCGAGCTAATATTTGCATATCGCGATTGATGCAAGCCAATCAATACTGCAAATAATGAATATGTTTTATACAATATCGAAACGAGATTACAGGGAAATCCTGTTAATTTAGATTGGATGATGATTCAACAACTCGGCGCTTATTAATTTAAGTGTCTGTAACGTGCATAACTTTTATTTTATTTCTGGTTGCAAATTTAAATTAAATACGTTGAAAATGCATTAAGAGATCAAAAAAAATATGATAGTTGCAAGCCCGTCCTAAATGGATAAAGAAAAAGAAAAAATGGATCCAGTATTTTTTTTGTTATAACAACAACTACGACATCGCAAGCTTTTTAAATGCACTGTATAATTACTTTCTTTGCTAAATTCCATATTCCATTACTTGTTATTGGTTACTTTAACACTCCGATCATGCTTTTGTGGGCTGAACGGCCAATCCGTGATTATGGCTTATTAAAAAGCAGTGAAAAGCAATAAACGAGTCTTTTCGGGAGCGTGAAGATTTTTTTTATATGCGAGATGGAAGCGGTCGCACAAACAACGACATACAGAAGCGGCGCAATCAAAACAACACATCGGTGGGGCGCCTCGTCCAAATTGCTTTGTCAAAGTGCGCTCGCTCTGATTGCTCCATTCTGGTCTGAGCTCAGTAGTTTATTCACTTTTTTTCTTTCTTGCCGTGGACTGTGAGGGCCTGCTTCGCTTCCGGACTATCCAGCCCCCAATACAGTGAACCGAGAGACTACCTACGTATTGGACAAATTCGATAACACGAGCGTTTGTGTCGACGATGTATTTTTTTTCACATTAATTTTTGCCTTCACATCTTTGATGTCAACGCTGTTATTGTCGTGCTACTTTATTGCACAAATATCTTTAAAAAATTTACATTATAAATACCTAATCTAAATATTTCACGACGTAGTTTCATTTCCACGTTCTCTACCTTCTATAAAACATCAAAGTTGAATTTTCGATTCCAGTTAAAGGTCAAAAGGCAGCCAGTAAAGAAAATTTTATTAATTAGTTTAATTAATCCCACATAACTTTATGTATAGCAACGATGAACAAGCAAAAAGCAGAATTCGCTCGTGTCTGTGGCACTCCCATCTTCCGTAGCACCCCAGAACCAGCACCCCATTGTCACCCGCTCAGCCTAATTCAATTTCAGCTAGTTGCTTAACAATTCCACCCGCTAAAACGTCTAAGTAGACGGGTCACGCCGCCTCGCCGGATTTAGTTTATTACGAGTTGTATTAAGTGAGCAATTAATCTGACTGAATCTAAAGTGGATGGAACTAGAAACGCGAGCGTTCAGTTCATGCGGTATAACTTCCACTACCTACCGGTTTCACTTTATGGATCGGCTAGCGCTGAAACTGTTGTTCAACTTAGTTATTGGAAAGTTTATATTTTTTTTAAACAATTGTTTCATGTGATCAAGTGGTAACGATTTTGAAAGATGGGCTTGGGTTTAAGAAGTCACAGAGAATAGTTGTCGTGACACCTGAAAAAAAACTGACACAACAACCTATACTCCTATACATAGACGCTAAATGAGTGTACTTGGGTGATAAGCGACCGGCAGAGGAAGCAGATAGGAATACTTTTGCCCAGTAATGGGACAGTGCCAAAAAAAACAATGATTTGTTTGTTGCATTGCGAATCTTTAAGTTATTGCATATTAAAGTTTGTTTTAATGCTTTTAAACTAATTTTCAATTAGAGTATATCCTAGTTACTCGCACAATGAATCATCCATTTTCAGAAATTGCGAACCCATAAATATTTTCATCAAAAAGCTTGCATTCCTTCAAATAATTTCAGGAAATAAGTTACACTGGAAAGTCCTTGTTTTATTTCATACAATAGACACGTACGGTAGAGTTTTGTTCAAAGCAATTATAGTGAATAGTGCTCACTTCAGCGACGGTAGAAATTCGCGTATAAATCGCGTCACAGACCACAAACAAAAACGTGCATGTGGACCGGCGCCCATTATTCTCGACTGCATAATCGCTTCGTCCGACGCCCGCATCGCTTCCCTTGCTATTTTATTTCCTCCCGGCATAGTTGTGTTTCGACTAGGCGGAGCTTTTTACGCGTAGATCCAGTAGGGAAATTAAACCATGTTAAATTCTGTTTAAGGTTTGGTTCCGGTTAGTAGATGTCGGGGGCCGATGCGACCGGCGACAGACCAAAGCCGCCACGCTACAATTCTGGCACAATGTGTGTCCGTTTTAATAGGATTAAAATCATTGTTACATACGAGTTGAAAAGACCACGAGCAAAATGGAATTGTTTTCTATGGAACCTTCACACGTTCACCTATAACAAACTGCGATTGGAAATATAATATTGGATAGTTTGTGAATAAATTAGTAGTATTCTATTTGTGATAGGTTGCAAGCTCATCGCCGCTGCTAGAATACTAACTGACTAATGATACTAACCCTCACGATGTTTTCCTTCATCGACTAAGAGTAAAGGCGTTGCCCACATATTTTTTCCTTAAAAATTCATTTGTTGCACGGCCGGATTTGAGCCAATTATCTTCGCGGCGAGGTCACTCCCACTAGACCACCTAAAACTTTGCTAAAATGTGTGTATGAGCCATAAGTTATAAGTAATTGGGATTTCGCTCACAGACGTCAAATACTTGTTTGTCCATATCCTTAACAAGTCATAAGCTTTATTTGTCAATTTGTCAAATCCTTTATTTATCATATCCTACTCAAGTCAAAAGCTTAATTTATCATTTTCGCGATTCGTCAATTCAATTATTTGTCAAAACGGAAGTTACTTTGACTATATAAAGAACCCTTAGTCATCCAAGAATCTTGAGTTCGTACTCGGTATTAAGAGGTTTGAGGGGATATCTACCGTGCCTGAGGATAAAACTCGTAAAGCTTATTTTTCTGATTAGTAGTTCAATTTAATTTGTTCGATGATATCTACACTAATCTTTGTATTTTTGTATGTAACGAATAGGCTCAAAAACTACTGGATATATGTACGATGGAATTTTTTTTTACCATTAGAATGCTACATTATCCCTGAGTAACATAGGCTATATTTATCTACACTATCTACATCTACACTAATATTATAAAGAGGAAAGATTTGTATTTTTGTATGTTTGTATTTTTGTATGTAACGAATAGGCTCAAAAACTACTGGTCCGATTTCAAAAATTCTTTCCCCATTAGAATGCTACATTATCCCTGAGTAACATAGGCTATATTTATTACTAGAAAAAATTAGGGATCCCTTCTAAAACTTCAATAATAAATATAAATAAATAAATAAATAAATATTGGTGGACATTCCACACAGCACTATCTCGTCCCAAACTAAGCCAAAGCTTGTGATATGGGAACCAGATAGCTGATATACTACTTATATACTTTTTTTTTTTTGTAAATACATAGGTACTTATAATATTATATAACACCCAGACAGAGAACAAACATCTATGTTCATCACACAAATGTTTGTTCTCGGTGGGGATCGAACCCACGGCCTACGGCACAGAAGGCAGAGCTGCTACCAACTGAGCTGTGAAGGCTGTCAAAATAATGTAACCCAAGATGGAAAAAATAATCCTTACATCGCGTGCGCTGCGAAAACTATTGATGATAGAACAAAATAATGTACTACAACTTTGCAGAACACGTCATCATCTACAAAAAATGTCGCGACAGCATATGTCTAACTATTATAGTATGTCACAATAAGTGTTATTTTATTATAAAAATGTAATTGAAATGCCGCCGCTAGAAAAGGCTCTTTATTTGTGCCTTGGTATTAATCCTTATCCAAATAAATAATTTTATAGTCAAGATTGTTTCAATACCTATAGATTACTTCTTGAATTTTTCAAATCCGACATTCCATTCAAAAGATATTACGAAATTAAAATTTTTATTTCGCTTTAAAAATATTATTAGCGAACGTGCGGTTCCACGGGCGCGTTCTTACTCACTCAGGGAGAAGGGCGTGCAAATGTATGAAAATAAGTAGACGCGAGACTCGAACCTACGGTCAAAGTTTATCCTAAAAGGTTCAAAAAATGTATATCCACCCATGGAAAGCTGGGATAAGCCGCTAGTTACTATATAAAATTAGGGATCCCTTCTAAAACTTCAATAATTTAACCCAAGGTGTAAACAATTTGGCCATAAAATGTCTTTCATCGCATGCGCTGCGAAAACTATTGACGATATAACACAAAAATGTTCTACAATATTAAAGAACACGTCAATATCTACAAAAAACTCACCGATACCATATGTCTAACTATCGTAGTTATGTTACTATAACTTCTTTTTTACATTTTAAAAGTTGATAGAAATGCCGACCAAAATCAGACCGTGTTATCCATACCTTTATATTAATCCTTATCCAAATAAATAATTTCTTATTCAAGACTGTTTCAATACCTATAGATTACTTCTTAAATTTTTCAAATCAGACATTCCATTCAAGAGATATAACGAAATTAAAAATTTTAGTTCGCTTTAAAAATATTATTAGCGAACGCGCGGGCCACGGGGCTTGTTCAGACTCACTTAGGGAGAAGGTCGTGCAAATGTAGACGCGAGACTCGAACCTACGATCTACGATTATCCTCAAATGTTTAAAAAAATGTATATCCACCCATACGAAGCTGGGACAGGCCGCTAGTCTTTGATAAAGCTAACTGTACAATAAATGTTTTATTTTTATTTTCTGAAGGTTATCTAGAAGATAATGCTTTACATAATTAAGTTCGCCGGTGTACTGTTTTTTTGATGTGCAATGGTGTATTTTCTATCGATACACTTTGCTGCATGCTGCCGTTGAGGCTGATATGTAGGTTTCTTCAGCCTCCGAGTGTTAATATTTCTGACAGTCGCCTAGTTAGTGACTCGGTGACAACAATCTCTGCTTAAAGCTTGAATCGAACGTATCAGTATTTACAATTTGTGCATTGTCTCTGTTTGCAAACATTAATTTTAAACTGAAAAATAAATGAATTGAATTGGGTCATAAAATAATAGCAGTCGTTCGCTAAATCTCAACTCTGTAGCTTATATGAGCAATCCAAGAAAGGTGATGACAAACGGTCAGCAGACACCAGGGTGAAACCATAGGTGTTTAACCATCTTAATTCGAAACAGAAATAAAACATAACGTGGAGCACTTTAAATCAGAGCAAATACCCTAAACAAAATCCAGTTAATAAGATAAAACACATAACCTTGGCTCATCTGAATCGAGAAAGCGTTCGAATCTCACCTTAATAGATACCAATGCTATTTTGACTGAATTCCGTTTCTCCACCGCCTTGACTGTGACTGTAATCTTTTTTTATTCCCGAACCTTAAAACATTCATGAGGATTGAAATTTGCATTGGGATTCCAAATAGCCGCAAGAAATTCTTTAAAGCTTCGGAAAAATTATTTTGTTTAAACTACATTTTACCTATCTAGTGATTGGGAAAATAAAAAAGGATAAAATAATATTGCATAAATAAACTCCAAAGCTGCTTTAAAAGTTCGGACGTAAAGTATGAATGATTGTTTTCATTTGGATTGAGCTTTATTTGTTTCGGGTTGAATATTGAATGTTAAAATTATATTTGAATTGTGATTCTCACTTACTATTCTACGGTTATTTATATGCAAATTGTGGGTAGTTTTTGGAAAGTAAAGGACGCCGGACGGTGCGAAATCTCAATCCCATTTTATTAGAAAGCTAAGGATGTCTGTAAAAGGAATGTATAGATTTTCAAAAGAAAGTCGAGTTGGTCATTTGGCGGTTAGGTATCCAATAAAACTCGGCTCAGTGAACCGTTTTCTTTAATGCACGAACAATACCGTACTTTTGGTACAAGAGCACTGCTTAAGCAGCAACATTACTGCGGCTAGCAGCGTTTACACAAACTTCTATTATTACTACTCTGCCGTTTGTTTTTCTGCAAAAGGTTTTATTTGGTACCGATAGGTAGAAACAGCTTTATCCAAACGGGCGGGCGGTTTGTGAGCGTAACTTTTAATAGCCTTATCAGTACTCGGGCAGACCGCGCGTTCTATCTCGATTCTTGGGCTTTCCTTTGCTAGAGCCGCCCACGAGCTCCATCAACCCTTATTAACGGTTACAAAGACGAAAGGACCGACCTCTTTAGATTACCTTTTTACCGCGCCCTAATTTCGTGTATTGAGTTTAAATATCTCATTTCATAAAGATGAAGCCGAAGTAATTTGAGCTAATGCATTGAGCTTTTACCTTTTCCTTATCGGAATACAAATACCGACTAAATATTTTCAACCAGCTACATATTAAAAAAAAAACAACAATAACGTTATGGCATCTCTCGTTCTGAAATCATATGCACATTTAATGTGAGCCGATTTGTCCGTCTGGTTGTGCAAAGACCACTTAGCGGCATTGGTAAAAGAGTTCACTGCCGTTAAATCTGCCATAAACAATAAAATTTGCATTTATTGGTCGTCCTTAGTGTCGTAAATTCACAGCGAGCGAGCTGCCAACGACATTTTGAGTGAATATCTGGTGCTATTATGCCAGGAATGGTGGCGTTTCGTGAACTCGCCGATGCGCATTAATTGAAATCACCAGTCGATTGAAGTTGGTGACGGCGAGCATCGACGTGATGACGGTTCTGTGCACGCCAATTATTGGCATTTGTTCAGCCATCCAATCGTGTACACTTTCAGGGAACAAGCGCAAGTTATACGAACGATAAATTGGCCAATTGCGTATCGGACCACGCACATGGATGGCTTGCAACTTCAAAACGGTCCCCTGAGAAACTACAGAGATTCTTTTTTGGCTCCTAATCTACGATGTACTAATAATATTCTGTAAAATGTAATAAAAAGGCTTAGCCACCTGCCAAGTCAATCTTCAAGATCTTCAAATGTTGGTGATTTGAAAAAATAACACGCTTATAAATATGAAAATATGAAAACACATACGAATACATAAAAGCAACTTTAATCAGAGGATGCTCAACCTTTTGTGCCTCACATCGATGTCAACGTTTATTATAGTCAAACCGCAAACCTAACCACATTAATTAGCATTATAGTTTACACGTATAGGCTTACTGGTGTTTAACGCAATACAAGGAATCTAACTTAATACACAACTTCTCGAGTCTTTCTAGGTCTAAAAAGGTTTTTCACAGTCAAACTTTTAATGCAAGTTAGCATTTGAAAGTTAAAGGCAACTAAAATAACTTTACAGAAATTCCATGCAAACAAGAAACAAACTTTGCACTCTCGTCGACATGTAAGTAGGTGTGTAAGTCCAATAATTCAGGGAAGCGGGTGGCCGTAATGTTGGAAATTTCCAGGGTGCCTCCAAAAGTTGGGATCTTCTGGGTCCAGTGAACTAGCAACGCTCACTGAATTGTTATCTTTACGACGCACTAAGGTAAATTATTTTAGCAAAATACTTATATTTACTTACCATAAAGCCCCAGAAGTAAAGGGTACACCATTCAATAAGTAACAGTTTATGCAGTCCAGTTCAACACAGGTCGAAACTACAGTTTTTTTTTAACTGCGCTGCTCTCTAGCTGACCCGCATATAACTTCGTCTCACCTTCTATTAATTTGTACCTTTACCACATACTGTCATACGACTTGAAGTAAATTTGGTACTTTGCTAAATAAATAAATGCCCCCAAACTAAGCCAAAGCGTGTAATATAGGAAACAGATAGCTGATATAATACATATATACTTTGTTTTTCTAAGTACCCACAATATATAATAACACCCAGACAGAGAACAAACATTTATGTTCATCACACAAATGTTTGTTCTCGGTGAGGACCGAACCCACGGCCTACGGCGCAGAAAGCAGAGCTATTACCAACTGAGCTGTGAATGCTGTCAAAAAAATCAATCAATCTAATCGCTTCTTATGTAAAATATGTATTGTTTAGTGTGGTAACTAAAGCCAAATATCCTGAAATGCCCAAAAGCTAATTGAAAATACGAAATAATTTATAATAATAAGAATTAAAAACAGTCATTGAGTATTTTAATAATCTCAAATTACAGCGATAGATATATAGCCAGATGTTCTGTTCTGTTATTTCCACGAAGCATTAAACTAATACGTTATGGTGAGAAATTTACTGCAATTCAGCTATACGCGGCACTATTGCACCTCTTTGTGAAGTTTAACTGTGTGCAAAATTTCGTTAATGTACTGGCAAACATCGACTATTCAAATCTCGGTGCACGCAGAGCATGCCAAGCTCTCAACAAAGACGTATAACTTGGAGCGATTCAGTAAATGTCTGTGTTACGAAAATGTTTTATAAATATAAAGGTGAGTTACAGAAAGTTTAATCTGTATGTATTTAACTGTAAAGCAGCATTAAAAATATCATTTTAAGATCAGATTGAATCGAATTATTGGTATTTAATTTCAAAAATATACAAGGCTCGATGCAAATGTGTAGAGATCGCATCTTTTGTCGGACGGAAAACGAGTATCGATAAAAGGATAATGTAATAGAGTCGTTTAAGGCGTTTGAAAGTGAGCTGGGTGAGCATTGAACAGCGTTGGGGCACAATGGAGCTCGCTGGCGCGACGGCGACGGAACCGGATAGCGCCTATTGCCGGCGCACTCGGAGGCGATAAGAGCTGCCGAGGCGGCCGCACCCGCGCCGCTGCCGACGCCTGTCCCTGATTTATGTACGACGTGTCTCCTTTTTAATGAGTCCGTAAGAAGATATCTGCCCGAACTCCACAATAAATTTCCCAGCTGTGACTTGCCAAAATGCTACCGCGTCGATATCTACAAACAGACCCAGTCCGTTAATCTGCCGAAGCGAAGAACGTATCGCGTATATAAGTCGCGCTTATCTCGGGTAATGGCCGCCTATCTAGTTGATCTGCCGGTTTTATTTATGGCCATGTTTTCCTTTACGCGCGCCTTCCAATTTGTGGAGAGTGAAAGGGATTGTTATGAAGCTGCCATGTTTCATAGCAATAAACATGTGTATCTAAAATAACCACATTAATTATTTCTCTTTAGCATGTCTGGGTTCCATAAGACGATTGTTTTCAACAACAACTTTCGTATTCGTAGGTTGTGATATGCCCAGGATTCCAGAGATTTTAATATGTAGATACCATTTATGTTACTGAAACTACAAAGACCAGCTTCGACAAATTGTGCGCATTCGAAATAAAGTTTTCCCCAATCTGGACCGGAATCGGAAAAATTCCTGATCGAGGATTTCTTTCTTCCTTCTCTTCTATTTTTCACGGGGCTGAACCACCCCTTTTCAAGTGTGTACAACTTCATCGGTTGTCGACCACAAACAATGTAGCTATCTCGTGTTAAAAATCCTTAAAAAAATTGACATAATATAATCCGTTTATATCGTTTAAAGAACAAAAATTTCCTGGACCGGCATGAAGTACTGAAAAACGGCAGAGGGTAAGGGGGGGGGGGTTGAAATACAGAGCGGTGGTTGCGTGCCCCCTCGTTACGGGCACCGGGCGTCCGCGTCCGCGCTCGTTCTGTGTAAGTAGTGCGTTCATCCTGTTAAATTTATTGCCGCTTTTATATCAGCCGTTACAGAGAGGTCCCCTTTCGTCCGTATCGGGACGCGCGGAGCCGGCTTACTGAAGTCGCAATTACGCTTTACCGGCTTTGACTCTAACGGAGGCGACTTTTGCGTCCATCGAATTGTAATGGAATTACCGTTCCAGTGCTCTTTTAATTTGTCCCTCTCTATCTTTGTTCGGAACGAATCCGCCACCTGAATCCGGTTGCTCTTTTCGCAAATTTAAACGGATACATTTGTAATTGCGTTCTTGTATTTATGTCAGCGATGTACAAAGTTAATTAAACCCCTGAAAAGGAATGGATTTAATGAGCGCGCTGCTGGTATAAATATTGGCAAAGTTTTCTATTCAATTTACCGTTGAACGCTACATGAAATGTTTTTAAAGCGTATTTTGACTTTGCAGGGTTTTCATTAGATCAGATAAACACGATATTACTATACTTCTAATACGAATAATCTTCCATTAATGTTAAACTTCTGAATATAACTTTGAAAATAAGGACATTTAACTACATTATGAGTGGCTGACAACAGGCCATGTAACAGTCGTTATGGGCGTCGTTACGCTACGCGTAGCACGGCTACGGAGCTCGTAGAGGCATAATTCTCTGCTTACACAATAACGGCAAAACGAGTCGGCTCTGTTACTCGAGTGCTTTCAGGTTTACGTAATATATTTCGTAGTGGTATGTGTGTGTAGGTTGATGTCTATAGCGCGACGATGCGCTACTATGTTTTTTTCTATAAAAAGATGTTTGATGAAAATACGACTCACACGGTAGAATTTGTACTAAAAACTCATGCTCATAACATGCATTTTACGAAAGCAATAATAAAGAAAGCAAATTAAAGTCTTTTATTATTTATTTTCATAAAATTATTTCTGTTTATATACTCCACGAAGAATTGTACCATTTGCATAAAAAATAAAGTGGATGACACCTGCACAGCGGCTTTGCAGCGCATAGTGCAGCGGGTTCATATAACATGCATGCCCTCGTACGCGGCGGGGCCTCCATTCTGTGCATATAGTTATTGCTTGTAGCATTCATAAAATATCTAGATTATGAATTTCATTTTACTCTGCTAAAAAGCACCGGTGGTCTAGCGGGAGCGAACCCACCTGATCTTATCATTGTAGGTTCGAATCCAGTCGCTCTTCAATGGATTTGTCGATTCGAATAATGTATGTGTGTGCACTATGCCAGTGCTCTCACACGGTCAAAGAAAATATCAAAGGGAACCTAAATATCAATGCGTAGCTAGCTGACGTTTCAAAGTGATCCTTGTGATTTTATTGAATCCTTTGACTTTGAACCTGTTTGTGGTCTAGCAGCGGCGATGGGTTTACAACTTGTTACTGCAAAATCTGAACATGTGCCAAATATTATATTTTGACATGCCTCTAGTCTAACTTCCTTAGACATTCTTAAATAATCTTGATTATAAAATTAAGTGATACGATACCTTACGGTGCCGTAAACTATTAGAGCTAGAAAACCTAAATTTTGATGTTTATAACTTGCTAATATACCGCATTTCTATAAGTTCCGTACGTAAGTTGCATCGTTATCGTACGGAGGTTTTAAAATTGCGGTATATTAGCCTTGCGGTATATTACCACACTGGTTCTTTAATTTCGAATACAGTTTATGAAAATTATACTTGCGCCTTGGCAAATTTTATTTTACTCCACAAATAAATTTATGCATATAGTTAAATAAATAAATATTTGGTGGCAAAAGGCAGAGACTACCACCTGAGCTGTGAGGACTGCCTGTGAGTTAGTCAGAAATATACTAATAAACTCACTATTTCACCTTCCCATCTCATATACATTTTTCATCTCGAACATAAAATGGCCAGCAAAATCAGCTCTATTTTATGCTTAAACATGCCATTAATTCCAGCTATCAGCTAAGATTTTTCCGAGTCTCGCCTGACGTAAATAAATTACGGCCCCGTCACCTTTGCATGAATATCGACGACGGTTACCCAAACATTTTTCATCTCGAACGAGCGCCCGATCCGAACCTAGCTGAGGGATATTGCTCTTAAAAGTTTCGTCATGTATCGTTGCTTCGCCGTAAATTTAATATTGATGCTTGCATTGTTAACAACAAGGAGGCTAGGAGCGGGTCGCTCCGGGCACGCTCGCACTGAAAGAAGCAATTTTATGAGTTTATTGAAAGATAGTCGCCTTCGACGCACAACCCTAAGTGATGAGATCCGGCCCAACCCGGGCCTTCATAACGTTTGTAATACCGTTTTACGACCAGCTTAGGACGTAACTTATACATATTTTGAATAATTTTACGCCATGCTTAGAAAAGAATTACTACACCCGGGACCTCCGAGATAAGCCGACTGGTGTCATGGGTGTATTTTAAAATGAATAACTCTATTATCGGAGTTTATTCCTTTTTTTAAGGAGAATGCTCTATGCCTATATATTTTTTTGTGTCGATTTTGTTTCCTAATGAGTGTATCGAGTGCTCACAACATTATATCTGGCAGTATCATATCGAAGTAGAGCTCTAAGTTGAGCCACTAGGCATAAACGCAGTGCCCTAGCAACAAAACGATCTAAACTCTTAATATATGTTTCGCGTGCTTCCCCCGTTGGATAATAAAAAGTAATATTTTTGTTACAATTCTGTTTTTCTGTTTAGGTCGGTACGTGTATTTGTGTCTATTGGCAATGGGAACAATTCGTGTGGGTCAGCACACGTGTTCCGCACATACAATCAACCGTTAGGGCAGGCCGGCCGGCGTGACACCCCTAAAACGATTTGATTAAACTCATAAAACTCGAAGTAGCTACCGCTGCCGGCCGGTGGGCGCATACCAAAGTACAAGTTATCCGATATCTTCTGCGATCCACAAGCCAGGCTCGCAACCACTCGCGAACACCCTTAATAACACAGTTCAGTGGTTTCACGGCAATGCTCAAGATAACTTTGAATAAATTACAACTGTTTCATTTCAGTTTGAGTTACGGCAACGCGTCTTACTTTTTTTGTGGTTTCATTATGTCTAAGCTAAAACTAAAATCTACGGCACTGTCTAGTGATAGTTGAGTCGACCGATCGCTGATATTCTAACTAAGATTTTCTTCTTTTTCTGGGAGCACTAGTATTTTGCACAGACTAGCAAACTATATTACTTATTACTTACTGATTTTGATATAATATTATTAGTACTACTTAGATGACGTATTCATTTTATTATTGTATTTGTTTATTTTTATACTAGGAATAGACCGTCCTTTGACTAACAATCTCACCTGATGGTAAGCGACGATGTAGCCGACGTTGGAGCAGAACGGTTTAGAAGACACCTATTCACCCTTGCCTTGAAGAGATTGATATTGTTGGTTAATCTCGAGTGACCCATATTATCTCTCCACTGCCCCAGAATCGGAGCAAAATACGACTATAACCATATCATAGGCGGAAATATTATATTGGTTTCTAAATAATCTCGTTCTTTGCAAGTTTCCCTCAGTAAATATCCCGTATGTTGTGCTTCCCGTATTGGATGTTGTTACCAAGTATCCAATCCCAGAGCTTACGGTGGTAGCGCGTGCACGTCAAAGTTTGCTAACCGCTCTTAAGAAAGTTGGTAAAGTTGCCTCCCGTCGGAGATGCTGTACGAGTCGCATAGTCCGCGCCCACCACACAGTACACTCACATAACCAGTATTTTTACTTTTAAGAAAACATCCTCCTACTATAATCTGGCACCAAATCTATTCTTTTAAGATGCCTTTTTCGCAAATTTATCATATAACTGAGCAATCTAGCTAGTCTTGGTATGATCGTTGTAGTAGTCAGAATAGGTACTGCTTGTAAAATATACTGTGTCGTAGCCTGGCGACGCTCTCGACCTCGTGTAAACTCTAATCCCGCAGATGATGCTGGATTTACCAGCCTTATATTACCTTCACTATTAGCTACGTGATAAATGTTCCCTCTGCCTTCTTAACATGTTGCAGGAGTACGAACTCTGAACTTTTCCAAACCTAACTATGAATATCGCGCGGTGACAGCTAGGCACGAGCTACGATACTTATTAAATTTATAGTAACACTACTAAGTACTACCAAATGAGTTGGCACTACCTTTTACGCAGTAGGTAGTAGGTTCGATACAAAGGACAATCAAATTTGTGTAATGAACATAGATGCTGGTTCTGTGTCTGGACCTTTAAAGTATTTTCAAAAAGGTTGCATTGCAATTGCAACTTGCATAAGCTTAATTTGAGGCAAGGTGGTGCTGTGCGTAATGTCTACATAAATCTATGTATTTTCAAAGTCATCAGAATAAAGTGAGTCGGAGATCATTTAGTATACTACCTACTACAAAAAAAGGATGATATTAAAAGGTTTCATTTAATATCCGTTTGTTATGGTTAGATGTTGCTTGCGCCCGTCACCTTAAATGAAAAGCGCGGGTAGGTTCCGTGTCCCAGCACCCGAGTGCGCGTGAATGGCGTTAGCGTCGCATTATCAACCGTCACTTCGCTCGACAGGTGTCGCCTTCAGCCAACTCGAGAGTAAATTACTAGCTTCCAGACGCAAGACCCTGAATCGATACCACTCTAATCGATTTTCGAGCCATTCATCTAACAACTTCGCATAAATGAAGCTGAACGACTGTAGTTGAACGGAATCCAGTTGATAATCCCTTTCCCACACGCGATATCATTGATTATTATAACCGGTGTTCCGATAAATGTACCGAAACTTCCCTTAATTGTACAGTCGTGTAAATACTACAAATGAACTCGTATTTGACTGCGACTTTAGCAATATTGTTATTGCCCGCGAGTACCTACGGAGCTACGGAGGCAAACGTTCCCTGCAGAAACGGATTAGGATTCGTATATTTAGATTAAAACGTCTACGTAGGTGTCGGTTCGTGTAGTAGTGAATAGCAACATCTTGCATGCAAAGCGCGAGCTGCGAGCTCGTTTTCGTATTTAAATAGGGAAATGGGAAACAGACGCGGTGAGTCGACGAAGCACTGGTACCGCGGTATTGTTTTAATTAAAGTAATTGGAGGAGGCACGTCGAGAGCCGGTTGCCATGATCTGTGCCTTGAGGATTTACACCAATTTAAGACCGAACTCAGCCAGCCGTCAATTAACAGCTGGAATCCTCTTCGATCGCGTAAACTACGACTATGCTGTTAAATGTCCTGTTCTCTGTTAATTGCATTTAGTTGACTCTCTCCAACTGGAATAAACAATTCTGTGCTGTTCAATTTTGTGTAGGTACTTTAATATTGTGAAAGGAATAAAATTTCCAATTTATCATGCGCTATAGCCGACTAATCCCCAATACCGAGCGTCTTCCTTCCGATGCGACAACTGCAACGGCAGAGTACGAGAAAAGAAATGAAAGAAAACTGACACTAACAAAAAAGCAACCAAAGATAAACGGAAACGGGCTTGCTCATAGAGAAAAGTAGAGACGCTCGTGCTACTGAAAACTTTGCGGACAGTCAGTCTTTAGCTATTCTTTGTAGATACGTGAACCTTTGTTAACAAGCACTCATACTTTCAGTTTCTGCTACTTTTTTTTATAAGCTGATTTATTTCAGATGTCTTTATTATGAATTGTAGGATTTTTAATTAAATGCCTTGATGGAACCTTCTTTGGAGATATATTATTCTTTAACATTATTGTTATATTATGTCGTCTATCTAATTAAAATTGGCAGTTGTATAATGATAAATCATTAGTGTAAGAACATGTATTTAATTCTCATTTTATTAAGTAAAAGTTGTTTGGTTTTGAATATTTTGGCCTTGAATATTTCAATTGTTACTTACTTATTTTCAACTCTTTTATTCAATCACAATCGGTTGGGTTATCGTAATGGGTTAAAAGTTAGTATTTATTTAAAAGTATTTATATACTTATGTTTGCATAAAAAGTCCGTCAGCAGCATACGCTGAATATATTATTTTATGTCTAAAGTATAAAACCATGAACGAGTATAACAGTATCGAGACACATCGAAGTAAACTGTGAATAATGCAAAGGCCTTACGAATCGGATCATATATTTCCAAGGAAATGTGGAATCGCGAAGTGGCAAAACAGAATTTAATATTCGTAAAAGGGTTGACGGTATAGGGGCAGCGCGCTAGTTGACGCGTGCCTGCTCTAGGAGTTTTTTTGGCTACTTTCCAGAATCAATATCTTTGGATGTACAAGCCGTCGCACATTTTGCACTAATCTCACCGTAAAGCCCACGTGCGATCTGTGGAAATATTCCACATTCGGACAAATAGGTCCCTCCGATATCTTCTTAGCCTGATTCTACTTGGCGAAACGTTTCGATAAGTTTTATTTAGATACTGCCAACTCGAAGTCTCGTTCAAGTCACGGTGAGTGTTCTACTTTCGCGAACTTTCTGCTTAGTAATGTTTATCTGTGCTGTATTTTTCTCAAAATTAGTTGAACGAGTGAGCGAAGCGGACGTGATGCCACGAATTTTGTTTGTTCTATACATTTGCAATTCCATTCGCCAGCACGAGATGTTATAGTTCGGGGCCATCTAACTGGTTACTATAGTTTTAAAACCGCATTTCCAATGTCTACAATGTTATAAGATTAAAGTTAAAGTTTTTTTTATATACTTTGTTGCGACCCAAAGCTTAAAGTATAATAATTATCAATGCTCACTTGAACTCTTTAATGAAATAACTTATTTTACTGGAAGCATAATTGTAGTAAAACATTTTAGTAAAATAATACCAAGTGAGCTTTAGTATAAGGATGAGTGTAATATGATAACACTGCTGATACTCAACTTAAATAATGGCCTTCTGGTTTTATGACAAGTATCATTATCTCTGTTCCCAAGATGTAGCGCTAAAATAAAAACGCTCGAAGATACTCACGTGAATGAATAATACATGAAAAATAAATCTTTTTAGGCCTCCCTTTTCAGAGTAAAAGTTTTCAGCAGGTAAATATTATCTATCTACTATAATCTTTGAACATTCATTTCGTATATAATAATATAACTATTGCAAAATACAGACAAAACAAAGAAACTTTTTTATACGCAGCTGTAATCAAACTATTTTTGTGTCTTTGTAACTCATTCGAAAAGAGTGTCTAAACCGAAACCTGAAAAAGACTCAATATTATGACGATATATATTTAGTCTTAACAGTATGATTATGAAATAATTGACTTTCAAATGTTTTGACTTATGTAAGTTGTTAACAAGTCAGATATTGTTAATACTGCAAGCTAAGTTTTTATTGCCATTCCCATTTCTGTTTCGCAGTAGATGTTTGTATTTGCACTATGTTGCTTTTAAGTTTTATTTACAGTCTTATAAAAATCTACTACCGGGCAGTAGAGCATATCCATATGAACTTTAACCTTTCGTAAAATATATTATGATGATTATTTAGCATTCAAAAAGTCCTCAATGTTGTGATATTGTATCTATATTCATTTGCACATTTACTCAGTTTCCAAATTAAAGTGTTTGAACTAGATATAAAATAAATATTAAAGGACATTCCACTCAACACTATCTAGCCCCAAACTAAGCCAAAGCTTGTGATATGGGAGCCAGATAGCTGATATAATACATATATACTTTTCTTTTATTGAATTTTTTGTAATACATACAAACTTCTTTGACATCATTACACAAATGTTTTTTCTCGGTGGGAATCGAACCCACGGCCTACGGCGCAGAAGGCAGAGCTACTACCAACTGAGCTGTGAAGATGATATAATACTTATTTAAAACAGAGAATCAATGTTAATTAAACAAATGTTTGTTCTCGGTGGGGATCAAACTCACGGCCTACAGCGCAGAAGATGCTACTAAAACTGAGCTGTGAAGGCTGTCATCGAATGTATAAGCATTAATTCATATGTTGCTGCAAACTAATATAAAGCAATTATGTTTCAAATCAAATTAACTGCATTAGTGTGGAAATGGCAAGGCAGCGGCGGAGTGCGCGCAGCCGGGTGCGAAGCGATGCGGCGTGCTCGAGAGCTCGGTTCATTTAAAGGCACTTGTCTGTAATTGCAGAGCGACTAAGACTTTATCGCGCCCGAACGGCGGGCGTTACCAAATAAAAAAGTTTTAATGGTATGCCTTTGTCGAGTCACACGAGCTATTGTAAAACTAGCTCGTCTTCGGCCTACTTTCACATTCTTTGCAGTCACGTCTTTAAGTAAATTCTGTCGATGTACAATTGTATATAATGTCTTGTATACCTCATTTTCCTACTTTATATTATGCAGCTTTAGGGCCGGTTTCACCATGCTCTGTTAGTTACTAATCAAGGATTAAAAGACCGTTAAATCTAACCTTAGCTGTCAAACGCGTACATTTTGACATATTTAACGGCCCTTTAATCCTTTGTTAATCTAACAGAGCATGGTGAAACCGGCCCTTAATATTAGATATGTAAATCATAGGATAGGTAAATCAGACAGATTAATTTGTTAGTGAGTGATGCTCTAGAAAGTACTGTTAAGTGAAAAATCGCAGAAGGTCGTTGCAGTTTAGTCGGAAACGCAATAAATAGCTCGGGCGGCGCCGCTTGACCCACTTCCTGTTACATGCCGAAACGCCTGCGATTTAATCGCGCCCTGCCTTACTCCATCCTTCCGCTGAGACCCCGCACGCTTACTTCTTTGCCCCATAATTATTAAATCCATTTCCACCGTGCCAAGAAACGAGCACACCCGGATCGAAAACATCGCGATACTTCACACCTCGCCTAAATTTGTCATAGGCACCGATGCCTGCCTTTTATAAATGGTTTCTACGAAAATAATGCTGCTACATGTTTGTGTTCGAGTCGTGTAATTAATTCATTCTTTCCCACATGAATGAGAACACATTGCTGTGTATTCCGCATCCTTTCATGTTTTCGCTTGAATTCCCATGGCGCTGGCGTCGCATCTGATAGCCGGGCGGAAATTGCGCGGCGCGTCGCGTGCGCCCGCGCCCGCCCCGCCCGCGCCGCGTGTTGCTGACGTGCACTCGCCGACTATTTTACTTCGCATTTTGCTACTCTCAAAATGCACCTTTCAAATCTTTAACACCCTCACGTATCTCTGCGTCTCTTTTGGAGTATTTATTTAGCTTTTCCATTTCGTTTTAAATGGAAGTAGATATGCCATGCGTAAACATTACTTAACAAACGTGTTACATATTTGAGTTAATCTAGACATTATGCCTTGTGTAAGGTATTATATAAACGATCACACGATAAAATTTAAATTGAATTATTGTTGCCAAACTATATAGGTAACTTTTGTCTCAATCTGCCAAGATATTATTAATCCACTATTATCTACTGCCATTCTCTGCTAATAGCAATTATTTCGGCTTGGCTTAGTCTTATCCGATTTGGATAGGGGAAGGGTCGCACTAATAGTAAATTGATATACAACTTGTGAGTCGGTTTCTTAGGTATATATATCCTCTTTATATATAATTATATTACATACATTGAGGAAGGTTTTGTCAAAAATCTTTCAAAATCACGTTACTATAAGGTTTCAAACCAATCCTTGGAAAAAACACTTTAGTTTTTAGTTTTAGAAGAGTGTGGTTGCCGGAGTAATTACTGTCACATGAGGCTAAACATCTCTATGCCTCAAGTTGATGGACGCAGGGCAGTGCATCGTAGGGCACGTTCATATCGTGCGTGACTTACGTGGCAATGCATTTTATAGGTGATGGTTACCACTAACATCAGGTGGGCCATCTGCTAGTGCCATCAGCTAGTTGTCAAAATTTTTTTATTATTAAATTAAATTTAATATTATTCATATTTAATGACAAAATCGGAACATGACCTTTATGTAGACGCATAGCTACATAATGACAATATTTAGATATTGCTTCTACTGTCTTATATTAGATCACTGGTATTTTCAGTATGAAGACCTCATAAGTGTAGTGCGCGGCTCCGTATAAACTTGATATGAACGCGTGTTGTTTCGTCTGTTTCGTGCTTGTTATAAAGCAGACGGGCGTTCGCTCAAATATTTTTGTGAAACTTTCATGAATATATTAGCCATAAATGTGACTAAGAATTTATTTCTCCTAGCGAATAGTCTTACACTACGCTTACACTTGTACACGAAGATAACAATACTACCCTACTTCCTACTAGTTATATATATAAATGCGAAAGTTACGATGTTTGGACGTACGGATGTTTGTTACTCAATCGAGGCTTAGGGCCGGTTTCACCATGCTCTGTTAGATTAACAAAGGATTAAACGGCTGTTAAAAATGGCGAAATGTACGTGTTTGACATCTAAGGTTAGATTTAACGGCCTGTTAATCCTTGATTAGTAACTAACAGAGCATGGTGAAACTGGGCCTTAACCACTGAACTTATAAAATGAGGCTTAGATATACTATTACTTTTTATCCCGAAATATTACCGGGAACGGGGTAGAATACCAGAAATATTAGTGTTAGCAATTAATACGCGAGTAAAGCCGCAAGCGGCAGCTAGTATAATATACAACGTATATACTTTATTTCCAGAAATTATCAAAGTTCTCTTTAATTATAACAAAACGCAAAACACTTTGATGTCTGCGACGTTATCCAATTATTGTTACTATCGTTACAAACAATAAACCGAATTATAAATTGTTTATTTTAGTGGTATGCCATCTAAACGTTTTGTTTTCATTTATATTCGTGCCTGCCTACTCAATTTAAAATTCAATAACTTCTTGCCGCTGCGTAATATCTACGTAGTGAAAACGGGAAGTTCACTTATCTTACTCGTTCGTCTCTGAAGGCTTCTAATAGAACTCGTAAAAATACAAGTTAGATCATTATATTTTTACGACTCCAACGAATGTCAAGTTTTCGAAGCAAGCTTCGTAGGTATTCCACATCCTTCCAAGCTCAGAGCGTTGTTTGTTAACTATTTCTTTATTTTTTATTTTCATTACCTTCATGCGGCGATTTTTAATTTATTTTCGCATAAAATTATCCAAGATGGTATGGTTTCTTTACTGCAATCCAGTTTTATGGCATGCTTGAAAAAGCTGTTCTACATGAAAGTTTTAAAGTTATAGCCATAATTACTGCAAGAAGTTTTTAGTTACCTCATTTTATAATAATTTAAGCCCTTTAACGAACCTTTAACGAACTTATGTATTATTGTAATGTTTATTTTTAGCTTCATTGAATTACAAAAAAAATATACTGGCGTCTATCATTTTGGTTTAGATTGATCTACAATTAAGAAAATAAGTTTTAAAATAAGTGGTTTTTGCTAATTATGTAAGGCAATTAATGAAGTTATTTTGGGTGCATAGTTGCAAATGTTAGGATTAGGATCGATTAGTTGAGGGGCGCGTTAGGATCGCGTGCACAAGGGCCATAGCCGGCTCGGGGCGGCCCGCTCTGCCTTCCGGCGAAACGCGAGGAATGTTGCCGATAGATTAACTTCTGATCTCTTTTCCGATATTATATAGCAGAGCGCTTATGTAAGGAATTCTAAGCGCTTCAATCTGGTTTAAGGCCAACTGAGGCTTGGGAGAAATCTCTGAGGAATCCTTAGTTATTATGCGTATACTTTAATAATGTCGAGTAATATGATCCTGGTATCGAAATCTTTTTTTTTTCACTACGCTTCTTTTACCATCCCATGACCATATAGTATTATTTAATTACACGTGCCGTACAATAAAATGGCGTCCTTCTTTCCTCATCTAATGTGCGCTTCCCACAAATGTCTGAAAAGGTTAGCTGGTAAATGATGCTATCTTGTATGAAACTCGCCTGTATGTGTACTTCTTATTTTTACCATAAATAATTTTATATCTATCCATCTTTTAAGGAATTTATGATATTTCAGATTTAAAATCGATATTTTTAAGGTTAAATTTCTAAGACATTAGAATGTTCTATGTTCTTTACGTTCCATTTAAACTAAGCCCTAATTATATGCAAACACAAATGCCTTCTAGTTTCGTATAAATTTAAATAATGAACACATGTTAACCTATCGTCTTCTGTTACAGGTACTGTAAATTAATTCCATACTCTCTCATCATGCATAGTGAGTATTACTTATCCCTCACGCGTTTACTATAGTAAACTGGGTACTGGAATGTTGACAAGCTCGTGAGTTAGTAGGCAGGTGTGTGTGATCCACATTAACCATGATTAATACCGTCTATTAAAATTGACAAGCAGGTGGGCGGGTAATGTGAGCGCATACTTACGGTGGTAGCGCTCAGGTACGCGGAACCGGGGCGCTCTGCGGCTTGTTTGCCTACAAGTGAATTCCATTAGATCCCGTGTGTACGCCGCCGCAGCCTCCGCCCGCTTCATTCATATCCCATTAGCTGATCGATTCACAAGTGCAATTCTCATTTACTTATACGAGCGCAAGCTTCAAACAGGCTAAATGTATTATTGAAGGGATGAATTAATTTGTATCAGATTAGTTACAATACGGACTATAATCAGTATTATGTGTAGTGTAGCATCACCAACTAATCTCAAGAAGGCGCCTCGGTGCGGGTTAAGTAAACACTTTCGGTTTAATTATCGGTAAACATTATGTTTATTAAGCGAGTTGTGTCATGGTTTATCCAACAGACGAATGTAAACGAGTAAAACCTCAAAGTGAGTTTTAATTTTCCGCATTAAAATGTCCGCCTAGATTTATTAAAATCTCGTAAGCCGCTTTAAAAATATCCGTGACCGCCGAGGGACTGTTAGTCTTTATGTAATTATAATAACTCGACAAACTCATTTAACGTCACAAAATTATGCTTCGCCATTTAAAAATGTGTTCGACTATGGCGTGTGTATAACTACGGTAGCACAATAATTAAATGTTCTTCTGTCGTCAAGTGTAGAGTAGGTATGTCGTTTCATCAACCTCGGCACTAAATCGCAAGAACCGTCGTCGCCACCGTGTTTAATTCAGAGCCATTGTGATTTAATTCAACGGAAATGAAAATTCTCACTTTCCTATAGGTATGTGAAATTTTCTACAATAAAACCGCACAATTCCAGGTTAATCCAGAAATAAATTTACGAATACTATACCCTGGTATCTTACATTTTATGAGTTTTTGTGGGTCGGCTTTCACAGATATTGCGTAATGCTACATAACGTAGAATGAGATGGATGACTTTATGCTTTGGTCTAATAATACATTTATGAGAATATACGTTTATAATATATGTTTACTTACATTCGAATACCATTCGTTATTTCAGTAATACTTTTGAAATAAATGCTATGAATACGACCGTTACAACTTGTTAGAAAATAAAAGCAACATGGCGTAGAAGCCAACACTCGTAACGACACAAATTGTTCACCATCTCAATTATGACAACCCCTCTATTGCCGAGCTACACATAAACTCGACGGTCACAGTTGAGACAGAGTACGAAAAAAAATAAACATCTTTTGTACACCAATGTTCTATACGCAATAAACCTTTGTTGATTTGTTTACTTGTACAATTGTATAGTGCGGTACCTACTTACGTTTTCATTGGTCTATATATGTAATGATTAATATAATAATGAGATGGACGGTCAAGTGCAAGTTCAATCGCTCGTCTACGCAAAGGTCTTTTCTTTGTCTCTACATAGTATACTTAGCTATACTAACGTCCTAAGAAACCCTCAAATCGCAAATCACATTAAACTTTTGCATTTATTTTTAATTCCTTGTAAATATTTCGTTGCTCTGTAAATTAAAAACAAAGCTATTCTGCTAAGCGGCGTTTAAAGAAAAACGCGCAGCGAAAGTCGCTTGATTCCATAACGATGCTCCCCATCCAGCTTCCCATTGAGAACACTTGCTCTCGGAGAACGAGGGCGCGCGGCCATTTTCTATTTTAAGGCTGAAATTTTATACCTACGGCCTTTCCAACAACCGCGCCTCTGTCTTTATTATCAATTTACCCTTTTATAGGTCACTGATAGTGATTTCAGTCTTGAACCCAAAATATAAATTCACTTTATAGGACATATTAAAATAATCATATTATTAAAAAAAAATTGCACCATATAAATTGTTAAAGATAATTTTATATGCGGTACATTTCAGAACTCCTAATGTTTAAAAATCAACTAGTTAACGTTAAGATGCAGATTACCGCTAATATACTTCTCACTCGCACATTTCCTACTTAATCAAATACTAGTAATTTTTTATACTATCCCAAAAGTTATTATCCGAGTGGGATTTGAAACCATGATTTAATACGGGGTTGTGCTGACCACCCGCGCCATCGGATTCTCATGACACGCGGCGAATAACTCATAGGAATATGGTATGGTACTTATTCGACCGTGGCTCCATCTACAGGTCTGACATATTACTATTAAGATAACCGAAGTTACATCCAGTTGAATGGACATCTCTCGTTTAATCCTCCCAGATTCCATGGCCGATCTTGCCAGTGTCAAGAGTTTGTATTTAGAATATAGGTAGTCAAGTCAGTCGAACACATAAATTTGGCTTTCATTCTTACTGCTCGTATTTTCAGTGCTAAATAATTTAGGTTACATAAATAAACCCGCAGAAGTTAAAATAACACTACAAAAACAACTGAAATATTAAAATCTATGTTGCTTCTAAAAGCGACAACAGACGTATCCCCAGATTATGAGCTAATTGGGTCTGTATTTTTTATATTGAAACCTGAATTTTGACATCAAAACCTGTGCCGAAACTGCCAAACAGAGAAATATCCTATTTCTCATTCACCCACCTGCTTTTTTGTCGAAATGAATATTTTATTTCATACTTATCGAAGTATTTGTATGGCGGTGTCAAGTTGCGAGCGGCGATGATTGGCCCGGTTTCTTCGCCGCCTTATTTCCATCTTATTACCGGCATCGGCAGCGCGGCGATATTAAAGCGGGCGCTGCGCCGCCGCCGCCGCGCCTCCGCCCTGTCTTTGCGTCCGTGAATTAGGTTAATGGCCTGCCAGGTGATTTCCTTCTAAGCCGTATCTGGGGTAAAGCGCCACCACCTCGGCACGCCAATGTCGCGAATACAACTCCCAAATGCTAAACTTTCCTTAAGTCCCTCCTAAAATATTTTTTATCAATTTCATTTTTGTAAAAAACGCAATGATATATCAACATTGCAAAAAACAGAAACAGCTCCACGTCTTTGATCCCCGGGCCATAAGTATGGACCTTAGCAAAGAAAAGTGTAATATTAGCGTTATAAATTATGGTTAGTTAGCAAATTTTTCTCTGAGGTTCGTTATTTGGTGTAAAAATCAAACGCAGCGGTACACGAAGTAGGTACTTCTATTCTCTCAAAAAAAACGATTTGATACAAAAACAATCCTCACCATTGTTTACACGAAGAATTATCACAATTAGTTCTGGTGAAATATTACCTGAAACGTGTAGTGTTCGCGATGGAGTGGTCCCGCGGGTGCTTTTGATTTATGGCGTAAAGTCGCACCGCAGACCCGCTGCAGCGGACGCCGCCGGCGTTTTTGCGGACCACCCTCTCAACAGATACACTCTGCAACAAAAACAAATAGTGTAGGTAAAGCAGAGAGCACTACTTTGAACGTAACATGCACTACAAAATGTATATGTTCTGATACACTAGCTTAAATACTTAACCTTGCCACGAGCTATACATTTGCTTTTTTATGAGAACAACTGATCGATGCAGATGGCCTACCTGATTTGGAGCAGTTACCTTTTCCTGTAATAATAATTGCATCGGGCACAGAGAACTTGCACTACGTGGCATTGAACTGCGTCCATTAATCTGAGTCATATACGTGTTACGTCTCATGTGCCTGTAATTATACTTGCAACCATACCTTTCACATCAAAAACGAGATACGGTGGTGGTTCTTCCCCGGAAAAAGACTCTTCTCTCTCTTTTGTGACTCTCTTCGTTCACAAAGATATTAGCTATTTTAGTTTAGAGCTATTTTAGTTTTTTAGCGAATTTGATTTGTATATTTTAACAATTTTGAATGTAAATCACTATAGCTTATAAAGGTTTTTTCTGACTTGATTGGACTTAGTTATGTTCCTAGCTGTCGACTAGCATATTTAGTTGATCTGACCACAGAGTTCGGCCCTGTTTGTTGGCTGCAGCAGATGCCTCCAGCGTTTTTACAAACCTCCCCCTCCGCCGCACTTGCTGCAACAAAAACGAACCGGCCACTACGGAGAGTATAAACACCCGAGATGCCCGACACCCCTTTATGTTCTTGTTGCTCTAAACTAGTCTATAGATAAAAGTAAAATGGCTTATTGCAATTACCGCGATAAAATGACTTGCTTTTTAAAAAAATTACCCGGTCTGACTCCCGTTCGAGTATTGAAAGTTAGTGAAATCTTTGAACGCAAGTTTTCTTAACTCTAAGATTGACGTAATGATTAATTTCCTTAGAACTACTTTCACAATGACTACTCTGTATATTTAACAAAAAAAAAGATACAGCTTTATAACTTTCGTCCCCAAGCATGCTATCTACCCCTCAGATTTCTATGTACCTACCAAACTAAGAGTATTTGAGGATGTCTAAGGCGGGTAGTCAGAGATACGTCTAAATATTACATTTGGCACACACCCATATTTTGCAGTAGTTAGTATTCCTTACGTGACAGGTTGCAAGCCCATCGCCGCTGCTAGATTACTAGCTACTCCTTACGATGTCTTCCTTCACCGGCTGATAGCACTGGCATTGTCCACTGGTGCACGAACTGATTCGAACCCATGACCTCATGATCAGAATTCGTCGTCACTCCCACTAGACCACCGGTGCTCTTCATGAGTAGGTAAATAAACGATCGATCAGTAAATATAAGAAATTACTAAGAATTATATACTTATTAAGAATTATTTGTTCTGAATTCAAACCTATACACGGTATTTTTGTGGTCAAATTAAAGCATAGCATCCTCAAAATAATTAATTAAATCTTTAATTTTTAGGTTATATCGAAATTAGAAACTTTCTCAAAATGATAAATTTCGACATAATAACATAACATGCAAGTGGATATTGGGCTGTAAAGATTTTAGTTCAACTGAGTCATTCAGGGAAGTGAACCCATTCCACTTAACAAACTAAATCCATTTGGCAGAAATTCCACTCCAGCTTTTTAGGGAAATCGCCTACACCTTCGAACAATAAAATCAAGAAAATGACAATAAGCATCCTCTTTACAACTATATCATCTAGAAGACGGCTAGTAAGACACAAAAGCTCTATATACTTGCCTGTAGTGTGTGTGTAGCCTGTACAGTAAACGCAGATGACGATTTTCGCCTATACCAGTAGACGTCAAAGAATGCTCTACCAGCTTCGTACATCTACAGAAGAGTTATCCTCTGACCAAAAACGACCCTGGCCGATGGGGTAGGAACGGCGAAAATGAATTGCAATGTATGTATGGTGCTCCGGTGCAGTCTTTGCCACATGTGCTTGAGTGTCCTGCCTGCCCCAATATCGGCACAATTGAAGAGCTATTGACCTGTACGGACAATGCCGTGGATTTTTTTACATTACTTGTTGATGGAACAAGCAAATGGCCCACCAAATGTTAAGTGGTAACCATCGCCCATAACAAAGCATTGCCTCACAAGTCACGCAAGATAGGTATGTGCCCTGCACCAGTCAAATTGAGGCTCACAGATGTTAAGCCTCATGTGCCTGGATATGATTATCTAATGGTCTAAATGGCTTTAATATTTCAACATCGACTCGAAAGAAAAAGTCGAGTAGGAGCCTTCAATAAAATCACAATTACCTTTAATCGACTTCTAAACCTTGTGAAACGATACAACTGCAGTGTGTTTGAAAAGGCTCAATCAAATAGGATCATAAACCGTAAATTCCGAGTAAAACTTTCTAAGAGTATAGGTTTACGGATAGCATATAAAAAAGCGCGATGGGCCTGCAACGTGTCGCGAATGGAATGCGTAGCCTAAGCAAAACTTGGGCATGTGCCAATTTTGACTAGTCTTTGACTTCCCCTAATGGTATGACATCCATAGGGAATACTGTCGTACTTTTATATGCCTACATAAGTAACTTATTCCATGGATAAAATCTAATTACGAAATCACGATTTTATGGCTTCGCAATACCGAACACAAACAGAAACAGCTTCACGACTTTGATCCCCAGGCACGTTAGATATCCTTTCCGATCTCTTCGTACCAAGGACAAACTCCTGATTCTTTTGAGGATGTTTAAGGGGGTAGTCAGAGGTACGTCCAAATAGTACAAGAAAGGTATTAAATATATCTATACTAATATTATAAAGAGAACGATTTGATTGTTTGTTTGCATTGAATAGGCTCCGAAACTACTGGACCGATTTGAAAAATTCTTTCACCGTTGGGAAGCAACACTATCCGGGTGATATAATAGGCTATATTATATTTTCAAAAAAATTAGGGATCCTTACTAAAAATCCATAATGTAACCCAAGGTGTAAAAAAACAACCTAAAAATTTCCTTACTTCGAGTGCGCTTCGAAAACTATTGATGATATATATGATGAACAAAATAATGTACTACGACATTGCAGAACACAAAGTGTCGCAACAGCATATGTCTAACTATTATAGTTATGTCACAATAAGTGTTCTTTTATTTCAAAATTTTAATTGAAATGGCGCCACTAGAAAGGGCTCTTTATTTGTACGTTGGTATTAATCCTTATCAAAATAAATTACTTCATTTTCAAGACTGCTTACCCGCAATACCTTCATATAATTTTTTGAATTATTCACTTCGGACATTCCATTCGAAAGATATCACGAGTTCAAAAATGTAAGTATTGTAAATTTTTGTTAAATACTAGTGTGAAGCCGGGCGGGCCGCTAGTCACAAATTATACAAATACAATACAAAATACAAAAAATATTTATTCGAGACTTCATTTTAACAAGGATCAAAATATGTTACTTATAATATATAAAAATAATAATATATTAAAATATATTATTGTGATGTAATCTTTTTTTTCCTTAGTTCTTTTATTATTCTGCCATTTTTTATATTAATTTTTCATTCAAAATAAGCCAAGTTAAAGTAAAATATTTAAAAAGAGTCAATTTTAAACCCAAAAGAAATATTTTAATTAAGTCCATAAATGCAGTGCATAAATCGTTTTGACAGCTAAGAGACATCCCTACATAAACTCAACGAAAACCAAACCAGTAATTGGTAATAAGTTTTACTGGGTATTTATATTTCCCCTTTTTTCTTTTCAGTAGAGAACAATATAACATAGTGAATGAAAGTATGTAGTCATATATATGGTTAACCTACATCAAAGGGTTATCATATTTGTAAAAATGCAATTTTATTTAACTACTTTATTTTCGTGATTACAAAAGCTTGATACATGAGGCAGGTACCGGACAAACACGCCGCTGGCAAAATGGAAAATGTTGCCGAAAAAGCTTTAAAAATGCATTTTTATTTTCCACCTGTCAGAAATTTTATGAATTGATTTTATCAAGTAAAATTGTCTTATCACAATTTAGAAAGACCTAAAAAATAAGAGTATATGTGTACACGGCACGTGTCATGTTTACTGTACCATTCATTCATCGTGATTCGGCATACAAGCTGTCTCAGCAATTAGTGTCAAGCGAGAGAAGGAAGATGGAACACTTCACCGTAGAATAAATATTTGATGTTCTAGTTTACGCTCTCATAAGTATTTCAGTTTCACTAGTCTTCTCTACTACATTTGTAAATAGAGGCGTGTTATTTATACTGCAGCGTTTTAGAATGCATTTAAATGCTTTATTCACCAATTATTCGTAAGTAATTTATGTGTGTTGTAGGTTAAATGGCGGCGGCATGGCGGCCTGATAGTGCTCGGTAAGGTAATCTTATTACAATATCAAAGTGCGCTGCGTGTTATGTTCTTTGCCTCGCGTGCAAACTCCAAAAACCTTCGTAGTTTCAATCGATACTGAAACAGATACGCAAACGACTTTATCTACAGCCTTGTTCAAAATTATTTATTGCTAAGCTATCCCGTACAAATGACGAACCTATCCTTAGTCCTTACTAGTTTTTTTTTAGACGCATAAACGACTTAAAACTCTAAATTAATAAATAAAACACCAAGCTGAAGCTGGATTTTGAAAATTTACGAGTGTGTATGGGATAAGAATTGTCTCATGCAATAAAGGATCTATCTGCCTTGTAATGTCTATTTGTACAAAAGATAGAGCTAGATATTTCCTCTTACTTATAAAAGTTGAAACATTGTTCTTGCCCTGTCACTGTTTGTCATTATCCATTGGTAAGAGACGGTTGTAGTCTAAATACTAATTCTCATTTGTTTGACAAGTTTTATAAGTAAGATCCTATGTGTTTTAAGATTCCGAAGACCGACAAGCCCGTATTTCCTTAGTCAGAGCCGGTTTACTCGCATATTATTCGTACCATCACTGCACTGTAGGCGGGCGTGGTATATCAGCGACACAGTTTTACACTCGCAGATATCATCGTTCTCGAGTTTTAGTTTACATGTACGTAAGTATATTTTTTTAATTTGTATAAACATTACTCGATTGGATTCATTCATTCATGCCGAAAATTTGCAAAATAATACATATCGTTGACTCTTACATGAAAACGGGGTGCATTTGTTTATAATTTTTACTTTTAAAGGTCATTTAAAAGTATTTTTAGGTGAGGTGCAGATACATATTTTTTCAATACAGATAACCGTTTGAAAACTATAAAGCTTTGAAATTGTAGTTTTCATAAAGTCGGGTGTCATCAAAAGTATCCGAAACAGTAATAATTAAGTAATCGTTTCAGCTTAGTAAGCTTTAATAGTATTCGAATAATAGCCGATTTTATAAAACACAAATTTCCACTCGATACCAAACGAAGTTTTTAAATGTATTTTACTGTCTTTTTCAACTTTTCGTTAGTAACGAGGATATTCTAAACCGTACACTGCTACTTTGAAAGCCTTCCCTATGAGTGGTCCGACAACTGTTAGTCCAATTAATTTGTCTAATTCATCTAGGCGTCGGTAAATCCGAGTAGCTTACAAAAAAATTGTGTTTGGTTGTTTCAATAAAATTCCTTTGACTTTGTTTAAAATAACAGAAATTATCAGTGCTGGTCCATAACTTACTTATTAATAAAAATAGTTTTATGTATGCTGTTTGCGTATTTAAGTGGAGTAACTTATCAGTAATTATGGCTTTAGCATGTTCCTTGATAGTAGCCTTAGACAAATAGCATAAGTTTTTAGTTTGTATCGTTTGAATAAGAGCTAACAGACATTACGATCACCTTAAATTTTGTGAGTTTTTCTTTTCTTAGTTACTTCTCAAAATGTTTTGAACATAGTGTGAACTTATCTTTATTACAATTTACGTGACATGTTAGTACAGGACAGTTACTAACCATATACTCGTATACAGTTTATAACCAAAAGCAAAATAATGAAGTAAGTAATATTAAAAATAATGGTTTTTCTATCAAACATTACGCGTAAAAATTTGCAGTGTATAAAATATGCAATGTAGACCATTTGATTGTTATTTCTTCTTGAGTTGAAATATTGGAAATGTAGTGAAATATTCGAAATGAAATATAGTGAAAATAATTTTTCAACAATTACGAATCTCAATCCATTTTTGTCTGCCGTTTTCATCTATTTTATTTTTAATATATAAATTTTTTATAAGAGTCCTCATACTTTTTAATTTTTATCCGTAATAGGTTCGTTCGAAATTCTGTTGATTATTTAAAAATCAGCCGACGTTCATCTAAATTTTGAATGTTATGCTTATTTTTTTTTATTTTTCGACTGAAACTTATGTAAAGCTGAATATAAACCATTGTATGTTATGTCAGCTTAATTTTCGACAATCTTAAAAAGCAAT
Organism: Chloroclysta siterata; assembly: GCA_932294275.1. NCBI lineage: Eukaryota > Metazoa > Arthropoda > Insecta > Lepidoptera > Geometridae > Chloroclysta > Chloroclysta siterata. The sequence continues at coordinate 11,122,656 of OW028600.1, read as the reverse complement.
CGTAAGCTTTTATCCATACAGCGTAATATATTGCTTTCATTTTAAACTTTCCACATTTTTATGACATCCATTTAATGAAAGGTTTCTCATTGTGTACGTTTTATGAATTAAAATTGAATTTATACATTATATATTCGTGGTTTTGTTCAAAGTATTCAGTCTATCTATTTAACTTATAAGCTTATTGGTCATTATATTTCATTGAGCTTGTTTGATGGATAGAGTAAATAGAAGAATCGTTTAATTTATATATTTTAGATCTAGAAACTCTGATAATAATATCGTTTTCTGACAAGATTTGAAATTAAAATTCAAAGTAACAACTATCTTCTTCGACGTCGACGCTGTTGAAGTGTTGACTCGAAGGTCCAGAAAGCAAAGCTGATGCCAACTACAGCTGGTTGAAGGGGACCAAATGATACTCAAGACAATTTGACCCGAAGTCAACCAGCTAAAGTGAACAACGCTAACGCTTTTGGATTCGAAGGATTTCTTTCGTCTTCATTCTTCACATGTTATCCTGGTAACATCTATCTTCTTTTTTCGTCTTTATCGTATACATGTAGATTACAAGTACCTAGACTTAAAATATTTTAGTGAAACAAGCTAAACAGGTAAGTATGTGGTTAAAATCTTAAGTTCGAAAACCTCATCGATATAAAACTTCATAATGCTGGCATTCTCTGTCGGTATTATATTTAGAAAAGATGTAAAATTTAGCACGTAGAGTGGAACAAATGAGTCCAGAAATAGACGTTGGTGCGAGGAGCGAGGGCGTGCGGCGTGCGGCGGCGGCGGCGGCGGCGCCTCCACATATAGGGCTGGTGAGCGCGCTCTGCAATCAGACGCAGTGTAAGCTTACCCGCCGAGAGCCGCCGGAGTCGCACGGCGCGCTCGCTGCTGAGGCGCGGCGTGGCACGGCGTGCCGACATTGACGTGCCGATGCGATGTAACCGTACACGCTGCTAAGCTATTTTGGTCTCGTCCGGTGCACTAATTCGGGCAGGGTTAACGCGGCGGCCTCCCTGATCTCCGCCGGTCGTTACACAGTTCCGTCTTCCTTCGCCGTATCGACACTCAAATTATTTTCGACCGGTAATTTTGAAAGTGAAACTGCACAGGACTGAACTGTATATCTGATTTAATCGCGAAAATATTTTGCGTAAAGTCCGTTTACGGAAGTAAGACGACCGACCAATGACCTCGGCGTCATCGACCTGACTCAAAACCGGAAGAGAAGTTCGTTGACATGCTTCAGGTCCGACCTTGCATCTGGTATTCAAAAATAACCCGAAAGTTTTAAAAATGGCTATAACGGCGTTTAAAAATCGCAACCCGAAAATGAAATAAATATATGAGAAGTCGTTTCATTTTCACGATAGAGGTGACCGGCCCTATAGCCGCCAGGTGAGAATCGCGGTGGCACCTCAGGTCGCCGCTCTACGTCCGCGAATGCATTCCGACCGACGACGACGCGACATCGCGAACCTACTAACCCCGCGTCGCGAGGGGCCCTGCGCCCCGCAACCCTCCGAATCCCTCGACCCTCCCTCCCCTTTCCGGTCCATCCGAAAAGCTTCGAAAATACGCGACGTCTAACGCTCGCATAAATCGTAGCGTAAAAAGATATTTTTCAGAATTATTCCGTCGGACAAAAATATTTTCGAGCAGGAATAGTATAATCGAACGAGATAGGTACTATAGGAGGTAGTGAGTATAGCGTATCGTGAAGCGAGACGCGTGCGGTCGGCGCGGGGCGGGCGGGTGATAGTACGCGGCGGCTAGGGCGGGCGGGTCTCGCGTCTCGACTGAGAGGCGCGCAGCATCGCGCCGCCGCGCCTGCCAGCCCCGCGCCGCCGCCTCCGCCTCCGCCGCCGCCGTCACCGAGCCACTGCGCTGTCTGCTGTGTCTGCACGATCCTTAACTGCTTACGACAACTTCTTTTCCTAATGAACACTTCGTACCAAACATTTCGATAAATACTAATGTTAAAAGATCTAGGTTTTATTTCGTAGTATTTCGTAGTTACAGGAATTGGATGAAACTTAAACCTGATATATTGGAAAATTACAAATTAAAATCATTACAAAGTCGGTTTTAACAAAATATCCATGTACAAAATCCTCGAATTTGAGACATTGCATTTCCACTGAAATGTATTCCACTTCTACTAAATATTTTTATACGCAGCGAAACAAAACGAAAACGAAGATATTGTAGAGGCAAAGTAAATTAATTGTGTTCGTTCCTCCCTCTTATGTCTTAATTCATGAATATAAAAGCTTTTCAAGTCTCGATCGTCTCGTTTAGGGGTTTATAAATTGTATTCTGAATAGGTAATTAGTGTCAGGCTAAAAGCTTCCATAAGTCTTAGGGTAAAACCGAAATCCAAAAAAAAACTCTGATAGTTTAATGTTTAATTGAAAAGAACTTATTCTAATGTAAGGGCGTGGCAGCTCCCCCGCCAGCTCTAGCGGGCGAAGTCGTATACCTTTACTCGAAGTAACTCAAGGTTCCTTTCAGAACTTCGATACATACATATAAAATTAAATTTAAATTCCGTAGCGCTGTAATCGCAGAAAAACGACTATGTGGTAGCAATCGTTAAATAACCACTGCGCCACCGACCTTAAGTATATTTTATATTATCATTTTCTCTTTCTATATTTTATCATTTTCTCAAAACGAAAATTTTGAAAACAATCATATTGAAAACAAAACCATGTACCTAATTTAAATTGACATCTTTTTTGCGTTGTGAATGTCCAGGACTCTTATTATTTGTTCTTAATTCAAGACTCTTAAAACATGAGCAAGGGTCTTCTGACCTAATTATGACGATGTTTTCCTTATACCAGCTGTCACTTTTATAATAAAAAGTAAGTAAGCGTGATTCCGGGCTACAGAGCGCACGTTAGGTGGATGTTAAAATTACTGTCCTTAGTTTTATTTTTTACCGTTGTGTATCATTAACCTGAAGAAGTCCACTGCTGGGCGTGAGCCTTCTCTATCCACCGACTTCCTACAATCTTTAGTCAGTTGCCAGTCCGTCGGTCGGGGGGTGTAATTATCTTTGTCTTCCGGTTCGGGGTCCCCACTCAAGAACCTATATATCCCAGTGAGTGTCGATTCTACGAGCCTATATGGCCTTCCCTATACCACTTCAACTTGAGAGCTATGTCGGTGACCTTGGCTATGAAATAATTATTTAAATCACGGGGGGCCCTTCAATTGGATAATGCAGGCTAAAAATTATTCTTATATGTCGTATAGTAGGCCTTTTAAATAATAATTAAATAATACTTAAAGTTGAACCATGGCTAAGGATTAAAAGCGTAGCATAGGTATATAAAGGTCCGATAAAAGTCTGTTAGTCTGGACTACAGCTACAGTTTATTTGAATTCACATTCACCATGTTGCGACAAGTTGTCTAGACTCCAAAGCCTTAGTTTATTGATTAAATTGTTTATTTTATTTATGAAGCAAAAAATCCACAGCCCTTAAGTACAAAATTTATAATATGTAAAAACAATAACAAATTTTCATTTTTTGCTTGTTGTTTATTCTTTCCTCTTTTCATAGCATTATAAAATTACTCTTTCTAAATAATAAACCAATGAAGTATTTGTATTACATAAATATAAATAAAACTTGGGTTAGTTTAATTCAACACTATGTGTTGCAGCTTGAAGAATATTAAACTAGCTAAACTGTTCAATACCTATTGAACACTTTTTGGTTAGTAACAATCTTATACATATTAGTTTGTCTCTGTCAATGATGTCGCTTTAGGGCTGCAATGTGTCATCATCTTCCTGCCCCCATCCCACGCTAGTGGAGTTGGCACAAAAGGTTTTTCTTCTTCCAGTCTCTTTTATCAGTCGCGATCTCGGAGCTTACTCCTTTCTCTTTTTCGTGTCTTCTTCGCACAGTTGTTGCAGTTGACTGTATTTACGAGTAAGTATAATATATAGATAGATTTGCGTTGACAGAAAATAATTATTTGCTTTGAAGAGTCTTATCGAATAGTATCGGCGTATTGGATCCTCGGATAGTTTCCATGATTATTTCAACACGAACGCAATTAGAGAGGAGTGGCGAGCCTCCTCTTGTTTGTTTTAATTACGGCGAACTACCCGCGCTGCAGCCGCCGCCGCATCGCGTCGCTTGCCGCAGCCCGCCCGCACCCGTGCCCTGCCTCGTTCTGTCTACTTTAAAGCTAAACACACACTGCTATTCAATATTGCAATTTTAACGCTGCTTTATCTGTGCTACTTGTGTTGTGCTATACCTATTTCATAAGAGCGCGTGAAATACCTGATCGCTAATATTTGTAGATCATATTTTGTTTAACATGATCGATTATAAAGCTAAATTAAAAGTAGTCGTGTACTGATCTTTAAGATTGATGTTTAAGATTTGATGCACCACAATAAATTAGAGCAGCAAAGTGACTTTCTATTTAAAGTGAACTTTCGAAAATATGCGTAGAAGTTGCCTCTACGCGTCTACACGTAGAGTTTTTTCGACCGCGTGACGCATGTATTGTAGCTCGGCTGCTACGTTCGCTGTGTATTGTTTTTATTGCAAATTGCAGAGCAAAAACAACTAAAGCCTCTGTTTGAAATTACAAAGCCACACAAAGCTTAACGCCTGCAAACCAATTAAAACCAATTCCAATGGAGCCAGTCAGTCTGAATGTGATGTTTTTAAATTAGTGATTTGGCAGTAGCATGGGAGTGGGGCTGCGCGTCCGTCTAATGGCTGTGTTGATTTTCACTGAGGATTTAACTTCGACATTTTATTGAAATGATGTTTAAGTTTTTAAGTCCTTTATTTTCGAGTGTAAAACGTTGCATATAAAGTCCGATAAAAGTCTGTTAGTCTAGCGCAACAGTTTATGTGAATTCACATTCACCGAGCTTCGTCAAGCTGTCTCAACTTCAGTGCTGAGAAAAATATCACTTGCAATATAATACGCTAAAGCGTATTCTTGCTTTTCCATCTTTAATGTAGTTTTAGCATTTTGATCGTAGTCCAGTCTGAAACTATTCTAATAGTCTTTCTAGATAAGATTCGCTTCATTGCTGTTAGATCTTATCCACTTTTGTATTTATTTTTATTGACTTGATTAAAAAGTATTGCTGACTGAAGATTATGTGCATATTTTGTCAAGTTATAAAATAATTTAAAACCTAGGTATCTAGTGGATTTCAATAATGATAAAATGTATTTTATTACTAGAGGTATTATAATAGGCATTACTTACTTAAGTTGCTAATTCACTAAAATACCTTTGGAGAAACACCGCAAACACTACTTGGCTGTACCAATATTGTCGTAACAACATAAAAATGGTATTCTATAAATATATGCATTGGAATACTCGTGTCGTCATATCGACCGGGCTGACATAGGGAGCACGTGTAGATAAACCCCGTTAAGACTTTGCTTAGCGCGATCCCCGCCCGCCATCATTGCCACTCTCAGAGAAAATATATTTCCTGCTTCATTGTTTCCTAATTTCTCTAAGTTCTTTCTGCTCCCGCATGCCGCTTGCCCGTAGGTTGTTCTCCTTTTGTTTCTTCTTTTCCTTCCGGCGATGTTCCGGTTAAATTGTCACGTTTATTATCCGCGTCTGAGGCGAACTTCCTTTTGCTACTGTTTCAAGGAACAAATTAAAATGATTCATTAGGCACGCGAAGACTTTGTCTAGTTCGTTATTTTATTTGATAACGAAATACAATTATTTACATACATTTTGATAGTACGTCGTAAATATACTTAGCTCTATAGATAAATTTACTTAAATTAACTATCCATAAATATAGGTAGGTATATTTTAGTTTGTTTTTTAAAAATAATTTTATAAGCTACTTAAAAAAGCTCGGAGAGATCATCGGTTTGGGTGATGGTGGGGTGATGAGTGAGGGGCATTTAACGGGCTAATTATCAAACGGCTAATGAAGTTTGTATTCAGCGAGCGGGCCGAGGGCGGCGCGGGCTGGAGGCGCTACGTGCGGCGACTGCCAAGGCGCCCCACCTGATAACACCCCGAGCTCCGCAGAAAAATTGCAGAGAAAAAGTTTCATCGCGGGGGAACGTGAATGAAATGAAGAATTGTGCCGCTTGCGGGATTATTCCCAACATAAAATTCCTTGAGAAACCGTTTCGTTCTGTTTCAATTCATCGCGGTATCTTAAAATTAAATATGTTATGACTTTGGGATCTTTGAGCAGCTTATTACAAAAAAAAACCGAAACAGTTTTAGGACTTTGATCCTCAGGCTCAGTAGATATCCCCTCAAATCTCTTGGTACGAACTCAAGATTCTTTGAAGATGTCTAAGGGGGTAGTCAGAAGGACGTCCACATATTACACTTGGCACAACACATATTTTGCAGTAGTAGGTATTCAATAAATGCAAACTCATCGCCGCCATAGAATCCTAACTGAAGCAGTTGTTTCAATGTTTTTGAGCCTCACGTTGTTTTTATTCATCAATTCAGAGCATTGGCATTGGGCACATAATTTTTTTCCTAATCCATTGGTGTTCGACCGGATTCTAGCCCAAAACCTAACTATCAAAAGGTGGGGTAACTCTCACTAGACCACCATTAGATATCTAGACAGGTTTTTCTAAAGTTGACAATAGAATGTGAGTTTTTAGCAAAAATGAAAGATGAGGATCTTACTAATAAGTAAGGGTGACAATGGTAAGCAAGATCTAAAAAAAAAACTAACTCGATCCGAATTCCAGTCTTGATTTGGTAGGAATTTGAGAAAACTCACAGTATTATCATTAATTCTTATTTTTATTTTATTTTGACATGCCCGCTTCTAACCACACTGTTTCCGCCGTTCAAACGTAAATTTGCTTCATTATAACAGCCCGTAACCTGTACTAACTTATACGTAAAATTTACTTACAAAAGTATAACTTGCCAAACAACTTACTTATTGCCACCCAATAACCGAAGCACTATATTTGGAAACTAATTTTAAAAGCGATACCGATAACAGGTATACAAAGTCGCCGACATAGCATCAGCCAGCTCGGTCCCTATAGCGCAGTTGCATTGTCTCCAACTCATTTCAGGCAATAGCCTGCGCTGGGAGACTCCTCCGAGAAGCACTTACGTCGTAACGACCGCTATCATGCACCGAGAAAATATAAGTAAGTCAATTTGCTCCGTGTCCAACTTTAAATAAAGTGTTTGTTGTCTGCGATAAAATAATATACGACATCGTAGGGAACTTGACTCGTATATTGAACACGTAACTTTCGCGTTGGATAGATTATATGACGGCGTTGTCAAGTAACAACCAACTAAAATTCATTGGTTTCATGAAAAAATATAAAAACGTACCTAATATAATATCAGAAGAAAGTCTAAGTTTTAAAAGTTTTTTTCGATTTCAAAGTTTAAGATGTAAATGTGCAATTATGTTACCTAATCTTCTTCTTGTCGTGTCACTAGTTTCCTTCTAAACAGTGTGGTGAAAGGATTTTAAGTGCGCCTCAAGAGGCTCCTTTCGAGCACTTGACACATGTTATAGTACTTTTTAGGTTCTATGGCAAACGCCATAGAACTATGCCATAATGCCATAGAACCTAAAAAGTTCAATAACATGCCGGTTTCCTCACGATGTTATCCTTCACCGTTTGAAACCTATGCAATAGCTATTAATTTTTTAATATAGGTCAAATCAACCCTTATGTTTTTGCCATATATTGACCTTGACTACTAGTATCATCAAGCCGAATTATGCAAAAAAAAATTGCTACATATCTATATTGCTGTCTTAACTTCTCACCTCAACATAAACTAAACTTTTTACAAGTTTTACATGTTGTTAACTTTCCTGTTTTTAATATGTTTTTAGTAACGCACCATGTTTTGAAAATAGCGTTGAATTTTGGTACTTAATTAAAAATAAAATAGATATTAAAAGAGTAAAAGATGTATAACTTAAATGGTGAATCTGATGAACAACAGCAATTATTTGACTTGTCAGTATATCCCTTCAGGTAATAAAAATATCTTAGAAAGATAACATATGATATTTGGTACATGAAATACTGTTTATGTAAACTAACTTCCCTATATAGATGAAATAGGTATGATGGTTTGGATTAATATTCAGCCAGTGTAATACTGTGATGGGCTGTTCGTTGATAATGCCGTGTCAGAGACTGAGCCAGGAAGAGTAACGAGTCGCCGCGCGCCGCAGGCACATCCAGGTGTGATTGTCATTTATCACGGAGCAGATAACAATGCTTAAATCAAAATTCACCATGCGCATCGGCGAAAAATTGCGAACCCTTATCTTCGACCGCTCATACATATATTTCGCCTTTTAACTCGTAAAAATATGTTTAATTACGAACGTATTTCTGTTTGGAGCATTTGTTGGGCAATAAGTCTCGGTTAATTGTTTGAAAAGATAATTTGGTGTCGGTTTATTGCGCGATGGGTCGGCGCTGGCGGCAGACGGCGCGCTACTATACGGCACCGCGGGGGACACCAGCCACATATGCCACTAATTACCTTATTCTTTTATTTAATCTTCGCCAACTTAAATCTATGTTCGATTGAGGTATTATTACCCTAAGGGCCGGTTTACCATGCTCTGTTAGTTACTAATCAAGGATTAAAAGACCGTTAAATCTAACCTTAGCTGTCAAACGCGTACATTTTGACATATTTAACGGCCCTTTAATCCTTTGTTAATCTAACAGAGCATGGTGAAACCAGCCCTAAGTCCCATTCATCAAACATAGGATATGTTATGTACAGAAGGCTTATTACGAGTTTAGTGCCGATCGTCGATCGTTACGATACACCGAATTTTCAGAAAATTCGGTGTATCGTTACGATACATATATTTCGCCTTTTAACTCGTAAAAATATGTTTAATTACGAACGTATTTCTGTTTGGAGCATTTGTTGGGCAATAAGTCTCGGTTAATTGTTTGAAAAGATAATTTGGTGTCGGTTTATTGCGCGATGGGTCGGCGCTGGCGGCAGACGGCGCGCTACTATACGGCACCGCGGGGGACACCAGCCACATATGCCACTAATTACCTTATTCTTTTATTTAATCTTCGCCAACTTAAATCTATGTTCGATTGAGGTATTATTACCCTAAGGGCCGGTTTACCATGCTCTGTTAGTTACTAATCAAGGATTAAAAGACCGTTAAATCTAACCTTAGCTGTCAAACGCGTACATTTTGACATATTTAACGGCCCTTTAATCCTTTGTTAATCTAACAGAGCATGGTGAAACCAGCCCTAAGTCCCATTCATCAAACATAGGATATGTTATGTACAGAAGGCTTATTACGAGTTTAGTGCCGATCGTCGATCGTTACGATACACCGAATTTTCAGAAAATTCGGTGTATCGTAACGATTGACGATCGGCACTAAACTCGTAATAAGCCTTCTGTCCAACTTCCTCATGGGACTCATTATTTGTCTTAAGACAAGACCTATGGTCATTAACAACGCGCGGAAACGCAAACTAATTAATTTACCATTTTAGTTTCCGCTTTGATGATCTTGAATATTTCTTATATACGAATAACAACAACCAAAATGTATATTTAAAAAAAATATTGCTGCAAAGATAAACGTACTTAGGAATAGTTACAAAAAATAAAAATCCTATTAGGACATGGGTATTAGATATATGTATGTACAATCGTAGAGTTTTAATATAAATCTGTACGATTAAGTCTGATATATGACTCCTATAAATACATAAGGTATAAAATTGTTCAAATAGCTCTACGTTTGGCGACATGTTCAGACTTTCAGAGCATGCACGTACAATGCCATCTAGCGACATTGTTGGATATCATATATTATTTTAATGGCGTATATAGTTACAGAAATATACGCTTGGTGTCGCTTCGTATCTGATTAGATTCACGTGCGAATACCAGACCTACCTATTTATTATAGCCATTAACATTAGTGAGACGGCGATAGTAAGTTTAGCGAGTGTGATGAATAAATCAATGCTTTTGTTAGCTGGTACTAATTTAGGACTTCTCTTTCAACTGCGCTAATGTGAACAATGTACTTACGAACACGCAATGAGTTGATATTGCCATTTTAATAGGCTTAGGTGACCTGGCATCAGTAAAGTTGACATTATATTTTGTTAATAAAATCTTATATTAAGTAATTTTAATAACTTAGTTAATTCGTTTTTAGACTTAATTAGTTTACATCTGTAACTATTTGAGTAAACAAGTCTTATAAGCGTTCTTAATATAAATCAAAAGGCATTTTTCGGGAAATGACGCACAGCCCATACCGATGAAGCTATGTAAGCTGAAGTTTACTTCAGCTTACATAGTTTGCATACTTTGTTTACAAAGTAATTTCCTTCTATGGCAAACCACACACTATTAAGAGATTTTACATTAAACTAGTGGTTCGCCCCGAACTAAAATCTCGTGATGTCCGCTCCAGTCTTACATTTATACCAAACACGATATTTGGCCTCTGACTACCCTCTACCTACTACCTGTGGTAACCATTGTATCTTGAAAATCATACATACGTCCTAGAATAAAAATAAAAATGGTATTGGGATGTACTAACCAAACCCTTTCATATGACACCTCTTGGTATATTTGTTTAACAATTTTTTTTGCTCCCTGTTGAAAACCCCATATCCCATTGTCTGATTAAATTCATAAAGACCCATATACATTTCTCAAGTACAACCTATCTACCTACCAAATTTCGTGCAGCTCGGATAAAAGGGTACGAAAATTAAAGTAGGTGGTAGTCAGAAGCAAGTCCATACATTGCGTTTGGACTTGTTTCTGACTATCACTTATTAACTAGATATGATAACCAAGTTGATGAACTCTTTTTTCAAAAAGCGGTCGTCCAGGAAATGGACGTGGCTTCACCCCGGTGGACACAAACGCGAGATAGACTTCATTTTGACGACCAAGAAACATATATTCAATGATGTCTCTGTGATCAACAGGGTGAAAACCGGAAGTGATCACCGCATGGTAAGAGGCTCATTGAATATCAATGTTAAGCTTGAACGGTCCCGTCTGATGAAGTCTACTCTTCGCCCAAGTCCTGTTCAAATCCAAAACCCCGAGAGCTTTCAGTTGGAACTCGAAAATCGCTTCCAATGCCTCACCGAATGCGAAACTGTGGACGATTTAAACAACGGGCTGGTGGAAATTGTCCAAGATGTTGGGTCTAAGTACTATAAGACTCAACGCAAAAATAGACCCCAAAAACTCTCTGAGCACACTCTGAAACTCCTAGCAGATCGCAGCGAAATGAGACTGCAGTCTTCAGTGGACATGTCGATATACGGCGTGCTCAATAAACAGATCTCCAAGTCCATGCGGCACGACTTGCGGCTTTTTAATACAAATTGTATTAAAAACGAGATAGAGCGCAACAAAGGCTCGAAAGTGTTCGCAAGAGATCTGTCTATTGGGCAAAGTCAGTTGACAAAACTGAAGACTGATAGTGGCAGTATCGTTTCCTCGAAGCCGGAAGTTTTAAGAGAGCTCGAGAAGTTCTATGGACAATTATACACCTCATCGCAAAGTCCTGCTGCAAGCACGTCTAGCGATACAAGAGCCCGTTTAACTCGACACTACACGGAAGACATCCCGGACGTCAGCCTATACGAGATCCGAACGGCTCTCAAGCAGCTTAAGAACAACAAGGCACCGGGAGAAGACGGAATAACGACAGAGCTTCTGAAAGCGGGCGGAACGCCGTTACTTAAAGTCCTTCAGAAGCTATTCAATTCTGTTATCTCCGAGGGTACGACGCCAGAGGCATGGGGCAGGAGCGTGGTGGTACTTTTCTTTAAGAAAGGTGATAACACCCTCTTAAAGAATTATAGGCCCATCTCGCTGCTAAGCCATGTCTATAAGCTGTTTTCGAGAGTAGTTACCAATCGTCTCGCTCGTAGGTTTGACGACTTCCAGCCTCCCGAACAAGCCGGGTTCCGAAAAGGCTTTAGCACCATAGACCACATCCACACGCTCCGGCAGGTTATGCAGAAAACCGAAGAGTATAACCAGCCACTTTGTTTAGCGTTTGTGGACTATGAGAAAGCCTTTGATTCAGTCGAAACCTGGGCAGTCCTAAGGTCACTCCAGCGATGTCAAATTGACTATCGGTATATCGAAGTGTTGAAATGTCTATACAGTAAAGCCACAATGTCTATCCGACTCCAGGACCAAAGCACGGATCCTATCCAACTGCAAAAAGGGGTGAGACAGGGAGATGTAATTTCTCCGAAACTGTTCACCTCGGCACTGGAGGATGTTTTCAAGCTGCTGTCCTGGAATAGGTATGGCATCAACGTCAATGGCGAATACATCACTCACCTTCGATTTGCCGACGACATAGTCATAATGGCGGAATCGCTGGAAGATCTAGGCACGATGCTCAGAGACCTCGATATTGTCTCCCAACAGGTGGGTCTTAAGATGAACATGAGCAAGACGAAAATCATGTCTAACGCTCATGTCGCACCCGTGCCGGTATATGTTGGGAGCGATATCATCGAAGTTGTAGACCACTATGTGTATCTGGGTCAGACGATCCAACTAGGTAGGTCCAACTTCGATAAAGAGGTCAGCCGACGAATCCAACTCGGATGGGCAGCGTTCGGGAAGTTACGCCGCATCTTCTCGTCACAGATACCGCAGAGCCTCAAGACGAAAGTCTTCAACCAGTGTGTGTTGCCAGTGATGACGTATGGAACTGAGACGTGGTCGCTCACTATTGGCCTCATCAATAAGCTCAAAGTCGCTCAACGGGCTATGGAGAGAGCTATGCTGGGAGTTTCACTACGAGATAGAATCAGAAATGAGGAAATCCGTAGGAGAACCAAGGTAGCCGACATAGCTCGCAGAATCAGCAGGTTGAAGTGGCAATGGGCAGGTCATATAGCTCGAAGGACTGATAACCGATGGGGAATAAAGGTCCTCGAATGGCGACCACGAACAGGAAAACGAAGCGTGGGACGCCCTCCCACCCGATGGACTGACGACATTGTTAGGATCGCGGGTGGTCGGTGGATGGAGAGGGCACGGAATCGTTCTTCCTGGAAATGTATAGGGGAGGCCTATGTCCAGCAGTGGACTTCTTTGGGCTGATGATGATGATGATGATGATGATGATGATAACCAAGTTTCAACTGATTTGGCCTGTTATCGAAGAGTTCCGATGTAAAGATCTTGGGTCCATCATCAGACCAGGTCGCTGTCACCATTTTATGAGAACCGAGTAAGTACCTTCTTAACTTATGACAAGAAAAAAAAATAGGATCTGGCCGACCAGTAGTAAAACCTTGAAGTCAACGATACTCATAGAGATGGAAGCTCTTGGATCGTTGGTTTTAATTTAACTTTTTTTGTTGTATATTAAAAACCGGGCGTCCCAGAAGAAAAGTAAAAATGGTTTTGGAATGTCCAATCCAAGCTAAGTCTGAAAGGGCTTATGACATGTAACTTTTTTTATTTTTGCCGCTTTAAAAAACCCCATATCTTAATAATTCGTTATACGATTTAAATCATATACTTACCACTAAATTTCTTAAGTACTCATCGGATCAACGGTTCTAAAGTTATGGCCCGACAAACATACATACATACATTGCTAAATCTCCGAAGTTGACTGTAAGATCTTCGATCGCTTCGCTCACTCGATCAATTAAACCCAGGATTAAATTCCACAAATTAAAAAAATTATAAACAGGTTTAGTTTACGATATTTTTTTATTTGTAAGGCGTTGTTAGTTTGGTTCAAAAAATAGTTTACTCTTTATTAAAACTAAAAAAAAAAAACAATATTTTTGAAATCTTAATAAAATAATTTTTGCATAAAATAGTGAAAGAAACGTCCGTCCATTTAATAAAAAAAAACATTTAGGTTTTTTCTTTATTTTCTGTATGAAAACTTCCAGATATAAAATTGTGAGCAATTCAACTTCAAGTATAGTTTAAAAATGTTACCTGTAAATTTATTATTAATAAGTATTATAAATTAACAGGAAATAATATATATACGACTACGGTTACATTTGTAATCGCTTTCTAGGTGACTTTACTTAGCCTGATCTTCTTAAGAAAACCAATATAACGTGAGTTTTTTAAAATTTCAATGAATTCATAGTTCAAGTAAGATCGGATGTGAGCTAAATCGCGAACATCTTCAGATCTATGTTCGGGACGAACTACTAGTTGTATCAAAACAGCGCTGACATCAACAAATCAAAAATAAACCGTAATGAAATATAACAATTTCAAACCGGCGGCATAATTAATGAGTTGGTACGTCTGGCAGAATGTTGACTAAGGCAGAACGTCAGGAGACTCTCAGTGGCCTCTGGAGCAGTGCCAAAGATTCGTCTGCTGGTTATTTTCGCACGTCATACACGAATAACAAGACATCCACCCATCTCTATAACTACCTACCTACATACACAAGCATGTTGTAGTTACGTATAACATTGTGCAATTTATTGATTCTTTTTCGTTACAGCTATTGCATTTCCGTCAATCCAATCCGTTTTAAGATAAGTAAAACGACTAGTTTGATACGTACCCAAATATTAAAACAGGGCAGGTGGTAGCTGGTCATGAACCCTAGATAAACACGCCGAAACTCGTCTATCCATTCTCTTTCTCAAACTGAATTTATCCATTCAATTTTAAAATATAGTTACGCGTCTTGAAGCCGAATTGCACGCAAGTAACTCTATTAAAGTTGCCTTTGTCTAGTATTCATTATCCCCCTGTCTAGTTTAAAATTCTTTTGTTGGTAGTCGCTGCATGGATGCATGAATAAATTGTTTTTTAAAGTCGAACGTTCTGAACAAACTGGTAGGTCAAGATCCCTTTCTCATAGAATAGTCTTTTGTGCAATAGTAAAGGCGTGCACTATCAAAGGGCGCCGTATCGGGTAGTTCTGATTTCATAGTGTGTAATTATTATTTTTAATCTACGCGTGTTTTGTAAGGGCGGCCGGTGTTTGGTTGGTTTGCATGGACACAGTGGGAACTACGGGAATCAGCTGGTCGTCAGTCGACACTATTTGAATGGTTGAAAAATCTGTGGAAATAATAATATGATAAAAATAATAGGCAATTTAAGGAGCATGATCAAGACCCATGGCATTAAAGCACTTTTTTCCTGAGACTGTTTCCTTATTCTCAATCCGCTTACCATTAGCGGCTGTTTGTGTCTATACTCGCCACTCGCATATCATACTTTGAGTGGTTGCTTTATGACTGTGTAGTCGCGGTACAATGCAGCCGCGCCTCTGTGTGAGTGCTCCTGATTGCAATGCGTGCGCGCTGTCATTGCCCCAGTGCCGGCGCCCGCGCCGACCCATCATTCCCGATGCCCCTCGCTACTTAAAACAATGAACGGAACCTATCTAATGCCTCGCCTTTTTCCTTACCATCTACATTGTTTATGATTGAGTAAAAGCGTATATACATAGTTGACTCATTAAAACGAGTGTATGTCTGCTTTCAAATTGAAATTGCCTGTATCACAGGTAGTTATGTTGATTTTTCAATATAGATCACTTATTATGACACATGTGTCAAACCATAAAATATGCACTATTCAAAAAAATATTATTAACGTTTTATGTCTTGTCTGTGTAGTCTTTAGTTGATATAATTATCTTAAGATGACTCATTTACTTCATTGAAATAAGAATGTCAAATATAAATGAAGATGGGAAAAGTTGCAACTATAGGAATCAACGTCATTATTCAAAGTGTTCGTCATAAAACTGTAGTCTCCGCGAAAGTAAATGCCTTTAAATATCTGATTAGTTAAGCTGAGACGGAGTTGGAAACAAGTTTTCATTTCTTTCTTTGCACAGACTTCTGAGATACGGTGTTCCTTTCTAAAAGTTTTCTTATCACCGAGAAGTGCATATAAAAACGATCTAACACCGAGACAAAAGTGTGACAAATTAAGAAAATGTATTTTTTTAATAAGAAGAATTCAATTGAAATAAGATTAACGAACAACTGTTTACATAATTAATTGCACGACATCCCAATCGTTTTCGTGTACATTCTTAAAAGCTCGCCATATGCGACGAGTACAGTAAAAGTAAAACAACTAAGACATTAAAGTTCTTTTGGCAACTTTTCTATTCAAGTATTGGACAGTTTATGGCTTGCTATTATCATAGGAAACAATATAGGGCCAATAACCATATTATTCCACATTGTGTTCGGGCGGGTCGGGCCGCTCACCCGCGACGGCTTCGCATAATGAGATGCAAGCTCCAGATGTGGCGCAGGCGCGGCCCGAACACTGCCGTTTCTGTTTTTTTACTGCCCAGTTTTTTCCTATCCGTTATTCAACACATTTATGTATCTGGAAGGCTCAAGTTCAAGACAAATGTGCGAATGATTTTACCATTTTGGAATAATGTAACGTTTGTTAAAGATTTTTAAATGAAGCAGTGTTTCTATACAGCATCAGATGTTCTGTTTGCGAGATATACTTTCATATATAATTTCAAACTATTCGACCCAGATATTTCTAGTCGCCATAAACATTCATTACATAAAAATATATATTTTGAGTATCCTTTATATTAAACTTCGAGCTGACTCCGCAGTAAAATAATCTTATAGATAGATATTATATTATATTACAGCGAATTCCAGATACCACTTTATAAAAACAAACTATTAATAATTTTGTGAAGGCTAAGTTGATTTTTGATGTCCTAAATTGTCCACCATTGCTATGACAAAATTCATGTAGGTACAATCCTATCGACAAAACATTCGTTTTCTTCTTGTCGTGAAGCCAGTTCTTTCGAAACAGTGTGAAAAGGCATTTAATCGAATAGATCATATAATTTATCTACATTCTGCAAAACAGTTATGCCCACTGCATTCATACATAATATTGAAATATAGATACCCATATCACGTTTATGTGAAGTTTTCATCGGTATCCTTGCCAAATCTCTGCTACGCTGTCTTACGTAGTAAGCAACTTTTGATATATCTGCACTCCACACTCGATAACTGTAACATTTCTCATAACCTGCTCCAGCTATTCTGTCGAGTACATTATGCTGAAAAAAGACATAAAATCCATTAGAAAAATTCAGTATACTTTAAGTACAAAAGTTACAAAAAGTTATCACTACGTACCTGAAATTTATAATAAATGATCGAAAAGTAGACAGTATTTCGTATACATTTGCAATAGTAATTTTATTAAAAATGGGAATAAATAAGCTCATGGCTGTTATCCCCATGCATACGCACGGTAGGCTCTCCTGCAGATATCTTTATCACTCACAATATCATCAATTGTATTGGTCCTTAGAAAACTTCTTGGGACCAGTAATATTACAGCAAGAACGTAGGTACAATTTAATTAAAATGATCAGCCATTTGAATGACTTGCAACTTTTTCACTCAACTTTAATTTACCGACGTGCTTCATTGTTTTCAGTTTAGTTAAAATAGTTTCATTGCTCTTTACCTTTGAAATACTTTTCCAAACATTGCTACAAAAGAATGTTAATGAAATTCGTACTCGAGCTAAGTATTTCTCAATAAAGTCAAGAATAAAATGCAAGTTGAAAGAAAGATTCTTCAATTACAAATTGTTTCGAGTTAGCTGAATGCTTAAAAAATAATTTTTAAACATGAAATTATCTAGCTATTTGCGATTAAGAATACAATGTAAGAAGTGTTACATACACGGTTGATAATATATCTCTACAATGCTAATATAAAACCGGGCGCAGAGTTTCGGACTCCAGCCGACGACGACGCGACGTTCCCGCACGTTTATTTATGTTGCCTCGGCTCGGTCCGAAGTTACCTACGCCAGATGTTATTTTACGACAACTCGCCAACGAACAAACAATTTGTATTTTTACTTACTAATTTCGTATTTTTATACAGCCACCGGAACACAATCGCAAATGAAAAGACTGCTTACCCGTAGGCGTTGTGTTTATTCCTAGCAAAACATTTATTTTCGACTTATTGTTTAATATTATAATTCAACAAAACTAGAAAAAATACTCCTAAAGCTAGATGTTACTCCACCATGTTTAAAAAGGCTTGCTTTGAAATGGCACTTAAAATATTTTTTATAACCATTTAAACTGGAAGCACACTTACTACATCACTGTAAGAGACAATCACAGAATGCACAAGTCAACCAATTGAAACACGCATAATTATAATCCTTATGAAGTCGATTCAATCACAGCATGATGGTCTTCACAAAATGGAGAAGTCCATGGCGGATACGCCCGCGCAGCTCCATACTTCTTTACATTCCATACGATAATAAGCACTATGGGAAGTAAGGAAGCACGGAACTCGCCAAAGGCTTTCATGTCTTCAGTCTTCGTTCTTGATGCTTCTGATCTTGGCGATCCTTGTTTTGAAGTTGAAACTACCTTCAGGAAGGCATGGTCTGGAGGCTTGTCGGCGGCAGGTAGCGCAGAACGATAGAGAGCGCGGCGCGAGCACAACGCGAGAGCCTGCCGCTGGCTGCTGCGGCGGGGGAGTCGCGGCCAGCAGCGCGGGGGCGGCCGCGACGCGGCGTGGTGGCAGCTCACCAAGCACTGGCAACGCGCACGATGCGCACGCGCAGACCAGCTCTAAAAATGGAGCCAACCGGCGGGTTCGCTTACGTCTCGCGAGTACCATCCATTCCAAATTTGTATTTTCCCGAAATAGAACCGTCGGCTTGCGTCCATCGGATCGGTTACCCGAGCGTGCACCGACCTGCAGCGCGCGACGACCGCTCTTGATGCAGGCTGGAGCCGGAGCCTCGGCGACGACGGACCCGCCTCGGGCTCTCTTATGTAAGGAACACCGTGAACCGCGCCGCGTGACGACCGCTTCTATAATAACCGTGCACGCGGAGCAGTCGGCTTCGAGCCGGCGCGCGGCGGGCGCGGCCACCACATGTGCGCGCTCCCGTCGCCGCCGACCCGATGGTCGCGCGCTGGAGGGGAGCCTATTATTAGTTTACACCATCCACCACTGTCACCTCCCGCGGGGTAGTCGAGCTATACATAGTTCCGTCCGATCACGAGATCTGGCAATCCTCTGCGTTCACTGACCTCTGAAACAACGAACACATATTTATTTAAACAAAAAAACACTACTAACTTTGTCATGGTTGAAAATAGAATTAGTCTATCAAATCCGAAAATCATGAAAGCTTTACTGATTTCTGTAGCTCATCGGCTAAAAGGACAGCCATGTACACGCATGCACGCCCCATACCACAACCGCGTCGACATATTTGCGTGTGATTATATTGAATACATGAATCGCCTATCCATGTTTACTAAACGGCAGAGAATTGGTCAAAGCCGTTGGTAAAAGTTTGCCTCAGTCAATAAAAGAATTTTGGCAAACTTTCGTAGACTAACAAGTGGGACGGCAGCCAACTCATCTTTTGTATGCTTAAAAGCAACATTGTTTTGTTAGCATTTCGATAACACAATGTATCAAACGTGAGAGTTGAAACTATGTTGGTATATTTCCGAAAGCATAAAAAAATCCGGAAAAAACAGTTTTCATTAATCAAATAAGTACCATAGCAATTATAACTGAAATTTTGAAACATTCAAATCAGAGTTATGCCGCAGCATCCCAAACTTTTTGCTCATTTTATAATATTTGCATAATCAAATATCCTTTAATTTATTTCATGTTTGACCGAAACGAACGTATAAAAAATATATAAAGTACATAACTAAATAATACTAAATAAATGAAGTAAATACAAGAGATCCACCCGTTCATGATTGTCTGATTTTGTAACAGCCTGTTACAACGATACATTACAACTTGGTTCTGGCGAGACAGATTCATCCTAAAGCGGGAGATAGAACTTATTTTTATCCTGAGGACTGTGTCCAACTATCTGGTTACTTTACTTACAAGCACATCTTTGCACATGGACACAAATAAGATATTACTAATACTGGGTAGATAATATAACTACTATTCCTTTTTTGCTTCTTTCTTACTGTAATATTATGAAATATTATTTTTATATGTTAAAGGACCGGTATATTTGTTACTTCTTCTTCTTTGGAGTCGCTGATCAACAAAACATTCATATTACAGCCACTTAGACCTAGGACCAGTAGGTAGGTAATCTACGGTATTGCCCGTGAATTCGTACCTGATAAACTTCTTAAAGAGATGAATCGAACATTGTGTGAAACTTAATAGGTATATTAAGACCTGTGCCTGCGTGTGTCATTGATATGAATTCGTGATTTATAAATTTAATTATACTCATCTGTAGATTAATCATAAAGCGTATATATATCCTTACTTATGAGTAAACTCGTCATCTTTATTTGCAGTGAGAAGGAAGGTTCAAGCCCTAGCCATTTCAGTCCGTTTCTTCATATAAATATACGGAAAGAGATTGGGAAAAGTTTGCTCAGCAATGGTTACAGATTTTCCAATTTCCATACTATTGTCTACCAAGCTGTACGTTATAACAACTCGCATAGCATATTCTGCGTATTTTACGCTGAACGTCTTTACTTATTCTTGCTTTTGTAAAGACTATACATAGATAGGGCTATGTATAGTCTAGTCTCCAAGCAGCAACGCTGTGTTTCGGTTTGAAGAGTGTGGTTGCCGGTGTAACAGGCACATGAGGCTTAACATCTGTATGCCTCAAGTTGATGGAGGCAGGGCAGTGCACCGTAGGGCACGTTCCTATCGTGCGTGACTTACGAGGCAATGCTTTGTTATAGGTGATGGTTACCGCTTAACATCAGGTGGGTCATCTGCTTGTTCCACCAGCTAGTTGTATAAAAAAAAATAGGCTCGTATTTGGCCAAATATAATGAAATATATTTTTATAGCTAGTAAACTACGATATTCAATACGATATTAAATACTTGAAAATCACCTGATTATTCAAAATCTTTGGAAAATGTGTCATGTGTAAATTAATAATCGTTAATCGTAATACGTAACTTGAAATTTACGTGACAATAGTATTGTTTGAGATATGAATGAGTAGCAAGACTATATGCAAGATGGTCGGTCATGGAGCAAAGAAATGCGCCGAAGCTGCCTTCATAGCAGAGCAGTGGACCGGCCATAGAGTGTCTGTTGAATATTAATGGGACATTGTTATTGGCCACTAGTGCCCGCTGCTGCCCCAATCGCACATTTCCATAATTTACTATTCTGGATCCGTGGGGAATCAGCTCTCTTTGTAGGAATATGATCACTTGGACCACTCATATTTGCCCTGTAAATTCAGTTTCGTCGCGACAATACGTTCCATTATTCATTATGGAATATGTTAGAGGACATTGCTTACTCCGTGTTCTGGAATACTCCGAACGTTTCAAAGTTACGCTGCAAGCGCGGTGATTCATCACTTTATTGTTCTATGTCGCCGCCTAGATACAATAAAGAATGCGTTTCAGCCGTACTCTGATTCAATTGGCTGTTTCAATGCCATTGGAACAGTATAATATTGATTTATTAATGGAGGAATTATGACTATAATTATGAATTGTCCATTAAAACTATATGTGCGCTTTTAAACACTTTCAACACCGAAAGTGTAAATCAATTGTAAAATACCTACATTAATAAATATGGTGGTTGTAAGAACTAAACAAATCTAATACTGCCCCATACATTTCGTACGCTTATAACATTCTCGTAGCTGTGTGCTCCGATCAATATATCCCAACCTAAAACCTAACTTCGAAATTATGATGACTGTTAGTGAACTTTACTAATCAACTGAACTAGCAAATATCCATTGAGAATTAAGTTTAATGTAATTGAGTTCCAGAATCCATCGAATTTGACTATGGAAATTTCGCAGTTAAACCTAATATGCAGTAAATTATACTACCGTAAGTACCTACATATCAGTTTGCTACATATTTTTAAATGGACATCAACAAAAAAATAATTAAATAGGCTCACGACTTGATCCTAGTCTCGGAAGACATCTTAAGATCTCAACAATATATTTTCAGACAATCTTGCTCTATTATTTTCTTTTCATTTCATTTCATTATACTGAGTCCGAAGACGCAAAACACTAACCTGGATTGATGAATATTGTTAGTCTTCGTGTCTGATTTCGTTGTAATTATGCAGTTGTATAAATCAATACTGTTCACGCAACATTAATAACAAGAGAAGGACACAATTATGCCGATGTAATGTTGCGTGACGCCGAATAGTAGTTACTGGGTGCTACAAATTCCTCCAAAAGCTTTAGTCTTGTCCATTTATTTCCTCGTATACCTACGTTCAGCGAAATGGCTTAACAACAAATACTCCAAATCTTTAGAGAATTATTTTAATGCAGCCTCATTTCAACTAGGCATAACTATAGACTGCATTGTTTTTCTTACCATTTTTTTGTTATTCTTCACTTCACGTTTTATAATAATATAAAATCCTATAGTGTAAGCTTTCGTTGTTATTTTTTTTAGAATGTCGAAAACATTTATGACGTCACTTTCTCATGCAATGATTTCATTACGTCACCGGCTCATTTATGAAAAATCACTTTAGATAAATGTGTAGTTTATAATCTAGAAACAAATATATGCATTTTTGTGAATGAAATTTTCGTGAAAAACGTGACAGTGCGCATTGTGGCAGAAAACGCGAGCGCGTGGCGCGCTGACACCAACTGTTGGCGCACGCAGACGAGCTGCGCCCGCGCCGCGCCACCGCCGCCGCCGCACCCGCCTCTTGCGACGTTTGACCTTATTTAATTAACTCGTTCGGTCGTTTTTACTCTTTATATGTAACGCGGCATATTAAAATGTGTAGCCACTTAATTCATTGTTACCATACACGCTGTTACTACATTAACGATCTCGCTTAGCGCACACGACGCACCCACGTGGAATTTATAAGCTCATGATTCTGTAGTAAAAATCTAAAACGGGTAGAGCATCTATTAAACTGGATCAATAACGCTATCGTGATTGATCCAGTGAAGTCTTTATTAGTATTTTACGGGAGCACATAAACCTTGTAGAGGAAGCTATTGATGAAGCAAACGCGATCTTTCGAGCTATTTCTGTTCCGAGTTCACCCACCTCAACACTGCCGATGGTTTCTGCAACGAATTTTACGTATTATTCAGTTGTTGAACACATTCTATCCTCTCCTAAATTTATTTTAAGATGGACGGAAAGAGTTAGATGCCAATTACTTTATAGTTTAATAAAACAACGACTCATCTGATTTATTGGAAATGAAACGGCATCTGGCATTTTAAAACGAAAAACGTTTACCTTCGTCTCCACTCTGCGGGAGAATTCTCACAAAAAAGTTAACTTATGTTGATCCAGTGACACCATTTGTGGGAGCTGTGGAGCCATGGGGGTTGGGAACCTCTTCGTGGGGGTGAAAAATGTTAAAGTTAACAAATACATAGAGACGTGCTCCTAGTAACATGCAAAAATTAAACAGCTCTACATCTCTAGCTTAAAAGCAGCGAAAGTTGTATTTTATTTTGCGAAACCTATAACTCGCTTAAGGTGGACCCAAATAACTAAGGTAAAGACATATATGCAGTTGAGTAGGGGACTCTTATAACAGTCCGAGCAGTCCGTCCGTCCGAGAGCTATCTTGTTTTAGACTATCCGCATGCACGTATTCGATTTAGGAAGCGAAAGGTAGGAAATGGAAGGAGTGCCCATGTATAGCGTGGGTAAATTTATATTGTTTACAGTCCGTCCACTTTCATGTACATACCAACGTGTAAGCTGGATTATTTTGAAGTTCAGGCTCAACTCTAAGAAAAGGGAACCAAATCAGATTACATTTGAGTTTGAAGAATCGAAGACGCTTTCTACGCCTATAAAGTAAACAATGGTACATTCAGTTTCAATAGGTTTCTATTTGAAATTAGTAATTTAATACAAATTTTGTAACAAAAATTTAATTATCAATCGATAATTCGTAAATACTTAAAGTGAAGTCGTCATATTTACCTGGTTATACCTGTATTATTTTAAATTGCGCCACGGGTTTTTTATTTTTGAATTACACTTACTATCGAGCAGCATCAGAAACAACTTTTTACCTATTTAGTGCCTTGGATATGTTCATAGGGCGCAAATACCTATTGTATCATCCTTGTCAGCCTTATCTGCATGATCCTAAGTCTCATGGGATAATACTAATACGTAGGTTAGGTACCTACAATACGTACGTTTCACGATATTTTCCTTCATTGCTTGAGAGCATTAGCTTGAGTAGTTGAGTGAAGTTTCGGTTCCAGAATTATAAGTTGGAATGCGGGGCGAATACCACCACAGGTAATTCAAGTACAGCCAGCCACGAAAGTTGATTAACACTTAATGATTAAAACTATAATCCGGAACCTCACAATCAACATTTTAGCAAATATTTGAAGATTTGCCAAGGCAAATCAACCATTTGAGCCAAAGCCCACAACCATTTTCAAGAACACTTATCTACATAGAAAAAGAGAAAAAACTCAAGCTGTTAATCAACTTCAATTTATATTGCCATCTCTTTGCAGCGCAATGAAGATAATGCTGGGGAAGCTGCCCAGGCCGTGGATAGTGGACGACGCGAAGGATGACGGCTACACGGCACTGCACCTGGCCGCTCTCAACAACCACGCCGAGGTTGCCGAGCTGCTGGTTCGCGGCGGTGCGCGGCCCGACTTGCAGAACGCAAACTTGCAAACCGCGCTGCATCTGGCGGTGGAGCGGCAACACACGCAGATCGTACGCCTGCTCGTTGCCCACGGCGCCGATCTTAACATATGTGATAAGGTAAGGAACGCACATTTGAATAGGTACAGAGTTGTAGGTGGCAGAAGTAAAAGAGGCCAATAGAGTGCAATAACAGTAGAAAGTAACGACAGCCGTTATTTAAGGCTGTCGATGCTTGATTACGGCCCGTAATCAAGCAAGGAGTCTCTCAAAACAGATCAAGATAGACTGAGCATTTTGGATATTCACGGTTAACATCTGCTCAAATCTATTAGTACTCAAGATCCTTAAGGACTTCTAAGGACCATTATCTTGAGAATTAAGATAGTAAAGTGGCAAAAAAATTGCAGGACGGCGACACACCCCTACATGAAGCGCTCCGCCACCACACACTACAGCAGCTGCGTCGGCTGCAAGACGCCCGCGACGCGTCATTGCTGACGGGTCTGGCGCATGCGCACGACAAGAAGTCCTCCGCATCCATAGCGTGCTTCCTCGCCGCGCACGGAGCTGATCTCAGCATCAAGAATAAGAAACGTAAGTCCATTTCACATACCGTGCCAGGAATCAATCGTTACTTGACCGACTAACTGACATTCTGACGTCGACTGACATGATGCACAGCCAGAACCTTCCAGAAGCAAAATAATTTCAAAGTTCTATCCACATGGGGTGCTAGGGGGACTATCCCTTGTCTTGCCTACGCCTCACTATGACTGGATTGTCTACATTAATGGAGCTTCATTATCTTATATTTATATTATTATATAAAAAATCATATAAAAACCAAGCCGTAAGTTTTTTGTCTATTCTAGGTTTAGAATCGTGGAACTGGCGCCTAGGTTCACCTAGCTTTAAGACGTTCTTTCAAAATGATCCCTGTTATTTTAGGAAATATACATACCTTTTGACTTTGACAGACTTTGCAAGAAAATAACGTCACGTGAGCAAAGTCGCGGACCAGGCGCTCTTAGCAGAGTCAACTAAGTTAACGTTTAGTAAGACAACCAGACGACTCGGCAAAAATACGCCAGGAATAGGCATTTTATGTAAACTGTTTAAATACTGTATGGATTAGTAGACATAGATATGGGTTGTCTGTAATAATTAATAATTAGTGCTTTTGTATTGTGGTTTTCAGGGCAAACTCCACTAGACCTTTGTCCTGACCCGAATCTTTGTAAGACGCTGACGTCATGCCGCAAAGAAGGAACAACAATGGTTAGCGATACACCAGAGGCCGAGACCAGTTCTCTGCCCAGCACAAGTGGGGCAGCTATAGCCAGCTCTAGTGGCGTCAATATAGCGCCAGTGTTGAGCCAGACTGAAGCTATCCCAGAGCAAACAACTCCAGCCAGTGATCCAACAGCGGATGAGTGTCTCGTGTGTTCAGACGCGAAGCGAGACACTCTGTTCCGTCCATGCGGGCACATCTGCTGTTGCAATGTCTGCGCTGCGAGGGTGAGTAACTCTTCTTTAGCAAGCTAATCGTTGAACCAACCAGTAAGTGCCAGTTTTTTAGCGTTTGGCTGCCATCACACCTGTTCACTCATTGCTTTAAAATACTTTTACTGCGATCCGGAAATACTATCTACGACATACTACGAAAATAGAGCGTTTCAATCCCTGGCTGTTCGTATACTATAAAAGTAAAGCAAACCGCTTTATTCGAAAATGGGGTATATAAACCATAAAATGGTTTCTTCTTGTGACTTCTTTGCGCTACTAGAAGTCTGGAGGTAAAAGGATGATGTAGGAATCAGGTCGTGTAATCCCTGCGCAGACTTACCGAAATGTATACGGTACCGATAAGCTTCGAATCGTTGACGGTGTTCGAGGCTATAAAGCTTAAAGTCGAACAAATCGTCGCTCTCAATGAGCCTCTTGGCACGCTGCCCAACAGAATCTAAGGCTGCAAGCTGATACTTAGCAGAACCGTTCCATAGATGGTAACAGTAATATATGCACGATTTGCACGCGCGATCTATGCGCTGAATGATATCATGACGTATTCGGTAGTGACGTGATTCACCGAACAACCGAGCCTGCTCCGTGATTCCAACACCTGCCTGCCATTTTAGCCTAATGAAGTTTTTTGTCGTCATTTTATCTTGGCAAACGTCCACTTTTTACAGGTTTATACATACTAGTAGAAACCCACTATTTCCTTATAACCACTTGGGTTGGGATGCGAAATTTCAAGAATATAAATTTTCCTGTACTAAAACCTGATTTTAGTGGTAACCATCGCTTATAACAAAACATTATCTCGCAAGTCACGCACGATATGAACGAGCCACCACTGTCCGGCGTTCATCAACTTGAGGCATACAAATGTTAAGCCTCAATTTCACCGGCACCCAACGAGCTCTTCACAAAAAGCTCTAAAGAGCTACTATTACGTTTATTAGGCCATCGTGAGATAGCTTACTGTACTGACTATAGAGATAGACCGTCCCTTAGCTGTAGTTAAGAGACAGTCATACACTTACACGAGAAATCACACGCTCATTCTCTTGATAGTGGAATTAAATAAATAACACACTATCTAGCCCCAAACTAAACCAAAGCTTGCAATATGGTAAATTTATATAATACATATAATATACTTTTTTTGTTGTAAATTCATACTTGTAATATATAATTTTCAGATGGCTATTCGGTATTCGCGTTTTTATTTGCTAACAAGCCATTTTAATTCACCATTCCTTATCTGCATCAAACTGTTTGTAGCTATGGCCTATCAGGTTGCTTATTTTGCTAAATAAATGATGAATTGTCGCAGGTGAAGAAGTGCCTGTTGTGCCGCGCGGGCGTCGCGTCCCGGCAGCGCGTCGGCGAGTGCGTGGTGTGCTCGGAGGCGCCCGCCACCGTCGTGTTCCGGCCGTGCGGCGACGTGTGCGCCTGCGCCGCCTGCGCGCCGCTCATGCGCAAGTGCGTCGAGTGCCGCACGCCGCTGCAGCCGCCGCAGCCGCCGCAACCGCCGCAACCGCCGCAACCATCGCTCCCATCGCAGCCGACGCAGACCGCTGCAACTGCCGTCGCGCTACACATAGACCGTGAGTACTTTCGACATTGATGGCGATGCTGTTGTAAGCTTACTGGTGTGAGACAGAGCGGCAGACCAGCAGAACAAAATGTATAGTACATAGGCGAACTTAATGCTAGAGAGCTCTTCCAGTTAACCTCTGTGTAGTTTTGATAAACCGAAAGATACATTATATGTATACAGGGTGTGCCAGAAATCAACGTCAAGCCGAAAACGGGCGATGGGCCAAGTCATGATAGTTATCAAAAAAATATAAAAAAAAATATTTGTCATGTACTTTTTGAATTATGAGTATTACAAAAAATAACAGAAAAACTGACATCCTGTGATGATCTTTTAAGTCCTGTGACTACAAATATTAACTTTTCGTGAAACTTTTTTCTGTAATGTAACCATGGATAACCCTTCTGTAAAATACAAATCAAAATGAAATCATAACTGCCTCAGTTTAAAATAAAATGTTAGATGTTTGGCTAACATTTAATTTAAAATAATTACATCACCCAACTTTAACCGACTGTACCGTAAAAAAAATGTACTACATTATTTTGGCAAGTAACTTTAAAAGATGGCGCATTTAATCAGGATTCCAAAATGGTATGATACTTGCTAGAGTACTCCTTAATTTTGGAAGAAAAATATATTTTTTTAAACTAAACCGGATTTCTTGATAATTTTATTTGATTAGATAAAATGTTTGTAACCTTTAAATTGTGGACTTAAAAATGCCTATGCTGCGTTTTTAAGTTGCTCACAATTCACAGGTACAAGTACATACCATTTCGACAATGTAAGTGAAACAGATAGAGCCGCCATCTTGTCGAAAGAGTAATATGGGTTATCAAGTAATTTGTTAGTTTTAGGTGAAAGTTTGAAATAAAATTCAGTCATTGGATTTCTTCAGTCATGACCTTACCTAACCTACATCTCCTTAAAAATGACCGTGTAATTTTAAGGACATTTTTAAGGAGATGTAGAGCTTGCATTACAGCTGAAGGCAAACAGTTTGAACATTTGCTGTAAATCCTTGATGTAATTAAATTAAAATCATGACTGAAGAAATCCAATTACTGAATTTTATTTGAAACTTGCACCTAAAACTAACAAATTACTTGATAACCCATATTACTCTTTCGACAAGATGGCGGCTCTATCTGTTTCACTTACATTGTCGAAATGGTATGTACTTGTACCTGTGAATTGTGAGAAACTTAAAAACGCAGCATAGGCATTTTTAAGTCCACAATTTAAAGGTTACAAACATTTTATCTAATCAAATAAAATTGTCATGAAATCCGGTTTAGTTCAAAAAAAATATTTTTCTTCCAAAATTAAGGAGTACTCTAGCAAGTATCATACCATTTTGGAATTCTGACTAAATGCGCCATCTTTTAAAGTTACTTGCCAAAATAGTGTAGTACATTTTTTTTACGGTACAGTCGGTTAAAGTTGGTGGATGTAATTATTTTAAATTAAATGTTGGCCAAACATCTAACATTTTATTTTAAACCGAGGCAGTTATGATTTCATTTTGTTTTGTATTTTACAGAAGGGTTATCCATGGTTACATTACAGAAAAAAGTTTCACGAAAAGTTAATATTTGTAGTCACAGGACTTAAAAGATCATCACAGGGTGTCAGTTTTTCTGTTATTTTTTGTAATACTCATAATTCAAAAAGTACATGACAAATATTTTTTTTATATTTTTCTGATAACTATCATGACATGACCCATCGCCCGTTTTCGGCTTGACGTTGATTTCTGGGACACCCTGTATATGTCATTTACTTTTCATGTCCATTCTTATTGGTATACTTATATATATATTTATATATTGTTGTTATGGGTGGCATAAATAATTATTTTATATGAAATATGATATTATTATTCTATTGATATATCTTATCCGTGCAAACTTTGAGACTCAAAGTTTGCACGGCCTACAACCGAGAATAAAAGTTGTAGAGACTCAATGCCATTGAAAATAGCGCTGACTGAACTCACGTGGCGGACGGCCTTGTCAACTTGTCGGGCTACGAGACCAGTCCCATAATTCTCAAATTCTTGATAAAATAATGTCCACTCGTCTCTCCGATTCCAGTTGAAAAAGAAAGCAGCAGTAACCTTGCGCAAGTCCAGGTGAACAAGGGTCAGCCGGTGCCGGCGCCGAGCGCGCCTCACTACATGAACAACGGCTCTCGGTTCGCGAGCGCACTCGCCCCCGCCCCCCTAGCCCCCCTAGCCCCCACCTCCACCCCCCACCCCGCAGTCCCCGCCCCCGCGCCGCCCCCGCACCCGCCCGCAGACGTGCAAAAATTACAGCAGCAGTTACAGGACATCAAGGAACAGGTACTTTATCATCATATTTTGCTTACACATGGTTATGACATAGGTAAGAAAGGAGTAACTACTGAGGTGACGGATGATAAAGGAAAGTGGAGATAAAATACCTGTTGTGCCGACTCTACATGGAATGGGATAAGGGCAGGAAGATTATGACATGGTTTAGATTAGTAGAGCTTTTTGTGAAGGGCTCGTCCGAGGAAGTACTACCACTCTATTTCTCCCAAGCTGCGTTGTTGTGTTTGCTACAGGCATATGAGGCTTAACATCTGCATGCCTTAAGTTGATGGACGCAAGGCAGTGCTTCGTAGGGCACGTTCCTAAAGTGCGTAACTTGCGAGGCAATGTGTGTGGTGATGGTTACCACTTAACATCAGGAGGGCCATCTGCTTGTGCCATCAGCAAGTTCCTCCTCAAGTCTCCTCAAGGGGCACGTTTAATAAACGTTGAAGTATTTTTTTGTATATATTATGTCGAAACATTCTTGTTTTACTGTAAAAATAGAAACAAATGCGACTTGGCTAGTTTTCCCTCTCGCACACTTGCCTCCGCATGTATAGCCGTCTCACTCTCTTGGTAGCCTCAATTCACACCAAACTCAAAAGTGAATCACATACATCATCTTCAGCTTGTATCTTTGGCCAATAAATTTTTGTGTAAAAAAAATTTACCAGTGTTTGAATAACATTTTGTTTAATTCTCTTTCAGACAATGTGTCCGATCTGCCTGGATCGTCTCAAGAACATGATATTCCTGTGCGGGCACGGCATGTGTCAAATGTGCGGCGACCGCATTACCGTGTGTCCTATCTGCCGCAAGCAGGTTGAGAAGCGGATCCTGCTCTACTGAATACTCTGGTGGACAGTAGACTTTACATAATATAGTTAGCGTCACGTAAAAAGAACGCGGTTAACCTATTGATGGGCCAAGAAGGTTGTATGAAATGAGAGGCTAGACCAGTGGCGGATTTACCAGCAGGCTGAGTAGGCTCGAGCCTAGGGCGGCAGATTTAAGGGGCCGGCGAATTAGGCTTTTTTCTGTTATATGTATATCTATACCTTTGTTTTTGGGTATATTTCTAAGCTAAGAAAAGCTCTATCATGTACCTTCTACTTATAAGATAGAGCTTTTGGAAAAAGAACTGACACGTCAATCCCCTAGTTCCCAACATAATCATACTAATAACGGAAAAAGCTGATGTAATGAGGAAAAAAATGATTTGTGCACTATCGCACAAATCATAAATTTGCAATATTTTTTTTTTTATTTAACAAATTATATTTGGTTTAAACTAGGGTATCGAATTGTAGGGGTCAGTAGAGGCGGTATGAATAGCCTACTGGCAGCAGATATGTAAATCCGCCACTGGGCTGGACGAAGGGATATAATGTGCTATTGGTTCGTCCGTCGACTTCTGCTCCAAACGGAACTTTTTGTGTGTTTGTGCATACGCAGACAAAACGCCTTCCGTACCGTTCAGCGTAAGGTACCTACCCCAAGTCTGAGTTTTGTTTTTCCTTTCCGTCCGTCAGGCCGTTTTTTTTTTATTTATTTATTTAATTACTGGAACGGTACGCAGACCAATTACACTATAGTCGCGTTAAACACTCGCTGCAAAAATACGGTCATAAATTTTCGGAACAAGACAGCAATATTGCTCTTTCTCTCGCAATTAGGAGAACGGCACGATCCTTGTGTTTAAGCACAGAGATGTGCATTATTGGAGTCGATAAGAACTATCGATACATTCATACCGACTACCGATAATGACCTCTCCGACCGCGCAACCACCGGGCGCTCTCGCTGAGTCATTCTTTTCATCGATAACGTGTATGCGCCCGCGCCGAGTACTCTCAAGACTAGTGTTAAGATGATATATGACCGAGCTTGTAGTAATTGTTTAACGCTACTATAACTACTATAACAAGAATACAACTAAAATAAAAATACAATACAAATTATTTCAGTCAAGTTCAAATTTAAATTAAAATACAATAGTTCAGTCATGCTTACAAATAGTGTCAGATGAAGTTAAAAAGTTTTGGTATGGACACTCGATGGGCGCCTCTATCGGGCGTGCTGACAACTCACGAGTGTACTTACAAACAAAAACGGCCTGACGATGCCGAAAACAAAACGCGGACTTGGGGTACAGTTCACGTGACGCTTAGGTACCTGTAGTATCCGGCATAGAGGTTGAGATCTGGTAGAGACTTGAAGCTCGCGTAGGTATTAAGAGTAGTAGAGCTCTTTGTGAAGGGCTCGTCCGGGGAAGTACTACCACCCCGCCTTTTTCTGCCGCCAAGCAGCAATGCTGTGTTTGGGTTTGAAGAGTGTTGTTGCCGGTGTAATTACAAGCACATGAGGCTTAACATCTGTATGCCTCAAGTTGATGGACGCAGGGCAGTGCATCTTAGGGCACGTTCCTATCGTTCGTGATTTACGAGGCAATGCTTTGTTATAGGTGATGGTTACCACTTAACATCAGGTGGTCCATTTGCTTGTTCCATCAACTAGTTGTATAAAAAAAAAAGTATAATGAACGCGCTAACTCCTTCCTGCCGCCCGCTTGTTCTTAACTTCCATGCCGGATACAATCAGTGGCGTAGCTATCGTAGGGCCAGGTGGTGCAGTGCACTAGGGCCCCGGAGCTCAGGGGGCCCTCTAACCTAAGCTTTAAAGAGAGAGAGCTAGAAAACCTTGAGCCTGCTCACAATATTCTTTCTCTATGCACCGGGGCCCTTGTCCACCTAGCTACGCCACTGGATGCAATACAGTTATGGACCTACGAATGGGTTACACTGTATCACATTTGAGAGGCTCGCTGTGCTAGCGCCTTTGTTGTTACAAAAATGTTACGAATCTTAGATAAATCGACACTTCTCTCAAACATTTGATGAGAACGAAGTGTTTATTGTTGTATTTACAGCGTTATGCAGTCTCATTATGATTGAATTCCAAGGTTATCAAATTTATTATTATAAAAAAAAAACCTAAGCTTGCACTTACGGCCGGATTCTGAAAGCTCGATCAAAACTAATCGGATGTCAAGTCACTCGCCATTTCAGCCATTATATCGAATTAGATAGAGATAGCAAGTGACTTGACATGCGATTAGTTTTGATCAGGCTTTCAGAAACCGGCCGTCAATGTGCCAAACATGGCATTTACAAGTACATCCTATGCACTCTACAAAGTTGCTTGTGTTTTCTAATATTGAAACTTTCAACATAATTTGGGGTTAGGGGTACATACATACGAATATACATTTCACAAGTTGAGAACATGGTAAAAAGTTATCAATTACAGACTGTTTTCTATAGATGTAATTTAAATCCATTTCAAATTGAGAACCCACTGGATTATTATGCGTAAATTAAAAAAAAAACCAAGTTATTATTTATTAATTGATGAAAATCGACTTGACTGTCTGCATTTTAAGATTAAAATAGAAATAGCTATTCATAAATACGTTTATGTCATATCTAAGGTCTGATATTATGCTTGTAATCACTACTTATAAGGCACATTGAGTTAGTTATTAAATTCCATTAACCAGTAAGAGAATTTGAACTTTCTCCATATACCTATACCTACAAAGTCAAAGGGATTTTTTTCAATTGAATCACAAGTATCACTTTGCAACGTCTTAAAGCTCGGTGAATCGATGTTACAATACGATGCATTTATTTATTGTTTAAAAATTTCGCTTTATCATTGTTGCAGACTCAATTATTATTATAAGTAGATAAGTTTTAAGAGAAAACAAATGCAATTTACGTTATGAATTTTTTGTTCTTGTGAAGATGTATTATTATTAAAATTAAAAATGTTATAAGGATAACTTGAAAACGCACTGCATGTAGACGGTATAATAACACGTTTATACAA
The DNA here is from genome assembly GCA_932294275.1 of Chloroclysta siterata. Classification (NCBI taxonomy): domain Eukaryota; kingdom Metazoa; phylum Arthropoda; class Insecta; order Lepidoptera; family Geometridae; genus Chloroclysta; species Chloroclysta siterata. The sequence continues at coordinate 11,088,559 of OW028600.1, read as the reverse complement.
GGTGTTCCAATACTTGTGTTTAAAAACTTCAGGGGGCTAAAGTACCCATCAATTTGAATAACTTTTTCTAAGGAACGAACACTGTGATCGCGAAAAATAAACAGCTGTTTCATACATTTTAGCCAGGTATAGGTTTTTTAACTTTTGTATGAAACAGCTGTTTTTTTTTTGAACACCTTGTATACGACAATAGCCCAAAATGATACCACTTCCCAGTGCAGTACAAAACGGATAAAAAAAAGGCTTACGATCACCGGTTTCATTTGGTCGGTATTTCATTTCAGAACGCTTTTTTACTTAGGCCACATTATGAGGCGGCGGTTAAATCTCGTTGCACGACAGCGCCAGTATTTGTCGAACGCCGATAGTGTGCCCTGGGCCATTGATCTATAATCTCTTACATATAAATGCTACCTACTTAAATTGAAAGATTACTTAAAACCAGCCCTGTTACTGTTATATTACCCATTGTACGAGATGGTAATAGTTTATAAGGCCATAAGTCGTTATTAAGTAAGCACCTGTTATTTAAATTTTATATCAATTGTATTAGAGTACCCGCATTTTGTATTTATTGCGTACTTATTAAATAAAGAAAAATAGTTATACATCAAATTGTTTATTGTTCAATTTATAAAACCAAACTATAATAATTCTAACTATACGAATAATTAAAATAACCTAACGAAGTAGGTACCTACTTTACCGACTACTAAAACAAGCGTAGGTATCCTTTACTTAAGCATTCAATTATTTAATATCTCGTGAAGGTTGTTTTACAAGAAAAAATATACTTTTTAGATGCTAAGTTAGGATCACCTAGAGATCATAATGTCATGGTAATACATTATGATCTAATAATTAAGATGTTTACAGCGTACTTTATATTAATTACACATTTTTTGAGATATAAAGAGGATGCAATCGACAAAGATAATTATAAAAAAAAAATTACGTAGAGTATTCGGGAGTGAGTGTTTCTTCTAAAGCGGGCTCCGGCTCCGGGCCAACGACCGGCTTCGTTTCTTCAGAAGTAATAAGCGCGATGCGGTCTTTTAACAAGTCCTCTGTAAGGTCATGCATTCTAAACGCTAGGTGGGAGTCTAAAGCTAGCTCGCTTGGTTCAATTCGTTGGCAATCCTTGAAGTACAGGCATGAGACTCCCTTGAGGTCAGGCGACGTGGCACAGTACAAAGGCGTACTGGCAGCTTGTTTCTTGAAAAGAAAATTAAGCGAAAAAATTAAATTAAGTGGTACTTATAATATACCTTGATTTGATCAAGAACGAAACTGTTCCGTGACAGACTGAACACAATTATGCTAGAAATAAATAATTTCAATAAAGGGTGCAATGGGAGCTATGTACCAGCTGGCTGATCACATAACTTTGTTGCAATAAGTTTCAATCAGTTTCTGTTTGTAATAAGTACCTAAGTAAATATGACGGCTATGCGGTTACATTTTTGCTGCAGTTGCTAACAACGTTAGATTACAACTGGTGTTTCTATTTATGGATAATCGCAAAACTTTCATATTTTAAAAACTAATTGGTTTTATATAGAAACTGATTGCAACAAAGTTACGTAATCACCATGCTGATAAACGATCAAAGATCACTGGCTGATCACGTAACTTTGTTGCAATAAGTTTCAATAAGTTTCTGTTTGTAATAAGTAAATATGACTGCTATGCGGTTACATTTTAGCTGCAGTTGCTAACAAAGTTAGATTACAACTGGTGTTTCTATTGATGGATAATCGCAAAACTTTCATAATGTTTCATATAGAAACTGATTGCAACAAAGTTACGTGATCAGCCAGGCAAACGCAATCGCGGTCATATAATAAGTGTGCAATAAGTAGTGCTATTCTGTGAAATTAAGAAAAAATACTAAGTTGTTGCTAAATTATGCTTACAATATTTTTACTGAATGGCAACATCATCGTATAGAGAGCTTCATATGGCCCCCAGTTGCGACAGAGCCTCGTCTTCACGAATGAACCCGGATGAGCGCAGAACACCGACTTGGGGGTCTTTAGCCAACGAAATCCAAGATACCGCATCGCAAGTATGCCGCATAGCTTCGATATGTTATACGCCTTTATAGAGGTGTATTTATCTTTTGGTAGAGACACGATATCTTCGGATGGGAGCAGCTGGTCAAAGTACGACCAGTTTATATTCCTGGAATGAAAACCATAATAATAATATAAACAAATAGATATTGTTTTCTATATCTTAATATTGTAAATAAATAAAAGGTTGGTGGACATTCCACACATCACTAACTAGGTCTACTTATAATAATATATCATAACACCCAGGCAGACAAACAACATCTATGTTCATCACTCAAATGTTTGTTCTCAGTTCAGGGATCAAACCCACGGCTTACAGCGCAGAAGGCAGAGCTCATACCAACTGTGCTGAACTGTGAGGCCTGTCCTGTTGCAATCTTGGAAGCTTATCGGAAGCTCCAATTGTAATGCGGGTTTAGCCGATAATGATGAGTTGATTATATTTCGTTATAAATTGTGCAGCTATTTTTAAGTCGTATAACTGCTTCGAGCACTATTTTGTTTAGTTATAAGGTATGGTAAATAAAAACACTGTTTTCCTTACCGATGGAGATACCTAAGTGTCAAACGTGCAAGTTTGTACCGACCTGTGTGATTCAGACGATATGAAAACAACTCGCGCGTCCGGAGCAAGTATGTTCTCAAGGTTCATGAGCATGTAGAACTGACTCAGGTAGTTTACTTGGAACGACGTTTCCAGCATATCTACCGTCAAGGTCCATGGCAAACCAAAAACGCCCGCATTCAATATAACGATGTCGATTTGCCTGTAATTTAACATAAAGTAGGTATCTATTTCGAAATTAGTCCGTCAAATCAATGTTGGTACGACTGTTTAAGTACTAGGATAAGAAGGCCAGGTACTCGATCACTCCTGATGTTTTACTCTAGGGAACGGCCGGTTTCTGAAAGCTCGATCAAAACTAATCGGATGTCAAGTCACTCGCCATTTTCAGCTATTACATCGAATAAGATAGAGATAGCAAGTGACTTGACATCCGATTAGTTTTGATCGGGCTTTCAGAAACCGGCCGTAAGTAGGTAGGTACACAAAGTTTAAACTAGGTAATTCAATAAGGTATTTTCAATAGATAATTAAAAAAACTACTAAAGATAAGGTAGGTACTTCTCCGCTTTCAGAATTTCATCCGAGCATTTCTTGACGGATTTCAGCGAAGCGAGGTTCGTCTCATAGAGACGCAGGCAGTGTTTGTTCTCGCATAGGTTCTTAGCGCGGAGGCCGGCCGCATAGGTGTTCCGACATGTCATTAGCACGTTGCATTTGCGCGCGCTCAGGCACCGCGTCATCTCCAGCCCTATGCCGCTATTCGCGCCCGTGATTAAGCACGTCATATCTGTTAGGTCCAAGTCCTTTACGATCTAGATCAGGATGTTGCGATAAGTAGATGTACCTTCACACTTAATAAAGCCTCGTGTGTACCTACACATTTAAATATAGCGAACACAAAGTAAAGATAACCTGGCGACATACAAATGCACCACAATAGGTACAATACAATGCGACCGAAATAGGTACATAAGTTTATGTGCAGTTTTTTATGAAGTGACTATTGGTTTCGTACCTAGTTGGACATGCTAACATCTGTTTAAACACAAACCTCTTCTCCAGTCGGTCCATAAAGAAAAGTGTTAATATTGTTCTGCGCAATTTTATAACCATGGTCCAGGAGACTTTTAGTCTTCTCTATAGTACTCAGATATTTATTATCGAATTGTCTGTTAATCGGAGCCCTGTAAAATAAATAACAAAAGTATAAGTATAAGTAACGAAAAATGTCCTATGATGAATCATGTGATTTTATGTTGCGCAGAACGCAGTTCGTTCCACGTAGCTCCAACGACATTAGGAAGATCGCGGGAATCTGGTGGTTGGAGAAGGCAAATCATTCGTCCTGAAAATCTTTAAATAAGAAGAGTAGGTACCTACCTAGATATAATCATTTGTACGACTGTGGAAAAAGATCTTAGTACCTAGTAGGTAATTTTGTCCAAACATTGTACTACTGGGGCCATAAGCTCACTTCAAGCGAGATTATCTCACGGTGGAGATGACGTTATACCTCGTTCAATAAATCGTTGACGTTGCGTCTCGCATGAACTTTGAATGAGAAAATTGGGGAGTAGGATGGTGAGAATGGGGATAAAAAGTTATCGAACGAGATATGACGTCATCTCTACCGTGAGATAATCTCGCTTGAAGTGAGCATAAGGCCCCTAGAGAGGAGTAACAGGAGAGATTCCAACACTGTTATTACTTAAAGATAGATAGATAACTCTTTATTGTTCACCACACAGAAACATAGTATGTATCTACATGGTGAAAGCATACATTTAGGTAAAATAATGCGCGACCTTATCGCTGAGAGCAATCTCTTCCAGGCAACCTTGGAAGGATATAAACTAATCAGAATTATGTACCTACCTACCTACCTGTAGGTAACAGCTGCCGTGCCAGTTAATGAGACTACAACTAGGTACCTTCTTACTTAATTATTTTGAAAGGTAGGTACAAATACAGATAGGTACCGTCAAACTCGCTGACTTCGCCTAGCGTACCATATTTCGCCAGATTTATTTAAATAGTCATAACATGGACTATTAAATAGATAACGGTTCCTAACACAATTATATAGTAGCAAAAAAAATGTGTACAATATTCTGCAACCGAAAAGTAGCTAACTTCACGTAGGAGATGAAAGTCACATTTTGAGTAAAGTCGAAAAAGGCGGATTTTTCGCACGCTCGCTCGGTCAGGCCTAACTTCGCCTGGCATCTTTGCGGCTCATTTTAGTAAGAAAATAATTAATATTTCGTCTTTTTTATTATTTTTAGATAGCCTTAAGTGACTGGTATATTTGATTTTCTTGTAAACTACTACATAGATCTAGAATAGCAAACGAAAATGTGTCAAAAAGTAGGCGAAGTTAGGGTGTTTAACGGTAAGTACTACCTAAAACATTGTGTGGATCTAGCTAGGTACACATCTACTTACAACTACCACTAGGCTACCAATAATACCTACAACACAAATTTCCCTTCCAGCACGGTTTGGTTAAGGAATTATTATTACCTACCAACAGATAAGTTTGCGAAACATAGTTTAGTTGAAGTCGGGGCACAATCAAGTTAATAAGTGGCTAAGTGCAGTTATTTGTTGTTTTTTCGAAATATAGTCCCCCCCGTTACTACAGTGATAAAGTGTAGGTATCATCATAAATGTACTCTGTGGGTATCATAGTATAAGAAACTGTCAAATGAAAAATAAATAAATATGAAAAAAGTAAACCACATCCTTGGGTAAACCTCTTTCAATTATGGTAGGTAATAAAGTAGGTAGACAAAGAGTATTGTCATACTATTTGCGTATGGTAGGAATTAAATAATTCCATTGTACCTACACTACATACCAATTTGGGGTAATTATAAAGTCCTTGGTAAATAAAGTAGGTAGACAGAGTATATAATTTTGTGAATTCCATGGTACAATCACTACATATCCATTTGGGGTAAATAAAAAGTCCTTGGTCCTTAGCCATAGTCTGAAGATGGATTGACTAAAAAAAAGTATTTTATCCATTTGTCTTGACAATGCCAAGATTGTTTGCCGAAATGACGGACAGGTGCCATACATCAGGAATTGCCTGCCACACAGACGAAAAGTTGCCAACTGAGAGAAGAAAGAAGAAGAAAAATACGTGTAAGGGATGTGAGATTAATGGAAAAGAATCGATTAAATAAAAATCGATTTTATTTTATTCGAAATTAATCGATTTGTCAAAAATCGATTTTTTATATTATTTAAAAGTACATGCTTTTCATATTCCAATTAGAAACCTAAGAGATTCATATATTAACAATTTATCAGATTAAAAATAAAATAAAATTATGTGAATAAAAAAACTACCAATTCAAAACTAACAATCAAAGGCAATGTTCCTTTATAATTTCAAGGTAAGGAATTAGGAAACCAAATAGCATTATTGATACAAATTTTAGTACTAATAAACGTTTTATTTATAATAATAAAAATGAAATGATGAGCATCCCAACAAAATGATAAACCTATCAGAAACTAAAACATAAAACAAATAAAAAAAATTGCCAAAACACGTTATTTATATAATACTAAAAATCGATTAATATTATTATACAAATCGATGATAAAAAATTGATTATAAGAAAATAATAATCGATTTAATTAAAAATCGATTGTTTTTTAACATCCCTATTTATTTGTTTATTGTCCATCCGTCATGTCAGTCTGTCCGTGTTTGTTCTGATTACCTTTTTTAATATTTATTATTTATTACTTCGTCTTCAGCTGGGGCAAAAGTGTTTAAAATTATTTTGTTTTCTGAAATAAAACCGTTCCGAAAGCACTCTAAACTAAAAATGTCTAAGTCAAGCAAACGACGCTATTCGTCTAGCTCTGATAGTGTTGAAGAAACACGTAAAAAAGATTTAAAAGAACGTGATGAGTTTGCTACTCGTTTGAAAAAACGCGATGAAGTAAAGGTTAAGAAAGTTGCTGAAGCTTCCAGCAAAAGATCCTATGAGGAGGCTGCAAAGCGGCTCAAAATGGAAGCTGATGATAGGGACAAAATCCTTCCGAAACTTCGGATTCAATCTCGTAGAAAGTACCTGGAAAAAAGAAAAGATGACAAAGTTGTTGAGCTGGAAGCTGATATTGCTGATGATGAATACCTCTTTGATGAAAGAATGTAAGTTCCTAGGTACAATCCTACTCATTTTAATTTTTAGTTAATTAAACTATCATAAAGCAAAATATCCTATGATACCTCAGTGTGTAGAGATCAACATACTTAGGTACGTATCATAGGATATTTCGCTTTGTATGTGGTATGATTATAGAAAGTACCTACTTTCTTTTTCTTTTTAGCCTGACTAAACGTGAGAAAGAAGAAAGAGAACATAAAAAGACTATTTTAAAATTAGCTAAGGAACATGAAAAGGCACGTGAACTGGAAAATGTTCAAAGATATCACATGCCCCAAGATTTGGGAAAAGGTGAAAAAGGTAAATATGAAAGTCATATTTTTCAGTATGCATTTTTCATCATTTCTAATTCTAATTCTAATTTACGGTGGGGGAATGAGATCTGCACTGACGTCCCGCAGTGGGGTGTATTGTGCATTATCCCCCTGCTAACCTCACCCCAGCCAGCCCAGCTCCTTAAAGTAGCGGAGCAGGACTTTGGGTTGGTGGCAGCAATGTTCCAGCATCCCCGATGATGATGATGTGGATGCAGGGGAGCAAGACTCGATCAGCTCCTGCAGCCCCGTTTTAGATCTGGCTTCGTTTATTGCAGAGCAATGCAGTACTACATGCTCTACAGTTTCTTTTTCCTGTAGGCAGCCGCGACAAAGGTCACTGTCTGTCGCTCCTGTCTTGAAAAGATGGTAGTTGAGGTCACAGTGACCCGTGATGATGCCCACCATCAGCTTTAGGTCTTCGCGTTTCATCTTTAACACGATGTTTGTTAAGCGCCTGTTTGTTGCAGGAAGCATTGTTTTCGTATGTTTGCAGTCTGATCTGCGCTCCCATTGTTTCTGATGTTCTATCTGGGATTGCATCTTCAGCCTGTTTTTAATCTCTGTTGATGAAGGTTTACATAGACCTACGTCTTCTGTTGTCGGTGTCTGATTTGCTCCCTCTCTTGCCAGAGAGTCTGCCTCGTTGTTACCTGAACATGAGCCGTGACTCCTTGTCCATTTTATTTTGACACTGTATTTCCCAGACAAATTTTGAAGCGCAGTGTGACATTGTGCAATTGATGCTGACCTTGTGTCCGATCGGCCCAGTGCGTTTATAAGCGCTGCGCTGTCTGTCGTGAAGATTATTTGTGTCTGTTCGTTCGTGTCCTTGCATGTTCCGGACTCTATTGATGAAAGCATTTCTGTTGCTGCCAGGAAGAGCCCTAGGGTCTCTTCCTGGAAGGCGGTTGTTGCTTTGCTAAGTGGTTGCACGCGCGATAGCCCTGTTTCAGGGCAGTAGAAACCGCAACCCGCTCCGGCTTTTTGTTTTGAACCATCGGTGTAGACATGGAAGACGTTGGAGACCGATATGGGATCCCTCGCCTTCTTTTGACTTTCTACTTGGTACTGTTTGTTCATTAGGTATGTTGTGGATATTCTGTCGGTGCCATTAAGGGCCTCCGGGATGGCTCGTATCGCCTTGTCCAGAATCTTGCTGTGGTTTGTTGGTTTACCACTGGTTTTCCACTGATTTGTGGATTTTATTCTTAACGCTGCTGCCATCGCCTCTTGCTGTATGTGAAGATGGAGGGGCGTTAGACCTAGTATTATATCCAGCGCTGCTGATGGTGTGGATTTTGCGCAACCACAGATCAGGGAGCAGGCAAGCCTTTGAACCTGCTGTAGCTTGTTTATTGTTGTGACTAGGTTTGTTCTTGGCCACCACACTACGGCACCGTAGGTTAGTACTGGCCGAACCATGACGGTGTACATCCATAGACAAAGCTTGGGTTTTAGTCCCCAATCCTTGCCAACGGCTCGTCTGCACTGCCATAGCACGTTTGTGGCTTTTGTCATTGTGTGTTCTAGTTGTTTGCCCCACAGGAGTTTGCTATCTAGCCATATTCCAAGATATTTGACCTCCTTACTGAGAGTCAGTTTGGTTCCGAAAAGGGAAGGTAGGTTCAGGTTTGGCACCTTCAGCTTGCGAGTGAAGAGTACAAGTTCTGTCTTGCTAGGGTTCACTGATAGGCTATGAGAGTGGCACCATGACTCCACGATCCGGAGTGCCCTCTGCATTTTTTCGCATAGGGTCGACTCGAAGAGCCCCGATATCATGATTGCCAGATCGTCGGCATAGCCAATGGTGTGTAGCCCATCTTTGTTTAGAGAGTCTAGAAGTTCGTCAGCTACAAGTACCCACAGTAGGGGAGATAGTACTCCTCCTTGTGGGCAGCCTTTGGTGACCAGGCATCTTGTGACTTCTGAGCTTTCTATTAGTGCTGCTCTGTTTGATAGCATTTTGTTGATCCACTCATTTAGGTTGTCTTCCACACCTTGTTTCCTCAGGCCTCTTTCAATGCTAGGGAAAGTTGTTTTGTCAAAAGCGCCCTCAATGTCAATGAATGCTATCAGACACGATTGTTTGCTTTCCAGCGCGCTTTCAATCTTGTACACTACATTGTGAAGTGCTGTTTCCGTAGATTTGCCTGACTGGTAGGCATGTTGATTTTTGTTTATCGGATTTTTGAGCAGTGGTTCGCTGCGTATATGTCGATCACAAAGCCTTTCTAGGGTCTTTAGTAGAAAAGAGCTTAGACTAATAGGCCGGAACGATTTCGGCTGGGTGTAGTCGGACTTACCGGGTTTTGGAAGAAAGACTACTCTAACTTCTCTCCACGTGTGAGGGATGTATTTCCAGGCAATGCAGCTTCTGAAGATGGCAGTAAGCGTTGCCTCGATTTTGGTGAGATTCCATTGTAGAAGTGCCGGGAAAATGCCATCCGTGCCAGCCGCTTTGTAAGGCTCAAAGGTTCTTACGGCCCATGAAAGTGCCTCCTCTGTGACGATGGCTCGAGCTAGTTCCCAGTCTTCTTTTTTCGGGGTGTGGTTTTCGTTGTCAGCTTCCCAGCTTTTATTTTCTTCAAGATTGCAATCCGGAAAGTGCGTTTTTAGCAGAAGCTCGAATTGTTCTTTATCTGTTGTCGTATAAGACCCGTCTGGCCTCTTGAGAGTGCCCAGTTTTATCTTAGTGTCACTTGAGAGTATTTTGCTTAGACGTGCCGTTTCGCTTTGGCTCGCGATGGAGCTGCTGTATTTTCTCCAAGAGTTGTTACGGCTTTGCCTTATTCCGTGTTTGAGTTCCTGTCTGACTATTCTGTAGTCCGCCCAGTCTCTTTCGCTATCGGTGTTCATCGCCCTGTTAAAATGGTGGCGGACCTTCTTTCTCAGTTTGGTGAGTGTTTTATTCCACCATCTGTCTTTTCGGTGCGCTATTTTGTTGCTTTCCGTTATCAGAGGGCAAGCTCTTTCATAGCTAGTAATCATGCTGTTTACCAGTGATGCGAGTCTTGTTTCTATTTCCGAAGGAGTAAGTAGCGCTGTGGGTTCAGTATTATTTAGCTCCTTCAGGGCTGCGTCCATTGTCTCCACGAAGAGACATGAGTCCGTTTTCTTGGGATTTCGATATTTGCGGGGGATAGTTTCACCTATCTTTAGGCTGAACCTGATCCGCCTGTGGTCTGCACACGATGCTTCGTATGTAGCTACGTGCCAGTCATTTATGAGTTCTGCGATATTTTCTGTGGCTAGTGTGACGTCTACTATGGTCCTAGCCCATGAGGTCACAAATGTCGGTTCCGATCCTCTGTTCAGAATGTTTAGGTCGTGCCTTAGAACGAAGTCAAGAAGGTCTCTACCCCTTTCGTTCGTGTCTTGGCATCCCCATACCGTGCTGTGTGCGTTAGCATCACAGCCTATAATACATTCTGTTTTGAGTCGTTTGCAGTGGATTAGTAAGTTTTCGAGTTCAGGAGGTGGTGCTTGTGCTCCACCATCCATGTATATAGATGCTATGATTAGAGTGTTTAGGTTACTTTCTAAGCCAGTCTCAATTTTTACTACAGTGAGGTCGTCCGTGCACAGGTGCGTTACCATCGATGCTTTGATAGTGTTTGGGACGTAGATCAGTGTGCGAGTTTTATCCTGCAAAGGTGGAGTGAATACATTTCCCCGGAGGGCATTAAAGCTTACTTTACCTCGGACAATGTAGGGCTCCTGGACCAGTGCTATTGTGTTTGGTTGCTCTTCTAGGGTTCTTCTTAGCGCAGCGAACCCAGTGACGCTGTGTTGGATGTTGGCCTGTACGATCTTAAGCTGATTAGCTATGTTGATGTGTGACCTGTCGGGTTTTTCCCCACAATTCCCTGAAGGGGTTGGGGTTTTAGAGATTTGTTGATCAGCCCGAGTTACCTTGTTAAACATCATCATGACTGCTAAAAAAGGGGGGGTGGGGTGGTTTTGGTGGGATTTAGGACGGTCAGTACTGACTGCCCTATTGTGAGTGGTCGGAGTGAGAGTTCTCGCTCAGCGAGACAGATTCTCCTGCATCCATGGGCGGTGGGGGCGAGAGAATGCTAAGGCATGAAATGCCTCCCGCAAACTCCCCTCCCTCATCGCCCAGCAGCAAATCAATCTCGCATTGCGAGAGCTCCCCCTCCCCTATTCCGAGGTCGAGGCCGCTGGTCGCGGCGTCCGCCCCTGGCTCACCACTGCTAGTGCAGGGTTTACCCAGAGCGGGCGCCACGATTGGGGTTCTGACATCCCCTGCTCTCGGATCCCTCAGAAGAACGAACACCGTTGCCATCTTGTACGTAAGACGACACCTGTCTTTTTTTAGGGCCTCGATCTCGCCCACTGGGACACCGAACACTACGACGTTATTCGTCGTGTTTTTGTCCCTTTGGACGCGGTGGGCGAAGATCGGCCAGGTGTTTAGGCGTAAGTGGTCGTTGAAGAACGCCAGAAAGTTGCGGATTTGCTCTCCGTCACCCTCGAAGTCTGGAACGATCACTACGCCTTTTTGGTACTTGGGCAGCGCGTGTTCCGCCACGATGTCGTACCCCCCCGAGACAGGCCAGAGACCGGGGAGGTTCCTGACGGTCGAGGCTAGCCACGACATCGAGAAGTCGTCGCGAGCCTCGACCCTCAGGCCCCCATGCGCCAGCCTAGGCATCGCAGTGAAGCGCGGCTTGGCACACTCCCAGTTCCGGCTGTGCTCGAAGAAGTACTCCACCGTCTGCTGCTCGAGCCTACTTCTCAACATAGTGGCCCGGAGGTCGTCCATGTGGACGCCGGATTTGTCGAGTATCACCACCCTTAGGTGGGACGCTGACACCCCGGCGTACGACGTGGCTCCCCCCGGTCCACTACTCTGTACCATTTGGCCCTCAACCTTCGCTACAATTGCTGCAGAGTATGCCCCTTCTAAGCGCACCTTCTTGTCAGCGCCCGCCGACGAAGGCGACACAAAGTCAGAGCTCCTCTGCCGCTTTGCGCTCCGGCTGCTGCCACTGCTGTCTTTTCCAGAGGCAGTCGGATTGGCAGTCGAGTCGTTGGCAATTTCTTTGACACCGCGGCCCTTTCCTATACCCTTGCCTTTGCAGGGTTTGGGTTGGGAGAGGTCCTCTTGGTCAGGAAACGCTTTCTTCCCGGCCACCTTTGCGGCTGCCTCTGGTATTTGGGGGTTTGGCTGGTGTGAAACAGCCTTTCGTGGTGTTGATTGAAGGGCGTCCCCCAGCAACGTCCTTTCGACCTGTCCTTGTCCCGGTTCCATGATATGGGGTTGGTACAAGGGCTCGGATCTCCGTTCGTTTGCTGGAGGACGGACCCCACTATCGGTGGTCGGCGGGCGCGCCATAACCACCCCGACGGACGGCGCGATGGCAGACACGTTGGGCGGATGTAGCGCGCCCTCTAACTGGCGCCGCTTGAGCTCGTTCACCAGAGCGGCGTCGAGTCTGCGGCGCTCCCGGCGTAAAGCGTTTCTCCGCTGTGTGCCACTTGGGGGGACCTTACCTACGGACGCGGCGCCTTCTGGCACTGAAGGTGCCGGGGCACCGCGCCCGGTCTTTGTCTCCAACACAGCGTCACCCGCGTCCGATGCCGCTGCTGCCACCCTTGTCGCCGCGTTTCTCTTCTTCTTTTTTGATTTTTTCTTCGGCACTGGCCCAGGTGGGGTTTGCGCCGAGGAAGATGAGGTGGTGGCCGCTGCGACTATGTTAGCCCCAGTAGCAGTTGCAGAAGGCGAGGCCTGGGGCTGCGCCTCGCCGCTGCCTTCGGTAACCAATTTCCCACTCTCCAGCCCGGGAACCAGAGAGCGCCGGGTGCTGGCCGGGTCGCATGGCATCACAGTTCCTTCGTTTTGTTGCATCATATTTGTTTGGGTTTTTTTCAGTTCTGTGAACATAAAAGGTTAGCGGGGCAAAGCTAAGGTTTAGAAGATGCTGTTGCCCGAGCGGCATCCCCCCAACTTTTGGGTGTAGGGAAGAGGGAGGGGTGTGAAGCGACTTGAAGAGTCGCTCCCCACCCTCCCCCTCCCCCTCACCACAGGCGCTGGGTCGCCCTCTGTGTGTTTGGTCCGCGTCGAGGTACCAAAGGCCTCCTAGGCCTAGGGGGCCTTCGGCACCCCGAAACCTCCTATCCGCCACCCGGAGACGCGCCACGTCGGGGTTTGCACCTCCCCGCCTACTAGGATATACCTATGGGAGGATACACCTAGTAGGTTCGTGGTTTTTCATTTTTCATCATGTTATTTGAACTATTTTTTAATACAATAATTGAAATTTTCACTTCTAGGTGATTATATTGAAGTTGATGATATTGAAAAGTTACCTCATTCTGAGCAAAAGAAGTGGGAACAGGATCAAATCAGATCAGCCTTCTTTAAATTTGGTGCCAAAGATTCACAATCCCAGGAAGAATATGAGTTACTTCTGGATGAACAAATAGACTTTATTCAAGCTCTGCAACTTGAAGGCAATAAAGAAAAGAAGGAGGAAGAAGAAAAAAGTGAATATCGTAAAATGCGCATGACCATCGCAGAAACAAAAAAGTCCCTTCCAGTGTACCCTTTTAGAGAATCTCTGATTGAAGCTATAAGAAGCTATCAAATTCTTATTGTTGAAGGAGAAACAGGATCTGGAAAAACAACACAAATACCTCAGTACCTTCATGAAGCTGGTTTTACTGATGACAATAAAAAAATTGGATGTACACAACCTAGAAGAGTAGCTGCCATGTCAGTGGCAGCAAGAGTTGCTCAGGAAATGAATGTAAAACTTGGGAATGAAGTGGGGTACAGCATTCGCTTTGAGGACTGCACTTCCGACAGAACTGTCATAAAGTATATGACTGATGGTACTCTTCACAGAGAGTTCCTGTCTGAGCCGGACTTGGCTTCATACAGTGTCATGATAATTGATGAAGCTCATGAAAGAACACTACACACTGACATTCTGTTTGGACTTGTCAAAGACATTACTAGGTTTAGACCAGATCTTAAACTATTGATATCAAGTGCAACACTAGATGCTGAAAAGTTTTCAAAGTTCTTTGATGATGCTCCTATCTTTAGGATTCCAGGGAGAAGATTCCCAGTGGACATTTATTACACCAAAGCACCAGAGGCAGACTATGTGGATGCATGTGTAGTCTCAGTGCTACAGATTCATGCAACTCAACCACTTGGTGATATATTGGTTTTCTTAACTGGTCAGGAAGAAATTGAAACATGTGTAGAAATGTTACAAGAAAGAACAAAAAAGATTGGCAAAAAGTTAAAAGAACTTATAATTTTACCAGTCTATGCTAATTTGCCAAGTGACATGCAGGCAAAAATATTTGACCAAACTCCAGAAGGTGCTCGCAAGGTGGTGCTAGCCACGAACATTGCTGAAACCTCACTGACTATTGACAACATTATTTATGTGATAGATCCTGGATTTGCTAAGCAGAATAATTTTAACTCTAAAACAGGTATGGAAAGTTTGATGGTAGTTCCAATTTCCAAAGCTTCTGCTAATCAGCGAGCTGGCCGTGCTGGCAGGGTGGCTCCTGGCAAGTGTTTCAGGCTGTACACTGCATGGGCTTACAAATATGAGCTTGAAGATAACACAACCCCAGAAATTCAAAGAATAAATTTGGGCAATGCTGTCCTCACTCTAAAAGCATTAGGTATAAATGATCTTATACATTTTGACTTCCTGGATCCTCCACCCCATGAAACACTGGTCCTGGCTTTGGAGCAACTGTATGCACTTGGTGCTCTAAACCATCATGGAGAGTTAACAAAAGCTGGAAGAAGAATGGCTGAGTTTCCTACAGACCCAATGCTAGCTAAAATGTTGCTGGCTAGTGAAAAGTGAGTATGTAAACTGAATACTGTAAAATGAATTTATAAAATTCAATTGTTTGATGAAACTGTATAGGAGGTTAAAAGTTACGGGCATTTCTCTCATTAGGATGTATCTACAATACAATACAAAATCATTTATTTATGCCACACATAAATACAATTTATAAAAATACAAGAAAATATATTCACTCAGCATGTTCCTTTCGTCCGCGACGTCACGTCATAGGCCAGAACATAGCATATGCTACTATAATGCTCTGGTCTTCCATGACACCAGTATGCGACAACGCAGCAACTGCGACACCCATGTCATTGTTACAGTTGCAGTAAATAATAATATTCTAATTAAAATATACTATCTAATAAAACTTGTAATGTATTTCAGGTACAAATGTTCAGAAGAGATAGTCACTATTGCAGCCATGCTGTCTGTCAACAGCTCAATATTCTACAGACCAAAAGATAAGATTATCCATGCAGACACTGCTAGAAAGAACTTTTTCCATCCTAAAGGGGATCACTTGACATTAATGAATATTTACAATCAATGGGCAGAAACAGAGTATTCAGTTCAATGGTGCTATGAAAACTTTGTACAATACAGATCTATGAAAAGAGCTAGAGATGTAAGAGAACAGCTTGCCAGCCTCATGGACAGAGTTGAGATTGAAATGGTATCAGGAGTATCTGATGATACTAGTATTAGGAAGGCATTAACAGCCGGATTCTTCTATCATATTGCTAAGTTTTCAAAAGGTGGACATTATAAGACTGTGAAGCATAATCAAGTAAGTTGACTGGCTTTGCACACCTACCTGTTATGAAAAACTGAGACAGGCTCATGACTGAAATCTTCAGATGATGAGGGTCTCAGTCTAACTAACTTTTTTATATTTTTCTGATAACACTTATGCTAATAACACTATATCTGGCTTGATGTTGACTCCTGTGACAACCTACATCCTTGCAAATGTCTGAAGAGGGTAGTCAAGAGTATGTCTAAACATTTTTATAAATCCTACTTTACTTTGATGTCTTATCTGTTTATTTTTATTGTTTACAGACTGTGATGATTCATCCCAACAGTGCATTATTTGAAGAGTTGCCAAGATGGGTGATCTATCATGAGCTTGTGTTCACATCCAAAGAATTTATGAGACAAGTCACAGAGATTGAAAGCAAATGGCTTCTTGAGGTAGCGCCTCATTATTACAAGTCCAAAGAGCTGGAGGATTCTACTAACAAAAAAATGCCTAAAACAGTTGGAAAGTCATCTGGCAAATAAAATAATTAGAACACTTGTCTATATAATTTTAATTTAATCTATCAATCTCAGCTACAAACCCATAAAAAATATGTATGAAACTATTAGAGATAATTTTTTTCTAATACAGCAACTTAAGGTATATTACTAGACATAGCAACAATTTTGTAGTTAACTCTACACACTCTTAGAAATCTGAAACTCTCCCTTTCCTCTCCCAATCACCATATCTAGTAGGTTCAGGGCCCCGTGGACCGCCTACCTCTCCCGTACCTGGATTAGTATTATTAGGGAATGCAGGTAAAGGGTCGTCACTTTGTTCAGAGTGCAGTGGTTGTTCACCAAGGTCATCAATGGGGGATGTTTCTCTTAACTTTTTTCTGAATTCGGCTAATCTTTTAGAACCTCCTTTTTGAGTTTCCTTAGGTTGGTCGTCTACATCAGTACTATTAGTACTAAAACGTTCAGAAGTAACGATAATTGGTACATCTGAAAGAATTGCAATTAAAATGATAGAAAATGGTGCCCAATCTATAGAATCTATTATTTGTAGAACACTATTTTCTGGGGCTACTTTTATACTTACTTTTAGTGCAAATATTATGAAAAGTCTTACTTAGACGAAGCATATTTAAATTTTACAAAAATTACGTATCAATGCAAGCAAAATTCTGTAAAACTCTCAAACAAAAGTCAAAACAAAACAAGCAAGGCAGGCCAGTGCTACCAACCTTTACCAAAAATTTTCCCCAAGTTTATTTCTAAATTTCCCTAAAAATCCCTAAATAGAATTTGATATGTACCTACATAAGTCGGTATATATCACCTGGTAGTACATCATTTTACGTAAATTATTTCGTAAAACGTTACATATTAAACAAGTAAAATATTTTATTGAGTAAATACAATCATGCAAAGTTGTTAATTATTTCCAGAACCGCATCATCATCCCGTTCCTCGTTTTAGTTTGACGTCTAATTTTTGAAGCCATACATACGTACGTTGAAGTTCTTGATCGTGTCCACAGTGGAATCAAATTTTACACACGATCCTTAATCCCGATTTAAAGAAAATCGTACCATCATGATACTCTGTACCATTTTAAGGGATAATCTGTTCCTTAGTTAATTTTTGATTGTCCCCTAATAGAAAAAGCACGCTCGACGACTGACACATTGGGAACTGGCGTCATTAATGCTAAAGCAAATTAAGTGAGTTTCTGACACTAATGAATAAATGTTCACTCGTTTCATATCGTGCGTTATTTTCTACGCACAGGGGCCTTATGCTCACTTCGAGCGAGATTATCTCACGTTAGAGATGACGTCATATCTCGTTCGATAACTATTTATCCCCATTCTCACCATCTTACTCCCCAATTTTCTCATACAAAGTTCATGCGAGACGCAAGGTCAACGAATTATTGAACGAGATATGACGTCATCTCCATCGTGAGATAATCTCGCTCGAAGTGAGCATAAGGCCCCAGAACTGAAAACAAGTTCTATTTTGCAAGTTTTGTTTGAAATCCCTAAAAAAACCCCCAAAATATTCCAGTCCCTAAAAATGTCCCTTTTAACACTTTTATTCCCTAAATTTAGGGACAAATTCCCTAAGTTGGGAACCGTGCCGAAGATGAACACACCGGCAACAGTGTTACTGTTACTAACCTTTACCAATAATTTTCCCCAAGTTTTTTTCTAAATTTCCCTAAAAATCTATAATGGAATTTTATATTTTCCTACACTACATACTTATTTTACCTAAATTATTTCATAGCTCATAAAAAAAAGTTACATATTAAACTAGTAAAATATTTTATTGAATAAATACAATCATGCAAAGTTGTTAGTTATTTCCAGAACCGCATCATTATCCTGTGCCTCGTCTTCGTTTGTGGTCTCATTTTTGAAGTCATACATAAACGTAGGTACGTTGAAGTTTTAGATCATGTCCACAGTGGGATCAAATTTTACACACGATCCTTAAACGACAGAGTATTATGATGGTACGATTTATGGAAAATACTCTGTACCATTTTAAGGGATACTCTGTTCCTCAGTTTATTTTTGATTGTCCCATGTCCCATAAATAGAAAAGGCACGCTCGACAGTGGCATTGGAAACAGGCAGCGTCAGTAATGATAAAGCTCATATCGTGCTTTCTTTTCTACGCACAAAACTGAAAACACATGCTTTGTTTTCGATTTTGCAAGTTTTGTTTGAAATCCCTAAAAAAGTCCCCAAAATATTTCAGTCCCTAAAAATGTCCCTTTTAACACTTGTAGTCCCTAAATTTAGGGACATACCCTATCCTGGTTCCCCTAAGTTGGGAACCGTGACCGGCAAGCAGGCAGCGCCAGTGTTGCCAAGTCTTAATTTCACTTTACCCTATGCTAGGTCAAATTTACCCTAAATTTGGTGTGATTAAGGATAAAATACCCTAAAGTTTATCTTTACTGCAAATTGACATAGACATACTTATTGCATTTATATTTTACTATAAAAGTGTAGGGGAAATTACAGATGAATCAAATTTTCAGATCCTCTCTTGTCGTGTCACTAGTTTCTTTCGAAACTGTGTGGTGAAAGGATTTTCAGATTGTATTTAATATACATTATATTTTGAAACATGTTGTGGGACAATCTATTTCTAAGTTAAGACTTGACAATAGCATTAACCGATTAATGATCTTTCTACAGCGGCATTAGATAATATTGGTGCTGATAAATAAAAAAGGGCAACGCAACTGCATCGGGTTACCCCAAAAAATACCCTATAAATTACCCTGTTAATTCAATTTTACTCTAAATCTAGAGTAAAACACCTTAAGTTGGCACCACTGGGCAGCGCGGGCCATTGTTGCCACCCTCTGATTTTGATTTTCCCCAGCAGGGCGATTTTGATTCATTTGAAAAGCCGTTCGATTCGATCGGGATTACCGACGGTTTTCGAACATCGCGATTTTGGTTCCCGTAATCGAAAGCTTTTGACATTAGGATTCAAAAAGATTACGAGTGACTTTCCGCCACCTATTCTGTGGCGGAAACCTTTCCGTGACAACAGGTTTTAGATACGAAAAGATGCATCTAAGTATAAAAAAATGTTAATGTACCTACCTACTATTTACTAAGTTTTGAACCAAAAGGATTCATCACCAAAAATATTTAATCATTGCATAATTTGCTTTTCGGGCATACCTACCCTTTTGTCAATAGACATTAATCCATTTGCTGAAGTGGCCCATCAGTTCACAGAAAACTTTTAAAATCCCTATGTGGAATGGAATGAAAATTCTTGTCGATGCAATATGAGACGATATCCGCGGTGCATGCCTTAAAAAACGGACGGGAAAAGAAAAAAGACCAATCATCAAAATCCACCCAGCCGTTTGGGTGCTACGTGGTAATAAAGAAAATATTGACGGATAGATACATAGATACACGCCAAACACATAACCTGATGTGCCTTCGGCACTCGGGTAAAAAGCTCTTGGAGTTTCATTACTGGTTGGGAAACCAGTAAAGAAATTCTGATGTCAACGGAACTCCAAGAGATGGGAGCTCTGGGATCGTTGGTTATCAAAGGTACCTTCATCATTTGGGGCACCATAGTATGGAATCCATACCCATGATGTAGGTACAGAAATAAAATAGGGTAAGATAGATAGATAAATGTCACTAGTTCACGATAGCACAACGATAGTAAGGGTCGCATTATTGTGGGTAGGTAGTAGGTAGGGTCACCTGGTTAACAGTGGGTCACTTTTTTTTATGGCTCTTATCTCATAAAGTATCAGTCAGATTGGCTTAAAATTTGATTTGATATATTGTATTTTTCATCAGGTCTCAGAGAATTACTAAATCATTGACCCTCAAAAATGGAGAGCAGAGAAAATAAGGTTTTTTCAAAAGAGCAGAAATGACCCACTGTGAAGGTACACCCAGTGGTGAACAATGGGTCTAGGAGTTTTTATAGGAAATTAGTCATAATTTTATTTGAAGAAAACAGCGAATCGCGATCCACTGAGTACACAGTGAATCAGACTCACCCTTGACCTTATGCCGATTTTAAATGCAAACAAGAATCAACCTGCTTAGAACAAATAGCTAGTCATCTCTGTTATATCGTCGTATCCTACGAACAAGGTGACAGTCGCCATTGTCCCTTTATTCTTTTTTTGCATTTTTGGAATCCTTATCATGATATGCATCAGATAAGTTCAAAAAAAGTTCAAAATGTTATATAAATCAATTATTTATTAAGGTTTTAAAATTAGGTCCTAATTACATGGCTGATTTTTTTCCGGTGAACATGGTACCAATCGCCATTGTAGCTGTGTTCCACGCGCGAAACCGAGCGCACTGCGCGGAGAGCGAGTAATTTCCGACGAATATGGTACCTAATGCCACTGTAACTATATTCCACGCGCGAAACCGAGCGCGCGGGATGGAGAGCTCATACTTTCCGACGAAAAAAGAACCTAACGCCACTGTGGCGGTATTTTACGCGCAAAATCAAAAAAATTGGGTGGGGGTTCGGGTCTTAAACGCATTAGGAGTTTTGTTCGTCGAAGAACGCGGTAAAGTGCGGATTGTTGATGTGTTGTGTGATACAAATTAGACATGAAACGATCTCATAAATTAATATCAATGTGAACCATTGATATTAATTTATGCAAGACCAAGTACCAGAAAAAAGTACATGTGATTGCTGAACTGTGCACACTTTTAAAATTGGTAACCTGTTCAGTGTTAATATTGAGTACTAGAAATAATATTTATCTTAATGAAATAAAACTTAATGACATGGTTGATCTAATCAGTGGGCAGTATAATCACTGTACATTTATTGACATTAATTCCAACAATTGTACTATACATGATGTTTGCAACAAAATTAATTCAAATTTAGACCAAATTGATTGCATAAAGAGGTTCCTATCACTTAAAGCTGTCTCTGGGACTGTTACAAACGGGGGTCAGGCGTGCAGAGCCAGTATTGGCCAGAGTGTGCCAGTCTCACGGGTAAGTGCAGTTAAGAGCACACAGACTGAGAGTACTACTAGGCTTTGGTCGCGTGGAACTGGCACCTAGAGTCACCTAGCTTTAAGACGTTTCAAAGTGATCCTTGTGATTTTATTGAATAAATACATTTTGACTTTGACTTTGACTTTGACCGCAAACCGCGTTGCTTCGGATACAGAGGGAATATCTTTGAGAGGGTCCGAGTTTTTTCGTGACTCCTAAGAAATGTTCTTTAATATTACTTCATCAGAATATAAATGGCCTCGTAAATAAACAACATCTTTTTGTAATTACCCTTGAAGACCTCGTAGGTAAACAGGAGGATCCGGACGTAATCTGCATTTCGGAATCATTCATAGAAAATGGCAGAGAGTTCATGATCAAACTTAATGGCTATATTAGGGCATCTTTGTTTTGTAGGCCAAAGATAAACAACAAAGTCCGCGGAGGAGTCTGTGTACTCGTGAAGCAAGGTATGTCATTCAAGCAACTGGATTGGGTCAAAGGTTATGCTATTGTCAGACATTTCAAATGTTGCGGCATTAAGCTGTTGATTCAAGACATGATTGTGCTTTCAGACATGATTGTCTCTATAGAACACCTAACTCAGATGTTGAAATATTTTTCAGCTAACTAGATAAATTATTGCTTCAACGTATTACCCATTACCACAAACGAGACATAGTGCTGGCAGGAGATTTAAATATTAATACACTCCAAGTTTCTAAGAACTCGACTCGTCTAATTGACATTGCTAACAACTACAACTTAACGATGCACATAAACCTGCCAACCAGACAAGAGTCATGCATTGATCACATTATTAGCAACATAAGTTCAGCTCGAGGGGAGCTTTTGCACCTTGGCTTATCCGATCATAATACTGCTCAGCTACTCGTCATTCCTACAGCGGTCCAAGAAATTCCCTTATTGGAGTACTACAACTTTAGAAGAGACTACACAATACAAAACATCCACTAATTTAGGCAATGTCTATCCAATTTATCCTTCTCTGAAGTTCTTACTGAGGAGAACCTTGATAGCGCCTTCGAAAAGTTTCATGAGTTGTTTAGTTTATTCTATGATCTTTGCTTTCCAAAATACCGATTTAAAATATCTAATCGAGTTCCAAATTTAAGATGGACCACTAAAGGCTTGAAGATAAGTTGTAGAACAAAACGATTACTACGCTACAAATACTATTCTAATAAATCAGAGGTTAACAAAATAAAATATAAAAAGTATACAGTCCTACTCCGAAAATGTGTAGACCACTCAATCAAAGCCCATAACCATAAAGTTATACATAGTGCTAAAAATGTGTGTCAAGCAACGTGGAGACTGATTAAGACGGAAACTGAAGAGGTTAAACAAATGAATTTTATAAATAATATTAGGCATAACATGAAAACTATTAACTGCCCAAAAAAAATTGCAGACACTTTCAATAATTACTGGATAGACCAAACAAATAATAAGAAATATAATGATAAAACACCCAATACATGTAGACAAATGACTTGCAATAGTATATTTTTAAAACCTTACAATTTCGACGATGTTCAAAAAATGATTCTTTCTTTCAAAAACATAAATGCGGTTAGGTATGATGAACTAGCAATGAAAATTTTGAAAGCCTGTTCGTTTGAAATCACCCCTGTATTAGCCTATTTGATAAATCTATCCTTTGTAGAGGGCTCATTTCCGACCATTTTAAAAAAGTCTATTGTGAAACCTCTCCACAAAAAGGGTGATAAATCAATCTTAAATAATTACAGACCAATAACACTAATGCCTATATTAACAAAAGTATTTGAAGTTGCAATACAAAGACGATTAGTGTATTTCATAGAAAAAAATCATGTTTTCAGACAAGAACAATATGGATTTCAGAGAGGAAAATCTACAACACTAGCCTGCTTTAATCTTGTTAAGTCCCTAATGGATAATATCGATGACAATAAGCGGACTACTGTCATATTCTTTGATATGTCAAAGGCTTTCGATTTTATCTCTCACCATATCTTAACAAATAAATTAGACAAATATGGCATACGAGGACCCGCTCTAAATTGGATTAGGAGCTACCTTGATAATCGACAGCAGTGCGTGGAAGTTACAAATATCAACGAACGAAAAGAACTTACTGCATTTAGATCTTCATTTAAAGATAATCAATATTGGGTGCCTCAGGGCAGTGTCCTAGGACCACTGTTATTTCTTTTTTATATAAATGATCTTCCTGACATTACCAATAAACCATTTATTTTATTTGCTGATGACATTTCTTTGCTTGTAACATCCGAACGTAATATTGTCAATATTATTAACGATTACATATCTGACATTAATAATACAATAGAATCTGTAACTAAATGGCTAGAGGACAATAATTTACAAGTTAATTTAAATAAAACAAATTATATTTAGTTTGGTACATTCGCTAATAAAGTTAAAAAAATGCGCATCACTAGCAGAGACACCGATATTCTAGAGGTGGAAACTACAACTTTTTTAGGATTTGTCGCGTCAGTGCTACGTTATGGCATTATACTCTGGGGAAATAGTACAGACGTACAACGAGCATTTATTGCACAAAAAAATGCGTCAGGGCAATTGTGGGTATACCGCCGTGGGAATCCTGTAAACCACTGTTTAGGGACTTGAAACTGCTTACTCTACCATGTATCTATATCCTTGAGGCGGCTTTATTTGTCAGGAAAAATAGACAGTTATTTGTAAGAGCAAACGAATTGTACCTACGCAATACCAGGGATTCTGACAGAATTGTACTACCTAGGGTTCCTCGTACAACATTATATTTAAATAATTGTTACGCAATGTGCGGAAAAATATTTAACGCTCTACCCAGAGAGTTGAGAAGCCTTCCGCTAAATAAGTTCACCAAAGAACTAAGACTTTGGCTTATTAGTAAAGGCTATTATAATTTAAAAGATTTCCTAGGTTAGAATGGTTACTGCAATTCATTGACATAACATAATTTTATTTAATAGGGGGACTTTGACATGGATTCATATATTTTGACATACTATACCTAAACTAACATACTATTAATTATTTTGATTTGACATTTGATTACTATTGTTTGTTTTATATTTATTGAATTTTACTGTTGTTTGTATAAAAAGTACCTACCTACCTACCAAAATGTATAAAACCCACACCTACAATTTGCATCCCAGCTATGGGGAATGAGTGCTACTGATTTTATTTCAATGCATTGAAGCAAATAAATGATTTATGATTATGATTTATGATTTCCTATTGTGCAATTAAAAAGAAAGTAGTGGAGTACCTACTTGCCTAGGTAAATAAATCAAGCGTCAGTCAGTAGGTATAAAATTACAATTATCATACCAATACAAAAATATATGATAAGTAGGTAGGTAAATAGGATGTCAAATTAATCACTAACCTAGAGTAGGTTAGTGATTAATTTGACATCCTATTTAATTTGAGAACCTAAGTACCTACCTATGTATTTATTTTTATTTTTGTCCAATAAAGATAAGGGAGTACTTTACTTACCTAAGTTCTACTTGATGATATTAAAACCACCACCACCCAATTTTTAGGAGTAGTATTATTACACCTTGTATAGGCACTAGATAATATGCGACGTTCCACGTGACTAATTATCTAGTAACTACATATTACCACGCATAGCTCACAAACTCCGGCGAACAAGGCCTCAAAGGCGATTGTAAGCGTTGTCAACCGAAATCTCCGTGGAATAAGAGTCACTAAGGCGATTACGACCGAGCCAACCTGAAACTAGTACGTGGAACAAGGCTCTAATCAACAAAACTAAGGGAAAGCGTATTATTTTAATAATAACAAGCTATAGAAATTATCAATAGAACGTTAATAAACCAGATAAAAAAATAATTTCATCAAAAAGTTTAATACTTATCGAAATAATCAGTAAAAACCGTCTCCTGAAAACCTTGTAATTTGCAAGAGTCACCTTATTCGTAGGGTACGACGATATATCACAGCGTACTAACAAGGTATGTACGCTATGTACGCAAGGTATGGTAATATAATTTTATCGATATGACGAATATGTTTGAGCGACGACAGGGTCTTTGACGTCAGCAGGGCTGACGTCACTATTCCCATCGCTAGGCTCGCTCATCACAAATAATGAAACTCACGTCTTTCTAGTTCTAGGTTTATTGAAAACAAAATCTAAAAATAAATCTAACAACAAACTAATAGTAATTATGTACTCACAGGATCTCACCAAACTTTTCTCCCGATAAAAACATCACGAGGATCGAACCAGAATGGCTCCGGCGTGCTCCGGCACGCCAAGTTCCACTAAAGATGGCTAGATGGCGTTCCGGCAAGAACCTTTTTAATAACAACATTTGAAACAGTTTTTTACAATAGCTAATTCTTATATCTAAATTCGTAACAATTATTTAATAAAATAGTTCTGAATTTTAATTATTTTATTTTCAGTAAAACATTAAAACAATGAAGTTTATAATGTTTCAACTAGAAAACAAGATCAAGCTCATGACTGAATTTAGTTTACAATGACGAAATCTATTGTAAGTTTACTGATTATACAGAAAAACAAAATTGCGACTTTTGCCTGATGAATGACTTTTATCACATGATGTTTACTAATTTGACGTCGCTGATTCTAAATCTACCCTCATTTTTTTTGTAACAGCTCTTGTTTACGAGTTATAGCTTTCACTCAAAATTCGCTGTGTTACAGTGTTAATTAGCTGATAATTAAAAAAATATTAAGTTTTATTAGTATAATTTGATATGGCATCGTGAAGACGAGTTTGTGTGAATGATCCGAATCATTTTTGTTTTATTTGCGGAGAGTATATTCTTAAAGAATACCGTTTGAATGTGACAGTGTTCGTAATCGAGGCTTAGAAAAATTACTTTGGACACCCGCTGGAAATTAAAGATAAGCCTTGGATTCCGCAAAAGGTATGCAAAACGTGCATTGAGTTTCTAAGTTTGTGGACAAATAAGAAAAGCAATATTAGGATAGATTTAGGTACGAAACCACTATGATCTGGAATGAACCCATGAACCACCACGATGACTGTTATTTTTGTTTGATGAACATAACTGGCATCTATCGAAAAAATCGAGCCAAATGGGAATATCCTTCCATACGGTCAGCATATAGACGTGTTTTGAGCCCTAAAATATCACTTGAACCTCATGCTGATGCTTCACAGGAAGAGTCTACACATTTTGAGGCGAAAACTGACAGTAGTGATAGTGACTTTAGTGAAAAGTTTCCAAAACTGAGTGCAGAAAAGATAAAAGTGGGTATTTTTGACGGGCCACAGATAAGATCATTGATAAAAGACACAAATTTTACGGACACTATGACAGAGATTGAGAAAAAAGCATGGAATGAGTTTGTTTGGCTTTTGGGAAATAAACAAAAGTCCAGACTTTCCTCAACACGTCGAACAGCTAATGAACCACTTTCAAAGGCTTGGATGTAACATGAGCATCAAGTTACACTTTCTTCACAACCACCTGGACTATTTTCCCGCCAATCTTGGGGATCTAAGTGAAGAACAGGGCGAGCGATTCCACCAAGACCTTCGTACGATGGAGGAACGCTATCAAGGCTACCGGAATGCACACATGATGGCTGACTATTGTTGGAGCATTCAGAATAGCTCTCTGCCTTCAGCTTCAGCAAGAAAATCATATAAAAGAAAGTTTTCCTCAGCTTAAAAATTTAATAAATTGAGATTATCTCTGAAAATATACTGTTTTATTATAAAAATACCCATGTGTCATATCTTTGTAACTAGAGCTAATACAGAAATCTCAGTCACAGATTTGAAATCGTCATTGAAAATTAGCCTAATAACATGTATCATAACCCAATCATCAGAAATGCTGTTGTGCAGTGTTATCATTGACAAATCAAAATATTAATTTATTATTGATCTACGATCTATAAAATAATTATTTCCTAATTAATTGGTAATTGTCTGATGTCGCGCAACAACAACAGTCAATTACTTATCTTTTTATTTTCGAGATTAATCTTAGCTAGACATTACACTGGTTTTAATAGTAAATCAACCCATAAATTAACTGTAAATAATAATCAAACAATTTTGGCATTAAAATAACTAATTTTGATGGTCTTGCGTCGACAGATATCTATCGAAAGTTTGCCATTATAAACAAAATATCAACTCACTTTTCAAACGATTTTTTAACGTAACCATAACATCGAACGTGGTGCGTCGTCACGAAGGCGCAGCCACGTGCAAACTAGCCGAGCGGAGATCGCGTGCAAAGGGGCTTCTGTGAGTGGACAAGCAACTGCGCTACTCGTACTAGTTTCATGTGTTAGTTAACCCAACTGTCTATATGTATAGTCAATTTTTTTTCTTATATTTATAGGTACATTATTTATATGTATATTTGATATAGCTTCGAAATCACATATACCTATCAACCAATAATTATTGCTCATTCATTTAAAATCTTCTTTATTCTTTATTTTACACAAAAGATTTACACAAAAAAGATATGATAGTCATGTACAAAGGCGAGCTTAACCCTAGATAGTTTTCTTCCAGCAAACCTTAAAGGATAGAGAGAGCTGATTAAAGTGGTGGGAAGGTGTACAAACATAAAAAATATATATATTGAAAAAGCAGATAGGAGAATCAAGATAAAATTAAGAGAAATCCTAATAATAATGAGATAAGTACCTATTATATACAAAATAAAATAAATAAATAAAGATTTTATACATGTAACTATAAAATCTATATTAACCTATATTAACTTCAATACCTAATATAATAACTATTCATATCCATAAATAAACTTATAAAAATAATATATGATATACATACAATAATTTGATTACAGGAGATAATGCTCTTTGACTTTGCGCTTGAATATGCCCAGTGATGAACTGGCACAAATGGAGTGGGGAAGAGTGTTCCATAGCTTGACTGCATGAACAGTGACCACCATAGCGAGAGGAGGAATATGAGGGGGTTTTAAGGAGAAGGGACATGGTTGTTCTACAGGACTCACCTGAGGGACGAAATCTTCACTTAAAGAACTGAGTGAGATATATATATTTACATAAAGTGGGAGGGATGAGGGAACTTTTGATTTTTTTTCAATGTTGTCCTTTTGTTTTGCAGTTGGGAATGTGTGGGAGATTAATTGGGTAATTTTTTTATTTTTTCCTTAACTTAGCTCTAATCCACTCAGTTTCTTTCACTAGTTCTTCCTCGTCCGTGCAATAATCAAAATTACAGTGTGATGTGCTGAAAAGTGTCCATATTCGATGTTGATGGAAGGTTACGACTCCGCAACGCATTTCAGCTGCTACTGGAGCACTTAGATTGAGTTCCGAAGGTGTTCAACAACGCCCTGAAGCTTTGCACGCTCTCGCTTTTCTTTGAGAAAACCAACCACTTTTTTGTTGAAGCTTTCGTACTCCAACTCTGTCTTCAATGTTATTGTGCATGCTTTGGTTGGTGTAGGTATGCTCTGTTGAGGCAATTAATAACTCACGCGACGCATAACTAAGTTATTGTCACGCAGCGCGTCCGCGGCGACCGGCGACGTTGTGATGTGTTTGAACTTTGCACTGCAGGTACCTACGCGAACGCGAGAGGCACTACTGCTCTGAGAGCCATTAAAACGATCACAGAAGTGGGGACTTATGAGCAAATGTTTTATCAGATGTAATGAATGAATATGGCTTTTCTCCAGTGTGTAATCTCATGTGGGATGTCAAAGTTTCTTTTCGACTGAATGCTTTATCACATGTAATGCAGGAAAACTTTTCTCCAGTGTGTAATCGCATGTGATTTCTCAAATGACTTGTTTGACTGAATGCTTTAGCACAAGTAATGCATGAATATGGCTTTTCTCCAGTGTGTATCCGCATGTGACTTCTCAAATGACTTGTTTGATTGAATGCTTTAGCACAAGTAATGCATGAATATGGCTTTTCTCCAGTGTGTAATCGCATGTGTGAGGTCAAATCATTTTTATAAGTAAATGCTTTATCACATGAAATGCATGAATATGGTTTTTCTCCAGTGTGTACCCGCATGTGACTCCTCAAATTACTTGTTTGACTGAATGCTTTACCACAAGTAATGCATGAATATGACTTTTTTCCGGTGTGACATCGCATGTGTAATTTCAAATAAGCTTTTTGAGCGAATGCTTTATTACAGGTAATGCATGAATATGGCTTTTCTCCAGTGTGCAATTGCATATGTAATATCAAACTAACTTTATGACTGAATGCTTTATCGCATGTAATACATGAATATGGCTTTTCTCCAGTGTGTATCCGCATGTGGATTGCCAAATGACTTCTACAAGTGAATATCTTATCACACTGGTTGCAGTAATGTGTCTTTTTTATAGTGTGGGCTTTTAAATGTGATACTAAGCCCTTTTTGGACAACATTCTTTTGTTGCAAATATCACAATAGAACCACAAATTAATGTTATCCTGCTTTTTCTCCACTTCATTTACGTTTTCCAAATATAACTTATATGAACCATTAACAGCTTCATTGTCTTCATCAGGCGTCACCTGTAATTCTTCAAAGGCTGTTTCGTCAGTTTCTGCTATTTCTTCAATTTTCACAACAACTCGTTCATCCTTGACTGCGGCAGATGCAGTATTTGTATAGTCAATAACAGACATGTGCTGTGTAGGAGCCATCGATAAGGTTGGTGTTGTTGCCAAAGACAGCATTGCAATCGTATTACGTGTTATCTGAAAACAAACATTCACACAAACGTTCAAACAAACGCACAAGCAGGATTTCGAAAGAGTATAGAGTAAGGGAATGTACGGATCAGGGGCCTTATATGCTCACTTCGAGCGAGATAATCTCATGGTGGAGATGACGTCATATCTCGTTCGATAACTATTTATCCCCATTCTCACCATCTCACTCCGCAATTTTCTCATTCAAAGTTCATGAGAGACGCAACGTCAACGAGTTATTGAACGAGATATGACGTCATCTCCACCGTGAGATAATCTCGCTCGAAGTGAGCATAAGGCCCCAGGTTTTTTCCTTGCGATGCATAGCCGTGAAATATTTGGCCAAGGGTCAAAAGTTTTATTGCACTTTCGTAGATTTGGAAAGGGACTATGACAAAGTGATCTCCCACTGCCTGTGAATATTAAATTGTATCATTATGGCCTATATTTCCGTTCATTATTAGCCGTAATTATGGCTATAGTATAGATTGTAATATTTTTAGAGTATGTAATAAAATTTTAACGTACACTTTTTATAAAAAAGAAAATAAATGGCCTATATAAATATCACTTATAGCTTAGGTCGCTAAAGTGACATAACGAATTTTGCGTTATGGTTTAGTCTTTGAGAATTTAACTTATATGAAAAACAAATATACTAGTGTTTGCCCCGAACTGAGATCTCGTGATGCGACCCAACGAACCCACCAAAAAAAACTTTGAGTAGGAGGTAGTCAGAGGCAAGTCCAAGCATTATGTTTGGACTTTTCTCTGACTATCGCCTACTAACTTTGCACGGTAACCAAGTTTCAACTCTATTATTGAAGAGTTCCGTTGAACAGACCTTGGCTCCATCATCAGACCTGGTCGTTGTCACCATTTTATAAGAACTAATTTATTTGGAAAAAAAATAAGAAAACGCAAAGGAACTGGCCGACCAGTAGAAAATCCTTGATGCCAACGAAACTCTTAAAGAAGAAAGAAGGAAAGCTCTTGGATCGCTGGTCATCTTAATTTGACTTTTTTGTTGTATCTCAAAAACCGAGCGTCCCAAAAAAGTAAAAATTGTTTTGAAATGTCCAACTAAAGCCCTATCATATGACATGTAACTTGTTTTTTTTATGTAATTTTTTATATTTTCTCAAAAACCCTTCATCCGATTTTACAGACAAACACATATATTTACATACATACATACATAAAATGCCAAATTGCCCAAGTTGAAACTAAGATCTTCATTCGCTTCGCTCACTCAATCAATTATAAATCACTCTATTACTTTCTTGATTTCTTGATACCCATATTGCTTTGATTATGTAAAGTTATTTTTTTCATGTGTTTGAATATTGTTCCTGCTTTCCTGTTTTCGAAATATTTTGAAACTTTTTGTACCCTAGGACACTCGGGCGGTTGAGACAAATTTTTTGATACCTAAATATCATCAAAATCCACCAAGCCGTTTGGGTGCTACGTGGTAATAAAGAAAATATCGAAGGATAGATACATAGATACACGCCAAACACATAACACGGGCGCCTCCAGCACTCGGGTAAAAAAAAAGTATTGCTAGTAGGTATTAATAAATATATACAGGGTGATTAAAAGATGGGTGCAAAGCTGTAAGGGGATTGTAGTCTCTAGACTAGACCATTTAGTTTTTTTTAGTTTTTGGTGATAAAATCCAAAATTTTACAGTTAATTGCTATTAATTGCCAGTTTTATTGATCAAATTTATTTTCTCACTAGCGGCCTGTCCCAGCTTCGCATGGGTGGTCATAAATTTTTTGAACATTTTAGGATAAACTTAGACCGTGGGTTCGAGCCTCGCGTCTACTTATTTCATACATTTGCACGCGCTTCTCCTTGAGTGAGTGAAATCGCACCCCGCGCGTGACCCGTGGACCCGTTAATATTTTTAATTTCGTCATATCTTTTGAATAGAATGTCCGATTTGAAAAATTTAAGAAGTAATCTATAGGTATTGAAACCGTCTTAATTATGAAATGATTTACTTGGATAAGGATTAATACCAAGGTACAAATAAAGACCCTTTTCTAGCGGAGGCATTTCAATTAATTTTTTATAATAAAAGAACACTTATTGTGACATAACTATAATAGTTAGACATATGCTGGCGCGACATTTTTTGTAGATGATGACGTGTTCTACAAAATCGTAGTACATTATTTTGTTCTATCTTCAATAGTTTTCGCAGCGCACGCGATGTAAGGTTTTTGTTTTCCACCTTGGGTTACATTATTGAAGTTTTATTAAGGATCCCTGATTTTTTTGAAAATAAATTATAGCCTATGTTACTCAGGGATAATGTAGCATTCTAATGGTGAAAGAATTTTTGAAATCGGACCAGTAGTTTTTGAGCCTATTCGTTACATACAAAAATACAAATGTTTCCTCTTTATAATATTAGTGTAGATGTAGATTATAGTAATGTGTAAGCAATCTAATAAAACATGGTCTAAGCATCTGTGTCATTCATCAGACATTCTTTGTACCTACAGACACTTTAAGTTCACGAAAATTTCAAAGATTTAAAGAAACAGGTTTTAAAAGCTTATGTTCCAATCACCCTGTATATACATAGCATATTAGTTCGTAATACCCGATCTGATGATAGCCAGCCATCCAATGATGACGACTCCACCTCCATTAACTCTTTAATGGAGAGCTTGCATATGCTGAATGGCAGTGAGACTTGAAATAAAATTAATGAAACAGATGGCTCGTTTATGGGGAACGGTATTCGCTTCTATAATAAACTTCCAGAAAGTGCCACTGGGCTTCCTAATAGAAAATTTAAAGTGTACATTAAGAATAATCTAATAAGGAAAGCTTATTATACTTTAGATAGCTATATTGTTGATAAAAATGCGTGGCCCGATGTCCCGGTCGCTCTGCCCATCGGCAGCTAACATGTCTGCAATGTCTGTACTGTACCTACTATTGTGTGTTTTTTTTATTTTTCTCTGATTTAATAGATTGTATTTATGCATTAGGTATTATTAGTTTGAGGCGTAGCGTGTGCTGTCTTATAAATTTGATTATGTTTACCTTTTTCTGTATGCCTACGCCTCACTAAACTTCAATAATATATTATATTATTACATTGTAAAAGGATCACAGACAGCCTTCACAGCTCAGTTGGTAGTAGCTCTGCCTTCTGCGTCGTAGGCCGTGGGTTCGATCCCCACCGAGAACAAACATTTGTGTGATGAGCATAGATGTTTGTTCTCTGTCTGGGTGTTATATAGTATTATAAGTAAGGTGCTCCGGGGTAAGATCGGATCTGGGGTAAGATCGAATAAATCGAATATCTCCATAACGTAGGGTATTTTTTGATTCTGGGCAACATTGCCAGCAACGCCATTTTGTTGGGCCCATCCCACTAGCCGCCGCCAGTCGATCGGACCATCAGCGCGCATTTCATTCACTCGGATATGAAAAGGTACGTAAAATGTGAATTTTTAAGGATCCGGACTTACCCCCGGCAACTTTAATCGTTAATTCTGGTATAACGGCTGTGTTTTTTACGAGTTTTGTGGCTTATTATATTAATGTGGCAACTTGTTTGCTGATTAAAGTGGTCTAGACACGCTAGAACTGTATGTAGCCTGAGATCCGGTCTTTCCCCATCAAAATTTGAATGGGTAAAGTTCGGATGAATTCTGTCCGAACTTTCCCAACTGTAAAATATAAACAGTTTCTCAAACTTTTAAAAAATATTTGAACTAAAAATGCATTTGCTAGACCTACCTACGTCGCTCATTTTTTTTTATTTTGTGAACCAATTTGTCTGTTAATAAAAGCTAAAAGCTGTATTATGTATGTACGTTACGAAATCCCCTGCACGCTTAGCTTGAGCACACTTTTAGCTATGGTGCTTCAGTTTATTTTATTATTTATTATTATGCCTAGAAACTATAAAAAAAATCTCTGCGGGCGACTTTCTACTCAAAAAAGAATTGAAGAAATTACTTTTAATAGAAATAAGTAATTTATGGTTAATAATTTATTAACTAGATCTAATTTGCTTCATTGATCAGGCTGGTTAGTTATTAAAACCAACTATGAGGTGCTTGCTAAACCTTTGTATCTCCGTATTCCTACCTAGGCACCATAGTTAGAGTGGAGGTGACAAAGTTTGAGAAACATAGAAACTTCATTTTTTCTGAACTGGGGTAACATCGGATTATAAGAATGAAAAAAACAATATTTTGCCTCTCACTTTTGTCGTTGAAACAGTATCTCGATAATCGATATTGATGCTTTATTATTGGATAAAACCGGATATTTTCACTATAGGAAGCTTATGTTTGGAGCTACAGAGGCGATTTTAGAATGTAGTCCGATGTTACCCCGTCAAGGTCCGATCTTTCCCGGGGTTTTATAAAAAATACTATCACTTTAATCCCCTATAACTCGGCCACCGTTGTGTTTAGAGGGTTATCGGATAAACCGATTTATAAACCTGTCTTTTATACAAAGCTCTAACTAAATTTTAGGTTCGCCAACATTTTCATAGTCGAGAAAAAAAATATTTTGCAACATACGAATGGTTTGCTAAAAAACCGTCCGGTCTTACCCCGGAGCACCTTATGTATTTACAAAAAAAAATTATATAAGTAGTATATCAGCTATCTGGTTTCCATATCACAAGCTTTGGCTTAGTTTGGGGCGAGATAGTGTTGTGTGGAATGTCCACCAATATTTATATATATTTATTTATTTATTTATCATACAAAAGAACGGTAGGAACCAAGCCGTAAGTTTGTTGCCTGTTCTTCTAGGCTTTGGTCGCGTGGAACTGGCACCTAGAGTCACCTAGCTTTAAGACGTTTCAAAGTGATCCTTGTGATTTTATTGAATAAATACATTTTGACTTTGACTTACCTAACCTGCCTTCTCCATCCATACTTTCAAGTCAATTACCTTCACCAAAATTTTCAAGTTCTGGACATATGACATAATTTGACACAATTATTGGAAATCTCAGGTAATGCATGTAGTTACCTGAATGCCATTGTTCAACATATCACGCATGTGTCTATCAGATCTGCGAGCCATTTCAGAGAACTGGTGGCACCTCTGCAACTGTCGGTGACATACAAAGCATACCATACTGGGCATCCTGGCATCTGATTCCGTGTTCAGCTGGAACAAAATGTTGTCGGTAGATATAAGTCATGGAATAGGTGTTGAATGTCTAATGCTCACCATGAGCAATTATGTTCAAGAGAAATTTCGCTCTAGGTGCAAAACAAACCCACATAATACGGTGAACATCATCACTGCACAGTACTGAAAGGCTAGACTTGGTAGCTGAAGTCATACCTGTGAGTTTGTAAGTTTCTGGAACAACTGTAGGAGGTGCATGTTGTCAATATGCAGCATCTTGATATTCCCAGCTAGACATACCCTGCACACAGAACTAGCCGAAGCCATCGCGTTTGCTTTGCATCAAAACTAAAAGTATTTTTTTTTTGTACCTGTTTGTGCGCTACCTACTGGTGCGCTACGTACAATAGCTTAGCTAGTAGCTACTGGCCAGCCAGCTGCTTTTGACAGTGAATTTGATCAGTGTTACCAACCTGTACCAAAAATTTTCCCCAAGATCTTTCTAAATTTCCCTAAAAATCCCTAAATAGAATTTGATATGTACCTACTTAAGTAAGTAGTAACTACATCATTTTACCTAAATAATTTCGTAGCTCATAAAATAAAACGTTACATTTTTTTTTAAAATTTAACGTTAAACCAGTGTTGCCAGACCAAAATTTCAAAATCCATCACATCATCCATTACTTGTACTTATTTATTGTATAATTTGATACATTTGAATGTTCAAATTTTTATCATGTTAACGTTAATTTGAAAATCAAAACAATTTTTATTTTTTAGTACATTCTCAAGATTCCGGCAAACACTCTGGTGCTCAATTTGTTTCTCAATTTCGTATTTTTGACAAATTAATTGTGAAATTAAGTAGTTACCGCAAAAAAGAGATTGACAGCCTTCACAGCTCACTTGGTAGTAGCTCTGCCTTCTGCGCCGTAGGCCGTGGGTTCGATCCCCACCGAGAACAAACATTTGTGTGATGAACCTAAACGACAGTTTGTTCTCTGTCTGAGTGTAATAATATATTTCAATTATGTACATATTTACCAAAAAAAAGTATAGGTATGCAAATCAGCTATCAGGTTCCCATATTACAAGCTTTGGCTTAGTTTGGGGCTAGATAGTGCTGTGTGGAATATATTTGTATTTATTTATAAGATAAGTAGGTACCTATTTAGTTTGGGAGCTAATAATGTACGGCCAAATAATGTACAGGCTCACTGCAATACCACTTTTATTAAATTGGCTTAGAGTTTAATATAGAGTTTTTATTCCACAAACATATTACTATTGGGATTAGTAGTTTTCAGAAGACTCAGTTATGTACGTTCCTTTTTTACGCATAGTTCCTACACTGTAGACGTATAAATTTATTTCAAAACACAAATATCAGGAGATTTAATAATGAAATCAGTAGATCAGGAGAATCTCAGACAAATCAGGAAATCTCCTGGTAAATCAGGAGGTCTGGCAACGCTGCGTTAAACAAGTAAAATATTTTATTGAATAAAAAACAATCATGCAAAGTTGTTAATTATTTCCAGAACCGCGTCATCATCCTGTTCCTAGTTTTCGTTTGACGTCTCATTTTTGAAGCCATACATGTATACGTACGTTGAAGTTCTTGATCATGTCCACAGTAGAATCAAATTTTACGCACGATCCATATCCCGATTTAAGGAATATCGTACCATCATGATACTCTGTACCATTCTAATTGATAATCTGTTCCTTAGTTTATTTTTGACTAGTAAACTTAGGGTTCTTCAAGGATGTGGATGTGAGGATGTGAGCATGTGAGCATGTGAGCATGTGAGCATGTGAGCATGTGAGCAAGTGAGCATGTGAGCATGTGAGCAAGTGAGCATGTGAGCATGTGAGGATGTGAGCATGTGAGCATGTGAGTATGTGAGCATGTGAGTATGTGAGCATGTGAGCATGTGAGCATGTGAGCATGTGAGCATGTGAGCATGTGAGCATGTGAGCAGGTGAGCATGTGAGCATGTGAGCATGTGAGCATGTGAGCTTGTGAGAATGAGAGCATGTGAGCATGTGAGCATGTGAGCATGTGAGCATGTGAGCATGTGAGCATGTGAGCATGAGAGCATGTGAGCATGTGAGCATGTGAGCATGTAAGCATGTGAGGATGAGAGCATGTGAGGATGTGAGCATGTGAGCATGTGAGCATGTGAGCATGTGAGCATGAGAGCATGTGAGCATGTGAGCATGTGAGCATGTAAGCATGTGAGGATGAGAGCATGTGAGGATGTGAGCATGTGAGCATGTGAGCATGTGAGCATGTGAGCATGTGAGCATGTGAGGATGTGAGCATGTGAGGATGTGAAGATGTCTCGAAGGTACGTCCATTTACCCACATTTTTCAGTATCATAACACACTAAAGAGGATTTAATTTACAAACTTCATTGATTAATTTAAATTAAAGTGGATTTATTCATGACAACTGCAAATCGTACAGCTATTAATTGTATCCTTTTTTTTACAAATTAATGATCTGCTTTAAAAATTATTCCCTTATACTATACCACTTAAATTAAAAGATCAACGGATTGTTACCCTGGCTTACATTTAAAGGATGTCATTCTACATGTCTTTCATGCTTAAAATATGTATATGTATTACTTGTGGCTTCCCGCGGCTTTGCACGCGTTGAAGTGGTGCCGTGATTGAGCCACAAACATCCAAACATCGTAACTTTCACATTGATTTGTATATTATTAGGGTAGGATTTTAAATACCTACGTAGGTATAAGAGATACCTATAAACGGCCATTACCTATATTAGGTAGGTAGGTATAGGTACTGAGAGTCTCAAAAACATGCCAAATACAACAAAGACAACCTTACACGGAAAATATGTACTTATTTGTTCAGGAGGTAGTTTGACTTTGCAGGGGTAGTTTTAAAATATTGAAAACGTGATTTTAAATAATTTATTGTGGTGTATATTTACTTCAAGATTGAAATCTATCGCACTATACTAAAAATCTCCCATACTAACTTTTACAGTCATTTGCACCCTTTGCAGGGGTAATTATCAAAAGTTGAAAGCGTCATTTTTAATTAATTATTTTTTAGTATATTTACCTCAAGTTTTAAGTCAATCGCATCACGCGTTAAAAAACTCCCATGCAAACTTTGACATCCCTTTGCACTTTTATTAAGGGTAGTTTTAAAAAACTAAAAAGGTTTTTCCTATTTTTTAGCCTTGGAGTACATCTACTTCAAGTTTCAAGTTTGTAGGTTCAAGAAATACAATTTTTCATACCAACGTTTTCAACCCTTTTTACACCCTTAGGGGTTCAATTTCCGAAAATCCCTTCTTAGTAAACCTCAACGCCATAAGACCTATGTACTCTTTAAATTTCAAGTCTATAGGACCAGCGGTCAAAAATCTCCCATACAAACTTTTTAACCCTTTGCACACTTATTAAGGGTAGTTTTAAA
This sequence comes from Chloroclysta siterata, assembly GCA_932294275.1. NCBI lineage: Eukaryota > Metazoa > Arthropoda > Insecta > Lepidoptera > Geometridae > Chloroclysta > Chloroclysta siterata. The sequence continues at coordinate 11,049,867 of OW028600.1, read as the reverse complement.
AAACTAAAAATGCCTTTCCTATTTTTTTGCTTTGAAGTATATCTACTCCAAGTTTCAAGTTTGTAGGTTCAAGGAATACAATTTTTCATACAATAGTTTTGATCCCTTTTTACACCCTTAGGGGTTGAATTTCCAAAAATCCCTTCTTAGTACACCTCTACGCCATAAGACCTACGTACTCCTCAAATTTCAAGTTTCTAGGACCAGTGGTTTAGGCTGTGCGTTGTCTATATGTCAGTCAGTCAGTCAGTCAGTCAGTCAGGACTTTGATTCTTATAGTATTAGAGATGTCCCTTAGAAAAAGCACGCTCGACTGACTCATTGGAAACTGGCGTCATTAATGCTAAAGCAAATTTGGTGAGTTTCTGACATTAATGAATGAATGCGCTGCGCAGTTCACTCGTTTCATATCGTGCGTTCTTTTCTACGCACAAAACTGAAAACAAGTTCGATTTTGTAAGTTTTGTTTGAAATCCCTAAAAAAATCCCCAAAATATTCCAGTCCCTAAAAATGTCCCTTTTAACACTTTTATTCCCTAAATTTAGGGACAAAATCCCTAAGTTGGGAACCGTGAATTGGATAATCTGTCATGAGTATGTCACAAGTCTTTTCGTTTTCTGACATTTCTATGAAGTAAAACCGTTTTCCCCCCGAAGGGAAGAAAACGAATATTTAGGTTTAAGCCGAAGCTTGACCCACTGTGAGATAACCTCCTTGAATTTTGCGCGGTTGCAGTGTCATTCTACCCATAAACACCTAATGTGATCACGTGATTCGGTCTTGAGCTGTCGCTGTCATCGCTGGCTAGTCGATTGTTCGTCAGTACTCTCACAAGCCGGCAAGAAATGCAAATTTAGTGGGTCAAGCTTCGGCTTAAACCTAAATATTCGTTTTCTTCCCTTCGGGGGGAAAACGGTTTTATTTAGGTGTTAGAGCCTTCGCTTGACCCACTGTGAGAGGTGTTTATATTCTGCCGGCGATGGCAAGGCGTACTGTGTTAAGGTTTTATAGGTACAAGGTAAATGTGGTAAACTGAATATTTATCAAAAGTAAAAGGGTATTCAATGTAGATAGAAACACATACTAGTCATCATTAGTATTAACATAAAGTCCCTTATTCTGTGGAAAATAAAGTGATAGATAACCGAAAACATGTTTCTTATTTTTAAAGGCGTAAATGATGCGCTCACACTAAGCTTATTTTCCTGTAGTGTTTTCTGTGGAACCATTTGAAAATAATATTCTAAGAAATAATATTTTACTTCTCTAATTCGGCAACGGGGAACCTCATCGAGATTTAGGTTTCTATTGGACCAGTTTTCCGAGTTTATAACTGCTCTAAAACTGCCAGGGGTAGCTTCTACTTTTTCAGATATGAAAAGATTACTGATCCAAAGCAGTAATTGATTTCGAAGCAGCTTTAACTTGGCTGACTTGGCTCTTGGTCGTAATGGACAGCCTGGATGTTTCATTGGCTTGGAAAACTTTACCAACTGCAATTAACTAAAGGGTTCAGGAATACCATAACTTATTTTTGTGTGCTATTTCGAACGAGTTTCCATCTCGACTGTCTGAAACTAGCTGAATCGGTTTTATACCAAATCGAGGCCAGAATGGTAGGTACATAATCATCATGTATTTCAAAGTTATCAGGACTAATATCAAGAAGCGTTATGTCATGAAATCTTCGCTCTGAGGCTAACAGAAGCAATGCGGACACAATGACATGACGCCGAAATAAACTACTAGATATGATCTATCTCATAGGTTTTTTTTTTTTTTTTTACTAGCGAAAATCGCTTTTCTATCCGTTTCACCAAGGGGTGATTGCTTAGCTTCCCACTATGTTCAGGGTTCGCAAAAGTAGTGACCACCTATTTGTGTAGAGCAATAGATGTAGATGCTAGCTTGACGACCATGTGAAGGTAGCAAATAATATACACGACGTCTTCGGGTTTTGGATTGTCTAGCTGGATATTATTATCATTCGCCCAAGATTTCCGACGTAACCAAGCAGGCCTGTAAGTTTTCAGAGTTGGATCGCGTCATGAAGTTTCTAGAAGGTTATGGTTCTCTTACGGCCAAGTTGCTATGTACTGGGCCCAGCCTGTACCTTCCAAACCTGCACACACATGTCTTTTATCGCAGGAGGTGGTTTTCCAATCCTAAGATCGATCAGGTTCTTGGGCAGGTTGGGAATCGTGAACGGGACTCCTACGGTCCTCTGCTTCAACTCTGCCTTCCAGAATGTTCTTTCCCATATCGGGGCGACTAGGAGGTATGTTCCTGAGCAACGCGTAAGGTGCCTCAGAACTCGTGGTAAGTATAAGCGCCGGAGGAGGGAACAGCCAACTCAGTTTGAAGTCCCACTGGCGACTGAATACGTTTACAAAGAGACATTTTGGATCTCTGGAGTCCTCGCTTACATAACTATGGAAGACGGCTGACCGAGAACTTGTAAGCAGGTCCAGAAGTTCCCATCTTTTTGAAGATAATTTGAAGCTTCCTGACTCAACGTCCATTTCGTGAGTTTGATCGTGACAAACTATCTGCGGTGTCGTTGTACCGCCCTGGAAGATACCAAGCTATAAGATTTATTTGATGTTTATTGGCTGGTTCTAAGATTCTGTGAGTTACATGAAGGAGGCGAAGGGACTTGGTGTCACCTTGTTTGGTAATGTAGGCTACAACAGATCTGTTGTCCGACTGAATCATTACAGTTTAACCTTGAAGTCCATTTCTATTCATAACTTCTAAATTCGCCCCTAGCTCTTTGTGATTGCTGTGCTAGATTAGCTGTCTCCTGTTCCAGTGTCCGTCTAGATTTTCACTTCCGATCGTTGCTCTCAACCCTGGCCCCGCTGCATCGGTTGTAATAAACGCTGTGACTTCTTGATGGTGAATCGGGGAAGAACGAGCAAGGTTTAGTAGCCACCATTTTAACTCTTCGAATTCGTCGGTCGACAACAAACCGTTTGTATTTTTTGATTCATCGACAGGTTGCTTGCCACTCCCTGAATCCGGCGGCTGTGTAGCCGTCCTAGCGCAATGACAAATGAGGCGAGGTTTATGTTGCCGAGCAGAACTTTTGCTAACCACCATGTCCACTACTGGTTGTTTAATATAATATTATTATCATTTATTAGTGCGGCGCATTTCAACACTTTGTCCTGTGGCAACCATTTGATATTTTGCTCGGTGTTCCAAATGAGGGCCAAATATACGACTGCTTGTGGTGGTGAGGGGGAGGTTTTCCGATAGTTTATGCACCAGCCCATTGCTAAAAGATGAAACAACCGCCGATGAGGCTTGCTAGTGGGTATATGGAAATAGGCTTGCGACAAATATATTTTAATCATGTATTATCTAAATTACCCATAGCACTCATACGTACATAAAGGGATTTTATAATGTAGGTAGCTTAAGGTTAAATATTGGTCTATTGGAACCATCCAGCTTTTTCCTAAGAAATCTCGAGGAAAGAAACCCCAATTTGCTTGAGCACTTTACTATAGCTTTACAAAATAACATTTTGTACATCTCTGTTGACATAATTATCAGTAATTATCTGTAAGAATTTTATTAAAAACCGATAATTATTGTCTTTGCTAAACCTTTAGAGAGGAAGAGTGCGCACAAAGGGTATCATATACTCTGATAGGACCATGATAGGACTGATAGTCTGTAACAGATAAGCAAAATCATTATAGATTTAGGAGCACCAAGAGACTTCAAAGTCTCTAATGTTCGCTTACGTGCCCTCCTTTTAAGCTATTATTTCCATTGAAATTTCGGTTTACCCTCGTATTTAGGCTTATTGTTTGCGTATACGTATCCTGAATAAGTACCTTTCTTAGTTTGGACTGAGGTTCGGATATTATTAGGTCGTCCACCGTAAGGTCGTTTGAAGCCCTGCTGCAAAATCAAAATGCTCTTTTCCTGATTTGTAGCCCCTTGTGGCTTAAATTTTGTTCTGTTGGCTTTATATTGCTTCTTGACAGGAAAAAACTTATAGACACCTCCTTGTTCCTTTATAAGGTCTTTTAACTGAAGTTATAAAAATAAGTGAGAACCTATTTGATGGCGGGATCGCATGAAGGAGCTCATTCAAACTTTTGTTTATAGGTTTGTAGACCCATCTTCACTGATGTATTATTTCAGCCCGTCTACCACAAGTATACTGCATCAAATGTCCGGCGAAACGCGCCATCGGTGTTCTGTTGAGTAGTTCTGTCGGCAGAACTGTTCGATAGTATTGCAACAAGCTGTTCCATCATTCTACTTTGGTGTTCCATAAAGTATTGGATACTATTTTATAGTGGCGGTCTTGAAAGGTTCTGAGCTGTGAGATCTTTTCCTTCTTTTGCTTGTTGTGTCTGCCGTTGAGGCAATTGACGGGGATACTGGCCCACATGAAACTGTAGTGGCTGCAGTTCGATTTTTGAGGGCAAGGGAAGCCTCAGCACGTGAAATCAATTGACTTTTAATAAACGTCAGATTCACCAGAAATCCACTACGAGCTTCTGAAGGATGAATCTTCTTCATCGTGGCAAATGGTGCATAGATGAGCGCCCTACCAAAACGCCAGTTGAGGAGAATTCTCTTTAGCTTTTTGAGCTTGTGTTCACTCCAGGAACCTGTACAGCTATATTACAGTCGCTAACCTAATCGTGGGTATAGCGAATTAAAGGCGATTTTCACCAAAAATCAAAACGGTCTTTATTCAGTACAATCAACAAGGGACACTTTGAAATCATCGAAGGATATTATAACACTGAATAGTTCATCATATGAAACAGAATTGATTTTCCAGGACTCCAGTCATGAGGATAGCACTCATCCAAAATGGCTATTATGTTTTTTAAAAACTTCCTTGGTCGTGGGCAGGATCCCACTGTGCCATGTCACCCAAAGTTGTACGGGCTATTGGGTCCATAATCTGAAACCAGAAGTTGAAGTTACCATTGGAAAACAGGGCTACCTAGGCCTTGGCCTCAGGGCTTAGCCCTTTGAAGCTTGCTTTGTTGCGAGTCTGCCGTCCGAAGAGCGGGCATTCGCGAAAAGCGCAGCTTGCTTTGTTGCGAGTCTGCCGTCCGAAGAGCGGGCATTCGCGAAAAGCGCAGCTTGCTTTGTTGCAAGTCTGCCGTCCGAAGAGCGGGCATTCGCGAAAAGCGCAGCTTGCTTTGTTGCGAGTCTGCCGTCCGAAGAGCGGGCATTCGCGAAAAGCGCTGCTAAAGCAGGTACAACCCATAAATAGTGGCTCCTGACGGAGATGGGCTTATGATATGTACTCCACTTTGTTTTATCACTTTATATTCGAATGAATTTGTACTTACATTTTATATTCACTGCTGTAAATGTAAAATATTTTAAAATTTTCATCAATGACTTTTCTTTTTGTTCTTTTGTTTTTTATTTTTTCACTGCATATGCACCGTCAAAATTCAAAGACGTACTGACGAACAATCGACTAGCCAGCGATGACAGCGACAGCTCAAGACCGAATCACGTGATCACATTAGGTGTTTATGGGTAGAATGACACTGCAACCGCGCAAAATTCAAGGAGGTTATCTCACAGTGGGTCAAGCGAAGGCTCTAACACCTAAATGTTTCGTTTTAGAATTCAGAATTTCTTACGTGTCTTTGACAAACAGTCTCTCAACATCATGAAAATTTACAGATTAACATTCCTTTCAGCAATTTTTGTACTTTGTTTTCATGGTAATTAATTCAAGACGCATCTCCTGGATCCAAAAATAGCTCTAAAGGTTTATGATGAACACTACAAGACCACTCAAACTCACGCAATTATGTGATAATCCTAATTTCGTGATAGCCTGTTTCGAAGCTGATACTGAGTTTAGTGAGACAAATACACATCTTAAATATGAACATTAGGACAGAGTAATAAGTCTTATATTTCTCTAAAAAGATTGGTTAGAATCGTGTGAGAGAGATTGTAACAAATGATAGATTTGTTCGCCGCCCGCGCTTAGTTTCGTGCGCTGCGCGGTTTATGTCGGTGCCAAATAACGTGGCAATACAGGTCATTCACCGATCTTCACCACGATGTCGCAAAATTCAATTTATGTATCGCTATTTCAATCGTTTTCCATACAAACCAGTCGCAAAACCGGTATCGCAAGCTTATCGTGGTACGCGGGCTACAAGAAAGCAAGAGGAAAATCAACACAACTCAAAAATATACAAAATCGGGGAATATGAAATTATGAAATTTGATGTTTTCAATGCTCTATGCACGTATTTTTTTGTTTAAAAATACAGACCTTATTTCAAACCAGTGATTTATTAAATAATTTTTGAAAACAATATTATTGTTAAGATTACCAAATTACATAAAGATGTCAAAAACACATCTGATTTGTGTGTATCAATATAATTTAAATATCGAGAACATTATAAATTCAAAATTATACTTAATCCATTAATTGTATGCGAAATAAACTTCAATAAATTATGTAATCCCAAAAACGGCGAAATTTTAAGTTGTGACCCTTTACTTTCAAGTCACTGTGGCGTCAGGTGTGCACGATTGTGGCTCGGTATGGTCCGTTAGACACATCAATAGGTAGGTACTCTGTAACTGTAGTGGGTGTTATAATAAAAACGAGATCATTATAATGTACGTATTTTAGGGTGTAGGTATAAGTATAAAAAAATTAATAGTTGTAAGAAATACTATCAAATAGGTAACTAACAAATAGATTTAGGTAGGTTTGTATTTATTAACATATGAGTATTTTAGTAGATTATTGTATTGCACTAATAAACCCTTTAGGCCCAGTTTAGAACAAATTACAATATTGCCTCTAGGTAGCCTAAGTATTTGCCAATAGTCTGAGTAATAAGTGGGTAAGGCGTAGACACTTACTTACTCAATTGCTATGGTTTGTTTATTAAGTAGGTACCAACCTACTTGTAGGTCAACTATCCTTAATAGGTAGTTTAGTCTTAGTTTTTCGCTTAATAAAGCGGGAGGAGCCGTGGGCAGCAGCTCGTTACACATAAACGACTTTAAATACATAAGTACATACATTACCTAGCTACCTGGCAGCTAAGTACTACGTCACGTACGCAAGTCACAGGTGAATAAGTAGTACGAACTCACGAGACGACAGACGTTACAAGTGCAAAAAAAAAAAAAAAAAAAGTGCGAGATAACGTTACGTGTTAGAAAGGGAGGCAAATATTTAGGCAATTATCGAGGTAAGGCAGGTATCGCTGTGCAAAGTGAATTGCGCTTTATCATGTCGCAGCAACGGTTGTTTATGAATTGAAATAATCTGCGGAGTGAACCTTCTGTACCTGTACTTTTATTTATTATGTGCTACTACCACAGAATAAATAATTGTAGCCCCTACCACAGTGTAGTAGGTAAGTAGTCAAATTCAAAAATAAACAATAACTTTGAGTATATGAGTATATGAGTATGGATCACTTTTTAGTAGATAGGCGTAAAGGTTTGCAACTTCTGCCATGTCTAGACAAACAATCATGGACGTTCACGCACCCAGTACCACGAGATTCGAGCGATACCGTCTGGCGACTGGTTTGTATGGAAAACGATAGAAATAGCGATACATAAATTGAATTTTGCGACATCGTGGTGAAGATCGATGAATGACCTGTATTGCCACGTTATTTGGCACCGACATAGAAGATTTGTGTTTACGTAAATAATTAAAAATAAATACTAAATGTGCATAGATTGCAACAAACTTGCACTGTTTTAAGTTAGAACAGTGCAAATTGAGATTTGTGGCTTGGTGTGAGCAAAGGGTGAGTGGTTTTTGTATAATTCCTTATTTTGTCGACCCATCAAATTAGCGAATTTTCAAGTTTTGAATTGGAGTTGTATCACGGATTTAAAGTAGGTAAATATGATATACGTAAAAAAAAGGGTTAGGAACTATTGATTTTTGTGATTTAGTAAATTAATGTGAACGTTCACGTAAAGTCAACCAAATAAAAAAATTAATACCTACTTAAAGATAACAACTTTTCAGAATTTTTGTCACGGTATTATATGAGTTGAATTTTTATATTGTTACGTGACTTTCAATGTTTTTTACATATATAATGGAGGAACCGGAAGAAAATACAATGAAGCAACGCTGATAGCCGCAGTCGAAAATGTATTTAAAAAAATCTGACAGTTTACCGCGCATCCAAAGATTTTTTCTAATTTAGTGATATAAAAAAATCAAAAGCTCATGCAAATCCATGTTAACATAATTAGCTGAGTATGTATCACGGACTTTAAAGTGATTATCACGAAATTGTCAAAGTTAACAAGGTTTTGATTATTAGCAACTAGCGACCCGCCCGGCTTCGCACGGTTATTGTGGGTTATCATTAAGAGATTATGCTTGTATTATGCATATAAACCTTCCTCTTGAATCACTCTTTCTATAAAAAAACCGCATCAAAATCCCTTGCGTAGTTTTAAACATTTAAGCATACATAGGGATATAGGGACAGAGAAAGCGACTTTGTCTTATACTATGTAGTCATAAGTCAAAAAATAGTAGTTCTAAATAAGTTTACTATCCTAATTATTGTAAATGAAAGACTGATTAATGTTCCTCATTAAAATAAAGAAGAAGATTTTACTAAAATAACGAAGTTTTAATAAATATTTTGTTTTATCATGAAATTGGATGAGTCCACCCTATTAAAACCATAGTTAAAATCAGGTACCGGATATCTATAGCCAACCCAAATGGGGTTCAGTTTCGGTACGATCCTTGAATAGGGTTGCCAGATGTCCGGTATTTAAGCGTACAGTCCGGTATTTTCGAGGCCTGTCCGGTAAAAAATTAATGGTCGTACCGCACAGAACAATGTCCGGTATTTTGAGGAAAGTCGGTACTACTGGTCACAAGCGCCTACAAAAGTAGGCATATATTTTGTTAAGTAAGTAGTAGATTATAATATTCATACCATTGTTAATAAACTTTCTCAAAGTGAGCATAGTCTTGGCGACCACAATTTTATGACTGCATTATATTTTGTTACTAATTTAGTTGATTTATGTGATGTAGATTTTTAAATAAAAACTATTAGTATAAAAACCCGTACTTTGTTCGACCTAGCTTACAGATCCCCCCCCCCCCCACTTTTTTTTTTTTTTTTTTTTTTTTTTTTTGGCGTCGCACTTTTGGTGCATTTGCCATTTTGCTTGTTTTTTTTTTTATAAAAATTAGGGAAACGTAGGGATTAAATTTACACGGAAGGATAAAAGGAGATCAGTAAGGTTAAAAATAAGGTAAGGAAAGGAAAATGTAAGGAAATATATACAGATAATGATTATGTATGTACAAAAAATTGACTAAATTTTTATATTATTTACATTTATAAATGATGCCAAACAATGATAAATACAAGGATCCAAGGAAGAAAGAAGAACAATGATATTAGTAGGAAGAGGAATTCGACAGGAAACAAGATCTTCACATAGTTTTTTATGGTCATATTGTGGACAAGCAAAAAATATATGATTGAGGTCACCAAATTCATTTCCACAGGCACAAAATGGATTAGACACTATTTTCATCCGTGCTAAATGAGCTGGGGTACATGAGTGCCCCAAACGCATTCTTATCAAAACAGTAGTGGCGCGTTTACTAAGTTTCAATGAAAAAAACCAGGGTTTCACCGGTATTGTTTTTTGTATTAGTCTATAATTAGCGTAGAATAGTCCAGATAAGGGGCGTGGCCTGTGACGTCACCCAGAAAGTGGTGTGAGCTAGCTTGGAGGGGCGCGCCGAGGCTACGTGCGGCGCGAGCGTCATTCGGACAACACTTTTGCTTCATCGCCAGAGATAGACGGACGTTATACTTACTTAGTGCCATTTTGCTTACTGCTATTTTGTTAAATCAATTTAAATAAGAAGTTCTTTTTAGTTTTGAAATTGTTATTGTTTTTTTTATTAAAGATTACTATTAGTTTATTACCTCAGAAGTGGGATTCTTATCCTGTTCTGTGCCGCTGTGGCTTATATTGATTTAAAACATTTTTTTGATACTTTTTGAGAATCTAAAATTTTTTACGTTTTTATGTGTTAAAAAAAATGTCCGGTAAAAGTAATCGCAAAGGGCGTAAAGACAGTTCCTCTACTCCTGGCTTGGAGCAAACGCTTCAAACTATTTTGGATCGCTTAAATTCTTTAGAAGATTCTAGGCAACGCAGTTCGAGCGCAGACAATGCGGCTACGTCACGCGACATTCCGGCGCCCGAACCGGTCGTGCAGCTGTTACCGCCGCCCGTACCTACGGCGGGCGAGCCGAGTGACGCGCTCCTACCCGCACCGTCTGGCGCCGAGTCGTGCGCTGCTAGCGTCGACATGTCTGTGCCTTGTTTAAGTGTATTAAATTCCAGCACGACCGCCGCCGAGGTGGTTATGAGTGAGGTAACCGAGAAGCTAGTAAGTGCAATCAGTGCTATTCCGGTAAGATCAAACCATGTTTTTATATCAAACTTTGATCCGTCTCTGCATGATTTCGATGTGTGGTGTAGCGAAGTAGATCACGTACGTAGTTTGAATCGGCGGGATGATCGCGAGTGCTTAGCACGTATAGGTAATTGCCTAAAAGGTGACGCGAAGGTATGGCTTAATGAATGGGTTAGCAACGACCGTAGCTGGTCAAATTTCAAGCGGGAGTTTAAAACGTTGTGCCCCCTTAATATTGATATTGCGAATATTTTATTCGACGTTATGAAAACCGATTCAGACAACTACGCTACATACGCGGAATATGCTAGACGTTCTTTGTTAAGATTGCGTATTGTCAAAGGTATGAGTGACGAATTAATTGCTGCCATAGTGATACGCGGTATCACAGACGCCCAGATTCGTGCAGCTGCCACCAACGCAAAGTTGTTGCCAGATGGCTTAGTAAACTTTTTGTCGATCTATACAAAACCAGTTCAGGTGACATCTGTTCATGCACGTGGCTCTTTTCGTAAACACGAGTCACAGTCGAGCGCTCGTAAACGAGAACACGCTGATTTGAGGGTGAAGTGTTTCTCCTGTGGGGTTTATGGTCACAAACAGATCTCGTGCACCAAGCGTATAAAATCGGAAGTGCCTTCTCGGGACAATCTACCTACAAGTGCATCAACCTCCAAACCGCCTAGATCTGAGCCATGCTCTTTTTGCAAAAAAGTAGGTCACAAAATTGCAGATTGTTTTGCGAAACAACGTGCCGATTCGCGTGGCAAGTCGAATGTCAATTTTTGTCGCGAAACCGTAGATACCTACAAAGAGAATGATATTGCTACTGCAGTTATACAGGGTGTACCAGTTGATGTGCTTATAGATAGTGATTCAACTATTTCTTTGATTTCAGAATCTGTAGCCAAACACCTGCAATGCACCCAGACCCCGTCATTTCGTGTTCTACGCGGCATAGGTAGTCAGGAGATACAGACCTCTTACTGTACTACTTTGTCGGTCGAGTTTTTCGAGATTACCCTCGAAGTCGATTTTCATGTCGTTCCGGATAAGTGTATGAACACGCCTGTTATCATCGGCACCGATGTGTTAAATAGGGACGGCGTGACATATACCCGAACGCGAGGTGTGCAACGACTCACACGAGCTGAGAACGTTTTTAAGGTATTGTCAGATCCTTGTATACCGATTAATACACCGTTGGTAGGTCAAGATAGGGAGCGACTAATGAGTGTCATTAACGAGTTTGCGGAATATCTAGTCGTAGGTACTGCCACTACAACCATGCAAACGGGCACCATGCACATTCGGTTGCATAACGAGACCCCTGTTGTTTACCGACCATATAAGATGTCTCATGACGAAAAAATGCGCGTTAGGGATATCATTAAGGACCTGCTAGATAAAAATATTATTCGTGAGTCTGAGTCTGAGTTTTCGAGTCCAGTTTTGCTCGTCAAGAAAAAAGACGGTAGTGATAGGCTTTGTGTAGATTTTAGGGCGTTGAATGCGAACACTATTAAGGATCACTATCCACTACCACTGATCGACGATCACATCGATCGTTTAGGCAAAGCTAAATATTTTACGAGCTTAGATATGGCGACTGGATTCCACCAGATCAAGCTAGATAGCGAGTCTGTTCATCGTACAGGATTCGTGACTCCTGAAGGGCACTGGGAGTACATAAAGATGCCATATGGACTTGCGAATTCTCCTGTCGTTTACCAGCGCATTATATCTAACACGTTGCGTCCATACATCGATGCTGGTCGAGCTTGCGTTTACATCGACGATATTTTGTTGCCTAGCGATACGATTGAGGAAGGTTTGCAGACGCTTCGGGAGGTACTTGGTACCCTGACCAAAGCAGGGTTCTCCATCAACCTGAAGAAATGTAAGTTTCTCACGACAGAGGTTGAGTACCTAGGAAGAACGATTAGCAATGGTCAGGTGAGACCGAGCGAGCATAAGGTCGAGGCTTTAGTTGCCGCTCGAGTCCCGAGCAGTGTAAAAGAAGTAAGACAGTTTTTAGGCCTTGCAGGTTACTTTAGGCGTTACATTCCAGGCTACTCTTCGAAAACAGCGTGTATAGCGAATCTAACTCGCAAAGGTGTTCAGTTCAGGTGGGGCGAGGAACAGGAAAAGGTCCGTAAAGATATCATAGAACGGTTAACTAGTGAGCCTGTATTGGCTATTTTTGACCCTTCTCTCCCCACTGAAGTGCACACCGATGCGTCAGCGCTAGGTTATGGAGCTGTTTTGCTGCAAACTCACGATGGTGGGCACAAGCAGCCTGTCGCTTATTTCAGCAAGGTGACTCAAGGGGCTGAACCACGTTATCACTCCTACGAATTGGAAACGTTGGCAGTTGTCAAGGCGCTGCAACATTTTAGACATTACCTTATTGGTACAAAGTTCAAAGTTGTGACCGATTGTAACGCCTTGAAACTGACACAGCGTAAGAAGGATCTACTACCGAGGGTAGCTCGGTGGTGGATGTATCTACAAGACTATGACTTTGATCTCGAGTATCGAAAGGGGACTGCGCTATCTCATGCTGACTATCTGAGCCGTAACCCGGTAAATATTTGCGAAATTCGAAAACCACTAAACTGGGCTCAGATAGCGCAGGCTGCTGACGAGGAGACTCAAATCCTGCTTCAGAAACATAAAGATGGTGATCTAGATTCTTCTAGGTACATAATTCGTAATGACGTCCTATACTATAAAATGGATGTGGTCGGTGAGCAGTCGCGTTTTCTGTGTTATGTTCCTAAGGGTCACCGCCTTAGCTTGCTGAGAGTTTTTCACGACGAACACCAACATATTGGTACTGAACAACTGACCTTGTATTAAAACATTTTTGGTTTCCCAGGTTGAGGCAGTTTGTGCGAAAGTACATACAACATTGCGTTGTGTGTCTTTCTCACAAAAAAGTACCGTGCCAGCCTTCTCAACCTATCGAGTCATGGGACAAGCCCACTGCACCGTTTGAAACTGTACATAGCGATGTTTTGGGGCCTCTTCCAGACTCGAACGGTTTCAAATATGTCGTTCTTATTGTGGACGCATTCACCAAATACTGCCTCCTATATCCGATACGTAAGCAAGATGCAAATGAGTTGAAACATATTTTTGAAAGCGCTATTTCACTCTTTGGTTCTCCAAAGCTGTTAGTCGCCGATCGTGGTCGGATGTATGAGAGTACGTCTTTTGTTAGTTGGGTTAGAGAAATGGGCTGTAACATACATTTTATAACTCCTGAGATGCATCGTAGTAATGGTCAAGTTGAGCGGTATTGTCGTACTGTAATGAACATGATTCGGGTTGAATCTAATTTTAGACAAGAACGTTGGTCAGACATTTTGTGGAAATTACAGCTCACCTTGAACATTACTACGCAAAAATCAACAAAATGTTCTCCGATGAATTTGTTAGTAGGTAATGAGGGTATAACGCCTGTCATTCGATCTCTGGTACGTGATGTTGCTTTAGAGGCAACAAGTCCGAATCGCGAATCACTGCGCGAGCTTGCCCGACAACGTGCCTCTGAGTTACTAGACGAAAATCGAACTCGTCAAGACGCTCGTGTTAATGAACGACGTAAGGCACCACGTACGTTCAATAAAGGTGATATGGTTTTTGTGCGTAAGACGAGTCAGGCTACGGGCAAGTTAGACTCTGGCATGCGCGGCCCATATGTGGTGTCGCAGGCGCTGCCCCATGGACGTTATGAGCTGAAGCTCATTGCTGGCTCTTATGGTAAAACCACGCAAGCGGCCGCAGAATACATAACGCTATGGCGCGGGGAATGGACCCCCGATGTGTGCATCGCATTTTTTGAAAGTGAGTTTCCATTCTTTTAGCATACCAACAGTGTGAAGTATGCTTATCTGTGATGTGTGTACCTGTGCACCTCGAGAGCTCTGCACTTGTACGTGATGCATCCCGAGGGCTCTGCTTCGTTAATCCATCACATCATTGGTCTCGGTACTCGTTATGTATATAGGCGCGTACAACCTGAGGGCTCTGTACTTGTGGTTAGTATCCTGAGGGCTCTACTATTGGCTGTCGCACCCTGAGGGCTCTGCAATGATGGAGACCATCCTGAACGGTACGTCTCCTGGTATAAATGGTACACCCTGAGGGCTCTGTACAGTGCGCACCCTGAGGGCTCTGCGATGATTGAGAACATCCTGAACGGTACTTCTCCTGGTACTTATTGTGCACCCTGAGGGCTCTGCGATAATAGCGAGGCTCCTGAACGGTACACCTCTCTGGACATCCTGAGGGCTCTGTCGTTTCATCCTATTTATTTTGTCGTGCATCCTGAGGGCTCTGCCGTTTAACTTAATAACCAACTTAGAGCTTAAGAGCTTCACTCGAGAGTTTTTCCTGCTGGACATACCTGAGGGCTCTGTCCAAACATTTGAAAGTAATAAGTTTCTTATTTTCAGCTTTTTGAGTTCGATTAGGAAACTAATGCAGATCATATCTTTTCAGATGACAATGATGATGAGAGTCAGCCATGTAGTGCTGAGCGCCAAGTCGTTGAGGTGGACGTGCATGTTCCTGCATCACCATCCCATGAGACGGAGGATATGCAGCTACAGCCACCCTGCTACCCTGATGGTCCTGCGGGCGAGGACGCACCGCCGTCAGGAGAAGCCGAATTAGCGTAGAATAGTCCAGATAAGGGGCGTGGCCTGTGACGTCACCCAGAAAGTGGTGTGAGCTAGCTTGGAGGGGCGCGCCGAGGCTACGTGCGGCGCGAGCGTCATTCGGACAACACTTTTGCTTCATCGCCAGAGATAGACGGACGTTATACTTACTTAGTGCCATTTTGCTTACTGCTATTTTGTTAAATCAATTTAAATAAGAAGTTCTTTTTAGTTTTGAAATTGTTATTGTTTTTTTTATTAAAGATTACTATTAGTTTATTACCCTATAATATTTACCTTTAATGTTACTAGAGTGGTCCCAATATTCATTCCAAGAGTTTTTAAGATAAATCTTGGGTAAAGCAATAAGATCGTGTACATAGTTTTTAAACGGGTAAAGGTCTCCACACTCTACAGCTTCATTAGCTAATTTATCGGCACGTACGTTTCCTATAATACCACAGTGGCTTGGTATCCACGCAAAGCTAACTGATAAACCGTTGATATTACATTGTAAAACCTTTGATCTAGCTTCCATTAATAGAGGATAAAACATTTTGGAGCGAAAAGGGTATTTCAATAGGGATTGCAATGAACTCATTGAGTCACTAAAAATAATGGTATTTTTAAGTTTCATTATTAAAACGTAATCTAGTGCTTTCACAATAGCAAATAACTCGCCAGTAAAAACTGAAGTCTCAGGGGGTAGTTTGACTTTTTGTACAATATTGTACTGTTTGTGATATACGCCTACACCAACATAACCAGACTGTGAGTGCTTGGAGGCATCGGTAAATACCTGATGCCAACCATGCCATCGGTTATCAACAGCGGATATAAAATATATATTAGCATGCGTTCCGTGGCGGTCAATATTTAGATCGAAATAAATGTTAATAGGTAGTGTTAAAGCTTTATAGTTGCATTGGAAAATAGGCAAAAGAAGTGATTGATGAGTTGCAGCTGACAATGATTTATATTTGCTAAGGCTATTAATTAAAAGGGGTGGTGACTTATGACTCCAATAAGAAGAGGAGCAAATAAGTTCTGAAAGATGTTGGATTTTTGAATGAAGCTGGTGGTTCTGAACTTGTAATGTACGAAAAAAAAATCTACTAGACAAAAATTGCCGTCTTAAACGTAAAGGTGGTTCGCCACATTCTATTTGTAGTGCATTAATAGGACTGGACTTCATTGTTCCCATTACAATACGCATTGCTCTAGCCTGTATAGAGTCTAGTTTCTTGAAAAATAGCACTCTTCCAGGCTCCAACAAAAAGGTGCCATAATCCAGTATGCTTCTGATTAGTGCATTATAAATAAGTTTCAGGGAAAAGGGATGAGCACCCCACCAAACACCTGTGAGGCACCTTAGTAAATTAAGATGTTTTTCGCACTTTTCTACGATATATTCGCAGTGTGGACTCCCAACAAGCTTAGAATCCAATATGACACCTAGAAATTTGGCATGACTTTTTACCGGAATAGATATGCCATCATATATAACGTTTAAAGGTGGTGTGGTCATTTTACGGGTAAAAGGAATAACGATGCTTTTAGAAGGAGACAACTCCAAACCATGTTTATCTAGCCATTTCTTTAAAAACTTTAGAGCAAATGTTATTTTAAATGCGGCTGTAGTAATATAAGTGTTCGAAGAATAAAGTAACAAATCATCAGCATACTGTAGGACACAAACCGTATCACTAACCGATGCTTCCAGATCATATGTATATATATTATAGAGAAGAGGGCTCAAAACAGAACCCTGAGGCAAGCCCTTCCAGGCAACTCTTGAGATATTCGTGGTGTTTAAGAAAATTTCTCTGCCAGCTAACATGTTTTGAATAAAGTTGGTAAGAAAATGTGGAATTTTCAAGAAATGTAATTTCTTTATAAGTACCTCAATAAGGACATTATCATATGCCGATTTAATATCCAAGAATGTCGCCACAACAGATTTACTTTGTGAAAAAGCTATACGTATGTCCGTTGTAAATACACTTAAGCTGTCCATCGAACTTCTACCTTTTCTAAAACCATATTGACTATTAGGTAAGATGCTCTGATTTTCAATGAACCACTCTAATCTATTTTTAACTAAATGTTCCACAATTTTGATTATAACTGGAGACAATGCTATTGGTCGGTAAGACGTAGAATCAGAAGGATCTTTAGAGGGTTTCAAAAATGGCAACACTATTTGCGTTTTCCATGTTGAAGGAATGACACCTGTCAACATGACAGAATTGATAAGCTCGAGAAAATATTGCAAAGCAATATCACTAAGGTGAGAGTAGAAAGAGTATGGAATACCATCTTTACCTGGAGCTGTATCATGAACGTCTGTTAAGACGCCTTTCAGCTCGTCTATTGAGAAAGGAGAATCAAGGCCATAAGGACACTTAGGGACAGAAATATGAATTGGCGTTAACAATTCCCTAGGTGGAACAGTCGGTGGAGCCAAACGGTCTAAGAAACTGTCACTGAGAGAAGGTGGCATAGTGGCAAAAGTATTTTCACTAACTCCAGCTCTGTAACGTCTAATATTTTTCCAGACTTCTGAAGATTTTGTACTGGGAGATATTGTTGAGCAAAAACTCCTCCAGCCTAGCAACTTCTTTTCTTTTAATAGTTTTTTGGTTTTAGCCATGATTTCAATTAACTCGTCAAAATTAAACTCAGTCATATCAGAATTGTAAGTTAACTCTGCCTGCCTTCTCTGAGCAACAGCTACACTACAATCCATATCCCACCATGGTGGAGATGACAATTTCCCAGATGCATAATTTTTTAAAGGGAAAGTTAAATCTGCAGCATCTATCAAACTTTTGGTAAAACTATTTGCACAAACAGAAATACCTTGTGATATATGAGGCAAAGTGTTAATATTATTATCTATATGGTTTCTGAAATCACTCCATTTATCATTAATTATTTTATATCTCATTCTGGGTGGAGCTCTAGGTATTTCATTTACTCTAAATTCTAAAAACTTTAATATAATGGGGAAATGATCACTGCCATGAGTAGATGGCTGTGTTTGCCAAGTAACTGAAGATGCTAAACTGGGTGATACTATTGTTAAGTCTACTGCACTATTATTCTCTGAGGGTTTTGTTCGACGAGTTTGAGAACCATCATTTAGGATGCATAGATTTTGTCTATCAATGATATCCAATAGGTCCCTACCATAAGTATTGGACACAGAGCTACCCCATGTTCTATGGTGAGCATTGAAATCTCCCATGACCACACATGGTTTAGGAACATGGCCTAACAGATTATCTATTTCAGTGAAAATTTGTGATGAAGGATGAGGGATATAAATAGAAATAAAGCATACATTATTAATAATGCATGCAACGGCGGTAAAATTATTATTATCATGTGCAGGAAGAGGGAAATGTGAAAATAAGTAAGAATTTTTAATAAGAAGAACGGCTCCTCCATAGCCATCAGGTCTATCGTCCCTGAGGCAGGAGAAGCCGCTCAATTTGAACACAGAGCCTGGCTTAAGCCAAGACTCTGTGATGGCGATAATAAAAGGGTTGTATACATTAATTAAATAGATAATTTCACTTTTTTTATTAACTACACTCCTGCAGTTCCATTGAACTGCGGATCTGGTGTGATCCATTGTGGTTGTGAGTGTAGGATAGAGATTATGTCAATAATTTTAGCAGCGTTGGACGGTTCTATAGCATTTGACTGTATGAATGTCTTAAGAAGAGCAATGATATCAGATATATTAAGCTGTCTATCCTCAGGTCTGCCCTCTTTCAGAGCGCAACCATTAGATAGGGATGATGATGGCGAATTAGTCAAGTTATTGTGTTCTTTTTGATCATAGCCTTTGGCTAGTTTGGGAGGTGCACGAGGTTTTAAGAAGACAGTTTTTCTATAGGATGATGTTGTGACATGGTTTGATGTGTGGGGTTGTTGAGTTTGAATATTTTGATCCTTGGCTGTTGCTAATATTTCAGCATATGACCTAGACAGGGGTGGATGAACTCTAGAAGCTTCTGCATAGGAAATACACTTTTCTGCCATTGAAAATTTAATCTTTTGTTGCCTTGTATATTCCGGACATGACTTACTTGTGGCAAAGTGTATTCCCCCACATGAGCAGCAAGAAAAACGTTCCTCATCAATATCGCAAGAATCACCTGAATGCTCTCTACCACACTTGAAGCAGCGAGGCTTAGACCTACATTGCAACTTTGTGTGTCCAAACCGACAGCAATTGTAACATTGGATGGTTGGGTAGGTATATAGGTTAACTGTAAGTGCAGTATAACACATATAAATATGGTCTGGTAACACTTGACCATCAAATGTCACCACAACCGTCTGAGTTGGTTTCCACACTGGAGCTCCATTAACAATTTCTTTAAAGTTAATACGTCTTAGTTTTAGTATCTTTCCACATCCGCTGGGGACCGTGGTGCACTCTAACATCTCCTCTGGAGAGAGGTCTGTAGGTACTCCACGAATTACACCCATGCGTGAGACATTGTAGGTTGGTATGAATGCTTTCAGATTGTTACTATTGAGGCTATCATGATTTAAGAATGCATTAGCATCGGTATGGTTGTTGAATGCAATGGAAACTCTGTTTCTACCAATTCTTTTTACGCTACCATTAACCACATTGTAAATAGAATGCCGCTTCAAAAATTTCCCAAAAATAATTGGATGAAGAGTAGAGCCGTCATTCGGCAACTCAGAAACGCGTTGAACATGCACAATATACGGGGCATTATCGCTAACATCATATTGAGCTCTTGTAACCGGCGGCGCCGGCGGAGATGAATTTGGTGACGGAGCAGTGGGAGTAGATGTAGCTACCGGGTCTGAGATTGTAACTTTAGTCACAATCTCAGTGCTACACGGATTGCTAGGAATATTATTATCAGAAACTATTGGGGATTCCTCACAGCCACAACCTTGTTTGGAGTCACTGGATCCATGTCGTTTCCTCTTGTTGCAGTGTTTGCATATTTTGCGAGCGCGAGATCGTTTTAATTTCTTATTCTTGGAGACAGACGCGTCTGTATCCATTGCAGAATCATTGGATGGCAATTTATCAAAACTGTTCGATAAAGTTACAAAGCAACCAGCCGGCGGGACTGTACCCCCGCCGGGGTCAGGCGGCTCCTCCATAATAAATGACTAAAAAAACTTACCAGATACTTTTATATATACACTAAACTACTAACGATAAAGAAATTAATTAAATAAATACTAAATTATAACGCTACTGATCAACTATCTTTAATTAAGTTAATTTTAAATTTTGGTGGGAAAAAAAACGCGGCCTCCCTGTTCAACGTTTCCCGCCTTTTTTTTTCCCCCCCCCACTTTTGGGGCTGTCCGGTATTTTTTCGCGACTCACCTGGCAACCCTCCCTATCCGTGAACAACGCAACGCCACACAAATGTAATGTCAAAATGAGTTCGTGATCCTTGGATTCCTTGGGCACAGAACATTATTACTTGGGGGCGTTGATTAGCCTTGATTCAAGGCCCTGTGCAATTAATTACTCTTGCCGAAATTCCAAATTTTTAACAGTCGAAATTCTAATTTTTAAGTAACTTTTCACATTGTCACTACTTTTTTATTTTGTCTGAGATTGTCACAGTAAAAAATAGTAATACTTTTAAAAATATAGTAATATTTCTGATGGAAGTAGGTAATATTGTATACAGTTACATAATCATAAAATCCATTTATTATATACATACATAATTAAAATAGTAATAAAGAATTAAATTAAAAACTACATGATTAGTTTATTAACCTCTTCAGGAGTTCTTCGCATTATTGTTTGAGGTTCCACATATCCATTTGCTGTGTCATGAATGGCATGGAAAAGCTGTTCATAGATAGCTAAAATAACTTCAAATGCTCGTTTTTTAACAAACTGCCTGTGGGAGTGAGACAAAAGTAAATTCAGTTGTGGTAGTAAGTAGTTGTCAGGTGATACTAAAAACATGTCAAACTTATTTAAAAAAGACTTAAGGGTTGAGGTGTCCATCCCTGGTATAGCTGATAGTGGTCCACTGATTTTCTCTTGTAAAATTGTATAAATAGGACCCAAATTCAAGTTTGCCACAAGGAAGCTGGCCTGTTCTGATGTGAGGGTATCTATTTGAGCTTCAGATTGGGCTTGAAGCCTTTCATTATATTCATCCATAATGGTATACAATGATAGTGTACACTGAATGTGATAAATGCAGTTCAAAGTATACACCGACATGTCTGTTGAGCTGAGATGGCATGCAGTTTCATTTATGGCATGCAAAAGTGGGTCCAGAATATGAGTGATGATCACTTTTCTGTCTGACATGTTCAAGTTATTAGAATTATTCATAATGGCAAGTAAATCTCTCAGAAAGCTCACAAGGTCAGTGACAACAACGGATGGATTCAGGTCTACAGGTGGTGCTTTCACTCCATGGCTCAACTCTTTTTGAATCTTACTATCTAATGTTAGGATAAAAGCTTCATCACTTTTCCTAAGAAGTTCTTCCATAGTATTGATTAGGTGACCTTTACCAATGGTAGATTGTATTATATCTTTGTAATAAATTATAAGATTAGTAATAGCCCACAGAACCAATGGATCCTTATCCGGCTTCAGTATTAGTTCTGCCCGAACTTTCAGCAATGGGCATATGGCTTCCATAATATTGGTTAAAGCATTAGTGATTTGTTGGTTTTTATCAGGCATATCACAAAACTTAAACAGAGTGAATAAATTCTCCTTTTCCACAGGTATTACTTGGTACACCCATGTGAGGATATCTCCAATGTAGCGTTTGGCATCATTAGCATAGAACTCTATTGGTTTAGATCCACTTTCAGTTCCTTTAGTTAATGCATCAATAAATAGTTGGACAATGGATGCCTTTCTAGCTGAACAATACTCATCAATTATATTGGAGAAAAGGACTTCTCTTGTTTGAAACTTAGCTAAAGCAGTGGACACAAGTGCATTATTCGCAGAATCACTACTAAGACATGCTCCTATAGTCCAATGGTACAACTTCTCAATAGCTACTTCTTGCTGAAGACCCACAGTCTCCATTACATCAAATGCTGAAGTTTGATACCAACATTTAACAAGAGTTTTGCAGTTGTCATTTAACTTTTCAATTTGGGACAATGTTCCAAAAAAATCCGATGTCAGGGGTGTTCGCACTGACACATTTTTTAGATATTCAATTTTCTCTGCGGGTAGTTGAAAGCAGCCCACGAATGAGTTAACCCATAACAGCTTCTTCTCAGTTTTCTTACTCTCATCTTTAAGTTTTGTGGTTTGAGCTATTAGATGGTGAGTTTTTGTTTTGGATTCGGTCAATCTGTTTGACATGTCTTTCACAGAATTATCTAAAGATGTCAATGAGTTCAATAGCACCTGGAGTTTATCTTTCACTTTATTATACTCCAGTAAAACCGTTTTGTTGACTAACATATCACGTTTTTCGATTTCGTTCAGAAGAATCCGTCTTGAATACGATGAGTTTGAAGCACATAATCCGGAAACCGAGTTCAGTGCATCACTGCTATCCGATACGATGTGACTATCAAAGATTTTGTTTGTTCTTTGGCGAATCGAATTATTCGAAAATGCTTCCATAGTAATTCTAAACGTAATTCAATCAACCATCAATTTTATTCAACCAAAACCAAACAAAACAAGTTTTTTTTGTTCGTTCCTCTTGTAGCGGGGTCCGGTTAATTTACGACCAAGTATTACACAGCCCGAAAATGTACAACCCGGAAAGCACAGCCTGGAAAACACGGCCCGGATTCCATGTACAAAATGTACATGAAATCCGGGCCGTGTTTTCCAGGCTGTACTTTCCCAGCACAGTCGGGATTGTACAGCCAGGATTGCACGACCATGGATTCTGTGACCATGCTCTGATTGGTCGAAAGCCTATGCTCTGTTTAGATGCACTACACAGTAAGTATAGGCAAGTAGCACAGATTAAAAATTATATAAAATAAGAGAATTATTCAGAGATTAATGTTAGAAAAAAATAAAATTCTGGCACTTCGGCGGCCGCTGCCGCGGCACGCTCGCTTTGCTCGCTCGCCTCGTGCGTAATTAATATGTTTTAACATAACCTAACCAATCCGAGTCGGATCAACAAGTGAGTGAGTAAGTAATTGACGAGTGTAAACAAAGCCTATGTTTTGGCATCAAAATTTTGGCTGCGTTTTATCGGGTCGTGCTTTCCAAAGGTGTGCAAAATTTGTACGGCTTGGAATGTACACCCTTGGATTACACAGCCATGGATTTCGCGACCAAATTGTACATCAAATCCGGGCTGTGTTTTCCTCGGCTGTACAATCCATGGTTGTACATTATCGGCACCCTTGTAGCGGGCTTATGTCAATCGTTTTTTTTTTTTTCGCTCTGGCTATAGTTCTTAGACCATAACGCCTAGTCTTACGTTTTGTTTTTTCCGTTTTGTTTAATTTTGCAGTTTCTGCAATAATTTTGCAGTTTAAGTAATTGTGATCGTGATTTTTGTTGAAGTAGAGATCGTATCAATTACTGATACGCATCTGAATGAAAATTATGTCAATAGGTAGGATAAGTACCTACTGCTTCTACAGATACTTCGCCCATGGGTAGGTACTATCCACCTCTTCTTTCGTTGTCTTTTTTTCAAATTATTTTTTTTATTCGATAAAATAAAATAATGCGTTATTGTTAGAGGATGATTTATAACGCCGAAACAAATGTTGCACAATCTTTTTATTTATAATAAACAGTATGTTCATACTACAAAACAATACTTTCATTTAAAAGGTTCCAAAACTTAAATAATCTAATTTCACTACGAGCACACACTTTAGGGGAACGGAGATGGAGGAACAGTAACATGGCTGCCGAGCCGGAAGTCCTATGCCACAGATAATAATTCACTAGGGATGGGACACTTCCAGTAGTGATGAGCTAGTGACAGTCCAACACTCCTCCTCACGAGCTTATCGCTCATGATAGGCCAAGTGACTCCCTCAGCATCAGGAGCCTTGGTCCAGGAACACCCTTTGTGAGAATGTCAGCCTCCATTTCCAGAGTAGGTTTGTATTGGATGCTGATTGTTCCTTGTTGAACGCATTCCTTGATGAAATGCTGTTTTATTTCTATGTGCTTTGACTTCCCACTGATTACTGGATTGTAGGAAAGCATCTGGGCAGCTTGGTTATCACTGAAAATTACAACATTATTTATAGTAATGCCTAAATCATTAAATAGCATTTTCAGATGAATAGCTTCTTTAGCAGCTTCAGTTAGAGCTACATATTCAGCTTCTGCTGTTGATAGGGCCACACATTTTTGCTTCTTTGCTTCCCAGCTGATGCAAGCATTTGCATACTTGAAACAGTAGCCAGAGTAAGATCTCCTATCTATTTTGCAGCCAGCCCAATCGGCATCAGCCATTCCATAGAAATCTTTGCTTGATTTGGTGTAACATATACCAATATCTATGGTACCTTTCAGGTACCTCAAAATGCGTTTTGCATACTTGAAATGCTCTTCACTGTAAGCATTATTGAACTGTGACAGGTAGCTCACTGAATAAGCTATGTCTGGCCGACTTGCCACAGACAAATACATCAATGTTCCAATTAAATTTAGGTATGGAATATTTTTGTCACAATTTTCAGATTTTTCCAGCTTTAGATATGGTTCAATTGGAGAACTTATTGGTTTACAGTTTTCCATATTATATTTCTTCAAAGCTTTCTCAATATATCTTTTCTGGGTTATTTTTAATTTATTATATTCATGTTTTATTTCAAGGCCAAGTACATTTTTTGGTTTTCCAATGTCTTTCATTTCGAAACTTCCATTTAGATGCTTCTTTAATTTATTTAATGAGCTTTCATTTGAATAAGCAATTATTAAATCATCAACATATACTGCAACTATTATTTTATCTATGCCTTGTATTTTTGTATAAATGCATGGATCAGCTGTTGTTGCTTTAAAATTCATCTTTTTCAACTCATGGTCCAACTTATAGAACCATTGACGACCAGCTTGTTTCAAGCCATAGAGTGCCTTTTGTAGTAGACAAACTTTTTCGCCTTTTATTTTATTTATATCTTGTAGCATATTTTTGGCTTTGTTGAATATTTCTACATTTTTATTTTTACTTTCATCCAGTATTATTTTTGTGAGATATTCTTCTAAATATTCAGGTTTTTTCATTATTATTTTTTCATTTAGATTTCCATTTAGATATGCAGTAGTAACATCCATTTGATGTAGACTTAAATCTTGTTCAACTGCAAGTGCCAACAATGTTCTGATTGAACTCAGTTTTGCTACAGGGGCATAGGTTTCATTATAATCAATTCCTGGTCTTTGAGTGAAACCACGAGCCACCAATCTCGCCTTTTTGACTATTTTTTCATCTGGGCCTAATTTTTCTTTTAAAATCATTTTATAGTCCACTATATTTTTACAATTCTTTTCCTTTTGTTGAATTTTCCATGTATGTTTTTTTATGTGAGACCTTATTTCTGATTTTATGGCTTCTTGCCATTCATTTTTATTTTTGATATCTTTTTCTTCAATTTCTTCACACATGTAGTTGCACTCATCTGTACCTCCAAGTTCATAATCTTTGGACCACACAGGGAGTTTTTTCAATCTTGATGATCGGATACCTAAAGTAGGCTCTGTTTGATGAGGTAAGGTAATGTTTTGTGGACTTACGTTTTCAGCTACACTGACCTCATTGTCATCTTCATATTCGCTGAAAGAGTGCATTGTCTCATCGTTGCCATCATCATCATCATCATCATCATCATCATCATCAGCAGTATAAGTGCTTTCTCTACTTTGCTGAAATAAAGAAGGCTGAAAATGAAAAGGCTGAAAGAGTAAGTTAGTAGTTATCCTCCTTTCTTGTTCTCTCTCTTTTTCTTCATGAATGCTTTCATTTTCTATGTCAGGTTGTTCCGGTTCAGAAAGACTTAGATCATTTTGGGCATCATTGTTTTGATAGTACATTTTTCCATCCAGTACTTTTACATCTCGACGCACAATAACTGTATTTTGTTTTGGTAGGTATATTCTGTATGCTTTGCTGTACTTTGCATATCCAACAAACACACCTTCACTTGCTTTAGGTGAAAACTTTCTATGTTTTTTCTGTTTGTTGAGTGTAAATACCTTTGATCCAAATATGTGTAGATGTCTTACAGATGGTATACGGCCAACCCATTTTACATAAGGTGTCTCTCCATTCAGAGCTTTTGCTGGACATCTATTCACAATATAATTTGCAGTGAATACAGCTTCTGCCCATAGAACTTCTGGAACTTTAGACTCAATCATCATACACCTGGCTTTTTCCACTAAGGTTCTATTTTTCCTTTCTGCCAGTCCATTTTGTTGCGGTGTGTATATGACTGATAGTCTTCTCTGGATACCATTTTCTTGTAAATACTGGTTGAATTCTTTATTACAATATTCTGTACCATTATCTGATTGTACAAACTTTATTTTATTTTCTGTAAGTTTTTCCACTTCTTCTTTATATTCTTTGAATTTTTCTAACGTTTCTGATTTATTCTGTATGAAGTAAACATAGCAATAGCGGCTAAAGTCATCAATAAAAGTTAAGATGTATCTTGCACCACCAATGGTTACTTGCGGCATAGGTCCACACAAGTCAGTATGTATAACCTCCAAAATCTGTTTTGATTTCATTCCATCATTTTTGGGAAAAGGTAACCGCGTCATCTTGGCTTTTATGCAGGTTTCACAGTTTTGAAATAATTCATTTTTGTTTAAATCTAAACCTGATACCAGATTTTTAGATCCAAGATCTTTTAAATCTTTTTCATTTAAATGTGCCAATTTTTGATGCCATTTCATTAAATCATTTTCAGAAATATTATTCGCCTGCTCATTTGTTTTTAAGCTTTCTAAAGAAGTCAGATAAAGTCCTTCCTTTTTGTCTGCAGTCAGTACAGTTTTTCCTTGGCTATCCTTTACATATGCCTTTTTATCGGTGAACAAAACTGTATGGTCTCTTTCAGTTATACGAGCAACAGACAGCAAATTTGTTGATAACTCAGGTACATATATGGTATCATTGAGATTTATGTCTATATTCTTATAAATTATTTGGGACTGTCCCTGTACCTTTAATCTCTGCGCTTTGGTTTGATGCCAGTTTCAGCTTGCCTTGTCCGGCTTCAATTTCTGTGAATTTCTCAGCTTTCCCAGTCATGTGTGATGTACACCCACTGTCCAGGCACCAAACGTCATCAGTAGCTGCAGTATGGACCATATTTGCTGTGTGCTCTGAAATAAAGAAATTTTTAGAATTTTTCTTTTTATTTTCATTTGTGTTAGAACTTTGGTTCTTGTTTCGAGACCAGCACTTGGTTGATTCGTGACCAGTTTTGCCACATACTGTACACTTGACATTTTTTCTTTTATTTGAGAAATAAGCGCGCTCCGGTGTGTTTCTATCATTTTGACTTTTGTTCCTGGTCCTTGCCTGACTCTCTTCAACGACCTTTATTTTTAGTTCTTCAGGAGTTGGCAATTTTTCACGCGTTTCAATAGCGATTCGAAAATTTTCGTAGGACGTCGGCAGGCTGTACAATATGATTATACTTAGTAAATCGTCATTTATTCCCACGTCCATGTTCTTGAGCATATCAACACAATTAAAAATGGACGCTAAATGATCCTGCACGTCATCTTTATCCAACATTTTCTTTAGGATTAATTGCTTAAGCAATGCTGCCTTTCTGGCGGGACCCTCGCTTTGGTATATAGATTTCAATTTTTTCCATATTTCGGATGCAGATTTGCAATTTTTCACTTGTCGTATTTCTGTGGGCGATATGAGGAGAAATAATTCAGATCGCGCCAACAAATCCTTTTCGGCATCGGGCTTTGGGTCACTGATAGATTTCCACAAACCATTTTTTACAAGTACCGCTTCAGCTTGTATTGCCCACGTATCATAGTTATTTCTGTTTAGCAGTTCGATACGATATTGCGATATTTGATGAGAAGTTGTAGCCATGATGAACCCAACCACGCTCTGCTACCATTTGTTAGAGGATGATTTATAACGCCGAAACAAATGTTGCACAATCTTTTTATTTATAATAAACAGTATGTTCATACTACAAAACAATACTTTCATTTAAAAGGTTCCAAAACTTAAATAATCTAATTTCACTACGAGCACACACTTTAGGGGAACGGAGATGGAGGAACAGTAACATGGCTGCCGAGCCGGAAGTCCTATGCCACAGATAATAATTCACTAGGGATGGGACACTTCCAGTAGTGATGAGCTAGTGACAGTCCAACAGTTATCCTATTTAAAATTAGGTAGGTAGTTAGTGTACAATTTAAAATATAAATATATTAAATGTTAGCTTTATCACATTTTTAGTAAAGTTCGGCTTATTGCCGAGAACCACGGAGGTATTATCTTAATAAAATACTTCGTATAAGCCGAGAACTGACTTGACACCATAGATTCTATGGCGTCTTGAGTAATAATGTTCTGTGTTCTATGGTGTCAAGTCAGTTCTCGGCGCATAAGGCATAGAATAATATCAATGGCAGCAAATTATATACGGATACGGACTTGTACATATTCGTCATTTTACAGGAGAGCACATTGACTCTTGTTTACATGCAATGCAGTCAGTAGTAGTGGTAAATTCTTCTTGGTGTAAGTTCCTACTTTAATTGAAGTCAGTGGGAAAAAAAAGCATCGCAGAAGCGGAATCATCATCATCAACCTATGTTCGTCCACTGCTGGACGTAGGTCTCTCCCAAGACGTGCCACTGAGCCCGGTCTTCGGCTCTTCTCATCCAATGTTTGCCAGCTACATTTCGCAGATCGTCGCCCCACCTCGTTGGAGGGGCGTCCTACACTACGCTTACCTAAACGCGGTCTCCACTCAAGTATTCGTTTGCTCCAACGATTGTCGGTTCTACGGCAAACATGGCCGGCCCACTGCCATTTCAGCTTGCTAATCCTTTGAGCTATGTCGACTACTTTAGTTCTCTGTCGGATAACCTCGTTTCGGATTCTATCCTTCAGAGAGACTCCGAGCATAGCCCTCTCCATAGCTCGCTGAGCGACCTTCAGCTCGTGGACCGACCCTACTGTTAGTGTCCACATTTCGGCAGCATAGGTCATAACAGGTAGGACGCACTGGTTGAAGACTTTCGTCTTCAAACATTGAGGGATGGGCGACGAGAAGACCTGACGGAGTTTCCCAAACGCAGCCCAGCCCAGCTGAATTCTCCAGTTTAGCTCTCTCTCAAAGTTGTGTCTACCCAACCGCAGGGTCTGCCCGAGGTAGACATACTCCTGCACAACTTTGAGAGGCATTCCAGCGACAGTGATCGGCTCTGGGGTGATGCGATCATTAATCATGATCTTAGTTTTGTCCAAGTTCATACCCAGGCCGATCCTTCGTGAGGCTGCCGCTAGGCTGTTCAGCATCTGTTGTAGGTCCTGCAACGATTCCGCCAATATGACGATATCATCAGCAAATCGTAAGTGTGAGATGTATTCGCCGTTTATGCTGATGCCCATCCCGGTCCAACTCAGCGTCTTGAACAAATCTTCCAGTGCGCATGTGAACAATTTGGGGGATATGACGCCCCCTTGTCTCACTCCGCGGCGCAACTGGATGGGTTTTGACTGCTGGTTCTGGACCTGAACAGACATGGTGGCATCATTGTATAGACATCTCAGCACTTCGATATATTGCCAGTCCACCTGACATCGTTGCAAGGACCGCAGAAGCGGAATACTACGATTGAATTATTTTTTTATACAACTAATGATGGAACAAGCAGATGGCCCACCTGATGTTAAGTGGCAAACAGCACCTATAACAAAGCATTGCCTGGTAAGTCACGCACAACAGGAACGTGCCCTACGATGCACTGCCCTGCGCTCATCAACTTGAGGCACATAGATGTCAAGCCTCATGTGCTTGTAATTACACCGGCAACCACACTCTTTAAACCGAAACACAGCAACGCTGCTTGGCGGCTGAAAATGGCCTGGTACTTCACCGGACGAGCCCTTCACAAAGAGCTCTACTACTCTTAAAATTAAAGTTTTCTTGATATACTGCTGGAAAGCTAACGAAAAAAAAAGAAACTTCATTAATTTTCGCTTGAGTTTTTGATAAAACAACGCGAAAGTGACCAAGTCAGACCAAGACTGACCAAGTAGGTACTGACTTGGTTTACAAAAGATCACAACCGCTAACGCGGGTGGGGCGGCGCGGCGCGACAAGTGAAGTAAATTTACTTCAAAACAAAATATTCTAGCGGGAATATCAAGTGCAATGAATGACACAATGATCAGCCAATATACTGACTCTAAATCAATTTCCACCATCATTGGGTCAGAGTCAGCACTGACTTGTCAGAATTGGATCCCGGCTAATTATTATAAATCTGCCTCGATGTTGATGTGACGTGCGGTTTGCGGCGATGCCATGCGTGCCATGCTTTATTACCTCCATGGTGCCATGCGAACTGAAAGTGAGGGATGCAATGCAAAAAAACGATACATCGATGTTTTTAAAACGTGTCGAAACCTCTGCAAATAAGTGTGTATGCCTTAAACGAAGTATTATATATTTCCTCCATGGTGTATGCACTAAAACTTAAGAATGTAAGCTAAATTAGGAATACAGTCTACACAGTACTGATATTTTTTTTTAACACTGTATTTTTAACTCTAATGGTACACGCCACGCATGCACGCACAACACCATGGAGTGTATTTATGTGCTAAAGTCTAAGCACGACACCGTATTTTCAGTTTTATTAATTTGGCAACACCGATAAAGAAAAAAATACAAACAAAAAAGTTGTCTATAGTCGTATCATATGATCAATGGTCATCCCTTTCATTCAGCTCGATTGATTTTCTCTCAAAAGAAATCTTTGGCTTTGGTTTGTGAAGTGAGTAGTTAAGTTATTGATTGTGAAAACTCCACAAAATGAAGGGGTGTCTATTCAACATCGACGGGGGATACTTGGAGGGGCTGTGCCGTGGATTCAAGTGTGGTATCCTCAAGCAATCGGACTACTTGAATTTGGTGCAGTGCGAAACTTTAGAAGGTAATCCAGGAGCTATGCATAATTTCATATCATGCATAACGATTTGTTCGATTTAAGAATTGTGATAAAATCTAGCATTCATATTCCACAGATCTGAAACTTCACCTTCAAGGTACTGACTATGGCACTTTCCTCGCTAACGAGCCTAGCCCGCTGTCAGTCTCCACCATCGACGATAAGCTGCGCGAAAAACTCGTTATTGAGTTCCAACATCTGCGAAACCACTCTGTGGAGCCTCTCTCCACCTTTTTGGATTTCATCACATACAGCTATATGATTGACAACATTATTTTGTTGATCACCGGTACTCTACACCAAAGACCCATATCTGAGCTGATTCCCAAGTGCCACCCACTTGGATCATTTGAGCAGATGGAAGCCATTCATGTAGCAGCCACACCTGCTGAGCTGTACAATGCTGTTCTAGTGGACACCCCATTGGCTCCATTCTTTGTTGATTGTATCAGTGAACAAGATCTGGATGAAATGAACATTGAGATTATCCGTAACACTCTGTACAAGGCATATCTTGAAGCTTTCTATTCTTTCTGCAAGGAGATTGGGGGTACTACTGCTGATGTCATGTGTGAAATTTTGGCTGTAAGTTGTTTACTAACACTTTAAATCAAAATTATTATTATTAAATGTTGATGATAGATTTAATATGTTTAGTTAAAAAATTAAGTGAATCATGTAAAATTTTTCAGTTTGAGGCTGACCGTCGTGCCATCATCATCACAATCAACTCATTTGGCACAGAGTTGTCCAAGGATGACCGTGCTAAGCTGTACCCTCGCTGTGGAAAACTCAACCCAGATGGACTGGCAGCTCTTTCCCGTGCTGATGACTATGAGCAAGTGAAAGCTGTGGCCGAGTACTATGCGGAATATCAAGCACTTTTTGAAGGTGCAGGCAACAATGCTGGTGACAAGACATTGGAAGATAAGTTCTTTGAACATGAGGTAATTAGATCAAAGTATATTCTGCACACCTACTAAAGTATGTGATCATGTTAAAAAAAACAGATAACTATTTCCCATGGTATAAGCTTTGCTTGCTTGTATAAGCTTTGCTGGGGATAGTTGGTGCTGTTTGCAATATCCACTAATATTGTTAATATCATTTTGATTCATTCTAGTACTTTTATTTCATGCAATAGTGTCAACATTTGACTGTATTATA
The DNA here is from genome assembly GCA_932294275.1 of Chloroclysta siterata. Lineage (NCBI taxonomy): Eukaryota > Metazoa > Arthropoda > Insecta > Lepidoptera > Geometridae > Chloroclysta > Chloroclysta siterata. Next base: position 11,017,366 of record OW028600.1, on the reverse strand, counting down.
TGTAATGCACATTACATTTTCAGGTGAACCTCAATGTCTTCGCTTTTTTGCAACAGTTCCACTTTGGAGTGTTCTATTCATACCTCAAGCTGAAAGAGCAGGAGTGCCGAAATATTGTCTGGATCAGTGAGTGTGTAGCTCAGAAACACCGGGCTAAGATTGACAACTACATTCCAATCTTCTAAATATTATTATTACACTATGATTATGTACAAAAACTGTATTCCCATAACTGTTTGTACATAATTCTTATAAGATGAAGAGGCATAAAATATAATGTTTTATGGATAGCAGTTAAACTATGAGTACAGTTTATTGTAATCAATATTGTTCAGTAAAGAAATAATTTGAGTGTTTAATGATGAAATGATATTGCAAGCCTATATATTGTATTAGGATCACATAATTGATCACAAGCTAGATAAGAAAAGAAGATTGCACTATAATGACTTATATTGAGATTTTATCATTTGAATTATGACTATTTTATTGTCAAAGAAAGACTTTAAACAAACAACATTTTCATTGTTAAACATATTTATTTAGCTGTCCAAGTGAGTCAGTGCTGCATCATTAGTATCATTTTTTTATTGTTAATTTGTAATTCAAATTAATTACAAATTGAACATAAAAGCCAGTATTGATTTTTTTTGAACACTACATTTAATATTTATAAATATGAATATTTCTAGTTGTTTTATTATAGAACTTGTTGTTGATGTATAAAATATTAAGACATGTATTTTGGAACTTGAATGTAGTGTATTTCTTAAATATCTGCAATCTGCATATACATTAAATAAAAGCTAAAGGAATGTTATTTTATTTTTTTAAATTGTCATGATCCTCTTATTTTTTTATTATAACTAATTCTAAGAAAGACAGGGAATAAACATTCTAGAAAATAAAAGTTGATTGTGGTTTACTTATCTATACAGTTTATTTGTTCACCAATAATTTCAGTAACTATTCCTGAATATTCTAAATTAAGCTTGGAAGATTTGATTGATAGTATTTTGGAATGCTCTTTCCAAAACTTTTCTTTCAACATGTCATCATGAACATCAACTATAACAGTTTTGTTTGTATTGTTTTCAATATGATTTTTACGCATAAGAATTGTTCCTCTTCTGAAAATATCCAGCTCTTCATTGTAATTGATATTGAATTCTTGAAATAATATCTCATTTTTGTCAGCTGACAATGTGCCGCATAAACGTTTTTCAGCCTGTAACATAACAAAACAAAAAATGTTAAGTATTTATATAACACCTCAACATAAAAATTCTCTATTGACCTTACCAATTTACAAAGGCTGTCTGAATAGGTCGAGGCATTTACTGGAGTGATCAACATACCTGACTTGGACTCAGTTTGCCTCTTAAAACCAGGGTCCAGAATGTTGTGTTATATAAATTGTTTATGTGCACATCTGCTTGCCTCCATTTTAAATAATCTATAAGATTTTCCTCAGATGGGTACAAAACGATCCGGCCATCGAAGGTAGGAGGATATTTTAATTTATCTCCAAAAAATTTATTCCAGTAAAAAACATAGGATGATGAAAACTTGCTATTGATAGCGGTAAGTAGTTTTGCCGCCCGACGTTTGTATAGTGAAGTTTCCTTTTTGAAAATAAAAGAGAATTCATCGCTTTGCCCAAACCCAATCAGTACATCATTAAATTCTTTCATAACTATGTACGCAGCATAATTCATAAGATTCAAAGCTCGTAAATCATTGGGTTTACTAAAGTTGTGGTCATCTGAAAACTTATGAAAACACTTTCCGTCTAGCCTTATGACTATCCAAGTATTGGGCAGAAGTGCGTCTTCTGATTCGAACTTTTTCACATATTCAAAAGAACTTTTTGCCATTTTTGTTGGTTTTTGATAGCACGTGGATTTTAAAATTGAGCGTATCGATGTTACTTTTTTCAGCACATGAAACCTAAACATGCCGCATGTCACTATTTGTTAGTTAAAGATGAATGAATTGAATGGATTACATATACATTGTATGTACATATTTTTATTACACTATTTACACTCTTGGTACCTTACCTAGGGTGCCAATAATGTACAACCATGGATTGTACAGCCGTGGAAAACACAGCCCGGAATTGATGTACAATTTGGTCGCGAATTCCATGGCTGTGTAATCCAAGGGTGTGCATTCCAAGCCGTACAAATTCAGCACACCTTTGGAAAACACAACCGGATAAAACGCAGCGAAATTTTGGGTGCCAATAATGTACAACCAAGGATTGTACAGCCAAGGAAAACACAGCCCGGAATTGAAGTACAATTTGGTCGCGAAATCCATGGCTGTGTAATCCAAGGCTGTACATTCCAAGCCGTACAAATTCAGCACACCTTTGGAAAACACAACCGGATAAAACGCAGCGAAATTTTGGGTGCCAATAATGTACAACCAAGGATTGTACAGCCAAGGAAAACACAGCCCGGAATTGAAGTACAATTTGGTCGCGAAATCCATGGCTGTGTAATCCAAGGCTGTACATTCCAAGCCGTACAAATTCAGCACACCTTTGGAAAGCACGACCCGATAAAACGCAGCCAAAATTTTGATGCCAAAACTTAGGCTTTGTTTACACTCGTAAATTACTTACTCACTCACTTGTTGATCCGACTCGGATTGGTTAGGTTATGTTAAAACATTAATTACGCACGAGGCGAGCGAGCAAAGTGAGCGTGCCGCGGCAGCGGCCGCCGAAGTGCCAGAATTTTATTTTTTTCTAACATTAATCTCTGAATAATTCTCTTATTTTATATAATTTTTAATCTGTGCTACTTGCCTATACTTACTGTGTAGTGCATCTAAACAGAGCATAGGCTTTCGACCAATCAGAGCATTCATTAGAGATTCATGTACATTTTGTACATGGAATCCGGGCCGTGTTTTCCAGGCTGTGCTTTCCGGGTTGTACATTTTCGGGCTGTGTAATACTTGGTCGTAAATTAACCGGACCCGAAATTTTGATGCCAAAACTTAGGCTTTGTTTACACTCGTCAATTACTCACTCACTCACTTGTTGATCCGACTCGGATAGGTTAGGTTATGTTAAAACATATAAATCACGAGGCGAGCGAGCAAAGCGAGCGTGCCGCGGTAGCGGCCGCCGAAGTGCCAAAATTTTATGTTTTTCTTACACTAATCTCTAAATAATTCTCTTCTACACTAATATTATAAAGAGGAAACCTTTGTATTTTTGTATTTGTTTATATTTCTATTGATGATAGAACAAAATAATGTACTACAATTTTGTAGAACACGTCATCACCTAAAAAGATGTCGCGACAGCATATGTCTAACTATTATAGTATGTCACAATAAGTGTTCTTTTATTATAAAAAAATTATTGAAATGCCGCCGCCAGAAAAGGGTCTTTATTTGTACCTTGGTATTAATCCTTATCCAAATAAATCGTCTTTCATAATTAAGACGGTTTTAATACCTATAGATTACTTCTTAAATTTTTCAAATCGGACATTCCATTCAAAAGATATGACGAAATTAAAAATGTTAACGGGTCCACGGGTCACGCTCGGGGTGCGATTTCAGTCACTCAAGGAGAAGCGCGTGCAAATGTATGAAATAAGTAGACGCGAGGCTCGAACCCACGGTCTAAGTTTATCCTAAAATGTTCAAAAAATTTATGACCACCCATGCGAAGCTGGGACAGGCCGCTAGTAATTTATATATTTTTACATTATTTTTAATCTGTGCTACTTGCCTAATTGAGAATGGGATAGTACAATACTTACTGTGTAGTGCATTTAAACAGAGCATAGGCTTTCGACCAATCAGAGTAATGGTCACAAAATCCATGGTCGTGTAATACTGGCTGTACAGTCCCGAATGTGCTGGGAAAGCACAGCCTGGAAAACACGACCCGTATTTCATGTACATTTTGTACATGAATTCCTGGCTGCGTTTTCCTGCCCGTGCTTTCCTGGTTGTACATTCTCGGGCTGTGTAATACTTGGTCGTGAATTAACCGGACCCCCTTACCTATTGTGGTTTTTATTATTTCATTCTGGCACTGCATATACTGCTTTTTGCCACGAATCATCAAAAGTCAAAAAAGTCAAAAGTCAAAATGTATTTATTCAATAAAATCACAAGGATCACTTTGAAACGTCTTAAAGCTAGGTGACTCTAGGTGCCAGTTCCACGCGACCAAAGCCTAGAAGAACAGGCAACAAACTTACGGCTTGGTTCCTATTTTACAATGTAATAATATAATATATTATTGAAGTTTAGTGAGGCGTAGGCATACAGAAAAAGGTAAACATAATCAAATTTATAAGACAGCACACGCTACGCCTCAAACTAATAATACCTAATGCATAAAATACAATCTATTAAATCAGAGAAAAATAAAAAAAAACACACAATAGTAGGTACAGTACAGACATTGCAGACATGTTAGCTGCCGATGGGCAGAGCGACCGGGACATCGGGCCACGCATTTTTATCAACAATATAGCTATCCAAAGTATAATAAGCTTTCCTTATTAGATTATTCTTAATGTACACTTTAAATTTTCTAATAGGAAGCCCAGTGGCACTTTCTGGAAGTTTATTATAGAAGCGAATACCGTTCCCCATAAACGATCCATTTACCTTTTGAAGTCGAAATTTAGGTATACATAATTTGTTTTTATTTCTAGTGTTAACGTTATGTGCATCACTCTTTTTCTTAAAGCTATCTATGTGTTTATGAGTGTATAATAGATTTTCATAAATATACTGTGAAATGACTGTGAGAATATTAATTTCTTTAAATCGCTCCTTTAATGAGTCACGAGGTTTCATTTTATAAATGGCACGTATCGCCCGTTTTTGAAGTACAAATATACTTTGTATATCAGCAGCTTTCCCCCAGAGCAAAATACCATAAGACATTACACTATGGAAGTAGCTAAAATATACTAGTCTAGCTGTAGCTTCATCTGTAAGCCATCTTATTGTGCGAACTGCATATGCAGCCGAACTCAGTCTACCAGCAAGTGATTTGATGTGTGGACCCCACTGCAATTTTGCATCAATATTAAGTCCTAAAAAAAATAGTAGAATTGACAAGGGTAAGTGATTCACCATTTAATTCAATATTGGTTGGTCGTTGAACCACATTTGGCAAAGTAAATTTAATGCATTTCGTTTTCCCAGCATTGAGCAAAAGATTATTAACAGTAAACCAGTTAAGTACTTGCGACAGTGATGCATTAACGTCATCGAAGTTAGTCTTCAATCTGTCGACTTTAAAAATTAAAGAGGTATCGTCAGCAAATAGAACTATTTCACATAAATCTTTTACAAAAGGTGGAAGGTCATTTACGTAAACTAGAAATAAGAAAGGACCCAATATCGAACCCTGAGGCACCCCTATATCAATGACCGATCCAGAAGACCTCTCACCGCCAACATCAACTTTTTGGATTCTATTGGTTAAGTAAGACTGTATAAGATCAATAGCCCGGTTTAGGATGCCGTAGTGTTTAAGTTTAGATAATAAAGTGGCATGACTTACACAGTCAAAAGCTTTGGACAGATCGCAGAATACCCCGATCGCATCTTGTGAGTGTTCCCAAGCATCATATATGTGCTTCAGGAGCGTCGAGCCGGCATCAGTCGTTGATCGACCTTTAGTAAATCCAAATTGATGACCATGAAGTATGCCGTTGACGTTAAAATGTGATATTAACTGATTAAGAACAACTTTTTCAAAAATTTTACTTAACGTAGGTAGTACCGAAATAGGCCTGTAGTTGGCAGGATCTTGTTCATTTCCAGACTTGTACAGAGGAATGAGTTTACTGTGTTTCATTAAATCTGGGAAAACGCCCTCATCAACACATCTATTAAAAATGTATGCTAGACATGGTGCAATATCAGTTATAATAGCGCCTAATACTTTTGTAGACATTCCCCATAGATCTTCAGTATTTTTAATATTTAAGGATTTAAATGTTTTGACAACATTATCAGCATTAATAAATTTAAACATTTATTACATTTTTGAACGCTAGACTCTAATAGTGTTGTCGCTTCAGCAGCTGAGGAATTTAAGGATGAAGTCACAACTTTAGGTATACTGGAGAAAAAACTATCAAACGCGTTGGCGACTTCAATATTTTTTGTAAAAACATTATTGTTTACTTTTAAATTTATATGTTTATTACCGAGCTTCGATTTGCCTGTTTCGTTATTGACTACCTTCCAAGTTGCTTTAATTTTATTTGTCGATTTTTCAATTTTATTTCTTATATGCAATGATTTTGCCGCGTGACATACTTTTTTGAAAATTTTTGAGTAGTTTTTTGTGTGTAAAATAAACGTTGGGTCATTCAGCATTGACTCCCTAGCAGCGTATAGGTCATATAATTTATTCCTACTTTTGTAAATACCTGGAGTTGCCCAGTCAGCGAACTTGACACTTACACTAGTTTTACATGTTTAAGTTTAAAAGTATCATTATGTTCTTCATTTATTAAATTTGACAATTTTATAAAAAGATCATTTGGGTCAGTCAAGTATGGTAAAAGGGACACTTTCAGTTCAACATTGTTCTGAAACTTTTTAGTACGGCTATCTGTGATAGGCCGATAGGTGAAGACCTCGTCTACTGATATTTTATTAGCAAACCTAGCGCTATGACCGTAATGATCGGAACTAAAATGCTTAACTACAGACTTACAAATTGGATCATGACTGCAAAAGATGTTGTCTAGACAGGTGGCTGTTGTTAGTGTCACTCTTGTTGGGTCTTTAAACAAGCAGTGTAGATCAAAACATTTAAACAAATTCAAAAATCTCTCAGATAGTGGATGAACCGGAATATCTATATTAAAATCACCGCAAAAGTTTTTTTACTATCGAAGGTCTTATGCAAAACCTCTTCCATAGTGGATTCATACAACGCGAAGTCCGCGTCTGGGGGACGGTATACACTCACAACGATGTGCCGCTCCAGCTCCACACATGACAGCTCAATAGTCCTCTCAATACTGAGATTTGCAATGTCTTTACGTTCCCTGCATTTCAAGTTATTATTTACAATAATTAAAGAACCGCCATGTATAGCGCTCTTGCGTCTAAAAGAGCTCAATACGCTGTATTTATTATAAAAAGGGAGCAACTCTAGTTCTAATATCCAGTGTTCTGTAATACACATGATATCTATATTGAAACAATTCAAAAATAATTCTAACTCTAATACTTTGCTGGGAAGGCCTTGCATATTTTGGTGTACAACATGTAAAGTGCCAGGCTTTTCCATTGTCGAAGAAACTAGTTTAAATGTTGGGCAATAGGCCCTACTGCTTGTAAGCCCTCATTAGTACTGCTACTAACTACGGGCTTGTCTACGGACTGTGTTATAGTACTTATAACAGGATCAAAAATATTAAATGCTAACAATTTAGCAATAGTTATTTTACTATGTTTACATAAGGACATAGTACCTCTAGTCAGTATAAAATCTCTAATACTATAAGAATCAAAGTCCTGACTGACTGACTGACTGACTGACTGACATATAGACAACGCACAGCCTAAACCGCTGGTCCTAGGGACTTGAAATTTGAGGAGTACATAGGTCTTATGGCGTAGTGGTGTACTAAGAAGGGATTTTTGGAAATTCAACCCCTAAGGGTGTAAAAAGGGATGAAAACGTTTGTATGAAAAATTGTATTCCTTGAACCTACAAACTTGAAACTTGGAGTACATATACTTCAAGACAAAAAAATAGGAAATACATTTTTAGTTTTTTAAAACTACCCTTAATAAGTGTGCTAAGGGATGTAAAAGTATGTATGGGAGTTTTTTGACCGCTGGTCCTAGAGACTTGAAATTTGAAGAGTACATAGGTCTTATGGCGTAGAGGTGTACTAAGAAGGAATTTTTGGAAATTCAACCCCTAAGGGTGTAAAAAGGGATGAAAACGTTTGTATGAAAAATTGTATTCCTTGAACCTACAAACTTGAAACTTGGAGTACATATACTCCAAGACAAAAAAATAGGAAATACATTTTTAGGTTTTTAAAACTACCCTTGATAAGTGTGCAAAGGGATGTAAAAGTATGTATGGGAGTTTTTTGACCGCTGGTCCTAAAGACTTAAAACTTGAAAAGTACATAGGTCTTATGGCGTAGAGGTGTACTAAGAAGGTATTTTTGGAAATTCAACCCCTAAGGGTGTAAAAAGGGATGAAAACGTTTGTATGAGAAATAGTATTCCTTGAACCTACAAACTTGAAACTTGGAGTATTTATATTTCAAGGCAAAAAAATAGGAAATACATTTTTAGTTTTTTAAAACTACCCTTGATAAGTGTGCAAAAGGATGTAAAAGTTTGTATGGGAGTTTTTTGACCGCTGGTCCTAGAGACTTGAAATTTGAGAAGTACATAGGTCTTATGGCGTAGAGGTGTACTAAGAAGAGGTTTTTGGAAATTCAACCCCTAAGGGTGTAAAAGGGTTGAAAACGTTTGCATGAAAAATAGTATTCCTTGAACCTACAAACTTGAAACTTGGAGTACATGTACTCCAAGGCAAAAACTAGGAAAGACATTTTTAGTTTTTTAGAACTACCTTTAATAAGTGTGCAAAGGGATGTAAAAGTTTGTATGGGAGGTTTTTGACCGCTGGTCCTAGAGACTTGAAATTTGAAGAGTATATAGGTCTTATGGCGTAGAGGTGTATTAAGAAGGGATTTTTGAAAATTCAACCCCTAAGGATGTATAAAGGGTTGAAAACGTTGGTATGAAAAATTTTATTCCTTGAACCTACAAACTTGAAGCTTGAAGTAGATGTACTCCAAGATTAAAAAACAGGAAAGGCATTTTTAGTTTTTTAAAACTACCCTTAATAAGTGAGCAAAGGGATGTCAAAGTTTGTTTGGGAGTTTTTTAACGCGTGGTGCGATTGATTTAAAACTTGAGGTAAATATACTAAAAAATAAATAATTAAGAATGATGCTTTTAAATTTTGATAATTACCCCTGCAAAGGGTGCAAAAGACTGACAAAGTTTCAAGGTTTGTATGGGAGATTTTTAAAGCGTAGTGTAATTAACTTCAAACTAAAAGAAAATGTGTTCTGTGGATAAATAACAAAAAGACAGTTTGATTTTCGAAAACAACCCCTAAAACGTTACCTTCCTTCATTGCACTCAAGCAAAAAGGTTACAACAAGGCGTCAATGTTTGTAAGGGACATTCCATAACGGGAATCTTGAGTTGGTACGAAGTGATCTTAGGGTATCTACCGTGCCTGGGGATCTAAGTGGTGAAGCTGTTTCGTTTCGTTTTTTTCTGGGGTAGAAACTAGGAACCAATAAGTACATATTTTCCGTGTATGGTTGTCTTTGTTGTATTTGTCATGTTTGTGCTAAAATTAGTACCTATACCTACCTACCTACCTAATATAGGTAATGTACGCCTATAGGTATCTCTTATACCTGCGTAGGTATCCTACCCTAATAATATACAAATCAATGCGAAAGTTACGATGTTTGGATGTTTGTGGCTCAATCACGGCTCACCACTTCAACGCGTGCGAAGCCGCGGGAAGCCACTAGTTACTAATAAAATTATTAGTGTCGAAATACAAAACGTCACTATGACGACATGTCAAATTATATAACACTAGCGGCCTGTCCCAGCTTCGCATGGGTGGTCATAAATTTATTGAACATTTTAGGATAAACTTAAACCGTGGGTTCGAGCCTCGCGTCTACTTATTTCATACATTTGCACGCGCTTCTCCTTGAGTGAGTGAAATCGCACCCCGCGCGAGACCCGTGGACCCGTTAACATTTTTAATTTCGTCATATCTTTTGAATGGAATGTCCGATTTGAAAAATTTAGGAAGTAATCTATAGATATTGAAACCGTCTTAATTATGAAATGATTTATTTGGATAAGGATTAATACCAAGGTACAAATAAAGACCCTTTTCTAGCGGAGGCATTTCAATTAATTTTTTATAATTAAAGAACACTTATTGTGACATAACTATAATAGTTAGACATATGCTGTCGCGACATTTTTTGTAGATGATAACGTGTTCTACAAAATCGTAGTACATTATTTTGTTCTATCTTCAATAGTTTTCGCAGCGCACGCGATGTAAGGTTTTTTGTTTTCCACCTTGGGTTACATTATTGAAGTTTTAGTAAGGATCCCTGATTATTTTGAAAATATAATATAGCCTATGTTACTCAGGGATAATGTAGCATTCTAATGGTGAAAGAATTTTTGAAATCGGACCAGTAGTTTTTGAGCCTATTCGTTACATACAAAAATACAAAAATACAAAGTTTACCTCTTTATAATATTAGTGTAGATTAAATTTAGTTTAAAAACATTCTTATTTTCTAGTACACTCAGTGAGTTAGAATAGGGGAACGCACATAAAATTAGTTTTCCTAGTCCTAATTCTAACTTTTCTAACAAAGCTTCCACCAGCTGAATTAATTCTGAGTGCTTGATTCCAGTGCTCTCACCTAATTGCACGATCAAAGTGGTGTTTTTGTCAAGGCAACTGTCACTATTGATGCTGTTTATGAAATAGCTAATGGGAGCATCCGGGAGGCAGTTGTTTGTTACTACCTGACCTAGTTGATCGCTAAGTAGCAGTCCCATCCCTATTCCTATCTTGTCAGAGTATATAACAGTCTTCCGGGTCTCTAAACAAGAACTGTCTAGTCTAACCAGGGACTGTGTTACACATACTGAAATGGACTCAGTGGTCACAGCACCTGTCAGCGACACAAGTGGTGAAGGTGACGCCACCTGTTCAATCACTTTTTCCGTAACCAATGCTGTGCCAGAGAGCAGCTGTTCATACATGGGTGGATCTGTCTGTGAGCTACTATTACATACTTGTACATATGTACTGTCATCACTTACTAATTCCGACATATTTTGCTCCGCTTTTTTATATTTATCTGTTATATCATGAAGTGATCTTTCTAACTGCATAATTTTTGCAGACATGTTTTCTTGTTCAACTGAATTCCGCCCTAGTAATTTATAGCAGGAATTCAGTTCTTGATTTAATTTACATTTCTCTTTGCAAAGCTTTGCCTGTATAAATATTTTTTTTTGTCTTTTAATTTTTTTTCAAATTTTTTTAAAAAGCTACTTAATTTTACATATTTTTTTATTTTGTTACTCCCTTTTATTAATGGAGATACACCTTGGCACTTAGGTGTATTGAAGTTGACTAATGAGTAGTTAGGGTCACCGTTGATCAGTTCTGTTTGTAAGTCCAGACTACTATAGTCATCTTCGCGAATACGAATGCCCTTCGCGCCGCTGTCAGTAAATTGCTTTTAGATATGTCGATATATTGAGGGCATACTGCCAGAGAAAGATTATTTATCAGGATATTATATTTAATTCATAAGGCCGCCTTTACATCTGTAAGTTACTTTCGTAATATTTATGTAAGTTACTTACGTTTGCATTTACACCTAAAAGAAACTTACAGTAAATTTTTGAAACCGACTCAAACCGGGTTGAAGGACATGCAAACCGAACCGCAAAAATCTATGTAAACCGGGTTGAAACCGAGTTACAAACGGAAATGACAAAGTCAATGCGACGAACCAATTTGTATTGCTCCTACCTCTTGGTTTCTTGTAGGTCTATGAATTTGAGTACCTATTATTAAGTATCAAAATGTTTTAGTTGGTTCTTGGGGGAAAACTCTAAGAAAATAGCAATGCTTTCTTGTACGTCTGGAACCGACAAACTGTTAAAACTGTACCTAGCCAAAGCTTTTTTAGTACTACAGATAAACAAAAAAATTTTTCTGATTACTGAAGCTTTGGCTTAGTTTGGGGCTAGATAGTGCTGTGTGGAAAGCCCTCCACCGAACCGAAATACCGACTCGCGGGGCCGCGCCACGCCCTGCGTGATAGAAAGAGGGACAGCGATCAACAAAAAACTCGCTCACTCAGCTCGTCCAGATCGGTTTGACATAGGTTCAAACCGACTTGCACGGGTTGAAGCTCAAACCGGTTTGAACCGGGTTGGTAGATCGAGTCGTAACATCACTACTTCACGGGTTATATTTGACTGCGAGACGCCGAGCGGTATGAAAAAAAGCGGTTATTCATGGATTGGAGTAATGAGAGGATATTAGAGTTCATACAAAATTATAAATTCACCATCGCCATAAATTCCTCTTTTTGACCTTTTTATTTTTGTTCAAGTAGGTACTAAAGATGCAGTAAATAATTATTTGCCGCCATGTGATACAGCGCAACCGCCTCTTCTATCGTCGCGACGTTCTAGATTATCGCGACGTAGTCAAGTTTTTTTTGATGTGGCCAAGCACTTCGTCATGGATCGAACACGAACTTTTAACGTGACAACGCGAACACGAATCTTCGCCTTCAAGTCTGGCCGTAGCATTACAACAATCTTTCGTCAGTTAATTTTTTTATTAATTATGAGGGCTCACACACACACGTAAGTCACCTATCCTTGTTAGAACAGAAAACAACTAGAAGCATAGAAATTAAATTGATTTATAGAAAAGATTCACTGTAAAATTATCGTACTGCTGCTATACCCACGTAGGTACTTCTTCTCTTGCCACTAGTTTTTTTCGAAACAGTGTGGTAACGGGATTTTAAATGTGCCTCAAGAATGTACTGTGCTCCTTTCGAGAACTACCTTTACCTACCCAAGTAGGCACGTACGGTACTCACACAATCTCTACTTCTTTGGTTGGATTAGAACATTGTAAGCGAATTGGATTGGAGGATCCTATCCTGCGTGCCATTATATAGAATCAAATAGGACTTGCCAAAGAACAAGTAGCCAGCGCCAAAAAACAAAAAAAATATAAAACAATTTGTTTGTAATTTGTATCTATGGTCTAAAATGAATCGTTCGTTTCTTTTCTGCAGCTATCTAGATTTCTCTTCGCACGAGACAATTTTAAATTGATGTTTATTATTTGTTCGTAAATGTATCTATAAGAAAATTACATAAAATGTCCTCTCGACAAATTACTGAAAAGTCTCTGTCTATGATACGATCCTTGCCAAGAATATCCCTTGCAAATCTCCGAGACAACCCTGCTTCCAAAAAACTTGTACGTTAACTACTTCAAAAAGTATCTGGTTTTATATTGTGCAGAAATTAAAGATTTCGTTATGTTCTAGGGGAAAAGAGGTCGAGCTCAACACGGTGGAGATAAACATGGTTCTGGTAATAAAGGCTCTGGACAGAGACAGAACTACATGAGATTAGGTTATGAAACTGGAAATAATCCATTTTATTTACGCGTACCTCAGGAACATTACTATAGAGGACATCAGTAAGTTCTTTACAAAGCCCCAATCATTTTGTATATAAAGAGCACCTAGTGTGTTTCTTATAACTCCACCTCAGGAGAGTATCTTAAATAATAAATAGTTAGAAATAATATTATTTATTGATAGAGTGAGCAAAGAAAGTTAAAATTAAAGTGGCAACTTGGGCAATATGGCAGGGTCTTGACTCTCAACCCTTAGACTAACCACGCATATTGTTTTTTCTTTTCTTTTTATGTTGTATGTTTATTAGATTATAACAAGCAGATCCAATCAACAGATGAATGTGGGTTTACCATGAGTTCCAGACTATACTTGCCTGTAGTCTGTAGTAAAAAACTTGACATTCATAATGATATACATGGTTTTACTACAGTTGCTAGTGAGCATAGCCTGGGAAAACTTGAAGTAGATCTTATTAAGAAATGCTATTACAAACTAACAAACTTTTTGACTTATTAATAAAAATAAATAGGATGCCTGCTTACCCAAATTATACTTTTATAATAACTTCTCTAAACTAAATAATTATTAACTAATATAATTTTATGGATTATAATTTGTCATTTACTATATTATTAACAAAATTTACAAATAAACAAAGTTAAAAACTGCAAGTATTCCTTAAAAATATATTGATATTTTATTAAATTCATTGATTATTTCAGCTTAAGACGTCAGTATCCTCCACTTTCTATGCACCAACTCCAAAGCCTCATAGATAAAGACCGTCTGGATATCACTAAGCCTATAGATATTGCAACCATTGTAAAATCTGGCATGTATGTTTTTTATCCGGAACAAAAACAATATGGCATAAACTTGACAGATGAAGGAGCAGACCTTTTTGCAGCCAAGATAAATATTGAAGTACAATGGGCCAGTGAGCAAGTGATTGCAGCAATTGAAAAAAATGGTGGAGTTATCAACACAGCATACTATGATCCTCACAGTTTGTTTCTTTTAAAAAATCCAAAAAAGTTTTTTGAGAGTGGTCAAGCCATTCCTCGGAGGATGGTTCCACCACCAGATGCCATTGAATACTACTCAAGTGCTGAATTTCGTGGGTACTTAGCAGATCCTGAAAAAATATCAGAGGAAAGGCTCAAACTGGCTCAGAAGTATGGGTATGAACTGCCTGACTTGGAAAAAGATGCACACTACAGCATGTTGTGTGAAAGAAAAGACCCTAGGCAAATATTTTTTGGGCTTGAACCTGGTTGGGTAATTAACTTAAAAGATGGGAGCATTTTAAAACCAAAGGATGAAGAATTATTGCAATACTATGCTTCATAGGTGTAGTAATTTTATATACATAGTTGAGTAGAAGCATTAAAATAGAAAATGTTTAAAATTGACTATATTATTTCGGTAGTAACAACCACAATTCCACAATCCACTATTTAACTTAACCAAGCCTGAGTTTTGTTTACCATATTTCATTTTTTTATGGAGACTAGTCAGTTCTCAGCACGCCCGATATAGGTAAGCGTTTATCGAATCTCCATACAAAAAAGGCCTACTAAAAATGAAATACGAAAAATGTTAAACATAACTCAGACTTGGGGTACAGCTCGATGGTGTCAGACTGGTTGGAAGTGTCGGACTCATAGAGCAACACGGAGGGGAGTGGCCGTAGCGTTTATTACCGATACAAAACTGTCTGCCATTTTTTGCGGGGGGAAATTTGTGTTACGCACACTTTCTCAAATTCCCACACAAAAATAATCGTCTGTCACTACGAAACTCACACATACCTAATTAAAAATACACTAACAATATCATGCACACATAGATACATTCTGTGTCAGTTTTATTGTACGTCTAGGACCGCGTGGACTTGTACTTTGACAGAGGGGAATGCTTTCGAAGGCTACTCCCCTCCGGTCCGCCGGTGGCCCGTGTTGCTCTAAGGTCGGACTAAATGGTTCAAAAATGTATGACAAGCACTGTAAAGACAACCGGAATACACGTCATGCAAGCGAGGGTTCCTCAGGGTAGGTGTAATGGGGCCTATATTGTATCTCACTTTAAATCTTTTACCTATCGACGCTAGATGACGATCTCGGTTGGTGCCTTTACGCATACGCACTCACAATCAAAACTCTCCCTTACCAACAAACTCTTATAAAAATATCCTGAAGTCCATATCCATATGGTCGTGTGCCGAGCTTTGGAGAACTGCAAACTCGTAACTTGGAAACAAATGAAACAATACGCTACCAAAAACGCTTTATGCATGATCGCAAACGCATACATTAGCATATCGTCAATCAATGTCAAATGGCACACCAAACGCATGGACCGAGCCATCCATCCTGTGATCTAATAAACCCTGCCGCCATAACTTTCACATAAATAATAAGAGCTCAAGACCTACTAAAAAAATAGGAGAACCACTCGGTGCTAACCACATCCCTGGCGTCGCGTCGTGGAAATACACAACTCAAAACCATCAGAGTTTGATACATGAGGTCTGTGCATAGCCTTCACAGCTCAGTTGTTAGTAGCTCTGCCTTCTGTGCCGTAGGCCGTGGGGTCGATCCCCACCGAGAACAAACATTTGTGTAATGAACATAATTGTTTTTTCTCTGTCTGGGTGTTATATAATATTATAAGTATGTATTTACAAAAAAAAGTATGTAGTATATCAGCTATCTCTTTCCCATATTACAAGCTTTGTCTTAGTTTGGTGCAAAATAGTGCTGTGTGGAATATGTCCACCAATTTTTATTATAATGGGACATTTACTTAAAACACAAATGTTTTCATTTTACAAAATATTTTATTATACTTATAACAGATGATTGTAACAAAAACCTTCGTTCATAAAATGAATGATTTTACATGATTTGATAATCATTTCAGTATCTGTAGTGGTCTGGTTTGTAAGGACCCTCAACTGGCACTCCAATGTATTTTGCCTGTTGGGCTGATAGTTTGGTCAATTTTACACCAAGATGGTCCAAGTGAAGGGCTGCTACCTCTTCATCAAGTTTCTTTGGCAGGGTGTGTACGCCCAGGGCATACTCATTGTGCTTAGTCCACAGTTCAATTTGTGCCAGCACCTGATTTGTAAATGAGTTAGACATTACAAATGAAGAATGGCCAGTGGCACATCCCAAGTTAACAAGGCGTCCAGCAGCCAGCACAATTATGTGATGACCATTGGTCAATTCATAACGGTCTACCTGTGGCTTAATGTTCTGTTTCTTTGCGTTTTTTTCCAGCCACGCGACGTCCACTTCACAATCGAAGTGCCCAATGTTGCATACAATTACGTCATCTCTCATGCGCAGGAAATGATCTTTGTTGATGATGTCAATGTTGCCAGTTGTTGTAACAAAGATTTGTCCAACTTCGGAAGCCTCATCCATAGTGGTGACTTGGAATCCTTCCATGGCGGCTTGCAGCGCGCTGATAGGGTCGATCTCTGTGACGATGACTCTGCCGCCGAAGCCCTTGAACGCCTGCGCGCAGCCTTTGCCCACGTCTCCGTAGCCGGCCACTACGCACACCTTGCCCGCGATCATGATATCCGTCGCCCTCTTGATGCCGTCGAGCAGAGACTCCCTGCATCCATATAAGTTGTCGAACTTGCTCTTTGTTACGGAGTCGTTGACATTGATAGCAGGTACCTTTAGAACACCGTTGCGTAACATTTTGTACAAATTGTGGACCCCGGTGGTGGTTTCTTCAGATAATCCCCTGATGCCTTCCAGCAATTGTGGGAATTTTGTGTGTACCAGGTTTGTCAGGTCGCCACCATCATCCAAGATCATGTTGCAGGGCTGCAAGGATAAATATGAAATTGTAAGAGATGTACAAGGTTGCTGCTTTTAATAATGCCTTATTTTCTCTCTTTCTCTTTCCTGCCTCTACTTTTCAAACATGCAGCTCTGATAACTTAAAATAAAATGGATATTATCCTACTAGTGTTGTGACCTGTTTTTATTGAAGCTCTTTTCTGAATTAGGTAATTAATAAATAGAAAAAAATATTAGGTAACCTACCTTTCCGTCGGCGAAGATGAGGGTCTGTTCTATGCACCACATGTACTCCTCCTCGGTCTCGCCTTTCCACGCGAAAATGGGGATACCTCGCGCGACTAGTGCTGCAGCCGCTTCATCCTGCGTGCTGTAGATGTTACTGCTGGACCACTGAACCTGGGAAACAAATTAAATAATAATGTATAGTGTATAACATGTATAACATATATGTAGTGTATAGTGTGTAACATGTATAACAAATTAAATAAGAATAACTAGTGGTTCGCCCCGAGCTGAGATCTCGTGATGTCTGCTCCAGTCTTACATTGATACCAAACACAATATTTTGTCTCTGACTACCCCCTACCTACTTTGGGTACCAATTGTATTTCAATAAAACCAGCCAAGTGCGAGTCGGACTCGCGCACGAAGGGTTCCGTACATCTGTAAAAACAGCAAAAAACCACGTTTGTTGTATTGGAGCCCCCCTTTAATATTTGTTTTATTTTAATTTATTTTTTTATTTTGCAAGTGAATATCTATTTAACTGAATATTTTGTGAATATTTCAAGCGTCTAAATGTTACCGTTATCAATATCGAGAAAAACGAGCAAACAAAATTTTTTTTTCTGTTAATACTAATTTTTTAGCCCGTTATTCTGTTTTTTAGTATATGTTGTTTTAGCGGCAACAGAACTTGATATTTTTGAGTAACATTTTTTAGTTTTGCCCACTTATAAACCACCATAACTTAACTTTACTACCAAGATGGGGTTTTTAGAGTTCAACGCACCCTGCGTTAGTATGAAATATGAAAACAAGACATTTTTTTCATAAATACTCTCGAAAGAGGATGGAATCGGATGTCAAAGTTTATATGAGGGTTTTTAAAAACACTAAAACTACTCCCAAAAATGGGTAAAACTGTGTCGTTTAATCCTTAACTATTGGAAGCCCTGTAATTTGGTCAGTAGCGCCCAGCGTACCAGTGCTCTCAATGGTAGTCTACCATTGAGAGCACTGGTTGTCTGCTGGTAGCGGCCCGGCCTTCCGATGTTAAGATCGTGGGTTCAAAACAGGTCATGTACCTATCAATAAGTTTTTCTGTTCAAAAACAGGTCATGTACCTATCAATAAGTTTTTCTGTTCAAAAATGTATATGTCCAGTGCCAGTACTGTCAAATGGTGGAGGAAAAAATCGTGAGGAAACCAGAATGTCGTAGAACTTAAAGTTCTAAAACACATGTTAAGTGCTTTGAGGCGCACCTAAAATCCTTTCACCACAATGTTCCGAAAGAACTACACGACAAGTAGAAGCTTCCATAAACGACAAAACTACCACTTACAGAGCAGTTTTCAAACTTGGATATGCAGAATCATATTCCTTGAACTGACAAAAACTTGATTTAAATCATTATTCTTCTTAAAAAAACAAGATGGGTCAAGTGCAAGTCAATTCACTTGCCGAGGGTTCTGTACTGAAACTATAATTTAAAGACCCTTTAGCAATTAAAATATTTTTATCATCTTTTCTTTTTGGAATAGAATTGGGTTGGTAAGATTTATAACTCTTCCAAATTTGAAAAAAATATGATTGAGCAGACTGTACTCAATATACCTATGAATAGATTGATAATTTCTTATTTTGCATGCCAGAAGCTATAATGTGACAACATGAGAATGGATCAAAAAATTGTCCAGAAGCCCATTACTAGAACATTAAACTATTTCATTTGTTGTACTAAATTATAAAATTCAGCCTTTGATATTGTCGATAATAAGATATGATAATGTTTTTATCAGATGATGCTGGTACCTGGTTATTGAAAGAAGCTAATTATTGTGGGGATAAAACTATTATTGCACAATGCTGATTATATCACATTAACTTTAAGATCAGAGGTTAAAAGATAACTAGGTCAGAATTTTAAGATAATGTGTGATTTTGCTTAACAATAACAAGATAAAAAATGCCTATTCATTCTGTGACAATATAATAATTATCATCTTAGCCAATATCTTAAAGTAAATAGTAATACTGAAATATGATAGGTTCCTATCCAGCAAGGTTGTTGAAAATATCAGCCATCTGTTACTATATTGATGCTGATGTTCTGATGTTTCTTTTATGCCATCAACAAACCATATTTAAATTTCTTTAATAAGAAAGGTTAACATGGATATGCATCAGACTATACACTGCTCTCTTTTATGTCCTTATAGTAAGCATCATATTTATTTGTATTTGTGTAGCTTGATCCAAAATTGTGTGTGTGTAACTAGCTTCTAAAGCTTCTTGTTTGTTTGAGTAAAAGGTTGCAAATGAAATATTGTAAGTAGTCAAGAAAAATACTAACGGACATAAGTATGACTAATTAGTCTTAAGCATTGATGAAACAAATAGAATTTGACTATCAAGTCAAATTTAATTTGAGATGAAAATGAACAAAAGCAAATTTTATCCAATACCACAGAATTAAATAGTTGTGCTCCACAATACTTACTTCTGCACCTAATTCAATGAGGGTTTCAATGAGCACTGCTGTTTGGACGGTCATATGCAGGCTTCCGGCTATTCTAGCTCCTTTCAGGATTTTGCTGGGGGCATACTTGCGACGACATGCCATGAGGCCGGGCATTTCCTTTTCCGCCAGCATGATTTCATTGCGGCCAAGCTCAGCAAGCTTCTCATCAGCTGTGAATTTTTTTTACTTCGATATAAAAGGCAATACATAGGTACTAATAAATACCTTCTAGTTTGTTAATAGATTGTCATGATATGGGATGGATTTTATGCTTATTAGATATTGACACCTAGCTAGTAGGTTTAAAGTAGGTAGATAGTGCATTTATGCAGTGATAGGTAGGTACGAGAAAATAAACAAACATTCCCTCACGAACTTCTAAGGTAAGGTAGGTACCTGCTTTACCAAATATAGAGTCACTAGCGTAATTTTGATACCAGAAACGTACCCGGTTCAAATTACACAATACCGACACATGGTGAAAATAACCTAAGCCAACTAATTTTATGTTGTAAAAACACAAAAATAAACTTGGCTAATACCTACCTAATTCTCAGATTGGATGATAGTGAAGCTTTCCAGCGTTTAATTTAGCAATCAACAAACACAAGCCTTGATAAAATTTTCTTACCGATTTTATATTGCGGCTTCATTATGTTTTTGAGTTAGAATCGTAGAATAGTATAAAATTAACAGGTAGTATTTGAGATGTTGAATTATTTTGTTATCACAGTTTTAGTTTTTATCACTTTTAATGTTGGTCTTACGAAAGCCGAAAGCAACCACAAATCAAAGACCGCCACCACGCACGCTCGCTTGAGCAGAAGAAAAGAAATGAAAATTAGAGATTAGAGATGTGTCAACTCAACTTGCTAACTCGAGTTATCTCGAGTTGTGCTTAATTTAATTCGAGATAACTCGAGTTGAATTCATAAATCGTGTTTGGGCTGGCGGTAAATGAACGAATCAAGCGAAAGAGCGAGAGCGCGATTCGTTCGTTGGGTGCGCGCTATAATACTCCCGCCATTGCATCGACCGAATGACACCGACGATGACACGAAGTTTTCCGATCATATCAAACTTTATTCACTGGAGCTACTTTTTTTTTGTTTTTGAATGATAGTACAGAATGTGTGCTTCAAAATAAGTCTTACATCATAGCTCTTTATTTAAATCGTTTAGAAGTTATGACAGTTTGGATATGACCCTTCAAAGCTTAAATATCAGAAATAAAGTAGCTTGACAGTTTAGATTTTATAAAAAAGCAAATTATTTAACACGTTGATGGAAACTTAAGAAAAAAAATGATAAAAAAAACTTTTTTTTGTTTTATAAATTCTCAATGAGTATAGAGTTTATATAATTATAAACTATCAAATGAGTCCTCTGTCGTCTTCCTAGGACCCGGACCCCCGGATAGCTTAATCAGGGGCCTTATGCTCACTTCGACAGAGATTATCTCACGTAAGAGATGACGTCATATCTCGTTCGATAACTATTTATCCCCATTCTCACTATCTAACTCCCCAATTTTCTCATACAAAGTTCATGCGAGACGCAAGGTCAACGAGTTATTGAACGAGATATGACGTCATCTCTAACGTGACATAATCTCGGTCGAAGTGAGCATAAGGCCCCTGTACAAGAACCCGTGCTTGGAGCAAAAGAAAACAAAATGGCTGCCATTTTATCATGGAGAGAGAAAAAAAAAATAGGGATAGTGATTTGTCGATAAAATTTACCGTATTTCACCCCCCCAAAGTCTCCGACACCGGTAACCAGACACATTGTATATATTTATGTAAACTATAAAAATATTTTTATTTCAATCCTACCTACGAAGTTTAGCAATGATAATTATACTGACAGAGAGTTGGGTGGAAAAACAAAAGATGTAAAAAAGTAATTTGTAACAAATCATACACTTAGTAACTCGTTACACGTGTTCTCAAATTCGAATTTCGATTCCAAATTCGAATCGAACAAGAGTCGTGTTTTTTCGAGTGGGCACATCTCTAATAAAAATAAGAATGAAAAAAATAATGAATTGAATGAATGAAGATAAAGTAAGCGAGGCCACAGCTACGAGAATAACAGCGCGGCGTGACGCGCGCGCGGGGCGGGCGGGCGTAGTGGAGGGGAGGGAACGGAACAGGGGCCTTATCATAGATTTATAATACTATGATCCATGAACTTGGGTTTTTACCAGTTTTTGATGTTCAATTGCTTGTGACAGATCATTTCAGTGCTTACTACGCCATCTAGTAATAGAGGTAGAATTAGTTTTATTTAACGCCTCTCATTACCGAAAACTGCCGCGCCGTCACCGAGCGTAGTGGGGCGGTTTGAATCTAGCTAGTAGGTAGGTTTATCATAACTATGCTTACGAACTTTTGTCTGTTGTGTTAGGATTTTTGGAAGAAATTGCCTTCAGCGATAAGGCCGCCCGTTGTACATTTTTAATTCGCCCCTAGATTTATGATGTATCCTTGTGAACAATAAAGAAAAATGATTTGTAATTTGCTTTGCATGGCAGCACGCTTTTTTACGCGCATTTTTGAGACTGTAGACGTAGGCTTGTTGAAATAATATCGATACATCGATATATCGATATTTTTCATTCGATACATCGATATTTTTAGCCGATATATTTTGATTTGATACATCGATACATCGATTTAAAATATTTGATATCGAAAATCGTATCAAAAACGATATTTTTTTTCTTTAATTTAATTAAAATATATAATAGAATTCGAAGCCGCAAAAGATTTGAACGAACGGAAAGTTTTGGATAGAGTCAAGACATTTTACTCCAGTTCTTTCGAATCTGGCACTCAAATACTTGACACCTACGGCTTCCTCTGTGCCTTCAGAGACAGTGGCTTCTGCCGTAAATCTGACGGTTCCTAATAATAGGAGCCGGCTGACAGCGGAGCATGTGAAGAGCAGAGTTTTTCTACTTTCGCTATCTGACAAATACTGGTTTGCCTGAAATCATTACTATTATTATGAAGCTGAAGAGTTTATTTGTGTGTAATAACTATTACTATTACCTATTATTGAGCTTGACTGACTAAATACATTTTAATTTTAAAACCGCAAAATCTCTCAAAATTTTACCGATATATCGATTTATCGATATATTTTCCTCGAGATATCGAGGTCAATATTGATATTTTAATAAATATCGATACATCGATATATCGATATATTTGTTTACTTTCGACATCCCTATGTAGACGGGAGCCAATAATGAACGGCCAAATAATGTACAGCATGACATGATATTGCACAGCACGTTAATGCACACCCAGATAATCCGTGTCCACTGGTTTGAATTATTGGGTGTACATTATCATCCCGTACAATAACATGCTGTGCAATATCGTCACGTGACAATATTGCAAATCCAGATAATGCACACCCTGATAATGTACACCCAGATAAAACGAATCCAAAAAGGTACCAAAGTGGATTCCAAATATCATGCTGTACATTATCATGTCGTACAATAACCGGACTCCTGTAGACAAGACACAACAGACGATATAAAATTAAATGAAGCACTATTTCTATGCTTTGGCCATGATTGACATGATACTATATTATGAATATGACGGTTATTTATTACCAAATTCCACCTCCTAAAGCCCTGTAATTATTGACAGTAAATAAATTCAGACGTAATAAAAAATATCATATTATTTCTAGCTAATAAATAAATTTACAAATAAAAGATGGGTGGTATAATAAAATGCAATGTTTAACCTCTAAATGTTTATTTACCATAGAATAGTTACAGAATAGAAGTTTCAAATGAAAAAAAATTGTTATAGATACAAGGCGTAAACAAAAAATAACAGAAAAGTTATAAATTTTCGCGCAGGAAAAGTGGGTGGTATTCATTGACTCTATGCCCTTGATTCTAATCAGAACCTTTCATGGCATGGCACTTAGTCCTCTTACATTCTCCTATCATACCATTTAGTACATCACGATATTTAGAATTCTGAGGAAAATCAGAGCTCAAACACAATTTTATACAAAAATAAAAAATCTATTTATGCAAACATAAATAGTTTTAAGAATAAAGGACACTCTTCATAGAAAATCTTGCATAATTCTCGCAAACATCATTCCTGTCAGTGATGCTCAGACTAGCAGACACTCATTAATACAACAAACAACTCTTACGCCATACATCATTCATCTCCTTACGAAACTTACTAGGTATTAGAACTCTCATCACAAAAATCACAATTCAATAATGCTCGTGAAAATTTTCGCGTGTCTAATATCCGTTGCGGAATAGTTTTCCACAAGCATTTATTTTACACCGATAACAACATAAAAAATAGTTTTCATTTTAAGATAACTATCGGTCAAAAGGCACTGTTTGACAAAAAACTTAAATTTGAATTCGCCTCAAGTTAAATGCTGAGTGGGCTCTCCATCATTCAATTTAAATGTAATGATGATTTATAAAATAAATTATCAACATCTTAGAACTTAGAATAGATAGTCTTTTGATGTGTCTTATGATAACTTAGGACTACATAGCAGCATATCAATATTGTTTTAAATAATTCCACTTTGTCTTCTTTTCTTTTACTGGAGAGCTCTTTTAGATGTTATAACTGTTTAAAAATACATTTTAAAAAATACATCTACCTGTCAGCCACTGCACCTTAGAAAACTTAATAAAATATGTTAACTTTACTAAAAAAAATCAATGGTAACGTACGTATATGTAAAGGTATACGTTTTATACAAAAATAATTGAAACATTAAACGTAGTCCACGCATCCCGGAACTGACAGCGCTGCTGTTATTTACGCTGCTTTATATACAAACCACTACGATTTAAATAACGAGTACCTATCTATAGTTATATTAAACATAATATACAACGTGTTCAAGAATAATTATGTATGTTTGGTTAGTAGAAAAGTCGAAGCCTAATAACGTTGTTTGCACTGGTCAAATAGCACGCACTCTTTTACGGACATTTAGATGTCGTAGACATATTGAAAAAGCGTATTATGATTTAATACCTACATCGATTTGTTAATCGTCTCCAATTCATAATATTACGAATAGATTAGTTACTGATTGGTTTCGCTTTCGGAGTTCTTTATAGGGGTCAAAGGTTCAGTTGAACCACAAGGATCACTTTGAAAAGTCTTAAAGGTATCTATGTACATCTAGGTGCCAGTTCCACGCGACCAATACCTAGAAGAACAGGCATCAAAGTTACGGCTTTTTTCCTGCCGTTTTCTTGTATGATCCTTGTTACAATATAAAATAATAATTAAGCTTCAGTGTGGTGCCAATCGAATTTAGTGAGGCGTAGGCATAACAGAAGCAGAGACAATAACCCCGCAGTATATGCGTAATTATTATGAAACATCGTATATTATAAATAACTATATCTAATAATAGGTAGGTACTCGATATTCTTCTTGCTAAATGCAGTGCTGTGTGAAGGTTATGCAATTAAATATTTGACAAAGAGATCAAATTAAGCATGTATAAAGCGCGTTCGTTGAACAGTACTAACATTTGAAAACCTATCCAGAGTTTCAAGACTTTTAATAACAATTTCAACAGATATTTGTGTAATGAGAAAATACTTTTAAAATTGATGCAAAATGGACCGTGAATGTGATTACATTGTTATGGTTTATACATTTATGTACACAATTGGGATATTGAGATCTCAAGGCAACTTATAGGTATAATTATTAATTTATCGCATGATCTCTCGTCTTATCGTCGTCAGTCGGTTGGTCTTCTACGTCGCGAGCACTGCGAGTAGCCAAGTCGCATTCTATATAGAATTGACGCCAGCTATCCAATATCACGTGGTCTGTCAATTTTAGACGTATTTTGATTTAATTAAATAAATCAACAGCGTCAAGTGCCACTTTTTACAACCTTTCTTGTGTAGAAAAATAATCGGTTAGAAGCGAATTGCGACTTAGCTACTATGGAACCGGTATTACTACGAACCGAAATTTGGATTTAACTACCTTCGAATATTAATAAACCGTCAGGCTTCTAATTTTAAACTATCAAAATTTAAACATTTTTGAATCACTTAATGTCATTTGAAAAATTTCAAACAAACCAATTTTCAGAGAAAGCATAAAAAAGGTTCAGAAAAATATAATTTTCATAAAAAACAAAATAAATAAATAAATTAGGAAAACTTGTTTCGATTTATATTTTTGCATAACCTATGTTTTCTCAGAAACTTGGTTGTTTGCAATTTTTTATAACTACATTATTGATATTTATAATAAGACGATTTGTGCGGGCGCATCTCCTGAATGTATTTTCGTTGAAATTTTGAAGAAAAGTCTACAACATACGTCAACGGACTTAGTTGCGATTGTGACGAACATAAAAATGGTAAACACCAATAAGGCGTCCTTCGATCTCCCAAACAACATCGCTAATGAGCATCCTAATCATACAATATACATACCAAACTTTCAAAACAGTTTGAGACATGCCTAAGTTTTAAAAAAATACCTGTCATTTCCATTTAATCATTCATAATTCCGCACACATTCCGAACCATTCATAATCTCTGCCACACTTCTTACAAAACGTAATCATAATTTATAAAATTCACAATCCCTTGCAGTGCATGCCTTATTGTAACATTCGTCATCATCCACTCCAGCTCTCTATCACGCTCTCATACTATCTCAATAAGTAAAGATACCACAGCCACTGTCTGTATTTATAATACCAAATAGGAAAAATGCTAACTTTAAGATATAATTTATGGAAAGATTATGGTCAGGCATAATTAATAATTTAGATAATGCTGCGCTAAGTGCACAGTTTTCAGCTCCAACCACTTTGTGATTCCTATAAAAAGCCTTACTTATTATTTGCCTTTGCAACTGAAATAAAAATTGTTTCATGTGTTAAGATTCTAAACTTTAAAAGGTTCTAGTACACCCTAAGCAATCCATTTCAAAGATTGTAGAGTTGGAATTTGACTACTACAATAACATTATGTAATATTTTATTACCTTACTTATATCAGTAATGTATACATTTTACTGGTATAGTTTACAGATAGGTGAGGTTGTAATAATGCATTTAAAGGAATGAAAAATATAGTAATGACGCCATTAATAAGAATGCTCATTATATTATAACAATATCATTGAAAAGGCGAATCCTTTTGAAATAATATTTAAACACAAAATGAGCTTTAACTAATGCACCTAACGGCTCGAGAAATGGACACAGTATGCCTGCCAATACAGTAATCGATTTTACCCGCAGCAAGGTCTTAGAAGGCGCGTAACTTCACTGTGGCAGCGCGAACTTTTAAATCTGTAAATACAAAAAATACAAGGTTTTACACAATTTAAAGGATATTAATAAAAATCTTTAAAATAATCGATAAGTATGTATCACTTGAACATATTTTTTTATATTAATGCTGTGGAGGGCAACGGAAAAGTAAAGTTTATTCTATTGTCTCTCGAGGTCCATCCTACCTAAGAGTAAAGGACCGTATTCGGATTTTTTAGGTAATCTGTCGTTGGCGCTTGTAATTAATTTAGATAAGATTGCGTCTTCAAATACCCACTTCCCGCGATTGTTAAATCGTCGTCAGCCCATCGGCCGTCCAACGATCCGGACGACCAACCGACGGTTCGTGGTCGCCAAACGAGAACCATTATTCCCTAAGGCCCATATTCATATTCCCTGCCATTTTATAGCGGTTCTTTAGAGTATACTTGTCACTGTCACTTTCATGCCAACGAAAAGAGACAGCAATGGTGCTCATGGAGCGCTCAGCTATCAATATGAATAAGAGGGTAAATGTTTTACATTGTTCTTGACATTTTAGACCCCATCAGCTAGACGGTGGTGGTGACAAGTGTCGGGATTTGCTGCTTTCGTTTTCGGAATGTATCAGATCTAGAATAGGCTACGTTTATTCATTAATTGTAATTGTTTAACAAGGGTTGTCTTACCAGCTAGTGATAGCGAGCGCTGGAGTCAGCTGTTTGAGTTTGCGGATCTCCTTGGTGGCCCAGTTGGCGAGCGTCTTGGTTCGCGGCGTGCGCGAGCGGCGAGCCGCTTGCAGCAGGTCCAGGATATGCGGCGTCTCTAGGTACGGAAGCACGTGAAGCCCGAACACCGTGCAAAGGTCGCCGACAAGTCCCGCGATAACCGACATGTGCCCGTCCGTACGCTGCTCGTCGGATGCCACTTGGATCATGAAGTTCACGATTGCGGGTACGTGCGGCTTGACCATCGCCACGTCAGTCAATATCTGAAAAAGTGTGCACACATCTGGAATATACAGCTTCCGAATAATTAATAACTTACATATATTACCCAGCAACTGTACCCTGTTCATATTTTAGTCGGCCAAACTTACTGGAATATGCGCGGACACAATAAGGCTGACTAACCCGCGGGTTTCCTCATAATGTTTTTCTTTACCGTCTGGGCACTTGCATTTGCACATAAATTTCTAGCAGACAAATCCTAATAATCATAATCCAATAACCTGTAAGTTTACTAACAAAATATGGACCAAAATTGTCTGAATTAATAAATAAATTATTAATATTATAATCGAAAGGACGCACAAACCCACGACCTTAGGATCGTGTTACCACTATACCGCCAGTCCTCCTAAAATCATGTCCCAGGCGTCTCGTAAATAGTGAGGCTCAAGTGAAAAGTTCCCCCTGACGATGTATAAATCATCTTTGCAAAAGATCTGTTTACTTACCTGTTAACGGTTTAATTATGAACACTTATGTATGTGTGGATATGCTACACACTTCCAGATTCAAAAAGGATCTAGGGTACCAAAAGATCAGGTGAGTAAGGAACATTCTAGAAGCAGTGTTAAGAGATCTACAGATTCTAAGAAAAAATAATTTCAAAATAATTTCTATCCCAGATACATCGGTCTTATTGACAACTTAGTGCAGGAGGCAGATTTATTGTGGGTTCCATTTCCCTTGCGAGACAAATGTTCCGACTGGTGGTTAAAAATGAACAAAATTAAGGTTAAGTATTTAGGTGTACCTACAGGTAAAGAAAATGGGTATCTTACAATACTTGCCTCGCCGTTGGCTCCCTTCAGTCCTTGAATTATTCCTGTGTACGCCTCAAGTACGCTTTCTCGAAGTTCGCCTAAGTACTCCACCATGTCATAATCATTACGGTCTACTTGAGCGTTGCTGGCCTGTAACGAATGCGATGGTTACCAAATAACAGGCACAAAATAATCTTTATATAGTACAAGTAACTCAAAACTCATTTTAATTTACCTGCATCAACATTTGCATAACGATATCGAAATACTTGGCGAACTCGGAGCCAATACTTAGCGCGATATCGCCAAAAACGGACAATATCTGCGGTTTTACTGAGCGATGAATCGAAGCATCGCCGAGGTTTTCTAGCAGCAACAGAATGATCTCATCGCAATAAGGAAGCACCTGTAACAGAAAATATCAAATTAAGGATACCAAAATAATAGTAGGTATGATTTCATTGAGAAACCAATCATAAACCTAAACTTTTGTTATCACCTTATTTTTCAGAGCGCGGCATATATCGCCGGTAAGACCAACAGCTGCAATGCACACTTGATACTCCTGATGATTCTTGAGCCCCATATACAGATACATTTTGAAGGCATCCATGTATTTCAGGAAGCCATCTCCTAAGACTTCCACTAGAGTAGAAACGGCCATCAGTGCGTCTTCTTGGACGCCGCCTGCTTTCCCAGCGTTGCCGGCGAACATGGTGAGGAGAGCTGTCATTATGGCGTCCGAGATTTGCGGCGCGTCCTCTGGCGTCACCTTCCGCAGCACAGACTGCAAAGTGGCGCACAGGAGGCTCTGCAGGTCATTGAACTGCGAGCGGTCGGCTTGGCTGGAGATATGATTCTCCATCTGCAATACTTGCTGCAGCCTCTCCAATATCACCATAGTAGTCTTCTGCACGGTGACATAGCAATCCGTTGGCGAGTTTTTGACCATCTCCATGAGAGCCTCGTAAGCCGCCGATCTGAGGTTATGCTGAGCCGCATCCTGGCGGTCGGTTGTTTCCAGAAGTCTTTGGATTATGAAGTCGAAGTAGTTGGACATGCAGTATGTCCTAGGCTGGTTGGATTCTGCGCACTCGGCCGCTTCGTACGCTGCCTCGGCGAGACCGGTGAACGCCCAACACACATTTGCGGCAACGCGTGGCTCCGCCTTCAAACCATTCACGAGACTCTCCAGCAATGGCTTGAGGTATGTTTCACTGATTGCAGCTTCGGGAACGATTTCGCAGATTCGTCCGAAAGTCCAAGCGGCAGTATCTCTTACAGCAACACTTGAGTCGTACATGGCTTCGATGAGGGTCGGCATTGCTTTCTCAACTAGTGGCTTTAGAGTGTTTGCTTCAAGTCCACCTAGGATGGAACCGAAAGCCATCAAAGCGGCTTCTCTGTACCGCCAGTTTTCATTCTTGATGTTGGAGTGGATAAAAGGTAGCACATGAGGCACGATTTCATCTTCACAGCAGTTAGAAAGAAGCATGAGGCAGACTGATGCAGCCTTGGAAGGATTCCAATCTAGTTCATCATCAGTGTCATCCTGTTTGGTAAGTTTCCTCATAAGCTCTGGAGCCAGGTACTGCAGTGCACCCTTTGCATAAAATCTCGAGGTTCGAGCTGGCGTAAGCCCTAAAAAAAAAATTTGGACATAAATACATGATTAGATTGTTCTACAACATGTTTCTATTTTTTATTAATTTCTACATACCGGCTTCTACTGCTTCTGCCACCTCAATGGCAAGGTCAATCTCTTCATCGCTGACATTGGACCAGAACTCTATACCTTGCAGAGAGATTTCATCTATGTCAGATTTCATAGCCTCAAGGGTGATTGGGAATAAAGCTTGTCCCATATAAGGCTCCATGTGTTGATAGTAAAGGGAAAGTATTTTTACCTGCAAATATTAATGATAATTTAGTTGAACTTATCATATTATACCATTCACTTTCTGTGCACATGTAGCAAGCATTTAATTTCCGATGCAACAACATGAGTCCCCAAAATGCATAATTGAATGATTATGAATAAAGACCACTATTGAATTCACTATTGATTCACTATTGAATTGGTAAATGCTTTGAGTAAACTAATAGTGACACAATATGCTCAATTGGTAGTAGTTCTGCCTTCTAAAGTGTAGGTGGTTGTGAGTTCAAACCTCACCAAGGGCAATAATTGATGAACATAGATGGCTGTTTGTGTAATGCTCACCAATATTTTTCATTCTTATTGAGGGTAGTATAATATTTATACAAATTAAATATAACCTAATATATTTAAAATTAACATAACATTAACTTACTAAGCACTGCAGTGCAGCAACACTTATCCTCATGTCGGTGGACTGTGTAGCTTCGCAAACAACCTCCATGATGAAATTTCTCTCATTCTCTTTTTCAAAGTTAGCTTTAGTAAACTCAAGCGAGTTCAGTAAAGCCTGGGTGGCAGCAAGGCGGACATGGTTGCTTGGCTCAGTTGACCGCATCCCATGGATGATGGCAGTAAGGATTGGGTTACTTTGCTCAGTTAGAACCTCAGCATCTATATCTTGGCAGATGTACCCTAGTAAAAGACATTAAAACAATAAAATCACACAAAACATAATTTTTTACATGTCAATAACATTGGGATAACAGTTGTTCCATATTTTAATATAACAATAATTATATGTAAGTAAATCTACACTAATATTATAAAGAGGAAAGATTTGTATTTTTGTATGTAACAAATAAACTCAAAAACTACTGGTCCAATTTAAAAAAAAACTTTTTAATTCTGGGTTAAGCCTCTAGTCATGAAATATAATTGTAGTTAAAGTTCTATTGATTAAAAATACTAAATTAATCATTTCAAACATTCCCAATCTATAATATTTATAAGATAAGCAGAATATGTGATCATGGTGGTCATTGAACTCACCAATAGCTTCAAGGGTGGCTTCTTTTTTCAGCTCTGTGCTTTGCAAACTGCAAACATTTTCTACAAGCATTGGTATGAGACCATTCCACTGCCCCACAGGAAGCTCTGCTACAGCCACATATGCCACACACTGAGCTGCTGAGCTGGGTCTGCTGTTCTCTGTACCTATTGCTGCTAATATCTACAATAAAAACCATACATAGCTCATATAAATATGATGAGAATGAGATTAAATACAATACCTATTATTTATTTAGTAAAGTCATCCAACGTTGTGTGATATAATTAATATCCCTTCTCCATTAAAGATGCTGTGGAAAAATATGTATACTAACATTTTTCTTGATATACTGTCTAATATCTTCAGGTAGGGCCAGCCATCTCTGTTGATATTGTAGCTTCAGTGTTGGGTCTTTAGATGTCAGGTGGTTTTTCAACTGCAGTCCAGCAGCCATCCTAGCCACTTGGCTGTTACCACCTGCCACCAACACATCAGACAACATTTTGATGAATGTTGTAAAATTTGTATTTGCTGCATGATCAAGGTATTGTTCTGCTGCTTCCAATTCATTTCGATCTGAAAATATAACACATATGTATAATATAGACAATCTGTTAGTCAGTCTGAAGAAGTCCACTTATAGACATATACCTGCCTCAACAAGGCCTAGGTCTTATTTATTCCTCCTACTTCCAGCAATCTTCACAATGCCAATTAGATTATCATGTCATAGAAGTTTCTAGAAATGTAAGCCCAGAATCTGTACACTTTTTTTGACATGTTTAGGCATGTAGTTCTAATAAGCTGGACTATATATACAGCAAAATCACGGCAAATAACTAATTCATATTGGAAAAGTTACTGAGACAAAAACTTCAAACTTATTGGAGATCAATGCCAAATCATAACCTTAAAATTTACAAAGGATTTTCAAGTGAACAGAGTAAGTAATCAGTAAGACCAGCAATACAAATACACCAAGTAAATGCCATCATAGCCGATTACCTAATCTTGAATCGCAATCACGGCCTGTTTCTCATAAATTTGTGCTCAAAACGAAAGCCTAGTAAAACTAGTAGTACCAGTTACAAGTTAAAAGTACGACAATGTATCATTGATTGCATTGTTTTTATAAATTTGGGGTAGAACGCTACGTTTACTTTATTGGTGCTGTAAGCTATCTATTAATTTGAAACATTTCCAAGAATATACCAAATACATTTTGTAACAGACAAGTTCAGTTCAATGCAAAGTCGGTTGACATCTAAACGCCATCAAGGATCACAAAATAGAGAAATGCTGCCCCTTACCAGGTGATATAGTCTTCTCTAGTATTTGAATAAGTGCTAATGTCGTTTCTGAATGCATTTTGTTCACTATTCTTACTATAAACTCAAGATAAATGATAAAATTGCAAACGGAAAATTAGTAAACCGGCACACGACGGAAGAACATTCATAAAATGAAATGTTGAGTTGGTGTTGCATGTGGTAAAAAAATATTAAGAAGCATTAAATAGGTTGTTTGTTGTATCAGTCACCTTCAGCTTTCTATATAACAACTGTACGTCCACTGGAATGTTTGAAGGAACACTGGTGGTGGTCTCTTGGAAATAACCTTATCATCATTTTTCGTATCTTTTGTTGGCCTTAT
The DNA here is from genome assembly GCA_932294275.1 of Chloroclysta siterata. NCBI lineage: Eukaryota > Metazoa > Arthropoda > Insecta > Lepidoptera > Geometridae > Chloroclysta > Chloroclysta siterata. Next base: position 10,983,817 of record OW028600.1, on the reverse strand, counting down.
CCCAAATCCTGTAATAAATGCTTTCTCCTCCAATAATACCTCGGATTGGACCCTCACAGTTATTACTCTTTGCTCAACAGCCTCAGCAAATTCCTAAAAACAGCGAGACAGGATATACTCTGATTAAATTGTAAAGGAGCTGTTTCATCAATATTTGGAGCCGGGTCTGTGTACAAGGTGTAAAGTCATGTACAACATTAAATTCAAACACGTACTACTAAGTGCATTTTTAAATATTAGGAGTTGGTTTTATAAAAAATGCCTGAATATTTAACGAGATATCGATACTTTTCCACTAAATAGTTTTTAAACTACCTGTATCTCTAATCGCCGGTGCTAAGGTCAAATTTCCGGGGCCATGAAATCATATCTATAATCAATCAAACGAAAAAAAGGAGAGAGATACCATTTATACGCGTAAGAGTGCATAAAAATATCTTTTATATGCACACGTTGTTAAATTTCGCTTTGCGACAAGGACAGATTCATGCATTCCGCGTACGTGTGTGATAGAGACAGATGGATACGCAGCGCGCCCCTCCATGCGCCACGCTGCCCGGTGACCAGTGGAATAGATTATTATTTAGTTAACAATCGCCTCGGTAGCGACCTTGACCTATCTAATTTTGAAAATTGTAAATTCGTATTGTTACTAGTAACTAGTGTCTAGATTTGGTACCGCGAAATAGACTCTTTTTGTGTGTGTGTGTCTTGGACACAAAATGCAGAACTTGCAATAAGATCATATCGGGAAACATAATCGTGAAACTAGGCATACATAACAAATCCAAGAACCCTAGAACAAATGAAGGAGCTCTTCAGTGCATTCATTTGTGTGTGCAACAACGTGAGCAAATTGGAAACGTACGGATTTGCGGTAACTAGTTTAATTTTTCTCAAATGCTAACTATCGCCGAATTAAAGACGCACCGCCACGCCCGCGCCGGCCGGCGCCCCAAGGTCAGCACTCGTAGTATATGTGTGTGTGCGGTTTCTGCGCGCGGCATTGAATGAACTTTCGTTGCTTTGTTTGTGTGCCTATACAGAATGTTTAATATTTTTTTTTCTGATATTTAGTTTGTTTGAAAATAACAAAATCTAAATTATGAATGAATGTAAATAAAACCTTTTTTAAATCAATACTAGATAGTAGCACTACTCGTGTATTAATTTAATATCGTACAGTCCTTTACACGTTGTATAATTATCGCATAGCAATATAGTAACTGTTTTATCTGCTTGTTTGCTTTATTTTTACTTCGTTTTCTTGCCCATCAATATTTTTTAGTCAAGGAGAGCAACACAAATAATGCACTAAAAATATGGTGGACTGACTTGCGTGAAATGTCATTTTGACAACAGTATCAATTACAGTACCAGTGCCAAGTCTATATCTTGTTTTTAGTTTTTCGTTACGTTAGGCCTTTTTTGTATCGAGACTTTGTGACGTCGCACAGTGGTTCCAAATCAAAAATAAGTGGACATAGGGTCGAAAGTCGGAATTTCGATCTGATTTTTTTATACAGAATAGATCTCAGCTCTCCTGACAACTTTTGTTCTATGAAAAATCTGTAAGAAGCGTAGTTTTCGAGAAAAAAAATAATCAATTATTTTTTGTATGGAGAAAAACATACATTATTTTTTTTCTCGAATTGGATCAATTTGGCCCGTGTTTGGTTGGTACTGTGTCATAGCCCAAGTGATATACTAACATAAAAAAAATATAACACGCGCAGTCACTTGCAGCCACGGGAGAAAATTGACTCTAAATAAAATAAAATTTTTTTGCTTGTTTTGCGAAGAGTTCTTATTTCTTCATATCTTTTCATGGATTTTCATGTACTGTAGTATATTTTAATTGACTCCGTGAAGAGAAAGTAATAAAAAACTACATTTTAGTTATATTTTTCAAAAGGATTTTTAGTTATATTTTTCAAAAGAAAACGATGTTTTCTGCTTTCTTGTTTTCGATTCGTCCTGTTTTTCTTGTGTTTTTCTCCCTTATATTCCTGAAGTCCTTGTTACGAGCTTCCGAAGCTTCTTCTGATAAGAACCCTAAGATAATAAAACATGGTTAATTATTACAGGAATAAAATTTTTACTTTTATGCAAAGAAAGTATTGATTCCGCTTTACTTACCAATAGGCAAAACAGAAAAGTGGCTACAAATGTCTGCTCCATGCATCAAAAGTTTGTGGACACTGACTGGCATGTAGTACCACGGATATAAATGCGCATAAAGTTCTGCTGTTTCTCTACAGTAGCTCCGGAAGTTTTTAATGCTAATTTTCCTTCTTGAAGATATAACCTGGAGAATAACTGAAAATCGACGAATAAGGTTTTCGTCAACTCCTGTTATTTGTGCCGTTTTTTTGTAGCCACCGAAAAAGCGTCTTGCCGTATTTCCGTCGCATTTTTTTTGGCTTGTTTTCTTTGTGTTCTCCACGGGCACTCCATCGATGAAAGTCTATGTTATAAGATATATGAAGCACACACTCCATACATCTTATCTTCATATGTAGTGATGAAATTCCATATTGGTACTGGTCACTTCGAATGGGTTTCGTAGCCAAGAGTTGCAAATTATTCATTTCGCTTGGGGCACGTTGCTGAAGAAGGTACATCTGCAATAGTATTAGCGACTTTCCCGTCGATCATAGTCATGTGGAGTTCGTGGACTATCTCGGCATCCCCACACTTCGTTGGTACCAATTCTGCAATTTCTTGCTGCATTTCCAAGTGTGTGTTCGGAGTTGTGTACTCCGCTGTCTCTGAAGTGAACGTGAACTTCACTGGTCGACAGTAATATGTGGAAGAAGGGTTCGGGTTCTCCCAAATCATCATTTCTTCTCCATCAACAAGTTGGAGAGGGACAATGCTGATCATCACAACAGAGGAATCGTCAAACTCGGTATCTGAAAAACTCTGTTTGTAATTACTCTGTGATGATGATCCGTCAAGGCCCCATTTCCATGTTAACTTCAGCCCTTTTTCGGTGCTTTCGATGGGTCCCAAGTCCAGCAAAATCCTTTGAACAGTGTGGTCCAAAAGTCCTTGTAGTCTGAAAATAAAAACATAAATAAATAACGTGAATCTCAACGCTTTATAATATAATTCTATTATAGGATTGTTTAAAATGAAAATAACCTGATCCGAGCCCCTTTCTCCGTTACTTTCACATGTTCATCGGAAGGGTAACACCTCTTTTTAGCACACAAAAGCTTCCGATAAGACTGAAGAGCACTGGAACAATTCTCTTCTTTGAGGAACGTTCTTAGCGATTGGTACTGCCACTTGGACAGTTTAAGGAATGTGCAGAGTGCCAATGATTTATCTTCAGAAATTTATTCTGGTTTAATTTCTTTAAAAAGCTGTTTTGACAAATCTGACACAATGCCAGGATTCTTGCTTAGATGATCCACAATCTTCGCCAAAGCTAACTTTCCCGTTTCTTTTAACTTTGATATATAACAATATTCTAGTTCTTCTTCAGAATTGTCATTTATAATGGAGCCAGAACGCCTTTTCTTCTTCTTGTTTCTCAAATCCGCGAATGGCATTCTTTTCTCCTTCTCTGTAGAGGTTCCAGCTTCTAAAGTGCAGACATTTAGAATAGGTTCCGGCAAATATTCTGGAAATATCCAAGTCCTCAGGAATTGCCATTACGGTAACTAAATCAACCGTATCACAGGTAGGCCATTTGATATTTGTCTCCAGCCATTTGCTATTATCTTCCCGATTCAGAAAAGTCTTTAAGCATCTGCTTGACTCTGCCCATTTCGTTATTACTCGTTAGGCGAACAAACGGCAAAACTCAATGATTTTCCTACGGTCTTCTTCAGATATTTCACTTGGAATTTTAGAAATTATAACTTCACTTAGATGATTGTAATTATAAAGATCTCCGCTCCCCCTAAGACTCAGAAACAAATCGAGATAAGAACCGAAACCAGCCATTTTAGATTGAAAAACGTTATTCCGAGATCTTTCACAGTTAAGTGTTGAAAATAGAATGAAATGAAATTAATCATTGCAATATATTTGTAGTCTTGCAGCTGTGTCCGTAATGAGTTTGTCTATTAACGACCAATCACAGCCCAGTATGGGAATGACCAATTTGTTAGTAGGTCAGGATTAATTATCTTTACCACTCATCCCTTAAACACTAACAAACTTATTTTTACCTGTACGAAAGAATGAGCCATTTCAGATACTTGGCCCTTATCGTAAATAAGATAATCTCTTTACCACTAATCACTTAGCCATCTGCAAATAATAAACTACCTGCACCTAGCTTGGGTACTGGACTGAACCCTTGTCAACAACTGAAATTGCGTTGTTATTTTACAATTTAATTTCAGATCTTCACTTTCAATTAAATACTTACAGTCTCTTGTACCTTAGCAAAAATTTTTAATATGGCAGAAAAATATAACTAAAATGTAGTTTTTTATTACTTTCTCTTCACGGAGTCAATTAAAATATACTACAGTACACGAAAATCCATGAAAAGATATGAAGAAATAAGAACTCTTCGCAAAACAAGCAAAAAAAAATTATTTTATTTAGAGTCAATTTTCTCCCGTGGCTGCAAGTGACTGCGCGTGTTATATTTTTTTTATGTTAGTATATCACTTGGGCTATGACACAGTACCAACCAAACACGGGCCAAATTGATCCAATTCGAGAAAAAAAATAAAGTATGTTTTTCTCCATACAAAAAATAATTGATTATTTTTTTTCTCGAAAACTACGCTTCTTACAGATTTTTCATAGAACAAAAGTTGTCAGGATAGCTGAGATCTATTCTGTATAAAAAAATCAGATCGAAATTCCGACTTTCGACCCTATGTCCACTTATTTTTGATTTGGAACCACTGTGCGTCGTTTAAAAAAGGTCCGACGTTACGAAAAACGCGCACGCAACGACAGCAACAACAAAAACATAAAACTGTCAAAGCGATGCAAAATTCAATGAGTCGTTGAAATTGAAAAAAATTGAAAAAAAAAATTGACTAAATAAACATTTAGGTGACAACTTTATTTGCCGATAAATTTAAGAAATTGCACCTAAATGGTAATCTCTTGTTTTTTTTCTCTATGTGGCATACATTGTTCAGACCCACAATAAAAAAGGTCCTTTGTAATTATCATTATAATTTAAAAGTTTTTATCCTGTATGTACATAGACCAACTTATTATTTAATTTTCGTTTTAGGTTATTGTTTGTTTTATTAATTAATGTGTGTCTGTCTGTGAGTCAAACATACCTTACTTCTATATTTTTTTTAATGTTAAATTAGTAACAAGTATTTAAAAAAAATCCTTCTCATGTAATTAGTGTGATTGGTTTATAAATTGTTCTAGTTAAATAAAAAAATAAAGCTTCGACTTTGACTTCGACTGAAGTAGTGTAGACTACCTCTAGTCATCGCAACTTGCCGGTGCATTCTAAAGGACGCCTGCCAGCCATGCCAACGGATATCGTCACTTCCCAATATGGCGAACTCTTCAATACCGCAGGCTTAGATCAAGTATACAATTTAAATCTATGACCGCAGGAGTATCTATTTATATAGCGAGACTCTGCAGTCATAATGTGTTCTGTGCTGAAGTCGGTCTCTGGAAACTGAAAACTGGAAGCTTCGAATTATATACCTACATTTAAACTACGGTGAATTTGAATTACCTTTCTTCACCCGGCCCCTTTCGCCTTTGTGTTGTGTACGCTGGCTCTTAATGATTGATTGGTTTCACTGTAAACTGATCGTTTATAAGTTCCCTTATTATATTAAATACAATTTATGTTCCTTTATTATATTGAATATAAATATTCTAAGTTATATTTTATTATAATTTATGAAATATAGTGAACCTTTTTCTAAGCAATCCGCCTGAGTCACAATTTTTTTTGTGGCTACGCAGGCGGATTGCCCTATTAAGAAAGTTCTGTACGTCAGTTGACATGACAGTGACACATATTCACACGCAACTGTCAATGTCAATCAAGTCAATGGAACTTACAAAAAGTGTATCTGTCTTTTCCTTTGAAGTTTTGTAGGTGTTGTGTGCATTTGTGCAGAGTTTGGCTGAAAAAATCGCCAAAATGGTACTTTTATCTCATTTTATTTACCAAATCGTTTGTTATAACAGTGGTTTTGTTCGTCTTATGTGTTGTAATTAAGTGTTTTATGGTATTTCTTTAAGTATTTCAGTAAACCGGTAACTAAAATGGTTTATGTTTCAGTCGTTGGTCATCCCCGAGAAGTTTCAACATATTCTTCGTATTATGAACACAAATATCGATGGCAAACGCAAAGTTATGTTTGCCATGACTGCTATCAAGGGAGTCGGTCGCAGATACTCTAACATTGTCCTGAAAAAGGCAGACATTGATCTGGACAAACGTGCTGGAGAATGTACCGAAGAAGAGGTATGTTGACTTGACTTTCCTAGTCATAGGGCCTGGAGACTAGCTTGTGTTTTACTGTTTGTATACTAATGGTTCAAGCTATATATTTTAACTTCAATGCATTGTTTACATCCCTGTCATCTTTGATTCACCTTTGAGTATCAATATTTTTTAAACTTGCTAGGTATTTAAGTTCATTCACATCTAAGGTTGGCCTGTGGGCACGAATTGCACGAGGTGCATGACACCCAGAATAGCCTTCTTAATCCATAATATGAATTTCACCACTTCTTAAAAATTCAACTGATTCAAGTATTAGTGTTTCTTGGTTTAAATTTTATATTTTTTTAACCACACTGTATCTTTTTTCCCTGTTATGATAATCCTCAATGGAAGTTTACATTGACAAGGACTGCTAAATTAATTTCAGTCTGACAGCGCAAGTTGCAAAACATCACAAGCTGTAACCCCTTGCAGTGCCAACTAAAGAAATTCATATTCGAATTCCAGTGTGTGCCACTCTATTCAATAAATAAAAAAACACACATTATGTCATCATAATCTTAAATATTCTGAGAGACTGTACGAGGCCGGCCTAAGGATACTAAACTTACTAAATTGAAATTAAATGATGTGTTTTATTTGCAGGTTGAAAAAATTGTGACTATTATGTCCAACCCCAGGCAATACAAAATCCCAGACTGGTTCCTCAACAGACAAAAGGATATTGTTGATGGTAAATACAGCCAGCTGACATCCTCTAACTTGGACTCCAAACTCCGTGAGGACTTGGAGAGGCTTAAGAAGATTCGTGCCCACAGGGGCATGCGTCACTACTGGGGCCTACGTGTGCGAGGTCAGCACACCAAGACTACTGGCAGGAGAGGAAGGACTGTGGGTGTATCTAAGAAGAAGTAAACTTTAAGAAATAAAATACAAAACTATTGTCAAGCGATTTGTTTTATTTGTACCATTAGTATTTAAAAAAAACTATCTAGGAATACAAATGAATTGTTCAGTTTGTTCACCTATATAATTATATGGTTTGAAACTCACAACTACACTAATTATTATAAAAATAACAATGGAGCTTTTTGATAGAAACATCATGTTAATTAGTGTTCTAATGAAAAAAGTAATTGAAATGATAGGTACATCAAAGATGTTTGTGATTTACAAATTTTTATTCCACCTTGGAGTCCAAATTGTGCGATTGCCTAGAATATAGCAAGAAGTCTTAGGTAAATTAAAATAAAAACAATAATGAACTATACTTCATTTACATATATGATTTAAATGAATGTATTCCCTTGTGATGAATTTATTAAACTTCTAATAGCAACTAATATTTAGAACTAAAACAATTATTCATACTGTGCAATGAGTACCATCATGTAGACACCTGCTAAAAGAGCTAAAATTTCTTTGACTGATTGAGACAGTTTATTTGATCCCTCTAATAACTCTGGGATCACAGACACAGTTGCAATGTATATAAATCCTCCTGCAGTGAAAGGCAAAATAAGAGTGGAGACGAGCCCCTCACTTGCTCCTCTCAGATAAATTGACAACACTGTCCCAGATACAGCTCCAAAGGCCGTCAGTAGCTGAAGTAACATAGCTTTTCTTCTTGAACACCCTGACTGTACCAGGATAGCAAAATCTCCAATTTCATGTGGGATCTCATGCAGCAATATTGTCACTGTGGTGATATAGCCAATATTTTGTCCAGCAATGAAAGAAGCTCCAATAGCAAGACCATCTGTGAAGTTATGAGTGAAATCTGCTGCAAGGTTCAGGTATCCAGCAATTTTGATCTCTTGTTGTTTCTTATCTTTGTTTTTCTTCTTTGATTTCTCATCAGTTTTTTTGTCTGTTCCATGAGAATGCCCATGTCCTCCACTAAATAGTCTTACAGTTTTTTCTACTACTAAGAATATGATAATTCCACCAAGGACTCCTAGACCAACTGTAGTGTCATGTGGCACATGTTGGCTGCTGTCATGCGAGTGGCTGTGGCTGTGGCCCGCATTGCCGCCGCTGGCGGAGAGCGCGTGTGGGATCAAGTGGAGGAACGCGTCGCCAAGGAGTCCACCAGAAGCGAACGACAGTAAGATCTTCAAAAGCGGTTGTTTTTCAACGGAGCCGTCGACCGGAATGAAGAATAGTATGAAAAATGGCACAATGCTTATAAAAAGTGTGGAACTCAATGCACTGACATACAAATCGTAGTCTGGTTCAACAGCTTTACTTGTTTTTTGTTGTTCGTTAGCACTTTTAGAATATTTAAACGCAGGATCTTCATCACCGTGAGAATGGGTATGCTGGTGACCCAGGACTGCTACCACACCGAAGATTAGAATACCAATTAAAAGTTTTTTGTTGAAACATATCATTTTAAATGTGTTATTTTACCTAAAATATATTATTTTTACAAAGAAACTACCGATCGAAATTATCGCACAGGCACACGCTCGCTCGTCACGTCAATCAGTGCGTTGCGTTTCAAATCACATAGTCAGTCGGAGTCGGAGATAAGTGAGTAGGTATACACGTACACAACAAGGATGTGTGTTTTATGTATGCTTCTTTGTTCAGGTGGTCTCTCTTACACGAGTGGAGTGATATTAGGTTATCTAGTTAGCTCTGTTTCATTCATGCTTTAAGTATGGATGGTTACAGCAAGCATGTAACTCACTCAATGCACAAAGGTGGATGACATTTTGACAGAAGCCAGCCGACTCGACGAAACGCTACGATGCTTAGATCAAGAATACAATAGATAGAGCATCAAATAATAATACCAAGAGTAAGAGAGACGCAATAATACAAATTATACCTATGAGTGAGAGAAATATAATATAAATGTTTTGTCCCTTTCTGCGTATACGTTTTTGATTGTTTAGCACCAAGTTTGGTGCTAAACAAACCGCTTGGTGCTTGTGAGTTTACAGGTGTTTAGTGCCAAAGTTCTTTGAAAATAGTGTGTGCCTAGGTCCCAGTATACGTAGAGTTAAGTTTATAATGTGGTGCATTGTAGTATTTTAGGCTGTGATAATGATACAGCTCGGAAAACTGAAAATTAAGCTTCCTTCGGTAAGTAGCACTTTTATGTTCTATTTGTCAATTAAACTATAAAACGGAGAATGCACAGTGTCCACAATTAATCATTTAACGGTTGTGTTTACTTTCTATCGCATATCATAGTAGATTTCTAGAATTTAATTATTTTGTAAAATTGAGTATAGGTTACTATAAACCACACAAATGACATGGCTATTCAAACCGATACAGTTCTATAGAAACATAATTTGGCTGGGTTATACGATCTTTCGGGCTGCCAACAAAAACAAAATCTATTTGCCAAAAATGTTGGGAAACGAACAACTTTAGGGTGGATTCGACTCTGATATGTTAGGATAAGTTCAAATACACACAATAATCTAGAAAACAAATGACAATGTCGCAACTTATTATTACCTTATTCAAAGAAATAAGGTTTGTTTGACTTAAGTACATAATGAAAAAAAATATAATATAGGTATAGGTAGTAGGTACATATATTTTAATTTAATTTAATTTATTTTTTTAGCTTTGCGTTACATTTTAATAATTTAAGTCTCCTCACGATTTTCATATGAGAAGTTGGTAGTTATTTTATGTCTGAGACCACCATCGCGTAGTATGATTAAATACCTACATATGCCTAATAATAACATGTTTGTTTTACAGATTTCCCAAAGATGCAACTACTTTGGGCTGGTGGGTTAAAGCTACGGGTTACCAAGCTCCAGGTCACCAAGCTCCAAAATCAAAATCAAAACGGTCTTTATTCAGTACAATCACAAGGATCTCTTTGAAACGTCTTAAATTGGTACTAGGTGAATGTACCGCCAGTTCCTCGCGCGCGACCAAAGCCTAGAAGAACAGGCAAGAAACTTACGGACTAAAAAACTTTTGGGCTATTTCAACATAAACGGTATCTCAAAGTAAATATTCTCATCTGAAATTGTTATGTACAAACTATAATATTTATCGTCTAATTAATAAATACGTACTTACACGTGATATATTTTAATGTATTTATGACATATTCATAGTGATGTTCTGAGGATAGCTGTATTCATAATGCCATCACTTCGCGCTTCAGGGCAAAGTGGTGGCATTGCTCAGGCTTATGGTCAGCTCTAGCATAAGCTGGCTTCCTCCTGTTAAGATGTATTGTTTATACCTACTTAATTTAAAATTGAAGCACGCGTTATAAATTAACCTTTTGAATTACGGTTTCTGATGAGTAGGGATGTAGAATAAATAAATCAATGATAAATAAATAAATTGTTTTTTATTCATAAAAAATTTACCTAGCTGGTGCAGTAACATAGTTAAACTATTGGTAGGTGGTAGAATGTGAAGAATAGCACCACTAGCTAGCTCTGTCCCCCTCACTAGGAAAATCCAGGACTCTAGCTCGCGGGGCCTAGGGTTCTGATGTCAATGTCTAAAATGCCAGCTTAGTGCCAGTTCGCCCTGTTTTTTTTATTTTATTTTTTATAAATATTGGTGGACGCTCCACACAGCACTATATAGCCCCAAAATAAGCCAAATCACAACCACCCAGTCAGAGAACAAACGTCTAGTATCACATCACACAAATGTTTGTTCTCGGTAGGATTGAACCCACGGCCTACGGCGCAGAAGGCTACCAACTGAGCTGTGTAGGCTTTTTTCTAGCTCATTCCTTAGAAGATATTAAAATGGCGTAACCTAGAGGAGGGTACAAACTATTAAATTGCAGAAACTAGCTTTAATTAAACATAATTAAACAAACAACTGGAGCCGCGGCGACATCATAGCTTATGCTTGGTTGGGTGAAAATAGTAAGATGTGGCAACCCATAAATTGTATGTACTTGTTGTCCGTCTTGCTCGGGTATACGCTCGTAGGCAATCTATAGTATTATAAATCTATGCTACGATGCCGAACATGATGCCCAGTGTTGCCAACCCCAAGAAACTAAAAAACAACAGCTCACCCTTTAAGAAAACAGTAGTTAAGAGTAAAAAAAAGGCAGATTTCATACTTTCCTCATATAATTAATACCATCACCTACTTTTATTAGTTACCAGGACTTACATATATTGTTATATTATAATATTGATCACAACATAATAAAAAACGAAAATCAAATTAAAATGATTTTCCACTTTTATCCTCAATTGCTTCATATTCAGTATTTTCAGACTTATTTTCTGGTTTTAAAATCATACATATTTTGGTAAATTTCTTCATGTGCCTTTCTGTGACTTCAAATGAGTAGCACTCGGTTATTTCGGATATTGTAATAGGTGGTCCTATAGTGTAATGGGTGGCGCTGAAAGCTAATTGAAAAACAGTAAAAATTTGGAATGAAACAGAAAACAGGGGCATCAATTTGAAAACAGCAAATCTACTAAAACAGTATGGTTGGTAACACTGATGATGCCGAATGCCGATGAATCAGTGCTGCCAGTGACAGTTCTTAATATAACTCTACCCTATGCTTCTTCACAGATAAGAGAATACTAGGCTTGGTCAAATTAACCCTGAATTTGATGTGAATATTGAAAAAATACCTTAAAGTTTATCTTTACTGCAAATTGACATAAACATACTTATTGCATTTATATTTTCCTATAAAAGTGTAGGGAAATTACAGAGGAATCAAATTTTCATTTAAAGTAAATTTTATTAAAATATATTTACAACTTCCACTAAAGCTTTCTTCAGTGTCATCGTTTTTTTAATCATACCTACTAGCAGTAAATAAATCTATCTAACATGGTTTTTGTGGGATCAAAGTTTACACACGATTTATGAAAAATCATTAAATTATTACACATTTTTATTTATTACATATTTCATTTGGAACCATATAATGTTGATGGACAATCTTTTTCCAAGATAGACTTGACAATAGTATAAACCGAAAATGCTCTTTCTACAGCGGCATTAGATAATATTGGTGCTGTTGTAAGAGACAACGCAAGTTTAGAAATATTTACGAATAGCTTTTCATCGGGTTACCCAAAAAATACCCTAACTAAATTCATACCCTAAAAATTACTCTGATATTTCAATTTTACTCTAAATCTAGAGTAAAATACCCTTTATGGCATCACTGCGATGAATCCGATGATAGGAAATGTTTGTTTTTATTTTTTTCTGGCACTGAATTTTAATTCTTTTGCCAGGTCATGTCAGTACAAAACTCATACTTGGGATGAGTTTTGTATGAAGACGCGTTAAGGGAAGGGATACCAATATGGAACTTTACAAAACACGGCACAAAAACGTAAAACGAAAAACCAAATATGGTAAGCAAAACTCATACTTGGGGTACTGGTCATTTTCAGTCATGGATCTTGTTAGATTTTGTTTTTTTATTTTAAGGGCTTTGTCGCTACATGGCATTCCAAAACAAAAATCTTTTGTTTTGAAAAATCATTTTCAAAAATCTTTACTAACGGTACCTACCTCTATATACTACTGCGGCTTACTATCTACTGCTATTTAAGATGCATTATGGATATGTAAAGGACATATTTCATTCTGGGTTTGGCCTATGTACACCACGTAGAAACATTTGAAAAAAATAGAAGATTACCATACATGTGTAATTTCATTAATTTGTAGGCAAATAAAGTTGCAATACCTAAATGTTTATCTGATCGAATTTTTTACCATGTGAACACTTCTAGAGTTGCCATGACAGTCTGTAATTGACGTTTGACATGACGCATTGCATTTTTTTCCGACATTTCATTGCTTTTTTTGACGATAATGAGTTCAACTCTCAAGCTTGACAACAGTTGTCAAAATGACATTTCACGCATTCTCAGTTCAGTCAGTTCTCCATTAGTATTGTGTTGCTCTCCAATGAGAAAATCTTGTATACATATAAGAAAATCTTGAAAGCGCAAGAAAACGAAGGATGAAGAAAAAAAAGCAATAAAAATAGTTATTTTACATTGCTAAACGATATTTATATACATTGTACATAGACCCAACCCAAGCTCCACACATTGATGAAAAAACTCCTTTATTTTATTGATCGAGTTAGCGAAGCGAACGAAGATCTTAGTTTCAACTTGGGCGATTTGGCATTTTATGTATGTATGTATGTATGTTTGTCTGGCGATAACGTTTCAACTTGGGCGATTTGGCATTTTATGTATGTATGTATGTATGTATGTATGTATGTTTGTCTGGCGATAACTTTAGAACCGTTGATCCGATCTGCATGAAATTTGTTAAGTCGATAGCTTGTACTTGAGAAATTTACTGGTAAGTATAAAAAGAATAAAATCGGATGAAGGGTTTTTGAGATATGGGGTTTTTTAAGAGGCCAAAAATAAAAAAAACTTACATAAAAAAATCAAGTTACATGTCATATGAAAAGGCTTTGTTTCGACATACCAAAACAATTTTTAATTTTTTTTTGGGACGATCGGATTTTGAGATAAAACAAAAAAAGTTAAATTAAGATAACCAGCGATCCAAGAGCTCCCATCTCTAAGAGATTCGTTGACATCAAGGTTTTTCTACTGGTCGTCCAGTTCCTTTGCTTTTTCTTATTTTTTTTTCTTGAAATAAATTAAGGAGGTACTCAGTTCCCATAAAATGAAGACGACGACCAGGTCTGATGATGGAGCCAAGGTCTGTTCAACGGAACTCTTCAATAAATAGGCCAATAGAGTTGAAACTTGGTTACCATACCAAGTTAGTAGGCGGTAGTCAGAAAAAAGTCCAAAGTGAATGTTTGGACTTGCCCCTGACTACTACCTACTCAAAGTTTTGATGCGTTCGTTGGGTCGCATCACGAGATCTGTTTCGAAAGAAATACCTAAGTGACAAGACATGAGAAGAGAGAAGAGATTCGCGAAGATGATTTGCGATAGGACGAATTCTTTGGCCGGACGTGTCGCGACAACGCAAATCTTCGCGTTATCGCGATAGTGTGGCCCCAGCATCATTGTATTAAACTTTGATGAACTACGTAACTAATTATGATGTGCTAAACGCATTTCATATTCAATTTCCGTTCGGCGCAGCACACATGGTTCGTTATTCAAATCAGCGGACAATGAGAGCCGGGCGTGGAAATAAGTACCTACCTACTTGTACTTGTTAGTTACCAACTACTAGTGGTTCGCCCCGAACTGATATTTCGTGATGTCCGCTCCAGTCCGTTATATATTGATACCCAATACGATATTTGGTCTCTGACTACCGCCTATCCTACTTGGGGTACCTAACCAATTGTAACTCAAAAACCATAATTCTAATTCTAATTCGTGGTGGGGGAATGAGATCTGCACGAACGTCCCGCATTGGGGTGTATTGTGCATTGTCCCCCTGCTAACCTAACCCCAGCCAGCTCAACTCCTTAAAATAGCGGAGAAGGACCTTGGGTTGGTGGCAGCAATGTTCAAGCATCCCCGGTGGTGATTTGGATGCAGATGAGAGGAATGACCCGAGCTTCTGCAGTCCAGTTTTGGACCTGGCTTCGTTAGTTGCGGAGCAGTGCAGTACCACATGCTCCACAGTTTCTTTTTCCTGAAGACATCCACGACATAGGTCGCTGTCGGTCGCTCCGATCTTGAAAAGATGGTAGTTGAGGTCGCAGTGGCCCGTGATGATTCCGACCATCAGCTTTAGGTCTTCGTGTCTCAGCTTTAACAGGATGGTTGTTAAGTGCCTGTTCGTGGCTGGAAGCATTCTTTTTGTATGTTTGCAGTCTGATCTGCGCTCCCATTGCTTTTGGTGTTCCTTCTGGGAATGCATCTTCAGCCTGTTTTTTATCTCTACCGATGTGGGTTTGCATAGACCTATCTCATTTATTGTCGGTGGCTGTTTCGCACCCTCTCTTGCTAGGGAGTCAGCCTCGTTGTAACCTGAACATGAGCCGTGACTCTTTGTCCATCTTATTTTAACACTATGCGTGTCAGACAGATTTTGAAGCGCAGTGTGACACTGTACAAGGGAAGCTGACCTTGTGTCAGATCTTCTCAATGCGTTAATCACTGCTGCGCTGTCTGCTGTGAAAATAATAGTTGTCTGTTCGTTTGCAGTGGCTGCGGCCGTCATAGACTTTACTGATGATACGCACGGGATAGCCCTGTTTCAGGACAGTAGAAGCCACAACCCGCTCCTAGTTTTTGTTTCGAGCCGTCAGTGTAGACGTGAAGGACGTGGGGGGTCGGAGTCTGATCCTCAGTCTTTTCTCCATTTTCTAATTGGTACTTTTGTTTTTCTAATTGGATCAAAGGGTCCGAAAATTAAAGTAGGTGGTAGTCAGAGGCAAGTCCAAACATTGTGTTTGGACTTGTTTTTGACTACCACTTACTAAGTTTATTATGGTAACCAAGTTTCAATTGAATTCGCTTTCAACTGAAAACTGTATTAAAAACTTCAGAGGGTCAAAGATGGATACTTTAACCCCCTGAGGTTTTAAATACAAGTATTGGAACACCTTGTAGTTATATATCGCATCAGTAAAGCATTGAGTCGCGGAGAGATTAGACACTTGCAATTTCGCACAAAAATAAAATAAAACGCGATGCTGTGTAAAAAGTTTTGGATTACAGAAAGAAACCAGTAGGTACACTCAGTCCATTGTTGCGCTAAGCAAGAGCAAAGTGCATCCTTGTGTTGATGTGTAGGTGGCACGTCTTACCTCTACGCAACACAACGCAGTAGGTACTGATGCGATATAACTGATAGTAGGTTTAGTAGCCAGCTTCAATATTATCATTCGATACACATTATTAAGTTTGTGATAATTACCTACTGGTAGTGCAATACTCGCCACTCATTGTGTAATCTTTGCGTGCAGGCGGGTAAATAAAACAAAGGAAACGCTTAGACCAATAGTATATTATTCACTGGCGAAAAACTTCTTAATACCTAGGTACACTTTAGGCAGATTCATTAAGTCAGGGACAGGGATTGAATATTAAAAGCGCCATTCCACTATCATACTCTGATAAAAGCACGACTAGGTACTGCAATAATATAGAGACATTAGGTAATTCACTTAAAAACTACTACTACTACTATAGTATCTGCCTATTTTGAACCCTAAAATGTAATCTATACAAGGTATAAACACAAGTATTGGAACACCTTGTATAATGTTGCCTCCAACATCATCCACGGGAGGTGATAGAGAGAACTCTTGCACAACAACACGATTTTTTTATTCTGAATTATTTACAAGAATAACCTATAGCAGCAAAGTTTAAAACCAATACGTCATCTTGATATTTCCGTCACAATCCCGTTGTGTGTCTACGATGCTGGCTTGCCGAACCAGCTTGCGCATTGAGCTGCGGCGCTGCGATAGCTCAAGAACCTCGTCCTCCACGGGTGCCTGAGTCAGCTCCAGCTGGTCCAGGTTCTCGTATGTGTCCGAGTCTCGTATTTGTCTGGAATGTTTCGATTACTGGTCAGAGTAAAATTTGACACACATAGGTAGGTAAACATCATAATAGGTCAAAGGAAAAAAACGGCAGCGATTTAGCGATTTAGAGAAGTACCGACACTCGGTTACGCATCAGGATCACTGCTCGCCTTTATGTGCTTGTACTTGTACCTAGTAAACGTTATTTTTCTTTGTGAAGCTTGATTAACTAAGTAAAAAAGTTGAAATGTGCGTGCCATTGAGCCTTTATTTAATACGTTGTGCGAATTATAAGTATCTACCCTAGCGGTTTACGCCGCATCCATATTATATTAGGTATGCATTATGCATGTCATTTGTACTAACACAGTCCGCAGCGAGCGGCACGATGTTTCGGTGGATGCTCCTCTGCCAACTCTGGGTCAAATATATATAAAATAAAATATAAATATAATAAAATAAAATATAAATAATAGTATAAATATATGTATAGTAAAACCATAATAAAATACGGAGACGCGGAAACCCGCGGAAGCGTAGGCTAGTGCGTAGTGCTATGGAGTTGCTACGAGAGCGCTACGCCCGCCAGTACTACCGTAAATTGCCGTAGATAACCGTAGCATACCCATTATAACATATCTGTAGTTGTAATTATTTGTTTCCTATTTTGTTCGTTTGTAAGGTGTACAATAAAGCATTTTCATTCATTCATTCGTTCATTATAACTACGTACTACGTACGAACGTATAATAACTCGTCTGCAATTAGTTATTATACGTAGAGTCAAAATATAGTCAAATAAAGTCAAATAATCTGTCGACAATTTGTGGTGTCACTAGCAGTGCTTAGATAAGGCAAGAGGTGGTTTTCCCGCAGCAGGAAAAATGTGGATTGTACTAAATTATTTTTAGTTTTATTAATAACTTAAGTGTTTGTGTTTAATTCTGAAATATTTTGTATAATAATTTTCAATAATCTAAAATTCCTTCCAAAAGATCCAAGGTTATAACAATGAAGATTAATGATGAATAATAATGGAGATTACAGCCGTGAGTATTTTTTTATTCTAGAAAAGCAGTAACTTATAATTCTTTCCACTAACTAGCTGTAGCTTTTACTGTACTGTCACCTTTGTCCACCACATGCCCAGCAGTCTGCGTACGTCCAGTCCTTGCCAAATATCTCTCCTTCCTCGGCAGTCTGAGGAAGACGGCTGTGTAGTGTCTCCGGCAAGCGAAGCGCGCTGAGTCCTCCGAGAACCGATACGGCACCCATCACTACTAAAGGGAGGACCAAATTGCTGGAGCCCTGGTAAGAAATATAACAGGCTGGCTATTTTTGTTTCTAAACATTTATGGTATTCCCCAGTAAGATATTATTTTATTTCTTCATTTACTCAGTAAAGTATGGATGTATTCGTATGTTACATGACACGGTGACCTGTGTAGGAGCATTTTCAAAAACAATATACATGTTAAACAAAGCTAGCATGGTGTATGTTTAGCGCAGTGAATTTTTTGGTTGCTGATGTGGTGACTGATGAGGTGGAGCAACGCGAAGGGACTAAGCAAATAGGGCGATCTTCGTCGGTGATGTATATTGTAACACAGCGAAGGTGATAAGCCTTACCAGGTAATTTATAAAAGGTATTACAATAAGGCCCAAGCCGCCTATGTACGCGGACGTGCCGATCCCCACTCCTCGCAACTCTGTCGGGTACAGTTCTCCGGCATACGGGTAGATTATCAGGAAGGATGCAGATATAAAACATTTGGATATTAAATACAGGACAAGGGTCGCCGTTATAGCATCTGCAAAATAGGTTCACACTTTTATCTACCCAATCATAACAAAACAAAATACTTACAAAAATATTAAAGTTTTATTACCATTAGGTAACAGAACGGTTACAATGCAAAATATTCCGCTTATAACCATCGACAGACAGAGAGGCCATCTCCTTCCGATGCGATCCATTAGTAACCAGCATACAAGGTAACTCGGTATTTCGACAGCTGATGATAAAAAGAAGCTCATGTATTGGTTATCTCCGATAGCTGGCCCGTAGTAGCTGAGGCCGACGTAAACCATTTCAGAAGCACACCAGTTGAAAGTTATCAAACAAGTCTTCAGCCTCATATTTGGAGTTCGGCATAAAGCGAACACACTGACTGATTTTGCCTCTGTGACCCCTTTTTCCTTCTGCTCTATAACTTGCTTTTGAAGCTTAGCTGTAAATTCTTCTGGCATAGGCTTGCCATTTACTCTAGCTATGGTTTTGAGGATAGTATTCGCTTCTTCAAACCGCTCTCTCATGAGTAGCCAACGAGGTGACTCGGGTAATACGAACCAATATAAATAGTAGATAAAAAATGGCGTAGAGGTAGCTAGGGCTAGGGACCTCCAGTCCCGTAACATGTAAGTGACTCCCGACAACAATATCAATCCCAATGTGTAAAATACGCAGGTCATAACGGTCACGAATGATCTGTAGTTGGGTCCTGCTAGTTCTAGAGCTGAAAGTATAAAAGTCATTTGAAAAAGTGATTATAAATCGAGTTCGTAAAAATAGATTAAGTACAACACAAATAATTTTATTTTCATAAATAGTTAGAAGAAGCTTTGCTCAGAAGCTTTGCTCTGCAAATGTTTGCTCCTATGTTTAGCCAACATTATGTGAGGATAAAAAAATCAATAAAAAGTAAATAAATTAAGAAAAATTACGAGAACAACCGTCATGGACCTTCTCTACAACTCTAGGTTCGTATCGTAATTCATCAAACTATTTGGTAGTAAAATTTGTTAAATCAATATTATATTTCAGGATGTGCGAGCGAAAAGTTATTTGACGGTTGTCTGCGTCTCCAAATATAAATAAAGCATATTGTTAGGAAGGATACTATAGCATTTAGTCTCATATATGTGTTGTTGTTTTGTGTGTTCAGAATAAAGGTTGATATTTGTTTAAAAAAGGCACTTACAGATGATGAAAGGTATTTGATATACAGCTGGGATGGTCAGACCTACTATGGTTCTTGCTACAATCCACACCCAATATTCATGGGCGTATGCAGTCATCAAACTTCCAACCAACAGTGTTGTTAGACAGATAAAGAAGGATTTCTTTCGACCTATTCGATCATTCATGTAACCAAAAGAGTAAACTCCGATTGGTCCTCCAACATTTAGGGCGACTAACCCCAGGGTAGGATAAATATCATACTCACAAACTAAATTGAACTGCAACAACAAACACGCTTATAATATAAGTCTTAGTTCTTTATGTAACAAAAAACCTACCGGGGAAGTACTACCACCATGCCTTATTCTACCACCAAGCAGCGTTGCTGTGTTTCGGTTTGAAGAGCTGGCTGCCGGTGAAATTACAGGCACATGAGGCTTAATATCTGTATGCTTTAAGTTGATGGACGCAGGGCACGTTCCCATGGTGCGTGACTAACGAGGCAATGCTTGGTGATGGTTACCACTCAACATCAGGTGGCCCATTTGCTTTTTCCTTCAATCAGCAAGTAGTATAAAAATAAATAAGTAAAAACCTTCAATAACTTACGTCAATAACAATTGAAGACGGTACTACGGAAGTATCGTACTCATAACCTTCTAAGCATGGTTCAACAGGCCAGTCTCCACTGTGGTTAAATTCGTTTAAATTATTTGCTTCAATTAGGTCAGTCCAATTTACTGAGTATCTTAAACATTTTTCGAAAGTCATATCTTGCTGAAAGTAAAGAAAGTAGCATTACGAAAGATCAACCAAAACTATTCAAGCTACATAAATAAATATTGATTGACAACCCGTCATTTACCCTCAGACTAAGCAAAGCTTTTGGAATCAGAGAACTGGTACAATTCTTTATTACTACAAAGTACAATCATGTATGTTTCTCCGTGGAATCCTAGGTGGAAGTTGAACCGACAACAATAGTTCAGCAAACCAAATAAGCTGTGAGGTAGGTGAACAAAGCTGGTAGTGCAACTTAAACCTACCTATAAGTATGTTTAGTTACCTTCATAGGTATAGAGAGTTCTTTGCGCTGCTGTTGTGTGATATTCAGCATTTGTAACTGTGGAACCTTGCACCAGTGGTCAGGCACGTCTGTCATAAACAATTGGTTGAACGCACAGAAGCCACATGGCAGGCACGCTGGGAGACACACGAGCCACAGTAGCAACTTCTGGTAGAGCCCAAACTCTCCAATTTTCGGCAGCAAATCATCCAAGTCGATGTTATCGTCGCTTTTTTTACAATTCTAAGTAAAAACGTATTTATTATTGCAGAACATTGTTTCTACAGACACGTAGGTAGGTTGTAAGCTTGAACTTGAATGCGTTGAACTTGACACTGCATGTGCATAGGGAGTGAACTCGATACTAGCAAGAAAATTATATAGATATTCAATCTCACATATAACTTTTATGAAGACATAATTATGCCCATATTTTAATGACAATCAAATTGAATTTCATTATTAATAAGTAACAAGTAAAAGTAAATTTAAAGGATAATTATTATTACCGTTTGTTTGTGCCGCGAACCGTAGTCAGAACTATCATTTTTCGACATAACTTATACAAAAGCGAGTATTTTACTTGAAAAACGCGGAACTAATGAAAGGTTAACATTCACACTGAGTTTTAGAGAGTATAGGAAGGAAGCCATAGAAAATTTAATCTAATTAATCATGTATGCGCTATAGAATATAACTTTTAACGGAACTTATATAGATAACAGACCTATCGAAATACTCGGCAATGCTTCCGCATTTGGTAAGTTGTAACCAAATTTTACTTTATTAAATGATGACTCTGAGATTACTTACCTACTAGCGAACAAAAAATCATACAGGCTGAAAGCAATTCCTATTTTATGGAGAAAAGGCTATGTAGGCAATAGTTTTCTAAAAACCTGGCTAGCCTAAACGTGTATAAAATTGGACCCACGGCGTTCGCTTTGATAAAATAGTATAGTTTTTTCTCAAAAAGGTTACTAAAGTTAGCATTACAAACAGTAACATTACATATTGTTTATCCGTGTAGTACCAAAAAATAAATCTGCGGGCGGATGTTTGTAAATAAAAATCTATGATATTATTTTGCTAATATATAGCCTAATTTGCCTTGTAAAATAACTTGAGGGAAGTCAGTATGTCATACCTAGTTGTTGTTCAGCAGATGAAGGCGAAGACAAGAGCCAATGTGACTCTCGCTCGCACGTTTCGACATGTTGAAAGATTTAAAATCACTTAACTCATTTTCAAAAAATCGCCATCAACCATTTTGTGTGCAATCACATTGCACATAGTTTAGTAAAAATTTCATTTTGATCGATACAAGTTTTCCTATACAAAAGTTTGCTTTACTAGTTTTCGTACATAAGCTAACTTTTAAGTAGGAAAACTTGTATCGATCAAAATGAAATTTTTACTAAACTATGTGCAATGTGATTGCACACAAAATGGTTGATGGCGATTTTTTGAAAATGAGTTTAGTGATTTTATATCTTTCAACATGTCGAAACGTGCGAGCGAGAGGTTGTTTGATAGTTGTCAGCCCCTTAATGAGTATAAGTTTACTTACCACAAATTATATTTTTAGGTTTGGGTCTAATAGGCGTTAAGGTCAAGTAACGAATTGAAAAAATACTACTTATAATTTTGTTAAAATATTTATTTCTGAAACGTAGATAAAATCGATACAAGTAATTAAAATTCTTAGACATACAACTTATTATTTTACACAATAATGAAACTGTGAAAAATTGTCTTAGTAACAATAACTATAATTTATATTTTCGTCACTTCAACGAACTTGCGTGTTCAAAAACCTTCAGTTTCAGTTATTATGACATACGCACTTCGGTATTCCACGAACCAACCAACAGTCTCATTAGCACGCTTTCCATGCCAAAGTCAATAAATAAGTTTGTGTATATGTAATTATATTTATAGAAGTTTTCATAATCTTTACAAACGTTTCGATTATAAGAAAATTGACATCATTATATTTATAGGTATAAAAAAAGATTAAATTTTGTATAAAAACTTGGTAACTTTTCTAGATTATACATTTTATTTTTTAATTTACAGAATAGGAAAATAATGCACATGCGTTCTATCCAACTTGTATAAATATCGCGATTGGCAAGCAACGTATTCAGGTAACTAACTGGTACGTCATTATTATGTAAATCTAACTTCAAAAGGGCTAATATCATTTAATTAGGTCCTTATGTTTCCAAGAAGATTTAGGCTTATTCTAGAATTATATTTTGTGCTTTGGTATCACTTACAAGTTTGGGAAGAGTACATTATGATGTTTGGCATAAATTAATTGTTCAACGGTCAATTTAAAAGTAAGCTGTCTAGATTTATCTAAAATGATTACTAAAGTTAAGACAAATAGTAGTGTTCATAGTAATATGGAAATCCTTATTGAAAATGTACAGTGAATATTAAAAATTGTTGGCATAGATCATAATAGTTATCTATTGTACTTATGATATTTTATTAATTAAAAACAGTTGAATTATGTTAATAAATTATTTATACCACAAATAGCTGTATGTAATAATATATCAGATATTTTGTATAATTATATAGATTTAACAACTTCAATAGTTATACAAACGTAACAAAGGCGCTAAGCTTCATAGACGAAGGCATAAACCTACAATATGCAGGTTTACAGTTTCATAAAACAACTCGCGCTTCTTGCATTCGATATTTCAACAATCGGGACACAAAGAGGTTCAAATCACTCTCGCACTTACAAGTCGAAGTTATAGTTTGACAAAGAGGAGCATTAAATCATGTTTTCTCATACTTTGCACACAATACAACGTCAAAGAAACACTAGCAAACCGAAGTAATTTTGAAATGTATGTTATAATTTTTGCACATAATATTAGGACTATTTGGTTGAAAAATTACAAATATTTACAAGGATCGTTAATGCATCGTTGAAGAGGCGCGAAGGCGCCGCTCGCCGACGCTACGTCAGCAGCTTGAAGAACATGATGCCGAGCGAGATGTTGATGAAGAGCACCAGGATCACCAGCTGTTGTCTCGAGAACCAGTCCTGCAACATACACACATCGTTTAACGCTAAGATCGTAGGTTCGTTTTTTTAATACAACTAGCTGATGGAACAAAAGATGGCCCACCTGATGTTAAGTGGCAACAAAACATTGCCTCGTAAGTCATGTACGATAGGAACGTGCCCTACGATGCACTGCTCTGCGTCCATCGACTAGAGGCATACAGATGTTAAGCCTCATGTGCTTGTAATTACAACGGCAACCACACTCTTCAAACCGAAATACAGCAACGCTTCTTGGCGGCAGAAAAAGGCGTGGTTATAGTACTTCTCCGGTCGAGCCCTTGACAAAGAGCTCTACTACTCTAAACTCAAAAACAACTCGTCCGATTTCAAAAATTATTCACCATTAGAATACTACATTATCCCTGAGTAACATAGGCTATATTTAAATGTCCACCCGTGCGAAGCCAGGACGAGCCACTAGTCATTAATAATTCCCGAGATATTTCTAATCTCGATTCTCTATATTGAACTAGAATTACCCTCCGAAGCGTTATCGGAATTTAAAAGTTACACACTAGCCGAAGTAAATGCTACGAAATTTCGTAGACCCTCTACGACGAGTTGTGACAGACATTAATACTGTGCTTTAAAATTGCGTACAATGTTGTTGCGATAAAAAAATAGGGATGACACGAAAAAGCATGCGTCGTTGCGCGTACAAGCATTTTTCGACTGATTTGACTTGTCGCTTGTCAAAACTCTTTCTCGTGAAAAAAAAGTATTGACGAGTTACGAGCGAGTGAGTCAGAGATAATTATTAGGACTACCATTTAAGATAGAGTATTTTAGAGTAGTAGAGCTCTATGTGAAGGGCTCGTCCGGGTAAGTAAGTACTACCACCACGTCTTTTTCTGCCGCCAAGCAGCAACGCTGTGTTTCGGTTTGAAGAGTGTGGTTGCCGGTGTAATTACAGGCACATGAGGCTTAACATCTGTATGCCTCAAGTTGATGGACGCAGAGCAGTGCACCGTAGGGCACGTTCCTATCGTGCGTGCCTTGCGAGGCAATGCTTTGTTATAGGTGATGGTTACCACTTAACATCAGGTGGACCAACTGCTTGTTCCATCAGCTAGTTGTATATAAAAAAAAAGATTATAACAATAAAAAATATGGAAATTATTTATCATCATCATCATTATCTAAAGTATCGTCATCAGTCTGAAGTAGTCCTCAGTGAAATAGGCCTCCCCTATACATTTCGAGTAATTATACAACGTGTAACATAATACCCATATAACCCCGGAAGCAGGGTATTCTACAGGTCGTGACAAACAACTTGTGTTCCAAGACTTTTAAATTTTGAAGATTTTCATTCAATGAAATCCCTCTTATGCTTTCCACCAAAATGAAACTAGCACAACATGACGCAGCCCTATTTACAGTTTTTTGACCTTTAATTGTGAGCTGTAGATAACATAGGTACCAGAACTGCCACCAGTTAGAAAACGCAAATAGCGTATTTACCAAGGTCACGTACACATTATCAGGGTTGTTTGAAATTTCTGTGACAATATTAATTTTACTGGCACATGAGGCTTAACATCTGTATGCCTCAAGTTGATGGACGCAGGGCAGTGCATCATAAAGCACGTTCCTATCGTGCGTGACTTACGAGGTAGGTAATGCTTTGTTATAGGTGATGGTTTTACCACTTAAAATTAGGTAGGCCATCTATTTGTTCCGTCAGCTAGTTGTATAAAAAAAACCTTTGTATGGGAATTTCAAAAACGTAGTATTCAAACTTTGCTCACGTCAAAGTATTCCAGTGCCTGGTCTGATCACTTGGTCTTTGGCCTTATAGGGGTATTATGTCACATGTTGTATGTAGGGTGTGACGCATGACTGACCTTGACTTGCGGACTGACCAGGTACAGCAGGGGGTTGGCCCGTAGCTTCTCCGTCTCGTCGTGCATGCGGCGCACCTCCTCGCGGCGCGCGGAGCCCAGCATGGAGACCTCCTCGCGCGACATGCCGCCGCCGTCCGGCATGCGCGGCATGCCCGCCACGTCCGGCAGCGACTTCTTGCGCTGCAGCGTCGTCTGCGGCGTGCTTATCATCTGGAATGTTCATATTATGTATAACTATAGAAGAGTTTTTAGTATTAGTGTTTGGCTCCACGGTTTAGTGACAACCTATTTCAGGTCAAGACTACCGCTTGTACTTCACGCTTGCACATTTCAAGTTTTGGTAGGAAAACTTGTTTGTATTAAAAAAATATATTGTTGCTGAACTGTGTGTGGTTGATTGCGATTGCAAATTTTCATAAATAAGTTCAGTGATTTTAAATATTTCAAAATGTTGAAATGTAGCGAGAAGACCTGCGAAGTACTTAACAGGTATCAGCCCCTTAAATAAATTAATAAAACTCTTTCAAATATCTCATCCTACTTCCTACTAATAAGTATATAAATGCGAAATTATGTTTGTGCCTCAGTCACGCCTTAACCACTGAATCGATCGGGATGATACTTCAAAAAAATATTGTTCGTAACTTGGCATTAGCGTATAGGTAGGTTCCTTTTTCTACAAAAAATACAGGGAACGGGGTAGAAAACGTGAATGAACCCAATAAAGAGAGAACACTTTAATTATTACCACTAGATACTGATGGAAAGGCGACGCATCGGATATATTACGTACCTATGCATAATCAAACAGAAATTTTCGTTTGAATGTTACGGGCAATGTACTGAGGCAGCCTAAGCGTACAGTTTTACGAACGCCCATGCTATATTTTCGCGGTTTTGGGGGTGCCTTTTTTTGGGCAAATGCTCTACGAATTGGGAATGAGAGAACTTGCTGTGACTGGCGGTTATTGCAAAGCTTTTATTCAGTCCAAAGCTAACATAAACAGTAAAAAAGAGGCCGGTTGCTGCTGAAATATTAAGTTAAGTCACCGTCAGATGCTGGTTTACTAAAGCCGTGTCGTTGACCAGAGCCGTAGAAGCAGTACCACCAGATGAAGGAAAATAGACCAGACCAGGAAGTGTCGAGATTACATACATGCTTTACATGCTTACATAACTATCAGTCCATTGTGCTCTAACACCTGCACCTTAAACACATATACCTCACTATAAGCTTTTAGACTTTATAACATGATATATAACTTTAACGATCGCCATAACATTGTAAGGTCGTGAGGTCAGAACAGGTCAGGAACCAATCGATTTTACCCTTCGAAAAATGTATGCTACCAATGCTGGGCTCCTAGACGGCGAAGAAAAATTCATCTTGTGGGAAACAGTGAGTATTATAGTAGGGGTCTGGGCTTGCAACCTGTCACGCATGGAATACCAAGTACCTATACCTACTGCCAAATGTACCCGCTTAAAATATGGAGTTGGTACTATGTACTAAGAAATCTGAGGGGATATCTACCGTGCCTGGAGATCAAAGTCGTTAAGCTGTTTCTGTTTAATTGATTTTAATAGATAATAATATCTGGAAACTAAATATATTTGGATATTTGTGATTTAATCACACCCTACTGCTTAATCAAGTTAAACGAGGACGCAGTTTTTTCGGATTTGCTCTTTCAATATCTACTGACTGGGTATTGAAATAAACACGTATTAGGTATAGTGGTATTAGTAAACTACTTATATAATAAATATACATTGAAGCTATAGAGGCAAGTTTATGCACGTTTATGCTAGTTTATGAGAAGAGATTTAGTGGAACACGGTGTGAAAACGCGTTACTCTGTATAAGTTCAAGGGCGCATGTATTTACCTCGACCGGAGGCACGTTTATCCAGCTTTCAGAGGCACGCCGCGCCAGTATCGCGGGCGAGCACATCAGATCCTCCTCCTCCTCCTCATCGCCTTGATACCACATATTTAGATATTTGTTTACAAAACCAATTAAACCAATCCCCAATACCAAAGGTCACATATCACAAATGTATCACATATTATTTCATATAACGACACACCACGATTATTAGAGCTGTTTCGTTACTATGTAAGTGATTATTTTGCAATTAATTAGAAAGTGAAGGTTTTATATTGAGATAATTTCTAGGTTAAATTTAGCGGAGAGGTGATACACGGAAAGCGGCAGCAAGTGACTGTCTCAATTTAGAAATAGAACGGGCTGAGCGCTTTGAGATTCCGCCCGCGCCCGCCCAGTCGCCCGCGCACGGCCCAACTTGTCGCTCATGTCAGCGCATTGCTGATCGAAACGTCATTCCTTGCAATACTCACAATGCACGGTACTAGCCACAGTAATGAGGCTATATCCTAAATAACTACATCGTGATCTCGTTTAGTATTGATACCTTTGCTTGAAATACTTCATATCGTCCCCTGTTCAAGGTTACTTGAAACAGAATTGATCAAGTTGAAAATTATCGTTGACATAGATTTTTACTTTCATAACTAGATATGATTATATTGTTGGTTTATCTGCGAAATTGTGACACTTTCGAAGTCTCATTTTTTTATTTACTTTAAACTTCACTTTATTAAATTAAATAAACATAAACTACAAAAATGCAGCATGTTAGGATGCTTCTTGGGGATGCTTCCGATTGATATTGATTTTGGTTTCAGGTGTATTTTGTGAGTACAATTTGTAAATACTTTAAATTTCCTGTGGTAGGGGCATATCATGAGGAGGGAAGAAAGTTATAATACACGAAACATATTAGCCATGGGTATGGATGTTTTTAGAAAGGCCAAAGAAAAGATGGATGGGCTGTGTGAAAGATGACATAGGTAAGTGAGCACGAATGATAGAAGAGAGTGAAATAAGAAAACTTGTTGTAGGTGCGTTAGCGTGGGATAAGGACAGGTAGGTGACGATGAGTTTTTATTTTCGTAGTAAATGAATGGTTTTGAAAATATAAATTTCATACAACTTATTGTTGTTTTTCAAAGCGTTTATTTTCTTTTAAATCGAGTGAGCGAAGCAAATGATAGCCTAAGTAAAAATGTACTCGCATAATGTAAGCCCTTATTCATTATCCCTGCCATTTTATAGCGGCAAAAAAGACAGCAACATACTTATCGGTCTAATAAGCTAATGGAGCGCTCATCGACCAATATAAATAAGAGGGTAATTGTTTTCAATTGTAAATTGTATAGCAATAGTAGGCTAATGAATTATTTTGCAGTAACCAAAAATGTTAGCTTAAACTTACCTATCTTAGTTGCAACCTTTTTTTTGTATTTTTTTATAAATTAAGGAGATACTAAGTCATAGCGTGACAGCGAGCTGGTTCGATGATAGAGCCAAGATCTGTTCAATGAAACTCTTTAACAAATAGGCGAACTAAGCTGTTAGTAGGGAGTACCAGAGTGTCAGAGGCAAGACCAAACGGTGATGTATTAGCATAAATGTAAACTGGTGCTGGTGTGGACAACGCATGATCTCAAAAACTAGTTAAGCGTTTGATTTAAAAAACGATACGTGGTTGCCCAATCTTCTATTTTTTATACATCAAAACTAAATAACTTTTAGAACGACCAATGGCTACATGTAACACAAACAAAAATCTCAGACGATGAACATCATTTCTGCCTAATTACTCATTCGACCTTGATGGGAAAATAGACGGTTACTTTAATTATATTTTATATCTGCCGTTATTTTTCAAGGGATACTTCTTATTAGAAAAAAAACAGAACACTTGATATCGAGCGGTTCTGTGCGTATAAAAAGTGCTCACATAAGACGTGCCCTAAGAGGCATCACTGCGTCCTTCACTCGATGCCTCGATCTGGAGCTCAAAACGAGAGCTCCAGATTATCAACTTGGCTTACAAATATTTTGAAGGAAGGAGGCATCGTTAAGGTTTTTATTATCAGGCAGGTATGAGAAGAGATAAAGTATCCCAAAACCGTATATAACCGTAATGATTGAAATGAAGGATGTGGCAGAGAGATCAGTAATTGAATGTTGGAATGAAATGGTGGTTAGTTGATCGAGTGAGCGAAGCGAACGAAGATCTTAGTTTCAACTTGGGCGATTTGGCATTTTATGTATGTATATATGTATGTATGTTTGTCTGGCGATAACTTTAGAACCGTTGATCCGATCTTTATGAAATTCGTTATGTCGATAGCTTGTACTTGAGAAATTTACTGGTAAGTATATGAGTAAAATCGGATGAAGGGTTTTTGAGATATGGGGTGTGTTAAGGGGGCAAAAATAAAAAAGGTTACATAAAAAAATCAAGTTACATGTCATATGAAAGGGCTTTGTTAGGACATTCCAAAACAATTTTTACTTTTTTTTTGGAACGCTCGGTTTTTGAGATAAAACAAAAAAAGTTAAATTAAGATAACCAGCGATCCAAGAGCTCCCATCTCTAAGAGTTTCGTTGACATAAAGGTTTTTCTACTGGTCGTCCAGTTCCTTTGCCTTTTCTTATTTATTTTTCTTGAAATAAATTAAGGAGGTACTCAGTTCTCATAAAATGGTGACGACGACCAGGTCTGATGATGGAGCCAAGGTCTGTTCAATGGAACTCTTCAATAAATAGGTCAATAGAGTTGAAACTTGGTTACCTTACAAAGTTAGTAGGCGGTAGTCAGAAAAAAGGCCAAAGATAATGTTTGGACTTGCCTCTGACTATTACCTACTCAAAGTTTTGATGCGTTCGGCGGGTCGCATCACGAGGTCTCAGTTCGGGGCGAACTACTAGTATAGGACGAGTTACGCAGACTTTCTTGCAAATGACTAAGCACTTGCACGGACTAAGTTTGCTCAGTTTACCGTAGTTTAAAATTGTATTTCTGAATCGACAAATTATATGTATGGTTATTATTATTTTATTATATGTTTTCTTCCATCATCCTCACATATTTATTTTAATTTATTTGTAGTGACGTTACCCTATTTAAGGCTCTGAATTTGGCATACCATACCACTGCAACGGGACGGGACTGGCTATGACCAACTTTATATTATTAATGTATTTTTCTTTTTTATTGTTATGTGTTTTTTAGTTGGTAGGTATTCTGTTTGTCTGTCTGTACCTGTCCGTTCTGTTTTATTTTTTTTGTGTGTAGGTATGTCAAATAAATGTATTTTCTTTCTTTAATTCTTGTTTTTTTCAAATAAATTATTAGTGTATTGTATTTTATCTACGTAGAAACATTATATAAACAAACATTTAAAAAGGGAAAAGCAATATAAATACCCCTATTTATATTGCTTTTCCCTTTTTGTGAACCGTGGTAGTCAAACAAATGGGGACAAAAGATTTTGAACGATAACTAGTAGTTTGCCCCGAACTGAGATCTCGTGATGCGACCCGACGAACGCATAAAAACTTTGAGTCGGTAGTAGTCAGAGGCAAGTCCAAACATTATCTTTGGACTTTTTTCTGACTACCGCCTGCTAACTTGGTATGGTTACCAAGTTTCAACTCAATTGGCCTATTTATTGAAGAGTTCCGTTGAACAGACCTTGGCTCCATCATCAGACCTGGTCGTCGACACCATTTTATGAGAACTAAGTACCTCCTTAATTTATTTCAAGAAAAAAAAATAAGATAAATCAAAGGAACTGGCCGACCAGTAGAAAAACCTTGATGTCAACGAAACTCTTAGAGATGGGAGCTCTTGGATCGCTGGTTATCTTAATTTAACTTTTTAAATTTTATCTCGAAAACCAAGCGTCCCAAAAAAAAAGTAAAAATTGTTTTGGAATGTCCAAACAAAGCCCTTTCATATGACATGTAACTTGATTTTTTTGTGTAACTTTTTTTATTTTTGCCCCCTTAAAAAACCCCATATCTCAAAAACCCTTCATCCGATTTTACTCATATACTTACCA
The DNA here is from genome assembly GCA_932294275.1 of Chloroclysta siterata. NCBI lineage: Eukaryota > Metazoa > Arthropoda > Insecta > Lepidoptera > Geometridae > Chloroclysta > Chloroclysta siterata. Next base: position 10,952,054 of record OW028600.1, on the reverse strand, counting down.
GTAAATTTCTCAAGTACTAGCTATCGACATATCAAATTTCATGCAGATTGGATCAACGGTTCTAAAGTTATCGCCAGACAAACATACATACATACATACATACATACATAAAATGCCAAATCGCCCAAGTTGAAACTAAGATCTTCGTTCGCTTCGCTCACTCGATCAATAAAGATTGGAAGAGGGAGAGAGAGAGGGAGGAAAAATAGTATAAATAGTTTTTATATTTGAAAATGAAATGAAGATAAATTTATTTCTTCATTTAAAATTTTGAATTTAGCAAGTGAGAAGTTGTTTGGTGGTTAAAAGATTCTCAAGTGTTCCATCTTTCCAAGACTCAAATGGAACACTAATACCTACTTTAACCACTACCTTACTAGTAAAATGTTCAGCAGCTCACCAGACTGGTGAATGTATAATTTCCTTGTGTTATTTTGGTTGGAGTTCTATATATTTTTTTGCTTATGGCGCATGGACTCGCAGGACTCCTTGAGGTTTTTGATCAGTTGGAACTTAGCCGAGGAAGGGAGGAGTCTATGTACAAAAATCTCATGAGAAAAAAAAGGCATGTATATTATTATGTTCTCTTACCTTGCGACCTCCTCCTCCACCCCCACCTCCACCTCTTGGAATCGGCGGCGGCGGCGTGGGGTTTGGTGCCACATATAAACTTTCAGTTCGTTTTGGCTGGTATGGAGAGGGTGATATATCTTGTCCGAGATTTCGTTGCCTCAAAAGGGACTCTTCGAACGGCTGGGATTCTCGCGAGCCTGCTCTTGATATGGAGCCGCGACCAGAAGCTAAATGGCCATTGCCAGCCGGCGTCGCGGCCCGAGACTGCGGTCGCGATGACGCCGTCGGCACTGGCTGGGGCACCACTGAGCCTGCGCGGGAGCCCGAGCTTGGAACCACCGCTTCCACTGACGGTTGCCGAGACCGTCTACCGTAACGATCAACACTTGAATCTCGACTCGGAGGTCGCTTGTAATGATCGAAGTAATCTATAGAGGGGCGCGCCCCAGGAGGCCGCATCTCTCGCGCCCCATTAGGCATTTCTTGCTCCATCTGACTTGGTTGCCGGAAGCCTTGGTTGTCTGTCGCCGCCTGACGATACATCTGCTGGTCTGGAGCTTGCCTGTAGCCTTGATCGTTGGGTTGTCTGTAGCCTTGCTGTTCCATCGCTTGACGGTACCCCTGAGGATCTGCCGCCATCGCTTGTCGTTCAAGCGTGCTTTCGGAACGTACAGTACCAGTACGGAATTCATTTCGATTGTCAACATACGTATTTTCAGGAGCGTTATACGTGGGCTGGCCCAACACGCTTTGTCTTCTGACAGGTCCTTGAGTTTGGTTCCATTCTTGTGGCGGTTGTTGTCTATTTTGGTTTAATGTCGGTCGCATCGCGGCAGACAATCGTCGGCCTTGGTTGGTGAACTGTTGCCCACTTTGGTCCAAGTTTTGTTGGTGCTGTATAGAATCTTGTCTGTTCAATCTGTAAGGAGGTCCGGTTGGTAGTTGCCCTCCTCCGGGCCCAGCGGGACCATACCCACTCATTTGTTCGTTTTGTGAATATGGTTTTTGATAATCTTGAACTCCGGGTTGCGCGTTAGCTGATGCCCATGAGTCTTGGGTCTGAGCATTGGAATATGGGTCGTACGGAGGTCCAATTCTATTATCAGCATTGAATTTAGTATTGTTCGGTATCCTTGAGTCTTGCATGGACTGCATCGGCTTAGGGAACTGCGTCGACGGTCTTCGGGATGGCACGCTGGGGACTTGACTAGTAGGAAGCTGTGAATGTTTCGGAGGGATATGGTTTGGAATGCTCTTTCCGTCAAGGACCTTTTCAGATTCTTGTGGTGCGGGTGCTACAACTTGTGCATCGTAAATTTTTTGTCTATATTTTTCTCTTAATCCTATTCGGTCAAAGCCCGGGTGCTTAAAATCTGCGGCGAACTGCTTCGCAGTGGCTTGCGCTATATCACAGTCTTCTTTTGCTTGGTCCGCCAACTCATCGGCTTGTTCAGCTTTGCCCCGAGCCGTGGCGGTTCTGTAAAGAGTAAGATGTATTTTAGAATATAAAAAATCAAGGTTTTCATAATTAGTTATTTTAAACATACACACATGCATACATAAAATCACGCTTGTTTCCCATAGGAGTAGGCAGAGACCACGGATTTCCACTTGCTACGATTAAATTAAATTATTTTAAATAATCTAAAATATCAGAATTCATTTCTAATTTTAGCCCATTTGCACCCACTGCTTAGTATAATAGGCCTTCTCTTTATACGCTACTCTTACCGGTCACTTGATATTTATAAACATAATTTGTGCTCTCGTTAACGTACATAATCCAATAAAAATATTTTTAGGTAACTAACTAGACACCTATTTAACTTAATTAGTAAGTATTTGTAAAACTCGCTAGCTAATATAATTGTGACATGGACGACTTTAAATAAAAATGCGAGCATTCATCTTAATGACTGAATTTTTATATTAGGATAGTGATAAAACCGAACATGCCACTATAATGTGTCATGTTTAATTATGCTGACCTGGAGATGGCGATGTCGGCCTTTTGCAGCGCTATTTTGGAAGCTCGCTGCGCGGCGGCTACTGCTGAATCAACGCGTTCTCGGAACTTCGCCGATCGCATGAGGAACATCCGCTTCTGGCTTGTAATAAGAACATTGTTCTTATATTTGCCCTCTTCCTTCGTGCCATCTCGGAACGTCGTCACGCCATATCCGTATTTTTTGTTCCCGAACCATTCTCCCTCATACCGCAGGCCGTCACTCCGCTCGCTGACACCGAACGACTGCCGTTTGTCGTTTTTCCATTCACCCATATAAGTTTCTGTGACACTGGCATCCAAATGTTCATCCTGTAACAAATAAAATATTAGTATTTTCTAATTTCACATTAAAATTTCTAGGATTCTTGTAAAAGAAGGGACCAAACTTTGGTACGGGGATTTATCTGTTACGGTTTTGCATAATCCAGGTTAAAATGATACCTTTTAGTGGATGATAGGTAAGTTTATAGGTAAGGTAATAAAATTGTTACACTTTGTAATTTTCCTTTGCCTATATTTATTCGTTCTGGTTAATCAATATCAAAGACATGAATTACTATGTATTATGTCACTACTGTATGCACGTTGCGTTCGATTGATCTACCTTGATTCAAAAGTAATGACAAATATAAATACAAGATGTGTATAAAATCTATTTTCCTATTTTTCTTTTTGAAAATTACGTAGTGTAACCATCTTATTGCTTACATTAGAGCGTTTATGTGATGCACTTTGATGTTTGTTCTGTATCTAGGTATTATATTGTATTACTAGCTGCCACCCGCGGTTTCGCTAGGGTATTTAGTAGTAAGGTTTATTAATAGTGATTTATAACATTAATACTTAAGGCGTTTTTCTTTTATTGTGATCGTTCCGGTTATTAACCCCATTTTCAGTCATTTTCGTGATAAATATTAACTTATATACATATGCTCATGATTCCGAACTATATTTTGTTTTAAGTTTCATCCCGATCAGTTCAGTGGTTAGGGCGTGATTGAGCCACAAACATCCATATATCCAATATCAAGATATCTTATTCTTATAATGCTTATTTATCTGGTTCCCATAGCTTCCCAAGCTTTTTTTAGTTCGGGCTGTTTGAAATTGTCCAAAAATAATAATTTAATAAGTTTGTACATTATTATTTATTATTAAAATTTAATTATATTTCAAGGTTCTCCGGCACATGAAAATCTAAAGAAATGCCAGAATTTTTGATAAGTCTTTTTTCTATCTATGATAAGCAGCAATAATTTGACGTTTATAAAATATCTGATAATTTTTATGTTATGCTAAAATATACTTCACAAAATAGGTACTTTATTTAGGGCTGAGTTCGCACTGTGTGCAAATGTCCACGAATATTTATTGAATTATCCTTTTTCTAGTTTTTGATTTAGTAACGAAATGTGCATACATTTACTAAATGTATGCACATTTCGTTACTAATCCACCACAAGTCTTATCTTTTCAACACATTACTACCTACCTACTTTTTAAAAACAAAGTAGCAGGTAATTTGTTCATATTTATAGCATAAAGTTTAGGTAGGTAGTAAATGATATGAAATTGGTGCCACCTGGCTTAAGCCTCGCATTTTGTGACTGTCGAATTCAGTGTGCTTTAGTATTTTTACTGCCTGATACTGATTTTACGAGGGACAATTTTATTTATCTATGTTCACTATTGTTTCCTATTTTTAAAACTTCGTGACTCAATTGGCACGCTTAAATGTATTGGCTACCAGGTGCCATTCGCGTCAACGCTCAACATACGTAATAGATACTTTGAAACGTAACAGAGAAAATCGACGTTTAGTTGGATTGTAAGCCGGGCGAGTCACAGGTCCCGGTTCACCCGCCTTTACCACGGTCCGGGGGTGGAGGGCCCGAACCAAGACTAAAAATCATGAACGACATTAAAAGCATCTAATTTCGTGCAGAAAAAAGGGGAAGCGAGAGAGGTCTAAGAGGGGTTTGGATTTTAAAAAACGAACAGGGTATCCCACCTCGACAACGAAACTTGTGTTTGAGTTTGTGTGCAGAGAAGCGTGGGTCATAGCGGAGTGTGAGCTCTCTACGGAGGAGACCCACGAAGAGGCGGAGCCCCCCGAGCCCCCGGACCGAACCGAGCCCGAGCCGTGCTTGTCCAGGTCCCCGGCGCTGCGCTGTCGGCGCAGTTTCTGAAATCACGGATTGTTCCCTTTAGAAACTTTTTCTTCTCTTATTTCAATGTGAAAATTGCCCGCAATCACATGCTCTACATTCGATAGATATTATTCTAAGTAAAATAAAAGTAATACCATGTATTCCATTGTATGGCAGACGAAAGATGAGACTTGCATCAAATAACAACGTTATTGTTTATAGAAAAAAATAAAAATAATAAATAGTACACACTATGTATGTAATGGAAAGAAGTAAAACCATAAAGAGTGCTAAAATTGGACCCCCGATGCTAAAGTCAGATGAGGTAGAGGTTAGTATAAAGTTCGTTCGACCTGAACTTGACATAAACAATATAATAACTAAGTTCACTATATATTTTAATTTGTCCAAACAAAATAAAAATTATGTTATGGACCTTTCATAAGATAAGATAAAAATAATAATGATGAGATGATGAGAAAGAGATGATAATAATGGTCTCATGTTATGATTATAAAAAGCAGAGCATTTTAACGCTTGTTATAATAAACCAGAACATATGCACCGTATCACGATGGCATAAAATGTATTAAACCTGTCAAACGGAAACGATACAGAGAAAAAGAAGAGAAGAAACATCTAATAATACGTCCTATCCCGTTATGCGAAGACAACTGCTAATGTACCTCACGCTCTCACCTACTCAAAGGTTTGCATAAGTACAAAAACTAGTAAAGCAAACTTTTGCGGAAAACTAGTATCAATCAAGATGAAATTTTGACTTAACTATGTGCAATGTCATTGCACACAATTTGGTTGATTACGATTTTTCAAAAATGTGTTTGGTGGTTTTATATTTTTGAAACGGGCGAGCGAGAGGAACATTAGCACTAGAGGAACTAGTCATCGCCTTGAAGCACAAACAGTGGCAGCCTTCACAGCTCAGTTGGTAGTAGCTCTGCCATCTGCGCCGTAGGCCGTGGGTTCGATCCCCACCGAGAACAAACATTTGTGTGGTGAACATAGATTTTTGTTCTCTGTCTGCATGTTATATAATATTATAAGTATGTATTTACAAAAAAGTATATATGTATTATATCAGCTATCTGGTTCCCATATTACAAGCTTTGGCTTATTTGGGGCTAAATAGTGCTGTGTGGAAAGTCCTCCAATATTTATTTATTTAAACATTACCACTTCAAGTACTGCGTAACATGAACACTCACTGAAAGCAGTCCTTTTTTCGTTTTTTCGACGAGAGAGCCTCGTCTGCCGGAGGCGACGTCGGAGCGCACCATGAGGACGAAGCCGCCGCGCGCGTCGTCCATGCGCGTGGTGCGTCGCTCCGAGGGGTCCGCGGCGCCGCCCGCCTCCGTGAGCGACGCCATGGAGCCGCGGTGCCCGCGGGCGCCCCCGCGGTAGTGCGACGCCAGCCCGAACGGCGCGGACGTCCGCACGCCGTACCCGTGCCGCAGTCCTCGCATCCACTGACCTTGGTACGTTCCTGGAAAAGACATTGAATAACTTGCTAATTTGCCCTCCATTTCATTACTTACGTTGGTACTTAACTAATGATCGTAAAGTTGTGTTCGGCATAATGGTAGCTAGTTTGGGAGGGCTAGTCGTATCACGTGTTACGTGAAAACCATTAATTAGTTAAGTAGGCATCTCTAATTAACTGTACCTACTTGTTGTTTTTTAAGTGTTCGTTTTCAAAACCAATCTACGCTTTGATACCGTGGACGAACGATTAAAATTAATACATCAATAAACATCCAACAGTCACATTAGGGAGGTTCTCGGCCCCACGCTAAAACGATCCCTGTGTCGTGGATTCCATTATTTACGAGTTCCAACTATAACACAACATTCAGACCCCATAGCCAATTATTGCAGATCAGTTTTTTTCCAGTATTCATGTAAATGTGAAAAGTCCAGTGTAGAAGTATCTATCTGAGTAGACAATAACAAGTGAGGCGTGATAAAACCATTCGAGTGAGAAGGACGAGGGGATCATAGCATGTGATATATCAGCAAGGTTAGCGATACCACCATCTATAGGTACCTTATATGACTGCGTTCATTTATAGTCTAGGAGTCTTAAGATAAGCGACTACTTGAATACTCGCTACTTAGCATCCTAAATTTATAGATAGGTGAGTCAGTAGAATGTGGTCAACAGTGAATCTCGGTTTATGTATGTTATTTTGTGTCTATTTCATATGAAATACTAGTAGAGTAATTTTATAGTTGCCTAAAAAAAAGTTGTTATTACTATATCCGTTTTTTTTAATTATAAAATATATAGTTGATTATCTTGTTAGCTCTTTAGTTTTGAAGGCTTAGGAATTCCAACTTCGCAAAATCAACTATAGATTGCGATGTGTGCAATGTCTGCCATTATTCATTTATTCTTTTAATTTGTGTCATTACATTCAGGCTGGACCATAAGGAACCTCTTTCAACTCGAATATCGTATGTTGCAGTATAATTAATACCCGTGGCCTAGGCAGCTCTACACGCGTTGACCATGTTTATCTTTATCCTAGGAAATACAGCATCTCGTATATAATAGGACATTAGTGAAAAAAGCCCCTGACATTGTATAAATCTTATACAATAGAAGCAAAGGCCTGTTTACTTTTACTTTTACATACTTGATGATTGGAACCTTGCCCTTTAAACAAAGCAATTATCCCGGACATTGAACCATTCTATAAATAGGTAAGTAGCTAGAAGCTACGGCGTAGGCACCATTAGAGGCCTCTACAGTAAGTGATAATGTGGTCTAATCATGACAACTTTTCAAGTTCTATCGGCCGCTATCATTTCACCATATCTAGTCAGTAATGGAATTTGTGATTGATCCATGTATCACGCTCGACTCAATGATAATATTGATATTCAAAATCTTTTATCGTTTCTGACACATTTTTGCAGAGAAAGATTGCTAGTGTTAATGAGGGGTCGATATGATTGTGTCGGTCGAAGCAAACGGCAGGCGTGCCCGTGCTATATTTAACTGGCGAGGGCCGTACGCGGCTCACGGCTGCAGGGCCGCTTACTCAAACCATTCACCCAGTGAACTGCTGAAAAACTTGCCAATCAAGCCGTCTTAACGTGAAACCAAAATAGTAACGCAAATCAAGACCGATCACTTGAGATCTGGAACGTGTTTAACAAAAATTTTAATGATTTTAATACAGCTTAAACTGTGAAAAGTTTTTTTTATACAACTAGATGAAGGAACAAGCAGATGGCCCACCTGATGCTAAGTGGTAACTGTTGTAAAGTTAATGGTAATCACCTATAACAAAGTATTGCCTCGTAAGTCACGCACGTAAGGAACGTGCCCTACGATGCACTACCCTGCGTCCATCAACTTGAGGCATACAGATGTTGAGGCTCATGTGCCTGTAATTACACCGGCAACCACACTCTTCAAACCGAAACACAGCAACGCTGCTTGGCGGCAGAGAAAGGCGTGGTGGTAGTACTTTCCCGGACGAGCCCTTCACAAAGAGCTCTACTACTCTTAAAACTCTCGTGAAAGTTTTGGTTTTGTACTATTACCATTTCAATTTCGCGGTCACTCTATATATTACCAACCGGAACTCTACCTTACGTCATCAACTCATCGTCGCTTGTATATAATAATTTCATTCATAGAAATGATGTCTTCATATTTGTGGTTGAAAACTTTGAGACTTTGAAAGAACTTATCCAGAAAAATGATTTGATTTCAGAATCTGGGTATGTTTAATACACTATGTTTGGGTTAACGAAAAACGCCTTATATGGTTTCCGAAGCCTGACAATGAACCTATGCCTAAGAGTTTGCCCCTAATTAGAGCTGTTTTATATTCTGATGATACTAGCAGAGTACCTAATAAATATGGAGTACGCCCAAAGTGTAAATAAAGTGACTGGGTAAATAATGGTAATGAATAAAGTGAATGGGTAAATAATGGTAATGAATGGCTAAATAAAGTGTTTAGAGTGTTCCTTCTTCTATATTATGTAAATGCTTGATTTTTTTTTAATAATAAAATAGTCTAGTTGTATACAACAAAATCTAGTGCCACGCCACCGCTACCCGTAAAAATTTGAATCTTCCGATTAGATTTGTTAAATTATTTGGAGTTGAGAGGAGTAATGTGGTTTAAATATGAGAGAATGTCATGAGTTCATGCAGTGCTAATTCGCATCTGTGCTGTTACTACTACCAAGTTATTTGCGGAATGAATGACCCATAACGTATAAACAGCGCACGTGACATAGTTATAAGAAAACACGCATTTCGATTCTCCTAAGGGAGTTGTTTTTGTCCCTGAAATCATCATCATGTTTTGAAATGACTAATAATTGGTGTATGAATCAACGCATGCCTTATGCTCCGAAAAGTTCAAGAAATGCCATTGAGGAAGATATGACTTCACATTTCGGGCAAAGACAGATGCATTCCACAAAGTAGTCGGTGGCAAACGGGCGGTAATTTTCATCGTTTTTGACGACGTCTCTTCTCTCTCTTTTGGAAATTTGTCAAACGTCTTTTTTTCACGACTTTTCACAGTCATGACCATTCACCTTATCACCTTACTCTTATGCGCGCAACCTTAAAGGTTTCTGGCGGAAAATGTAGAAATCTAATAAATATTTGGTGATTATGTTATTATTCATGTGCGTATGGTGTTATGATATTACTGTCATAAGATCTTCCGCACTGCTGTAGTCTAGTCTTTTAAGATAATTGTCAAGTTTGCGTTTACAGGCATAGGCAGATTCATTTGCGATGTTGACACGTTTGTTGTTTTGTTGTTTATAAATGGTCCCAAGCAATAGGAAAAGTTATGAGTATATTTGGTTCTACACTTAGGGGTTTTGTAAACAATATCGCATCTTCTTTTATCAGGTCGTTTCGAATTAATAGGAAGTCTATGCTGATTAAGAATTAGGGCCCGAATAAATTGTTGTCTTACAGTAAGGACATTGAAATTTGTGAATAATTTGGATGTGGGATATAAGTATGGTTTGCATAGCATTACCTTTATAATCGCTCTTTGAGCCCTCTGAGAAAACCCATTTTAAGACGTCAAAGACTACACATTGAATTTACTTCTCGGTTGTTTATTTGGTGTGTTGGTTTGATATATATATCAGTTCGTAAGTTATGAGGCTCGAAAAACGAAATATCTATTTTTTATATGTAGTTTGGGAAAAAGTAATGTATATATATAATGTAATATAATGTAATGTGTATATATAAGTAAAAGTAAATTTTATAAATTTGACTAATAACAATAATTTGAATGCATCACAATACAAATATAAACTTAAATCTATTGACTCCAACATGTTTTTATTCCCGACCGATCCGGAAGAAATATATAAAATCATTAATACATTAAACAATACAAAATCGGTTGGCTACGACCAGGTCCCTACTCATATCGTGAAAACATGCTCACATACTCTGAGTCCTATATTGTCATATTTAATTAATATTTCACTGAACGAGGGTATCTTCCCAGATTCATTAAAGCTGACGGTAATAAAACCTATATTTAAAAAAGGTAACAAAGAACACCCCAGTAATTATAGACCTATCGCCCTAATACCGGTGATAGCCAAGATCTATGAAAGGGTTATGCATACGAGGCTCACCAAATTTATCGATAAATTTGAAATTCTATCTCCTGAGCAATGTGGTTTCCAAAAGGCAAAATCGACTACCCTGGCTGCTTTCAAACTCATTGACTATGTGGTTAAGAATATCGACCAGAGGAGACAAACAACTGCTATCTTCTTCGATATGAGCAAGGCATTTGATTTTGTCTCCCACGACCTACTTTTAATGAAATGTGAATCTTACGGAATGCGAGGTCAAGTTCGCAATTGGCTTGCAAGTTACCTAAGTAACCGGACCCAATACGTCGAAATACGAGCTCTCGACAACAATAAAGAACACCTCTCTTACAAATCTAAGCCTTTACTAAATAGAGTTGGCGTGCCTCAGGGGAGTATATTGGGACCGTTATTATTTCTTATCTATATCAATGACCTACCACAAGCTATACCACATTTTTGCACTCTCTTCGCTGATGACATTTCAGTCGTTATTCCTAATAACTCACTCAACAACTTCAATGGTGTTTTGAATGATACACTGGCACGGGTCATGGACTGGCTCAAGGTTAATAATTTGAAAGCTAACATACAAAAAACTAAATATATCCAGTTTAGAAATCAATCTGCACCAAAACTGGTCCTAGATATTACATATGAAAATCAAACCCTGGTCGAAGTTACTGAAACAAACTTTTTGGGTATTATCTTGGATGAGCACTGCACATGGAAGTCGCACATAAATAAGGTTTGCAGCAAAATAAATCGCTTTGCATACGCTTTGTGGAGGCTAACTAAAGTATCCTCAAAAAACACGGCACTAAAGGCATACCACGGCCACGTTGCATCAAATCTTAGGTACGGGCTCGTTTTGTGGGGTAATTCTGTGATGATCAATAGGGCTTTTATCTCCCAGAAGCAATGTATTCGTGGTATTTGTGACGTAAGACGTACGTCTTGTAAACCCTTGTTCCCAGCACTAAATTTGCTTACTCTTCCAGGCCTATACATTTTTGAAATATGCATCTTCGTAAAAAATCATCTCCATTTTTTTTATAATAAGCATGACATTTATAACTTCAGTACAAGATTCCCTAATAAACTTGTTACACCTAAAATAAGAACTGAGATCTGTAATAGAAATTGCTATGTTATGTGTGTTAGAATATACAACGTGTTGATGAAGTTATGTAGGAAAACAAAGAGCGTGTATTTAGACCAAGCACTGGAATACTTTGACGTGTGCAACGGTTGGATACATCGTTTTCGAAATTCCCATAGAAAAGTAAAATTAATATTTTCTCAGAAATTTGCAACAGCCCTTTCTGTGTACGTGTCAAGGTCACACGCACGCGCGCTTCTATCTAGGAAAGAAAAAAACAACGATAACCTACGAGATAATTTGAAATACTTACCTTTCGGTAGGTAGGTAGGTACGCCGCCAATCCCCTGACACGATATTTTTACTGGTTCCTATGGATTTTGTCATTATTTACTGGCTATAATAACACTGGATAAAACTGGATTTTGGTAAGTTTGCGAGATTTCGCACGACACAGGCTTCAAACTTCACACTAAACCATTACCTCGTAGGCACTGCTCATACACACACTGACTGACGACGGCTTTTTACATAACAATCACCATTTTATCACGTTTGATGACATTTTCTCAACAAAACAATGTACAACAACGCATGTAAACACAAACAGGGTGACCATCTCAAAAGTGGCGGTTCTACCACACACCTGCCAAAAAATCTGTCAAAATCTACCAAGCTTGACGATAAAAATACCAAAAATATGACTTCATACCATCTCCTTCGTGGCTACGGAATAAATTAAATACCTACATTACATTCAGTTACTATCTTTTGATCGTTTGTAACGGTTTGCAGTTATCTAAAACGAGATAGAAGTTGTTTAGAAACCAAATCAATAAAGGTAAAAAAGAATAAGAAGTTTCCAGTTCGGTAAAAAATAAATAAATTATAAATATTATTTCATTAAAAATTCAAACTAATAAGATTTTTCTTGAAATATTTAAAATCTGCCAAATGGCAGAAATCTGCCACAAATGGTAACACTGATCGGCGGCCGTCGGCCGTCCTGATTGGATATGCGTTTTTAAATGCAACCAATGACAGACAGGTATGTCAAAGAATAAATAGGACAGACTAGACACTTCCCAAAATTGCAGTTGAATAATTTTGTGGTGTCAATGAACCATGGTGGTAAAGTAACATGTTACAATTTAAAGAACTATGAATATCATAAACATTGCTTTACGACATCTAGTAATCAAACAAAAATAAATATTCTATTAAATATTGAGTACGTAGCCACGTAGGTACCTAGTTACTGAATAGGTATTAGTACCAAAGATCTCAGAGAATGTTTACCGTGACTAGGGATTGCAGTCGCGAAAATATTTCTTTTACATACCAAGATTTTTAAAAACAGCAACATCATTATTAGGTAGGCACATTACTAGGTAATTGGTGGCAGTTCTGTTACCTATTTTATCTACAATTGACAACTAGAGGTCAAAGAACAGCTGTAAATAGGGCTGCCTCATGATGCGTTTAGATTCATTTTAGATAAAAGTTTAAGAGGCATTTGATGAATGAAAAACTTTGAAATTTTAAAAGTCGTAGAACAAAAGTTGTTCGTTATGACCGGTAGAATATCCTGCTTTCGGATCCCTACAACTCTTAATAAACACGTTGTATAACAAAATTCCAGAGTCAATTAAAATCCTTTCACGTCAACAATTTAAGAACAAACTCTTTAAATGGCTAATTGACCATAGCTTTTATAATGTGAAAGAGTTTCTAAGTAGAAACTATTAAAGTATCCTGGTTACCTGAATAATAATATTGACTTTTAAAATAAATAATTTTTGATATTAGGTATGTACCAAAGATATTATTATGGTATATAAGGTATTATTATTGTGTGTATTATTTTGACATTATATTGTAGACATTTCACTATAAACTCTGAAATTTGGTATTTGTATTTTCTTGACGTTTCGTGTAAACTGACATTACAAATTTAATACTTACTAATTTTGTATACTGACATAATAATTTTGGTTTCTAACAACTCATTTCATATAATTGTATTGTATAATTTTATTTGCATGCTAGATTGTAGTAATGTGCTGATCATTTTTACCTGAAGAACCTATTGTAACCACATTGTAGCAAATATAAATAAATAAATAAATAAATAAATAATGGTCTCATAAAATATAGTGATAGTAATGGACGTTGTTAGTGATATTTCAATGATTTGTTTTCTCCCGTGTCTTAGTAAATTGGCCAGTTTGCTTTTATATACGTTAAGGTGAAATTATGCGCCAGGCCGGCCATTTCTTCACCTCCCAACGCCCCTCAGACGGGTGCCCGATGGGTACAATTACAGGTGTAACAACGAATTATAGTCGTCGCCATGGTCAAAAATAAATTCAGGCATTTAAGGGGACAGAGGAGAATAAAATATAGAGCAGGTGAGAATAACGCGATTATAACCCCCTCCCCTTATTCCCCCTTATTTAGAAGACTAACAACTGTAAATACTAAATACTGTATAATAAAGGTAAAACGCGATAAAAACCCGTGTAATACTTCAATATGTGATAGGATCGCAGAAATTTAAAAAATACTAACTACAGCACTTATAGGCGTTGCTTTAAAATAAAATATTGCTTCGACCAAGTTATTTTAAACCTACTTAGTATTCAATAATGACGTCTCTACTTCAGACATATTAAAAACAAAGATATACATATTTGTATCTGAGGTATAGCTTTATCTGAAATGGTCGAACTAATAATGTGATGCCTATGGTGGTATAAGTGTCCGTAGGCTACGGTAACCGCTTTTTATCAGGGGAGACGTACCGTAAAGCTTATTAACGTAGTTTATAAAAACAAGACTGAATTATTGAATCAATCGATGGAATGGACGATTTAGAAGAGATTAATCGACGAATCGGTATTAGGTACATACAATGGTGAACGCGTACAGTTGACACCAAAACATTTATATTCATTAAAAGCAATAAAAATATTATATTTATAAGCTTAGCCTTCCCCTTGCCAAAATCCCTTTGTATGCCGCCACAAAGGGATTTTTCTGTAAAGAAATATACGCATTTTATATTGGTGGATATTGGACATTCCTCGTAGCACTATCTAGCCTACTAGTGATAGTGTATGTAATATAATACTCATACGTATACTAATTTATATAAATATGTTGTTACTTGTAACATATAGTATTGTATTGTAGTGGTTCGCCTCGAACTGAGATCTCAGTCATGCATCCGAACGCTCCATAACTATGAGTAGGTGATAGTCAGAGGCAAGTCCAAACATGTTTGAACTGGTTTCTGACTACTGCCTATTAACTTGGTATGGTAACCAAGTTTCAAAACTATTGGCCTATTTATTGAAGAGTTCCGTTGAACAGACCTTGGCTCCATCATCAGACCAGCTCGCTGTTACCATATTATGAAAACTGAGTACTTACCTTCTTAATTTATGACAAGAAAAAAAATAAGAAAAAGCAAATGAACAGGGCGACCAGTAGAGAAATCTTGATGTCAACGAAACTCTTAGAGATGGGAGCTCTTGGATTGTTGGTTATCTTAATTTAACTTTTTTGTTGTATCTCAAAAACTGGACGTCCAAGAAAAAAAGTAAAAACGGTTTTGGAATGTTCAAAGAAAGTCCTTTTATATGACACGTTTTTTTGATATACCTATTTGTGTATATTTTTCGATTTTTGCCCACTTTTAAAACCCTATATTTTAATAACCCCTTATGCGATTTATTCATATACTTACCAGTAAAGTAAAAAAAGTACAAGCTCACGACTTACCAAATTTCATGCAGATCAGATCAACGGTTCGAAAGTTTGACAAACATACATACATACATACATAAAATGCTTTTGATGTTTGTATGTTCACTGTATTTTATACATGTATGCTCAATCAATTAATAACACAAGATATGTTGCAATAGTATACGTACGAGCATGGCTGCGTTATTTAGAGATACGTGCAAAAGGGGTTTTTCTCAGTTAACGCGGCCGTAATCTAGGTCATCAGGTGAGTTGCTATGTTTAAGTCTCATATAGAGCGTAAAAATTGAGCTTAATAAGGTTTTTCGAATGTATTTCTACTTACAACGCACTGGAAGTAGAAAATAGTTAAGAGTACCTAATCGAATCTGAATAAAATCTTTAGCGCCGAAAAACTATTTACAAATTGTAATAGTTGAAACAAGAAGATCGGGGAAAAACGCGAATGCCGAAAGTTACTGCACGGAAAAACGATTCAGCGGAAGCCGTCCAACAAATTTTCCAAATTACTAAAATGAAAATCTGTTGGCTGTATTAGTTATATTGATCTAATGAAGTAGTTAAGTTTTTTTTACTAAATTCGTAATAACTCAAGTTCCCCTTGTAAAAAAAACTACCCATAGATAGATATTTAAGATCGACAGGATACCTATATTAACAGTATTAGTTACAGCTATCTACGTCGTTGCTATAACTAACTTAGACCGCAAACCACACAGAGTTTTAGCTTATATTTATCCAATAGAATACAATAAGGCATTTTCATCAGACGATCGAACGCAAGAAGTTACGTATAAGAATTCCACGGCCATGTAACAAGTCTGAATCCATCAGTTGGCAAAAAAAATTGCAAGACATTTGATATCTTGGTGGGTACCCTCAACAGTGCTCAAAACTCTGCCTCTAATACCGCGTTTACACTCAGCTCATGTCCGATGGAAATGAGCAGGGACATGGGCAATGCGAGAATGTAAACAGGCCACTTCCATGTCCGCTCGCGTTGACGTTAGCGTTGCCCACGCTCCCTAAGTGTCCGGCTAAATGTGAACACACGTTGCCGGTGACGCTGCCGCGGAAATATGGCCGGCCACATTTCCGTCCACGCGAATGGCAGCGCGAATGTCTAAATGTACGCGGTAATAGTAATAGGTAACGCAGTATAAGATATATTATATTATGATTGTGTACACTATTGCTTTGAGTTTGCTCTGCTTTGTTTTGTGTTAAGTTTCAAAGGGATCAAGTGAAACTACTAGACGAATGGGAGCAGCTAAGTAACGGAGTGTGGCACTGTGGGAGTGATTTCGAAAGTGCCCATGGGTTTGATACGCACTAACCGATTGGCGATAGGCTTGTTTCCTGGCATTTAGAGCTCTTTGTGACGGGCTCGTCCGGGGAAGTATTACCAACCACGCCTTTTTTACTGCCAAGCAGTGTTTCGGTTTGAAGAGTGTGGTTGCCAGTGAAATTATAGGCACTATGCTTTACATCTGTATGCCTCAAGTTGATGGACGTAGGGCCGTGCATCGTAGGGCACATTCCTACCGTGTGCGTGTCTTACAACGCAATGCTTTGATATAGGTGATGGTTACCACTTAACATCAGGTGGGCCACCTGCTAGTTTTATAAAAAAAAATAAAGTATAATAATAGTACTGACCTCCATCGGCGTATGTTTCGGACCCGTATCCGTCTTGGAGTCCGTTGGCCCAGGTGCCTTCGTACTTGGCGTTGCTGACGATGCTCTGGCGGATGCCATAGCGGCCCTTGTAGCCCTGCGTCCACTCGCCGCGGTACAGCCAGCGGTCGCGTGTCTCGACGCCAAGTCCATGTCTCTTGCCATTTTGCCACTGGCCCTCGAACGAACTACCACTGAAACATAATTATTTGATGTTATTGATTTTGTTTAACCTTGGCAGTATCAGGGTCGACGGCGCTATCTAACACACCTACTTAAGGCGAATACAAGAGCGAATGTGACTCTCGCTCGCACGTTTCGACACGTTGAAAGATATTAAATCACTAAACTCATTTTCTAAAAATCGCAATCAACCATTTTGTGTGCAATCATTGCATACAGTTTAGTTGATTTTTTTACTAAACTTTGTGCAATGTGATTGCACACAAAACGAGTTTAGTGATTTTATATCTTTCAACATGTCGAAACGTGAGAACGAGAAGTTGTTTGATAGTTGTCAGCCCCTTAAAAGAGCATAGTATGAAGGTGGTATGAAGGAAACAAGGGAGCTGAAGACTTTGTATATATTCGGTTCTGTTATACTGTTTTTAGAAATAAAGTGGGCCCACGGTGGGTGATACCAGGCTGAGATTATGATGTTTTTTGCTATACGTACAAATAATTCAGTGATATTAGGTACCTTGTAGTAACCTACATATTTTGTTTCACTAAATTGCCTATGAAAACTTGGTAATCCTCACTTAATATTATAAATGCGAAAGTAACTCTGTCTGTCTGTCTGCCGCGTTTTCACGCCAAAACTACAGAACCGATTTAAATGAAAATTGGTACACACAGTACACAGATAGTCTAGAGCCTGAAAAAGAACATAGGCTACTTTTTAATGCGAAAAAAGGGTTGAAAGGGGGGAATGAAAAGTCGTATGGAAGTATCCTCATTTTTAAGTCGCGGGCTCAACTAGTAAATAATATTAGTATGTGTGGCAATTTATAACGATCAAATAAAATAATTTTCCAGATTGAATGGCACACACAGCTATTGTAAAATAATATTGATATGACCTTGTTATTGTGATGAGTTACATTAGTAATAATAAGTGATTGTATATACTTCTACTAATAAAAATGCATCTACGAACATCAAATGCTATGCTATTTAGACCGGGTTTGGCCATCGCAGAGTAACGCTATTGACTAGTCAACAAAGTAGAGACGGAATAACTTAATACTAAGTTTCTCATATTATAACTATACCTGCCGTATAACTATAACTCTAAAGAGGACTAATTAATAAAGTGTGCTATTAATGTCTGCTGAGATTTGAGACCAGTTGAGGTTGATCTAAATACATAGGTAGTTAATAGATCAAAAAACAACGATTGCCTGGTGAACAACCAGCATAGTATTTGACTAAATGGACGGTTGATGTAATATTTTGATTATCATGATAGTATTATGAGAACTCTGAATACAAAAATATTTAATTTCACTCAACCGCGAACTAACTGCTATATGATGCAGAATTTAGGCCTTAGTCAATTTAGATAAGCAGACTCGAGCAACTCAGAGCATCACCATATTCATAGACACAGCAATGAAATTCCTTTTAGTTTTTATTAGTTGCGGTAAGATAATGGATTGGTCTGTTCAGCACACGAACGTGGATGGAACAAACCGAGCCCGACCTATTTATAACGCGTTACATACGTTCAGCGGCAGCACTGAATATTACAAGTAAAATCAACACAGTTGACTGGTGCCCAAAGTCCTGACCTTGCGCCTACAAAATGTGCTGGGCACGCTGTACGGGTCATTACACATTTAGTTTGAATACAATTTCTGGGGAAAGATTATATCAGTTCTATAAACTCGTAGGATAGTCGTCCAGGAGTGTCGATTGGTCTAGATTATAGACAGTTAAGATACGTTTTGTGTACGTGTGTGTGTGTTATTGCATCTAACAGATGTAATGAAAACTATGGAAAGTCTATAAAAATATCATTATATTTATAGGCACGTTTAGTAGTAAATTGAAACGAGAGCGTGGGCTCGTTGTCAAATCACTCGTCTACTACGGGCCACCGTTAATTGCTGATAATTTAGCTCGATATTCACTATAGAAGCTAAAATTTCCACACGATTATCGAACTTTAGAAATATAACTTCCCTACATACATATATCTTCATTCTACGGTAGATATATATCGAAACAAGCATGGTATATTCGTAAAATGATATTTCAAAATGAAAGTTAGAATGTTATTTTTGTGATTGTGACTGTTCCTCATCAATAAGTAGTTTCTTCTACCCGGAACCTAGCGTGATTTACTCCGTTGTTATGTTAAATGTCTCGTCTTTTTTAGGCCAAGATTCAGTACTCTAAATTATTCGCAAATTAAAATAGAAATGGTTCGGGCATAGGCCATTCATGTCTGCTACGATTTGCGTCACATTTCATCGAACTGTTGAATGCGGGATAACATCCCAACATGTACCTATGTCGTTTACCTCATGATCTATTTAATACTTGCTCGACGAGCAAGCTTACTTTACAAATCACAAGCAAATGTCTCAGTAGAACATTAAACAAACATGTAATTACATATCGCATAGTACTTTACGTAATTTTTAGTCATTGGTCTTGACATGTCATGTTTTCTTTGTCATGTTTGGAGAAGTTAAGTTTAATTCTATCGTTTGGTACAGCCCGAGAGATGTCTACAGAATCTTTTATGAAGACCGGCCCAGCAAGAATTGTACTAAAACCGGCACATTTTTTCAGCGATTTTTTTAATTTAGTCGTCTATAATGGTGTAAAATGAACTGGCACCTTATACGCACTTTAGGAAGATCAAACTTTGCCAGTTTCAAAATGGCAAAATTAAATTGACAAAAAATAATTTTTAAATAATAATTTAGTAGTTTTAGTATTTCTGTCTCGCTCACACTTCACCGTCTCACTTAACCTAGAATCTCAAAAATACGGCTGTGAGGAAAGCCAGAAGGAGGGTATACTAGAATAATACTAGAAGAATAGTATACCCTATACTAGAATAATTTTAAGAAAGTAAGAATAAATTGCTCGCGGCTTTACAAAAAAAAATATGTTCAAGAATTAATCTAGCAAGTATCATACCATTTTGGAATCCTAATAAATTGCACCAACTTTTAAAGTTACTTGCCAAACTTTCATAGTACATTTCTTTTTCAGTGCAGTCAGTTAAAGAAAGGTTAAGTATTAATTTTGAATACTTAGTTGGGCAAAAAGTAAAAAGTAAAAAATATTTTCTTCGAAAATTAGAGCAGTTAGCTTACAATTTTTGATAAAAACTTATAGAGGCATTATTCGGGATTACATAATAAAAATAATATTGATAAAAAAATAAAGATTTGTAGTAACGCGAGTCAAATAACCATCACGGGGTGTAGATTTTCGCGATTTTTTTAAAATGCAAATAACTTTCAAAATACTTAACTTAGATTTTATTTATATTTTTCTGATAAATATTATGACTTGACCTATCACCCGTTTCCGGGTTGACGTCAGTTTCTGGGACAACCTGTTTAAGTAATTCTGACATACAGTAATTCTGTGTAGTAACTCTTCAATAAGTAGGCCAACCACCTGCTCAACCTGCCTCTGACTACCACCTGCTCAAAGTTGCGGTGCGTTCGTCGGGTCGCATCACGAGATCTCAGTTCGGGGCGAACCACTAGTATAATGTGATATAATGGTTTAATGTGGTTAACGAAATGATATTCGGTATACCTATAGCTAAAGGCAAAGGGCCTTTATAAATATATTGATAGCGAAAACACATCACAAGAAGCAAGTAGTGGCGAACCCTCCATGTCATCGGAGGCACTTGCACTCACAGAAAAAGAAGATGCTGCGGCAATGTTTTTGATAACGTCAGCTCTGACTCTTAATCAGATTATACTGATAGAAAACTGTAAAACAGCACGAGAGGTAATAAAAAAGCTATAATATAATTTGGTTGATGCCAAGTGGACTCTGGGAAATATTTTATCAGCAGTATTAGCATCACAAACACCTAAGGGAATAATTGTCCAAGCCATCCGAGTCAAATTTCATTTATTTCCTTATTATTTTTACCGTGTTATATAAAGTTTTATGAAAATGCGAGAAACCAAATAAATGTTTTTGTAAGCTTTCTTTTCAAAGCTTATACAATAGCGACTCGTTAACTCGGAATTTTGTTTTCAACCTATCGCAATCCAATGTAGTTTCGTAATATTTGAATACTTTGCAATATAATTTTTTGATCGATTACGTATTTTGCAAGAGTGATAACTTGATAAGACAGCAAATTCTGAAAGAGCTTCACGCACTAGTAGTTTATTTCAATGGGAGACAGCATAAAACTTTTCTTATGTAGAGCAACATCGTTCGTTGTTGGGAGAGTAGAGCGAATCCAATGAGATGGCACCGTGCCATGAGAGTCAATGGACTGACTACCGGCCATGCTAAAGAATAAGCAAATGTTAAGCGTGGCACAATTCCGTATAACTATGTATAACAAGATTATATTTTACTAAATTATATATATATGGAAAACTTTACCGTCGTTGACCCAGATTGAGATGGCGTGGCGAGACGATCGGGCGTTTACGAAGGATCGGTCCACAACCGCATTAGATCGTGAAAAATGGAAGGGGTTAACTTGGTCAAATGGGAAACATTTTCCATGCATGCATACATACCTCATGTAAATGCATACTTTTACGACGTTTTACCCCAAAGGATAAGAAAAAAAAACAATACAAATCAACACAGAGGGAAGCAATATTACATGAATGAATGGAAAGATCATCTGAAAAGACAAAGTTAGCTTAGGCGATCGTCGAAGATGTACATTATTTACAATAATGGAAGTCACAATGATAAATAGGTACTAATAGGTAATAGCTAATAGGTAGGTTAGTCCAAAGTATATTGATATAACATCACGGGCATCACGCTTATCAACAACTAAATTAGAGCAATTAAATCACTTCACTGCGTTCCACACATACTTAGCACTAATAACAGATCTTTCCCTTGGGCGGTTTTGTAGAACTCAGTATGTATCATAGAATGGCAGAAGCAAATATCTTACACTCACACCACACTTTTGATCACACACGCACATCCCCACATTGTGAACTATTCGGGTAATAGAGTTTACATGCACTACGAGCTTTCATACAAAATAACACACATAATACCCTAATACACAAACGCACCCTTTCCCCGATTAAATATAGGTTATGCATGATCCTTCTTATAATTTATAGTGAATATATATAAATACATACTTTTACGACGTTATCCAGATATATCACGGTCACGCATAGAACTGTGATGGTATACCTGCCTATCATTGTACCTACTATAATGAACATTACCTAGCCTAATGGCTCGGTTGTAACTTTATGTTTATGATTTAATATTCGTTGGATATTCGCGTCGCTATCATTGGATAGCTACGTCACAGATATAAAAACTATTGTAGACTATCATCGTCTCATTTCTGTGTACCCACCATCTTCATCCCACCCACATCATCACTACTCACATTCTAATGTGCACTACCCAAAAATGTTGTCTCATTACCCAAAGGTTAGCTGGTAGATAATGCTATCCAGCATTAAGCTCGCCTATGTACAGTATGTTTTATTTGTGCAATAAACAATTTTCTATCTTTCTATCTTTTTTTAAATTTTATTTATTGGAAAACCAACAGTTTATTCTAACTTAATAAGAATTCATGAATGAAAAAGTCAATTATATATTTTCATGGACAAAAAACATTTTAGAAATAGGTAGTGTCATATCACTGTGAAAGCCGTAGTCGACAAAACATCGAAAGAGATGAAATGAAAATGCAAATGCATATGCAAAATATGCAGCATGCATATGCGTTTTATTTATTTGTTACCATATTTCCGTAATATTTCTATTTATATAATAGACATTGAAGTTCTATTAGAATCACGAGCTAATTTGAAAGAATAGTGTTCAGAATCGCGCTCTGCAAAACTTCGAGTCTGAAAACAGCGCGCAGCGCACTAGTTTAGACCGCGCGAGACTAAAGCTAGCGATTTTGATTCGAGCTATACAACACCGCGTGCTCACCAAAGTGAGGCTTGGAACGGTGCGCTATTTTAAGTCCACTCTGATAACGTGTCGCGTAAGTTCAAAGCGCATACACTTAGCGAGATATCTAAACAAATGTATAAGTAAGAAGGTACTAAGAAGAAATATCTGCAGATCTGTCAATCTGATCAATGGCCGAGGCTCGACCAAGGCATGTTTCGACAGTTCGTCCGTGCCGTCAACCTTGACCTGTTTCATAACAAAGATCCCGGTTTGAATGACCTAGTTCTAGTCTAACTCTGGTTTCCCAGAAGATGCGCGCGGTTCTTGTCTAATCAAATTCATTATTATCAGATAAAAATTTTGTATTTTTAATAAACGAAGGTATATTACTACTACTATACTTATACTAGGTTATACTAGGTTTATACTAGGTTATAAATACTACCATTGAATGGCATATAATTGGCATATAACCTTCTTTTATTGTAAAATAAATAAAAACCAAAAACAGTCAACTAAATAATGTTTCAAGAATGTTTCTTTAAGAAAATGGCGCTACTTCTTCTTCTTTTTTTTTTTTTTTAATACTACTAGCTGATTGAACAAGCAGATGCTCCACCTGATGTTAAGTGGTAACCATCACCTATAACAAAGCATTGCCTCGTAAGTCACGCACGATAGGAACGTGGCCTACGTTGCACTGCCCTGCGTCCATCAACTTGAGGCATACAGATGTTAAGCCTCATGTGCCTGTAATTACACCGGAAACCACACTCTTCAAACCGAAACACAGCGTTGCAGCTTGGCGGCAGAAAAAGGCGTGGTGGTAGTACTTCCCCGGACGAGCCCTTCACAAAGAACTCTACTACTCTTCTTCTTCTCCGTTTATCGCACCTGTCCGTCATTCGACAGACAATATTGCCAGTGTCAAGAGATATAGATTAAATACTTATAGTCAAGTCAGTCCATAGTCAAATCTGCTGTCATTTGTTTTGAAGAAAATGGTGGTGGTTTCCTTCAAAACTTACGAAACATTTTCGTTTAAATCTGGATATCACATCACTCTCGTTCCAAATGTTTACATTTTGCGCTAAGACCTCAATTAATGTTGGTTAAAATACCACCGAAATTATACCACACAACTCAAAATAACACTAGAAAGACAATTAAAAATAAAAAGCTATTTTAAGCTTCTTAAAATGACATAAAACGAATCGCGCTACTTCTTCTCAGAAATGTTAAAATTCATTTCGATATTACACAGATATTACAGATTTTTAAAAATTGTTCCAAATGATACCACTACGACGTCATTCGCGAATAGAAAACAATAAAGGCATGGCTGACGGACTTATCCTATACATGCCTCTTGTAGCCCGATTGATGTAATTGTGTGAAATGGATTGTGTGAATGGATTGTGTGAAAGATGACATGAGTAAGAAAGGAGTGAGCACTGAGATGACGAATGATAGAGGAGAGTGGAAGTAGAAAACCTGTTGTGCCGACCCCACTTAGCGTGTGTTATGGGCAGGAAGATGATGATGATAATAACTTTTCAACAAAGTACCCACGAGAAAGAGCACTAGAGAATTACCTTCACTATGACTGTGATATACCCAAAAATTGCTATTCACAAAATACCACGCCAATTTTTGAAGCGCAATATAAACCGCTAATTATTCACACTATGTGCCATCCTTTGTGGTACCTTAAGTATTGTTGGTGCCATCAAAATTACCCAGCAGAACACAAAAGATTGGAAAGGCAGAATTTATGAGCTGATAGAATAAATACGTCGCTTAAAAATATACAGAACTTTGTCATCAGTCGAGCAAAGGCAATTTTAGACAATTATATCTCCATCAAGATGTCAAAAATAACCTTCGACTAAAGTTACGCTTCTACATTGATAGCACTGATGTCTTTCAATAATTTTGTCCCTGGGACATTAGAGAACGAATGGCTAGAAACATTTGCATTGTAAATAGTTATGTCGATATGAGCCATAAAGAATATAAATATATGGCTAATTCCCAGGCACGGTAGTAATCCCCTTAGATCTCAATATGAGCCAAAAATGATTTTGCTATACCTTATCACTACTCCAAGCGACCAAAAAATGGCTACATATTTTTAGAACTTCAATGCATTAGCTACGAAAATGCTACAGGATGCTCGTAGACTCTACGGCGTAGAGGGTCTACGGGAAACTCGGAAACAGGAAAAAGGAGTACGAAAAAAGTATTATGTAACCCTGCCTATATCGGTTAACTAGGTTGAGAGGATGGTACAGGTTCAGAGAAATCCTACTCCATCTAAATAATGTCCCAAACGCGACGACGTCCCGTCAATCGAGGCATGGGTGAAAAAGTTGCCCGTGACGATGTACTCGTATAACATCTTGAACAGATGCAATTACCTGTTTAAATTATTTACATAAGGGTAAAATACAAATATGTAGCTAGTAAAAAAAAAATTAAAGCGTATTTATTAATACCGTTTATATTTAAAAAATATTAACAGTAATTATTAATACTGTTTATATTAATATAAAATACAGCTAAACTTAAATTACAATTTGCAACTATATATTGTTTTTATTTTTTTATACTACTAGCTGATGGAACAATCAGATGGCCCACCTGATGTCAAGTGGTAAACATCACCTATAACAAAGCAATGCCACGTAAGTCACGCACGATAGGAACGTGCCCTACGATGCACTGCCATGCGCCCATAAACTTGAGGCATACAGATGTTAAGGCTTATGTGCCTGTAATTACACCGGCAACCACACTCTTCAAACCGAAACACAGCTACGCAGCAAAAAGGCGTGGTGGTAGTAGGTACTTCCCCGGAAGAGCCCTTCACAAAGAGCTCTACTACTCTTAAAAAAGTTCTATCTAGGTGTAATTAGTGTAGGACTTGTGATTAGAAATTATAACTGCCTACATCTAAGATATCGATACTGGCCCTAAACTAGGCAAAAACCTGTGTTAGGTGCTAGTATTAAGATTATTACACAAAAAAAGATGCGTACAGCAAGAACAGATAACATTGAAAACTGAAGGCCGAATAAGGTCTTACTAATGCGAGACTATAAATAACAAGTGCGTGTAATATTTGCCTCACTCTCTCTGTCGTAGACATCACACATAACATTCGAAATGCTTATGTCAAAAGGAATTTATTCCAAAAAATAACCATGATCAAGTGATCATGGTTATTTTTTGGAATAAATTCCGAATTCCGAATTCCGAACCGTCCTAAAACTAGATAAATCTGAGCGCCAGTTCTAAGCCTAGAAAAACAGGTAGTAAACTTATAGCTTGGTTAAAATAAAAGGTAAATGTTGTAAATAAATATTGGCGGACAGATATTCCACATAGTACCATCTAGCCCCACACTATGGGAATCGAACCAACGGCCGACAGCGCAGAAGACAGAGCTGAGCTGTGATAAGGCTGTTAAATGCTATGAGGTATTAAAATATTTCGCCTCAGCTGTCACATTGTTCAGCTCCGATGCTAAAATAGATGTTACAGTCATCACTAAATAAAAGATATTCACGATTCGGTTAATTAGCAGTTAAATTATAGGCGGGAAAATTCTAATTGTAAATCTGTCCACATACGACCACGGCAAAGAAATTCACGTTATTTACGATTCATGTGGATTAATTGCATACATCAGCGTAGTTTCTTTCTTATAGAAAGAGAAAAAGAAATACTTTTATTTGTTAGACATACAAACATACATGGGAACTACATGATCTGGGATAAAACGCAATATTTATACTTAGGTACCTTCCTACACGACAATATAAAACCAATAAAATGGGTATGAAGAGTAGATAGGTAAGTGCAAATGAGCCCACATATACAGAGACCAAGAAACCCGTGTACTTAATAGCTTAACGTATGCTATCACAGCAGATATATTTAATCTTGCCCACGGACGTTTTTTTATACACCTTGTTGGTGGAACAAGCAGATTGCCCACCTGATATTTAGAGGTAACCATCACCTATAACAAAGCTTCTTGATAGGAACATGCCCTAGGATGCACTGCCCTGCAACTTGAGCCATACAGATGTTAAGCCCCATGTGCCTGTTATTTCACCGGTAACCACATAAACCGAAACACAGCAACACTGATTGGCAGCAGAAAAAGGCATGGTGGTAATACTTCCCCCTCGATGAGCCCCTCCCAAAGAGTTCTAATCTAATAAACTCTTGCTCGAAAATGCAACCAATGACGACCCTGCACGTTTATAGTCGATCTGTTAGAATTATTAGAAATCTGTTAGATCAGTTAGAAACCACCAAGAAGGCCACGCCAAGAGAGGTAACTTGGTACAGTAAATATCAAGAATGAGTGATGATCGAACAAGTTATACTGTTTGTATGTTTTCGCCCCAATCACGCCCTAACCATTTGGACCGATATGGATGAAACTTAAATCACATATAGTCGTTAACTTGGATTACACTTACCTTTGAATCCGATTAACAATCTTAAAGAATAAAAAGTTATAGTAAATATGGGTAAGAGTATGGGTCTAGCTAGACGGACACGATAAAGCTCTGTGTGAAAAGTATAAGTACCAATATTATGTAAAATATATTATTTATTTATCAGGCTCCATGATTGAAATATTTTAGGAGAAACCATAATATCTCAATCTTACTTGGTATAAAATATTGCCGACCTTACTAATTATTGGGTTTCTTAAAGATCCACATCTTTATCCTCAGTCACGATTCCCTTGTTGACGAAATCAAGGGGCGAAACGATGGATGATACGCAGTGTC
Organism: Chloroclysta siterata; assembly: GCA_932294275.1. NCBI lineage: Eukaryota > Metazoa > Arthropoda > Insecta > Lepidoptera > Geometridae > Chloroclysta > Chloroclysta siterata. The sequence continues at coordinate 10,924,211 of OW028600.1, read as the reverse complement.
CAAAAAATATTTCTTGGACGGGTGATACATACAGGATGTTAAGAGGTCTGAGAATACCTCGGTTATACCGGCTATATAGTTTATCCTGCCCATATATCAAATTAGGTCGGCGATTTGGTACCTAAAGCCGTATATGTCAGGCTTCTGCCGCCGGCATGGCGCTGCGGCTTGTAATTTTTATTGCCACAGGTATGCCATAAGTGTGCCGCCGGCCATGTGCCATGCTCCCTTATGTTTCGAAGTATAATAAATTGTAGAATGACGTTCCTATGGAGATATTGAAATGTACCTAACCACATTACCGGTTGGATGGTTTCGATATTAATTACAGTTTATTTACTTAGATTAGGTTTCCTACTGTCCTGTGTGGTGTCACTATTATTTATTCTGTAGTGCTGTGGGCTCACAGCATTGAAGATTTATACAATTGCATAGTTTGCAGTCTGCACACAAGTATGAAATGCTGCGTCAGCTAAGCAAGCTAAGCTAAACTAACTTAGCTTTCTCTTGGTCTATTCGGCATAATAATTGTGGAAAATAAAAACCGAACTTCATTTGTTTAGTTTTGGAAATTTATAACAATTATCGATCCACGTTACTTGGTTTAATGAATAAAAATAGTAGGCTTAGGACCTACCTAAAAGTTAAGTTAGTAAACATAAACATACTTTATAAATTACGATGATGTTCATGTTAAGGAATAAATAAAATTATCAAGCACATAACTGGTATGTCGGTTAGTTTTTGTTATGGTCACGAAACGTCGAAAAGTCAATGGAAAAATTGCTGAAAGTATTGATAAATGTATGTTGCTCTATGTTCACATCAGCAAGGCCCATTTAGCTTCGACACAAGCTCTACCATGATGCGTCGTTATAGAAGCTCTTGGTGCTGCCTGTCACTGATACAGAGGCTCGAACGTGATTCTGTTATCATGTTGTTATCAGTGGGCACGGATCGATACGAATATTTTCGCTGAGATTGGGCCATGCATGAGGCACTTTCACCGCCGTTACACGCGTTTTCTAGCGAAACACCGAACTCAATTATTAATAGCAGCCTATTTTTGGAGCGGCTTCGGACGCGGATTCGCGCTCGGGCATGTGCGAGGCCCGGGCGAAGTCACTATCTCACCTGGGCCAGGTGTAGACGCCGGATACTTCGAAGCCGAAGTGCCAGGAGCCCGCATAGGCGCCCTGCGCCTTGGGGCCCGTGCACACACCGTGGCCGTGGGCCTTGCCGTCCTCCCATCCACCACAATATGTACCACCATCGTCAAAGTCGAAACGGCCACCGTTGAGACCGCGCTGCGGGGGATTCCCGCTAGCGGCGTGCGCGGTGTCGGCCAGCTCGCTCGGCTGCATCACGCGGACCCGTGGTGCCGCGGAGGGGAGGGCCTCCCGCGCGCACCCTCCACCGAGCTCGCGGTATAAATAAACATCAGCTGGGCATGTCGCGCCGTGGCGCGTCGCCGAGTGAACACTCTCCGATGATGCGCGAGGAGCACTGCGCGCCCGCCCGGAGCGGCCGCCCGCCCTCCGCCCGCGTGCCGCTCCGCGCCCGCGCCCGCGCCCGCGCCCTCCTTGCGCACTGCGTACCCGGACCTCGAGCTGGCCGCACGCACGCAGACTAAGCGCCGCACCGCTAAATATCCTGTTTGCCGTCAACATACATACCTACTACAGATCATACAAATAATCTAGCACAATAATAACTGCACTAATGTACCTACCTACCCAGTGGCGTAGCTAGGTGGACAAGGGCCCCGGTGCATAGAGAAAGAATCGGGCCCTCACCCCCTCTTTCCTATATTGCTTACATAGATTGAACTTATATTGACCTTATAAAAAAATAAAAAATAAAAATTGTGAGCAAGCACAATGTGTTCTAGCTTCGCTTCGGGAGCTGGCTCACTCTCTTTTCAAAGCTGAGCTCCGGGGCCCTGGTGCACTGCACCACCTGGCCCTACGATAGCTACGCCACTGTACCTACCTAAACCTTTCTAGTATGGGCTAATGATGCGAATACCCGAAAAAAAGGTAGTTTTCTGTTATTTAATGTACCTACCGAATAATCTCTCTCTCTCTTTATCTGTGTTGAGGAGACACAGATTATCGGCACTGTTATCGCGGTGTGAATTATCAGGCTTTGTATTATTTATGAGTGTACATTATTGGTTCGCTAAATAATCTAATAAAGTGATGCTGAGAATCGATGAATAGAATACCTTTGAATTCTTATTGTTTCGTTAAAAAAAAAATCGTTTCGCGGTTTCTCTAACGACCTAAAAAAACCTTTATACTTTATTGCAAAAAAAAAAACGATTTGAGTACAATAGGAGGGCTTAATGGTGATGCATTTTCTACCAGCCAACTAACTAGTGGCTTAAAAAAAGATTGTCGTGCGTCGTGCGACAAAATTTAAACTAAAATAAAAATCATTCTAGATTCGATAATAGGTATCTGCAAAATTTTATGTTGTAGGTACTAGGTACATTATATAAAATTGTCCACATACGGCTGAATAAATAATATTTTTTAGTAGCATTTAGGAACATTTTATAAAAAAATAAAGGAAGTAGTAGGCCGTAGTATTGGTTTATTGTCTTATTCCCCACTAAGCTGTCTCCACCAGTAGGGAAGACAATCTTCAATGTAGGATTCAAACAGGAAATGCATTTTTGAGCATGTTTTTTGAATGTCCTTCCTGTATCATCGATTAAAGTTATCCACTACCGATTCGTCGATTAACAACAACACTACGTATCAGTTTTATGTCACTGTCACTGTCATAGCTGATGTTTGGCCTTGCTGTTGTTTCGTTGTTGTATCAGTGCTGCCAGATTAGGGGATTTCCCCTTAGATTTAGGGGTTTTTCGAGCGAGTTAGGGGCAAAATAAGGGGAATTTTTTTTTAGGGGATTTGTTAGGGGAAAATGTCGGTTGCCTTTGTCGAAGCCATAATGCATGTTCGACTTACGCTCAGCGTCGATTGCTGCGATTTTAAGCCGACACACAGTGGTTCCAAATCAAAAATAAGTGGACATAGGGTCGAAAGTCGGAATTTCGATCTGATTTTTTTATACAGAATAGATCTCAGCTATCCTGACAACTTTTGTTCTATGAAAAATCTGTAAGAAGCGTAGTTTTCGAGAAAAAAAATAATCAATTATTTTTTGTATGGAGAAAAACATACTTTATTTTTTTTCTCGAATTGGATCAATTTGGCCCGTGTTTGGTTGGTACTGTGTCATAGCCCAGGTGATATACTAACATAAAAAAAATATAACACGCGCAGTCACTTGCAGCCATGGGAGAAAATTGACTCTAAATAAAAAAAAAATTTTTTGCTTGTTTTGCGAACAGTTCTTATTTCTTCATATCTTTTCATGGATTTTCGTGTATTGTAATATATTTTAATTGACCCCGTGAAGAGAAAGTAATAAAAAACTACATTTTAGTTATATTTTTCTGACATATTAAAAATTTTTGCTAAGGTACAAGAGACTGTACGTATTTAATTGAAAGTGAAGATCTGAAATTTAATTGTAAAATAACAACGCAATTTCAGTTGTTGACAAGGGTTCAGTCCAGTACTCAAGCTAGGTGCAGGTAGTTTATTATTTGCAGGTGGCTAAGTGATTAGTGGTATAGAGATTATCTTATTTACGATAAGGGCCAAGTATCTGAAATGGCTCATTCTTTCGTACAGGTAAAAATAAGTTTGTTTGTGTTTAAGGGATGAGTGGTAAAGATAATTAATCCTGATCTACTAACAAATCGGTCATTCCGGTACTGGGCTGTGATTGGTCGTTAATAGACAAACTCATTACGGACACAGCTGCAAGACTACAAATATATTGCAATGATTAATTTCATTTCATTCTATTTTCAACATTTAACTGTGAAAGATCTCGGAATAACGTTTTTCAATCTAAAATGGCTGGTTTCGGTTCTTATCTCGATTTGTTTCCGAGTCTTAGGGGGAGTGGAGATCTTAATAATTACAATCATCTAAGTGAAGTTATAATTTCTAAAATTCCAAGTGAAATATCTGAAGAAGACCGTAGGAAAATCATTGAGTTTTGCCGTTTGTTCGCCAAACGAGTAATAACGAAATGGGCAGTCAAGCAGATGCTTAAAGACATTTCTGAAACGGGAAGCTAATAGCAAATGGCTGGAGACAAATATCAAATGGCCTACCTGTGATACGGTTGAATTAGTTACCGTAATGGCAATTCCCGAGGACTTGGTTGATGCGCCAGAAGTGCCAGAATATTTGGCAGAACCTATTCTAAATGTCTGCACTTCAGAAGCTGGAACTTCTACAGAGAAGGAGAAAAGAATGCCATTCGCGGATTTGAGCAACAAGCAGAAGAAAAGGCGTTCTGCCTCCATTATAAATGACAATTCTGAAGAAGAACTGGAATATTGTTATATATCAAAGTTAAAAGAAACGGGAAAGTTAGCTTTGGCGAAGATTGTGGATCATCTAAGCAAGAATCCTGGCATTGTGTCAGATTTGTCAAAACAGCTTTTTAAAGAAATTAAACCAGAATAAATTTCTGAAGATAAATCATTGGCACTCTGCACATCTCTTAAACTGTCCAAGTGGCAGTACCAATCGCTAAGAACGTTCCTCAAAGAAGAAAATTGTTCCAGTGCTCTTCAGTCTTATCGGAAGCTTTTGTGCGCTAAAAAGAGGTGTTACCCTTCCGATGAACATGTGAAAGTAACGGAGAAAAGGGCTCGGATCAGGTTATTTTCATTTTAAACAATCCTATAATATAATTATATTATAAAGCGTTGAGATTTACGTTATTTATTTATGTTTTTATTTTCAGACTACAAGGACTTTTGGACCACACTGTTCAAAGGAATTTGCTAGACTTGGGACCCATCGAAAGCACCGAAAAAGGGCTGAAGTTAACATGGAAATGGGGCCTTGACGGATCATCATCACAGAGTAATTACAAACAGAGTTTTTCAGATACCGAGTTTGACGATTCCTCTGTTGTGATGATCAGCATTGTCCCTCTCCAACTTGTTGATGGAGAAGAGATGATGATTTGGGAGAACCCGAACCCTTCTTCCACATATTACTGTCGACCAGTGAAGTTCACGTTCACTTCAGAGACAGCGGAGTACACAACTCCGAACACACACTTGGAAATGCAGCAAGAAATTGCAGAATTGGTACCAACGAAGTGTGGGGATGCCGAGATAGTCCACGAACTCCACATGACTATGATCGACGGGAAAGTCGCTAATACTATTGCAGATGTACCTTCTTCAGCAACGTGCCCCATTTGCCTGGCAAAGCCAAGCGAAATGAATAATTTGCAACTCTTGGCTACGAAACCCATTCGAAGTGACCTGTACCAATATGGAATTTCATCACTACATATGAAGATAAGATGTATGGAGTGTGTGCTTCATATATCTTATAACATAGACTTTCATCGATGGAGTGCCCGTGGAGAACACAAAGAAATGAACTAAGCCAAAAAAATGCGACGCAAATACGGCAAGATGCTTTTTCGGTGACTACAAAAAAACGGCACAAATAACAGGAGTTGACGAAAACCTTATTCGTCGATTTTCAGTTATTCTCCAGGTTATATCTTCAAGAAGGACAATTAGCATTAAAAACTTCCGGAGCTACTGTAGAGAAACAGCAGAACTTTATGCGCATTTATATCCGTGGTACTACATGCCAGTCAGTGTCCACAAACTTTGTATGCATGGAGCAGACATTTGTAGCCACTTTTCTGTTTTGCCAATTGGTAAGTAAAGCAGAATCAATACTTTCTTTGCATAAAAGTAAAAATTTTATTCCTGTAATAATTAACCATGTTTTATTATCTTAGGGTTCTTATCAGAAGAAGCTTCGGAAGCTCGTAACAAGGACTTCAGGAATATAAGGGAGAAAAACACAAGAAAAACAGGACGAATAGAAAACAATATTGACATTCTGCATGGCCTTTTAATAAGCTCAGATCCACACATTTCCCGAATCAGGCCTAAGTTTTCGAAGATAATCCATCATGATTTACTAGCAGAGGCAGTTCCACTGCTCGAGGCAGACCCGGAGTGGACACGCTTTGAAGAAGAGAACATGTCTCAAGAAGCAGAAAACATCGTTTTCTTTTGAAAAATATAACTAAAAATCCTTTTGAAAAATATCTAAAATGTAGTTTTTTATTACTTTCTCTTCACGGAGTCAATTAAAATATACTACAGTACACGAAAATCCATGAAAAGATATGAAGAAATAAGAACTCTTCGCAAAACAAGCAAAAAAAATTTTTTTTTATTTAGAGTCAATTTTCTCCCGTGGCTGCAAGTGACTGCGCGTGTTATATTTTTTTTATGTTAGTATATCACCTGGGCTATAACACAGTACCAACCAAACACGGGCCAAATTGATCCAATTCGAGAAAAAAAATAAAGTATGTTTTTCTCCATACAAAAAATAATTGATTATTTTTTTTCTCGAAAACTACGCTTCTTACAGATTTTTCATAGAACAAAAGTTGTCAAGATAGCTGAGATCTATTCTGTATAAAAAAATCAGATCGAAATTCCGACTTTCGACCCTATGTCCACTTATTTTTCATTTGGAACCACTGTGCGACAGTTCGTATGTTGAAGCTTCTTAATTCCGAGAACATTAATAATAATATCAACGACAGCAACATCAGAACCCTCGATGTTTTTCCTGATAATTAAAGCCAAACTCTACGAGCTGTGAGCTGTTAGCCTATGATCTAGAATTTACGTCAAAACTAATCTATAACCAAAGTCTTCTGTAACCAAAAAGCGAATTAAACTTGCACCTGTTAATCAATTTTCTATTATAAATGCTTTTTGTAATATGCCTATCATTTCCCAACATGACCGCCTCTTTAAAAAAATCGCGGCATGCCACCATCCGCTTGGTGGAAATCCCCTAGAATACCCATTCTAGGGGATTTCTAGGGGAAATCAAATTTGTCTAGGGGTACGTCGCAGAGACCATCTGGCAGCACTGTGTTGTATTTATGTTATGTTATGTTATGTGTGTAACAAAGTACTCTGTGTGTGTGAGTGACTTGCTTGCTGGTGTTGTGGTGGGTGGTGTTCTCTGTTGCTCCTGGCAAAACGTACCTAGTGATATTAAAATATGCAATAAAGTGCAGAATAGTCTCGTGATTTAAGAGCTAGTTTATTTGATGTATTAAAAATAATAAGTAATTTGTTTACCTTTAAACTCGTCGATGAAGTTAGCTTTGAAACATGGAAGAAAGAAGAGTTCGTTGGTAACATGTTTGACGGAGTCCTAGTTGTATGAAAAATAGAGGCCTTCGTTCGTTTGCAGTAATAAAAACATATATCTTCTAAACGATAACGGTATGTATTTTATTTACGATATTTGCAATTATAATGCCAGTTGTAGTTGTGGGTACCTACCACTTTTTATGGGCGTTTATACTATAGGTACGTAGTTGGTAACATGATTCTCATGTTTAAGGAATTATGGAGAATCCAGATTCCAGTGGAAGAAGCAGGCCTAACTCTGTGGCTCCTACATCATGGTGTCATCCAGCCAACAGGGTGCATCGCTTTTTAGCACTGCTGTTGATGTGCTTCCTTTGTTTTGGTAAGTAACTTGAACATACTATTAGAAAGGACATTATCATTGTAGGTACTTGCCTCAAGGACTTTACTGTTGCTAATAATAAATCTAACCTGCTAAATCTAGGCATAAAAACATAGATGCAAGATGATATAGTATCTTAGTTTAAGAAAATATGAGTCAGGGTAAATATTTTACCTACCACTTCAAAATAAAACCATCCAACAATTAGATTTCGGTTACATCACGTTAGAATGTAATTGTAAATAATAAATAAGTGAACAATCCATCCACTCGACTTATCATTTAAAGGGCCCAAGAAGGAACAATAAGTATATCTAATATAACCTGACTCAACACTAAAATAACTACTATTAAATACCTCCTAGGTAGTTTCAGTGTAGATATTTTGGTTGATTTCAGGTTCCTATTTCTGTTATGACACTCCGGGAGCACTGGCCGACAACTTCAAAGATGACTCTCATTTGAATACATCTCAGTTTGCCTTGCTGTATTCCATTTACTCATGGCCAAATGTCATACTATGTTTTATTGGAGGCTATTTAATTGATAGGTATGTACTTTTCACCACAAGACAAAGGCATCATAGAATAGTTTTCTTTGTTGACTTATTCACACTCAAAAGTGTTTGACCATAAAAATATAGTTGGTATATTGTTTTCAGTACATAGTTTAAGCAAGTTCAGTTTAAATTCAATGAAACCATAAAATGAAAACAGATCCATTACAAATATTTGCAAGAATTTATTTCCTTCTGCATACTATGCATGAGTCATGAACTCTGGCCGATAAATATTGTTTTGATAATGCAATGCACACATTTCCATATGTGTTGACAACACAAAGTATCATATTGCTGGATCATTAGATTAAACATATATTTATAAAGTTGACATGACCCTATTAGTAAGATTCTTGTTGAAATGAGTCTATCAGTGACTAATCAATAATAGATGATTGATGGCAATAGAAATGAGCACAATTGACAGCCTTCACAGCTCAGTTGGTAGTAGCTCTGCCTTTAGTGCCATAGGCCATGGGTTCGATCCCCACCGAGAACAAAAGTTTATGTGATGAATAAAGATATTTGTTCTGTCTGGGTATGTCTGGGTATTATATAACATTATAAGTATGTATTTACAAAAAAAAAGTATTTAGGTAATATAACAGCTATCTGAATCCCATAGTTTGATAGCCATAGCTAGTTCCATAGCTTTGCCTTAGTTTGAGGCACCAGTATTTATTTTATTTATTTAATCATTTATTAGGTCTATAAACAAACCATACAACAAATTTGTTAGTTTATATTTGAGTAAAATTTTGATTTTTTATTATAAAACTATTACTTTTATATATTTTTACAGGTTTAAGTAATTTAACTATTAAATAAGATTCAATTTTGTTCTTTCAGATATTTTGGTGTTAGACTTGGGACTATAATTTACATGACCATAGTGTTAATTGGAGCGGTAGTATTCGCTTTTGGTGTCTTTATCAATGCATTCTGGCTTATGATACTTGGCAGATTTATATTTGGGTAAGGATATTATTTATTACTAACTCTTAACACATAACTGTGTTGTAAAGTGAATATAATACAATTTCGGTATGGGTTGATTTGATTGAGCTGTTAAAGCAAGTGAAGACCTTAAGTAAAAATTTATAAATAGTTTAGTTTGGAATGTATGTATTTACTAAAAACATAAAGGTATTGTATCAATTTTATATTTAGTAGAAGGCCTGCTAAATTTGGTGCTGTATGCAGTGGCGTAGCTAGGTGGACAAGGGCCCCGGTGCATAGAGAAAGAATCGGGCCCTCACCCCTTCTTTCCACATAGCTTGAACTTATTTGCCTTTAAAATAAATAATAATAAAAAATTGTGAGCAGGCTCAAGGTGTTCCAGCTTCGGGAGCTGGCTGACCCTCTCTTTTCAAAGCTTAGGTTACACACCACCTGGCCCTACGGTAGCTACGCCACTGGCTGTGTGAAATGTCCGCTTAAATTTATTTTCTATCAAAACCTATGTATGCTGTCTCAATTAAACACGTGAGCTTGACTTACCAAACGCTTTACAATTTCAGCATTGGAGGAGAGTCTTTGCAAGTGGCAGTGAACAACTATGTCGTTCTATGGTTCAAAGGCAAGGAGCTCAACATGGTCTTTGGCCTACAGCTCTCATTCTCCAGATTTGGCAGCACTGTCAACTTCTGGGTAATGGAACCTATTTACAAATATGTTGGGAAATACTATCACGGATATGAGCAACTGGGTGTTGTTCTGTTTCTTGGTTTGTATTCAATTATTACAATTTATTATGTTAAATTTTCAAATTTAATTCATTTTAAATTTTAGCCCTTTGTCATACTTGAAAATAAAGGTTTTAGAATGGCGAACCACGTACCTAAAGACGAAGCGTAGGACTCTCCCTCTCCATGTGATAGATAGTTTTCTGGACATCCGGAAAACGATGGAACGTGAAAGTCGCGGGAAATCGTTGTTACTTATAAAAAACTCAAGATTGTTATTACTGGAAGTCAAGTCTATGCCCAACAGTGGCCTGATTCAGACTGCTGTTGATGATGAAATTTTTTTGTGGCTAAATCATGCCTCTCCCTAAAAAAACTATATATTTGGCCTTAACTCATGTAGTACTTATGTAATAGGTACCTACCTACCTAATTCGAATTTTTCGTTACAGCTGCATTAACTTGCCTGGGCTCTCTTATCTGTGGTCTAGTCCTTGGGTGGATGGACCACAGAGCTGAAAAGATTCTAGGTAGACAGGAAGAACATGGAAATGAGGAACCATTCCACTTGTCAGACATACGCCATTTCAAATCAGTGTTTTGGCTGGTCTCTGTTATTTGCGTTGCTTATTATCTGGCCATCTTTCCTTTTATTGCTTTGGGAAAGTGAGTATTATCCTCCTTATTATTTGTCACCTTAGATTAAATTTTTAAAAATTCTTCAAAAAAGATTACTTGCATCATTTTTGTATATCAGGAATTTTCTGTCCTTACAGAAAATCCCTGTAAATGATTAATGATAAGACATATTGTTTAGTTCTTATGTATGAAAAATCTAAATCAATTATTTAGTACTAATGTATTTTTTGTTGACCAACAAACTTTTTAATCAATTCATTATTTCAGATTGTTCTTTGAAAGAAAGTTTCTCTTCAGCCCTCAAGAGGCCAACAATGTTAATTCAATGGTGTACCTCCTCTCTGCGGCTCTGAGCCCATTCTTTGGGATTCTAATTGACAAGACGGGAAGGAACGTAACCTGGGTTATAATAAGCATCATAACTACGATTGGGTCTCACTTTCTGTTGGCTTTTACTTTCTTTAACCCATACATTGGAGTGGTGCGTATTTTGTAGGTACTTATCTATGCTTAAACAATTTTATTGCGTGTGTAAGTCCACTTCTGTTATGTACGCACCATAGTTCGATTTCGGAGGTTTGGTACCTACGGCCAAAATTAGTTTTTGAAAGGCTAGGTAATGTTTTCTTTGGTTTCAATGGTCGATATTCACTCTGCCTTCACTTCGCGAAACATTGAACAAGCGGCTGTCTGGAAGTGGATGTTTATAACGTTTAGACTTTTTTTTTATACTACTTGCTAGAACTATTATAAGGCCCACTTAATGTTAACTGGTAACCATCACCTATAACAAAGCGTTGCCTCGCAAGTCTCACACGACATTAACGTGCCCTACGATGCACTGCCCTATTCACGTAGATAAGAAAAAATACACGTAGTAGTGCTCAAAACTACAATTATAGTCGCGTTAAACTCTCGCTGCAGGCTCGGTCATAAGTTATCGGAACGAGACAGCAATATTGCTCTCTCACTCGCACTTAGGAGAACGGACTAGCCTTTTCCTTTTGTGTAAGCGTGTGTTAAGATGATTTATGACCGAGTTTGCAGCGGGAGTTTAACGCGACTATAGGATGAGCACTGACCGAGCCTGCCGACTATAGTTGCTTTTTTAAATAACACGGCCGCCGGCCGTTTTGAAGTCTTATTGTTTTGACGTGCATGAACTGGTTCTTACAATATTCTTGTTTCAGATGTCGTTGGGTATATCATACTCTTTACTAGCAAGCGGTCTCTGGCCACTGGTGGCATTGATTGTTCCTGAAAACCAGCTGGGCACTGCATATGGAATGTAAGGCACATCTCTTTTTTATGGTGGCTAATCACATCCCTATTCGCGTATTCGTTCTATTTTCCTAAATACGACGATGTGTCACAACACATTGTGACTCTATTCGCCTGTATTTGCCAATTTTTCACGATCACAATACCGAATAGAATAATATTTTAATCGTACATAAACTTAATTTTGCAATGCTAATTTTTAGATGCCAAGCTGTGCAGAACATGGGATTGGCTACAGTTCTCATATTAGCTGGGGTAATAGTTGACAGATATGGATACTTAATGTTGGAAATGTTTTTCTTGGGCTGTCTCTTTGGTAAGAATTTTTAACTATATTTTCTCGGACGAAGTATTATCTAGAATTATTTTGTGGATAGCAAACCTTTGATATTTATGGTTATGATTTTTTTCTTCCAGTATCCCTTATTGCTGCTGTGCTGATTTACATAGTGGACTCTGCGAACAATGGCATCCTCAATATGTCACCAAGCATGAGGGACTCAGTCAAACTGTAAGTACTTACATTTCTTCTTTTTCCTATTATATGGCCCTCGGACGAAGGTATGGCCCTTGTATGGCTTTTGCAGTGTAGCCCGCAATTTTTATAGCGCGGTGGTCGACATGACAGTCTAACTGACATAAGAGGCGCGATCCAGCGAGTCAATTATTTAAAAAAGCCATAACGACAGCAGTCACACTGAGTCGTTGATTGTTTGTCAAACATATCTTTTTCAGTCGGAAAATCGATGTAATCTTAATATATATAAATTACGCGGTCACGTTGTTTGTCCGCTATGGACTCCCTAAACTACTTAACTGATTTCCATCAAATTTGCGCACCGTGTGCAGTTTGATCTAACTTAAAAGATAAAGCTATAAATTGAGGTGAAGGCTCACCTCAATTTGTAGCCCAAATATTATTTTATTGCAAATTTGACACCGCCCAACAAAGTGGGCACGGGTCAGCTATTAAAAATATATAGAGCTTTTTTAACAACACGACACACGGCGATAGCGAAATCTATTTATTCAACAATCAACGAGTCATTGTACTGCAACTGCTGTCGCCGCGGCTTATTTTTAGATAATTGACCCGCGCGGGTCCGATTCCAGCAGCGGTGGCCTAAAGTAAAGCCCGGTTTCCACCGCGAAAGGGTAATGAGCGAGAAATGGCTAAGCGGAGCGAGCTGAACGGAAAATGAGAAATGGAAAATGGCGTGATCTGGAAATATTAATAACTTGTCAGGATGACGGAAATACCCTGATAATACCTAGCCTAGGTACTCTATTTTCTATAGTCGCTTTAAACTCTCGCTGCAAGCTCGGTCATAAGTTATCGGAACGAGACAGCAATATTGCTCTCTCTCTCGCACTTCGGAGAACGGACGATCCTTTTGTATAAGCGTGTGTTAAGATGATTTATGACCGAGTTTGCAGCGGGAGTTTAACGCGACTATAGTGGGCAGTCTGAAGTATGCGATGGGGAGTAATGGACATCGTGAAAAATATATTTAACAGTAAACAGAACCTACCTTAGATAATCGAGGATAATTAACTAGTATTTTGTTAAAATTCGAAAGTATATTTAGGAACAAACACTTAATGAAACACAAACACTAGATGCTGAGTCATATCTTTTTTTCAGACATGACACGATAGTTGATAGTGACGAAACTGCGAACCTATTGGACAACGAAGATTATACTGACCAAGAAGAAATAGATTCTAGAAGGCAAAATGACTCTGCCCAAGATTCACCTTTAACCCACAGTAACAGAGACTCCGCGGTCGAACAATCTGATAGGATACGCAGTAGATACTTAGCACAAATATTGCCAAATAATGACGCTCCAGATTTGATTTAAAAATGACAATGTTATTCAATAATAATGTAAATAATTATGTACTTTTAGTGAGAAAAATATCAATATACAAAACATTATATTTTAAAATTAATAAATGGTTAGAAACAATTATAGATCAATATATTTTATTTGTTACTAATGCCAACCAGTAAGTAACATTGCCTTACTTAACATTAACTTTACTTACTTTATTTACTTACTTAACATTAAGATTTTGCTACAAATAGCAAAATCTTAATGTTAAGTAAGTACCCATGTATGTAACTAATAATAGTAACAATATCAAAGCACCTGGGTATGTTTATAACATTACTTTATGCAGGTATTTGTATTTTGATAAAAATAAGATTTAAATGTTAAATCTATGGTTAGGTTGTATGTACACTATATTAGTAAGTACATACAATGGAATCTCACAAATCCGGCACTATTAAAAACCAGTGGGTGCCAGATTATTGGAATGTTCGGATTACTGGATTGTATAGAAAAATTCATAATAAATAAAATAAAACATTTTATAAAGAAAATATGATGTAGTACATATTTGGGTTCCTGTACTACACGTTTTATAACAGTCACATAGGTATCTCAAAATTTACTTGTGATAACATAGTTTTTTAATAATCTTTAGTTGAAGTTTTTGTGCAACTTGTAGTTCTTGATTAAAACCTTTTCTCGCATGTTGAAGGGTACCAGTTTATTGGATGTGTCGGTCTATTGAAGTTCCGGATTAGTGAGATTGTACTATATAATGTTTCCTACAAAATCATTATATGGCACCTTTGTTGCATTTTCTTTGAGAATTTATGTAGAGTTTCTCAACTATAAATAAATTCTCCTTTGCATTTAAAATGTAATTATGTATGTTAGTAATAACATATACTATATAGGCATGTAGGTACAATATCACTTAAGTTTGTTTATATCTGACCAATCCATTCCATCGCCAAGCATTGGACTATTGATAAATGGTAAAATCCATGCCAAGTACCAATTCTTACCAAATACTTCCATTAAATTTAATTTCCAACCTCGGTTATAAGCGCCATCTATATTTTCATTGTTTTTTTCATAAACTATTCTGCCTTTCAAAAGGTTGTTAAAGTGATAGAAAAATAGAAAGCCTGTAAATAATGCTACTAAAAAGTTAATTACAACTAAGAACACATAGAGAGTCTCATTGCTAAAATCAATAACAAAACTAGCTAACGGAAAAATAAATTTAACTAGAACTAATCCATGATTCCATGTGATGAATTGTGATACAAATTTAACATTAAAGTAAAAGGCATACAGCATGGAAACAAATATGTAAAATGTGAAAAGTATAAAATATCTATGATTGTAATACCCAATGCAGCATGCCATAAATGTACAGTGATGGTCCCGCTTGAGGATGCAAATATCACAGACAGAACAATGCCATGCTCGAGGTGGGCGATAGCATTCACAGACAGAGCAAAAACTCCAGTCAGACTTATTGTACTTATCTAAATATCTACCATGAATACTAGAATTTGTGAACATACCATAAATGAGGTTGCCAATAATATTAAGTAATAGGAAATGTGCACAAAACAAGTGTATAAAATAAGTAATAGTCCATTCTTCTACAACTGCAGGCAAAACCACACAAAGTTCAAAGAAAAAAAATGCCGGTATCAATATCAATACAATAATCAAGTAAACACAATGTTCTACAAATCTTTTCAAGATTTTGTTGGTGATACCATTCACTTTGATCAACATTTTTTATTAGGTTATTGTACCAAGCTCTACAATTCTATGTGAAGCTTCAATGCTTACATGCTGCAACTTTCAAGTAAGTAATTGGTTAACCCAATTTTTACAGTATCCTGTGTCAGCAGGAAGGAGACAAGCGAAGAATCACTTACACTGAAATAAAAATGTTTATTTAGAACCAACATTTATGTACGTGTTTCTAGACGTGTACTATACATTTCCGCAACGTATTTACTAGCAAATACGAAAGAACAAAGATTAATATTAAGCATTCAGCACTAAATTGAGCACGGCAAACCAACTAAATCCTCACCTATTATTTTTCTTTGCCCCTTGTTTTTGTTTTTCGTCATTTGCTGGGGGAGCTGAGATAATGTTGCCATGCCAGATGGCTAAGCAGTGTGACCATCTCAAAAATGGCGAATCTGCCACACACGGACCCAAAAATCTGCCAAATTCTGCCACACTCGACGTTAAAAAATGACAAAAATATGCCAACATGAAAATAAGAAAAAAACGTATTTTAATCAACTTTATAACTACGTTAAACATACAAAAAAAATACACCTAATCAACATTGGCTTCAAAATTTTCGCCAGCCTTTAATTTATTGCGGTATTATATTGCCTGGACTGCTTGCAACAACTTCAATCCAATCAAATTAAAATCAAACTTTTGAAAACACTACAAAATAACGAAATGTTGAATGATGCAGCATTAAGTCATTAAGAACATATAAAACTGTCATAAGAAGTTTGTTTCTAATAACAGAACAAATGTTTATTTCATATTAATTATCTATATCTACCACATACACATATTACAGATCGGTGGAAAAATAAAATTACAGTAACATTGAAATCCAAAGTAGAGGTTTTTTCGCCATTTTATTTAATTATTTTTTATGTATTATCTAAAATAGGAAAACCACACCTCCGCGAGCTGCGCGCAGCTCGCGGCACTACCAAACCACTAGTTTTTATATATTAACCTTATTTAAATTTTTATTACTTATATATGATGTAATGTAATTTAAAATTAGCATGATTTTCATTTTAACCTTTGAAATCTGCCAAAATCTGCCACATTTGTAAATCGTCAGCATAATATGCCACAGCTAAAATTTTGGATCCAAATCTGCCAAAATGGCAGAAATCTGCCACAAATGGTCACACTGTGGCTAAGTGCATTTCCCCCCTTCAAACTTCATTATTTTTCTCCGAAAAATAGCTATTTCGAAGAAAAGAAATCCGCAAGCATTCAAAAGCAATACATATCAGTATAATGAGTATCATAATCATTAGTTATCCAGATTTTAATAATGATAGCCAACGCTCAAAATATTTATTAATGAGTTATACTGATAGGAACCTAGTTAATTGTTACTCTGGATATCTTGACATGTTTTTTTCTCATTTTGTTGTGTATATATTTATATAAATACCTAGTGTTGTTTTTTGTACGTACAAAATTAAATGTACTGTAATTATTAGATTTCTAAAGACATTTCCTTGTTTTTTTTTGTATAATCTAGTAATCTGTTTATAACTTATGTTCGTAATTTTCTAAAAATCCCACGGAAGTATTTGTCCCCATAATATTTTCCCCGGAGACCGGAAATTCCCCCGAATTTATAGGGAATACCTCTTAACTGGCATCACTGAACGGATGTTTTCTTTTTTTCGACGGTTAACCTTGTCATTGTCAAGTGAATATACACTTGACTTTGACAGACGACTGGATTGATGACATCATTTACCTCTTAGTCTAAGGCCCAGTTTCACCATGCTCTGTTAGTTACTAATCTAGGAATAAAAGACCGTTAAATCTAACCTTAGCCACAGATAAGAGAATACTAGTACCTTAGCGGTCAAACGCGTACATTTTGGCATATTTAACGGTCCTATAATCCTTTGTTTGACAGTTTGACAGCAGTCTGATTGACATGCTCTGTTTGACAGTTTGACGCGTTTGACAGCTAAGGTCAGATTTAACGGCCTGTTGATCCTTGATTAGTAACTAACAGAGCATGGTGAAACTGGGCCTAAGCTTGGGAGCTTCTTGCCGTCCTTCGATCACCACGCCACTCTCCTTCTGCGGTACCATGTAGATACAACCTACTTCCCCAGTTTACTCGATGTCGTTCCTACTGCTTCTAGCCTACTGAAACTATTTGCTAACAAACTAGGTTACGGCTCCATTTAAAAACCAGCAACATGCAAACCACTGGTCTTGAGATCACACCTTGTCTTATATTCTTTTGCGGTCCTAGGTAATAGACAACACAGGTTTTCACAGCTTCCAGGCCTTAATTTATACTATGAAATAGGGATAATAGAGTAAAAAGAGAATTATAATTGTCTTATAGGTTTATGTAGTACACTGATATAATACATACAATAATAATTTAGTAGCAAGTATATCAATCTCAAAATACCATCTTATAAAATATCATCTTCACTCACATTAAATGTAGTTATATGCATAAAATTATGGAGACAGTGATAACATGGAGGAAACTCACTTTTTCTTAATACTAATGACAGAATGAGGGCATTGGACTTTCCTACATTGCCAATGAGATGCATATTTGTTTTAAATAGTTTAACTATTCCTATCTATCAATGTGGCAGTAGGTATTTAGTTCTTGTGGAACTTTTTACTGGGATCTTTGGCCATGTCCACGAGAGTCTGGGCGGGCTTGAAGGGTGCGCCGTAGAGTCCCTGGTATTCTTCCATTTTCTTCACCAATTTATCAGCACCGTATTGGTCCACCCATCTATGATATAAAGAAAGGTTGAAATAAAAAGTGATACAGACAAAGATGCGTCATTGTTGCGTTAATAATGCATGCGTTTTGAGTTATGATTAAAATATGTCAATAAATCAGATTTTGTACAGAAGAACTGTTGCCAAGATTCATTGTGTATAAGACAATTCGAAATTTCGATCTTAGTGCATTGGACTTACATTGGGAGGTATTGGCAGACACACAGATTACCTATACAACAGAAGTACTTGAATCATATAGTGCAACCCACGCACATGCATTATTTTAGCCATATATATTTTTTGAAGTTATATGGAAGCACGCTAAGAAACTCTAGACCATTATAATGAAAACAATCACAATACCATATATGATGAAAAAATAAAGCATGCAGCTTTAATAAGCAGATGTATGTAAGACTCAATCAGTCCACAAGACCTAAAATACATGGAATATTTTTTTTATCCTTCTACGTGATTAGTTTACAAAAATATACCTGAAGGGTCCTCCAGTGAATGGCGGGAAACCAAGCCCGAAGACGGCACCGACGTCGCCTTCAAGAGGGCTGTGCAGAATTTTCTCTTCCAGAGAAAGCACAGCTTCATTGACGAATCTGAAAAGATAAGCATGTTTGAAATTTAGAATCAAGTTTACTAAAAAAGAGGAAGTTTTGTGTATTTATATAGGACGAAATGAAGTGATGACTTTGCTGCAGCAAATGCTGGGTTGTGTCGTTTATTTTTCATATTATTATTTTAAGTCGATACACCAGGTTTTTGTGTCGATAAATAGTTATATCCTCTAGATCCGACATTCAGTTTCACCGTAGTAATCAGACGCACCTAAATAAATATTTTATTAACGGTTTCGAATTAAAATATACCGACCAAATACGAGATTTAGGTGTACTTTTAGACTCAAAACTAAATTTTCATAGTCACATTCTTAAGATAACATCCAAAAGTTTTAAAATGCTTGGTTTTTTTATACGTAACAGTAAAGAATTTAAGTCTTCCATAACTAAAATTAAATTATTTGAAAGTCTAGTACGTCCCATATTAGAACACTGCTCCGTAGTATGGAACCCGTTCTACGAACTATACTCAAAACGCATAGAGAGCATCCAACGACGTTTTCTTTACCACCTAGCATATGGTGATCGACTTGCAAAGAAACTGACAAGCTACTACAACAGAATCAAAAAGTACAATGTAACTTCTTTGTCTAGCCGTAGGAAAAAAACAGACTTAATATTTTTACACAAACTAGTAAACGGTACAATTGACTGTCCTGAGCTGTTAAGCAGACTAAAATTCAACGCTCCTTCCAGACTACCGCGAAAAAAAGCCTTTGATACTTTTAACGTGCCATTTTCTCATTCCAGGTTAGGCCAAAATTCAGCTCTGTTAAGGTTATGTAAGCACAATCTAAAAACTGTGAAATCGACCTGAGTGATCCCTCGAAAAAATTCAAGAAACAGTTAATTAGTTATCTAAGTATTTAGTTCTAAACGTGGTTGGATCCTTTTGATTTTTTAATGTGGCTTGTATAATTAAAATTTTGTCTGCTAGTATAATCTACTACAACATCTTTAATAGTTTAAAGTTTGGTAGAGTATGTCATTTATTGTTGTCTTTAGAATGTTTTTTTTGATTTATATTATATACCTTTGTAGTTATGTTGAGTTCATTTTATATTAAAGAGCATGCTGTGGTTGCCTATAATTGAAAGAGCACCTTATATAATTCAAACTGTATGGAATTTATTGTAATTTTGTGTATCTTTTGTTGGAAATCCTAAATAAATAAATAAATAAATCAATGAAGGTGTAGTTAGAAAATAGTGTAAATATAATTTACCTGGACACCATCCTCAATTGTTTGTCCTCAACCGTGTTGGCTCCCTTAGGCTCCAGAGAATACTTGTCCTTCAGGATTTTGATAGCATCTTGGTTTACATCCCGGTTCTTGCTTCCCTTCTCGTAAACATAGAAGCCTTTGCCTGACTTGCGCCCCATGAACCCAGCTGTCACGAGGTCCTGCATTATGTTGAGGTTTCCGCCACTGATTCGGTCTCCGAAGGCCTAGAAAAAATATTGTATATTTACGTACTTGTAGTATGCGTTATTCATTCATCCTTATAAACACTGTTTACCATAGGGGTGTGGATAGGCAGAGTAAGATTTTCACGTATTATCATGCCCCCTTGCGAACCGTCATACCTATGTATAGGTATCTTGTACCCACTTAAAAAACTGTACCTCATATTAATGCATTCATTGTAATTGACAATAAATGCATTATTTATTTACTCACGGGATGAGTGAAAATGTTTTATTAACTACTATTTATATACATAACATGATGAAAAAGTGTTATAAAATTTCAATAATCTTACCTTTGACAGATCAACAGCGATATGAGAGCCGACATCAATGCCGACCTCATCAGCCAAAGTGGCAGCTCCAACCGGGAAGCCGAATTCCTTGGTCATGTTGTCGAGGTCCTTGGGATCCACGCCTTCTTGGAGTAACCTGTTACCAAAACAAAGATTGAATAAATTATGAGTAAAACATTAATGAATTATTCCTTAACCACCACGAACCCAATGACTGGATGTAGAGTCAGGAACCATATAAAGTGTCTAATTCTGGTGTTCTGCAAGTGAAATCACTTCACAATCCTACAGAGCATATATCAGAGTTCCGTCAATCAAACATCGCTAACTCAAAACCAAAAACTGTTTTAATTTATAATTAGTTTGAAGCGTAGCGTGTGCTGTCTTAAGATTGCCTCTGCCTTTTTCTGTTATGCCTACGCCTCCCTAAATTCGATTGGCACCACAATAAGCCATTAGTTTGTTGCTAGCATTAGCTTCTAGGCTTTGGTCGCGTGGAACTGTCACCTACATTCACCTAGTTTTAAGACATTTCAAAGTGATCTTTGTGATTATATTACATTAAATAGAAATATATACCTTTTGACTTTGACTTTGATGTGCTCTATCTCTTTTTGCTGATCACTCTCCATTGTCATAGCTACGCATACCTCACCAAACACCTCTCTACATTTACTTTACCACCTTGCTGTGTCTTTCACAGTCATGCATATCACCTAGCCTCGTTGAGCTTAACATACAGCCTCGCCAAACATACCTCACGTTGCATTGTGGAGAGTATACAAGTGTTTTGAAACAGCCCTTCTGAGCTTACCTCACAGCTTTTCTGAGCTTACGTCACAGCTTTTCTGAGCTTACCTCACAGCCTCACTGAGCATAGTGGAGTTTCCGAGTGGTGTAGAAGCTGGGTCTTCACAGGCTTTCTGAGCTTACTGCACAGTCTTGCTGAGCTTACCTCACAGCCTCACTGAGCATAGTGGAGAGTTGTGTAGAAGCCGGGTCTTCACAGCCCTTCTGAGCTTACCGCACAGTCTTGCTGTTTGTGTATGTTTAAATAATTTTCTATAGTTCATTCAATCACACCACAATTAGTTTTTTATTTATAAATATATTTTATTTTTGAAATAAAATTAGTGTGGACGTCCTTTGTGACACCGCCATTTGACATTAATAAAATCCTGTCCAAAGGTTGTCTGGAAGAGATCGCTCATAGCGATAAGACCGCCCGTTGTATGTACACGCTGTATTTTGAAATAATTCTTAAATGTTATGTTATTTTCTTGTGGTGTACAATAAAGAGTTTTCTATCTATCTATCTTGCTGAGCTTACCTCACAGCCTCACTGAGCATAGTGGAGAGTATGCGTGTGGTGTAGAAGCCGGGTCCGTCGCCCACAGTGACGACCACTTTGCCCTGTCGCAGGCCGACGGCCACCGCCGCCGCGGCCGTGTCGTCGCTAGTGCCAGGATGCCGGATGATCTCAAGCAGCTGCATCTTGTCGACAGGCGAGAAGTAATGCATGCCTGGAACGTTATCGATTCGCAGAGTTTACCTTACGCGCCCAGGTTTTGTTGTGTTCAAGCAACGTATGATTTGAAATTACAGTTTTTTTTCCACACAGCACTATCTAGCCCCAAGCTAAGCCAAAGCTTGTTATATGGGAACCAGATAGCTGATATAATACATTTATACTTTTTTTTGTAAATACTGACTTATAATATTATATAACACCCAGACAGAGAACAAACATCAATGTTCATCACAAAAATGTTTTTTCTCGGTGGGGATCGAACCCACGGCCTACGGCGCTGAAGGCAGAGCTACTACCAACAGACTTGTGAAGGCTATGAAGGCTCATTATGACAGCAACTACCGAGTAGGTAAACTCTGTATTTTTTTTACAGATTCTTAAAAGCTTTTTATCGAACTTTAAAAACTAGAATTTTTACACAGGGTTCGATTGTTTATTACGCTAGAAGGAGAAGAAAAAAGAAATAGGCTCTCAACTTTGATCTCCTGGCACGCTAGATATTCTCTTAGATCTTGTACAGTACAACTCACAGAAAATATAAGAACGCCGAATACTTTCTGTGGTCATAGAATTGCTAGTTTTGTAATGGCAACTCATTAATTCGTACTTTATGCAATCCGGCAAAGCAAATCAAGTAGAAGTAGACTACTACATACAGGCTGACTGCCAGCATTTTCCACCGCGTGACTTACCAATAACTTTGTCAGGGCGACTGCTACCGGCGGCGATCTTAGTGATCGGGATAGCACTCGTATTGGTCGCAATGATGCAATGCTTCGGCACCACAGCCTCCAACTCCTTGATTACTTTGTGCTTGATATCGATGTTTTCAAACACCGCCTCGATGACGCAATCGACGTCCTTGAACTTTGAATATTCTAGTGTAGGCACCAAATGCGATACGAAAATGTCCTTTTGCAAGCTGGAAAACAAAACGGTGCATTAACGTCTTAATAATTTACTATGATTAATAAAAAAAATGAACTATTTAACATAGCCCTTTAAAGGCCAAACTAAGTAAAGCTTATACAACAAGAACTAAACAACTGATATAATATTATTTATTATAATTAGTTTTTTTTTTACTACCAATATTTATAACTCCCAGACACAAAACCGTGATGTTGTTGTGTAGTGTTTCTGCATCAAACTCACAACCTGCAGTGCAGTGCAGACTTCCAACTGAGTTGTAACAACTCAGTTGTATTTGTTTTTATAAACTGTCATAAAAATTATGCTACTTTTAGATGGAACAAGTAGTTAAGTGGTATCCATCACAAGTAACAAGACATTGCCTCGTAAGTCACGCACGATAGGAACATGCCCTTCGATGCACTACCCTGCATCCATCAACTTGAGGCATACGGATGCCTGTAATTTCACCTTTAAAATGAGTCCAAACGATAGTAAATTATTAAATTAAGAGCTGATTTCACCATGCTCTGTTAGTTACTAATCAAGGATTAACAGGCCGTTAAATCTAACCTTAGATGTCAAACGCGTACATTTTGGCAAACCGGCCCTTTAATCCTTTGTTAATCTAACAGATCATGGTGAAATCAGCTCTAAATGATTAATATAAATGTATTGATTGCAATAAAATAAAGTAGTAAAAGAATTGCAATTTTAAAAGATTTGAGATTTGAGCAACTCAAAATAACTAACGCAGAGATTCTCTTCCGCTTGACGGCGGTGACGAGCCCTTTCTGGACTTGGCCGACGCCTCGGTAAAGGCCAGCGTTGGTCGCGTCTTTCATCACGACGTTGTAGCCTTTGTCAATGGACACTTGCACGATGCCGGCGCCCATCAGACCAGCGCCGAGAACACCGATCTGCGAAACATTCATGGAAATTCATTTAAGACATAGACAACCGTCTAATAACTTCTCGCTCGCTAATTTCAATAAATTTGGAAAGGACGGAACGGAAAGGAGTAACGGAAAAAGGCAAACAACAAGTTTTGGTCCAAACAAGTTTTCGTACTTAAACTTTCACGGCCTTGCTACAAAAAATCTGTCAAACGATAAACTATGCATAAAATATTGATATCTATTACCAATGCGTAATGGCAAAATTGAAATTGAAGCACCATTTTATAGTATGAGGGTCAAAGTCAAACTTTTGAAACTATCATGGTTACACACATGGTTGAATGTGCCAATCATGGTAAATATCCCGTTTTAAATGAAAATTATGTTTCAAAGTCAGAAGTTTACTCACGATATGTTTCCTTCATTGTTTGAGTGTAATGGCATTGTGCACATGACTTGGTTTAAACCCACGACCATAGGTACATTAGGTACAGAAAGCGGGGTCATTTCCACTAGGCCAAGAGCGTTCTTATTTTTAACCAGCTTCCTGATAATACGAGGAAGTTCTCTTTTTTTATGTAACTACACTGAACATAATATTATTATGATGTCGTGATATTATATTTTCACGGGAGCTATTTTTAGCAAATTGATTTACAACATCACTGATTGTGTCCAGTCCAGAGTAATAAATTATATTTTATCCGAAAATGACACGTACTTTTGTCCAAAATCAGTTTAAAAAATAATATTCTAAATATCTCACCGTTTTGACATTAACTGCAGACTTGCCAAATCGGTTTTTCTTGCATTCAGTCTGTCCCCTGAATAGTCCAATGAGGCCCTTGCTCTGAGGTGTCATGGCCAGTTCTCCGAAGCCTTGAGCCTCAGCTTCAAATCCTGCCTTGGGCCCTTTGTCAACTCCCACTCTGACTACATCAAGAATCTTAAAACAAAAATCAAGTCAATCAAAAGTTTAACTGAACTCTGTAAAAAGTTATACAGGCATTTTGCATTCAGTGTAGTATTTATACAGTCAGGGGAAACATTTGACTTATGTCTTGTAACGATGGTTTCATCCATGTTACAGTGTTGTTGGAAAATAAACATTCGTTTGTTTACTAAATTAATAATTTTTAGGTTGGATGTTCTGTCTGACATTTGAGTTAAAATTTTGTGACGTTTGTGATTGATTGATTGAAGTTTTCGTTCAGCTGAGATGACAGTTTCGCGGAAGTGATTTTTTTTGTGTGGTCTACATAACAGGACGAAGAAGGGACTTCACTTTCCTTCCTGCAATTTTCATGGAAGATTGTCTTATTATTTAGATTTTTAGAAATCACCTAATATCCTTTCAGGATGAATTGGTTTATTGTTAGCATGTGCTAAATTTGGTTCCTAAAGGCCTATTAAGGCCATGGATATATATATTTTTGGTAAGATATTCGGACAGTCGGCGTTTCACAATTTTTGTGGTGTTGTGACATGTTTTGATTTGAGTTTTTGATATTACAGGATTCTTGTTGGAAAATTGCTTGAGAAATGGCAAGCAAATTTGAGTTTGTTTACTAGTTAAAAAGCGGTAAGTTTTTATCGAAAATATTGGAAGAAGAAATCGAATTTGAGGTTGCGTCATGCAGGCTCTAATTTAAATCTTTTGTTACAGTTTCGGCGCTTTTTATTTTTAATTTTTATTTTATCCTCTTTATTCTTTTAATTTCAAATTAGTTTCCCTAACGTTGGATTTGCCATTCGAAACTTCACTTTCACTTTTTTTTTTCATTTGGAATGGATTGAAGAGCCTCGACGGTATCGCCCGCCGCCAAGGATAGATTATTAAAGGGTTTGATTTATTAGAAAGACCATAAGGTATTTATAAGCCTTCTTTATATTATGAGTTTTTCGTTTAAATTGATGCAGTAACAACAGAGTAGGACATTATATATTAGAACTAAATTTAGGTAAAGAGCTTAGCTCACATTTTAGATAAATAAATTTAACCTACAAGATTCCACGGATCTAAGTACAAAACATTTGATAAATAAATATACATCTTTCCCAAATTTTCCTCGTTTAACTTTTTCATCCCCCGTCCTCAGATTAAAGGTCTAATGCTGCGACTGACTATTTTCCAGGTAATTTGATTAGTTCAATTGTTTTAGGTAGCTATCTGGCGCCCGAGATTTAACCTTATTTGTTTTTATTTAAAGATAGCTTCCCCAACCTTATTTTTTTGGTACATATTAAATTCATGCATTATTAAAACTTTAATAAATATTACAATTGGCGCGTGCTTTTATGTCATGCCCAATCAACATTAATTAATTATTACAATTGACGCACAGCGATCAGGGACTGAAGTGGATTCTTGAGGTTACTGCTTGTTACTGCATCTTACTTTTGTTACAAATTTTGTATTTTGTTATAACAATGTGTACAATTATTTAGTGCATTTGGTATTATTTGGTAATATTTCTTACAACTTTTAGTGCGATTATTACTGCTATTTAGCAACATTGTTTATTAATTTGTGTCCTTTTTACACAATGTTTATTCTTTAACAAAACAACTATAACTCAGGTTATTTGTTCATTTACAAATACTTTTCTACAGTGAATTTTTGTGAACATACTTTTTGGTTACAACTTGCTGCGGAATACTTTTAGTGATAAACCTTGATATTCTTTGTGAATCATAGTGAACCTTTAATGGAAACAATACTTTAGATGATACTTGTTAATTAGGCTAACATTGTAAGTGGTTATTGCATCTTTTGAACAATTTAACTTATAAAATTTAACTTAAACAATTTAAACTTGAACATTAGTTAATTTAAATTAAATATTTGAATATTTTGACTTAACATAAAATTTTTTCACGGTTTTTTTGCATCATTTGATTTGGAGGTTTTTTTCGGTAAGTTGTCATAGTTCTGCGATGAACGAATTTGTTAGGAAAAGTTTACCTGCTTCAAGTACTTAGTTGCTTCACTTGAAGAGAAGCAAGATTGTTTTTGAGGTTACAACATGTGTTCGTGAGTTTATCACACAGGTTGAGGAGTGCTTTTGTACAAGGACTTTGATGAGTCTTTGTGTTTGTGGGTTTGTTCGTTTTCGGATTTATAATGTTACAATAATTGTTAAATTCATGGTTATAACTTTATTTCATTATCAGTTTATTTTGGGTTTTGACTTTTGAATAAAATTTGACCTTGATAAAGATTTATGGAGGGGAATTATTTGTGTTAATGTTGATGTCAAATTTCAAACTTTTTCAGTTACTTCAGTTGCTAGAATTTCTCAGTTTACATTTAATGTTATTCATAAAAAAGGGTTCTTTGCATTTAGTTCCCGATGCATTGTCAAGAATTGAAATTACAGCATTATTGGTTGCACCTATTGAAATTGTTTCACCGGATGAAGATATTGAGGATTCTTGGTTTAGAAAAGTGTTCATTAATTGTCAGAAGTTTCCTGCTAGATATAAAAATTTTAGAGTTGAGAGTAATGTTTTATACAAGTTTTGTAAAAGTAAATTCAATCCTGATAGTCGTTTGAATTGGAAAATAGTTATTCCTAAGGAAAATATAATAGATACTATTCGATCAAATCATGATGATATTAATTCTGGTCATCTTGGAATTCATAAAACTTTAAAGAAATTAAAACAACACTATTTTTGGAACGAAATGTTTAATGACGTTCAGAGTTATATTAAATCTTGCGATATTTGTAAAGCGTATAAGCATAGTACGTCTCCCCCTTTTGGAATTATGGTTAACCCTAAAAAAGTAGATCATCCAATGGTCATGCTTTCTGTAGACATTATAGGAATTTTACCTAAAAGTTATTCAGGTCATAAATATATTCTTTCAGTTGTTGATGTTTTTACTAAATTTTGCTGGATTTTTCCTTTGGTTAAAGCTACGACCTTGTCAATTTGTAGATTATTTGAAAAAGAAATATTTCTTAAGTTTGGATGTCCTAAAATTTTAGTTTGTGATAATGGAACTCAATTTACTTCTAGATATTTTGTAGATTTTATGAAAAGTTACAATATTGTTAAAATCTTTTATAACACATTTTATACGCCACAGAATAATCCTGTAGAACGTTATAATAAAACAATAGAAACTTGTATTTCATGTTTTGTTAAAGATGATCAACGCACTTGGTCAAAGTTTTTGCCCCATATTCAGTTAGCTTTAAACAACAGTGTTAGTCTTGCCACAGATTATACACCTAATTTTCTCATGTTTGGAAGAGAACTCATTTTTGATGCTTCTTTACATCGTTTTAGTAATTCTTTAGAAACTTTGTCACAAGTTGAGATGGGAGATAGGAATTCTTTTGCTTATTCTCTTAAATCACTTGGTGATGTTTATATTAAAGTTCAAGCTCATTTATTAAAAGCTTATAAGCGTAATGCGCGTTATTATAATTTAGGGAGGAAAGTCATTTCTTTTGCTGTTGGTGATATTGTTTGGAGAAGGAGTTTTGTTCAGTCTAATGCCCCGGCATATTTTTCGGCTAAATTTGCACCTAAGTTTGTTAAATGTGAAATTATTGAAAAAGTTTCTGATAACGTCTATATTTTGAAAGATTTAAGTAAAAATACTTCAGGCCGTTACCATGTTAAAGATATTATAAAATACTAACTTTTGGATTTACACTTTAAACTTAAGTTTGATAACCGTTTTGAGTTAGGCTTCTGAGTGAGATGAATGATTATTGATGTATGAGAGATTAGCCTTGTTTGATGATGTAGTGTTAGGTTAACTTCAAAATAACATTAAATTTTGAGATTTTAAAGTTCTAAATTAAAGCTTAGGTCATTTTATTTTCACAACATTCATTTTTCCAACATCAAAAGATCTTATGTACATTTGTAAATTTGTTTAGAGGAATCTTTTTTTACCCTCGAATTCGTTTTTTAAGCAACTTAAGTATATGTTAGTTTTACTTAATTTGTGTTGTTTTCACAACTTTGTTTTGGGTTGTTTGTGTTGTTCATAGCTTAGTTACACGGATTTGACAACAATTGGTTAACCACCCTGATTTGACATTCACGTAGTGGGATTTTTTCTGCCATTTTTTGTGTAGACCCATAAAGTGACATTGGATTTGTTTGGATAGTTCTCGGATCTTCCTCCGGTTCTATATTTTTTTTTGTACTATTGTGCCCGGAAAATTGGTGGAGTTGTGCCGATCACAATATGCAAATTTTGTTTGGTTCTCGGTTTTTCCCCCGGTTCCTCACGTTTTTGGTAGTTTGTCTGTGCCCGGAAATTTTGGTAGGGTTGCGCCGATCACAGTACATAACTAATTTTTTCCCCACATTTTTGGTGATGTAATTTTTGAACTTGCACAACTTTCGTTGTGAGGGTTTCTCTTCACCTTTCGGTGATAGAAGTTTTTCGAGTCGGTGACGAAGGTGTCCAACCGCACTTCAGATGTAGTTTAGGAGAGTTTACGAGTCGGTGACGAAGGTGTCCAACCGCACTTCAGATGTAGTTTAGGAGAGTTTACGAGTCGGTGACGAAGGTGTCCAACCGCACTTCAGAGGGTAGTTTGAGAGAGTTTTTGAGTCGGTGACGAAGGTGTCCAACCGCACTTCAAAAGTAGTTTTAGTTTGCATGTTTTTTGAGGTTTATGGTTTTTTGATACGGTGTTGGGTTAGCTCTTTGAGTGTTTGGATTTCTTTTTCGTTTGCTTTGTTGATTGAATGATTGCTAGAGTCTTAAGATTCTAGTCGGATTTCTCCAGCAAAAGCTTAAATAGTAACTTTTTCTTTTGTTTACTTTTTGTTTGTCGGTTGATATACTTTCTTTGAGTTTTTGCAAACTTATTGGTAGAGTCTTTATAAAGTTTTTGGTAGAGTTTTTAGGAAGTTTTGGTAGAGTCTTTATAAAATTTTTGGTAGAGTTTTTAGGAAGTTTTGGTAGAGTCTTTATAAAGTTTTTGGTAGAGTTTTTAGGAAGTTTTGGTAGAGTCTTTATAAAATTTTTGGTAGAGTTCTAATGAAATTAAATTTGAAATATTTAAGTCTTGGCTTGTTTGCAAAGAATACTTTATATCTTTATTTTGATTAATTTATGTTATGTTTTTGGTGCTTTTCACTATGTTTTGGCATAAAAGAAAGTACTCTTTCTTTTATTTTTTTCGGGAAAGTATGTAATGTAACGATGGTTTCATCCATGTTACAGTGTTGTTGGAAAATAAACATTCGTTTGTTTACTAAATTAATAATTTTTAGGTTGGATGTTCTGTCTGACATTTGAGTTAAAATTTTGTGACGTTTGTGATTGATTGATTGAAGTTTTCGTTCAGCTGAGATGACAGTTTCGCGGAAGTGATTTTTTTTGTGTGGTCTACATAACAGGACGAAGAAGGGACTTCACTTTCCTTCCTGCAATTTTCATG
Source organism: Chloroclysta siterata (assembly GCA_932294275.1). Lineage (NCBI taxonomy): Eukaryota > Metazoa > Arthropoda > Insecta > Lepidoptera > Geometridae > Chloroclysta > Chloroclysta siterata. The sequence continues at coordinate 10,893,868 of OW028600.1, read as the reverse complement.
GAAGATTGTCTTATTATTTGGCGGGACTTATATATACCGATTTTACAAATGGCGGACTTTTTGTTTTTTCAGTTTTTGTTTTGACATAACTGATATTTCTACTGTCAAAGCTGACATTTCATATTGTCAATTATCAAACTGCTTGCTATTGATTGTTAGCAAGAACATCTACAAAATAAAGAAGAAGTAGAAGATTGCTAACAAAATAATATGTAAATGTTGCCAACTCCAAGTTTGCCTATGATAAAGGTAATCAAACTGCATTATAAACATAATCAATCATTATTGGGTTATTTCAGCTATTTTACATAATTTGAGAACCAAAAAGAACTACTACTTTGTATCGAACTATTTAGGGACTTTATTTGCGAAACATGGAAAGTATAACATTATATTGAAAAGAGAGTGACTGCTGGAAATAGAGCGAATGGGGCACAAGACACGTTTATGAGCAGCCAGAAACTGTAAAAGGCACGAATAGCTGTACATAGGGGGGTGTTCGTGCCGACAATAATGTATGGTACCTAGTAAAAGTTGGGCAAACATTAGAGTAGAGTAATGCATTAAAAATGAAAGCGTTACTTAATATGTGTGATGTGAATTTGAGTGATAGAGGAACAGTGTGATTAGAGAAAAATGTGGAGTGAAAGAAGACATACCTAGTGATGAGGGTATAGAAAGCTATGTTAAGATGGTTTGGGCATGTGGAAAGGAAGGATGAAAGGAGATTAACGAAACAGGTGCATCAGGCAAGCGTAAATGGCCTTTTTTGTCATCAAAATTGTAACAGCTCTTTTGTAAATTTCGATTTTTAACAGACAAAATAAAGATTCTATTCTATTCTATAAATGGGACTGTTGGGAGGGAAGACCTCAGAAGACGTATCTCGACCAGATAGCAGACGTTCTACGGAACAACCAGGACAATAGTACCTACCTTCCCTAAACCAACAACGTATGAAGAATGTTTAGAGATTGAATGAAGCGAAAGAGGTATGTTAGGACCGTAGCAAGTGGAAATCCGTGGTCTCTGACAAAGTCCTATGAGAAACTGAATAAGGAATCAAAATAAATCTATTAGTCATATATCAACTAAGTATATAACTTTCAGTTTGAGAAACAAACAGAATGATTACACTTAAAACAAGAAAGAAATCGCTTTCAGCGATAAGGCCGCCCATTGTACTTTATTATTTTACGCCTAGATTTATAATGTATCCTTGTGTACAATAAAGTGTTATCTATCTTAATTTGAGTATCCCGTTTTTTTAAACTGAATTTACGCTATTTATATTTAGGGAAATTTAGTTGGCAACTGGCGTGGCGTTGACTTGTTTTGTTTGTTTATTGTTTAATGTTTATGTGTTTGGATTTGCACACCTATTCAATAATTGCATGTATGTTGATTGTCGGACGCATATAAACGGTTGCACCGCGTTAGCCTCATCGATACAGATAGAGTAACATGTAGCACGAGCTTGTGGTGCCTATATTTACCTAAAACCTACAATAGGTTACACAATTTGCCAAGTAACATTTTTGATGGGTGGTACACCTACCAAGAGAGCTCGAAACAGAGTCTGCTGTTCCATCCAAGATTTAGGTAAATACCTACTTACTCGATAGAGTATTGTACTGTACCTACTCGAATTTCTTTAAAGACAAATTTATTGCTGCTGATAAAATTGATCCTGTTTTCATAATTAATGTTTTATTTATTATTTTGCAGGTACTATAAATTAAAAACATTGTCATAAAATTATATTATTTGCTGAGCAGTCCTATTGCAACCTTGAACATTTTCCTGAACAGTAACTACCACATCATGAGATGCCACCACCAACTCCTACTGTCTCAAAATCTACAGCAAACTACCACACTTCATTGTGGATGTGAATACCACTATAATTCATTATTAAACTAAAAAAACTTACAAGACCGAGAACTTTACTGTACACAAATTCTATGAAAACAAATTCAGTGCCGCTGAAGAGGTCTGACAGTTTCGCTGCCTGCATGCATAAGAAAATTGCATCACAGCTGACGAGAGTCAGTGGAAGTTCCAATAACATCTTGGACATCATTGTTCATTAATAGGATAGCCCCTTCCTCAAGCACTGTTTGCGAGTAATGACAGCACAGGATCACCATTTTTCTAAATACTAACCTAACATAGTTCATTAAGTTTATTATGTACTAACAATAAGGATCTAAGTTATCTGAAATAAAATTTATAGTATTACTAATATTATAACATTTATTCTGTTTTCACCACTGATGTTTTCATTATTATTTTACCAACTCAATATAATAAGGTGCTCCGGGGTAAGACCGGACGGTTTTTTAGCAAACCATTCGTATGTTGCAAAATATTTTTTTTCTTGACTATGAAAATATTGGCGAACCTAAAATTTAGTTAGAGCTTTGTATAAAAGACAGGTTTATAAATCGGTTTATCCGATAATCCTCTAAACACAACGGTGGCCGAGTTATAGGGGATTAAAGTGATAGTAATTTTTATAAAACCACGGGAAAGATCGGACCTTGACGGGGTAACATCGGACTACATTCTAAAATCGCCTCTGTAGCTCCAAACATAAGCTACCTATAATGAAAATATCCGGTTTTATCCAATAATAAAGCATCAATATCAATTTTCGAGATACTGTTTCAACGACAAAAGTGAGAGGCAAAATATTGTTATTTTCATTCTTATAATCCGATGTTACCCCGGTTCAGAAAAAATGAAGTTTCTATGTTTCTCAAACTTTGACACCTCCACTCTAACTATGTTGCGTAGGTAGGAATACGGAGATACAAAGGTTTAGCAAGCAACTCATAGTTGGTTTTAATAACTAACCAGCCTGATCAATGAAGCAAATTAGATCTAGTTATTAAATTATTAACCATAAATTACTTATTTCTATTAAAAGTCATTTCTTCAAATCTTTTTTGAGTAGGAAGTCGCCCGCAGCAATTTTTTTTTGCAGTTTCTAGGCATAATTATAAATATAAAATAAACTGAAGCAAACACACCATTGCTAAAAGTGTGCGCAAGCTAAGCGTGCATGGGATTACGTACCATACATACATAATTACAGCTTTTAGCTTTTATTAACAGGCAAATTGGTCCACAAAATAAAAATAAAATGAGCGACGTAGGACGTACTACCTCTAGCAAATGCCTTTTTAGTTCAAATATTTTATTAAAAGTTTGAGAAACTGTTTATATTTTACAGTTGGGAAAGATCGGACAGAATTCGTCCGAACTTTACCCATTCAAATTTTGATGGGGAAAGACCGGATCTCAGGCTACATGCAGTTCTAGCGTGTCTAGACCACTTTAATCAGCAAACAAGTTGCCGCATTAATATGATAAGCCACAAAACTCGTAAAAAACACAGTCGTTATACCAGAATTTACGATTAAAGTTGCCGGGGGTAAGTCCGGATCCTTAAAAAATCACATTTTACGTACCTTTTCATATCCGAGTGAATAAAATGCGCGCTGATGATCCGATCGAATGGCGGCGACTAGTGGGATGGGCCCAACAAAATGGCGTTGCTGGCAATGTTGCCAAGAATCAAAAAATACCCTACGTTATGGAGATATTCGATTTATTCGATCTTACCCCAGATCCGATCTTACCCCGGAGCACCTTAGTACTTTATGAATAAATACTTAATTAAATTGAATTTTAATTAATTTACACACACCGACAGAACACCTAGTCAAACACCTGTATAATGTAGGATCTACATTATACAGCACTTGGCTCCATCATCATATCAGCTAATTGGAATACAGTACTATGTATAAATTCTTGAATAAAAAAATACCCATCCCAAACAGCTACACTTAATAACAAATACATCATCGAAATATAATTAATTATTTTGACAAGTAACAGATAATTACTATAATCCAGACAGAGATTCAAGTGTAGTTTCTATGTGACAAAGTAACTATCTGATATTCTGTAATTCGCCTAAATCATAGTTACACCGAAAATTACTATTATCCATAATAACTAAACTTTAATCTGTGTCACGCAAAAGTGTGACACAGATTCAAGTGTAGTTTCTATGTGTCATAGTAACTATCTGATATTCTGTAATTCGCCAAAATCTTATTTTCACCGATTTTTTACATCATCATCACCCGATCCCATACTAACTATGTATAATTCTATGTCACTAAAACTAGCATCAAAGCTAATGTAGTGAAGATTTATACAACCTTAATAAAAATGTTTGCTAAAGTGCAGTATATAAAATGTCAGCATTTTATAATAATTTGTTGACGATGCATGCGTAAACATTATTTATACATGGATGTTTTCTGGATTCAGTGGAATAAAAATGAAATTATGCTCACATTTATAATTTAAGAATCAGAAAGTTACATGGTAGAATATAATGTGAAAACATTTGTCGAAAGATCGAATGCAAACATTATAACCAAACCACACGTAAAAAAAATCGGTATATATAAGCGCGCCGTTATTATTTAGATTTTTAGAAATCACTTAATATCCTTTCAGGATGAATTGGTTTATTGTTAGCATGTGCTAAATTTGGTTCCTAAAGGCCTATTAAGGCCATGGATATATATATTTTTGGTAAGATATTCGGACAGTCGGCGTTTCACAATTTTTGTGGTGTTGTGACATGTTTTGATTTGAGTTTTTGATATTACAGGATTCTTGTTGGAAAATTGCTTGAGAAATGGCAAGCAAATTTGAGTTTGTTTACTAGTTAAAAAGCGGTAAGTTTTTATCGAAAATATTGGAAGAAGAAATCGAATTTGAGGTTGCGTCATGCAGGCTCTAATTTAAATCTTTTGTTACAGTTTCGGCGCTTTTTATTTTTAATTTTTATTTTATCCTCTTTATTCTTTTAATTTCAAATTAGTTTCCCTAACGTTGGATTTGCCATTCGAAACTTCACTTTCACTTTTTTTTTTCATTTGGAATGGATTGAAGAGCCTCGACGGTATCGCCCGCCGCCAAGGATAGATTATTAAAGGGTTTGATTTATTAGAAAGACCATAAGGTATTTATAAGCCTTCTTTATATTATGAGTTTTTCGTTTAAATTGATGCAGTAACAACAGAGTAGGACATTATATATTAGAACTAAATTTAGGTAAAGAGCTTAGCTCACATTTTAGATAAATAAATTTAACCTACAAGATTCCACGGATCTAAGTACAAAACATTTGATAAATAAATATACATCTTTCCCAAATTTTCCTCGTTTAACTTTTTCATCCCCCGTCCTCAGATTAAAGGTCTAATGCTGCGACTGACTATTTTCCAGGTAATTTGATTAGTTCAATTGTTTTAGGTAGCTATCTGGCGCCCGAGATTTAACCTTATTTGTTTTTATTTAAAGATAGCTTCCCCAACCTTATTTTTTTGGTACATATTAAATTCATGCATTATTAAAACTTTAATAAATATTACAATTGGCGCGTGCTTTTATGTCATGCCCAATCAACATTAATTAATTATTACAGTCTATAGCAGTACTAAATTTATTATTTATATTATGATAAATATAATTATCTAAAGATTTACCTTCAATGGAGCAGGATAGAGACCACGGGAAGCCTTCATCACTTGCTCCCTTGCTTTTTTAAACACAATGTTCTTAACAAAGTCCCATTGCATAGCTGTTGCAGTAAGCTTCTCAACTAAGCCCTTCTTTGATCGGTCAATTTTGATTTTACCCGATGCAATGTCTTTTGCAATCATTATTGCTGTATCTTCTAAGTATTTGGCTGTGTTATCAGCTGGCAGACCCAAACCTGGACACAATATTTCAAATAAATAAAAAAAATGCAAAAGAGGTTTAATTATCTAAATAAGTACACCAAAGTTAGTGGATATAAATATTTTTAGTAGTTTGTCTATTTACAGAGTTAATAATAAAATAGGCTTAAATTACTTTATTAAATAAATTTATTATATTTTGTTGAAAAATACTGACACTAAAATAAAGTATCAGGATTGGTGAGAACTGTACCCCAAGTATAAGTTTTGCTTACGATATTTCGTTTTTCGTTTTTGTTCCGTGTTCATTGCGGGTTTTGTATGAAGACGCGATAGAGATACGGATACGGAACCCGCAATGAACACGGAACAAAAACTAATCGTTTTTGCTCCGTGTTCATTGCGGGTTTTGTAAAGTTCCATATCGGTATCCCTATCGCGTCTTCATACAAAACCTGCAATGAACACGTAACAAAAACGTAAAACGAAATATCGTAAGCAGAACTCATACTTGGGGTACTGAACATAACAGTTTTCATAGTTTCTTATTTTATCGGAGTAGAGTATATAAGAGGTTTATTACCTGGTCCAAGGGGTGCAACCAATAAATCCACTATGCCCAATTTTTTAGCTTTGTCAGCTTTGACAGTCTTTCCAGTCAGGGCTAGGTCCAAAGTTGTGGGAATTGAAGTTAATACAGGCATCCTGAAACAAACATGTTCTGTGTTCTTATCACTCTTAGAGATCCCCAAAGAATCTTAGGCAACAACTGAGTGAATGTTTTTTTGGAAGCCTCCATCAAGATTGTTCTTTGAATATTTATAAGCTCATAGTAAAGTAACAAATCTAAGTTGTTATTTAGATAGTCCATTGGCAAACCTATTTACCTTTATTCAACTTCAACTTAAAAAACATGACTGTTCATGACTACAAAAAATATGAATATAATATATGAAATACCTCTGAGTGCCTCCTCCACCTGGCAGAAGTCCCAACATTACTTCTGGCAGTCCAAATCCGGTTTTGTTGTCTTTAACTGCAATGCGGTACCGACATGCAAGAGCTGTCTCCAAGCCACCACCAAGGCAGCTGCCTTGGATTGCAGCCACATAGGGCTTACGTGAGGTCTCAATTCTTTTAAAAATTTCATGGCCTAAAACAAATAATAGATAAATTTTTTATCAATTCCTGTATTTCTTGTTTCTGCCTCCATGATTCAATAAAATTAAGTCATTTATTTTATAATGTTTACCTTTTTTGGACAATGTGCAAACTTCTTCTTGGGTTTTGCAGTTCTCAATCATAGTAATATCGGCACCAGCAATGAAGACACCGGGCTTCCCAGATATTATAACTGCTGCTTCTATTGCAGGATTTGAATCTACTTCATTTACTATTTGAGACACTTCATCCATTACAGCTGTGTTCAAAGAGTTTACCTGAAATATTTTATTAGCAAGTTGAAGCATAGTTTGTAAAGTTTATTTTTATTTAGGGTAAATGACAACAGCCACTCATTACATTTTTATGTGTCAGAAAACTTTATAGATAAGGTTTTCATAGTTTGCATTTATTAGCCCTGTTGTTATATCACTGACCTTAACATTAGGAGAGTCCAGAGTAACAACATAAACGCCATTGACGATTTTACATTTTGTGTGAACTCCGGCTGCGGCAGCATAATTTCTGCTGCTGGTAACGCCTGTCGAAATAATGCAATAAGTAAAATGAGGTATATTCCTTGAAACTTCTAATTCATTAAGAAAAGTTTGTAGGTTTACCTACCCTGTGTAAAACAAGTTAAAAAGTAAAACTTACCTGTTAGGAATAAATCTTTGCGACTCCTAAGGATCTTCAGAGCATCTAGTATCCTGTTATTGGCCATGTTTGTGTATACAACTAAAAACTAAAATTTGTAAAGGAATTCTAAGTTTTAATTCGGATCCAGACTTTGAACCTAAACTTTCGTTCGACGTGAGTGGAGGAGACGAACGAGGCGAGGGGGTGAAGCAGGTGGTGTAATGAAATGGGAGGGAGGGAGGAGAGAAACGTCAAAGTCGAAGTCCGAGGCAAAGATCGATGTGTCAAACTCGGGGCCACCTAATCAGGCTCCTGTCCGTCATTTCGACGGATAATCTTGACAATGTCAATTTTTTATTCAAGTCTAGCAAGTCTCTAATAACTCAAGCAAGTCGGATTGTCGTTTGGAATTTTGGATGAATAAGAGTCCGGTTATTGTACGACATGATAATGTACAGCACGATAATGTACAGCATGATATTTGGAATCCACTTTGGTACCTTTTTGGATTCGTTTTATCTGGGTGTACATTATCGGGGTGTGCATTATCTGGATGTGCAGTATCGTCACGTGTCAATAATGTACAGCATGATAATTGGAAGCCACTTTGGTACCGTAAAAAATAATTTCTGGCACTTCGGCGGCCGCTGCCGCGGCACGCTCGCTTTGCTCGCTCGCCTCGTGCGTAATTTATATGTTTCAACATAACCTAACCAATCCGACTCAACGGTATTAAAGTGGCTTCCAATTATCATGCTGTACATTATCGTGCTGTACATTATCATGTCGTACAATAACCGGACTCTTATTCATCCAAAATTCCAAACGACAATCCGACTTGCGACAAGGCCGGAGACATAAGTTGTTTGCCGTGCCGGAGTGTCGCACCGCTGCTAGAGCGGCTTCACCTGTGCCCCGCGTCCTGGAGGCGCTCAACGCCCTCCTGAGAGCCAATCCTGAATGTGACTTGTTTGCGGATGGATGGTCCAAAGTTATGTATGAATGTCTGAAGTTTTGTGAGCGTGATGAATGATTTAATTTGACAGTTTAATTCAATATAATTTAATTTAGTATTGTTTAATTTAAATGGTTGACATAATTATTATTATTATTTGTTTTTTTTTTTTTCTTATTAGGTATTATTTTTGATAGCTGTGACATTTTTTTATTTTAATATTATTACAATTTGTTTTTAATTTTTTCTCAAATGATTTTTATGTGTTTTTAACCGTTTTTATTAAATAAATAAATAAATGCTGTTCATTATCTGGGTGTACATTATTGACACGTGACGATATTGCACAGCATGTTATTGTACGGGATGATAATGTACACCCAATAATTCAAACCAGTGGACACGGATTATCTGGGTGAGCATTATCGTGCTGTGCAATATCATGCTGTACATTATTTGGCCGTACATTATTGCCTCCCATGAATAAAATGGTGGCGGTTTCTTCAAAGGCTACGGGAAACCAAATTTAGTAAAAACCTTCTAATTTATTTACTTCTCCACGCTTCTAACAGGCATATTTTATGTAGGTATGTGAGGTATACAATTTATACAAACATAAAACGGAACTTAAAATATCACAAGAAGAACATATGAATAAATGAATAATAATAATGAAAAAGCTAGGTAGGTAGGTAAGTATTTTAATAGTAGAGCTCTTTATGAAGGGCTCGTCCCGGGAAATAGGTAGGTACTACCACCACGCCTCTTTCTGCCGTCAACAGCGTTGCTGTGTTTCGGTTTGAAGAGTGTGGTTGCCGGTGTAATAACAGGCACATGAGGCTTAACATCTGTATGCCTCTAAGTTGATGGACGCAGGGCAGTGCATCGTGGGGCACGTTCCTATCGTGCGTGACTTGCAAGGCAATGCTTTGTTATACTTAGCTAGGTGGTTACCACTTAACATTAGGTGGGCCATCTGCTTGTTTCAACAGCTAGTTGTAAAAAAAAATGTCGCTTCCATTCAGATTACAATAAACGAAACGCAATCCACCAACGCTATTTAAGTGTGAATATGCACAAAAACCGTTCCACGAGTTCAATCAGGCACAAAAAAATATACTTACACGCTGTGCGGTGCACGGGCGTAACGTCCAGCTGCGACAGTAAAAGCGCGGGCCCGGTGCCTGCGTCATCTACGGGGCATATGTATATAAAATCTGTGAGGGTGGATGTTGTGCTAATACATAAACATACAATGGTTGGTAATAAGATAAGGTACCTTATGTAGGTATGTAGGTACCTACCTACTCTAATTATGATATGTTATAAGGATGGGGGGGCCCCATCCAGGTATGGCATGGTTATCATAATGTAGGGCCAGGCAGAGGCATTACGGTACATAAGTACTTATAATAAATGTAGTTTTTTTGCCTTTACTTAAATGAGGGTGTTTGGTCGTTCATTCCTTCAGCTGTGTCACCATAGTTTGTGGCCGCTTTCAACTGCGGCGGCGGCACCGCTTTCAATACGATAATGAACAATTTTTTTTTATAGGTATCTATCTACCCTTTTTTTAATGTAACAACCACCCTGATAACTGTAATGTATCTAACCAACACCTTTAACAAAGTTTTGGAATGAGCCCCGTAGCTTTGTTTCATGGGAAATGTTAAGGATTATCAGGTTTTAAATTATTGTAAATTAGTTTTTTAGTATAGTCTCACTAACATTTCCTGAATAAAAAATTGGTATTCGACCATATTCGAGCCCTATTAGAGAGTAGGAGTAGGGTAGGGGCGGGCTGGGTCGATACCTAACCTAATAGTAATTAGACCACTATCAGTGCTCTCTAGACTAGACTGAATAATGCCTAACACCTAAAGTCTGTATAATGTCGAAAAATAACAAAAGATAAGAAATGGGCGTATACGGCTAAGCCTTACCTACTTACGTTTGCTTAGACTACTCTAGAGTTCCTTTCTACCAAGAAAAAGTACCTGAATTATAGGTATTTATTTATATAGGTATTTGTTTTTAGAATATAATGAAATTACCTAACCTATCTTTGAAAGTGGTATTCCACTAGATAGGCTGGCTCTATCCCTTATGATTTTAAGCTATTGCTGATATTGTCTAACAATATCTATGAAATTTTATTATCATCAAAAAGAAAGCCATCGTAAAATAAATCCCACTTGTTGCAACCGACCGACATCTCCCTTTCAAAGTGAGTATCCAAGGATACGGCGCGAACAGCCACCCTCACTCCCAACACCCTCAGCAAACCCCCAACCACAGAGCAGATAACAGTAACTGAATAGAATCAAAGAGAAGTTTCACTTTGACATAAAGTTTTGGGCGTGGCTGGAGTACTAACTTATACGAGTTAAGAGTAGTTGAGCTCTTTGTGAAGGGCTCGTCCGGGGAAGTACTACCACCATGCCTTTTTCTGCCGCCAAGCAGCGTTGCATTGCGTGTTTCGGTTTGAAGAGTGTGGTTGCCGGTGTATTTAAAGGCACATGAGGCTTAACATCTGTATGCCTCAAGTTTTATGGACACAGGGCAGTGCATCGTAGGGCACGTTCCTATCTTGCGTGACTTACGAGGCAATGCTTTGTTTTAGGTGATGGTTGCCACTTAACATCAGGTGGGCCATCTGCTTGTTCCATCAGCTAGTAGTAAAAAAAAACGAACATAGGCTCCGATTTTTTGAGGTGTCATGCTAAGGCTTACATTCAGAAGTTTTATTTATGTTTGTAGGTACCTAAGCCTTAGAGATGCGAAAGGTCCTACTCCAACTCATTTGTCCTATATGGAGAAACAAGGCGGAACTTTTATTGGCTTTGAGAAATGAATACGGATTATCATACAAAAGATATGAATTATGTGGATCAAGGTTTAAAAAACAAAATTTTTTGCATTGCCTCAGATGAAAATCTGGTAACATAGAGAACCTTGCATTTGCTATGAGTTAGGCAATGCAATAATTACAATATCTAGGCACATGTACTATATACATGTTGGTTGGTTGGTGGCCGGATTCTGGGCGACGGCAGGCCACATGCATTAAAATTTGCATCTTAAAATCGGGAACCTGGGCTCATTTTGCACTGAAAGCCGCACTGAAGTGACCTATGCCCTCATGGTCCCACCCAACCACTTGTGAAGTCGGGAGCAAAGAGCGAGTCTGCGTCACCGGTAATTACACATCTAAAGCTTTTGATGGAGCTCGGCTTTGTACGGACGGTCACACTGGAAAGCGATAAATCATTTCTGTTCAGCAGCGGCCCGGCCGACTGCTTCGGGAAATTGAGTAGGTAGAGATTTATTGAATTGTTTTAACCAGTCGGTTGGTGAATTAATATTTATGAGCTGACCGACTAATCAAATTACCCCAGTCATTACAATAATGGCTAAATAGATAAGTAATAAACCTGTGTAGGTACGTAAAATTCAATCATTACCACTAACTTATGTATGCATTACTAATTGACACACACTTGTATTGCGTTGGGTTAGCTTTTTATATGCTCTTCGAGAAGCTAAATCGGTTGGTAAGTACCTAATTAGGTACCCTAATTATCACCTCGTGATCACCATAATGTCACCCACATTATCTTTAGCAACTATGTAGGTAGGTACTTATGACTTTTATTGATGGTAGGTACTACCTCAGTACCTACAAGGCACAAGGTAGAAGTGGTTGAGTTTTAAAGGGTTCTAAATGAACTCTTTTTATATTATACATAGGTACTAACTTTCTCTTTGTTACAATGAAACACTTTTCTAGTCAAGCGAACACTCGAGAGGGAGTAAAGTGAATTGATTCAATTCCCAATGGCCGCCGAGGGTGGTGGGGAGTAGGTGGCTGTGAGCTCCCTCCATTTGAATCTACATCTATCTCTAGTCTAGTACATATAATACCTAAGAAGTAGAGATAACAAGCACTCTAGTTAGTTTAAGGAGCACGCATTGCGATTTTTCAAACTGTTGGAATAAAAGTGTACGTACGCTTGTAGATATAGTTGTTGTGTACCTACGCTACATGTAATACATACCAGTACCTACTGATATGTATTACACGTAGCGGACTTATTAGCAAATATATATCATGTATGTAACATGATATATATTTGCTAATAAGTCCAAGTGACAAACGCCAAACAATGAAGCCGGTATTGTTCAGTTTATCGCCGATTTGCAAACGCAATACCTAAAAATATAGCTCGTAATAATGTGATATTAAAGAAAGTCAATAATTGTGAAAACTTATGAAACAAATCAAAAAGGCACTTTTGCATTTTATATTATTGTGCATGAATAATAGTCAGAAAGTTCGGCACGTTATTTGCTATGGAGCGTAGCGTCTATCGCTGCAGTGCGTAGCGTTAATTGCTACGGAGCGTAGCGTCTATCGCTACGGAGCGGAGCGTTAATTGCTACGCAGCGCAGGGTCTATCGCTACGGTGCGTAGCGTTCTTTGCTACGGAGCGTAGAGTCTATCGCTACAGTGCGTAACACTAATCTGATACAAGTTTTTCTATGTCAAGACAAGTCAATTGAATCTTGAAATATTATTAATTTATGCCACTAACTGTACTAATACTTCCCAAAATGAAAACATTATTAAAAAAAACAGATTCACTGAGTTATGCACGGAAGACATACATTCCGTTAGATCTTATAGACTCATAATCGTAGAGAAAGACAGAGGCACGTCCGAACTGAACATAACCTGAAACATACCACGTACTCCACACATGACAGGTTGTAGCCCAAACTACGATTGCGTACTTATTTTCATATTATTTTTGTGAATCTGTCGTTGCTGGACTCGAACTTGACTTGATTCTAGGTACTTAGTATTTCCAAACCCTATGATCCGACGGAGCGCGGTTGGTTGGTACTTATTAACCACTTAATAGTTTTCTATAAGCTGAAACTTTAAACTGAGTATTGACTGACTAAAGAATATTCTTTAGTCAAAACAAAGTTTTATATTATTTAAGTTTAATTAGTCTTATTGCACCCATAAACACAAAAGAGTTATGCAGTATACATATTTCACGTTTTTAGACTAGGGCTGAATGTACTGTCTAACTACTATCTACTGTCGTGTGATATTCCTAATATGCGCAGGTCAATAATAATAATAATAATCTGATAATTACCTAGCATACATCATGTTCATCAATCATCATAATCTATCTATACAGTAAATTTTCATGCAAATCGGATCAACAACGTTCCGAAAATTAAAGTTGGTCATAGGTTTCTGTGTCCAAAATACTATGAAGGTCATAGTTTAGGCACAGAATAAAATAATAGTGCCAACTTCGTAGCTTACGTAAAATGTGGTTTAGGCTAGACCGTGATTTTATCGTGAGATCTCGTAAACGTACCACTAGTTTTTACCAATCAAAGCTTTGGCGACAAAGCGGCGGCAAGGATACGAGAGTACGCGGACTCGACTCCCGCACGAGACAATTTTTCGCCACCTGTAAATTATTGTTTACAGTTTATTCTCAGTCAAGGCGTTTATGGGCACCATATCTATGAGAAAGAGGGTCTTCATTTTGCATTTAATACGTAAGGCAATGCTTTGTTATAGGTGGTGGTTACCACTTAACATCAGGTGGGCCATCTGCTTGTTCCATCAGCTAGTAGTATTAAAAAAAAAAAAAAAAAAGGCCTGTAACGAATACTTGCCTTTATGTTTTCCTCCTATTTGTGGGAATTCCCTCATGGTATTGAGAAATAGTCAGACACATGGGTAATATAGAGCTGAACATACAGGGTAAAGCTACATTATGCTATAGATGTCGGTGTAAATAGCAATACACATAGGTACGAGTATACTACTTAGTGTTAAATACCTTTCACGACCAGCTTTATCTCTGTTCAAATTATGACTATTTTAAAATGGGTCCTGCTGTGCGAAATCTCGTATTACAGAAGTATCGTATCGTGCTAGCTGGAGTCGTGACGGAACGTTGCTATTTTAATATACTACTTATTTATTTATTTATTTAACACTACAACTACAAACTAACAGCCTGGTCCAAAACGTTTGTGTGCCAGTTATCATATTAATAGAATACCATAAAAATCAGATTTGAATAAATAAAAACGTATGCAAGTAACATTAAATAGATGGCGCTTCATGTGAAACACATCTACATCAAGTCATCAAAGAGTTGTGAAGTGTGGGTGCGTTCGCCGTAGCCTAACTTGCTGATGGAACAAGCAGATGTTCCACCCGATGTTAAGTGGTAACCATCACCTATCAATACTTTGTTATAGGTTCCTCGCAAGTCACGCACCGTAGGAACGTGCCCTGCGATACACTGCCCTGCGTTCATCAACTTGAGGCATACAGATGATTAGCCTCATGTGCCTGTAATTTCACCGGTAACCACACCCTTCAAACCGAAACACAACAACGCTGCGTGTCGGCTGATATAGATACCTATACCACCAAACGGTGGTAGTACTTCCCGGGACGAGCCCTTCACAAAGTGCTCTATTACTCTGTAGTATTTTTACACCCTGTAGATTAGACCTAGTTATATTTGGACTTAATCATTTATCACCTCATTTAAACTTACTTCACTATTAATTTTTGTTATTATTTTTATTTATATGAGCCCCGAAGTACACACATACTACAAAAATCAGTTTAGGCTAATTTATAGAGAGGTATTCTCCTGACTTTAGTAAACCTAATTCACCTAAACATAACACACCACCATAAAACCTACGACACACAATATCTATTATCACCTATTGAAGAACTAATAAAACTGAGGAGTTAGAACATAAAAAATAACCACATTTCCTGTAAGAAGTTACAGACTTTCCTTTACAAAAATAACAAAAGCAGCGTATAGGGTATTCATTATATATTATGTTAAAAGACTCACTGCCACCACTCACCAAAGCGAGACAATAGACCTTTGAGTCCGAAGCTTCTACGGAGAGGTACTTTAGAGATTTAGTTCCCTCTATTCGTCTTGACAGCTCATGCGCCACGGCTAATCTTCTAAATGGAGCCGGAAGGGAGCCGACTACCAAAGAAGTACGCCAGTATAGTATCGCTGCTGGCATATAAAAGGTTGCAAGGCTGTCGGGGCGGGCGTAGTGTGCCAGACGCCGAGTAGAACGCACGGCAATTTTCCGAACAATCGCTTCATTCAAAAAAGCGATCGAATTCGCTACATTCACTGTAAACGAATAAAAAAAAATAGAGTGCGCGCTTGTTTTTGGTTTTTGTTGAGTTACAAAACTGACTTGGTGAGTTTTTCAAACTTCCAGCTATATAGGTACATTGATTTAACAAAGTTTGATTGGTGATAAATTGACATTGACATCAATTAACTTTTTAATATTTACGAGGTGCGTTTTAGAAGGCAATAACTGGCTAGGTGCTGCTAGTTACCTATAACGTTATACTCTATACCTACATAGACGTCCTACCACAGAATGATATGAACATATCAATAGAAAAGGCTATAGGTATTAATTTATGTTTAGTGTTATGATGATAATATAGATAAGTAGATTAAAACCACACCACATTCACACTGAAATATAAGAAATTGATTGATTTATCGATGCGAGGCTTCTTTTCCAGGTAATATACTGATTCTTATCATTATCAATGGGCCTTTATTTTTCGAAGAATTACCATAAAGTTACCTGCTTCTTTGCGCACATAACTTTAATGATCAGTATCAGCCTCAATGCTCTCTTCTGGAAATATTATGTTTTTCTCATAAATTTTGAAACAATTACAAGTAGGTACAACGAAATAAACGTACCTAAGTTACGGCGGTACCTAAATGATACTATTAATTAATTACTATAGGTATACCGATAGATTAAAAAAAAAGCTTCTGCTGCTGTATTTGTGTGGGTACAATGTGCGGACGCGGCTCTCTACCCCTTTAGATATCCTTAAAGTATTAAGTTATGTGAAGGGTTTTATTCAGTCGTCAATAGCCCGTTTCTAAGTTGTATTTTAAATAAAAACCTTGAAAGTAAAGTAGAACTTATTTACCATCTAATCAGTGACCTAGATCATGACATATGCTCCGAATGGTTCATGCGTTATTTTTGTAGGCAGATAAGAATATAATACAGTGTCAATGAATGCATTAAATTTAAAACTATACCTATGGAGGTCACTAGTTGTCCGCTTATGGTCCAACACTTGTATTGCATTCGATTCGTCACTCAAGTTGTTTAAATATTATTTTTTGTGACAATCGTCCGTTATTTTGAGTTACAAAATGTGAAGTTGCAGCAAGAACAGCGCCTACCAGTATAGCTTATATATAACTGTTATAACTTTTCTGCAAAATAAACCGACTTCAATGGTTTTCTCATGGATGCCATTCTCAGAACTGAGGGCTTATTACGAGTTTAGTGCCGATCGTCGATCGTTACGATACACCGAATTTTCTATGAAAATAAATCAACGGCATCTAGGTATTCTTTGAGAACCTGTTTTTTTTTTCATAGAAAATTAAACTCCTAATAAGCCCTCTGGACCAAATTGGAAGAAATGGGACCACACGGGAAGCACCAGCTTTCAAATAAAAAAAGAATGATCAAAATCGGTTCACCCAGTCGAAAGTTCTGAGGTATCAAATATAAAATTAAATAAAAAATACAGTCGAATTGCTAGCTGTTTGGCTAGCTTTTTTTTGAAGTCTGTTAAAAAAAGGAGTTAATATGGTCAGGGTGGTTTGAGACCTAGATGAAATACCTACGTTTGATAATTCGCAGGGATAAAAATATTTCTGTCTCTACTTTACACTTAAAAATACTGAAATATTTTATATTTTATGCTAATATTATTATAGTTAATATTCGCTATTTTTATTTTATCGCTATCGGTAAAACAAGGTTACCAAACTTAAGTAGATACCCTGGAAGATGAGAATAAATAAGAGTTGTAAGAAAAAGTCAAATGGTATTTATTCAGTAAAATCACAAGGATCACTTTGAAACGTCTTAAAACTAGGTGAATCTAGGTGTCAGTTCCACGTGATCAAAGCCTAGAAGAATAGGCACTACCCAGATCATCCATGATGGACCACTCCCAGAGTCTCGCAGTCGAACAATACACGATGCCAAAACAATCAGGATCTTCCTCTTGCGTAGAGCACTGTTTTTTTTCAAAGTGCTCATATAGCATTCCTTTGTAGGAATCCAGGAAAATGGGTGACATTATTGACGGAAAAACTTGCTACCTACTTGATTTTTTTACGCACAGCTCAGTACGGTTAGGTGTACCTATTTGTTTTTATTGCGAAAATAATAAATAATTGCTCCTTGCAAACACAAGGTACGTACATCTGCATACATCTTATATCTGTAGCATGCCTACTACTGATAAAAAGATAAGGATACAGGCATCTCTTTAGATGATCATTGCCTCAGTTTTCCCACATTAGGCAATCATTATTTTGTATGAAAAGAAATAGCCATTGGGTTGTAATAAAATATATTATCGTGTAATACAAACGTTGGATACTAATTTATTTCTTTGCTTGAGCTTTTTGTTGTCCAACTCAACTGTTGTCGGATCCGAATGGAATCGGTCGACAGGTTGTATTATTACGATTTGTTGGTATACAAGTTAGTAGGTATAATATAGCAGGTACTTTTAAAGACAACGTTTACTTACTAACGCTGTCATTGATTATATCATCATCTTCCTGCTCTTATTCCGCGCTAAGTGGGGTTTGCTTCTTTCACTCTAGTCTATCATTCGTCATCTCGGTGCTCAGGACAGTGTGATCTTTGATTATATTCTGAATAAATAACAGCCAAAATATTTATAAGCAGATAAAAATAACAATCTACGCATCTATTATCTTTTAATCTTTTAAGGTAGGACGTAATCAACAAATTGTTCAGATAGTTTATCACTTTAGGTACTCTACCGAGTTAAGTCAAATTTCCGATTGGTATTGATCTAAATCAATCGGAAACTGGAAACCTCGGCACACGACGGACCTATAGAGTCTATACTCAAAGAGGAGCAAATGTGCACAATTTCGGTAGAGACCTGCATAGTTGCGCCTTGAGATTATAAATACACTAGCGGCCTGTCCCAGCTTCGCATGGGTGGTCATAAATTTTTTAAACATTTTAGGATAAACTTAGACCGTGGGTTCGAGCCTCGCGTCTACTTATTTCACACATTTGCACGCGCTTCTCCTTGAGTGAGTGAAATCGCACCCCGCGCGTGACCCGTGGACCCGTTAACATTTTTTATTTCGTCATATCTTTTGAATGGAATGTCCGATTTGAAAAATTTAAGAAGTAATCTATAGGTATTGAAACCGTCTTAATTATAAAATTATTTATTTGGATAAGGATTAATACCAAGGTACAAATAAAGACCCTTTTCTAGCGGAGGCATTTCAATTATTTTTTTATAATAAAAGAACACTTATTGTGACATAACTATAATAGTTAGACATATGCTGTCGCGACATTTTTTGTAGATGATGACGTGTTCTAAAAAATCGTAGTACATTATTTTGTTCTATCTTCAATAGTTTTCGCAGCGCACGCCATGTAAAGTTTTTGTTTTCCACCTTGGGTTACATTATTGAAGTTTTAGTAAGGATCCCTGATTTTTTTGAAAATATAATATAGCCTATGTTACTCAGGGATAATGTAGCATTCTAATGGTGAAAGAATTTTTGAAATCGGACCAGTAGTTTTTGAGCCTATTCGTTACATACAAAAGTACAAAAATACAAATGTTTCCTCTTTATAATATTAGTGGTGTTCTACAAAATCGTAGTACATTATTTTGTTCTATCTTCAATAGTTTTCGCAGCGCACGCGATGTAAGGTTTTTGTTTTCCACCTTGGGTTACATTATTGAAGTTTTAGTAAGGATCCCTGATTTTTTTGAAAATATAATATAGCCTATGTTACTCAGGGATAATGTAGCATTCTAATGGTGAAAGAATTTTTGAAATCGGACCAGTAGCTTTCGAGCCTATTCGTTACATACAAAAATACAAATGTTTCCTCTTTATAATATTAGTGTAGATTAGTAAGAATATTTGGAGAATACCTGATTTCAAACTAATTTATGACTTTGTTGTCCCCTTGTATATCGTGACATAAAAGTGGTGCATGGAAAATACGTTCACACCCACAGAACACAGTGAACTGTGGCGTCCTAGAGCTATGACGTATTTATAAATTACTAGCGGCCTGTCCCAGCTTCGCATGGGTGGTCATAAATTTTTTGAACATTTTAGGATAAACTTAGACCGTGGGTTCGAGCCTCGCGTCTACTTATTTCATACATTTGCACGCGCTTCTCCTTGAGTGAGTGAAATCGCACCCCGAGCGTGACCCGTGGACCCGTTAACATTTTTAATTTCGTCATATCTTTTGAATGGAATGTCCGATTTGAAAAATTTAAGAAGTAATCTATAGGTATTGAAACCGTCTTAATTATGAAATGATTTATTTGGATAAGGATTAATACCAAGGTACAAATAAAGACCCTTTTCTGGCGGCGGCATTTCAATTATTTTTTTATAATAAAAGAACACTTATTGTGACATAACTATAATAGTTAGACATATGCTGTCGCGACATTTTTTGTAGATGATGACGTGTTCTACAAAATCGTAGTACATTATTTTGTTCTATCTTCAATAGTTTTCGCAGCGCACGCGATGTAAGGTTTTTGTTTTCCACCTTGGGTTACATTATTGAAGTTTTATTAAGGATCCCTGATTTTTTTGAAAATATAATATAGCCTATGTTACTCAGGGATAATGTAGCATTCTAATGGTGAAAGAATTTTTGAAATCGGACCAGTAGTTTTTAGATAGATAGATAGAAAATTCTTTATTGCACAAATAAAATATACTGTACATAGGCGAGCTTAATGCTGGATAGCATTATCTACCAGCTAACCTTTGGGTAATGAGACAACATTTTTGGGTAGTGCACATTGAATGAAGGCCTATACTAAACAAAGCAAAGATTTAGAAAAGTACATAACTAAGTATTTAACAAACTAATAAACTAAATTTAGGTCTAAAATAAACATACTAAACTAATACTAAAATATATATAATATAACATAACTCACCTAAGTAACTACTAAGTATAAGAAAAAAGAAGAAATTATTTATTGTTATACGATTCTATCATGAGGGATAGGTAGTGGGTATTGATTTTGGATTTGAAGACTTCAAGAGAGGATGCCCCACGATATTGATGAGGAATACTGTTCCAGAGTCGAATAGCCGTGGTAGTGAAGGAGTTTGAGTAGCAAGATGTGCTGTGTAGAGGAGTCGTCAGCATGAGTCTAAGTGTAGATCTAACAGAGCGATCTGTGTTATGCAATGGAGTGAAGCGTTCCTTGAGATAGTTTGGAGATTGAGGGTTATTCAAGATGTTGTACAGAAGACACAGTATATGAACATCCCGACGCTCTCTGATCTCAAGCCATTTCAGTTGCACACGGTAGGCAGATACATGGTTGTACTTTCGCAAACCATATACGAAACGGATGCAGAGGTTCTGCAACCGTTCGAGCTTGTTCAACTGTTCTTCAGTAGCGTCAGGATAGCACACATCAGCATAGTCCATTAGGGGAAAAAGGAGCGAGTTCACCAAGGCCATCCTAGTAGATTGGGGCAAAAAGTTCTTCATGAGCTTCAGGGAATGCATGCTTCCATACATCCTCCTACTGACCTGAGCAATGTGTCTGTCCCAAGATAAATTGCTGGTGATATATAGACCCAAGTTCTTAACCTCTGTGCAGAATTGTAGTGGATGGTTATTATATTTCACCGGAGGGAGATCGATAAGGTTAAGCCTGGAAATATGGTAGTTACCACCGACAATCATGACCTGGGTCTTGTTATGGTTTATGAGGAGTCCAAACTTCTGAGTCCAGTCATATACAGCACTGAGATCTCTATTCAGAGAGTCAATGCCGTGGCTTACTTGGTCGGGCTCAAAACTCGTATACAGTTGAACATCGTCCGCATATAGGTGGTAAGAGGAGAAGGAAATTGACTGTACAAGGGTGTTTATGAATATAGAGAAAAGGAGAGGTGAAAGAACACCACCCTGGGGGACCCCTGCGTCAATATTGCACCAAGCTGAAGAAGTATCGTCAAGCCTAACACACTGGGTGCGCCCACCAAGATATGAGGCAAACCAGAGTAAACTGGATTGTGAGATATTTAAGGAGCGAAGGATAGCCAACAGTATATCATGATTAACGCAGTTAAACGCGTTACTGAAGTCCAATAAAGTAAGGAGCGTGAGTTTCTTATTGTCAATAGCTGATCTTATGTCATTCGTTATTTTAATAAGGTCTGTAGATGTACTGTGTGACGAGCGGAAGCCAGACTGAAATGGAGAAAGAAGAGTGTTGTTTCGGAGAAAGGAAGAAAGCTGGCGGTAAACCACCTTTTCTATGATTTTTGAGAGAAAGGGGAGAATAGAAATGGGGCGGTAGTCCTTTAATTCAGAAGCGTCTGTTTTTTTTGGAATGGGTATAACGAAAGCCTTCTTCCATTCAGAAGGGAAACAACTATTTTCAAGAGAAAAATTAATTATGTGTGTTATGTATGGAGTGATTAATTCAAGAATTGGCAGTAAAAGCTTGCGACCAATTCCATCGCATCCCACAGCCTTGGTACTAGTGGCCATAACGATCCTCCTAACCTCGTTCTCGTCAGTGGGTTCAAGACTGAAAGAAGTGTAGTTGCCCAAGGGCAATCTTGACATTTGTGCAATTGTTTCATGCTTGACGAGATCATTTAGTTTGAAGGGGACTGCTGAGAAGTGGCGGTTAAGCTCGTTTACATCGACGGATGGATCAGCTGCGCGCTTACTCTTTCCAAAGCCCAGACCATGGAGTACCTTCCAAACGTTATTAGGAGTACAATTTTCAATTTCGCCATAGATGTTCCGACGCTTCGCGTTTCTGATCATCTGGTTGCATCGGTTACGTGCTCTTTTAAAGTCCAGAAAAGTCTCCTCATTAGGAGTTTTCCTGTACTTGCGATAAAAATAATTACGCTTTGCCATGAGTCTGCGAATATCATCTGTAAGCCAAGGAGCAGGTGGTCTTCTCATACGAACTGGTTTAAAGGGAGCATGTCTATCATATAAAATAGTGAGAGCAGAATTAAAAAAACTAATTTTTGCATCGATATCACATGCACCTAGCAATTTCGACCAGTCAAAGGCCTCTACATCCAAACGCAGTTGCTCATGATCAATGGCCGCAAGGTTTCGTTGCATCACAATCTTCGGTTTGATCTTAGGTGATTTGATTTTGAATGATGCATAAATAAGGTCGTGGTGCGAGAAACCAGGGGCCGGATACTGACCATGCACACAGATACGCTCGGAGTCTCCTGTAAGGATAAGGTCAAGCTTAGTATGGCTGTCATTTACGTGGAACGTTGTGTCAAGGTCTAGGTTTTTGAGCCTATTCGTTACATACAAAAATACAAAAATACAAAGGTTTCCTCTTTATAATATTAGTGTAGAAGTGTAGATAAGTTTATAATCAACCTATATAAGTTCTGACATCTAATTTTTATTATTTTTATTTTAAATACCTTTAATATATCCACGGTTTTTTTACCATGTGTAAAGTGAAACTGAATGTTAGTGACCTATAATTGTAAAAATTATTAATAAAATGTAATAAAGTGTTCACACCACAAGTAGAGATCATAGATAGAAAGATAGAACATAGAAAATACTTTATTGCGCACAACTTAAGGATATACCAAAAAAACAGACTTAAAACTACAAAGTACAATTGGCGGTCTTATCGCTAAATAGCGATCTCTAACAGACAACCGTTGGATGAAGTGGACTCATTCAATTTAGAAAGGGTGCTTGTGTGCGTAGAGATAAAAAATAATTTGTGTGTAAAAAAGGCTATGATGCTACATACATATAAAAGACTAGCGGCCTGTCCCAGCTGCGCATGGGTGGTCATACATTTTTTGAACATTTTAGGATAAACTTAGACCGTGTGGGTTCGAGCCTCGCGTCTACTTAATTTCATACATTTGCACAACCTTCTCACTGAGTGAGTGAAATCGTACCCAGTGCGTGACCCGTGGACCCGTTAACATTTTTTATTTCGTCATATCTTTTGAATGGAATGTCCGATTTGAAAAATAAGGATCCCTGATTTTTTTGAAAATATAATATATCCTATGTTACTCAGGGATAATGTAGCATTCTAATGGTGAAAGAATTTTTGAAATCGGACCAGTAGTTTTTGAGCCTATTCGTTACATACATAAATACAAATCTTTCCTCTTTATAATATTAGTGTAGAAAAAGAAACCTATCTCCTATCCTATCATAGTGTCTGTTCCGACTAATTGACAACTTGTTTTTCCATTTTTCGGATTTGTATTCACATTTTCCAGCGGGCGTAAAAGAACATTAGTTCTCAGCACTCCGAATTACGGAATACGAAATCAGAAAAAGTAGTTGTCAAAAGCAGTAATAGACAGACTAACGGCCGGATTATGAAAGCTCGATCAACACTAATCGGATGTCAAGTCACTCGCCATTTCAGCTATTACATCGAATTAGATAGATTTAGCAAGTGACTTGACATGCGATTAGTTTTGATCGGGCTTTCAGAAACCGGCCGATACAGTGGTATAGACGGTGTTAATCATAGTTTTACAATATAGTTAACATTTTTAGTAAGTTTTACAATATAGTAACATATATAGTATAAGTAGTCGTCGTCATAGGCTCGGGTTTTTATTTTTTACACTTTCCGATAAAAATTAACTCAATGATGAGGTAAGTTGTTAGTCACTGCACTGACATGGCTGGCGGGAAATACCTGATCCCCTGTACGCGTCAGTCAACCCGTTATTTAAATTCAATGTAAATACATATTTATTTTTTGACGCAGATGTTTTTTCCTGGTTTCGAGATTTATTATTGGTGTTGATTTTTTTTAAATCTTCTTTCATTAATTGACGAAGTGGATATTTAGATTTGTTCTTAGATTTATTGCCTCTAACTCAAAGCGCGTAATATATCTGTTTTAGGCAGATAGCCTGAAAGAAATACCTATATTACGCGATGTACTAACCGTGGGAAAAATATCAAGTTGATCCAAAGAATTTAGGCCTTCAATGGTAATAAGGTAAATGATTTCAGTTCGTTCTACTTGGAAACTGATTATTATGTTTTTTTGTGTGATCGCGTGCAGAGCTAGGATCACCTTGGCACTTTACTTCATTACTATTGATATTGATTTACGAGGAATTCGATGCTCTGCATGGGAGCAAGGATAAACATAAAAAGACATAACTGGTTTGAAATTTGTCACATGTCACCAGCGAGTATAGGTAGGTTAGGAAAAGGAGGATTAGAAAATAACTTCATGATATTACTTTCATTTATACCAAATACTGATGAAACAAGCAGATGACCCACCCATCACCTGTAACAAAGCATTACCTATCGCAAGTCACGCACGAAATGAACGTGCCCGATGCAGTGCCGGATTAAGCCAGCGCGGGGCCTGTAGCAAATTCTGTCAAGGGGCCCTTGGTTTGCTTAAAAATCTGGCCGCTTGAAGGGTAGAAATGTGGTATAGATATATATATATATATACTTGTCTAACTAGCGGTTCGCCCAGAACTGAAATCTCGTGATGCGACCAGAGATGCGAAGTCAGAGGCAAGTCCAAACATTATGTTTGGACTTTTTTCTGACTACCGCCTTCTAACTTGGTATGGTAACCAAGTTTTAACTCTATTGGCCTATTTATTGAAGAGTTCCGTCGAACAGATCTTGGCTCCATCATCAGACCTGGTCGTTGTCACCATTTTATGAGAACTGTCAACAAATAAAGCCCTTTCATATGACATATAACTTGATTTTTTAATGTAACTTTTTTTATTTTACGAAAACCCCTAAGAAACCCCATATCTCAAAAACCCTTTATCCGATTTTACTCATATACTTACCAGTAAATTTGTCAAGTACCAGCTATCGATTTATCAAATTTCATGCAGATCCGATCAACGGTTCAAAAGTTATGGCTAGACAAACATACATCCATACATAAAATGCCAATTCGTCTAAATTGAATGTAAGATCTTCGTTCGCTTCGCTCACTCGATCTAATATATCGATACATTAACGTTAAACATTTCGTAAAATACCTACTTATTTTTACGATTCAACGTGTCGAAATCGAGTTCTAGATTTTCAAGTCGAAGTGAAGCATAGCCTAAGCGCTTCGTGTATAAGGCATGCAAAATATTTTTCGCTCCTATCTAAATTAATATTTTTTTACTAGCTATAACTCGCGGCTTCGCTTCGTTCACTGTTACTTACTTTATTAAAAATACTCTACATAGTCGGGCGGGCTGCTAGCCCCCTTGGGGGATGAATTTTGAAAAAAACATGAAAGTAATTTTCCTAGAAATTTTAAGTTTCTAGCCCTAATAGGGTTTGGCCTGTGAATAAAAAGTTTTATACAAGCATTTATCCCCTATTTCACCCCCTTGAGGGTTGAATTTTGAAAAATCCTTCCTAGTGAATGCCTACGTCATAAGAGGAATACGTGTGCGAAATTTTAGGTTTCTAGCCCTAAGGGTTAGGCCTGTAAATAAAAAGTTTCATACAAACTTTTATTCCTTATTTCACCCCCTTGGGGGTTGAATTTTGAAAAACCCTTCCTTAGTGTATACCTACGTCATAAAAGGAATACGTGTGCAAAATTTTATGTTTCTAGCCCTAAGGGTTTGGCCTGTGCGTTGATACATCAGTCAATCAGTTTTACCTTTTATACAATGTGTCTGGTTACCGGTGTCGGAGACTTTGGGGGGGTGAAATACGGTAAATTTTATCGACAAATCATGCCTATTTTTATTTCCTCTCTCCATGATAAAATGGCAGCCATTTTGTTTTCTTTTGCCCCAAGAACGGGTGCTTTTACTGATTAAGCTATAGCTACCCACGTAGAGGTCCTAGGAAGACGACAGAGGACTCATTTGATAGCCAATAATGTAGACAAAAAAGTAATGATAATATTGTTGAAATTTCTATTTAATAATAGAGGAAAAGAGAATTTATAAAACAAAAAAAAATGTTTTTTCCTTACCGGTAACCAGACACGTTATACAGATTACGGTCAGACAGGGGTTGGAGCGCGAGGCCCCCAAATGCGCGGGGCCCGTAGCATTTGCTACTCTTGCTACGTGGCTAATCCGGCACTGGCCCGATGCACTGCCCTGCGTCCATCAACCTTAGGCATACAGGCCAGACTAATTATTTGAGGCCTCTTAATTTAGTAAAATATGTAGGTACAGATTTTCCTAAAACTTAGCCGTAATTTATATAACATTACCTCCGATATCAGTGTTATCGCTCGCTATGATGTTACATAATTTTTCCTACGTTTATTTTTTAAGTAGAGAGAACCAGGCTGGATTTTATGTAATCTTACAAAAATAGCATGTTTCATTCATAATTAAACAAAATAACTTATTGTGAACATGGTCGAAGTAAAAGCCGAGGTCCAACAGTAACCTCGCACCACTTGCTCGGTACGCGCGGTAGAGTTGCGCAAACGCCGCCGCCGGCCACCGCGCCGCGCCGCTCTCTCGGCATTGAACAAGGATACAAATTGACCAAAGCCTCAAAGCCTTTATCCCTCAGATATGTATGTTTTTACATGACATTGAACTCACGCATTTAGAATAAATAAATAAATAAATAAAGATTGGTGGACATTCCACACAGCACTATCTCGCCCCAAATTAAGCCAAAGCTTTTACTATGGGAACCAGATAGCTGATAAAATACTTAAATGCTTTTTTTTGTAAGCACATTCCTACCTACTCATAATGGTATATAACACCCAGACAGAGAATGTGTAGACAGAGAACAAACATCATTGTTTTATCTTTTTTTATAAGTTTTATAGTGAAAAATATGGAAATTACAAAGATTTTTATTTCTATCCCAAAAATTATTAACCGAGTGGGATATTTGTGTGATGAACGTCTAGGTATGTTTATCACACAATAGTACATTGTTATCCTAGGGGTGAAAGTAACTTATTTAGTCCCGAGACGGGGTTTGGCGCCCGAGCATAGCGAGGGCGCCAATAGTTCGAGGGACTAAATAAGTCTTTAACCCGTGGTAAACACTGTGCTTTTCATTACGAATACAAGGAAAGTAAAAATAAAAACATGAATTAGCTAAATAAAAAATGAGTGAATTGTAGTAGATCCAATCCATGCTGCATTATAAGTATAACCAAAGAGTTTTTATGTTCGATCGAAAAAGGTTAAGAGGGGCCTTCCCGGTCCTACTATCGTCAATGCGAGCGTGATTGAAAAGCTTGTTGTTTCATCCAGCGCAATGTTAGAAAAAGAGGCAAAGCGAAAAAAGAGAGAAAGCGCCTGAGTGCTCGGTTGGCATTCGGTTACTTTCGCCGCTCACTCGCGGGCTGTCGGCTCTACGATAAGCATTATGCCATTCATTCATAGGGCATTCATCATGATAATAACATCGCGCGCGCGCCTATCTATTTTCTCTATCTACCTACTATGGCCTCGCCCGCGCATAGCCGTAGTTTTGTAAATGCATGCAGGTACATAAGTACCTACATTTAGCAACGTATTATATTATTAGTATATTATTATATACTCTTTGTCTTGTACGGACGTAGCGCTTGGCCTCGGAGATAATGTCATTGTGTGTTGTATTTTTACCAATCTAGGTACACCTACCGTATGTGCGCTATTTTTACAATATGGAAAGTATATAACATACATTTTCTTACCTTTTTTGATCGAGTGAGCGAAGCGAACGAAGATTCTAGTTTCAACTTGGGCGATTTGGCATTTTATGTATGTATGTATGTATGTTTGTCTGGCCATAACTTTCGAACCGTTGATCCGATCTGCATGAAATTTGGTATGTCGATAGATTGTGCTTGAGAAATTTACTGGTAAGTATATGAGTAAAATCGGATGGCGGGTTATTTAAATATGGGGTTTTTTAAGGGGGCAAAAATAAAAAAAGTTACATTAAAAAATCAAGTTACATGTCATATGAAAGGACTTTGTTTGGACATTCCAAATCAATTTTTACTTTTTTTCTGGGACACTCGGTTTTTGAGATACAACAAAAAAGTTAAATTAAGATAACCGGCGATCCAAGAGCTCCAATCTCTAGGAATTTCGTT
Source organism: Chloroclysta siterata (assembly GCA_932294275.1). NCBI lineage: Eukaryota > Metazoa > Arthropoda > Insecta > Lepidoptera > Geometridae > Chloroclysta > Chloroclysta siterata. Next base: position 10,865,064 of record OW028600.1, on the reverse strand, counting down.
GACATCAAGGTTTTTCTACTGGTCGCCCAGTTCCTTTTACTTTTTCTTATTTTTTTTCTTGAAATAAATTGAGAAGGTACTCAGTTCTCATAAAATGGTGATAGCGAACTGGTCTGATGATGGAGCCAAGGTCTGTTCAACTGAACTCTTCAATAAATAAGCCAATAGAGTTGAAACTTGGTTACCAAGTTGGTTGGTAAGTTAGTAGGTGGTTGTCAGAAATTTCTCAAGTACAAGCTATCGACATATCAAATTTCATGCGGATCGGATCAACGGTTCTAAAGTTATCGCCAGACAAACATACATACATACATACATACATACATACATACATAAAATGCCAGATATGTCATTGTGTGTTGTATTTTTACCAATCTAGATACCTACCGTATGTGCGCTATTTTTACAATATGGAAAGTACATAGATTTTCTTACCTTTTTTTATTTTATGTATAGGTATAATACCTCATGGGCAAACAAAGAAGTCAGACAGATTCTCGCTAACAAAAAACTGTGCCACTCAGAGTCGGCCAACTCGCTGTAAGTGTAGGTACAGTGTCGAAATGAGTGTGTAGTCAAGCTCTGCATTTCCAGTATAACTTGGCCTCGCTTTGTATCAATTTTCGTACAATGAGAGATACGAATAAAATGGTTTGACACGCGCAACGGCGCAAACGTCAACACTCACACCTATATGGGATTCAGTTTTGTTTTAGCAGGGAGTTCCGTCTAACTTTTTCTAACTAGTAGGTAAAACAGAATTCACAAAAATCAAATGCAACAGAACATTTACGTACGCGCAGTAAACAAATTCAACTCGTACTAACAATTCTGAGAGGCCCGACCCGACCCGAACGAGACCGAGCAGCGTTTCTCCCCCTTTCACCCCGCCTCTTACCGCCACTTGGCTAACAACCAAGTGAGAACGCGATAACATTGAACGAAAAATAGTGTGCGGAAATTTCATAAAACTTGCTCCAGGACATACGTGTTTTTCAGTAAGATTTACAAGTTTGTGAAATAAAAGTTTGTCGTTTAGAATTTCCATTACATTTGCAAGGTTTCTATCAAAATATTTTTATTACTTTTACAATTAATGAGTACATTATGAACGTCCAAAGTTCAAGTAAAATTTGTGCAAAAAAGCAGATGTTTGGAGGCTTATACTGAATATGTTTCTCCAAATTTGATTTTTTTGTTTTGATAGAAACCTAGCTATAGTGTACAAGATATCTATTATTTAAAAGTTTCAAAGAAAGATCTATTACAACGCCATAATCACGTACGAGCGTTTGTATGAAAAGTAAGACGGGTTGGCCGCTCTTAAAGTCCATGCCGCATTCTAACCAGAATTTTTATGTTCGATGACATTTGATGGTATGGATACTTGTTGCTACATAAATTATATTTACGAAAAAGGTTAAAATTACATGTTTTGTGTAAAATAAAGATTTTTTTAATAAGAAAATAAAGGGTTATAATATAAATTATAAAACCTATTTAAAAAAATCCATTACATGTTTCACTAACTTGGTTGAATAAGGATCTCTTTGGTAATAAACCTCCTTTGTTTACGAGGGCCAACAGAAGTCATACTGTTGTCATTCGTAAACCAAAGAGGTTTGTTTATTTTCCTAGGAAATGTGAAAATAGAACTACTTTTTTTTTTAAATAATTTTGACAGCTGTCAGTTGAAAACGATTCTCCCTAGGGCTGGAAGTATTACTTTCAACCCGCTCCTCAGGCAACTTCAGACCTACTTTCCGAGTATGAGCAATGAAAAATATGTTTGTTCTCGGTGGGAATCGAACCCTCAGCCTACGGGGCTAATTTTCGTTTTGTTGGATACCATACCACAAATAGGGACTTAATCCCAATGTATTAAGTGTTACTTGGACTTTTTGGTAAAGATAGGGAATATGGAGTGATGAAAATGGGTAAGAAAATATTATCTTTAGTTAAGAAATTTATAATGGCGCCCAGTGATTGATAAAATAGGTTATCAATAATGGTCCGAAATTTTCGCATAGGACTTTTGATTAGACAAATGGATGGAGATAGGATTTCACGTTTATTGACGACAGATTTGCGATTTATTTCTCTACTTCTGCTTAGTGCGAGTAAACGCACCTATGCTAACTAAATAATCCAAAATGTTTTATATGCAGTAACAGTATAAACACATAAAATAAAATAGCACATAAGCATCCAGAGTTGAAACAATAATAAAAAAGTATTTTTTTTAGTAAAGATTTCATACAGCACGTAGCATATTCAGTTAAAAATAAAATATTTATATAAACTGATAACGATATTTTTTGATAAGGACCAACAAACTATAATAATCTTTTTGTTTGTGTGTGTCTGGTTTAGTGTAGAATAAATATTATGTAATAATTGTTTTATTAGGTTATTTTTCACCTTAAGTTTGACTTATTGAGTTCTCTCTCTCTGTGGTCGGTTCTAATGCCGTCTTTTTGCACTTTAGAGTGAATTTCTAAATTAGCATGATGATCAATGAAATTGAAGTTGATCAATGATAATAACTAATTGAAATACAACTGGTTTTTTCATTGACGAATGAAAAGTCGTTGGAAAAACTATTTATAAATTCAAACCTCACGGAGTAAGTAGAGTAAGGCCGAAGATTATGGGAAAATAAAAAAGCTAACGGCCGGTTTCTGAAATCTATCAAAACTAATCGCCTGTCAAGTCACTTACTATCTCTATTAATTCGATAATAGCTGAAATGGCTAGCGACTTTACATCCGATTAGTTTTGATCGAGTTTTCAGAAACCGGCCGTATGTATACCTATGTAGGTATAAGAAATGGGACTACGAAGATGACGGGTGATTAAGGAGAGAAGGGTGAAAAGCTTGTGTGCCGATCACACGATTTTATACTAGGTAGGCTATATTATGTAACAATAGCATTTTATTTAAAAAGTAATTGACCTCTTAACACGCTCATGCTGTCAGATATCCAAGTAAAATTATAGGTAGGTATAGCATTGTAACTTGTAATGTATTAATCTTCACTACTCTTCCGGATCCTGCACATTTATATTTATACTAGCTGCTGGTGCTGGTGCCCGCGACTTAGTCTGCCAGATGTCAGATTTTTTCCTACTTACGTGACACTTATCGTCATATTTTGAACAATTCACACAATATCTTTATAAATTGTAGCCTATGTGTTATTCTGATGTATAAGCTATATTTGATCGAGTGAGCGAAGCGAACGAAGATCTTTAGTTTCAACTTGGGCGATTTGGCATTTTATGTATGTATGTATGTATGTATGTTTGTCTGGCCATAACTTTCGAACCGTTGATCCGATCTGCATGAAATTTGATAAGTCGATAGCTTGTGCTTGAGAAATTTACTGGTAAGTAAATGAGTTAAATCGGATGAAGGCTTATTAAGATATGGGGTTTTTAAAGGGGGCAAAAATCAAAAAAATTACATAAAAAAATCAAGTTACATGTCATATGAAAGGGCTTTGTTTGGACATTCCAAAACAATTTTTATTTTTTTTCTGGTACGCTCGGTTTTTGAGATACAATAAAAAAGTTAAATTAAGATAACCAGCCATCCAAGAGCTCCCATCTCTAAGAGTTTCGTTGGCATCAAGGTTTTTTTACTGGTCGGCCAGTTACTTTGCTTTTTATTATTTTTTTTTCTTAAAATATATTAAGGAGGTACTCAGTTCTCATAAAATGGTGACAACGACCAGGTCTGATGATGGAGCCAAGGTCTGTTCAACGGAACTCTTCAATAAATAGGCCAATAGAGTTGAAACTTGGTTACCGTACCAAGTTAGTAGGCGGTAGTCAGAAAAAAGTCCAAGCATAATGTTTGGACTTGCCTTTGACTACCACCTACTCAAAGTTTAGGTGCGTTCGTCGGGTCGCATCACGAGATCTCAGTTCGGGGCGAACTACTAGTATTGTAAAGTTTCATTAAAATCCATTCAGTAGTTTTTACGTGAAAGAGTAACAAACATACATCCATCCATCCATACTTACAAACTTTCGCGTTTATAATATTAGTAGGATAGGATTACTGGCTAATGGAACAATCAGATGGCTCACCTGATGTTAAGCGGTAACCATTATCTATAACAACGCATTGCCTCGCAAGTTACGCATTATAGGGACGTGCCCTACGATGCACTGCCCTGCGTCCATCAACTTGAGGCATTGTGCCTGTAATTTCACCGGCAACCATACCCTTCAAACCAAAACACAGCAAGGCTGCTTGGTGGAAGAAATAGGCATGGTGGTACAAGCGCGGATCCATCGTTGTGGGCACGATAGGCATGCCCACAACCTAATAGACTTGTGACGCATTGTTCACCCCAAGACTTTGCCAACGTGAAACTATACACTGAAAGATCCTGGTCAGGGCGTCATATATTTTGTAAACATCTCCTTTGTAGGAATGCACTATATCGATCATGAGCGAGTTCATGCAATGGCCGACTCGCATTTGGTTATTTTCGGGTGGCTGTGACCATAACATATTTTGAGCGCTGGATCCGAGCCTGTGGTGGTAGTACTTCCCAAGATGAGTCACACACAAAGAGCTCTACTACTCTACTTGTACCTACTTAGCACTTTGTAAAATTTTTAGATACCTCACTCAACCATGTCGGTCGAAGAGCACGGAAAACTAAAATTCGGTTTGTTAATTAACTTACCTAACTAGGTACTGGTTGTATCAGTGTATCATCTTTTCTTTATGCATATTGCTTTTATTGTTATGTACCTACGTTTTTGCTATGTTAGACTTTATTTCGTTTATTTTATTATTTAATGGGACCAAATTGTCCAACTGGCTACAGTATTTTTTTAAATTTGACGTAGTCTTCTTAATAGTTCCAAACTTGGACAACTTTGACAATATATACCTTGGTATACTTCGTTACTACGTTAATGTAAAATTAAAGTGACAGCAAGTTGTCCGACTGTACTAAAAGTGAACGATCGATAAAGGTGCTACTCTTGTGTTGTTTTTTATACATATTGTGTGGGGTATTGCTGAATACATTTTTCAAAACCATGCAAATATTTTCGAAGATAATTAATTGTTTTATAAAATAATTTAAGAATAGAAAGTTGTAATTTTACCTTCACTATTACTGGCTAAACTACTAATTGGGAATACCTATGTTTCTGAAAATTTACAGAAAAACTGCTACAGCTTAAATAGTAGACTTTACTAAGTTTTCGAGTAACCTAAAGTTTCTAAGATTACAAACAAATTTGTTGTTTGTAATTTTCAGTTCTTCATCATCATTATTATAGGATATTCTAAGCCGTACTGATAACTTCGGAAACCTTCATTATGCATGGTATATATATGGCACGCGCTTAACCTAGTTAAAAAAAAGTAGCTATTAGTACATCTTACTAAGGCTTTGTTGATGTGTTTTTACCATCTCATTATAGAAAGCTTCGTTGATGTGTTTTTGTGAGTATATGGATGTTTCGATGTTTTATTCACGGTGTTTGGTGTGTTTATTATTTTCAGAGACGATGGAGGCAGGAGATTTCAAAGACTTCGCCAAGGCGATGACCGACTACATCGCAGAATATTTAGAAAACATACGAGACAGGTAATTCAATAATGCATAATATATGAAAATATTCTATGAGTAGAAAACAAATAGGCAAGTAGGTATATGTATTACTAGCGGCCTGTCCCAGCTTCGCATGGGTGGTCATAAATTTTTTGAACATTTAAGGATAAACTTAGACCGTGGGTTCGAGCCTCGCGTCTACTTATTTCATACATTTGCACGCCAGAGAGTGAAATCGCACCCCGAGCGTGACCCGTGGACCCGTTAACATTTTTAATTTCGTCATATCTTTTGAATGGAATGTCCGATTTGAAAAATTTAAGAAGTAATCTATAGGTATTGAAACCGCCTTATTTATGAAATGATTTATTTGGATAAGGATTAATACCAAGGTAAAAATAAAGACCCTTTTCTAGCGGCGGCATTTCAATTATTTTTTTATAATAAAAGAACACTTATTGTGACATATAGTTTTCGCAGCGCACGCGATGTAAGGTTTTTGGTTTCCACCTTGGGTTACATTATTGGAGTTTTAGTAAGGATCCCTGATTTTTTTGAAAATATAATAAAGCCTATGTTACTCAGGGATAATGTAGCATTCTAATGGTGAAAGAATTTTTGAAATCGGACCAGTAGTTTTTGAGCCTATTCGTTACATACAAAAATACAAACATACAAAAATACAAAAATACAAAAATACTAAAATACAAAGCTTTCCTCTTTATAATATTAGTGTAGATGTAGATAACAGGATTTTATCACGAAGTGCCATCATAAACCTACCTTTAAGAGGCTTAAAACAGTCAGGCAACTGACGACAACAGAAAACTAGCTTCAAACTTGCAAGTATTTAGCCAAATCACTTAAGTTTGTGGCAATAGAAAAAGTAATATCCTAATAGGTATAATAATATTCATAGTATGGTTGATTTCAAAACATGATTTTACAAGTTATTCAGGACAAAGATTTTTTTTGTAACATCTCAATGAATTTCGTATACAAAGCATATTTTATAAAATTTTGATTGATAAAGTATAATTTAGTTACTAGTGACAACCTGGGTTGATTAACTTTTTCGATTATCCAACTAGTTTTTTTAATAAACCGATGTTATGATGATGTTGTGAATGATGCGGGTGTAGGTAATATACCAACCTAGGTCCCTACTGGTGTGAATGTCCGAGGCACCGAGATCAATCGTTGACCCAATTTCCAATCCCAGTTTGTAGGTACTGGCGTTATATGATTTAGGTAGGTTCGTAGGTGTATCAAAATGTTTTCAAGCCGTGCATATAGGTACAAGGTGTTACAATATGACTTGTACTTAAAACTTCAGGGGACTAAAGTACCCATCAATATGAATAACTTTTTCTAAGGAACCAAAAAAAAAGCAGCTGTTTCATACAAATGTTCAATACCTACCTGGCTAAAATGTTTGTATTATTGTAACACCTTGTAGATTATAATGTAAATTAAAACCGTGTTAATTACTACCTAGGCACTTGTGAAACAAGTTCTGAAAGAAAAGACATTTATTTAACATACACACAAAATACAAAACGGACAGTTACAGTACATATAAAAAGAGTAGGTAGGTAAGGTCCCTAATGAAAAAACAAACAAACAAAATAAAGTAGGTACACAATAACCAGGTACACAATACCTAGCTAGTCCCGTCCCGTGTAGAATTGCATGCAAAAGTTGCTTACTAGTATTTAGGAATTTTCTGTTCGTACCTAAGTTAGAACTTTCAAAAGAAAATAAAATACTTTTTATTTACATAGTTCGATATACTTTCCAGACAAGTGGTGCCCTCTGTGAAGCCGGGGTACCTCCGACCATTAGTTCCGGAGCAGGCTCCCGAGCAGCCAGAGCCATGGACAGCCGTGATGGCCGACATCGAGCGCGTCGTCATGTCTGGAGTGACCCATTGGCACTCGCCTAGATTCCACGCCTACTTCCCGACAGCTAACTCCTACCCGGCCATCGTGGCTGATATGCTGAGTGGTGCTATCGCCTGTATTGGCTTTACTTGGGTATGTTATGGGCCTTTGCAGACATTACCTTCTTTAGACCAAAACTCGATCCCAAATATGCAGGTGTCGACAGAACCTACGTGTCGAAATTTGCTCCTCTTGTAACCTTGTCCTTGTCCGTCTTGGGGACGATGGGCACTGATTTGGATCAGTTGAGCTATTTCTAGATCATTTAGTTACAATTGCTTGACTAGTTCGCATGTGTGTTTTGTACTATTTGTAAATATTTTTAAGTACCTAAATGTAATGTTACTGTAAATTTATTTTTAAATATATATAACATAATATACTAGTAGTTCGCCCCGAACTGAGATCTCGTGATGCGACCCGACGAACGCACCAAAACTTTGAGTAGGTAGTCAGAGGCAAGTCCAAACATTGTTTGGGCTTTTTTCTGACTACCGCTTTCTAACTTGGTATAGTAACCAAGTTTCAACTCTATTGGCCTATTTATTGAAGAGTTCCGTTGAACAGACCTTGACTCCATCATCAGACCTGGTCGTTGTCAACATTTTATGATAGCTGAATACCTCCTAAATTAATCTCAAGAAAAAAAAATAAGAAAAAACAAAGGAACTGACCGACCAGTAGAAAAACCTTGATGTCAACGAAACTCTTAGAGATGGGAGCTCTTGGGTCGCTGGTTATCTTAATTTAACTTTTTTTTTGTATCTCGAAAACCGAACGTCCCAGAAAAAAAGTAAAAATTGTTTTGGAATGTCCAAACAAAGTCCTTTCATATGACATGTAACTTGATTTTTTTATGTAACTTTTTTTTATTTTTTCCCCCTTAAAGACCCCACATCTTAATAACCAGTCATCCGATTTAACCCATATACTTACCAGTAAATTTCTCAAGTACAAGCTATTAAATTTCATGCAGATCGGATCAACGGTTCGAAAGTTATGGCCAGACAAACATACATACATACATACATACATACATACATACATACATACATAAAATGCCAAATCGCCCAAGTTGAAACTAAGATCTTCGTTCGCTTCGCTCACTCGATCAAAAAAGTAGTAAGTATAGGATTATTGGATATCCGGTCTATTGGGAACCTTGTTTATATGACAGTGACCCTAATTACCTACTGCGTCTACCAACAGCCGACGAGGAAGCATCACTGATATTGATATGAATGATTACATTTTAATTTGGTTTGTTACAATTTTTGCTTGAACTGGTTTATCGATACCTACTAGGTATAGTACTTAATATGAGGGTAATTTAATCGGTGACCGGTGCCAGTGTCAATGTTACAACCAACACGAAACTCGAACAAGGAAAACCAGTCACACATTCGCACATAAATAACCTGTGTAGATAGTAGATACTTACTATTCAACCTTTTGTGTTACTGTAGTTACAACAAAGTTAGCGGTCATGTCATGTAATATGAACGGTGACAATGAGAAATCAATGCGGAACGGATGTTGATAAATTAGCTGACCGCAAAATGTTTTGCAACTAGAGCGCAAGAGATTTATCATTTAATAAGATATCAACTAATTTACTTTACGCTATGTTTACTAGATTTACTAAAATTAATAGTGCAAAAAGTATGTTTGGTGTAGTGAGGTACCACCACCTACCTACCTTTTTTTAAACTATAACCTGCTTGTTGATGACACCATCACTAACAAAGCATTGCCTATAGTGTTATTGGAACACCACTGGATATCATTCTAACTTCTAACTAATTCACTTTACTTTTCTTTACGCGAATTTTACTATGTTTTTAAAATGAATGATGTTTACGATGATTTGTGATGTTTATGATGTTCACTAAAATGAATGATACAAAAAATTCGTTACGTGTAGTGAGGTACACTACCTAATGAAATGAACTGCAGCAGATGAACACTTTAACACCTCTTATTTATTCGTAGAACACAGGTAAAACAATTTCACTTTTATTCTTCGCACTTGTTACAGATGACAGTATGTTAGCCAGTCAAGTTTCCTCCACCAAGTCTCTTTCCAGAATCCCACATTTTTACAATCTTCTCCTTTCCCACTTTTTACAGTTCGGCAACCTACCAACCTTAACAATCCTACCCACTTACCCGACCAAAGCTGCGACTTGGCGGTCAATTGACTGACTTAAAGACAGGAAGATATAAAATTAATTATGCTACTTCAATTTTAATCTCAAAAAACAAGCTTAATATTTACAAAATGAATTATAAAATTCGAGAAATCATTACATTCGGCCATCCGCCATCATGCGATCTCCTGACGCATGATCAAATAAATAAACTGAACGTACTAATCAATTAAGAATATTTATATTATTTTAATTTTAAAGAAGAACAAAAAAAAAAAAAACTTATTTTTGATTGTAATACATACACATGCTTTTATACAAATTCATTTTATTAATTTAGTCCTTATCAACTTCAATTTCTTCATCAAATTTATTTTATTAAATAATTATAGAAAATACTCAAATAAATTGAATTTATGATTTTAACACAATTACATTTTCAGTAATTATAAAAACAATATGTGAATAACAAAAAAAACAATAACTCCCAGTGTTTCGCTACATTATTATACTTTAAATTATTAATCATTACATTTGGCATTTATTTAGTATCAGATCTACTTGTATTATTTTGTTGCCGACCTTTTGTAGGCATATTTTTGTCATCATTATCCTCGCTTTCGGATGAAGTATTACTTTTGTTAGATATTAGTATAGTTGTCATGAGAAAGGTTAACATTGATCCAAGGTCGAATCCGATCAAAAGGAACTACGCTATCGTATTTACTTTTAAGAGTACTATATCCAGTAAGTTTAAAATTTTTATATCGATCATTATATTATACCTCCGTGATTTTAAAGAGGCCTATAAATTTTTATAAGAGCTTAGTACTATTGTCTTTATTGTTAAAATTGGTTCTCGTTTTTTTTATTAGAAATAAATTAGAATATTATTATTATTTACTGTCACTGTAACGATGACATGGGTGTCGGAAGACCAGTGTTATAATAGCGTATGCTGCTATAGCATTTATGCAGAGTGACTGCCAATTTATATCACTTGCCTACTTACTTGTATTGTCTTTTCTTGTATTTTTTTTTTATAAACTGCATTTACGCGTGGCATAAATAAATGATTCTGTTTTGTATTGTATTGTATTGTAAGATGACATTTTCCATTAACTACGTGATAAGCACCTTGGTACAATTTTGATCGATTGATTTTCTTTACCCGGTTCAATACTACTGTCTTCCACATACACATCCCCTGAAAAGTTAGATCCCTGCGCTATAACTTCAACTAACCCTGACAAAGGAACTTGGGTAGAATTTAATGAAGTCAAGTTTAAGCTATTTTCAATGTCGACGTTTGCGTTAAGAGCAGGACTTTTGTAGAAGAATAGTTTGCAATTGTCTATGAACACAGACACAGAAGAAAACTCTATAAAGTTTTGCCCTATAAGCAATGCTGTTGTCACAAACTCATTAGTAAATACAAGAACTTCGATCGTCGCCTCAACATCATCGATTTCAATGTTCACAAAGCTCCTATAGACAGGTGTAACTACAGAATTACCGAAACCTTTGATGATAGGTGTGTATCTTTTTAAGAAGTTTAGGTCTTGAGCATCAGATTCACGAACTTCGATTTATTTGAAAAAATTACTGTTAGTATCACCAGTCGTGGAAATAGTCAAAGTTTTCCGTTCTTCAACGTCCGTACGCGAAACGCGGTATCATTGGTAGAAGTTTACAGTTTTCATTGTCGTGATCAACCCTTTGACACTTTTGGCATTTTACTAACGGCTTAAAGTAAGAGTGACATTTTGCGCGACATTTAAAAAAAAGTCGCTAAACCATGGAGGTAATATCATAATGGAGAGTGCCATAAGATCCACAACCTTTTTTAACAAATGTGTATCAAACAGTGATCATCTATCTTTATTCCTCCCACGCAGCCTAGCTTCAAGTAAAAGAAAAGAAGATGTAAGTTCACTCACTCAAACTCACTCACTGTCTGTGTAAATAGTGTATTCTTTTTCAATTTACAGACTGTAATTACATTTTATTAGTACTAGTCATATTTTCCAATATGAAAACGATGTAAACCCATTAATTATTGTAAAATAAAATTTATTGTTTTAGTCATCTGTTCTAGTGATGTACATACACAGACTAATTTAGCTTTATATTTCACACCTAGGCGTCTCGCGCCGGCTCAATTTTCGTTAAAATTTTTTTTTTTGGTTCCCAAAATGCCCAGAATGAAGACGGGTGTGGATAAAAGCTGTGGCGTGAAAACTGGGAGTCCACAAAATTTTCCTATGCATGGACGAAATGGCCATAAGACAGTATCGAGTGGGATGGACATCGCCAGGTCAATATGGGAAATAATAGGACGATAATAGTGTTCCAGTATCTATATTGGTTTTGGGTTGTCGCAATAAAAGTCAGCAACCAGTTAAAATTAAAAAATTGATTTCCAATTAAAACGCCTTTTTCATCCATCTCTTATTCTATCGATAGGTTAGTCCATGTAGTCCCTTCTCTAGTAACTCAGACGAATACAATATCGACAACTGCACACTAACAAAAAAACGGACACGCCAAAAACCGAAAGGCTCCGTCCAGTATGATAATTCGTCCAAGCGCTAAACTGTTGTTTGAAGTTGACGCCAAATCTCCTGCGTAACAGGAGGATCCTCCTCAGGAGTCATCGCACCGTCAGAGTTCATAGAAAGAGAAAAAAAATACTGTAGATATCATATTCACCAGATAAAACTTATTTCTAAGTTTCAAACTTTTTTTTTTAAATTTATATTCATGTTTTATTTATTTTTTTAATTTTTCATAAGGTTTACTTGGCTTAGCATAACAGCTGTCCATGTAATTTTGCTACGTACTTAGCCACTTACAGGTCCAGTGCTTAAATGCTAATATATATATATATATTTTTGCACCATTATACTAATTATTTTGTTAGTTTTGAAATTACAGGTATACATACCCCATTTTTCACTAAGAAATTCACTAATAGCGCACCTGGCTAAACTCTGGCATACATAGCCTGCTAATAGCGCACATGGCTAAACTCTGGCATACATAGCCTGCTAATAGCGCACATGGCTAAACTCTGGCATACATAGCCTGCTAATAGCGCACATGGCAAAACTCTGGCATACATAGCCTATACCTGCATACATAGCACGTACCTACTACCTACCTATAAATATATCTATAAATTTTAACTTTATAGATATTTAATTTAGGCTTAGCTTAGGCTTGATCATCGATATTTATAATTTTACGACAGTTTATCAGGTAACAAGGGCAAGTATAGTTAATTTCTGCTTGATATAGGTAAGCCAATTTTTATTGCTATTGGAATATTGATAATAGCAGTAATGTGAAATAGAATAAAAATATATAAATGATAGGTAGGTAATCCACGAATTGAAAGGTGCTAACACTACCGGATAGTCTCTGTTCAGTACAGACCAGTTCGTGTGAGGAACAATTCAAAATGTGTATATAAAATAAGATAAAAATATAAATAACCTACCCTTCAATGTTAAAATTATCGGATAATATTAAAATTTGTAAGATTTCACCTACTTTATTCTAGAAAAATTAGCTCGATATGTATTCAACTTGAATGTTCATGAGTAATAGTATAGGCCCTGACAATTTTTAAAAACCGAATAGTGCTAGTACGGCCAGATAGTCTCGACAGATACATGCTAACAAAACGTTTCATACCGTTAAACTTAAGTCGAATTTAATAACCTTTTACTCGAAATAAAAATATCGTATGTGGATGAAATAAATTTTACCAAGTAGGTAATTATTTGACAAATATCAGTGCATTGTGTACGTAGCAAAATTGTTAGCATTATCTAAATAAATCATAAAAATAGAAAATGTTATGGCATACTTAGCCCCCTGAACTCACTTGGTCCATCACAGCATACCTTGCTTATAAAAATAACTGTTATGGCATACATAGCCCCCTGAACTCACTTGGTTCATCACAGCATACCCTACTTATTGTTATGGCTTATATAACCTCCAAAACTCACTTGGTTCACTACATCACTATATTTTAAATATTTTTTTTTATGTAGGTAGACTTTTTATCGTAAAATATACTTTCAATTAGCAACATGTCATGGTGGCAAAAAGTTTCACCAGTAATAATTTTATCAAGTAACTGCGGTAAAAATTTGATGAAAGACATCACTAAGTTTCAAACTTAATACTTCGAGTGAAACAGCATGAATTTTATTCCAGACTCCACATTGTTAAAAAATATAATTTTAGCAAAAATTGTTATCACAAAAACTTTTGTGACGGTATTAACAAAAAATATTTTCATAGATATGGTACAGAAAAGCAACTCATGATCACACACAGTCACTTGCACGTTTAGTAGATTGGTATTCTTTGTCGATTTCTATCAGCTTTTTCTAGAAAATCTATCCAGACTTTGTAAATTTTATGTTTAATGGGTAGGCACAAGTACCAACAGCTACATAAACCGAATAGTGCTAGCATGGCCAGATAGTCTCGGGGCAATCCCGACTGGACCACGCCAACAAAGATTCAGTAGAAATAAAGCCGCTAAGTACCTATGCTTTCAACTGAACAAAACTAGTACGATCGGATAGTCTCGGGTCAATCCCGACCGATACATGCTAGTGAAATCTGTATCTCCATTATACTTAAATGGAATAAAATATTGTACCAATCTTCCAAGCGGCAATAAAATAATATCATGTGGGCAGAATAGGTAACATCTTACATACCTTGGTTCAATCCAACTTCTGAGATGAAATGAACTGCAGCAGATGAACACTTTAACACCTCTTATTTATTCGTAGAACACAGGTAAAACAATTTCACTTTTATTCTTCGCACTTGTTACAGATGACAGTATGTTAGCCAGTCAAGTTTCCTCCACCAAGTCTCTTTCCAGAATCCCACATTTTTACAATCTTCTCCTTTCCCACTTTTTACAGTTCGGCAACCTACCAACCTTAACAATCCTACCCACTTACCCGACCAAAGCTGCGACTTGGCGGTCAATTGACTGACTTAAAGACAGGAAGATATAAAATTAATTATGCTACTTCAATTTTAATCTCAAAAAACAAGCTTAATATTTACAAAATGAATTATAAAATTCGAGAAATCATTACACTAACTTTTTTTTTAACTACCTACCTGCCGATGCAGGGGTACCTCCGACCATCACTTATATTAAAGCATTGCCTAGTGTTATTGTAACCCCGCTGGACATTATTATCATAGCAACCTGCTTGTAATTTCAGATTGCGAGTCCAGCATGCACTGAATTGGAAGTGGTGATGCTCGACTGGCTGGGCCAGATGCTGGGACTTCCAGAACAGTTCCTTGCTCGTTCCGGCGGGGAAGGCGGCGGCGTCATCCAGGGCACGGCCAGTGAAGCCACGCTGGTCGCCCTCCTGGGAGCTAAGAACCGCATGGTGCAGCGAGTCAAGGAGCAACACCCTGAATGGTCCGACTATGACATCCTTTCCAAGCTGGTCGGATACTGTAACAGTGAGTTAACGAATCCTAGCTTCTTTGGGTTACACAGCATCATATAGGCTAGAAGTGGTTTCATTATGGCATGGATAATCTTAGTCATAATCATGCATGGCTAGCTCTGGATGGACAACAAATGCCGAGCTATAAAATAAAAATAATCATAAAAATCAATTTTATGAATTGTGCTTCTTTTATTATTCGCCGCCTGCATACGGAAGAAAATTGCGTCACTTCTGGCAAAAGTCCGTGGAAGTTCCAATAACATCCTGGGCACCATTGCTCATAAATAGGATAGCTCCTTCCTGAAGCACTGTGTGCGAGTAATGATCGGCATAGGATCGCCATTTTTCTAACTACGTTTTTAAGTACGTACTAACAATTTATGGATCTAAGTTATCTGAAATAAAATGTATATTATTATTATTATTTATTCTCTGGATTTCACCTAATAAAAATTCACTCATCTTTTCACGTAGGTATCAAACTGGAGACATTGTAAATACGGAAAAATCAATTTGAGAATTTTTTAAGAACGTATTTCGGTGCTGTTTTCAGAACAAGCTCATTCATCAGTGGAGCGCGCCGGACTCTTGGGCGGCGTGAAACTGCGTAACCTGCAGCCCGACTCCAAGAGGCGTCTCCGCGGCGACATCCTGCGAGATGCCATCAAAGAGGACCTCCGCAATGGACTCATTCCCTTCTATGTGAGTTTTGAATAACATGTATTTGAGTTTGGACAATACCATACAAAGTAGGTAAACGAATACCTATCTATCTAGCTAACGATTACACGCATTTGCAAGACGAATGATTAAGGCGGTATCAGACGGTTCACTTTTCGTTCATTTTTGTCTTTCATTCGGCATCTTTCACTCGAAATGATTCGTCTGAACCCCAAATGAAACAAGAGTGCCGAATGAATTCATTAATGAACCGATCCGACAATGTTTGATTTTGTCATTCGGCATCTTTCACTCCAACTGCGAATGAACGGAAAATGAACGGTCTGCACACAGAGAGAACGTTCACTCGGATTCGGCCATTTTGTCTTTCTCGTTTTTCTTCGTTTTTCTTTGTCATTCGCAGTAAGTCGTGTGAACATGGAATGAAAGAAAAATGAAGCATTCATTCGAGTGAATGTTCACTCGAGTGAACTGTCTGATATCACCTTTAGAGTCTTACACAGAGATCAATCAAAACTCAAATTTCAAAAAAGTGCTATGTGTCGTTACGTCCGTATAAATATAATGTCATCTTACACGTACTACTACATGTACGTGCTTCTCCTACTAATGTTTTCACGATGAACAATATAAGTAGTATGTAATTGGTTACTCTGGATCAGTTGAATATCTAATGAGATATTCAACTAGATCCAGAGCAAACCAAT
Organism: Chloroclysta siterata; assembly: GCA_932294275.1. NCBI lineage: Eukaryota > Metazoa > Arthropoda > Insecta > Lepidoptera > Geometridae > Chloroclysta > Chloroclysta siterata. Next base: position 10,848,488 of record OW028600.1, on the reverse strand, counting down.
TACATACTTGTATTTGAATGAGTATCTACCTTGAATAAGACATCTATTCAAGGCCATCTATAAATCCAATTGAAACGATTCATCTCTTCAAATAATTTATTAACTTGAATAGAACCTACTATAAAACATACACTTGATCCAATGAATCGATTCCGAGCAGTGCTTCTATTCAATACACGTGTATACGTATTAACTAATTACATACATAATTTGAAAAAAATCCATCAATTCAAAAAAATCTACATTTTAATTAAATCTTTACTAATGTTTGTATTAATTTGAATAGAACGTCTATTAAAAATATGCTAATCGCACTATTCATGGTCATTGGTTACTCTGGATCAGTTGAATATCTAATGAGATATTCAACTAGATCCAGAGCAAACCAATTACATACTTGTATTTGAATGAGTATCTACCTTGAATAAGACATCTATTCAAGGCCATCTATAAATCCAATTGAAACGATTCATCTCTTCAAATAATTTATTAACTTGAATAGAACCTACTATAAAACATACACTTGATCCAATGAATCGATTCCGAGCAGTGCTTCTATTCAATACACGTGTATACGTATTAACTAATTACATACATAATTTGAAAAAAATCCATCAATTCAAAAAAATCTACAATTTAATTAAATCTTTACTAATGTTTGTATTAATTTGAATAGAACGTCTATTAAAAATATGCTCATAAGCTAGTGAATCGTTACTTCTGTTTGAATAATATATTCGAATGGGATATCTATTCCAAACAACAACCTCTATTTGATCAACGTATCTGAATCTTAATTATTAATGTTCGAAACATTAATGTTCCTAATAAATATTATCTTGAACAGAACATATATTCAAAAACACATATTTAATTATTTGAATTGAATTATCTATTCGAATCGAAAATCTCTATTTGAGCATCTGAATAGTATCTACCTGCCTAATATTCGAAGCATTAAGGTAATTAATATGAATATTATCCTAATTAATATTAACATGAATAGAGCATCAATTCCAAAACATTTACTTATTTGAAAAACGACATATATTTTTCTTTTTATAAACTTGAATAAAATATCTATTCAAAATAAAAACATCTCCCAAATTGAATTATTTCTACAGGTTAGAAACTATACAGATACCTATAATATACCTATCTATCAGAGTTAGTAAATAAAACAACAATGTGAGATAGATAATATTTTTATTACAACAATATATTAATTATTCACACAATTGTCAATGTTTTTTTATATAAAAGTTTCAAGTCTTCCTTCAATTTTAGAAATAACTTCTTTCACAGCTGTATAAATTTCATCAGCATAGATGCTTTTCACAACATGCTGTATACAAACTTCAGCGTGACAGCGACAGAGCTGCTGGACGTCGTCGTCTTTCATCTTATCAGCGTCATATACTTCAATCCTTATTATTTTCGTTCCTCCTTTTACAGCTTTCTTTAGGAACGAATACATTGCATGTTCTTGTCTTACTCTCTTACGGTTAGAACTCAGTTGATTAGGGTTTGATGGTATAAAGTTGAATAGATCTTCGGTTTCCTGTAAAATAATAGTAATTGTTATTATTAATCATATTAAAGTAATTTTAAAGAAATTAGAATTATTTATCAAAAATTAAATATAAGTATTAAATAACTTACCGACATTGTAGTCTCTTTAATGGTGAACAATAAGGTTTTTTTCTTGTATTTTTCTTTTTATATACAAAATATTGATTTTAGAGTTCAAAATGGAACACAATTTTTTAATTAACTATAGAATTCCCACAAACAATACAGAATGCGATACTTGTTTATCATTGCATGAAAAATGATCTGTTTGCTGTTAGCCGACTGCAAGCGCACGAAATAATGCTAAGTGCCTATTTACATGCATCTGTACTCGAAACAGATTCTGTTTTGTTAGTGTCACCTTCATTAACTGTTGTAGGTATGATGAGTAGGTAAGCACGAGCAAACGCACTCCTATTAAAAGACCGAAACAAAGATCCATTCTTTTACAAACATTATTGTATCGTATCCTAATACATACTTTACACTAATAACTAGCGTACTTACTCATAAGGTAGGTAGATCTTGGTACAAAATCAGTTTTCATCAAACCCGAGCAACGTAATGTTGACAGTCGAATGCATGTGAAATGTTGATGTATTCCTACTTATCCAACATTTTATTTTACATAACGACTAATAGCTGATCTTATTAGGTTTATTAAGACATATGCTTTAGGTACAGTCGGCTGCACTAGAATGTACACAGTTAGTAACATTCAAGATAGTGATCGCACTATTTGGTAAAAATTATTTATTTATTCCAAATACATAATTAGTGTTATTGAATAGGTGCTCTATTCAAGTTAATTATTTGAACAGATGAATCGATTTAATTAAATTTGTGGATGGGCTTTGAACAGATGTTCTATTCAGGGTACTCTTTCAAATATAAGTATGTAATTGGTTAGCTCTGGATCTAGTTGAATATCTCATTAGATATTTAACTGATCCAGAGTAACCAATTACATACTACTACTAATATAGACAGTCTAATTCAAAATGTATCAAGTGCCTGACTATTATAAAATGACTAGCTCTTACCCGCGGCTTCGCTCGCGCACGTTTACTTTAGAATACTTACAAATAAAAGAATGGTTTATTGATATGATTGGCAATATCTTTAATAAAAAAAATGTATTTTCTTCCCCATGGAACAATCTTGAGCCATGTAATTTTGTCAGAAGAAACAGGTAGGTACTAACTGACGACTTGAAGTTCCTGCCTCTTCGATTGTTTGTATACCTATAAAATATAAAAGAATAATAGTATAAAAAAAAGTCGGGATAACAGGTACCCTATGTCCGTCTCCTGGTTCTAAATTACCTCCCCACCAATTTTCAGCCGAATGGGTACAGCCGTTCTTGAGTTATAAATAGTGTAACTAACTCGACTTTCTTTTATATACCTACCTATATAGATGTGTTTTCTAACGAAACGTCAGCACGTGATTTTAACTTAAACTTGGCTTATTTTCAGGTTGTGGCCACTTTAGGCACCACATCATCGTGTACATTCGACGCGTTGGACGAGATCGGCGATGTGTGCAAGGAGTATGAAATCTGGCTGCATGTGGATGCCGCATACGCGGGTTCCGCGTTTATATGCCCCGAGTACCGCTACCTTATGAAAGGCGTCGAGAAGGCAGACTCCTTCAACTTCAACCCCCACAAATGGTTGCTCGTCAACTTTGACTGCTCCGCCATGTGGCTTAAAGAACCCCGTTGGATCATTGACGCCTTTAACGTCGACCCTCTCTACCTGAAGCACGACCAACAGGGGTCCGCTCCGGACTACCGACACTGGCAGATTCCGTTGGGAAGGCGTTTCAGAGCTCTGAAACTCTGGTTTGTCCTCAGACTGTATGGCGTGGAAAACTTGCAGAAGCACATCAGGAAGCATATCGCTCTAGCGCACCTTTTCGAAAGCCTTTGTGTTAACGACGAGCGATTCGAGATATTCGAAGAGGTCACCATGGGGCTCGTGTGCTTTCGACTCAAGAAGTCAAATGAAATCAACGAAGAGTTGCTTAGGCGCATCAATGGGCGTGGTAAGATCCACCTGGTTCCTTCTAAAATAGATGATGTTTATTTCCTTAGATTAGCAATATGTTCACGCTTCACAGAAGATAGTGATATTCAATTGTCTTGGGAAGAAGTTAAAGTTGCGGCCGATGAAGTCCTTAAATAAAAGTATTTTAACAATTTGATCCCTTAGTATGATGACAGAAGTAATGATTATTATTTTAAACTCATGACTAATGACTAGGCGACCTGTATACTAGACTCATGGTCACTATACAAGGTGTTCCATAAGTTGTGTATATAAACTTCAGGGGGCTAAAGTACCCATCAATATGAACAACTTTTTCTAAGGAACCAACACTGTGAACGCGAAAAAAAAACAGCTGTTTCATACATTTTAGCCTGGTAGGTATTGAACTTTTGTATGAAACAGCTGTTTTTTTGTTGTTCATATTGATGGGTACTTTAGCCCCCTGAAGTTTATATACACAACTTATGGAACACCTTGTATAGAACTTAATTGATCGAGTGAGCGAAGCGAACGTAGATCTTACAATCAACTTGGGCGATTTGGCATTTTATGTACCTATGTATGTTTGTCACACCATAACTTTCGAACCGTTTATCCGATCTGCATGAAATTTGATAAGTCGATAGTTTGTACTTCATAAATTTACTGGTAAGTATATAAGTAAAATTGGATGAAGGGTTTTTGAGATATGAGGTTTTTTAAAGGGGCAAAAATAAAAAAAGTTACTTAAAAAAAACAAGTTTACATGTCATATGAAAGGGTTTTGTTTGGACATTCCAAAACAATTTTTACTTTTTTCTGGGACGTTTGGTTCTCATAAAATGGTGACAACGACCAGGTCGGATGATGGAGCCAAGGTCTGTTCAACGGAACTCTTCTATAAATAGGTCAATAGAGTTCAAACTTGGTTACCAATGTTACCATACCAAGTTAGTAGGCGGTAGTCAGAAAAAAGTCATACCATAATGTTTGGACTGGCCTCTGACTACCACCTCTCAAAGTTTTGGTGCGTTCGTCGGGTCTTATCATGAGATCTCAGTTCGGGGCGAACCACTAGTTATTTATGGACTGGAAATGCTAGGCAGTTCTAGCTTCATGTGTTTGCTCTTTAATATGGGTACCTTACCTACCTATTGTTCTTGCCATTAACGATTGTAGCGTAAACAACCATGTGCATGTGACGATACATATATTCATTATAATAATGTTGTTGTGATGTTTCGTATTTATTAGAATTGAATTGTAATGTTGGCATCTAAAAATAAGTATTTAATGTATCTGCTATGAATAACATAACAAGCAATACAATCTATTGTAGTAGTGTATGATAACGATGTTATGTTAATGTTATTAATAAATTATGTTGTCTGTAGAAATTTATTTATTTATTCCTAACCAACTACTTAGGTAGTAGGTATCAAGGACCTATTATTTACCTGGAACCCATAACAATTACCTAGGTATTACCTACACATACCAATACTAAATAACTTTTCTGCAAAAAAAATGATTTCAAATATACCTACTGAAAACGAAAAAGCAAAATATACGCAATTTCATTTACTTGGATGACATAACTTTTTCCTGTTATTTTGATTTAAAAGCCAAACTTCTGACCTAAATCTGATGAAATTTCTAAAAGGACCAATCTGAAAGTATGTCCTCTCAATTAAAACAAATCGGTTCATAAATGACGGAGTTGAGTGGTAGCAAACAGTTGAATTGAGAAACTCCTTTTTTTATGTCGGATAAAAAATGCTCATTTTTCAAAATATTCCATCTGTTTTTTCCTGGTATTTTTTTGTTAAAGTTAGTAGCACCCTTTTATTGCAATTATAATACCAATAACAATAACAAAATACCTTGCCACACTTCGAAGCAATCAAACAAGTGTTCAAACAAGTGAAACTATGTCTGGCGCCGGGGAGACCTTCTCAAACAGATCTTGAACTGATTAGTTGGACGTCTGTCTGAGAAGATTCTCGGCATCCTCGGTCGTAAGAAACTTCTTCATACAGTTGACCAGAAAAATGAAAAAATGACATTAGGTTGCCTAATGTTCTTTCTATCATTCTCTATGGTGTTCTGATTTCTGACAAAAATTATGACAAACCAAATTTGCGGTTTTTACAAGCTTTGTTATTCTGAAAAAGCATATTAAATTTGATAGTGACATGTTATTATAGTGGACTCGATGTTAAACAAATAAAGTTAATCAAGATGAAATTATCACGCATGAAACTAATTTGGCAAGGAAGTCCACATGTCCTGAGAGTCACACAAGGGCTAGTCAGAATAAAAAAATGGGATGGAACAATAAGAGGAATGAGTGGTGCAGTAAGTGCAGCAGGTCAAGAACAATGCATTCTAGATTCATGCAGTATCAATCCACGATTTCAAGAGCCAAGAGTCATTATTGTCGGCGCTGGGATGGCTGGCCTATCTGCAGCCCACCGCCTTACACAGTGTGGTATACGCAACTTCGTTGTTTTAGAGGCCAAGGAAAGGTAAGTTAAATACCTATGTAGGTATATCGCCTTTTTTCTGGAGGGATAGAACAGCGGGTGACCTGATGTGAGTGGACCTCTGCCTATAATACATACGAAATAGTGCCCTAGGTATTGACATTGCACTGCGTCCATCTCTCTGAAACGTAAAAGGGCTAAGGGAAATTGCACCGGCACCCATATATCGTCGGACGGCACACAGACACAGCAACAGCATTACCTACTGGTTAGTGGCAAAAACAGGCGGTACTAGGCAGTTAGATATTTCCCCACATCTACTTCTTCTACACATGCGTTCTTTAGGTACTCTTGTCGCTGGAACCGAGTTTTTGGTTGGATTCAAATAGCATTATATTTTACTTACAGACCAGGCGGAAGAATTCACTCATGTTGGCTAGGAGATGCTGTTATTGAAATGGGAGCCGAATGGATATTTGGTGCATGTTTACCGAATTCAGTGTATACGCTGGCATCTCAAGACAGACTCCTACAGACGCCACTGCCTCGTTTAGATGCTTCGAAAGGATTATTTTGTACCAGCGAAGGACGAGCGGTAGATTTACCAGTAACTATTACTGCTTACCATACGTTCAGGCAGATAGAGCAACAGGCTGCCAATTTATTTCGGCTTGGCGGTGAACGTATGCATGGCACTTTGCTGAACTTTATAGGGCTACGTATCCAACAAGAGTTACATAACTTTCCTGAGGATCAAAGGTACGATGCTGCTCGAGTTATGTTTGGACTAACAAATATTCTACGAAATCGGTGTGGAGACGACTTGTCGCTGGTTAGCGCCGATCAGTATGGAAGCTACATTGAGTTACCTGGCGGAAGTGTTCGGGTCCCATTGGGATATGTCGGAGTAATGGCCCCATTGTTGCGCGGACTCCCGGATAATTGTATACGATACAACAAACCAATAAATGTTGTCCGTTGGGGACATGGACAGGCGGGAGACGGTCGTGTACTAGTGAAATGTTGCGATGGAGAAGAGTTGACAGCAGACTACGTTATTCTCACCATGTCACTTGGCTGCCTCAAATGCCAAGCTGACAAGTTATTTGCTCCACCACTTCCAGTATGCAAGCTAGATGCAATATGTAATTTAGGTTTTGGTTTGAGCGACAAAGTATTTCTTGAATATGCTGAGCCCTTCTGGGTGTGTCACGAAGGAAACTTAAAATTAGCTTGGTCAGCTGAAGAACTGCAGTCCAGATGCGACTGGACTCGAGGGGTTTGTTCAATAGATGAAATGCCAGGCAGCAAGCACGTTCTGTGTGCTTGGATCTCTGGACAAGAAGCTGCCGTCATGGAGTCTATGTCGGATAATGATGTCGCAGAGGGTTTAACACAGTTACTGCGTCGATTCACCGGCAACCCATGCCTGCCTTACCCACAAATGATGCTGCGATCCCGATGGGCATCGGATCCGCATTTCTGCGGGGCTTACTCTTATATGGGTTGTTGTTCCTGTGTAAGTCACCAATGCGAACTTGGGACGCCTGTACCTGGCCCTTGCGATCCTCAGCCCCCAATATTACTATTTGCAGGAGAAGCTACGGTTCCAGGATACTTTGCTACCGTTCACGGAGCACGGCTAAGTGGTATTCGTGAAGCTGAACGAATTATCTTGCTAACCAAAAAATTTGAGGGTCCACCGCGCTAATTAAACCAAAGGATGTGAGTTTAGCACCTGTCCACGCATTTTACAACATTACACGTTTTATGATTTTTTTAAAGTTTTTATTGTACCTAATTGACGTCTACTTTGCATGTTGTGTTTTTATTTTAACTGAAAAATAAATGACTGAGTAGGTAGGTACCTATTTTAAAAATACACTAGGTTCCTACCTCTTATACCTATATAATTATACACACATTTTCCTATGAATAAATTTGATATTTAATAATATTTCAGGAGATAACCGTGCCTAGGGATTTGGGATCTAAGTCGTAAATTTTATTGTATTGTTTTATTGGTCCTAGCGAATTTGAATCGAAACAGAAACAGCTCCACGACTTTGAGCTTAAGATCCAATTCAAGATTCTTTGAGAATGTCTAAGGGGGTTAGTCAGAGGTACGTGCAAGTATTACATTTTGCACATACCTACGCACATTTTGCAGTGGGTAGTTGGTAACTATTCCATACCTACGTGACGGTTACAAGCCCATCGCTTTCCTTCAGCGTTATCATTGATTGAGTGAGTGAAGCAAACGAAAAATTTTGACCCAAGAGCTCCCATCTCTCATCTGTATGCCTCAAATTGATGGACGCTAGGCAGTGCATCGTGGGCACGTTCCTACCGTGCGTGACTAGCGAGGCAATGCTTTGTTAAAGGTGATGGTTACTACTTATGTGGTGGGCCATCTGCTTGTTCCATCAGTTAGTTTTTCTTTCTATGCACATAATCACTGTCTTCAGTTGATTCCGTGTCATTCGACAACATCGCGAGTTCGCAAAAAAAACGAAATTAGTTCAAACTCAACTCGCTCTCTGTGGAAATTGTCTGTTCATTTTCCATTTCTCATTTTCCGTTCAGCTCTCTCCGCTCATTCGTCTCTCATTTTGCAGTGGAAATCAAAAGATAAAACTCTTTGCTGGTGGAAATGTAAACCTATTTCATTTAAAAGGAGTCCGCTCTGCTTAACCATTTCTCACTCATTACCCTTTCGCGGTGGAACGTTGACATCAAGATTTTCCTACTGGTCGGCCCTTTACTTTTTTTTTTTTTTTTTCTTGTAATAATAAATCTTAATTCTCATGAAATGGTGACAGTGACCTGATCTGATGATGGATTCAAGGTCTGTTCAACGGAACTCTTCAATAAATAGGTGACTAACACCTAATTTAATTTTCGGAGCGTTCGTATCGCATCACGAAATCTCAGTTCGAGGCGAACCACTAGTTATTAGCATTATTGCACTCATACATTATTCAAAGGGAAAATCTATTGGTGTACGACTGGATGCAAACCTGCGACTAGGACTAGGACTGCGCATCTAGGGAGAGTCCGGTTGCTGGGTACTCAGGAGAGTAGGCAAACTCTCTTACTTAAGTCCAAAAATGCCTATTTACCTCTTACGCGTCCTTAGTTAATTTAATTACTTAAGGCGACGACAAGAGCTAATGTGACTCTCGCTCGCACGTTTCGACATGTTGAAAGATATAAAATCACTAAACTCATGTCGAAACGTGCGAGAGAGAGTCACATTAGCTCTTGTATGATCGCCTTAACGGTTCCGCCATTAAGTAATAAAATTGACATGACGCTTAATTAAACACTTTTAGGCCCAGTTTCACCATGCTCTGTTAGTTACTAATCAAGGATTAACAGGCCGTTAAATCTAACCTTAGCTGTCTACCACATACATTTTGACATATTTAACGGCCCTTTAATCCTTTGTTAATCTAACAGAGCATGGTGAAACCGGCCCTTAATAGCTTATAATTTTATTGACATCATTTGCTTGTTTATAAGTGTGTATTTCACCCCTCACATAATCTTAGAAACTACAAGCCCTAGAAACTTAAATTAAATTTTATTTTACTTTTCACCAAAAAGTAGGTATAGGTTAATAAAAACCGAGTTATTGTTTGAGATTCTAATATTAATCGATACACATACCTAGGTCTAAAATAGCTTCACAGGGTTCAACTCTACTATAAGATCAAATAATCACTTAAATAAATAAATAAACTAGGTAAGTAATACAATGCCTTTGAGTTTGATCAAATAACCAAGTTATAATAATTGCATGAATAATAAATTTCATAATAAATTCATAATAACATTATTATAACTTGGATAATTGATCAAAGACCTAGGTTTACAATATAAATATCATTGGTAGAGAAAGTCGTTTAGAATGATAAGAAATCTATTTATTTAAAATAACTCGTAATTTGTGAAAAAATTATCTGCGGTTTGTGAAAAAATTATTAAAGTCAATTTCAAAAGAAAGGGTTATAAATAATAATACCTTAAAAATGTATACCGTTACATTCTTAGTTATTTTTTGAGTAGGTACCTACCTACCTATGTTTCGGCCTACGTCCTGCGAGCAATCAATTAGCCGAGCCATTGTTAGGAGACCCGTCGAACAACTTCTCGCTAGCACATCAACATTTTTAAAGATATAAAAGTAGGTAAGTACTAAAGTTATTACGAAAAATCATAAACATAAAATTTTGGAGTAGGTATAGCATTACAAAGGATTAGCAAAAATATAATTTTGATTCAAACAATTTTTCCTACCTTAAAGTCATAATTTTTGCATTGAGGTAGCGAGGAGTACCGACCTAAGTACCTAGTACCTACATTAATAGCGGAAGTCTGCGTCTTAACCTGGATAATATTATATGTTCTGCGGGCTGCCATGCGCCCGCGCCGTAACGTAGGTACAGGTAGGTAGGTAGGTAAGGTGCTCCGGGGTAAGATCGGATCTGGGGTAAGATCGAATAAATCGAATATCTCCATAATGTAGGGTATTTTTTGATTCTTGGCAACATTGCCAGGAACGCCATTTTGTTGGGCCCATCCCACTAGTCGCCGCCAGTCGATCGGACCATCAGCGCGCATTTCATTCACTCGGATATGAAAAGGTACGTAAAATGTGATTTTTTAAGGATCCGGACTTACCCCAGGCAACTTTAATCGTAAATTCTGGTATAACGGCTGTGTTTTTTACGAGTTTTGTGGCTTATCATATTAATGCGGCAACTTGTTTGCTGATTAAAGTGGTCTAGACACGCTAGAACTGTATGTAGCCTGAGATCCGGTCTTTCCCCATCAAAATTTGAATGGGTAAAGTTCGGATGAATTCTGTCCGATCTTTCCCAACTGTAAAATATACACAGTTTCTCAAACTTTTAAAAAAATATTTGAACTAAAAAGGCATTTGCTAGAGGTAGTACCTACCTACGTCGCTAATTTTTTATTTATTTTATGAACCAATTTGCCTGTTAATAAAAGCTAAAAGCTGTAATTATGTATGTACGGTACGTAATCCCATGCACACTTAGCTTGCGCACACTTTTAGCTATGGTGTGTTATTATTTTATATTTATTATTATGCCTAGAAACTACAAAAAAAATCTCTGCGGGCGACTTCCTACTCAAAAAAGATTTGAAGAAATGACTTTTAATAGAAATAAGTAATTTATGGTTAATAATTTATTAACTAGATCTAATTTGCTTCATTGATCAGGCTCGTTAGTTATTAAAACCAACTATGAGGTGCTTGCTAAGCCTTTGTATCTCCGTATTCCTACCTACGCACCATAGTTAGAGTGAAGGTGTCAAAGTTTGAGAAACATAGAAACTTCATTTTTTCTGAACCGGGGTAACATCGGATTATAAGAATGAAAAAAACAATATTTTGCCTCTCACTTTTGTCGTTGAAACAGTATCTCGAAAATCGATATTGATGCTTTATTATTGGATAAAACCGGATATTTTCATTATAGGTAGCTTATGTTTGGAGCTACAGAGGCGATTTTTGAATGTAGTCCGATGTTACCCCGTCAAGGTCCGATCTTTCCCGTGGTTTTATAAAAATTACTATCACTTTAATCCCCTATAACTCGGCCACCGTTGTGTTTAGAGGGTTATCGGATAAACCGCTTTATAAACCTGTCTTTTATACAAAGCTCTAACTAAATTTTAGGTTCGCCAACATTTTCATAGTCGAGAAAAAAAATATTTTGCAACATACGAATGGTTTGCTAAAAAACCGTCCGGTCTTACCCCGGAGCACCTTATAGGATTAAAATAAAAATAAATACATATAATACTTTTGGTTAGCAGGCAACCAGACAGAACCTTTTTAAGCATCGGCGGGCTAATGGCCTTACGATGTCGTCTAGCAGGTCCGCATCTCATCAGATCATCTAGTTTTACAACTTTGCATGGGTCATTGACATTCACCTTCATACCGTCTATTAAATTAATAGGTACCTACTTTAAAGTTTTTACCCGTGGTTTGTAACAACAACCTAAGTTCTAGAAAGACGTATAGACCATCTAGTCTGTAAAAAACGTTTATTTTCATAGACTAGACACAATTTTATATTACAATTTTATCTTGGCCTTATTGTTTTGACAGTATGTATACATGCGTAAAATTGCTTAAAATTAAACTTATTAATACTTTAAAATTATGTAATACACATTTTCATCATCCATCCTCTAGAATAATATAATATTACAGACAAAACTTTAAACCACCAAGAAAGCTTCCACCATTCCCAGCATTTAATTGTAAGTCATCAAACTCAAATATAACATTATGACATGTGTATAACTTTTTGTCCCTGTACTCTACAATGTATGAATTTGAAGGACATTTATTATGTGGCCATGTGAAGCTTATTTTGTACCAATTGTCTTTCTTTATAAAACAAGGTTCAGTCAACTCTATGTCAACAATAGAATCATATTCTACAGTGTTCATAAAATTTGTAAACTTAATAATACTGTTATCAGATTCACTGGCAATTGACACAGATAACTGTTCAGAATAGACTTTGGCTGAGTTGTTACGGAAATAAACAGCAGGTGCCATTCTGGTTGGCACACAGAGTGAGTTTATAAAAACAGACTTGTTTGATTTAATTCGAGAATGTATCACAAAGTTGTTAGAATCTATGAGAATAGGGGCCATGGGTCTCAGAGGGCTACGGTAGCAGAGATACCAATTTAGTTTAATTGGACTACGAGGTGTCACACTAACTGAACCAGAGAAGTCATTATAATTTTTCAAATCTCTTATTAAATCTTTTATATTTTGATAATCCTTAGAGTGAAGTAGATTATTTGCATCAGATATAATCTCTTCAAAATCATCTAAACTTAAAGTTAAAAATCTAAGCAATTCATATATGCCCTTATTTTTTAGGACTTTAAGTCTATTTTCTATTGTTGCTGATATATTTAGTTGCTCACAGCAACAAAATGACCAATCAAACACATGTTTTATAAGATCTTTTTCAGACATGTTTATTTGATTGTTTTCAAGAATAGCTTTCATACATGGATGAGTGATACAGTTTTTTTTCTCACTTAGTAAATAATCTGCATGTTTGCATAGTAAATTGAGAGAATATTTGATTAGTTGCTCATCTTGCATATAGTCTGGATAGTTTATAATATCAATAACATTATCTATACTTATATTTTTTAGTATGTATGATATGCATATTTGACATAGGTGCTCCAGCATGTATTTCCGTGCAGAGTAAAGGAGCTCAAATGCTTGTTCAATGCAAGTTATTTCTACTTTGTCAGTATAAATATAGTTAAGTATAAGTTGAAATGTATCTGGAAGAATGTCTGTGATAATAATTTGTTTATTGCTTGACAATGGACCATATAACATTGCCTCGAAAACAGGACTACTGATCCCTAATATAAGTCTGTGTGCTTTAAAGGTTCTATCGGACACATGGAAACTGCAGTCACTCCATTCAAACGAGACTAACAGCTTTTCAACTCTATCATAGAGGCTTGTTTGGTTAATGGATGGTTTTTCATTCTTCAGACAACCCATCTGTAAAAAAAGAAAATAAATTTAGTTTAGCCTCTTCCTGAAAAAATTTGGATTTGAAGGTAGGTAGCAAAAATGCCTCATGTCTCAGGAAATAACTGCACACTAGACAGATGAAACTAGAATAAGTATGGAATGTTTTATCTTAACCCTGAGTTATATGATAATCGATGAGGTAACAAGTACAAAGGTGCAGTATACAACACAGTATTCTTTACAGAATTAATTAGTACTTCATCTCAAGGTGCCTGCCTAGTACTTCAAATGAGTATGTATGATCACATTGATCACATTGATCAATTTTGTAAGCATGATATTATCAATAGATAACAGTAGTTAAGGTGTAAAAAGGTGAGGAATACACTCATGAATACCTGATGTTAAGTGGTTACCTCTACCTAAAACAACTGCATTACCTCACAGAGCATCTCCACTGAGGATGTGCCCTTTGTAACATTGCATGGCACATCATGTGCCTGTATTTAAATGCACCAGCATCCATACCCATAAATACCTAGCATAGAATAAGAAGTAAGTTACCAGTACGTATTTTAAAAGCCTAGAGATGTCTTGTTTTCAATAAACATTGTTATTTCTACCAATGTATACCAATAGAAGATATGTTCCAACAGGCTACAGATCGCCAGTGCTCATCTTCCATGCATGTAAGAGTAGGTATCTACCTAATATCGCATGTAGGAATGTACCTAGTAATTATCTTATATACCTAGGTATCACTTACCACGATCGCCAGGTATTTTTTCGACGAATTATTGAGTATACTTTATTTATAGGTACCTAACAACCCAACGACCCAACGACTTGGTTTAAGATGGGTATGGTATAGCGTTTGAGGCGCACGCATTGGTTGTTCGAAGAGTAGGTTCAATAGGTGGTGCACAGAAGACCAGAACACTAATATCCAGATAGTACTAGCACGAAACACTTTAGGACGATTTTATATGTAAAGAATATCTATCTACTGTCATGTTTGATAACATGTAAGCAGCTATCGTAATCAGGTATGAGTATGAATGACTACCGTACTCTGATTCAAGTGCTACACCACTCATCACACCACACTGTTATTTTTTGTTGTTTCTCAGTTTGCGTTTATGTATTCAGATAACTTATTAATACACTTTCATTCCAAATGCTTACACTTTGTGCTAAGACCTCAAGTAATGTTGGTTAAAATACCACCGAAACGAAATTACACAACACAACTCAAAATAACACTAGAAAAACAAATAATAAGCTATGTTGCTTCCACAGAACAATACTACTGTACTGCTTCCCAACCACAGAAATGTAAATTCTCTGTTCCGTGTTCCCAACAATATGTCAGAAAGAAAGAAAACCTTAGATCAAGTATACAATAGATAGAGCATCAAATAATAATACCAAGAGTAAGAGAGACGCAATAATACAAATTATACCTATGAGTGAGAGAAATATAATATAAATGTTCTGTCCCTTTCTGCGTATACGTTTTTGATTGTTTAGCACCAAGTTTGGTGCTAAACAAACGGGTCCGGTTAATTTACGACCAAGTATTACACAGCCCGAAAATGTACAACCCGGAAAGCACAGCCTGGAAAACACGATTTGCACGAATAATGTCCAAACAGAAAAATGTTCAAAGCCAATGTCCATTAGTAAATATGCCCAAGTATAAAAATGTCCAAGTATAAAAACGTCCAACTAGAAAAACGTCCAACTAGAAAAACGTCCAACTAGAAAAACGTCAAACTATAAAAACGCCCAACTAGAAAATTGACCATATACAGAAAAGGCCCTCTAGAATCAGGTCAATTTTGAGATTCAAAACGACTTCTTCACAAGTCACACTTCTTCACAAGAAAAGTCTTTGACAGCTGTCAAATTGGCACTTACTGTCAGATGTGACAGAAACTGTCTCAAATCCAAGATAATCAAGGAAAACAGACTGTTTCAGTCAATATTGACAATGAATATTGAATTGACAGTAGATGTCAAAACTGAAACGGTCATAACTAGGAAACTACTCGAGCTAGACTTTCAGTTCGTAGCTCAAATGAAAGGAAAGAACAAAATCTACATTTTCTACGACAGCTGTCAAACTGACAGTTTCTGTCCGATGTACGAGTAGTTTCCAAGGCCGTTTTAAATTTGACATATGTCAGGTTGACATTAATTTTTTTTGTGTTTTCCATTGTATAACTTGCATTTGTGACAGTTTCCGTCACATCTGACAGTAAGTGTCATTTTGACAGCTGTCAAAGACTTTTCTTGTGAAGAAGTGTGACTTGTGAAGAAGTCGTTTTGAATCTCAAAATTGACCTGATTCTAGAGGGCCTTTTCTGTATATGGTCAATTTTCTAGTTGGGCGTTTTTATAGTTGGACGTTTTTCTAGTTGGACGTTTTTCTAGTTGGACGTTTTTCTAGTTGGACGTTTTTCTAGTTGGACGTTTTTATACTTGGACATTTTTATACTTGGACGTTTTTATAGTTGGGCATTATTTTGCTCTTGGACATTTTTCTTTTTGGACATTATTCGTGCAAATCGAAAACACGGCCCGGATTCCATGTACAAAATGTACATGAAATCCGGGCCGTGTTTTCCAGGCTGTGCTTTCCCAGCACAGTCGGGATTGTACAGCCAGGATTGCACGACCATGGATTCTGTGACCATGCTCTGATTGGTCGAAAGCCTATGCTCTGTTTAGATGCACTACACAGTAAGTATAGGCAAGTAGCACAGATTAAAAATTATATAAAATAAGAGAATTATTCAGAGATTAATATTAGAAAAAAATAAAATTCTGGCACTTCGGCGGCCGCTGCCGCGGCACGCTCGCTTTGCTCGCTCGCCTCGTGCGTAATTTATATGTTTTAACATAACCTAACCAATCCGAGTCGGATCAACGAGTGAGTGAGTAAGTAATTGACGAGTGTAAACAAAGCCTAAGTTTTGGCATCAAAATTTTGGCTGCGTTTTATCGGGTCGTGCTTTCCAAAGGTGTGCTGAATTTGTACGGCTTGGAATGTACAGCCTTGGATTACACAGCCATGGATTTCGCGACCAAATTGTACATTAATTCCGGGCTGTGTTTTCCTCGGCTGTACAATCCTTGGTTGTACATTATTGGCACCCTAAACAAACCGCTTGGTGCTTGTGAGTTTACAGGTGTTTAGTGCCAAAGTTCTTTGAAAATAGTGTGTGCCTAGGTCCCAGTATACGTAGAAATAAGTTTATAATGTGGTGCATTGTAGTATTTTAGGCTGTGATAATGATACAGCTTGGAAAACTGAAAATTAAGCTTCCTTCGGTAAGTAGCACTTTTATGTTCTATTTGTCAATTAAACTATAAAACGGAGAATGCACAGTGTCCACATTAATCATTTAACGGTTGTGTTTACTTTCTATCGCATATCATAGTAGATTTCTAGAATTTAATTATTTTGTAAAATTGAGTATAGGTTACTATAAACAACCACACAAATGACATGGCTATTCAAACCGATACAGTTCTATCACTGATCTCTATTACACACTGGATAGAAGATTGTCGGCGTTTTTATGTTCCCATTTGATTATCGCCATTTTGGCGCTGAGAGCGTCAGTGAACGTCCACGGAACTAATGTTAGTGATGGGGTAATGGGATAACAATAGTAGCATCGATAAAAAGCCACGATAGAATGTTTGCACAATAAAAGGTAATTCCAAAATAGTGCATAATATTTCTAGGACATGTCCGGCTGGGCTCAACAAAAATAACAACATTATATATCAAGCCCCTATCCACATAAAATCGTAGGAGGTACAATTTTAACTACAATTTTTCTTTTAAAATTCCTATTGCATACAACAGATGCTCCGGTACAGAATAAATTACAGTACCTTTAAGTAGTTCCGGTTAATAACCTATGTCATAACTCAGTTATATCACTATTCCTACATACTCGACTCGCCGTCGAGCGAAAGAGACAGCGCATCCTTTGATTTCCGCCGCCACGTGTGCCGGCTAGGGTGTAATTTTTTTTTGACATCGCACCTACCTACTTTCTCCCTTATATAATGGTAGATGTAGATTTGTACATATATGTATACATATATTTAGGATGCTTACTTAGGGAATCAATAAAACAAAAATATTACATAGACATTAACATTTTATTATAGCCGTGCCCAAATAATTTGTCGTGATAATAAATTTCTTACCTAACACCTGTATACATAGAGTATTTTTTTGTTGTATAATCTGATACATGAGAATGACTTGTAAAATTATCCGAAAGCAATGTTTCTTTGAAATGGTCCTGTAAATCAATTCATCAACACTTGGATCAGGGAAGCTGTGTGAAACTCTCTCCAAGATGATTTCATTATCTTTCTGATCATGGCAGCCATCATTGAGCGGTGAGCTGGCTCAGTAGACAAAGTAGAATCTGAAAATATGTTTTTCTTAAATAAAAAATAAAAAAAAAGTGCAAACAACCTGGATAAATGTAACCCTAATGTCAGTGCATAGCTTAAGCTCGCCAAATGTTTTATGGTTCTTTTTATGATATCAAGTTACAAGAATTCAAATTAGAGGCCATTATGTGTCTCAATACAGGCTGATTCTTTTACCAATCAACAACAGTCATCTGTGAAATGTTTACTACGAAGGTGATCATTTGCTTTGGGACTCCAAATATCAATTTTCATATTTTGCAGCCTTAACTTCCTTGTTGAGTCAGTTGGAAACCTGGAATTTTAAACAAAATGACAAATTAACTTTGTGGTTAAAAATGCTTTATGCATGTTACATACAAGCCAACTCATTACCTAGTAGATGCAACTGAAATAATGTTATTTTTATGTAAAAATATGTCGATTATTAATTCTTGGGAAGCACTCTTATATAGGATTCCTATACAAATGCAACCAAAAAAAATTTGTAATTAGTAAGGTTGTTTCCTATTGTGTCGATA
Source organism: Chloroclysta siterata (assembly GCA_932294275.1). NCBI lineage: Eukaryota > Metazoa > Arthropoda > Insecta > Lepidoptera > Geometridae > Chloroclysta > Chloroclysta siterata. The sequence continues at coordinate 10,829,845 of OW028600.1, read as the reverse complement.
GATTTGTCGATAGATTACAAACAACCCTATTTCTTTAATTATATTCTTAGTATTGAATAAAAATTAGGCTCAAATCATGTTAAATCATACATATGTGTTCAGATAGAAATAGAAACGTGATTTTCACTCTTTTTATTGCATTAATGTTATGATTTTAGACTTACTTGTGAAAGGTTACTCCACTGCCCTTTTGGTAGCGAGTTTTACAAAATACACACACTCTCGTGTAATATAACAGCCAACTCTTACGCTAAAATATTCACAAAACATAGAAAAGGGCACAAATGACACAATAAGTAGCGATTTTTCCTAAAATTCCTTTTTTGCAATGAAAGACAATGTAAACAAACGTCCGCCATAGTAAATTTTAGTACGCGGGACACTCGGTGGGGGCGCTTTGAATCGGCACAAAAAGCGACTTGTCATTTGAATGGATATCTTCTATCCAGCGTACTTGTATAGTAGAGATCAGTGAGTTCTATAGAAACATAATTTGGCTGGGTTATACGATCTTTCGGGCTGCCAACTAAAACAAAATCTATTTGCCAAAAATGTTGGGAAACGAACAACTTTAGGGTGGATTCAACTCTGATATGTTAGGATAAGTTCAAATACACACAATAATCTAGAAAAAAATGACAATGTCGCAACTTATTATTATCTTATTCAAAGAAATAAGGTTTGTTTGACTTAAGTACATAATGAAAAAAAATATAATATAGGTATAGGTAGTAGGTACATATATTTTAATTTAATTTAATTTATTTTTTTAGCTTTGCGTTAAATTTTATTAATTTAAGTCTCCTCACGATTTTCATATGAGAAGTTGGTAGTTATTTTATGTCTGAGACCACCATCGCGTAGTATGATTAAATACCTACATATGCCTAATAATAACATGTTTGTTTTACAGATTTCCCAAAGATGCAACTACTTTGGGCTGGTGGGTTAAAGCTACGGGTTACCAAGCTCCAGGTCACCAAGCTCCAAAATCAAAATCAAAACGGTCTTTATTCAGTACAATCACAAGGATCTCTTTGAAACGTCTTAAATTGGTACTAGGTGAATGTACCGCCAGTTCCTCGCGCGCGACCAAAGCCTAGAAGAACAGGCAAGAAACTTACGGACTAAAAAACTTTTGGGCTATTTCAACTTATACGGTATCTCCGCTTTTTTTTCTGGATATAAAAAGTATGTTCAAAAATCTTGCTTTAAAAAGTGTGAATTAAGAAAATATTCTCATCTGAAATTGTTATGTACAAACTATTAAATATTTATCGTCTAATAAATAAATACGTACTTACACGTGATATATTTTAATGTATTTATGACATATTCATAGTGATGTTCTGAGGATAGCTGTATTCATAATGCCACCACTTCGCGCTTCAGGGCAAAGTGGTGGCATTGCTCAGGCTTATGGTCAGCTCTAGCATAATCTGGCTTACTCCTGTTATGATGTATTGCTTATACCTACTTAATTTAAAATTGAAGCACGCGTTATAAATTAACCTTTCGAATTACGGTTTCTGATGAGTAGGGATGTAGAATAAATAAATCAATGATAAATAAATAAATTGTTTTTTATTCATAAAAATTTTACCTAGCTGGTGCAGTAACATAGTTAAACTATTGGTAGGTGGTAGAATGTGAAGAATAGCACCACTAGCTAGCTCTGTCCCCCTCACTAGGAAAATCCAGGACTCTAGCTCGCGGGGCCTAGGGTTCTGATGTCAATGTCTAAAATGCCAGCTTAGTGCCAGTTCGCCCTGTTTTTTTTATTTTATTTTTTATAAATATTGGTGGACGCTCCACACAGCACTATATAGCCCCAAAATAAGCCAAATCACAACCACCCAGGCAGAGAACAAACGTCTAGTATCACATCACACAAATGTTTGTTCTCGGTAGGATTGAACCCACGGCCTACGGCGCAGAAGGCTACCAACTGAGCTGTGTAGGCTTTTTTCTAGCTCATTCCTTAGAAGATATTAAAATGGCGTAACCTAGAGGAGGGTACAAACTATTAAACTGCAGAAACTAGCTTTAATTAAACATCATTAAACAAACAACTGGAGCCGCGGCGACATCATAGCTTATGCTTGGTTGTGTGAAAATAGTATGATGTGGCAACCCATAAATTGTATATACTTGTTGTCCGTCTTGCTCGGGTATACGCTCGCAGGCAATCTATAGTATTATAAATCTATGGACTGACATCATAGGGGTGCCAATAATGTACAACCATGGATTGTACAGCCGTGGAAAACACAGCCCGGAATTGATGTACAATTTGGTCGCGAATTCCATGGCTGTGTAGTCCAAGGGTGTACATTCCAAGTGTGATACTTCGTGGCCGCGCCACGGCTCCAATTTCAATATGAGTTAGTCCAAACAAATGTGCAAGAAATGTACGTAATTGTACTACCAAGAAAAAAAAATGTACTTTAAGGGTTCATGAGATATTTGACATATTAGGTGGCGCGGCTGGAAAGCCATGCTTCCCAGCCGCGCCACGTTGTACACGGTTTTAAACGGTTGGATATGATTCAAACTGATCGCTAAACAAATGTACGTTAATTGTACTTCCTAGTGATGGTAAAATATAACCGGAAAAATGATTACTTTCAGTATAAATATCAAAACGAAAATAATATACTGAATATGGCAAAGCGCCTGACCCAAAACTAAATGCTATTATTATAATCTCAGGCGTTTTTACTAAGGTACGTGTGCACGACGCTACCTACTATAGCTTCATCATCATCATCATCATCATAGGCATTTTTTCATCCCAGAATACCCGTGTAGACTTTCTAGGCGTTAGGTAATAAAATTACATTTTATTTTTAAGTTTATATAAATATAAACACAGCGTAATTTAAAAAGTCCTTAAAAAAGTTCTCACGTTCAAAAAAACATTTGTGTATAAGTATAACATGTTTTATCCATATCGATAAATATTTTTTATCTATAAACATATTTTATATTTTTATTTTTCTATCACATTTTGACGCTATAACCACTTACTTAACCTTCCTACTCTTAATATGTATTGTTTTAGTTTATTCTTCTATTAGGTACTTGTATAGCGTTTAATGATTTGTCTAACTAATGATTTACCTAAGTCTACTACTAGGTTACTAAGTAGTGCTAGCTAGATATAATAATATCTTCAGCGTGGCAATGTAGCCAGTGTCATGGAGACGCTTCCGATTGGCACTGATTTGTATCAGTTGAGCTAACTCTAGATCAAATCCCACTCGGATAATAACTGGTGGGTGCCCGACATAACTTAGTCCCAAGCTGGGTGCTCTGGGCCCTGCCCTACTGAGCTATGTCTGTCTATTCTACGTAGTCGGGCCCTGTTCGATATACCTACGAATATAGGGTAAATAATAGAGGTAAGAAAATTATATAAACTTACTTAATACTATCAATATAAATACTATAGAAAAGCTTACGCTTCTATAGTATATACTTTAATACTATAGGAACTTAAGCTATCGGACGCTGCTAAAATCATCTTATATACGTATAGATGAAAAAAAGCCTATAATGATGATGATGATGACGGGCATCGTGCACACGTACCTTAGTAAAAACGCCTGAGATAATAATAATAGCATTTAGTTTTGAGTCAGGCGCTTTGCCATATTCAGTATCAGTATTTTCGTTTTGATATTTATAATGAAAGTAATCGTTTTTCCGGTTATATTTTACTATCACTAGGAAGTACAATTAACGTACATTTGTTTAGCGATCAGTTTGAATCATATCCAACCGTTTAAAACCGTGTACAACGTGGCGCGGCTGGGAAGCATGGCTTTCCAGCCGCGCCACCTTATATGTCAAATATCTCATGAACCCTTAAAGTACATTTTTTTTTCTTGGTAGTACAATTACGTACATTTCTTGCACATTTGTTTGGACTAACTCATATTGAAATTGGAGCCGTGGCGCGGCCACGAAGTATCACACCATTCCAAGCCGTACAAAAACAGCACACCTTTGGAAAACACAACCCGATAAAACGCAGCCAAAATTTAGGGGTCTGGTTAATTCACGACCAAGTATTACACAGCACGAAAATGTACAACCAGGAAAGCACGGGCAGGAAAACGCAGCCAGGAATTCATGTACAAAATGTACATGAAATACGGGCCGTGTTTTCCAGGCTGTGCTTCCCAGCACATTCGGGATTGTACAGCCAGTATTACACGACCATGGATTTGTGACCATTGCTCTGATTGGTCGAAAGCCTATGCTATGTTTAGATGCACTACACAGTAAGTATTGTAATCCCGACTGTGCTGGGAAAGCACAGCCTGGAAAACACGGCCCGGATTTCATGTACATTTTGTACATGAATTCCTGGCTGCGTTTTCCTGCCCGTACTTTTCTGGTTGTACATTCTCGGGCTGTGTAATACTTGGTCGTAAATTAACCGGACTCCGGACCCACATCATAGCTACTAACTAACTAAAGCAAAGCTAAGCTATTGTTCGTAGCGCACCAGTAGGTAGCGCACAAACAGATACAAAAAAAAAATACTTTTAGTTTTGATGCAAAGCAAACGCGATGGCTTCGGCTAGTTCTGTGTGCAGGGTATGTCTAGCTGGGAATATCAAGATGCTGCATATTGACAACATGCACCTCCTACAGTTGTTCCAGAAACTTACAAACTCACAGGTATGACTTCAGCTATCAAGTCTAGCCTTTCAGTACTGTGCAATGATGATGTTCACCGTATTATGTGGGTTTGTTTTGCACCTAGAGCGAAATTCCTCTTGAACATAATTGCTCATAGTGAGCATTAGACATTCAACACCATGACTTATATCTACCGACAACATTTTGTTCCAGCTGAACACGGAATCAGATGCCAGGATGCCCAGTATGGTATGCTTTGTATGTCACCGACAGTTGCAGAGGTGCCACCAGTTCTCTGAAATGGCTCGCAGATCTGATAGACACATGCATGATATGTTGAACAATGGCATTCAGGTAACTACATGCATTACCTGAGTTTTCCAATAATTGTGTCAAATTATGTCATATGTCCAGAACTTGAAAATTTTGGTGAAGGCAATTGACTTGAAAGTTTGGATGGAGAAGGCAGGTTAGGTATAGAGCCGTAGGTAATCTGTTTCATTAATTTTATTTCAAGTCTCACTGCCATCCAGCATATGCAAGCTGACAGGTTGACTTCCTAACAGGTTTTTAAAGCTTATGTTCCAATCACCCTGTATAATAGCATATTAGTTCGTAATACCCGATCTGATGATAGCCAGCCATCCAATGATGACGACTCCACCTCCATTAACTCTTTAATCAAGATTAAAGAGTTAATGGAGGTGGAGTCGTCATTTAATACGAACTAATATGCTATTATACAGGGTGATTGGAACATAAGCTTTAAAAACCTGTTTCTTTAAATCTTTGAAATTTTCGTGAACTTAAAGTGTCTGTAGGTACAAAGAATGTCTGATGGATGACACAGATGCTTAGACCATGTTTTATTAGATTGCTTACACATTACTATAATGAGAAAATAAATTTGATCAATAAAACTGGCAATTATTAGCAATTAACTGTAAAATTTTGGATTTTATCACCAAAAACAAAAAAAAACTAAATGGTCTAGTCTAGAGACTACAATCCCCTTACAGCTTTGCACCCATCTTTTAATCACCCTGTATATATTTATTAATACCTACTAGCAATACTTTTTTTTTACCCTATTGCTGGAGGCGCCCGTGTTATGTGTTTGACGTGTATCTATGTATCTATCCTTCGATATTTTCGTTATTACCACGTAGCACCCAAACGGCTGGGTGGATTTTGATGATATTTAGGTACTTATCAAAAAAATTTGTCTCAACTGCCCGAGTGTCCTAGGGTACAAAAAGTTTCAAAATATTTCGAAAACAGGAAAGCAGGAACAATATTCAAACACATGAAAAAAATAACTTTACATAATCAAAGCAATATGGGTATCAAGAAAGTAATAGAGTGATTTCAAATAATTGATCGAGTGAGCGAAGCGAACGAAGATCTTAGTTTCAACTTGGGCGATTTGGCATTTTATGTATGATGTATGTATATGTGTTTGTCTGTAAAATCGGAGGAAGGGTTTTTGAGATATGGGGTTTTTTAAGGGGGCAAAAATATAAAAAGTTACATAAAAAAATCAAGTTACATGTCATATGATAGGGCTTTAGTTGGACATTTCAAAACAATTTTTACTTTTTTTCTGGGACGCTCGGTTTTTGAGATACAACAAAAAAGTCAAATTAAGATAACCAGCTCCCTTCTTTAAGAGTTTCGTTGGCATCAAGGTTTTTGTACTGGTCGGCCAGTTCCTTTGCGTTTTCTTATTTTTTTTTTCCAAATAAGTTAGTTCTTATAAAATGGTGACAACAACCACGTCTGATGATGGAGCCAAGGTCTGTTCAACGGAACACTTCAATAAATAGGCCAATAGAGTTGAAACTTGGTTACCGTGCCAAGTTAGTAGGCGGTAGTCAGAGAAAAGTCCAAACATAATGCTTGGACTTGCCTCTGACTACCACCTACTCAAAGTTTTGGTGGGTTCGTCGGGTCGCATCACGAGATCTCAGTTTGGGGCAAACCACTAGTATATTTGTTTTTCATATAAGTCAAATTCTCAAAGACTAAACCATAACGCAAAATTCGTTATGTCACTTTAGCGACCTAGGCCTTAAGTGATATTTATATAGGCCATTTCTTTTCTTTTTTTATAAAAAGTGTACGTTATAATTTTATTACATACTCTAAAAATATTACAATCTATATAGCCGTAATTATGGCTATATAGATTGTAATATTTTTAGATAATATAAACGGAAATATAGGCCATAATGATACAAATTAATATTCACAGGCAGTGGGAGATCACTTTGTCATAGTCCCTTTCCAAATCTACGAAAGTGCAATAAAACTTTTGACCCTTGGCCAAATATTTCACGGCTATGCATCGCAAGGAAAAGACCTGGGGCCTTATGCTCACTTCGAGCGAGATTATCTCACGGTGGAGATGACGTCATATCTCGTTCAATAACTCGTTGACGTTGCTTCTCGCATGAACTTTGAATGAGAAAATTGGGGAGTGAGATGGTGAGAATGGGGATAAATAGTTATCGAACGAGATATGACGTCATCTCTAACGTGAGATAATCTCTGGGGCCTTATGCTCACTTTGAGCGAGATTATCTCATGGTGGGGATGACGTCATGTCTCGTTCAATAACTCGTTGACGTTGCGTCTCTCATGAACTTTGAATGAGAAAATTGCGGAGTGAGATGGTGAGAATGGGGATAAATAGTTATTGAACGAGATATGACGTCATCTCAACCATGAGATTATCTCGCTCGAAGTAAGCATAAGGCCCCTGATCCGTACATTCCATACTCTTTCGAAATCCTGCTTGTGCGTTTGTTTGAACGTTTGTGTGAATGTTTGTTTTCAGATAACATGTAATACGATTGCAATGCTGTCTTTGGCAACAACACCAACCTTATCGATGGCTCCTACACAGCACATGTCTGTTATTGACTATACAAACACTGCATCTGCCGCAGTCAAGGATGAACGAGTTGTTGTGAAAATTGAAGAAATAGCAGAAACTGACGAAACAGCCTTTGAAGAATTACAGGTGACGCCTGAGGAAGACAATGAAGCTGTTAATGGTTCATATAAGTTATATTTGGAAAACGTAAATGAAGTGGAGAATGAGCAGGATAACATTAATTTGTGGTTCTATTGTGATATTTGCAACAAAAGAATGTTGTCCAAAAAGGGCTTAGTATCACATTTAAAAGCCCACACTATAAAAAAGACATATTACTGCAAGCAGTGTGATAAGATATTCACTTGTAAAAGTCATTTGGCAATCCACATGCGGATACACACTGGAGAAAAGCCATATTCATGTATTACATGCGATAAAGCATTCAGTCATAAAGTTAGTTTGACATTACACATGCGATGTCACACCGGAGAAAAGCCATATTCATGCATTACTTGTGGTAAAGCATTCAGACAAACAAGTAATTTGAGGAGTCACATGCGGGTACACACTGGAGAAAAACCACATTCATGCATTTCATGTGATAAAGCATTTAGTTATAAAAGTTATTTGACATTACACATGCGATTACACACTGGAGAAAAGCCATATTCGTGCATTACTTGTGCTAAAGCATTTACTTATAAACGTGATTTGACCTTACACATGCGATTACACACTGGAGAAAAGCCTTATTCATGCATTACTTGTGCTAAAGCATTCAGTCAAACAAGTCATTTGAGAAGTCACATGCGGATACACACTGGAGAAAAGCCATATTCATGCATTACTTGTGCTAAAGCATTCAGTCAAACAAGTCATTTGAGAAATCACATGCGATTACACACTGGAGAAAAGCCATATTCATGCATTACTTGTGCTAAAGCATTCAGTCGAAAAGAAACTTTGACATCCCACATGAGATTACACACTGGAGAAAAGCCATATTCATTCATTACATCTGATAAAACATTTGCTCATAAGTCCCCACTTCTGTGATCATTTTAATTAATCATTAATCACTCTCATAACATTCTTCATACATTCTCGTCGGTTTAGGGTACTCTTGACCTGGCCCTTCTCTAGAACGTCTGCTATTTGATCGAGATACGTTCGCCTAGGTCTTCCCCTCCCAACAGTCCCATTTACGCTCGCCTGATGCACCTGTTTCGTTAATCTCCTTTCATCCATCCTCTCCACATGCCCAAACCATCTTAACATACCTTTCTCTACTCTCATCACTTCACCTTCTTTCACTCCACATTTCTCTCTAATTACACTATTGCTCACTCTATCACTCAAATTCACACCACACATACTACGTAACGCTCTCATTTCTACTGCATTCACTCTACTCTGATCTTTATTCTGCCATACCCAACTTTCACTACCATACATTAATGTCGGCACTAACACCCCCCTATGTACAGCCAGTCGTGCCTTTTTAGACAGTTTCCGCCTGCTCCTAAACGTGTGTAGTGCCCCATTCACCCCCCCATTCTATTTCCAGCAGTCACTCTCCTTTCAATATCATTTACATGCTTTCCATCTCTCGTAAACAAAGTCCCCAAATATACAAATTCACTCACTTGTTCCACTCTTTCTCCACCAATCAAAATATTACATTCCGTCATACATTCATCTCTTTCAAATACCATAATTTTCGTCTTACTAACATTTACTTTCATTCCTTTTCTCTCAAAAGCTCCATGCATAATTGTTACCATCTCCTGTAACCCATCCGCCGATTACGCAAGTATTACCTGGTCATCAGAATAGAGAAGACATTTTTGACGAGTAACTCGTTCATTCTTAGTCCGCATTCACTATCTTTCAAATCTTGTAGACAACTATCCATGAATAGATTAAACAACCATGGAGACGCTACACATTTATCCTGACGCAAGCTCTAGAATCCTCATAGAGAGATTTTAAAGCCTGAACCAGGTTGTTGTCTACTCCATAGACAGCACCAACCATAGTTCATTCCTCATCACTTTGTCCTTTTCCAAATCTACGAATGCGCAATAGACCTTTTTATCACATCAATTCGAAAATAGATAGTTTGCTCTTCGAAAACAGGTAGCAAATTAGCACTATTATATATAAATTAGAGCCCAAGGGCGGTAAAGTGATTTGAATTTGGAATGTGCTTATTGAGTAAAAGATCCAATCACCAAAGAGATCACGAACACTGTATGAACAAGCAGGCTTTATGATTAAAAAAAAAGCTCCTGAACTAAATAAAAATAAACAAAAACACGTGAAACGCGCATTTCACCTTTGTTCATAATTGTTTACTCAAATTCAGATTTTCCTTAGTTTTATGAAAATAAATAAAATTACAATAAATACATGATTATGACTATGAGACTATGTGACAATGTGACTATGTGACTATGTGATTATGTGACTATGTGAGTATGTGACTATGTGACTCCGTGACTCCGTGACTCCGTGACTTTGTGACTTTGTGACTTTGTGACTTTGTGACTTTGTGACCTTGTGACCTTGTGACCTTGTGACCTTGTGACTTTGTGACTTTGTGACTTTGTGACTTTGTGACTTTGTGACTTTGTGACTTTGTGACTTTGTGACTTTGTGACTTTGTGACTTTGTGACTTTGTGACTTTGTGACTTTGTGACTTTGTGACTTTGTGACTTTGTGACTTTGTGACTTTGTGACTTTGTGACTTTGTGACTTTGTGACTTTGTGACTTTGTGACTTTGTGACTTTGTGACTTCGTGACTTCGTGAATTTGTGACTATGATTAAGATTATTCATAAGTTGCACTAAGTTATTTTCTCATAGAGGGTGATAAAAAGTAGAGTGTCCACCTCGGGAGCAACACTATTTTAAGCTCGAGTGAAGTACTTTGAACTACTTTAGAATCCCTCGCTACGCTCGGGATTCTACTCTAGAATCCTTTGCTCCGCTCTGGATTCAAAAAACACTCTCGCCATAAAAATAGTTGTTTGCTCCCTTGGTAAACAATCTACTATTTGACCCTTGGCCAAAAATTTCTCAGATATGCATCGCAAGGAAAAGACCTGATCCGTACATCCCATACTCTTTCGAAATCCCGCCTGTGCGTCCCATATTTTCCCATAGGTAACTCTTTCAATAAACACTTTTGCATACAGCTTCCTGACAGCGCTGAGTAAGCTAATGCCTCTGTAGTTCTTGCAGACTTGTTGCGAGCCCTTACCCTTGTATAGCGGAACTATGACAGCCTTGCACTAATCACTTGGCACTCGGCCGGCACTCCAGCACAAATTAAAAAGGCGGCACAACTGACTTGCTACTACGCCATGTCCAGCTTTCAGCATTACAACTGTAATCCTATCATACCCTGCAGCCTTTCCTGAAGTCATACCTTTCAATGCATTTACTACTTCATTCATTCTTATTTCACTTTCGTTATTGTTTTCATTCACAACTAAGGTAGGCGCTCGTGCCTCCTCTCTTTCAAACAAACTTTCAAAATACTCTTTCCATCTTTTTAATAAACATTCATCACCTTTCACAATGTTGCCATTCTGGTCTCTGATTGAGTTCAGGTCAGACCTCTGAGTTTTTCCTCTAGCTGAACGAATGGATTTCCAGAAAAACTTAATGTTCGTCCGGAAATCCTCAGATAACCTTTGGTCAAAAACATCCTTCTGCTCTTCTTTCTTTCTTGCAATGACTTCTTTCACTAACCCTTTTAACCTTTTATATTTGTTCCTAGATTCATCCACATTTTCATCCGTCGCCTTCAACATTCTTTGGTTAGCTCTGACAGATAGCCAGTCTAACCACGCTTTCTTTTTCTCACATACAACCTTTTGCACATCCTTATCACACCAAACTTGATTCATCTTTTGTACTTTTCTTCTTTTACTCACACCGCATACTTCAGACGCCACACTCACAACCCTTTCCTTAAATAGCTTGTTTGTTTTAATTTACATCTACCAAAACTATTATTAGCGCGAATAAAAGAAATTACCCGCCAAAAATTGTGCGTGTTTGTACTTAAATTACAAAGTCGAATTATAAAACAATCAAAATTAAATAACCTGTAGGTATCTACGTGGTTCTTAGATGGTAAACGAGTGAATGAAATAGTTAAAAATGTAATGTTTTTAATGTAAAGCTGGGTACTCACTTAGCAGTGTAGCACGTAACGTATCAGATACGGTATCAAGTGAGTACGTAGGCATGAGCCCGCTGCGAGCCGCTCGCGCGTGGAGCGCTGTAAGCTCCGAGTGGCGGTTTCACTGCGAACACAAAGGCGGCTCGCAGTGTGCTCGTGGACGGCGTCACGACCGCTTGTGTAGTGAGTACGTACGATACTCAAAATCTGTACTCGACATACGAGTGAAATTCTTGAAATGTCCACTAATCTCTTGAGACTTCATATCCATATCCATTAAATTGTTAGAACGATTTCTATCTTTGAAAATTTCACTTTGCCAAAATCGACGTGGGCTTTTATAATTATCTAAAATATTATACATGAATATGAACGCAGCACTAGCCACCATTTGAGACATGTCGGCGTGACGTCGTTGCGAGCACTGCGGATCAGGCAGCTCGTAGCTAGATACGCGGAGGACCGTGGACGAGCCGTACCCACTTGCAGGTTGATACCGTATCTGATACGTTACGTGCTACACTGCTAAGTGAGTACCCAGCTTACAATGCTAAACTACTTCATATTTCACCTAAGTATATTAATTTCAAAACCGAACAGAAACATATCGCGTTTTCGGGAGCCATTGAATTCGAAATTCAAAAATTGTATTCCGTAACGAATCCGTTATCGAATGAAACAAAATACCCCCCGGTATCCTAGCGATGTTCGGCTTTATTCTGTTAATTGATCGAGTGAGCGAAGCGAACGAAGATCTTAGTTTCAACTTGGGCGATTTGGCATTTTATGTATGTATGTATGTATGTATGTATGTTTGTCTGGCGATAACTTTAGAACCGTTGATCCGATCTCCATGAAATTTGATATGTCGATAGCTTGTACTTGAGAAATTTACTGGTAAGTATATGAGTAAAATCGGATGAAGGGTTTTTGAGATATGGGGTTTTTTAACAGGTTAGCTGTCCCGAAGCAAGTTTCGATCTTCTTTGTACACGTCCTCGTAGTAAATAATGACAGCTAACGCTCATGAAGTTTCGTATTAAGTTACGTCATTCTCTTCAAGTATTTTATGATACTTTATGTGTCCTAGTGATTGAAATTAATTATATCGATAATTGCTAATGTTAGATGAGGATGATAAGAAATTAATTATTTACGTTTAATGATAAAATGTACGTTTATGTTCGTAACACTTTAGACATCTGAAAAATATCTTTTTGAAAACAATCTTCTGTTATTGAATTGCACCATTCAATTAGGTACCCTTTCGGCCAGCAGATTCCAAACAAGAAAAAAATTTAAAGAAATCAAATCTATGACGGTTCCTCACTTGAGAAAGGTCCTACGATTAGGCTAATTCCTTTGCTAGCTTCGTTATTGTCTGGACGGCTTGTATTGATGGAAAAATTACCGATCTCCTTGGAAAAGGTTATCAAATCTTTTTTAAAAAGTTATCAAAAGTGACACTTAATTGAATTTATTCAATAGTCCGTGGTGTCATCAGTACCATTTGTTTCTTTTGAATTATTATCAGCTCATAAAAATAATGAATAACCTTTCAATAATAATAAAATCGATCTTTTCAAAAAAACCAAAAACACTTTACGAAATTTGCCTGTCGAATATCATGGATTTCATGAAATTCAGCGTGGGCAATTGTTTGGAGGATTATTCAAAGTCAGATCTGGAAAATGTATGTATTTGGTTTAGGTAACTTTGTTCGGTTCTACACTAATTTATTAGAAAATCCTCAACGAGGATGCTATTTGTACGAATACGAAACGCAGTCTTGAATATTACATTTTTTAAACGGAACATGTCAATGTCGGCTAGTAAAATTCTAATACCTAAAATAGTACCTACTGTCTACGCTACTACTTGACACTTGTGTTTGTTTTCAGGCTGATAATATTAAATTACTTTTATACCGGTTGAATTTACCAAGAACCATATTTACAGAATTATTTTTTAGAACAATCCCTGATGAAGCGATTTCGCTCAGGGATGAAGGAATGATTCCTGCAAAAAGGTGCCAAGAATGTGTGAACCATTTTTGTTACCACCTACCTAGTGATATCGTTGAGTGGCGACAATTATATTGCCGCTGTTGTGCAGGAGATTTATTTTTCAAGATGTAGAAATGTGAAGTATGTAATAGGGAAACGATGTAATTTCTTGACAGCCTATCGTAAAACCACTCAACATATTCGTAAAATAGGAAATGAATCGTTCTAAGTACGTACGTACTTGAAAAAGTCCTCTTTCTTTAAAATAAATACTCCTTACTAGTAAAACTTGTTATTAGTATCAGGGCTGCCAGGTGAAAATATGGCGCAATCGTACCACAGCTTAAAAAAAGTCGTACGCCCTAAGAAAGTTTGAAATAAGAAATCGTACCTACAAGAATCAATCATCGATATATTTAAACATTTAATAATAAAGTACACCTCTTTGCACTAATTTCTTTTTAGGAGTACGAGAAAGCTCAATAACACTTACGTCGCTCATTTTTATTAAATTAATTACAGAAGCGCATCAGTTTTCACAAGAGCCTGCACGATTTAGTAGAAAATAACAAGTAGAACCGCGTTTCTCCGCTCCGTACAACTAGACCGCGCGCTAAGGAAATGATTTGTCGTCATTCTTTAATAAAATAATCATCAACTATAGGGAATATTAACGCAATGTTAGTCAGATATCAACCTTATTGTTTACGGTCGAACGTTTTCTTTCATGTATAGAAATCTAAAATTGTATGTAAAAAAGTCGTACGTTTTCTGTACGATTTCGATGTTTCGATCGTAATCGTACAAAACATGCAAAAAATCGTACAAATACGATTTTAATCGTACAAATGGCAGCCCTGATTAGTATGCATCGAGGGGTCCGGTTAATTTACGACCAAGTATTACACAGCCCGAAAATGTACAACCCGGAAAGCACACCCTGGAAAACACGGCCCGGATTCCATGACCAAAATGTACATGAAATCCGGGCCGTGTTTTCCAGGCTGTGCTTTCCCAGCACAGTCGGGATTGTACAGCCAGGATTGCACGACCATGGATTCTGTGACCATGCTCTGATTGGTCGAAAGCCTATGCTCTGTTTAGATGCACTACACAGTAAGTATAGGCAAGTAGCACAGATTAAAAATTATATAAAATAAGAGAATTATTCAGAGATTAATGTTAGAAAAAAATAAAATTCTGGCACTTCGGCGGCCGCTGCCGCGGCACGCTCGCTTTGCTCGCTCGCCTCGTGCGTAATTTATATGTTTTAACATAACCTAACCAATCCGAGTCGGATCAACAAGTGAGTGAGTAAGTAATTGACGAGTGTAAACAAAGCCTTAGTTTTGGCATCAAAATTTTGGCTGCGTTTTATCGGGTCGTGCTTTCCAAAGGTGTGCTGAATTTGTACGGCTTGGAATGTACAGCCTTGGATTACACAGCCATGGATTTCGCGACCAAATTGTACATCAATTCCGGGCTGTGTTTTCCTCGGCTGTACAATCCTTGGTTGTACATTATTGGCACCCTGCATCGAGCCGCTCGGGTGCCGATAATGTACAACCATGGATTGTACAGCCGAGGAAAATACAGCCCGGATTTGATGTACAATTTGGTCGCGAAATCCATGGCTGTGTAATCCAAGGATGTACATTCCAAGCCGTACAAATTTTGCACACCTTTGGAAAGCACGACCCGATAAAACGCAGCCAAAATTTGGATGCCAAAACTTAGGCTTTGTTTACACTTGTCAATTACTCACTCACTCACTTGTTGATCCGACTCGGATTGGTTAGGTTATGTTAAAACATATTAATTACGCACGAGGCGAGCGAGCAAAGCGAGCGTGCCAGAATTTTATTTTTTTCTAACATTAATCTCTGAATAATTCTCTTATTTTATATATTTTTTAATCTGTGCTACTTGCCTATACTTACTGTGTAGTGCATCTAAACAGAGCATAGGCTTTCGACCAATCAGAGCATGGTCACAGAATCCATGGTCGTACAATCCTGGCTGTACAATCCCGACTGTGCTGGGAAAGCACAGCCTGGAAAACACGGCCCGGATTTCATGTACATTTTGTACATGGAATCCGGGCCGTGTTTTCCAGGCTGTGCTTTCCGGGTTGTACATTTTCGGGCTGTGTAATACTTGGTCGTAAATTAACCGGACCCGAGCCGCTCCTGTCATTGTTTGTTGTCATTCATTTGAAAATGGAGGAGAATATGGATAACGAAGTTCTTCGTAGAATTCTAGAAGAATCCGATACAGAGGAAAATTTTGACTTTATAGAAGAGCGTAATTATACTTTACGCGTAGAGCAAGATGATTGTTATGATAGTGAAGTGGAGACAATCCAAAATATTTCAGAATATATAGCATTGTCATCAACAAATGCAACTTCAAGTGGGCCGCGAGTGAATGAAAATGAGGATCAATGGTCTACTCAAATAAAAATATAACACGAGAAGTGTTTAAAGTATCACCACAACGTAAACAACAAGAATTGTTTAATCATAGTACTTCGATATTTACTATTTTTCGAAATATTATAAATGACGATGTTATTCAGCTAATGATAACACAGACAAATAATTGGACGTAGTTAAGCAGAAAGGACTCAATCCACAAAATGTTACTTTCGAGATATGGCACTTTTAAGTTTAGACAATGATTCAGCAATGTTATTGCTTTCGGAAAATTTTGAAATTATTGTGTCAGATGACCAAAAATACTATTATTTTTATAAGCCTGATTTTATTACATAGACTATCGTATTTTTTCAGTTATTGAAGAAAATGTGGGGTTGAGTCGTTTCTCCTAAATTAGTTTTAACATTAGTGAGTATTTTTTTTAATTTCTCTAAAATGACCTGAGCGACAAAAAGTAGTAATAAAAGTGATATTTATTATTTAAAGAGTTTTATTACTGGGCAAAATATCATTAATTTCGAAAAAGAATGTTCTCAGATGTCATCTTCAAAGTCCTCACCGTGATCCACCGTAAAATCTAGCTGTGACCCGATAGCGTCTACATCCTCTACAAAATTAATCCCTTTTAAACTCTTATAAAAACCCTGGCAGTCTTTTGGAATCAGGTGCATCATTGATTTTAGGTCATCTAATTTAGCCTGGGCAATTTCTTTGCCTTCAGGCCAAAGACAAACGAAATCGTTTTCCGTAATATTGGATATTATTTTTCCTTTATGGGTTTTTTTTATGTCAATCTCTTTTTCTTCT
This sequence comes from Chloroclysta siterata, assembly GCA_932294275.1. Lineage (NCBI taxonomy): Eukaryota > Metazoa > Arthropoda > Insecta > Lepidoptera > Geometridae > Chloroclysta > Chloroclysta siterata. Next base: position 10,812,864 of record OW028600.1, on the reverse strand, counting down.
CCGTCTATTTTCATAAATATGGAATGTTTAAAATGTTTTTTTATCAAAATTTCTTTGGTTTTTATCCAGTTGACTTTTTCTTTTGTTGTAAATACTTTTCTATTAACTATATTCTTTTCTATTTTGGATGTTCCGAAGAAATCCTCCTTCTGCATTCTATAAGGTATAAGAGGATTTTTCTTTTTGCAGGATTTTATTACATTTATATACTCTTCGGCGGTATATAATCTCTCGTGATATTTTAGCTGATACTCTATTTTTGAGAAGTCGGTGTCATTCGGGAGAAATGTGTGCCCTGACTCTAAATATTTTAAACGTATTGTTTGCAGAGTCGGGTGGGAATTCAATAGAGCTTTCAGCATCAATACTATTTTGATATTACGATTTTGGCCTCCGCAACAATCGCTCCAAAGTGCCAGCTCTGTGACGTTTGCGTCGATGTTATTTTTTATATAATGTACTAGACACGATCCGACCTCTTGTGCTCCTCGGCCTGCCTCCCCTTCCAACCACACGTTGCAATGGCCGGTGTTTTTAGATCCATTATGAATCCCACTGTTATACAGCCATAGCTGGCGCTTGTAAAACACGATATTGGTTGGGATGCGCGGAAGCGGAAGTGTCTTTTCCAAATCGAATGTGAGGCATTCAAACGTTTTATCCGTTTTGGCTCGTGATAGATCTTCATTCATTTGCTGTCGTAACTCATGTGCGCGTTTCAGATGATCTTCCTTTTCTTTTTCGAATAAAAGCTTCTCATCAATGGAAGTGTAGTTTTTTTATTTTTTGTGTCAAAGTATCGCACTTATTGCAAGTGTCTTTCTTTAAAGATTTGCAGCGCAAGTAAAAATTTTTGTAGAATATGTTTTTTACAGTTTCAAAAGAAACAGGTTTCCTGGATTCATCGTGTAGAGCTTTGAATTCCTCCACGTAAATTTCGTAAATTTTTTGTACCGTCATTCCTAGTTTTAAGTATAGGCAGTCACCATTGTTATCTCTTCTGTAATGGGACTCGTACTTTGGTAGAGAGTTAATAACTTTTTTAATGAACTCCACGTCTTCTTCTGGCGTTTTATTCCTGCCTCCCTGTTGCAATCCTCTTTTGTCATTCAAACTCTGATGTAATCTTTTTTTCTGCAAACTCACATCAACTTTCTTAGAAGATATTTGAAAATTATGCAAGAACATGTCTTTACAAACTTCGACACTGCTTATATTATATCTTCTTCTGTAGGCTTTGGGTTTGTTTTTTCCGGATTTATTATTTGTAAGAGTGTATGATCTTTTTTTTGGTTATTCTTCGACATTGTTTGTAATAAATAACAGCTGCGCTTCATAAGATCCCAGTGCTATGTATCTATAGAACTCTTTTCTTCTTTCTTCTAGTGAGACCTTGACAAAACATTGTTTAGTACAAGTACATGCATAGTTTCGAAATACTTTCGATTCAACTCGTTTTGTTTTAGCATTGTATGGTAAATTTTTATATTTTCGTGCTTTTCTCTGAGCTAAGGAATGCTCGGCATATTTTCTTTTACGACCTTTTTTAGGACGTCCTTTCTGACTGGTGTTTTGTTCCGAGTTTGTTCCTACTTCTAAGTTCTGATTACTTATTTGTTGATTTTGAAATTCTGAATTACAATCTAGATTATCAACAGTTTCTTCATCACAGTAAGCAGTTCCTAAAACTTCTTCTGGATTTTCTACGCTTTGGGCCATAGCAGCATGAGCTTGTAACAAAGGTCTTGGGGTATCATCATCAGTATCGTCTTCGCTATCTGGTATTAAGTTATTTTTCCAACCTAGTAAAGCATTATAACTTTTCTTGTTTTTATGTTGATAATCTGAGTCTTCCTCGCTATCCGGCACATAGTCGGAGTAATCGTTACTGATATCAGTATCTTCCATCTCGATGTTTTCTCTGTTTCTTTTATCTTCGTCAGGCGTTATAAACTCAACATATTCTTCTGTATTTTCCGAAGGAAATGTTCGGCTTAAGGTTTCGAAGAGTTCGAAAGTTTTGGGAGACATTGGAGGTAAGGGTGATGAACTTTTTTCACTTCCTGAAATATCCATTGACAAGTTACTTTGAGTTTCAGCATTCCTAGCGGCAACAAGTAAAGGAGTCAGAGGTGAGAACAGTGGAGCCACTGGAGAACTGACATCATCTGAAAGAAAAATCATTTATTTGCATAAGCACCACCACCCTGTGCACATGACAAGACATTATTTATTAGTAGGTAAGGTAAGCTTGTATAAAATATTTAAATTAAGTTAGTACTTTCAAACTGATTTATTGCAGGTGCAGTCATTAGAGGAGCCACTGAAGCAGCTGGACAATCCACATCATCTGTAAGAAGTATTATTTTAATTGCATGATAGCATAAGCATCACCACTTTTAGCACATGACAAAATATTATAAATTTAATATTACGTAAGTAAGTAATGAATGAATATTAGATTTTTACTTTGAAACTGATTCATTGCAGGTGCAGTCTTTGGAGGAGCCACTGAAGCAGCTGGACAATCCACATCATCTGAAAGAAGTATTATTTATATTGCATGATAGCATAAGCATCACCACCTTTAGCATATGACAAAATATTATAAATTTAATATTACGTAAGTAAGTAATGAATGAATATTAGATTTTTACTTTGAAACTGATTCATTGCAGGTGCAGTCATTAGAGGAGCCACAGAGGCTGCTGAATCATCTGAAAGTAATATTATTTATAATATAAGCACCACCACCTTAAGCATATGACAGATACAGTGTTTTCTTATAATAACTAGGTAGGAATACAATCGTTTCAACATAGTTTAAGGTTATAAAATTGACTTACGCTTCAACAACTTCTTCTTATAGGAATTATCCAAAGCACTTATTAAAATTCGATCAATCCTCTTCATTTTTCTCCAGGTAAGTACAAATTACGTTTGTTGTAACACTTATGAACTACATATCACGTCATTAATAAAATAAGACAAAAGTTATGTCCACTTCTAAACTTTCTAGGCGCCAAACGTGAAAAGAATGAGAACAGAGAATGACAGCAACAATGCTGCCAACATAGTACGAAAAAATAGGGATGGAGTAGTGAAATAGTTCCTGTGTTTCATAGTGCGTGGTCGGTATCGATTCGATAATATCGAACCTATATTGTTCTCAAACTAATAATTAAATCGCATTCGTTCAGTAATTTTTTGCTGAATTCAGATCTCATAATAATCTTAATTCTTTTAAATGTAATAAACTAAAATGACTCACATAGTTTGGGTCATTACAACTGAAAGCAAAATCAGCTAGTTTCTTTTAAAATGAATTTATAAGAAATGACGTACACAGATTGAGTAGTTTTAGCTAAAGTCTAAATGGGTTTGTTTCTTAGTAAACCAGTTTATTAGAAATGACCCACATGGTTTGAGTCCTTTTAGCTAAATGCAGAATCGTCTTGTTTCTTAGTTAATTACTTTAGCAGAAATGATCTAAACAGATTGAGTCGTTTTAGTTAAATAAAAATAGACTAGTTTCTATGAAAGTAAATTTAACTGAAATGATTCAGGTGTTATGAGACAATTCTGCTAAATTACATAAATACACATTTCTTTGAGATTGGATTTCTTAAAAAGGATCCATGTAGTCTGGGTTATTACAGTGTTTTGCAAAAAAATACCCGCCATACATGTGGCTTGGTTCTCGTATTTCAAAAAACCACCTTAGCCTTATCCGATTACGGATCTTTTTTGCGAGGTGACAGAACCGACCTTTAGGACCATTTTGGTATAATTAACTCATTTTTGACCAAAGTGTGGATTGAGTCCTTTCTGCTTAACTACGTCCAATTATGGCAGAGGCAGACACTTAAAGGAAGATCGATCTCATAACACCCATAGTCGCATACATAGATGGACTGATGTTGATGAAACCGTAATTTTGAAATTCATTGGCATTTATTTATTAACAGGTATCATAGTAATGCCGTCATTAGAATCGTATTGGAAAAAGGACTCCCTGTATTATCATCCTCTTTTTCACAATGTTGACATGTCGTACAACAGGTTTACAAATATCTTGAGATGTTGGCACTTTTGTGATAATCTTGCGGTCAGAGATCCAAATAATAGACTCTACAAAATTCAACCTCTTGTTGATCTCATTATAGCAAACTTTCGGAAAATTTACACACCAGATGCTGTTGTTGTGGTTGACGAGTCAATCGTGCCTTTTCAAGGAAGGTTGTTTTTTCGACAATATATACCAACGAAGGCTCATAAATATGGGTTAAAAATTTACAAACTTTGTACATCCGAAGGGTATACATGGAGTTATTTGATTTATTCCGGCGAAAGTGAAAAACTTTTCAATCTTGATGTTTCAGGGAGCATTGTAGTAAAATTAAGCGATGATCTCCTGGATGAAGGTCGTCTTATAATAACTGATAATTTTTACACTAGTATTCCCTTGGCGATGTACATGAAGAGCCGAGGCACAGATTTGTGTGGAACAATAAGGACAAATAGAAAAGGTCTACCTAAAGACGTAATGGCTGCAGAACTCAAACAAGGTGAAATTGCTGCACAACAAAAAGGAAATATTACAGTTTTAAAATGGAAAGACAGACGAAACGTGCATATGTTGTCTACCTGCCATAATCACGATGTGGCAATAACGCCTGGTCGAAATTCAAAACCAAAACCACTCATGATACTGGACTATAATAAGGGCAAAAAGGGAATCGATTTATCTGATCAGCTGGCAAGCTATTATACGCCCATAAGAAAAACAATCATCTGGTATAAAAAAATAGCAGCTGATCTTCTCTGTATTTCGATTATAAATTCCGTGCTGATTTACAATGAGTTTCGTGAGGACAGTAACAAACTATCAATTCTTTCTGGTCAAGAACAAATTGTCAAAGAATTATTGCAAATATCTACGTCATCGTCATCACTAATGAAAACAGCAAATCCGTCCACAAGTCATTTTTTGACTACTATGCCACGACAGCGTAATAATAAAATAAAAAGAAAACGTTGCAGTGGATGTTACGCAAAGAAACGCAATGAAAATTTATCATCCAAAGATGCTGGAAAAAAGGCTAAAATGTAATCAACTGAGTGTACAATATGTAACATTTCATATTGTATGCTATGTTTTAAAGAAAAACATACATGAGGGAATATAATCGCAGGTCTACAATCGCCATTTCGGTTTTGATGATAATAGGCTAGTTTCCTAATTTTTGTTGGCAACCCTAGTTCAAAGGGTCTCACAATAATAGTAACATCGGTGAAAGAATAATTTTGTGTTTGAATAAGGTTAATGTTAATTTTTAAGTGAAATTTATTTTTTGTTTAAGTTCAATAATAAATTGATTGGTAGAATTTGGTTGTAGTATAATTTACTAATGCTACAAATAATATAATTATTAAAAAAAATTATCGATAGATCGATTGCATTATCTACATCATTGGCCATGAGGCACATGTGCCTCATCGGACAGCTAACCTGTTAAGAGGGCAAAAATAAAAAAAGTTACATAAAAAAATCAAGTTACATGTCATATGAAAGGGCTTTGTTTGGACATTCCAAAACGGTTTTTACTTTTTTTTTGGGACGCTCGGTTTTCGAGATAAAATTTAAAAAGTTAAATTAAGATAACCAGCGATCCAAGAGCTCCCATCTCTAAGAGTTTCGTTGAAATCAAGGTTTTTCTACTGGTCGGCCAGTTCCTTTGATTTTTCTTATATTTTTTTCTTGAAATAATTTAAGGAGGTACTCAGTTCTCATAAAATGGTGATGACGACCAGGTCAGCCAAGGTCTGTTCAACGGAACTCTTCAATAAATAGGCCAATAGAGTTGAAACTTGGTAACCATACCAAGTTAGTAGGCGGTAGTCAGAAAAAAGTCCAAAGATAATGTTTGGACTTGCCTCTGACTACTACCGACTCAAAGTTTTGATGCATTCGTCGGGTCGCATCACGAGATCTCAGTTCGGGGCGAACTACTAGTAATAAGGCTGGTATTCAGAGACGAGGGTAAGCGTGAACTTACGCTTGAGTTTGTCAAAATCGGAAGCTTAGCCTTTATTTTGTATTCAGAGTCGCTAAAAATCAGTCTAACTTAGGCTTGCGCTAAGTCAAGCGTAAGTAGTGGATATCGACTACTCGAGCCGATCTCAAAGCAGAACTAGCGCCAAACTAGTAATGGAGAACTATTTATGACAAAATCAAACTTCTGTCTATGAAATTATTCAATCTTCCAACAATGGAATATTTTGATAAAATTTGATCATATTTTGATGATGTAGACGAGTTTCCACGTAATCTCTGATGATCCCTCACTAGAGCTTCCACTCCGTGGGAATATTTACCTATCTGAAAGCCATTGTGAATGTGTTTGATCGAACATTGGAGATGATATCGCTTTCAAAATCAGTATCCTGCCTGGACTCAACTACTACTAGGGAGAGCAAGCATTCTCTGGTATGTGGACGAGAGGTAAGGACGTATTCCTCTCTCCGGATTTTGGACAGCCGGAGTAGTACCTAGGTACACCGAAGGAAGCACCTCTAGTGAAGAAAGTGTTGTGTGTGTGTTATATGGTCCAGAAATGTAATTTCAAGTTGTCTGAAATAAGATTTATTCTTATTTTTTTATAAAGTATATACTAAGTAAGAGATTAAATAATTTATAGAAATTTTAATACTTATATCATTTTTTTATTTATTGTAGTGTAACCTACCTAATCTACGTAAATAAAACCATAAATGTAATTTCAAGTTATCCGAAAGGTAAGATTTATTCTTATTATTTGATTATTTCAACAATAAGCTAATTAAATAACTTTAGAAAAATAGAGGCTAAACTATAGATATCCGGTACCTGCGTTGAGGTGGTCCGGTACCTTGTTGAGGAGTGGGGCTAGGAAAGGTGGATGTGGGGGTGGAAGGGAAATCATTTTCTCCAGGAGATGTTTAGTTTATAAATTAATTTGTAAAATAATAAACACCCGAATTGTTGTACTGCGGAGATTAGTGTGAATAAAAAAACATTTATGGCACTTCGGCGACCACTGCACGTTCGCTTTGCATAATTTATATGTTTCAACATAACCTAACTTATCCAAGTTGGATCCACCCTATCAAGCCTTTTATGAAATCTTGTAAACGCTCTAATAGCAGTTATTGATACGTTTGACTTAATTATATTTGACCGAATGTGGTAAGAAGAAGCGTACCGAACAAAAAAGATAAAAAAACGAGTAATAAAAAAAAGTAAAGAGTAATTTAAAAAATCTAATTGCTGCCAACAGTATTCGCTGAAAAGTATTTCGTTTCACGCGTCTTTGGCAACATCATGAAAATTTACAGAATTACGTTCCGTTTTATGCAATTTTTGTATTTTGTTTTCCTCGTAATTCATTCAAAGCGCATCTCCTGGGTCCAAAAATAGCTTTAAAGGTTTATGATGAACCCTAACAAGACCCTTATATTAAAAACACAGTTAAAACCAGGTATTGGATATCTATAGCCAACGTAAAATAAATTTAAAAAATCCTTGAGTTTATTTGTAGTATAAGCTACTTAATCTACCTAAATAAAACCTTCGTACATCTTGAACAATAATTATAGGCTTGTGTTATTTCGCAGTAATCTATCTACAGAGTAAAAAAAATCGAACTCGATGGTAAGTGTAGTCAAAGCAAAGATCAATGTAAGTTTGACATCCAATCTCTCTGAATCACTGATCTCTACTATACAAGTACGCTGGATAGAAGATATCCATTCAAATGACAAGTCGCTTTTTGTGCCGATTCAAAGCGCCCCCACCGAGTGTCCCGCGTACTAAAATTTACTATGGCGGACGTTTGTTTACATTGTCTTTCATTGCAAAAAAGGAATTTTAGGAAAAATCGCTACTTATTGTGTCATTTGTGCCCTTTTCTATGTTTTGTGAATATTTTAGCGTAAGAGTTGTCTGTTATATTACATGAGAGTGTGTGTATTTTGTAAAACTCGCTACCAAAAGGGCAGTGGAGTAACCTTTCACAAGTAAGTCTAAAATCATAACATTAATGCAATAAAAAGAGTGAAAATCACGTTTCTATTTCTATCTGAACACATATGTATGATTTAACATGATTTGAGCCTAATTTTTATTCAATACTAAGAATATAATTAAAGAAATAGGGTTGTTTGTAATCTATCGACAAATCTATCGACACAATAGGAAACAACCTTACTAATTACAAAATTTTTTTGGTTGCATTTGTATAGGAATCCTATATAAGAGTGCTTCCCAAGAATTAATAATCGACATATTTTTACATAAAAATAACATTATTTCAGTTGCATCTACTAGGTAATGAGTTGGCTTGTATGTAACATGCATAAAGAATTTTTAACCACAAAGTTAATTTGTCATTTTGTTTAAAATTCCAGGTTTCCAACTGACTCAACAAGGAAGTTAAGGCTGCAAAATATGAAAATTGATATTTGGAGTCCCAAAGCAAATGATCACCTTTGTAGTAAACATTTCACAGATGACTGTTTCATTTAACTCGCTGTACTTACGTGGACGTGGATGTGTACCTACATTTTTTTCTGGTACGTATGAAATATTAAAATACGCCATGTTAATATGAATGTGACAACAATAAAGCCAAATGCAAGAAATCCATTTATGAATGCTGTCTTTATATACCTAGATGGTAAAAGAATCAGCCTGTATTGAGACACATAATGGCCTCTAATTTGAATTCTTGTAACTTGATATCATAAAAAGAACCATAAAACATTTGGCGAGCTTAAGCTATGCACTGACATTAGGGTTACATTTATCCAGGTTGTTTGCACTTTTTTTTTATTTTTTATTTAAGAAAAACATATTTTCAGATTCTACTTTGTCTACTGAGCCAGCTCACCGCTCAATGATGGCTGCCATGATCAGAAAGATAATGAAATCATCTTGGAGAGAGTTTCACACAGCTTCCCTGATCCAAGTGTTGATGAATTGATTTACAGGACCATTTCAAAGAAACATTGCTTTCGGATAATTTTACAAGTCATTCTCATGTATCAGATTATACAACAAAAAAATACTCTATGTATACAGGTGTTAGGTAAGAAATTCATTATCACGACAAATTATTTGGGCACGGCTATAATAAAATGTTAATGTCTATGTAATATTTTTGTTTTATTGATTCCCTAAGTAAGCATCCTAAATATATACATATATGTACAAATCTACATCTACCATTATATAAGGGAGAAAGTAGGTAGGTGCGATGTCAAAAAAAATTTACACCCTAGCCGGCACACGTGGCGGCGGAAATCAAAGGATGCGCTGTCTCTTTCGCTCGACGGCGAGTCGAGTATGTAGGAATAGTGATATAACTGAGTTATGACATATTAACCGGAACTACTTAAAGGTACTGTAATTTATTCTGTACCGGAACATCTGTTGTATACAATAGGAATTTTAAAAGAAAAATTGTAGTTAAAATTGTACCTCCTACGATTTTATGTGGATAGGGGCTTGATATATAATGTTGTTATTTTTGTTGAGCCCAGCCGGACATGTCCTAGAAATATTATGCACTATTTTGGAATTGCCTTTTATTGTGCAAACATTCTATCGTGGCTTTTTATCGATGCTACTATTGTTATCCCATTACCCCATCACTAACATTAGTTCCGTGGACGTTCACTGACGCTCTCAGCGCCAAAATGGCGATAATCAAATGGGAACATAAAAACGCCGACAATCTTCTATCCAGTGTGTAATAGAGATCAGTGCTCTGAATACAAAATCCAAAGATCGGCTTCGACAATGCTTCTCTCTGCGCAGTCGTAGCTTGGATTTCATAGATGTCTCTGAATACCAGCCGAAGGGCCTAGGGTCATTGTGCTAGATAGCGGCCTCTTAGTGCTCCCTTCGACTTTAGGGCTTCAGAAAAAAATAATACAATCCTAATTTACCTGTTCTAATGATGTAGTATGATAGCCTATATAATGAAGTTTATTTTTAATGTACTGTTTAGTGCTAGAAGCTTATAGTTATTTTTATTTTTAATAAAATCCGGAAAAATGCCAAAAATTCAGTTTTTGGCCACAAATTTAAGTTTTCGGCCATGGAGTCTTCTGTTTTCGGCCACCTTATAAAGACGGATTTTAAATGAATTTTTTAATCTAAAGTAACATAAAACCAACGTTTTTGTGTGGGTTTATCAGTATTTTTATTATGTACCTATATACAAAATCACAATCAACATAATACCGGATTTTGAAACATTTTGTCACACACTAGATAAATATTTTCGAAACAATATCAACTAAGTTAAACTTTATTATTTCTTAGGTAACAGTTTAGCTATAGCGTACCGACTTTTCAAAAGAATCATCATCAAGGAATCATTAACTCAGGCACAAAAACAAAAGACATTCGTGACAAAAAAATGTCGTTAAAAGATTTTTGTCGCCACTATGGAATTCTAATGTGTACCATACAAGACAGAATTGCTGGAAAAACGACGGATAGTATTAAAAATCTAGGACCCGATCCAGTACTAACCCACAGAGGTGAAAAAAAAATGGTGGAATGGCTTATCAACCAGGCAAAGTGTGGTTTTCCTTTGAAAAAAAGAACTTCTCGACACCGTTCAGAAAGTTATTGAAGATACAGACAGGTATACCTAATAACTTGAGATTGAAGATAATTGCCCAGGGAAACTTGGTTTAAAAAAATTATGAATAGAAACCCAGAAATTTCCCAAATAACAAGGAATAAACAAGCCTGAGTTAATGATTCTTTCGAATATTGAGTTCGTACATTTCTTTTTTTCTTTATCTTCTCCACAGCCGTCGGAGGAGAATACACCTGAAGAAAATAATGTTTTTTGAAAGAACATAAATAAATATCATTTTAGGGAATGTAATCAAGAGGAAATAAGATTTGTGTAGCAGGCGGTCGAAAACGTACAATAGGTTTTAAGCCGAAAAGCCAGACAGACATACTACCAAGTGAAATGGACTGAAACAGATGAACACTTTAACACCTCTTATTTATTCGTAGAACACAGGTAAAACAATTTCACTTTTATTCTTCGCACTTGTTACAAATGACAGTATGTTAGCCAGTCAAGTTTACTCCACCAAATCTCTTTTCAGAATGCCATATTTTTTTCAATCTTCTCCATTCCCACTTTTTACAGTTCGGCAACCTACCAACGTTAACAATCCTACCAACCTTACCGACCAAAGCTGCGACTTGGCGGTCAATTGACTGACTAAAAGACAGGAAGATATAACATTAATTATACTACTTCAATTTTAATCTAAAAAAAACAAGCTTAATATTTACAAAATGAATTATAAAATTCGAGAAATCATTACACAAGTAGGATAATAAAAGCTTGTAAAATACGTAACTATCATTAGATTTATTTTCAAAATAAAATTATTAACTCAAAAAGATAAAAAATATACAAACATTTTTGCTTTAAGGCCGAAAACTAACAGCGCCATTCAGTTTGTGGCCACATGATTTCAATACAATTGTCGGTCATGCCGAAAACTGAGGTGTCATTTTATCTATGGTTGGGTTTTCGGCCACCCCCAAAGTAGTCATTACTATTACTCCTTTTTCATTATGAATGCCACATAATTTGACGGCCGAGAACTAATGGCTAGGTTCTTCACATATGTTATTATCGTAAAACAAAGAGTTGTGAGCTAAACCCTTGAACCAATTGAGTAAAAGAGACAAAAGTGTAGAAGACTCGATGTACTACATACCGGCCCTTAGGCCGAAAACTAAACTTTTGAAAAAAATCATATGTTGGATCGCGGCCCCCATATTAATTGTTGATTTATACAATACTAGCGGCCTGTCCCAGCTTCGCATGGGTGGTCATAAATTTTTTGAACATTTTAGGATAAATTTAGACCGTGGGTTCGAGCCTCGCGTCTACTTATTTTCATACATTTGCACGCGATTCTCCTTGAGTGAGTGAAATCGCACCCCGCGCGTGACCCGTGGACCCGTTAACATTTTTAATTTTGTCATATCTTTTGAATGGAATGTCCGATTTGAAAAATTTAAGAAGTAATCTATAGGTATTGAAACCGTCTTAATTATGATATTTGGATAAGGATTAATACCAAGGTACAAATAAAGACCCTTTTCTAGCGGAGGCATTTCAATTAATTTTTTATAATAAAAGAACACTTATTGTGACATAACTATAATAGTTAGACATATGCTGTCGCGACATTTTTTGTAGATGATAACGTGTTCTACAAAATCGTAGTACATTATTTTGTTCTATCTTCAATAGTTTTCGCAGCGCACGCGATGTAAGGTTTTTATTTTCCACCTTGGGTTACATTATTGAAGTTTTAGTAAGGATCCCAGATTTTTTGAAAATATAATATAGCCTATGTTACTCAAGGATAATGTAGCATTCTAATGGTGAAAGAATTTTTGAAATCGGACCAGTAGTTTTTGAGCCTATTCGTTACATACAAAAATACATAAATACAAAAATACAAATGTTTCCTCTTTATAATATTAGTGTAAATTTTGCAAAAATAATGTTAGTAGTATGTTGGCAATTAAGTTTTGAAGTGGCTTATATGCCTATCAACAATGTTTGCTTAGAAAAACAACACATAACTTACCTTGGAGTGAAAGGCGCGTCACTATTTTTTTCCTAATTTCCGCACGCTGCGATACCCGCGATGACCGCCGCCGATCTGAATAATTCGCTAGAAATCACTCGTAGCTTGTTTCCGACCAAAAATTTTGTCAAAAACAAAGCAACTAATTTCAGATGTCTTGATAGAAAAATCTTTCAGATATTGCATTTCAAAACGATAATATCTTAATTTTACTGCATCAAGTATGCGTAAAGGCCGAAAACTGAAGGCGGCCGGCAAACCGGCTCACAAACCCTATGTCAAAAGACAAACTTTACTAAGTGATTTTAACAATATACCTGTGTAACTTACCTATTGAATGTAAAGAAATAAAAGGCGGATAATATGTAAAGAATTAATAAGGGTAACGATACGCTAACGCGACTATCGTTAATTCTTACGTAATTAAGCTCGCACGGCTAAACGGCTATTACCGGCTGTTTTTGATGGTAATGACTTTCACTCTGAACTACTCTGAAGCTTGACTTATACAACAGTTGTCAAAATGACATTCACGCATGTCATTCCGTCATATTTTTAGTGCATTGTGTTGCTCTCCTTGACCCATAGAGCAACACGGAGGGGAGTGGCCGTAGCGTTTTTTACCGATACAAAACTGTCTGCCATTTTTTGCGGGGGGAAATTTGTGTTACGCACACTTTCTCTAATTCCCACACAAAAATAATCGTCTGTAACTACGAAACTCACACATACCTAATTAAAAATCACTAACAATTTCATGCACACATATATACATTCTGTGTCCTAACAGTATGAGGTGACACTGACAATTTGCTTACAGCTAGCCGTGGGTAGAAGGAGTCAGACGTACGCGTCTGGAGCGGCTCATACCGTAGTGAGTACGTCAGTACCGGCTCTATTTCTTTTGGAGCGGCTCAACAGCTCTCATGCCAGCCTATTATAAATTTTATTGCTAGGTAGATAGGGTCTTTATTAGAAAAAAGATATCCAGATCAAAAATTATGCTAAATGAATTTGAATTGTTTCGTCTAGATAATAAGATCTAATTTCCAATGCTGCATTTTTGCCACTCTTGATCTGTGGAGCGGTTCAAAGATCTACTCATAAAATGTGATACACAACTCAAACGGTTCAAAGATTGGTTTTATGATAAACTGAACCCTGAGCCGTTCGAGTAAAATATTTGTTTTGATTCATTGAGAGGTTCAATACGTACTCGAACAGTTGAATCGTTTGAAGTAATATCTGCGCGGGTGAGTTGGATGAATTGAAGGATTATGGTTCTTTTTAGAAAATCATGTTTTTAAATGGTATGGGTTATGAATTTGAATTATTAACTTGAGTTGTTTTAGCAACAGCCCGTGGATGCCCTCGCGTGTTAGCATACATATTTAAGGATATTTTGCGTTCTAGGCTCGTCATAATTTGCATAAATATTTTCCGTTTTATCGTCTAATCAAGTAAGTTTCATTTTGAATAGTAGAACTTTTACTTTAATTTTTTTTCATTCCATTGTTCATTGTTAGCAATATTTATTAGTTATTGCTAACATACAAATTCAAGGATTATTTCCTGTTTATTTTCCGTTTAGGACTTGTTTATGCTTGCTTGGAGTCTTTGAAGGTACCATGAATACATATAAATTGGTCATGATATTCTGAGCCGTTTGAACCGCGGTTCGGCTCCGGCTCGAGACTGTAAATGAGCTGATGCGCTGCAGATCATGTTTTTTGAGTGAGTTACCCATGGCTACTTACAGCCGTAGTTGTAACAACTGTCGATACGCATTATCGATAAATTCAAGAACTCGGTTAGGGAAATTAGGTTTTTAAAGTGATAGAAAGGTAAGATGTTATCATAAAAATGGACTTTATTTATTATGTAATAGGTATAAAGGGACAGCACCATCACTATCCTTATCAGGAGGCTCCATGATCGACATTTATTGACGGTAGGCGTGAGTTTGTCGGGCGAAGAGAATAAAACGAAACGGTATAATCAAAAGAAGTTACTATTCACTAAAATATGATTATCAATGGATACAGGATAGTATAATCTACGATAATACACAGACACTCCGCCGAACACGTAATGCGCATGCGCGATGTAAACCGATTCGATCTGTAATGCCGGCAATCGAGCGGTCGACCCGCGTCGCACACTAGCGCTCGTAGTTGTGTCAGAGTGACAGTCTTGCCACTCTAAAATAATCAACGCGCCGTCAGGTACAATAATTATCACAATAAACATAATGTTTATATCATTTTAATTGTAGTTGTATCTTTCACTGGTTTTTAAAATGGATTAGTTTTCTATATATGAATATCACGAATACATTTTTGTGGGTTTTCTTTTTTCATTAAGAAAGAAATGCTTGTACCAGTATATTTTTCCATTACTAATCTTGTCAGTTCCATTAATGGTGCCCTCGACTAATTTCCTTCTATTGTTCGCCAACACTTGAAAGTCAGAGGTCTTGAAATGATTTGAGCAAATTACACTATTTCTTGTGGGCGTCCAGGTTATTCTGATAATACAAAATTTCTTCCATACAAAATGCATCCCTAAAATTTGGATCTTTAGGAAACCTGCAATAAATAAATAAAAAACATTATGGTTCAGACTAAGTAATTATAGTAAAATGTGTTTGTACTCGTAAGTATTGTATTATATTTAATGTAATGCAATTTTATTAAAAAACTATTTAAATTAAAATAAAGCTCACAATATAATATTTTAAATTAATCAGAAAACTTAAATCACAAAAATGTCTGTATCCTTTGCCTTTGCCATTTTTATCGACAACTATCTACAAACAAACCGGTAACAACACTATCGCTCGGCGACAGTGACTTCTAGGAAATGTCTCGGATCAGTCGCTCGACCGATCCGCTTATTGTATGAAGGCGAGCGGCCTGTGTTTGTAAACAAATCGGAAACAACACGACCGATAATATTGTGATTTTTAAGTTTAAAAGAAGTTTAAAGTAATAATGTGATTAAAAATTACTTACATATGAAAGGTAAAGCCATCTTTTTGTAAATTTGACGTGGCAGATGTCTTTTTGCAGCATAAAACAGAACAATTCGACATTTTTTAAAGGACATTGATTCTGTCCCGCAACTAGATTTAGTCTAGTGAGCAGTGCGGCTGCAACTAGTTTTATTGTACGTCTAGGACCGCGTGGACTTGTACTTTGACAGAGGGGAATGCCTGCGAAGGCTACTCCCCTCCGGTCCGCCGGTGGCCCGTGTTGCTCTAAGCCTTGACCAATAAAATCTTGATGAGCAAGAAAACAAAATAAAAATAAAGCAAATTAAAACAGTTACTATATTGCTAAGCGATAATTATATAAACTGTACACAGACCCGACCCCGGCTCCATATATTGATGAAACATCGCCTTTCGCGTTTATAAAGTGCCGGATTAAGCCAGCGCGGGGCCTGTAGCAAATTCTGTCAAGGGGCCCTTGGTTTGCTTGAAAATCTGGCCGCTTGAAGGGTAGATAGGGTAAATGTGGTATAGATACTAGTCTATATATATCGATTATAATTAAACATTAGAGCATTACCGTTGAAAAGTTCGTAAAATACCTAACTACTTATTTTTAAGATTTAACGTGACGAAATCGAGTTTTAGATTTTCAAGACGTAGTGAAGCATGGGCTTCGCGTTTATGGCATGCAAGATATTTTACGCTCTTATCTAAATTCATATTTTTTTATTACAGTCAGACCAGTGCCGGATTAAGCTAGCGCGGGGCCTGTAGCAAATTCTGTCTAGGGGCCCTTGGTTTGCTTAAAAATCTGGCCAATTGATTTTTTGATGTAACTTTTTTTATTTTTGCCCCCTTAAGAAACCCCGTATCTCAAAAACCCTTTATCCGATTTTACTCATATACTTACCAGTAAATTTGTCAAGTACAAGCTATCGATTTATCAAATTTCATGCAGATCGGATCAACGGTTCGAAAGTTATGGCCACAGAGTACTTTGTTATAACTGAAATAGAGGTACAACTCAGCTACAAAATCGGGTAATACAAAGTGTCGCCCTCTGGTCGAAGGTTTTGGAACTAATGCCAACACAGTATGTACGTAGGTAGGTATCTATAGCTCGCTGCGGTTGCTAGCTAGCTAGCTATACATTTATCTCTACCTATCTACCGTTTTCTATAATGTTATTATTTTTATATACAATAAAACAATGTTTATTTACATACTATGTGTTTTATTATTTATTTTTTCTTTAAAAAAACCTTTCAGACATGTTTTTTGCTCATTATGTGATGTTTTTGGATTCATAAATTTCATGTTTTTCATGAGATGCTTGGATTCCGTCCATGTTTTGTGGTGTATGGAATGGAAATAGGCGTCACAGGTCCTAGAAGAGGCTTGCCATGCTCCTTTCTTTTGCATAAGCTTGCATTCATGGAATCAAAAAGTTGGTCGAGAAACATATATATCATATCAGCTGTATTTTTGGCTTATTCCGGAAGAATACCTTCATCTGAAAAAATATATCTTTTATTAGTTAGTACCTATTTTTATCTAATCAGGCAAAACAAAGAGGTGAGAACAGCATGGCAATATAGATAGGTATTACTAATTTTCAGTTTTTATTATTATTTATCACGCAAAAATAAATATTTATAATAAGATCTTCCCTGCTTGTTCCATCATCGCATAGAACAAAAAATAATATTATTTAATATGCTTAGTTTTATAATTTTTTACTGACCTGGTATTTTTCTCATGGGTACAGCTTCTCTAAGATGATTAATCCAGCATGAACACTTTTCTTCAAAGTGTGCATCACATACACGGCGATATTTAAAAATATGGTCATCTTTTAGCTGCAAAATATTGCCACCAATAGATTTTTGTCCTTAGCTGTATTCCAGCTAATTTGTGCAAATTCGTCTTGGTGTCTGAAAAAATAACAGATAGGTTACAGAAAAGTTATAAGTTTAAACATACAATAAATTTATATGAAGCATGATGTGCATAACAACTCATGGAGAAAATACAGCAGCTCCATCGCGAGCCAAAGCGAAACGGCACGTCTAAGCAAAATACTCTCAAGTGACACTAAGATAAAACTGGGCACTCTCAAGAGGCCAGACGGGTCTTATACGACAACAGATAAAGAACAATTCGAGCTTCTGCTAAAAACGTACTTTCCGGATTGCAATCTTGAAGAAAATAAAAGCTGGGAAGCTGACAACGAAAACCACACCCCGAAAAAAGAAGACTGGGAACTAGCTCGAGCCATCGTCACAGAGGAGGCACTTTCATGGGCCGTAAGAACCTTTGAGCCTTACAAAGCGGCTGGCACGGATGGCATTTTCCCGGCACTTCTACAATGGAATCTCACCAAAATCGAGGCAACGCTTACTGCCATCTTCAGAAGCTGCATTGCCTGGAAATACATCCCTCACACGTGGAGAGAAGTTAAAGTAGTCTTTCTTCCAAAACCCGGTAAGTCCGACTACACCCAGCCGAAATCGTTCCGGCCTATTAGTCTAAGCTCTTTTCTACTAAAGACCCTAGAAAGGCTTTGTGATCGACATATACGCAGCGAACCACTGCTCAAAAATCCGATAAACAAAAATCAACATGCCTACCAGTCAGGCAAATCTACGGAAACAGCACTTCACAATGTAGTGTACAAGATTGAAAGCGCGCTGGAAAGCAAACAATCGTGTCTGATAGCATTCATTGACATTGAGGGCGCTTTTGACAAAACAACTTTCCCGAGCATTGAAAGAGGCCTGAGGAAACAAGGTGTGGAAGACAACCTAAATGAATGGATCAACAAAATGCTATCAAACAGAGCAGCACTAATAGAAAGCTCAGAAGTCACAAGATGCCTGGTAACCAAAGGCTGCCCACAAGGAGGAGTACTATCTCCCCTACTGTGGGTACTTGTAGCTGACGAACTTCTAGACTCTCTAAACAAAGATGGGCTACACACCATTGGCTATGCCGACGATCTGGCAATCATGATATCGGGGCTCTTCGAGTCGACCCTATGCGAAAAAATGCAGAGGGCACTCCGGATCGTGGAGTCATGGTGCCACACTCATAGCCTATCAGTGAACCCTAGCAAGACAGAACTTGTACTCTTCACTCGCAAGCTGAAGGTGACAAACCTGAATCTACCTTCCTTTTTCGGAACCAAACTGACTCTCAGTAAGGAGGTCAAATATCAAGATATTCCAAGGAATATGGCTAGATAGCAGACTCCTGTGGGGCAAACAACTAGAACACACAATGACAAAAGCCACAAACGTGCTATGGCAGTGCAGACGAGCCGTTGGCAAGGATTGGGGACTAAAACCCAAGCTTTGTCTATGGATGTACACCGTCATGGTTCGGCCAGTACTAACCTACGGTGCCGTAGTGTGGTGGCCAAGAACAAACCTAGTCACAACAATAAACAAGCTGCAGCAGGTTCAAAGGCTTTCCTGCTCCCTGATCTGTGGTTGCGCAAAATCCACACCATCAGCAGCGCTGGATATAATACTAGGTCTAACGCCCCTCCATCTCCACATACAGCAAGAGGCGATGGCAGCAGCGTTAAGAATAAAATCCACAAATCAGTGGAAAACCAGTGGTAAACCAACAAACCACAGCAAGATTCTGGACAAGGCGATATGAGCCATCCCGGAGGCCCTTAATGGCACCGACAGAATAGCCACAACATACCTAATGAACAAACAGTACCAAGTAGAAAGCCAAAAGAAGGCGAGGGATCCCATATCGGTCTCCAACGTCTTCCATGTCTACACCGATGGTTCAAAACAAAAAGCCGGAGCGGGTTGCGGTTTCTACTGCCCTGAAACAGGGCTATCGCGCGTGCAACCGCTTAGCAAAGCAACAACCGCCTTCCAGGCAGAGACCCTAGGGCTCTTCCTGGCAGCAACAGAAATGCTTTCATCAATAGAGTCCGGAACATGCAAGGACACGAACGAACAGACACAAATAATCTTCACGACAGACAGCGCAGCGCTTATGAACGCACTGGGCCGATCGGACACAAGGTCAGCATCAATTGCACAATGTCACACTGCGCTTCAAAATTTGTCGGGGAAATACAGTGTCAAAATAAAATGGACAAGGAGTCACGGCTCATGTTCAGGTAACAACGAGGCAGACTCTCTGGCAAGAGAGGGAGCAAATCAGACACCGACAACAGAAGACGTAGGTCTATGTAAACCTTCATCAACAGAGATTAAAAACAGGCTGAAGATGCAATCCCAGATAGAACATCAGAAACAATGGGAGCGCAGATCAGACTGCAAACATACGAAAACAATGCTTCCTGCAACAAACAGGCGCTTAACAAACATCGTGTTAAAGATGAAACGCGAAGACCTAAAGCTGATGGTGGGCATCATCACGGGTCACTGTGACCTCAACTACCATCTTTTCAAGACAGGAGCGACAGAGTTTTGATGCATTCGTCGGGTCGCATCACGAGATCTCAGTTCGGGGCGAACTACTAAGATAAAACTGGGCACTCTCAAGAGGCCAGACGGGTCTTATACGACAACAGATAAAGAACAATTCGAGCTTCTGCTAAAAACGCACTTTCCGGATTGCAATCTTGAAGAAAATAAAAGCTGGGAAGCTGACAACGAAAACCACACCCCGAAAAAAGAAGACTGGGAACTAGCTCGAGCCATCGTCACAGAGGAGGCACTTTCATGGGCCGTAAGAACCTTTGAGCCTTACAAAGCGGCTGGCACGGATGGCATTTTCCCGGCACTTCTACAATGGAATCTCACCCAAATCGAGGCAACGCTTACTGCCATCTTCAGAAGCTGCATTGCCTGGAAATACATCCCTCACACGTGGAGAGAAGTTAAAGTAGTCTTTCTTCCAAAACCCGGTAAGTCCGACTACACCCAGCCGAAATCGTTCCGGCCTATTAGTCTAAGCTCTTTTCTACTAAAGACCCTAGAAAGGCTTTGTGATCGACATATACGCAGCGAACCACTGCTCAAAAATCCGATAAACAAAAATCAACATGCCTACCAGTCAGGCAAATCTACGGAAACAGCACTTCACAATGTAGTGTACAAGATTGAAAGCGCGCTGGAAAGCAAACAATCGTGTCTGATAGCATTCATTGACATTGAGGGCGCTTTTGACAAAACAACTTTCCCGAGCATTGAAAGAGGCCTGAGGAAACAAGGTGTGGAAGACAACCTAAATGAATGGATCAACAAAATGCTATCAAACAGAGCAGCACTAATAGAAAGCTCAGAAGTCACAAGATGCCTGGTCACCAAAGGCTGCCCACAAGGAGGAGTACTATCTCCCCTACTGTGGGTACTTGTAGCTGACGAACTTCTAGACTCTCTAAACAAAGATGGGCTACACACCATTGGCTATGCCGACGATCTGGCAATCATGATATCGGGGCTCTTCGAGTCGACCCTATGCGAAAAAATGCAGAGGGCACTCCGGATCGTGGAGTCATGGTGCCACACTCATAGCCTATCAGTGAACCCTAGCAAGACAGAACTTGTACTCTTCACTCGCAAGCTGAAGGTGACAAACCTGAATCTACCTTCCTTTTTCGGAACCAAACTGACTCTCAGTAAGGAGGTCAAATATCTTGGAATATGGCTAGATAGCAAACTCCTGTGGGGCAAACAACTAGAACACACAATGACAAAAGCCACAAACGTGCTATGGCAGTGCAGACGAGCCGTTGGCAAGGATTGGGGACTAAAACCCAAGCTTTGTCTATGGATGTACACCGTCATGGTTCGGCCAGTACTAACCTACGGTGCCGTAGTGTGGTGGCCAAGAACAAACCTAGTCACAACAATAAACAAGCTGCAGCAGGTTCAAAGGCTTTCCTGCTCCCTGATCTGTGGTTGCGCAAAATCCACACCATCAGCAGCGCTGGATATAATACTAGGTCTAACGCCCCTCCATCTCCACATACAGCAAGAGGCGATGGCAGCAGCGTTAAGAATAAAATCCACAAATCAGTGGAAAACCAGTGGTAAAGCAACAAACCACAGCAAGATTCTGGACAAGGCGATACGAGCCATCCCGGAGGCCCTTAATGGCACCGACAGAATAGCCACAACATACCTAATGAACAAACAGTACCAAGTAGAAAGTCAAAAGAAGGCGAGGGATCCCATATCGGTCTCCAACGTCTTCCATGTCTACACCGATGGTTCAAAACAAAAAGCCGGAGCGGGTTGCGGTTTCTACTGCCCTGAAACAGGGCTATCGCGCGTGCAACCGCTTAGCAAAGCAACAACCGCCTTCCAGGCAGAGACCCTAGGGCTCTTCCTGGCAGCAACAGAAATGCTTTCATCAATAGAGTCCGGAACATGCAAGGACACGAACGAACAGACACAAATAATCTTCACGACAGACAGCGCAGCGCTTATGAACGCACTGGGCCGATCGGACACAAGGTCAGCATCAATTGCACAATGTCACACTGCCCTTCAAAATTTGTCTGGGAAATACAGTGTCAAAATAAAATGGACAAGGAGTCACGGCTCATGTTCAGGTAACAACTGGTTGGTGAGATTCCATTGTAGAAGTGCCGGGAAAATGCCATCCGTGCCAGCCGCTTTGTAAGGCTCAAGTTAGTTATTGCTCGTTTTACACAGCTTATCTGATTCAACTACCGAAAAACTACTGTAGTTCGATTAATTGTTTCACAATTTGAAAACAAGTGCTCTGTTTGTTAGTTTTGTTCTCATTTTATCTGAATTATACAAAATATAGGTAGGTAATGTAATGAGATAAGAGATGCCAAAGTTTTTTCAGTTTTGATTACATCATCATCACGGTCCTATCATAGTCCACTGCTGGACATAGGCCTTCTCTAATGAGTGCCATAGCGTCCTGTCTTCCGTCTTTTTTTTTTCTAAGTCGTGTAAAATAGCGACATCTAACTGGATTTTTATATATCATTTTCAAAATCATTTTCATCATTTTCAGTTTTTTTGAAACAATCACTCATTTACTATAATATGTATATGAACCACGTAACTACATTGTTATTTAATTTTGATTGTATAAAAAACAATCAAAATTTTACTTGACCTACGACCACTGACCTCAATAAATACACTGGACAGGCGGCTGGCAAGATAGATTTGTGCCTATTTGATTTACGCCATTTTGGCGCTGTAAGCAAATACGAAAGTCCATGGAACTAAAGTTAGTGATGCACGCAAGTCGACATCTAATGTTTTTATCGATAGCTATACGCTCATGGTTTGTATGTAGCTGTGCTGTGGGTGACTATTATGTACTTGTCACACAATTTGTGGAAGAAGCTTTTTATCACTTAAAAGGTATCTAATAAGGTTCTGTGCGTCTGAATAAATTGACATTATACTGATTTATCGAAGCAAGCAGGTATCTATTGAAATGAAGAATAGTATAATAGCTGGTTGACTTAATAATTCTCTATTATAAGATTATTCATTATTTAATTTTTAGTTTCAAATATCTGCCTACATTTAATTTTCCAAAAAGTTTAAATTACTTATACTATAGATATGAGTAAGTATCGATACTTTTCAGGTACTCCAGTTAGTAGTATCGCAAGACGATTTGAGTAGGTATCGATACTTTGCGTTTGGTGGTATCGGAACATCCCTACTTCTATGTAATTTACCACGGCAGCCATTTGCAATATACGTCACAATTAGTTCTAGGGACTTTCGTATGTCAAAAGTGGCGCTTCAAATTGGCACAAAAAATTGCTGTCATTCTAATGGTGAAAGCCTGTCCAGTGTATTTATTGAGGTCAGTGCCTACGACACATTGACTTTTTGTGATTTAAGTGCAACACTGCCGTCCTATAGCGCATTTTAGCTATAGGACGGCAGTGTTGCACTTACGTTAACCAACACTTGCTCAATTTCGACTTTTTTATGGCATCTGAAAAAAAAAAGCTTTATCGACCAATTGTATCAAAATTCAAATAGCTTTAATAGTTTTCGAAATATGAAAAAATAAAATGCCGTTACCGGAACCAAATTAATATCAATTCAATGCTCAAATGTTGCTAAGGCTGGTATTCAGAGACGAGGGTAAGCGTGAACTTACGCTTGAGTTTGTCAAAATCGGAAGCTTAGCCTTTGTTTTGTATTCAGAGTCGCTAAAAATCAGTCTAACTTAGGCTTGCGCTAAGTCAAGCGTAAGTAGTGGATATCGACTACTTGAGCCGATCTCAAAGCAGAACTAGCGCCAAACTAGTAATGGAGAACTATTTTTGACAAAATCAAACTTCTGTCTATGAAATTATTCAATCTTCCAACAATGGAATATTTTGATAAAATTTGATCTTATTTCGATGATGTAGTCGAGTTTCCACGTAATCTCTGATGATCCCTCACTAGAGCTTCCACGCCGTGGGATTATTTACCTATCTGAAAGTCATTGTGAATGTATTTGATCGAACATTGGAGATGATATCGCTTTCAAAATCAGTATCCTGCCTGGACCCAACTACTACTGGGGAGAGCAAGCATTCTCTGGTATGTGGACGAGAGGACATAAGGACGTATTCCTCTCTCCGGATTTTGGACAGCCGGAGTAGTACACCGAAGGAAGCACCTCTAATGAAGAAAGTGCCGACTCTGTGTTGTGTGTGTGTTATATGGTGCAGAAATGTAATTTCAAGTCGTCTGAAATTAGATTTATTCCTATTTTTTTATTATATACGTAAGAGAATTAAATAATTTATAGAAATTTTAATATATCATTTTTTCAAATTATTGTAGTGTAACCTACCTAATCTACGTAAATAAAACCATAATAAATGTAATTTCAAGTTATCCGAAAAAGGTAAGATTTATTCTTATTATTTGATTATTACGAAAATAAGCGAATTAAATAACTTTAGAAAAATAGAGGCTAAACTATAGATATCCGGTACCTGCATTAAGGTGGTCCGGTACCTCGTTGAGGGGTGGGGCTAGGAAAGGTGGATGTGGGGGTGGAAGGGAAGTCCTCCTCTGAAATCATTTTCTCCAGGAGATGTTTAGTTTATAAATTACTTTGTAAAATAATAAACACCCGAATTGTAGTACTGCGGAGATTAGTGTGAATAAAAAAACATTTATGGGACTTCGGCGGCCACTGCACGTTCGCTTTGAATAATTTATATGTAACCTAACTTATCCAAGTTGGATCCACCATATCAAGCCTTTTATGAAATCTTGTAAACGCTCAAATGGCAATTATTGATACGTTTGACTTAATTATATTTGACCGAAAGTGGTAAGAAGCGTACCGAACAAAAAAGATAAAAAAACGAGTAATAAAAAAAAGTTAAGAGTAATTTAAAAAATCTAATTGCTGCTAACAGTATTGGCTGAAAAGTATTTCGATCCACGCATTTTTTACGCGTCTTTGGCAATCAGTCTCTCAACATCATGAAAATTTACAGAATTACGTTCCGTTTTATGCAATTTTTGTATTTTGTTTTCCTCGTAATTCATTCAAAGCGCATCTCCTGGATCCAAAAATAGCTTTCAAGGTTTATGATGAACCCTAACAAGACCCTTATATTAAAAACACAGTTAAAACCAGGTATCGGATATCTATAGCAAACGTAAAATAAATTTAAAAAATCCTTGAGTTTATTTGTAGTAAAACCTGCTTAATCTACCTAAATAAAACCTTCGTACATCTTGAACAATAATTATAGGCTTGTGTTATTTCGCAGTAATCTATCTACAGAGTAAAAAATATCGAACTCGATGACAAGTGTACTCGAAGCGAAGATAACAGTAAGTTTGACATCCTGAATGTCTCTGAATACAAAATCCAAAGATCAGCTTCGACGATGCTTCTCTCTGCGCAGTCGTAGCTTGGATTTCATTGATGTCTCTGAATACCAGCCTAAGTGTCATTGCTAAGCTTATAAATGGCTAATGGCTATTTCATTTTTACATCAACTTAAACGGTAGGTACGTTAGTTGCCGTTAAATATTTTTTGTAAGCTTTACCGCCTTTTGTTTTTATCTCGCGTAATAACTCAAAAAGTAGATTTTGCATTTAACGGCCTTTTAGCTATAGGACGGCAGAACAGCTCCGTAAACACATTAATTGGCGGGAAATTTATCTTATTCGAGCCAACAATAATTTGATAGGGAAGTGAACTAAAACGATCATGAATAATAAAGTGTTAGTAACTAGGTAGATTCATGTTTGTTTTGTAAATATTATTTTTCGGTATGTTCTACCTACCTACAGCTTGTCGCTCTTTTTTCTTTTTCCCGTCAGTTTTTTTAAGGCATGCACCGCGGGTATCGTCGGATATTGCATCGACATAAATTTTCATTCCATTCCACATAGGGATTTTAAAAAGTTTTCTGTCAACTGATGGGCCACTTCAGCAAATGGATTAAAGTCTATTGACGACAGGGTAGGTATGCCTGAAAAGCAAATTAAGCAATGATTAAATATTTTTGGTGATGAATCCTTTTGATTCAAACTTAATAAAGTAAATAGTAGGTAGGTACATTAACATTTTTTTATACTTAGATGCATCTTTTCGTATCTAAAACCTGTTGTCACGGAAAGGTTTCCGCCACAGAATAGGTGGCGGAAAGTCACTCGTAATCTTTTTGAATCCTAACAGGGCTGCCAGATGAAAATATGCCGCAATCGTACCACAGCTTAAATAAAGTCGTACGCCCTAAGAAAGTTTGAAATAAAAAATCGTACCCACAAGAATCAATCATCGATATATTTAAACATTTAATAATAAAGTACACCTCTTTGCACTAATTTCTTTTTAGGAGTACGAGAACGCTCAATAACACTTTCGTCGCTCATTTTTATTAAATTAATTACAGAAGTGCATCAGTTTTCACAAAAGTCTGCACGATTTAGTAGAAAAAAACAAGTAGAACCGAGTTTCTCCGCTCCGTGCAACTAGACCGCGCGTTAAGGAAATGATTGGTCGTCATTCTTTAATAAGATAGTCATCAACTATAAGGAATATTAACGCAATGTTAGTCGGATATCAACCGTATTGTTTACGGTAGAACGTTTTCTTTCATGTATAGAAATCTAAAATTGTATGTAAAAAAATCGTACGTTTTCTGTACGATTTCGATGTTTCGATCGTAATCGTACAGAACATGCAAAAAATCGTACAAATACGATTTAAATCGTACAAATGGCAGCCCTGAATCCTAATGCCAAAAGCTTTCGATTACGGAAACCCTTAGATCAAGAATACAATAGATAGAGCAACAAATAATAATACCAAGAGTAAGAGAGACGCAATAATACAAATTATACCTATGAGTGAGAGAAATATAAAATAAATGTTTTGTCCCTTTCTGCGTATACGTTTTTGATTTTGAAACTAGACATGGGCGTTTTCGTTTTTTCCCGCAAACGGTTATCTAACCGATATACAGTTTGCATATCGATATAGAAAACGGTTTTCTGATATCGATATCAGCCGTATGGGTTGCAAACGTTAACATGATATTTAGTTATGGCAAACTAACAACGAAACGACAAACGCAAACTATTTGGCTATGGTTACGTCATATTCGCTTCATCTCTTTTTTACCAGTAAAACGATTCATTCTTAGAAAGGGAGGTAGCGAATATCAATTGATGTTTGTTTCATATCGTTTGGTTTGTGAAGTTTTCGTTTTGTTCGTGTCTTTATTAGGTAACAGTTGAGGTTTTGAATAGTTTTTATGATATCGGATAAATATGTTGATATGAATATCGATATGGTATGATATCTAACCCATATCCGATATAAGTTACGTTTTGATATATCCGACTCATGTCTAAAACAAACCGCTTGGTGCTTGTGAGTTTACAGGTGTTTAGTGCCAAAGTTCTTTGAAAATAGTGTGTGCCTAGGTCCCAGTATACGTAGAGTTAAGTTTATAATGTGGTGCATTGTAGTATTTTAGGCTGTGATAATGATACAGCTCGGAAAACTGAAAATTAAGCTTCCTTCGGTAAGTAGCACTTTTATGTTCTATTTGTCAATTAAACTATAAAACGGAGAATGCACAGTGTCCACAATTAATCATTTAACGGTTGTGTTTACTTTCCATCGCATATCATAGTAGATTTCTAGAATTTAATTATTTTGTAAAATTGAGTATAGGTAACTATAAACCACACAAATGACATGGCTATTCAAACCGATACAGTTCTATAGAAACATAATTTGGCTGGGTTATACGATCTTTCGGGCTGCCAACAAAAACAAAATCTATTTGCCAAAAATGTTGGGAAACGAACAACTTTAGGGTGGATTCGACTCTGATATGTTAGAATAAGTTCAAATACACACAATAATCTAGAAAACAAATGACAATGTCGCAACTTATTATTACCTTATTCAAAGAAATAAGGTTTGTTTGACTTAAGTACATAATGAAAAAAAATATAATATAGGTATAGGTAGTAGGTACATATATTTTAATTTCCTTTAATTTATTTTTTTAGCTTTGCGTTACATTTTAATAATTTAAGTCTCCTCACGATTTTCATATGAGAAGTTGGTAGTTATTTTATGTCTGAGACCACCATCGCGTAGTATGATTAAATACCTACATATGCCTAATAATAACATGTTTGTTTTACAGATTTCCCAAAGATGCAACTACTTTGGGCTGGTGGGTTAACGCTACGGGTTACCAAGCTCCAGGTCACCAAGCTCCAAAATCAAAATGGTCTTTATTCAGTACAATCACAAGGATCTCTTTGAAACGTCTTAAATTGGTACTAGGTGAATGTACCGCCAGTTCCTCGCGCGCGACCAAAGCCTAGAAGAACAGGCAAGAAACTTACGGACTAAAAAACTTTTGGGCTATTTCAACATAAACGGTATCTCCGCTTTTTTTTCTGGATATAGAAAGTATGTTCAAAAATCTTGCATTAAAAAGTGAGAATTAAGAAAATATTCTCATCTGAAATTGTTATGTACAAACTATTAAATATTTATCGTCTAATAAATAAATACGTACTTACACGTGATATATTTTAATGTATTTATGACATATTCATAGTGATGTTCTGAGGATAGCTGTATTCATAATGCCATCACTTCGCGCTTCAGGGCAAAGTGGTGGCATTGCTCAGGCTTATGGTCAGCTCTAGCATAAGCTGGCTTCCTCCTGTTAAGATGTATTGTTTATACCTACTTAATTTAAAATTGAAGCACGCGTTATAAATTAACCTTTTGAATTACGGTTTCTGATGAGTAGGGATGTAGAATAAATAAATCAATGAAAAATAAATAAATTGTTTTTTATTCATAAAAATTTTACCTAGCTGGTGCAGTAACATAGTTAAACTATTGGTAGGTGGTAGAATGTGAAGAATAGCACCACTAGCTCTGTCCCCCTCACTAGGAAAATCCAGGACTCTAGCTCGCGGGGCCTAGGGTTCTGATGTCAATGTCTAAAATGCCAGCTTAGTGCCAGTTCGCCCTGTTTTTTTTATTTTATTTTTTATAAATATTGGTGGACGCTCCACACAGCACTATATAGCCCCAAAATAAGCCAAATCACAACCACCCAGTCAGAGAACAAACGTCTAGTATCACATCATACAAATGTTTGTTATCGGTAGGATTGAACCCACGGCCTACGGCGCAGAAGGCTACCAACTGAGCTGTGTAGGCTTTTTTCTAGCTCATTCCTTAGAAGATATTAAAATGGCGTAACCTAGAGGAGGGTACAAACTATTAAACTGCAGAAACTAGCTTTAATTAAACATAATTAAACAAACAACTGGAGCCGCGGCGACATCATAGCTTATGCTTGGTTGGGTGAAAATAGTAAGATGTGGCAACCCATAAATTGTATGTACTTGTTGTCCGTCTTGCTCGGGTATACGCTCGTAGGCAATCTATAGTATTATAAATCTATGCGGAAACCAAAATCGCGATGTCCGAAAACTCCGTCGGTAATCCCGATCGAATCGAACGGCTTTTCAAATGAATCAAAATCGCCCTGCTGGGGAAAATCAAAATCAGAGGGTGGCAACAATGGTCCGCGCTGCCCAGTGGTGCCAACTTAGGGTATTTTACTCTAGATTTAGAGTAAAATTGAATTATCAGGGTAATTTTTAGGGTATTTTTTGGGGTAACCCGATGCAGTTGCGTTGCCCTTTTTTATTTATCAGCACCAATATTATCTAATGCCGCTGTAGAAAGATCATTAATCGGTTAATGCTATTGTCAAGTCTTAACTTAGAAATAGATTGTCCTACAACATGTTTCAAAATATAATGTATATTAAATACAATCTGAAAATCCTTTCACCACACGGTTTCGAAAGAAACTAGTGACACGACAAGAGAGGATCTGAAAATTTGATTCATCTGTAATTTCCCCTACACTTTTATAGTAAAAAATAAATGCAATAAGTATGTCTATGTCAATTTGCAGTAAAGATAAACTTTAGGGTATTTTATCCTTAATCACACCAAATTTAGGGTAAATTTGACCTAGCATAGGGTAAAGTGAAATTAAGACTTGGCAACACTGGCGCTGTTCCCAACTTAGGGATTTTGTCCCTAAATTTAGGGACTACAAGTGTTAAAAGGGACATTTTTAGGGACTGAAATATTTTGGGGACTTTTTTAGGGATTTCAAACAAAACTTGCAAAATCGAAAACAAAGCATGTGTTTTCATTTTTGTGCGTAGAAAAGAAAGCACGATATGAGCTTTATCATTACTGACGCTGCCTGTTTCCAATGCCTCTGTCCAGCGTGCCTTTTCTATTTAAGGGACATGGGACAATCAAAAATAAACTGAGGAACAGAGTATCCCTTAAAATGGTACAGAGTATTTTCCATAAATCGTACCATCATAATACTCTGTCGTTTAAGGATCGTGTGTAAAATTTGATCCCACTGTGGACATGATCAAAAACTTCAACGTACCTACGTTTATGTATGACTTCAAAAATGAGACAACAAACGAAGACGAGGAACAGGATAATGATGCGGTTCTGGAAATAACTAACTACTTTGCATGATTGTATTTATTCAATCAAATATTTTACTAGTTTAATATGTAACTTTTTTTTATGAGCTATGAAATAATTTAGGTAAAATAAGTATGTAGTGTAGGTAAATATAAAATTCCATTATAGATTTTTAGGGAAATTTAGAAAAAAACTTGGGGAAAATTATTAGTAAAGGTTAGTAACACTGTTGCCGGTGTGTTCATCTTCGGTTGACGCCGCCAGTTTTGTTTTGCTGTTTTAGATTTTATCAGTCCTGCCAAAGAATAATTATGTTTTTAAGGATATCGTGAAAATATGGCCATGGATACATCACCTGAAAATTCCCTTATGAACTTTGATTTGGATCTACTTTTAGGCCCTGCGTCTGTTTCGGTAAGTTTGTTTCTAGGTTATGTTAGTGGGTTTAGTTTTACGAAAACATACGAAAAGGAAATTAAAACCTATGACAAAAGAAGCATGGTATAAGTTACTAAAGACCGTAATAGAGCCTTTGGGTCTAGAAGACAAGATCATAACAGTCAATGGCTGAGAGTACGGAGTAATGTCTGAGTGGATAACCTCAGAGTTTTCCATAACTTGACAACGGAAGAGTACTCAGGTCATCTACCGTTGTCAAGTTATGCTAAGGCTCCCCCTAATGTTGATCGCTTTTTGTCTGAACTCATGGGTGGCCAGTTTTAAGCAGAACTTTATACAAACAAGTAACATTCATCAACTTAACACTCAAACTTGATACAAATTACATCTCATACAAACTTATCTAACTGAGAATTAAACACCTATTGCATTATGTCGTTTAAAAATTGAAATTTAAAAAAATTAAGTCATAATTTTACATTATTCCACACTAATTGAATCCATGTCCAAAAAAAATTACTTTAATAAATAGACTCCATTTTAGTGATAACATGTAGTAAAAACCCCATCTACACTAATATTATAAAGAGGAAAGATTAGTATTTTTGTATGTTTGTAACAAATAAACTCAAAAACTACTAATCGGATTTCAAAAATTCTTTCACCATTAGAATGCTACATTATCCCTGAGTAACTTATGCTATATTTTTTACTAGATAAAATTAGGGATGCCTACTAAAACTTCAACAATGTAACTCAAATGAAATTTTTGTAAACATTTTAGCTATCAGTAAGCTCAGACCATAACTCCCTAGCACAGGATGTTGGAGCAAATGGATCTACAGATCTTGGTTATCAAATACAAAGTGTGGGAACAAATGGAAATAGTGATCATGGTAAACAAAAACAAAATGCAGATAAAAAAGCATATTCCGGCTACTACCAATATGCAGCACAAAGTTATGAAAATAATGAATCTACAAGATCATTTGAAACCATCAATCATAAGCACATGTTGCAAGATATGGGAAACCTTAAAACCACAAAGCAGAACTCCCAAGACAAGAATAAGGAAATCTCTGAAAATGTGGACTATGGACACCTAGCCCAAAAACATAAATTGTAAGTTAACTTAGTTGTAAAATACCTCGAGTTCCATGTTTATGGTTCCTGACATTTTGGATCTTAGTTGGTTATACATAATATTTTTGACTACTATTTCAGAATCCATTCCAGTCAAGTTGATACTGAATTGATTACCAGAAAAGAGTATGATTTGTTGTGGGCAGACTATGCAACTGTAAAAAAGCAGTATGCAAAACTTGCATCTGATTATGCGGGTATTTTTAAGGAGTGCAAGAGCAATGCTATGAAATATCTAAATGTGAATACCAAATGTGAAAATAAAGAAAAGGTGAGTAATATGTGTGTTTTCTTTACCGGTACACTAGACCAGTGACTATACCTACCTATCACATCTTATAGTGTTTATTGAATGTTTCTTATCAGCATAAGAGCTGATTTCACCATACTCTGTTAGTTGTTAATCAAGGATTAACAGGCCGTTAAATCTAACCTTAGATGTCAAACGTGTACATTTTGACATATTTAGACCTAGTTTCACCATGCTGTGTTAGTTACTAATCAAGGATTGACAGGCCGTTAAATCTAACCTTATCTGTCGAACACGTACATTTTGACATATTTTACGGCCCTTTAATCCTTTGTTAATCTAACAGAGCATGGTGAAATCTAAAATCCTAAAATCCTAACTGGCTTTGTCACTATAATTTCCTTCATCATTTTAGAATATGGTTCTATTTTTATCTCCAGACCACCAGAGTTCTTTACTGATTTTATTCACTGGAATTTAATTAATTGTTTTTTATTTTTCAGACAATAGCTGACATTACGGCCCAAATGGATGCAATAAATGAGAGCTTTCAGCTATTGAAAGTGAAATATGATGCACAATCCAAGCAAGTAATACAATATAATGTAGGTACTCTACTTACATCTACATAAATTGATGTACTTACTGCCTTTATGTCTATGCCTGCTATAAAATTATTACACACAATAATTTATGTGAATACTAACTTATTGCCATAGTTTAAAAATTATGAACTTCAAATATTAATTTATCTTCACCTTTCGCTAGGCGTTTTTTGTGGGTTTTTGTTTACTTGTTGGTTATGGTTCACCTATGGATTTTAAATCTGATTCTATCACAAACTCCCAGCAGCTATGCTGGTAGTTTACTTGGAGAGAGCTATCTCTCCACTGTTGGGAGACTTATTCCGGGAAATGCATAGGGGTGGCTTATGTCCTGCAGTAGTCTTCTGAAGGCTGATAATGATGATGATGATGATAATAATAACACCCCATCTTGTTTCAAACCGCAAGGCGGGGAGCGAGACCGGGGACCTCGCTGGAATTCGCGACACACATATTGAAAAATACTGCTTTTTAAAGCAGTTCATCAATGTATTAACCCTTAAACCCTACCCATCCCTGGAGAAACACTGAGGGGTGAAAAGATGGCTGGCAAGTTTTTTGTAGAAAATGGCGTCTTTTCTGGGCTTGATTAGTAGCCATTTTTAGTAGGGCATATGCATTAACGCCCTCAATATTCACTCTGTACCTACCTATGAAGTAATTTGTCCATCAAATCGACGCCGCATTTGGTTCTATTGTAAAAATCTACTATCTCTGGGTATTTGGTTCCACGCATCAGGGTCTGCATCTACATGCATAGTTAACAGTTTTTCTACTCACCAATTAAAAATATACAGCGAAATCACCAGATTCACAATGCAGGGGTAACAAATAGTACACTATTATAACCCAGGGGTCCTAGAGGACCCGTAAGTCCCTGTAAATCTGTCTGTGCATCAAATATTGTGTACTAATGTCGAATTGGCTGACGGTGACGTTATATGAAATAGCGCCAAGCAATGTGCGTTTCAGTATTGCAAAATTATTAACGAAAATTTAAATTAGGGTTTAAGGGTTAAAAGACTGATAAACGTCAAACAACTTCTTGCTCACACATTCCTAAATTTTTGAAGTTATTAAATCACTGAATGTAGTTACATTACAAAAGTTAATGATATTTTTGCTGTACCTTAATATGTAACACTTTCAATAATCTGGACGTAAATATCCACTTATTTGTTAATTAAATACTGTAATTTTATTTTCAGAATCATTTTGAAGCTATGGCAAAGGAGATCGCCGATTTAAAAGAAATTCACACAAAAAACAAATACGATGCAAAAGAAAGACGCGCACAAAACAAACTCATTCAAACTCTATCCGATCAATTATGTTTATTTGCATGTGTGATTGTAGGCCAAAGTAAGTCAAACTGTATTATTTATATCTAATTATTGAGATTGCTGCACTCTTTAGGTGTATTTTAGAGGGTCTAGACAAGACTTATTGCTTCCTTAGTGCGCCCCTAAATTACAATAAAAGATACCTTGCAAATAGCTTGCTTCAAAGTACTATGATCTGTGTGTCGATAGTCAGCTTTGCAACAGATAAAATTAAGCAAACTTAATTAACCCAAAAAATACATAGAGTAAAGGAATGTTTTAAATGAAAGGAAACATTCCTTTAACTATGATTTAAGGAACATCGTGGCAACGTGGCACCCATTCACATATCAACGTTCACGTTTGTACACTTGCCCCCCTTTTCCATTTAATATTTATATTGTGATATATTATACTAGCACACATCCGCGGAATTGCTCGCGTGGTAGAAGTGATTGCATCAATATTTAAAAAGTTTTTCCTTTTTTTTTGGTTCTTTTATCTTTTCTACCCCAGTCCTGCCAATTTTTCGGGGCCTTTATGCTAATCCAGATCACAAACTATATTTATTTCATTTCATTTCGTTTAATCTCAATTGGTTAGGCCGTGATTGACACACAGACTTGGTTAGGATAGTGGAATATAAAATTCATAATTTTAACCCATAGTTTTGTTATTAACAGAGCAATTAGATAAAGAGACCTGGCGTTTGATGAGAAAATATTGCAAATTTTGCACAAATAGCAAAAAGAATCTACAAACAGAAAATATTGAAATTCAAAGCATAGACACTGGCAGAGGATCGTCACTGGCATTTTCAGATGGTGAAAGGAGTTATAATAATAGTCCTGCATATTCTTTCACCAACAGTCCTTTTAGTATCGGTATAACTACACCTCGTAATGAACAAACAAAGATGATGAAAGACTCCTGCACAAGCCCACCACCAATGATTAAGACTTTCGACAATTCAACAAGTCCAATCGTTTTTGAGAAAGCAATCAAAACATCCGATGTCGCTACAAATACCGTAATATACCATGAAGTTCCTAAGATGAAAACTATTGACATTGCCACGAGTCCTGTAAAGTATACTGACATGCGCATTTCAGTTCCCAAGACAAAAACCTTGGATGCTATAACAAGTCCAATAATGTTTGCTGACTTGGTTACACAAGAGGACAAAACAAAAACCTTTAATACCGCCGCTAGTCTTATAGAGTTTACTGATACTGCCAAGATAAAAACTGTAGAAATCGCTGTCAGCCCTGTAATGTTTACCGGCACAACCATGAATATTGCTACCAGTCCTATAGAATTTGCTGATATGATGACTCCAGTGGCCAAGACAAACACGTCTGATATTGCCGTCAGCCCCATAATGTTTACTGACACCACTGCACAAGTAACTAAGATAGTAACCATGAATATTGCTACTAGTCCTATAAAAATTGCTGATACGATGACTCCAGTGGCCAAGACTAACACGTCTGATATTGCCGTCAGCCCCATAATGTTTACTGACACAACTACACGAGCAACTAAGATAGTAACCATGAATATTGCTACTAGTCCTATAGAATTTGCTGATACGATAACTTCAGTGGCCAATACTAACAAGTCTGATATTGCCGTCAGCCCCATAATGTTTGCTAATACGGTGGTCAGCAGCCCTGTGAATTATGCTGACGGTAGAATTTCAGCTGCTAACACCAGACCTTCAGAAACGGAGGACACTGATAGTCCTATGATGTGCGTTAATGAGAAGTCTCCAGGAGCTGAGACAAAAATGTTGAATGTGATCAGCCGTATCAAAAATGTTGACACGAAAGCTCCAATGCCTTCTACTATGTTGGATGTTGCTGGACCTAGTGAGTGTACTAGCGCGAGAGTGCTCAAATCGAAATCGTTGCATGTTGAAAACATTGCTATCAGAGAAATCATAAAACCAATAGCTTTTGTTCCAAGTAGTTGCAATACTGGCCATACTGAGGATTACACAGAAAAGTTGAATGAAATTGTATCTGAACAATCAAATCAATCTCAAGACGATCTAGAAAACGATTTGGAGATCAGATTGATTTTAAGTAAATACAGGTTGGATTTTGATATGTTATCTCCAATGACGGCTACTCCCGAGGCTGACCGAGGCCATAAACACATTCAGTCTGAAAGCAAAGAAGAAAAAAAGCAAAGCTGTCAAGTCAAGTCAGCAAGTCCTACTAATAATAAAGAAGTATGTAATCATTCTGATCTGACCTTGGCTCAATCTCTTTACCTATCAGAAGATGAACAGAGTGAGAATGAAGTTGATAACGAAGATTTTAATATTAGCGATTTAGATGTTGAAAGTCCAGAGCATGTAGAGATCAGACATAATGTCTCTGAACATACGAAAAGTACAGTCAAAAACGCTGATACTGGCAACATCAAGAAAAATAACACCACACCGCTGATTGACAATTTAGTATCAAAATCACCAAATAATGAAATTTCAAATAAAAGTCGTGTTAAACCAAACAAAACTCACAAATCATCATCTAAATACCAAAAATTAACAAAACTACAAAAGAAATTTAAAGGTAACATACCTAAAAACAAAATGAAAAGCGAATCTATAAATAAACTGAGACCTAAACCTTTTTCTATTGGTTCAAATAAATATTCTGCAACCGCACTGTCTATAAATAAAGAGAAAGGCTGTCCAATAGCAGAAGTAAATGCTGAAAAGATACTAGATAAAACACGAGATGTTGTTGAAGTATGCCAAGGAAATATAAAAACTAGTTATAAAGAGCCTCCTAAGAATTTAAAAGAAACACATTTAAATAAACTGGTTCATCCTTCAACGAATGTATTAGATAAATTTGGACCCACAGAGACAGTGTGTAAGTCAACAGAAACCCAATCGAAAAACATAATTGTCACTCCTCATCTACCAACAAGCTTATCGGCAAAATGTGATGCAAAAAGGAGAAGTTTTGTAAAAGAAACTGAATCTGATAGCATAAATGATATTTCTAATACCTCAATAAAAACACCAGATAATTATGACACAAATGTAAGAAAGTGTATATCATCAAAGTCGTCATCAAATAACAAGTGTGAGCTTCCAAAAGATCAATTCAATCGGCCTCCTCAATGTAGTCGGAGCCAAAACCTTCCTACAGAATTAGAAACTGAAAGTAATTATACTTATCCTAATCCTACTACAAAGCGAATATCAAGAGTCAGAAAAGATATTTTAACAAACGCATCCAGTGTACCCACTAATCATACAGAAAATAATCAAAGATGTAACACAAATACTACCAATCTACCACTTAAAAGAACCGCAGACAATTTAGCTATAAGTAATAAATGCGACGTAATAAAGAAGAAAGCACGCATTTCTCAGAAATGCATAACCAAAGAACAAGCAGATATAGGAACAAGGGAAACTGCAAGTAACAAAAATGAATCTGAAGGCTATCAACAGAATGAAACTTCTAATACACAAGAGGGTACACCAAGTCAAGATCGTCGGAACATGCATATAGATTATAGTGATATCAACATGTTTGACACCCAGAATGTTACTAAGAGTATAGATACTAGTGAAAAAACAAATAACCCTGTCAATAAAAATGATTCAGAAGTCTATAAACAGGATGAAACTTCTAATACACAAGACGGTACACCGAGTCGACATCGTCGGAACATGCAAATAGATTACAGTGATGTTAACATGTTTGACACCCAGAATATTTGTAAGAGTATGGTTACTAGCGAAATACCAAAGAACCCAGTCAGTAACAATCAAAATGATTCAGAAGTCTATAAACAGAATGAAACTTCTACTACAAAGGAGGGTACATCAAGTCAAGACTCCATCAATTCTGATCCCGTTATCCTAGCAAAATCTCCAAACCCTCGGCAGAGGTTTGCAGATTATAGTGATATCAACATGTTTGACAACCAGAATGTTTCTAAGAGTATAGATACCAGTGAAATATCAAATAACCCTGTCAGTAAAAATGATTCAGAAGTCTATAAACAGAATGAAACTTCTAATACACAAGAGGGTACATCGAGTCAAGATGACATCAAAACTGATTCCGTTATACTAGCAAAATCTTCAAATGATATGAACACGCACTGTGAAGATTATGAGAATAGTGAAATACCTTGGAAGCAAAGTATACTAGGCCGTATGATTTATAAATATGCATCGAAACCTGAGATACAAATAATTCCAAAAGGTAAGATTGCTATACATTTTATTTTTGTTTACATGAGGGTTTATTTATTAGCTTTTTTTTAAATAACTTTTTTTTATGTAAGCTTTTTGGTATTCAAAGCATTGCCTCGTAAGTCACGCACGATAGGAACGTGCCCTACGATGCACTGCCCTGCTTCCATCAACTTGAGGCATAAAGATGTTAAGCCTCATGTGCCTGTAATTTCACCGACAACCACACCCTTCAAACCGAAACACAGCAACGCTGCTTGGTGGCAGAAAAAGGCGTGGTGGTAGTACTTCCCCGGACGAGCCCTTGAGCTCTAATACTTTTAAACTAATTGCTAATTTGATACTATTGTAATGGTGGCACTTCACATGGCATTCGGTATTCGCGTTTTTATATGCTTTGTATTTGCGTATTCGTCTAGCTTTTAAAAAAGCGGCGGATAGGGTCATCATTACGCATCATCGTCTTAGAGAAAATAAGACTAATACGCGAACAAGAATAGCCACGTTAAGTGCCACCAATACAAATATTGAAAAGGTTGTTTCTGAAATAGATTAAAAATAGTAAAAAGTTTCAGAATTCCGTAAACGGTGAATAGTGTATATAAGAATGTAGGTCCATGTTAAGAAAATAACTTACGATTTTTATTCTAGGTTACCTTTGCCTAGAATAACTAAGTGAAAAACATTTATCATTGTTACTATTACACTTTACTGATGAATATTATTTTTCCAGGTAACGATGAAGTAGCTACGAAAATTAAAAACGGTATCGAAATATGCGTTAAAAACATGCCGGAGCAAAAAGACTACTTGACATCCGTAAATCAGCTAGTTAATGAGTTAAGACCATATGACAAGCAAGTCATAGTTTTTGGATTGATGTCGTATTTAAAGGATCCTGCGCGTTTATCAGAATTCGTAATTGCGAACGACGTAAAGAAAGGATACAATAAGGGACCCAGTGCAAGTAAAACTGAAATTGCTTTGATTGATGTTTTGCAAACAATTCAAAAACATGGAATCGATATTTGGGATCCAGTATTGGATATGTCGGAGTTCATTTTATTCCGACTAGAACCAGGAGCATCGCCGTGTTTCGCTGTACTAGAAGGTGTGGGACATTTCTTCGCAAATGTCTGCAAATATCGCAATGATCCGTCTCGTCTGTGGTTGTTCATGCTAAATGCAATGTACTGTTTCTCATTCAAAGCAATACCGCTTATAAAGCAGTGCTTAGATGTGGCGCCTGAAATTATTCCACATTCTAGAACATACATGGAAACTGGTAAGTTTTTCCCATAAGTTTTATTAAATAGTGCTGCCAGGGATCTACACAAGATCCACTTTATCGATCAATTATATGAAAATGACATCAGTTCTGCTTGAGCATCTGTCAAGCTAATGTCGTTTTCATACAATATCAGTAGTATAGACCCCCTTATCACAGTGTAGTTATACAATATCAATTCAATAAATCATTCACAAATGCAGTCTCGCGTCTCATGCAAATACCAAGGAGTGGTAAAAGCGCGTAAGAGTAAAATCATCTCGTTTAAAAACCTAGATGTAGAAGGAATAGAATTTAGTATATAAACTTCTTGAGTACTTAACGTCACTAACGTACTGACGTCCTGCACTCAACATAGACCACACAACAAAAAACCAAGTCAACATATATTTTGTTTCGTTTCAGTAATTGAATAAATCATTTTCTCTATTATTATATTTTTCAGCTCGCGAACCACTGATACGATGTTTTGTATTTTTGTTAACCTATTACAACTGCCAAGATCGTTATAAAAGAATAGACGAGATACGACGGAGGTTGAAATACCATTACAAATATAATCTACAGGATGAAAATGAAACCACTTTACTGTTTTTCTTGAAGCAAGCAATCATTCAATTGGCTGGTATGTATTTATTTTGCACTAGGATTCCACTTATTCATAAGCAGTGTGTATTTACAAAAAAAGTATATAAGTAATATATCAGCTATCTGGTTCCCTTATTTACAAGCTTTGCTTAGTTTGGGGCCAAATAGTGTTGTGTGGAAAGTCCACCAATATTTAATTATTCAAAAAAGCCCACCAAACTGGAGCTTCATCAGCCATGTTATTATTATTTTGTAAAAAGGTTAAATATTTATTTTATTTATATTGAAAAGACCTACAACAAAAAACTATAACAACCAAGTTTTATAAATGTAAACATTATTATTTGTTTCAGACGCAAAAACTGATAAGTTAATCTTGGAGTTAGTGTTCCTAATTGTAGCTAAACGACAAGGAACGAAGTGGACCCATCGAAACATAATACTGAAAATTCTTTTACCAATGCTCGATAATGATGAAGTCTCTTGTACAGCAAAAAGATTTTGTATAACAACGATGGGGTGCATTCTAAAACCATATAACAACGAAATGTTGGTGCACACTGAAATAGTTGTGAATACGCTCACAGATTTATTTGAACTACCATCACGTAAGAACTTTCGCTTTTCTTTTCGTTACATTGTGCCACTGAGTTACTAATTATACTGGGATGCGGCCAAACTAAGAAATAGGCTTTTCCGACACGGTAGATCCTGTTTTTAAGTTCTCAAGATCCTTGATAAGAAATTAATAAAAAATATATATTTTGCGTATTCTTGCTTGATCCATACCACAAAACTCAAATGTTTTAAACTAGTATTACGCCGTACTTATAAATCCTGTGTTTTTGTGACTCAAAGTCTGATATTTTATTTTTTTCAGAGCGAGACATTATCAAAGATGACATTATTCGCAGTTTTATGAGCATGGATATATATACGTTATGGGAACGAATGAATAAATGTCTATTAGACTGGAATCCCCCCAAACTTTCGCAAGAACTTGAAAATGCCATGAAAGTATACGTAAACAGAAAACATTCGAAAGTCTGGAAGGGACAACTTATGAAATATAATGAGAAAACTCTCTGTTAAATCAT
The DNA here is from genome assembly GCA_932294275.1 of Chloroclysta siterata. Taxonomy (NCBI): domain Eukaryota; kingdom Metazoa; phylum Arthropoda; class Insecta; order Lepidoptera; family Geometridae; genus Chloroclysta; species Chloroclysta siterata. The sequence continues at coordinate 10,771,265 of OW028600.1, read as the reverse complement.
CTGAATGATGCTATGATGTCCTAGGTAATTGACTCTGTTAATAGGTAGTATATACTATGCAAAAGTTATATACCTACTAGTTTACCACATTCATAAAAATTAAGCCACAGGTTGTCACTTAAAGTACTAAGAATCACGGCGTAAAAGAAAATTTTATCCAAATGCTCGTGCGTACATGTACGTTTATTTCCAAATAGCATTTGTTAGTTGGTCACCTTGTATTTACGCAATAATTAAACATTTTACTCGATATAGTATTTTGTAATATAATTAAAGCTTGTTGTTGCTAGTTTAATAAGTATTTTTCAAGAGATCTAATTCCATAATATTTTATTCAGTGAATTGCCCAATCCCACCAAGAAAGCTACCAAAAAACTGATGTATATTTAAACAGCGGTTTGTTGTGAAACTGTTTTTTGTACCGAGAGCTCTCGCCATGTACATGATCTTATTTTATAACCAATCTTGAACTGCTAATTATTGAATATCTCAAAAACTATATTATATCGTCGTATACTATATACCATATAACTATAGTATACTTATACAAATTCCGTCGTATGTAATGTACTTATCTCAAAAATTGTATATAACTAGTATAAAAACGTCTTGGAATGTTTATAGCGCTAAGAATATGGCAACCCATTTTATATACATTTTTCTGTAACCACATTTTGGACACCAATATCTTGACAGATGACTTGGCTGATTTAACTGAATCTTACCAGCGAATCTTGATAGTACAAGCACCGGTGGTCTAGCGGGAGTGTTCCCGCCTTCCGATCTTAGGTTCGAATCCGGTCGTGAACCAATGGATTTTCCCATCGAAAAATGTATGTGCGCAATGTCAGTGCTTAAACCAGTTAGTATTCTAACAGTGGAGATTGGCTTGCAACCTGTCACGCATGGAATACCAAGTACTGCAAAATCTGGGTATGTGCCAAATGTAATGTTAGGGCGTACCTCTGACCCCCCTTAGACGTCCTCAAATGATCTGGAATTCGTACTTGATACTAAGAGATTTGAGGGGATAAAACGTGCTTGGGGAATAAAGTCGTGAAGCTGTTTCAGTTTAAAAATCTGTCGACGTACCCCATACCAATCCACTTACAATACAAAATCATTTATTTATAATTGATAATTGGGTATGGATACAAACTAATTGCTGTTGTAAGACAATTAAAATATCCTTAACAGTATTTTTAGTGCCTTCTCTCATTTATTTATTTAGCTTGCTTGCTTAGGCGGCTTATCATTATGGTAATAATATAGTAAGTAGTCTGCTAAGTTACAAACATAGGTACTTATTGATTTAATGTAAATATCTTTTCTAAAATTCATATGAGAATCATTGTTTGTTTCTTTCTAAGTGATTCTTTCTGTGATTGTAATGTTTTGAATAGGTTTTTTTACTTTAGTTGAGAGGTACGATTTAAGTAGGTTGATAATTTATTGTAAATAATAAAACTTTAGTTATATGTATGTAGTCGAATGATTTTTATTTATTTTCATGCATTGAACAAACGATAGCCTCACAGCTCTGCCTAGGTAGGTACTGCGCTGTATATGCCCTTTGACATGACAATTAATCAGTACCCCAAGTTGTTTTTAGTTTTTAGCTTTCCGTATTGTCAGACCGTTTTTGTATATAGATGAGCGTATAAGGGCGTGCTGAGAATTCACGAGTCTCTATACAAAAACGACCCAACGATACGGAAAACTAAAAACAAAATTCGGACTTTGGGTACCCACTGGAACAACCTGCATTTACTTTAAGGCGGGAATACACATGACTGTAGCTGGCACACTTGCATAAAAGCTACTTGTACATGCCACCTACTTTCATCTGTATACGCTAACTGTCATGCCTGTATGTGCCACGCAAGTAGTTAGCACAACATTTAGGCCCAGTTTCACCATGCTCTGTTAGTTACTAATCAAGGATTAACAGGCCGTTAAATCTAACCTTAGATGTCAAACACGTACATTTTGACATATTTAACGGCCCTTTAATCCTTTGTTAATCTAACAGAGAATGGTGAAACCGGCCCTTAATTTACTGTCAGCTACTGGCATGCAACGTGACAGAGGGTACGCGGGGGGCTACGAAACCGGCAAATACAGGCATGCAACTTGCAAATCTACAAATACAAAAAATATATTTTCTACTCAAAAATGTTACATGAATTATAAATAACAGTAGTTTGATACCTCCTTTTAAGTAAAAAAATACCTGTATTAGGAGGCATCGCTCTTCCATAGCATAGGTAGGTACATAAAGAGTTAATAAAAAAACATTTAAGTAAGTATACAAAACATTTTGATTAGGTACCTAGGTAGAATTTCTACATGCCGTTATCAAAGCATTACCGGTAGCATGCCCGCTACTGTTCCATTTTACAGGCATGTGTATCCTCGGCTGAATACGGAGTGTAAGGCTGAGAATATGAAGCGGACAATCGAGCCCTCTCTGTGGATAACAAAATTTGAATTTTGGATTGTATATCTAGTGCGTTGTTTAATGGTAACGATCTTAACTGGGCAGCAACACTTTGACCGAAATAATAAAACTCATCTTCATTGGACCTTGGATTATTAATTGCAGTCGAAATATTTTCCAGGTGTTGAAGTGCTATTGAGGTTTCATTTTGTTCTATACGTTTTCTCTTATTCTGAACAGTTTTTTTATAAGCTGCTTGAGAGGATGACTGTGGTGACTCGACTGTTGTTGTACTTGATTGAGAGGACAACTGTGGTTGCTCGACTGTTGTAGTGCTTGTTTGAGAGGATGACTGTGGTTGCTCGACTGTTGTAGTGCTTGTTCGAGAGGACGACTGTGGTTGCTCGACTGTTGTAGTCCTTGTTTGAGAGGATGACTGTGGTTGCTCGACTGTTGTAGTGCTTGTTCGAGAGGACGACTGTGGTTGCTCGACTGTTGTAGTGCTTGTTTGAGAGGATGGTTGTATCTATAAAAAATATGCACATATTTGTTATAGATTGTATGTCAATACGTAGATAACAGACATTCTTTTTCCGATACCAACGAGACAGGAATGGAAGGAGAACATGGCTTTCGAACTAAATGGAACTTTCCAGGCTGTATTGGTGCTAACAACGACTAAAACAAATATAATTGCTCCTGATGATACTTCAAATTATTTTAATTACCTTTAAAGGAAACGACAGCATAGTATGTAATGTACTCTTAGCATTGGTGAATGATGACTAGGTACCTACCTACCTACTGTTTTTCTTATATTGTTATAGGATGCAACGGTAGAGCTTCAGATGGAGGAGTATTTGAAAGATCAAGCACTAGCGAATAATACTTTGGATATTCCTGAACATTCTGTTATAGTTGGAGACGCAGCTTTTCCATCAAAAAGTATCTCATGAAACTGTTTCTTACCATGACAAATCAAAGAGAAAAACTTTTCAACTACCTATAGGTTATCAAGGGCCAGACGAATCGTCGAAAATGCGTTTGATAAGATTGTATCCAGATTTAGAGTTTTCGAATCAAATGTAGCCCTAAAACCGGAAAAGTTGATGTCATAGTAGGTAGGTACCTATTAGCGGCGTGTTCTATAGTTACGTAGTACCTAAACAATTGGTTGCGAAAAACTACTCTTAGTAGGTAGGTACTTATATCACTCAAAGATGTTTTTGACGATGATTTGATGATTTTTGAAGAAGATGATTATGAAGATATTCAAGTCGGTAATACGATTACGGCTCCTGGCGTCATCAACTACCTACAAAGTACAACATCACGTTGTAGGTAGGTAATCATACATCTAGAAAAGCAATAGGTACCTACTTACCTACATATTCGAAAGAATTATGCTGATCTTTTTATAACAACGGAAGTATTTCCTTGGCAAGATCGTATGATTAATATATCAGGTTAATGATTGCAAATACCTACCTACTATGTATAAATTTCAATAAAGTTTTTGTGTAGGTACATGTACCTACTCTTTTGATATTTCTTTCGGTTGGCTATAGCAATCCGGTATCAGAAAGCTAATGAGATTGTTTTCTTTTTCACAGTAAGATCTAAAGTAGAAGATGACATAAGAAACTTAATAGGGCGGATCCTAAATGTTAGGTTATGTTAGAACATATAAACTAAGCGAGCGAAGCGTGCCAGAAAAGGTTTTTTTATTTAGACTAATCTCTGAATTATATCTCACAAGACGATGCATCATTTTGGACAGTTCTAATGGATTCCAATTATCAGGCTGTACATTAATGTCCTCTATATTTCTGGTCGTACAATAACAGAACCCTGAGCTGCGTATTGTATTGGACATTTGAAGTTGCTTCATAAATCCAACTAAAAAAGTGAAGTTATAATTTTTCATCTCCTGGACAAAAGGACTCGAGGGAAGGACTTCCCATCTGCTTCCACTTGCGACCCCCCTACCCCCAAACCTCAACCCAGATACCAGATTGTTATAGTTTAACCTTTCTTTCTTCCTAATACTTAATTGCGAAACTAAAGAAAAATAAGTTAGGTATAGATACTTACTTCTGTATGGATTGACTTTCTATACTCAAATGTATCATTCAGAAAATCCATTTCCTTAAACCAAGCCAAACTGGGTTTATAAACGTCACTCGACCCGGCTCCAGATCGTTTTGATTTTTTCACTTTATTCAATTCCTGGTGGTAAGTACTTCTCAAACTTTTAATTTTATTTTTAATCTCTATAATAGTCACGTTAAATTCCTCTTTAATTTCTGTGTAGGCATTACGACGGGCTATTTTATTCTTATAAAGACAATGATTCGGGTTCCAAAGACATTCGTTTTCTCGATACAAATGAATGAACTGAATCGTCTTTTTATCCCCCCATCGTGACGACATGGTGAATAATGCGAAATACAAAACACAAATATACGTGCACCAACGGCGACAACACGTCAGCTACTGGCATGCCTGTACCTGTCGCGATGTTCACGCCAGTGACAAGGCACCCGGTGCATAGAGTAAATCGGGCATAGAGAAAGAATTTTGTGAGCAGGCTCAAGGCTTTCTAGCTTCGGGAGCTGGCTCTTTTCAAAGCTTAGGTTAGAGGTCCCCCTGTGCTCCGGGGCCCTGGTGCACTGCATCACCTGGCCCTACGATAGCTACGCCACTGGATCACACATGCCGCATGTGTGAACCAGTGGTTTTCGTAGGCTCCCGCGTCCCCTCCCTCACGTGGCATGCCAGTAGCTGACAGAAAGGGACTACGACGGGGGAGGCGACGAAACCGGCAAGGCATGCAAGTTTATCTTGCAAATCTAGGTATCCACATTGCGCCAGTGTCAGCTACTGGCATCAGTGGCGGATTTACGAGCAGGCTGAGTGGACTGGAGCCTAGGGCGGCAGATTTATCTTGTTTTTGAGTAGGTATATTTCTAAGCTAAGAAAAGCTCAATGCGACAAGCTTTTGGAAAATGAACTGACACATCGATTCCCTAGTTCACAACACATACCTACTTATAACGGAAATATGATTGTAAACTAGAGCGGGCTTCCTAAACTTTTTTGTACCTAGGTACTGTGACGTCCTTAAGAATTTGCCATTTTTGCCAAGTAGGTAAATTATATACCTATCTACCTATTGTATTTTTGTTGCATGTAAGGTTAAGGGCCGGTTTCACCATGCTCTGTTAGATTAACAAAGGCCTAAAGGGCCGTTAAGTATGTCAAATAGTACGCGTTTGACAGCTAAGGTTAGATTTAACGGCCTGTTAATCCTTGATTAGTAACTAACAGAGCATGGTGAAACTGCGCCTAAGATTCGAGTGCAGAAAGTTAATCCAGGGAAAAAAAGTAAAGTCGTGTTAGGAATATTTTGTTTAGGCTTTTATTAGTAAGGGCTTACTCATCACGAGAAGTCTTTTGTGTAAAAATCCAAAGGCTGAAAGCAAGTTGACCATACTTAAAATAAATAAATATAACATTGGTTGGTATATAATATTGGTGGACTTTCCACACAGTACTATCTAGCCCCAAACTAAGCCAAAGCTTGTGATATGGGAACCAGACAGCTGATATAATACAAATATACTTTTTTTTTGTAAATATATGTACTTACATTGGTATTGTCCAAGTACCAAAAACTTGGACAATACCAATGTAATTAAAATCATAATTTAATGAAGGTACCTACATCTTTACATTATCTAATAGTTTGTTTTATACTTTTTAATTTCTACCATTATTACGTGGATATTCACCAGTTGTGTTCGTGCATTTGGAGTCAGTAGTTTTACAAACTTGTGATAATACTGAACAAAATTGGTTAGTGCCATTTGCAATAGGCCAGAACCAGTTACTAAATTAGGGAATGAGACTAGAACTTCTCTGTGAATTTCTTCAAGGCTTTGTTTCCAGCCGGCACTGAAAGAGGCAACTAACGAAAGCGATTTTCTTTCTAAATTTGCAAGATCATTTTTCTTATTCGTTTCTAGTAATTGTTCTCCTTCTTTGACAAACTGGATGAGGCCTCCGAAGTGCGGACTGAGGATCTCTTCCACATATTCCGAGCTGCGAGCCTGCAGTTGTTCTCTAAAACTCTCCGCCTCTTTAGTATTGTCTCTGGTTCTTTCCATAAGTATACTCAATACCATGTCATAGTTATTGATCAGGAATATGAGCTGTTGAACTCTTTGAGAGAATTCTGCAGCCATTTTCAATAGAAAACAATGCACTTCATCTTGAAGAACGAGAAGAACATTGCTTAGTTCTTCGGATGGAAATTGTTCACTCAAACTCAACATAGCAGCTGAGAACTCTGCATACCTCCGAGTGATCTGATGGGTTAGAAATAAGTATAAGTATGTACGTAAATAAGTTAAAATATATAAACAATGCAAATAAGACTGTAAACTATTCTTCAAGAGCAAATGGTTTCTATAATTTGTATGTTTAAAATGCGAGATTATTTTGGTAAGGAACTTTTAATTTGACAATGCATACCAACCTATTTTATCTTATCTTGTAGAGATAGTTTAAATTACGCCCTCAAACCAACCTCGATGACTCATGGTTGATTTCTATTTCTATACCTAGGTGTGTGATGGTACTAAGACATAATAATATACTTACGTAATGGGGACCAAGCTCTTTGTTAGAAAGCTTAGCTGGATCACATTCCCTCACACTCTGAATATTCAATTTTAGGACATAATCAAGTCTGGGCCATAATGTGCTTGCCAGTGAATCCCAATAGCTAAAAAATATAAAAACTTGGTTAGACTGTTCCATGTGGTTATCCTTTAAATACTATAAAATGTATTATAGTCCCTCTGTAGGTTTTTATTGTTGTGGGTACAGTCACCTACTCGTATTCTCTTCTTCATAATTTTGAATATTTCTGGTTTCACCTCTGATTATATCTATCTCCCTGACGTGAATATAAAAGTAATGGCATACATTTGAAACTGAGAGTATGTTATTACATGCGACTGTACGTATACAAAACCCACGTCCTAATGACGACTCAGCTATCCATGGGCCACTGAGGTCATGTGTTTGATTATCATCCACTCTCTCTCTCTCTTCTCTGTCTCTTGTCGTGTCACTAGTTTCTTTCGAAACAGTGTGGTAAAAGGATTTTAAGTGCGCCTCAAGAGATTCCTTTCGAGCACTTGACACATGTTATAGAACTTTTTAGGTTCTACGACATGCCGGTTTCCTCACGATTTTTGAATTATCGTCCACTAATTAGTCTGTGTCAACTTGTAGATGATCAAAGTCAAAAGGTATTTATTCAATTGAATCACAACGATCACTTTGAAACGACATAAAGCTAGGCGAATCTAGGTTCCGTCAAAGTGAAACATAAATAACAGTGAATAATTATTTAAAAATCTTCCTCTTACTTGTCTAATGCAGCTACTGCCCGCTTGTGGCACATCCAACGGTATCGGTTTATTAGCTGGATGCATAGAAATAATGCCAAGCAGTCATAGCATTCCAAGACATAAATTTCCACATTTTTCTGAAAAAAAAAAAAACGTATAATTGAGGATAAAAACCCAAAACCAGTCGTAAATCAGAAATTATTTAATGTAGGTATATCAGAATCTGTAGTCTATCGTACTTATATAAAAAAAATGTTTACTTAATCATATTGAGTTTCACGAAACTATTATTATAAAACTTGGAATAAAAAATATGAGTTAATACATTATTGGGAGCTTTTTAAGAGAAGTAAACGACTCAAGCTAAACAGCCTTCTCATAAAAATCCTGCCATGCCTTAAATCAGTAGATATAGGTCAGAGTTCAAGCTCAGAGTGAAATAGGTATAAATTTATTTTTATAGATTGCACTTACAACCAGCAGTGATAAGGTTTTGCCAAGTATTCTATCAAATAACTCTTGAGCATGGCTCCCCTTAACGTGGAAGAACTCCGATATAAATAAGTACTCTCTGCAGCCATTGTCCACCAGTGCATACTGAAGGCTTCTGAACAATGCTTCATATGAATACTGAAACATAAATGCTTATTATTTCTTAAGAAGTTCTAAAGTTATCTTCATCATCATCAGCCTTACAAAGTGATCTTTGTGATTGAATTGAAAAAGTTTTGATATTGATTTTTGATCCTGAAGAGGTCATAGGCCTTATACACTTTCAGGAAGAGTGATTCTGAGTCCTCTCCATCTGCCGACTTCCTGCAATCTTTAAAATGCTGAGAACCAATAAGGTACATGTTAGTTATGAAGAAGTTTTGGAGAAGCAATACAAGGCACTTAAAACTGTATACAGGTGCTCAGCTACATATGCCGGTCATTTCACAGGCACCCTCACCCTTCAAACATCAAAGCAATACTGACAACAGAAATGAGCATGGTGGTACTGGAGTACATGGGAGTACCTTTCCACACAAGCTTTTCATAAATAGCTACGCTACACCTATGTGGAACACCTCATCAAGTCAAATTAAACAAGACCAGTCAAGTGTGTTGTCACCACACTTACACTTTATACATTTCACCTATCCTAAGTAATAATAATTAATGTTAGCAATTACTTCTAATATTTTTTAAAGTAATGTTGCATCACAAGTAGAAAACTATGCATAAAACCTGGCTCTAACTCTATTTTTGACCTATTCATAATAAAAATGAAAAGCCGGAACTGCTGTATGAAATGGCAAATATTGCTATTGATTCGAGTGTGCAAGAGAAAAATAATTATTATAATAATAGGTTACCTTTGTTTTCTGTTGAGCATGAGGAACTATGATTGGAGCCTCTAGTTGCTGAGCTAAAACATCTCCTCGGTTGCCAATTGTGAATATGGTACTCTTATTTTTTAAATTAGCTTTCTGAAAGAAGCCACCTTTTGATCCATCTTCAATTCCCATCAAATCATCTTTAGATGGAGCTTCTTCATATTTTAATTTATCAAGCCTGGAGGCATATGACTTAAAGTAAGAATAGTACACTTTGCTTAATGTATCGATATACTCATTGCAAATTTCTTGTGCTACATTTCTTTCATTTGCCAATACAAACTCGAAGAAGAATTTGTATTTGAGCATAGCATTCTGAGGTATTTGATAGTTGGCCATGGGTTTGCGGAATTTGTAAATCTGCTCCAATATGTATGTTCTTATTTTCGTTACAGATTTGATCTTCAGCTTCTCAAGAACATCTTTTACATCATGACAAGCTTTGGTTTCTTTGAAATCTTGTTCCTTCACAAAATTTAGCTTTTGGTTTAATATGGCCAACTGTACCATAAATTCTTTGTCAGTCACTGGAACATTATTGATCCCACTGAAATTAAATAGAAAAATTAGAGTTGTTTAAAGTATTTAAAATGTTTTCATAATAATATTTAAAATACTCACAAAATTAGAGTTTCAGACACAGCCATGTCTTCGATGAAGGATGACAAAGGTCCCTTGAGAACTTGCCTGTTAGATAATTGCACAGACATGCTTACTGAGCGCTTCTGTAAACTTATTATTTCATTGCTGATGCTGCCTAGGTCATTCTGAAAATATGAATTGTTCAAGTTAAGTTTGAAACTATACCTAATAGGGTTAGCTTTATGAGGTCTGAATAAAATATATTGTTAATAGGTACATATAAGATGCTGAAACATGAAAGGGTGCCTAAAAATGTTTCATGTTGTCAACATTACAAGTAGGTTGAGCCATAGGGTAGGTACCTACCTGAAAGACCATCAGCATGCTTTCCATTTTTTCAAGGATACCATCACACTCCTCAATCTGGTTGTGAAGAGAACCTATATTCTCACTTTCTTTTAGATAATCGGCAACTGAATTTTTTTCAGCGTCTTTTATATTTTTGTCAATTTGTAAAGCATACTCTCGTAGGTCAGTTCCATTACGGAGTACTTCCTGAATTTCAAAATCTTCCAAGTTTTTGTCCAAGTCTTCCTTGGGGTCTGCTGTCTCTGCCATGATTCGATGACTTCACAGTAATTTAACAAAAAAATGTTGATTACATCTATATTATATGTTTATATTACTCATAGTATGTAGGGCCTATATGAAATTAAATAATATTAGTTTAGTTTCTTGTTCTTGAATGCTGTTGCGTTGATTGAATTGAATATAATCAAGTAAAATTGGCTTTTTCTTGTTTACGTTTTTTGCAGACGTATGGTATGTATGACGTTGACGTTGACAGTAACATTTACTTTTTTTTTTTAAGACCAAGTTAACATCTTGTTGACTATACTAACTCGTCTTCTGATTTATTTCCCCTATGCGCTATGTAGCTAGCAATAGAGTGGAATCCCTTGACGGTGTTTGTTTTTCTTTTAGAGCAATGCGGCAACTGGCAATGCGTGCGACTCCCGTTGCGTAGCTCTAAGGCTCCCTTCCCGTGCAACCAACAGCGGTAGCAGTAGCAGTAAAATGCTCAGACGAAGTAAGGTAAAATGAGGCTGTGGGCCGTAATATTGACATTAGTATGGTTGTATCCAGGAAATGCATGTTATGATTTTTGTAAAGAAATATTAATAATTTAGTTACCAGTCAATTGGTATTTATGAAGGAACTGGACCATTTAGGAATCGATATATTTACTAGTAGTTCGCCCCGAACTGAGATCACGTGATGCGACCCGACGAACGCATCAAAACTTTGAGTACGTAGTAGTCAGAGGCAAGTCCAAATATTATCTTTGGACTTTTTTCTGACTACCGCCTACTAACTTAGTATAGTTACCAAGTTTCAACTCTATTGGCCTATTTATTGAAGAGTTCCGTTGAACAGACCTTGGCTCCATCATCAGACCTGGTCGTCGTAACCATTTTATGAGAACTGAGTACCTCCTTAATTTACTTCAAGAAAAAAAATTAAGAAAAAGCAAAGGAACTGGCCGACCAGTAGAAAAACCTTGAAGTCAACGAAACTCTTAGAGATGGGAGCTCTTGGATCGCTGGTTATCATAATTTAACTTTTATTATTTTATCTCAAAACCGAGCGTCCCAAAAAAAAAGTAAAAATTGTTTTAGGGATGTCCAAACAAAGCCCTTTCATATGACGTGTAACTTGTTTTTTTTATGTAACTTTTTTATTTTTGCCCCCTTAAAAAACCCCATATCTCAAAAACCCTTCATCCGATTTTACTCATATAAATTTCTCAAGTACAAGCTATCAACATATCAAATTTCATGCAGATCGGATCAACGGTTCTTAAGTTATCGCCAGACAAACATACATACATACATAAAATGCCAAATCGGCCAAGTTGAAACTAAGATCTTCGTTCGCTTCGCTCACTCGATCAATTACTGTAAAATGGGTGGATAACTTAGTTGAGCATGAGCACTGTTCTGTGTTGCAAAATTCAAGTTGCAAGTAGCAATGGTTTGTAGCACTCGTAGCGCACCGTAGAGTTTAGGTCTACGGCGTATTCCGGAGCCGGAATCAGTAGCTTTTTTTCGGAGTATAATTTATTTTAGGTTTATTAAAACTTTGGGAAATCATGAAATTTGGGATTCTTGGTCGCCAAATATTATTATAAAAGCATAAAAGTAGGTGTAGGTACCTACTTACTCATGAACTCATTGTAGCGATGACTCGATTGAGACGTAGCACTCTGTAGCACCTCGTAGACCTGAGTTATAGCGTTAAACAATAATTTCATTCGTGGAAAATATATATAAGCAATTAACGTTTTTTTATTTACCTTAGTACCATATTACAGGAGATACTTACACTTCGGAAGCCACCCCGTGATCCAACACTAGTTGTATTCAACATTTTGTTAACTACGTTTACTCGTAGTCTTAAATAATCTTGATGTTCCTACTAGGGTAACCTACCTACACATGAAGACATCTGAAAGGATGTATACCGTGACTGTCAAACACAGTCGTAAACATATATTTTTTTTTAATTAATATAAGTAGGAGCGAATAAATAATATAAGGAGCGAAGTAATAATACTTAACTAAATAATATCGATGATGTAGTAAATAAAAGACTTTATAAATTAACGCTTCTGCGTCGATATTATACTGACGAAATATTTACAGAGTAAACAGTTTAACATTATTAAAAAAAGCACAACTAAGTTTGTTCTTTAAAAGTAGGTAGGTATGTGACAAAGGAAATGCAATTTTAATAACTTATTAAAATATTAAGTACGTAGGTTGTTGTAAAAAATCCTTGCATTTTTATGATTATTGAAGACAGCAAAACATTAGAACAATCATAAAGGAGGTGAACAATCATGGATAGGCATACCTAAATATACTTTCAGGACTGAATTATATTATAGGTAGGTAAGTACCTACATACATTAGCCAAATAGTAAGTACCTACGACTTACGTAACGTGGTATATTTCAAGCGCAATCAGAAAAAGATACAACCATATAACAAGATGTATCCTAGAAAATGCATTAAATTAAACATTAAAAAAAGTTTATTTTCAACCATGAGTAAAAAGTTCAGCATCCATAGTCTTATTACTATTTATTAGTAAGTATCAAAATAATAATAACCTTACATACCTAAAAATAGGGCATAGATTCAGACAAGGACGTTCATTTAGCACCCCAAGTTAAATATATTCAGGTACCCACTGTTTTATAGTTGCTGTCTTGGACTGTTTTAAAGTTATTCAAAATAGTAGGTGGTACACATTTTTCCCAGGTCCATTTCTGATGAACAATTATATATTTTGTATTACCTAGATTTTAGTTTTCCACATAATACTTATAAGTCGGGTGTCATACTATATCTGCATAAATATTTTAACTAAACAGTGCAACAGTATTTTAGCTAAGGAGTAGGTATGCCAGACACATAATACAAATCTAGTTATCTATATACCTTCATCAATTTTAAAAAAAGTGACACAAATCTAATTTACTAAGTACCTACCTACTTTTTTTTATAGGTTATTGATTTTAACTAGGTACACACACTAACACAGGGTTTTAACTAAGTTTGTACTACTGTTAATCTTACTAACACATAAGTACCTACATACTCGTAATTTATTTTGCAAAGGTACAAAAGGATTTCTTTTTTTATGTTATAGTGATATGTTTATGATAAATATTTTAGAAAAATTTAAAATGCGAGGGTAGGCATCTACAATACAAATATTTTATAAGCTGCTTCATACACACATTTTCAATTTAAGCGACGATACATACTCATCACACAAAAAAGAAAAATACACTTTCATTTACCTACTAATTTGTACCCTCAGGTTGGTAGGTTATCTAAATTAAGTGACTTTTCTAGTCTTCACCAATTAATTTAATGCTGAACTTTTTCTCCGGCCATCGGTATTTATTTAAATCGCAATAACAAATTATGTTTAACATCCTAGCGTCTAATATTATTAAAATAATTGTAAAATAAAGGTAACTTCCAACAATCGTCAGTTCGCACACGTTATCTACTTTAGGTACCTATTCTGTGCGGCTGGAAAGCCACACTGCTTGGTATTTCTTTCTCACATTCGTACAAAAGGACATTAAATGCCTATCAATCTCTTTATTACTTAAAAAACAAGCCCAATGTATACGAGCCTTAATATATACCATTCTAAGTCTTGTGACTAGATTTTCCTTACTTAAATAATACGTAGTTAACATAGGAATATTTGTACGACAAGATGCCATTGATCACGAGCGGTAACTCAAATGCAGACTACATAAAGTACACAACATTAATGAGATAAACAAAATCACACCCAAAAACATTACACCTAAACCTAATTTTAGATAATAAATTAAACTTATCTTACGGCTTAACAAATTAACATCATCCTATTATTTTACTTCGAGATAAAATAAGGTCCTACTTAGGTATACAATAGATTTTAGATTAGCACGAACCGATTCCGTGGGAGATCGTGTCCAATAAAATGTCCATCTAGTCTCTAGAAAAATATTTATCTATCCTAAACACTTATAAAAAATAACGGATTCGGCTCTAAAGGTCGCGGAAAATGTTCGAAGGCGGGAATGGTCCTCGGGGATTTAGCGTAGGGGCTCAGAACGGCAGGCTTGCGCGGAACATGTTCTCGATGAGCGGCGGCGCGGGAACCAGGTCCTCCAGCTTCAGGTAGAAGATGCGCTGCATGCCCTGCACGGACAGCGAGCGCAGCTCAGGCAGGGCGCCCAGCACGCGGCTGAAGTGCGGCGCACCGCCCATGCCACCACCGCCGCCACCGCCGCCGCCGCCGCCGCCGCTGCCCGGCATATGCGCCCGCAGACAACCGATAATCTTCATTTGAAGCTGTTCCACTCTATGAGGTTCTTTCAAACCGTGTCGATCTGTAATTAATAATACATTTAGTACTTTTACTTGAAGACGAAAAGCTTTAGTGTTCATGGCTCGTTATCATATTCTCTTCTTATTTATTTTCAAACGAATATATTTTTTGTTATTAGAAAATAGTTCGTTATTGGTTTTAAGATCTTATGTACGTACCTGTAACTAAGGTCAATGCGCATAGGCATGCGAAAGTTGATATGTCGATATCCATGGAGTGCAAAGTGTTGCTAAAATCCAGGACTGCATGAAGCCAATCTCCGAAAGAGCGCTGGCATTGGCGCTTGTCTAGCACGAGGCCATTGCAGAAGGTGAGCTTGGTGTCTTCTGGGCGTGTGCGATATGCTAGCCGCAGCACGAACAGCTCCAATCTGGCGGATGCGAAAAGCTGCTCGCGGTCTTCATGGCATAGCTCGCCGTACCCCGGTACTTTCTCCGCGAACACTTTGATCATGTCGATTGAGGTCGTCAACAGCGAGTAGAACTGTTGTATCACTTCTAAATCTGACATGGGTGGTTCTAGTGGATTTGGCTCTCGGTACTGAGTGTAATCAAGGTTAGCAAAATCCGGCGACGTATCGACATGAGCTCTTACGAGGGCAGTGATCAAAGATATTGGTGGACTTGGCGGGGACTCTTGAGGGCATTTTGGCTTGGACGGTAATCTGCCACGTCTGCCTTTTAGAGAATCGGTCCGAACCACTTCCTTTACCATTCCTACTACGAGACACTTTTGGAATCGGCAAAATTGACATCTGTTTCGTCTTCTTTTATCGACAGGGCAAGATTTTTCAGCTAAACATACATATTTTGAACCTTTCTGAACAGTTCTTTTAAAAAATCCTTTGCATCCTTCACAAGTTCTCACCCCGTAATGTTGGCAAGCGGCCGTGTCACCACAAACTGCGCATAGCTGACTTGGCGAGCCAGGTCCCAGTCGTGGCGGACCACCCTCGGGTGGGGCCACTCCGGGAGAGCTAGACGCAGAACTGGGAGCCGATGCCTGCATACAGTGAATTCTACCTCCGTGCACTTTTGGACTGTCGTTAGAGCTGTTGGACTCGGTCCTCTGCACTGGCAACGAGGCTCGTCTTTGCCTCGAGTTCTGGTCAGTTGTGATGTGTAGATCAACTGAGTTTGGGAACGGAGGCAGCGAATAGGAATCTTGGTTTGGCGTTAGGCCGCCGGTATCAAAAGTTGGGCTGCATTGTTGTGATGGGGCATAATATGACGACGGTACGTATGGTAGCGACGGCTGATGGTATTGGTACAATAACTGCGTTGACGCATGTCCTTGATGTGAATAGGCGCTAACATTGTAACAGTCCTCGTCCATTTTTATTCCAAACTCAGCCATTTCTTGTTTAGGATAACGGACAGAATAAGTTTCTTCAAAACTAGGCAAAGCCGGGCCGGGAGTAGGTGAGGACGACTCGCTGATCGGCGTGGCCCGTTGCGATTTTACTTCAAAAGGAACCGGAGCGTGGAACTCAACGTCCGGAAAGGGATCAAGATTTTCTTCCAAGATTTCGGACGAGTCGTCTTGATATTGCGGCGACAATAGATCACTGAAGGACGAACCGTAGTTGCTCTGCAATAGAAATGACAATCGATAAAGGAGGCGTCACGCAAGCGGTAGGCGGTGGAGAGACGGTAGGGGCGGAAATGCCGCACCAATGGCGAGCTTATTTCGTTAATTTTGTAAGCACTTTGTGGACTGTCAACTTTGAAATTGAAAGTTGCAGGTGTACAAATTAATAATTAAGTGTTATTTCATGGAAAGAGGCACTTACAAAACAGGCTACCTACACCATGTACCTCTATAGGATTGAATATTTAAAATTATAGGTAAGTTTAACTACCTACATCGAAATTTTCGTATTAATACTATTACTAATGTTCGTCTCGTCGCACTTTTCATCATTTCGAAAGATATAAAATCACTGAAACTATTTAGGAAAAATCCAGTGGCGGATTTACCAGGACGCTGAGTAGGCTGGACTCTATAGCGGCAGATTTTACGGCGCGGCAAATAAGGCTTTCTTTTTCTTATATGTATATATATCTTAGTTTCGGGTATATTTCTAAACTAAGAAAAGCTCAATCATGTACTTATAAGATTGAGCTTTTGGAAAAGGAAGGAACTGACACATCGATCCCTAGTTCACAACACAATCATACTAATAACGGGAAAAAGCTAAACGGGAAAATACGTAGGCTCTGTCGAGACCTGCATATTTGCGTCTCTCGAGATCCTCAGCCGAATCTGCCGCCGCGCCAGCGCCAACGGATGTCCTCGGCAGATGGGAAGGCGCAAGTGTGTCGACACAACTTAGATGTACATCAACTAGTAAAGCAAACTTTTTATTAGAAAAAATATTTACTAGATTATTTACCTAAGGAGCAAACTAAAAAATTCTAGAGTAGAGTTCTAGAGGGATTAAAATAACGCCACTCGAGCTTAAGCTCTACTTTTTATTTTACCACCCACCTGAGCAAATAAATAAGTGCAACTTATTAATGAGAATAGTGTACAATCCGAATTTGAGTAAACAATTGAACATGAAGCCGGAATGTATTTCATGCGTTTTTTATTTTTTTACAAACTCTTACCAGACTCTAAAATATTCGTGATTATTCTCTTTGGTGATTGGAACGTCTATTAACAATATCCACATTCCAAATTGTAATAACATTTAGTACCTAGGGATTAAAGAGCTATTTTAGTTCCTGTTTACGAAGAATAAACTAGCTCTTTGCGAATAGATGAGATAAAAATGATATTTTTCTAAAAATTGTGTAATGTGGTTGCACACAACTTGGTTGATTGCGATTTTCATAAAAAAGTTTAGTGATATCTCTCAAAATGTTGCAATGTGCGAGCGAGAGGTACATTGGCGGTATTTATCCTCATTACTTACTTGTGTTTGCAGCAGTAGCATGCTGGAGGTGTTTGTTGAAAAAGCGCTTGGCGAGCGCGACCCTATGGCGCTGCTCGGCCCTGTAACAATGAAAAGTTTACATTACTATCGAAAAAAAAATTTGACAATAAAATTATTGCTACTATTTTACATTTATGAACACTTCTGTTTGGTACATAATTTCAAAACCACATTAAGCAATTTGAAAGACGTAGGTAGTTTAAATTAACATCCAACTTGTATCACGGAAGTGCTCGGTGGAAATGAACCCAGGATAGCCAAAGTAAAATTGACGGCGCAATGCTTTGAACTATCACGCTATTCGAGCCATGCATCATTTATATTTACCCTCGGCGAACATACTTTGAATCTTCCTTCACTAGCACTCGGAACTACCTAATCGATAACTTTGTCCGTCGCATATGAAAAACTAAGTATTCACCGCTACCCTTACTTGAATGAAATGACGATGGAAAATAAAGCTCTTGTATTTATACACTGATATTGCCTGCCAAATATTGCCGTTTTGAATACATTGTGTCACGGTGCCTGATTCGCCACGCCCAGAAAATTGAATCCCATGTATTATACACCTCACCTAAATCTATTACAAAGAAGCTTCTTCTAAGCCTTAAAACATTCGATTTTCATCCTTATTTAGTGTTATTTGAATCTATTTTTCCATAATAAAATGAGCTGGAAGTTTTTAGGGCGAAAAGGCGATGGCTCCCAAGGGAGGTTATGAAATCAGTGGCATTTGCAGTTTCTATTATGTTAAGAACCATTAATTCCAGTCTTATTAAAGCATAAACAAAACAGGAGAGCTTTTGTTGCTGGTTTTACTTATTTATTTTTCGGTGTGTTCAAATTTTGTTTGTGAAAATGATTTGTATTGCAGCTAAAACAAGAAATTTGCGTGCTAGTCAACTAGCATACCGAGGGTACCAAGAGTAAAATAAACTAGTAGTTCGCCCCGAACTAAGATCTCGTGATGCGACCCGACGAACGCATCAAAACTTTGAGTTGGTAGTAGTCGGGGGCAAGTCCAAACATTATTTTAGGACTTTTTTCTGACTACCGCCTACTAACTTGGTATGGTAACCAAGTTTCAACTCTATTGGCCTATTTATTGAAGAGTTCCGTTGAACAGACCTTGGCTCCATCATCAGACCTGATCGTCGTCACCATTTTATGAGAACTGAGTAAAAGTAAAAACTGTTTTGGAATGTCCAAACAAAGCCCTTTCATATGACATGTAACTTGATTTTTTCATGTAACCTTTTTTATTTTTGGCCCCTTAAAAACCCTTCATCCGATTTTACTCATATACATACAAGCTATCGACATATCAAATTTCATGCCGATCGGATCAACGGTTCTAAAGTTATCGCCAGACAAACATACATACATACATAAAATGCCAAATCGCCCAAGTTGAAACTAAGATCTTCGTTCGCTTCGCTCACTCGATCAATAAATAAATCTCATAAAATTATCGTCACAATAAAAAAAAAATATGTGTTATACCTAAATGAAAATGATAACCAATTATAAAGTATGCCAATCAAGCTCTTAGAAATGATATATCCAATTGACCCAGTTGAACCATTTATAATTTTACCATCCCCTGCTTCCTATTTAGCAAGAATTCTAAAAAACCGTATCGGTTAGAGAGATTGTTTTATTTTTCTATTTAATTTATCTAATCTACAGTCGTGTCCCTACGCAAAGGAAACCTGTGGCTTAGCACCGCACGTATTGACTGTCTTTCCTGAGGATTAGGCTGACTAAGCTTGGATAAGCCAAGGTGCTCTATCGAAAATCCGGTCCAAGGCACTATGGCGTCTCGTAAATAGGTACATGAATAAAAAAACCCCTGACGCGGTATAAATCATCTACAAAAAGATGCAAATAATAATAATAATAATAATATCCCACCCGAAAAAATACAATTTTTTATGAAATATTAATCGTTCTATTAACAGAGTACTTACATTTGCTTCGATAATTTACGAATTATTAGGACATCTGTTTTGTTAACTTTGAAAATATCCTGAAAGCTTTTCAACCGTAACGGAAGCTCAAGCTCACGGAAGCGGAAGCGGCAGAATTCGAATAATTAAAAATATTAATTTCAATTATAATATTTCGTCAGTTTAATTGAAAGCTAGAAAACCTTTGAAATTGTTATGGTTAGATAAGAGAATGTATGGCAATATTTATTCAGAAGACTTCAAATACACTGAAAACGTAAAACAGCAAAACACGCAATTTCATTTACATGACATAACTTTTTCCTGTTATTTTGATTTAAAAGCCAAACTACTGAACTGATTTAGATGAAATTTCTATAGGACGAATCTGAAGGTATATCCTTTCAAATAAAAAAAAATAAAAAAAATCAGTTTATAAATGATGGGGTTATGCGGTAACGAACATAACAAAATTCAGTCGAATTGAAAACCTCCTTCTTTTTTTGAAGTCGGATAAAAAATGTAAAAACCCCTTCATCAATTAGAAAACGGCGTAACAAATTCCTTAAAATCATAGCTAATAAAAACACTGTCAGTCAATTTACCTTTCAAACTAAAATCAGAATCAAAATTGGTTACCTACACATACCTCTGTTTTAGTCGGGGGATTATACAAATAATTGTCGAGATTAGGAAATCTTATAACTTGGATCAAAGCTTAATTTCCTATCTTCTTCATCTTATACACAGTATACCCCAAGTATGAGTTGTGTTTACCATATTTGGTTTTTCGTTTTTAGTTCTTGTTCCGTGTTCATTGCGGGTTTTACGGACGCGATAGAGATACCGATACGGAACTTTATGTTGCAAGTGTGATGAAAATTTGTAGTAGAACATAAAGTTTTGGTGTACAATAATGTAGTACATTATTTTGATCTATCTCGTAGGGTTCATCCTGAGTTTGCAATGTAAGCGCAAAAAATGTGTTTATTTACGACATCACATTAGAAACCTCTAAAATTATCAGTGTTTCTCTACTATATTATGCATGTTTTATACATATAAATCTTCCTCTTGAATCACTCTTTCTATAAAAAAACCGCATCAAAATCCGTTGCGTAGTTTTAAAGATTTAAGCATACGTAGGTATATAGGGACAGAGAAAGCGACTTTGATTTATATTAGGTAGTGATAGTGAAGCGCATCTATCGGCCGTGCTGAGAACTCATGAGTCTCCTTAAAAAAAAGGCCTGATGTTACGAAAAACTAAATACAACTGAGACCTCGAGATGCGTCCCGAACGCTCCGAAAAGTAAAGTAGGTGGTAGTCAGAGGCAAGCCCCTACATTGTATTTGCACTTGCTTCTGACTACCTCCTACAATCTTGGTATGGTAACCAAGTTTCCACTCCATAGGCCTATTTAAGATTTAGATTTGGAGAGCCTATTTTTGAAGAGTTTCATTGAACAGACTAGGTCCATCCTCAATCATCAGACCAGGTCGCTGTCACCATTACGAGAAATAAGTATCAACTTAATTTACTCAGACAATTGTATCATTGTATTTAAGAGTAGTAGCGCTTTTTGTTAAGGGCTCGTCCGGGAAAGTACTACCACAATACCTATTTCTGCCGTCAAGCAGCGTTGCTGTGTTTCGGTGAAGGAGGTTGTTGCCGGAAAAATTACAGGCAATTACAAGCATTTGAGGTTTAACGTCTAATGTCTCAAGTTGATGGACGCAAGGCAGTGCATCGTAGGGCACGTCCCTAACGTGCGTGACTTGCAAGGCAATGCTTTGTTTGTTTGAACAAACAAATGTTGGTGATGGTTACCATTTAACATTAGGCGGGCCAACTGCTTGTTCCTTCATCAGACTTCATGAAGTATTCATGAAGTATTCATGACATCATAATAATTATTATAAGCTAACAAACTACTCATTTTATATGGCCTTACATATCATTTATGTCAAAATTATCAATTATTATCAAATATGTCCGTATCGCATATTAAAATATCATCGAGACAAATTTTCCCGATAAGAAAAAATCAGACCAATGTGTAGACCTCCATTGAGGATACAACATTGATTTTGGTTCGATTTACGGTGCTCTTATTATTCGATAGGTCGATAGGGGTCAACGCAAGCGAAAGGCTTTACCGCTATTATTATCTAACGTTTTATGGAAGTGAATATGTTTGATTTTTCTCAGTACCAGCATCCGTTTCTCATGCACACTATCTAAATATATTTAAGTATTCGTGAATTGTCTTCTAGACTGTCCTGCTCCATCACATATTATTGTTGAGATTTTGGGCAAAGCATGGTCTATAAAATATGAAAAAAAAAGGAAAACCATATTATGAAAACGATGTTCTACGGCATTAGTGTATCGATTAGTAAAATACCTAGTGTAGTGATTCTAATTAAATAAGCAGAAGTAAATTGTTATTTAATGTTATTAAATCTGGTAAAGCAAAGAAATTACAACTTCGGTTTGCTCAAGGCATATCTTCAAATAAAGTTCAAAGCATCAAAATTTTGCTGTCGGATTTATTTGAACTTTATAAACCAGAAATATTCATGTGATAGACTAACGGCCGGTTTCTGAAAGCCCGATCAAAACTCATCGCATGTCAAGTCACTTGCTATCTCTATCTTATTCGATGTAATAGCTGAAATGGCGAGTGACTTGACATCCGATTAGTTTTGATCGAGCTTTCAGAAACCGGCCGAATGTCGTTTGTTTTGTTTTTTACTGTTATTTTAAAACAGGACAACTGTTTTAAATAGATATACTCATACATTACAATAGAGCTTTTATATACATATATTTTGAGTATAAAATTTCATTAGAATCGCGGTTCACTAATTCCGAAAATGTTGAGTTCATAGTTTGAAGGGCCGTAAGAAATAAAATAAACTCCATAAATGTTATGAACAGTAAGTAAACTTAGTCTGTAGGTATCCCAGAATCATCAAATGATTCTACTTTTGTGTACCAAGAGCTTTTGCTGTATTTTCAATGAACACTACCTATATCCTCCTAGCGCCATCTAGCTTATTTTTAGCAACTCAACTCAAGCTGTGAAAAAGTTTGCTCGTCTTCGGCGTCTAGTAGAATTACTTAAAAATAATGACCCGCCTTTCTGCGTCACCCCTAAGCTCCCGCTTTTCCTCGTTTGAAACGTTACTACTAGATGGCGCTGTCTATATTTACGCAATGTAGGTAATATTATTTGAGCAAAACACTTTTGCTCAAGGTTGTGGATAACATTTTCAAACAGTCAATTTACATGAATAATGATAAATACCTACAGTTAAATACAAGGTTCGTTTATAATGTATTTGTTAAAATAGTTGTGTTAAATATTATGTATTATACATTTGAAAGTAATCATACAAAGCGATTATAAAATGCAATAAGCTATTGGTACCTATAGGAAAGTATTTCGAATGTGTTTTAGATTTATGAAAAAAATCGTCTTAAATTAAATAATATTTTTTGGCTGATTGTACAGTATACTATACAGTCTATTTGACAGTAGACTGCATAGTAGTAGATGAATGTACTAATTGAGTTGCATTATCTTAACAAGGAACATAGTTTTTTCTGTCTTTTAAATAAGAAAAAAAAATAAAGCTTTGAACTGTTTTATCATCTATCTTGTAGAATAAACAGCGTCCATTACCTACTAGAAAAAACATAGAAGCTGACTCTTTCATGCTCAGTTCCTATAGTTTACCAGCATCCGTCAGTAACTCTAAAGATCGTCCATCGTTCGTCAGATAATCTATCATATCACTGCTTAGACGATGTATCACTGGCTAATGTAAACTGTCAGTTAAATTAGCTAATGAGATCACAGATTTTAAGGTAGACAAAGATTCCTAGACTTATACTTCTTTCGTAGAGCTAGCTACTGACGGATGCTCGAAAGTTTCTTCGTAGCAATTTCAATGCTTTACTTATAGATACCTAATTTCATGACAAAATGGAAATAACACGTTTAGGGTAATATCTATATTCTAATATATATCAAATTTATATACATATTTATGATATATTATAGCATTAATTATATTTATAATAAATAAGGTACGTTTTAACGACGTCAGTGCGATAAATGGAAACGACTACGAAGCGTATTTAGGATTTTATCAGCTGTAGCGTCGGCAATGAGGGGGCGTAGGCGGGAAGGTGTGCTTGTGACGTCAGGGACTCTGACGTCACTGCACCCTCACCCACAAATACGTCTGGCCGTAGACTTAGATATCTATTATCTACTATGAGCACGTTTCCTTCTATAAAAAGAAATAAGGTAATGGCACGTGCTAATAAATCAATGTTATTTAGAGTTATTAGCAATTTTTTCTATAAAAATAGTTTTATACCTACTAGTGAGCAAGTAACTAAACAAATCAAGTTAGGAACATTAATATAAATATTGTGCAGAATGAAGAGTTGATCTAAGTATTTTTTTTCGTTAATACTTAATTTCTTTACAAAGTCATTTACTTTGGCCCAAATTGTATGTGTACCTAATCATAAAGTGTGGTAGAGTTAAAACACTGCTCTAAGGTGTGGATTTACCGAGCTAGTTACATACACTTGAGATCCACATGAGTACACCTACCTAAGTGTCTCTTAACTTAATACAAAAATAAATATTAGTGGAAATTTCACACAGCGCTTATTTCACATTGCTCTAAGTAAATTAAGTAAAGCTTGTTTTATGGGAGGAAGCTTAGCTAATCTACGGTACTTTGTTTTGTTTATTAAATGCATACCCGTGATATTATATCACACAAATGTCTGTTTTTGGTGAGAATTAAACTCACAATCGTGCTTGCAGAAGGCAGAGACCATATTCACAAAGTACTTCATTTGCTAAGTCCGACACGTAACCTGATGTTATACAATATTTGATGTTTTGTTGAGGAAGTTATCGCAAAAATATAGTAGAGGCAAAAGTGTGACATACCATAAGCTGGTGCTATAATTTCAACATTATTTTATGCAAAAATAATAAGTAAGTCTTACCAACACTCTTTGGTAAAAGTGATAGTAGCTAAGTAGTTAGTAGGTACACTGGTTGTGGTTAAAAATTACACTTCCCTAGGCAAGTTATGTCGTGGTATAACTTTGAACGAATAGTTCAAAGTTATATCAAAATGAATGGTTTCTAGAAGCTCTCTTATTTATATCTTGAAAGTTGCTTTACGTAAAGAGCTTTTATTTTCAGTAATGCCGGTTAAGTGCTGTGCACAAAACGGTCTCGTGTGCAGGAAGTCGTGTGCCGGCCTAGAGACACCCAAGGGCGTCCTTGAAACTATGCGCGGGTCGATGCGTGACGTCACAACGCTAGTGACGTCAGATGTACAATTCGAGGCCTGAAGCAACTAGGAGGCTCTCCTTCCATGGCTTCCACCCATCGGGCCATTTTCAACCACCCTATAGTATTTTTAGAAGTGACGCTTTTTGAAAGAAAACTCCCCGCATTCAAACGACTGCAATATTAATGAGTGCGCTATCGCAAAATCTGAAAACGACTCAAGCCCAGCGTGGCCCGTTATAAATTATCCTTTGAATGGGTTTATTCAGTTTTTAAAACGATGGTAACAGATAATATCTTTAACAGTAACACACGTCACGAAGGGCGTTAATGATAGCCACCCGCTGAGCGAAGCGGGGTCCCTACCCCCCGAATATCAGGATGTTTTCGGGCAGACGAAGGTCACCGGTTGTGTGACGCGAGTGAGGCTCAGTATCACCGTGACGTCAGAAGTACTACAGCTGAGCGATAACAAAACTTCGTATATATTGTCATATAATAAATAGTTGAACGAGCTCATTAGGACAAATAACTTAGTAGGTATTTGTTCGTAACATACATCGCTCTTGTTGTCGATTCAAGTTTTTTACTTATTGTAAATACGCTTTATTTGGTCGAAACCTGAAGCAATAAAAAGTGAAAGTGATATTAATACACCAAATTCTCTATTCTTAGTTTTATAATACGTGTTGCAAAAATATCTCCCACCGCGCCGCCCCAGTGTAATGCATGCATTTACTGAATATAGTTTGTCTATGCAATACAATAATAGCGATATGCGACGGTGGGTAGTTAGCAGAAGCTGGCATCTCGGCAGGTGCAGCGGCTGCCGGTTGCGACAAGCGATTGGGCAAGCCAACACACACGGTAGAGGCCATCGGCTCCGGACGCGATCGCGACATAAACATCCCACATTATATTCGCAGTTACCTCACCAGTAGCGAAACAAATCCGAGGATAATTTTACTTAATAATCATTTCGATGTCGAAGGTGGCATTATGATTATGACTCTTGTGACACGTTCGGTGCGACTCGATTATAATTTATGCAGGCGAGATGAAGCGGCACGTATCATCTTCCGATGTTGAAACCTAACTGTTGCAACACATGTTTGTGTTCTACGAGCCCCAAAGCAGCCGGTATGTGCAGCTATAGGTATCTATCACATAATGTTTGCATTTAATTTCTATTGACAATGCGAATTTGAACATATTGCGATATTCGAACACATAACAAAAATTAAGCGTGAAACTCAAGGAAGTTCGTCCAACTGGTTTCCTATTTAGGATTTATTTAACCGGTTTTATCAAAAGATACCAAAATTTGCAAATACTTAAGTCAGTAGGTGAATTGGTCGTTGTGTAGAAATTAATTATGTTACAATACGGAATAAAGTTCATAAATATACAGCTTAGAAGCATTTTTGGACAGGCGACCATCGATAAAAGCTCACTCAATCAATATACATATATCTAGTTTTTATTCATTCAATTCATTTTAGAATAACTAATGTTCGATTCAGTTCAAACCAAACAAATCTTAAGTACTGTCATAGAATGAGGAAAACCTCATTCAAGCAGATTCAATATTTATTCGAAGCACACGACGTTATTAAATTAGATGTTAAAAATTCACATAAATTATTTTTTTATGAATTTTGATGAAGATTATGTTTTATGGGTTAAATATATCGAAACTTGATAAATAACAAGAAATAGTATCATTGACAAAAAAAGCACTTTAATACATTTTATAAGAATCTACTTCCTATACGATTCTTGAGTAGGTAAGTAGGTTATTTTTATATGACTGTGTCAAATAACTTCACTGTCACCAAAGTTGGCCACCAACTCCATACGAAGTTACGTGATAGATCAAAATTAACATCCGTCTAACTTATAACAATGAAAACAAAATAAAACAGGATAAAATCAAATAAATAACTTATACAAATAATATTTAACTAAATAATAAAAACAAAAAGGGGGTACGTACGTTGGAATTGTCTAAGGGCACAGTGTTGGCTGGAGGGCGTCAGCAACGCACCTCGCATTCTAGCCGATGGCCATCGTCACGACAGTCCCACAACAACAGTCTATAACCCAAAGGTTCTACACAACGAAAGCGAAAATAAACACAGAGGTGGTCGTAAAGTCCAGCGGGCGCTGACCTGGCGCAGGCTTGTCGGGTTCCAGCGAGGAGGCGCGCGGCTCCAGGGTCAGACCGAGGCACGCGCCGGACAGTCCCAGCTCGCTTAGCAGGATCCTCATGCGGCCTAGCACATTCCACTCACTGCACGCGCACACAACACTCGCTCGTAGCTACGATAGAGGCAGATCGCGAGAGGGCGCGCGGAGGTACCGCGTTGGTGAACGGCCGGTGCGTTACTGAGGCCGCCGCCGCCGAGGCTGGTGGCTATATCGCATTTCCTGACGTCACGACGGCGACGTCACGGGTGTGACGTCATTAACGGTACCTCCCACGGCCCGCCCGCCACCGCCTCGCCGCCGCCCGCCCGAGCCTGCGCTAACGGCACCGCTAGTATGGAACGGAGCTTTCGCACGCCACCGCCGCCACCGCCGCCGCCGCCGCCGCCGCTGCTGCCGCTGCCGCACTCACCGCCCGCACCGCCCGTGCTTTACGTCTCACCGGGCTCGTCGCTCAGCCCTTTCATATTTCACGGGTATTCCTGAATTTCTGCTTATAGCCGGTCATGACAGTATGTTTTTCTTGAAAGCAGCTGGGGTAGGCAGCTAGATTATATACATTTTAACTTCGTTGCCATGTTCTTTAAATAAGAAAACGTTTAGTGACCAACTTGTTTAATCTTTAAATTGTCAAATGTCTATTTTGGGAAAAAGGTGCGCGCCTTTTAACTTGCTTTTGAAATGAGCTTGTTTGGTCGTTTTTAATTATGTGAAGAAAAATTCTGTAAGTTATAGGTAATGGTACATAAAATACAGTGCGTATATGAGTATGTTTATGCGTAGGAATGTATAAGCATTAAGCAATGATATTTTTTATTATAAAACGAACTGCCATACTTGCTTGCATGTTAATTAGGAGATCGGTAAATTTTCAAAGTCCTATTTAAACCTACAATCATCTTTATGATAAAGAAATTAAAAGAAATGAAAAAAATATTATTATTATTTAGCTCATACTGACAATTATTCGGAGGCTAACCCCATGCGAACTTATAAAACCAAAATCTTAAAAATAACCGAACCAAATAAACAAAAAGCTTTAAACACATTTTACAAAAAACATAAATTTTTCATACATAAAAACAACATTTCCAAAAAACGTTTTTCCACTAAATAAATAATACTAAGTTAGAGCTATTTTAGTTTTTCCTCGGTAATGTTATGTTACAATTATACCACAGGCGAAAAAAGCAAGTTATACTTCAAACGTACTTGATCCTTCGTGAACGCAGACATTCCTTACTGCTCAGTTAGTAGTAGTAGTAG
Source organism: Chloroclysta siterata (assembly GCA_932294275.1). Taxonomy (NCBI): domain Eukaryota; kingdom Metazoa; phylum Arthropoda; class Insecta; order Lepidoptera; family Geometridae; genus Chloroclysta; species Chloroclysta siterata. The sequence goes on along the minus strand of OW028600.1, from coordinate 10,742,773 downwards.
CTCTGCCTTCTAAGGTTCGATTCCCATCGAAAACAAACATTTTTGTTGTGAACATCTGTATGCTTCAAGTTGATGGACGCAGGGTAGTGCACATTAGGGCACATTGACGAAGATTCTTTATGACCGATGGGTTCTATCAAAATATCGGTTATTATGAGGTTAAACTATTATCTAGGACCTAGATAATAGTTTTACCTCTTAATAACTACCTAGATTCTAGGTAGTCTGTTATTTTTTTTACATTTTGTTATAACATATTATTACATAGTTGTTCCTTTTTTACCAGAGTGCCGAAGGCTATATCTATCCTTCGATATTTTTTTTATTACCACGTAGCACCCAAACGGCTGGGTGGATTTTAGTGAATGAGGTATCAAAAGATTTGTCTCAACTGCCCGAGTGTCCTAGGATACAAAAAGTTTCAAAAAAATAGGTGAGCAGGAATGCAGGAGTAATATTCTCACACATAAAAAAAAACTTTACACAATCATAGCAATATGGGTATCAAAATCAAGAGAGTAACCGAGTGATTTCAAATAATATATTTTGTTTTTCATTTAAGTTCAATTAAAAAGACTAAACCATAACGCAAAATTCGTTAAGTCACTTTAGCGACCTAGGCCATGAGTTATTTTAAAATATATCATAAAACCTTCTCTAAAGTCATATAAATCATTTAAAAAAACCGCATCCTTAATCAAAACTGCTTCGGCTCTGCTAAGGTACTCTCCAAACACACAATTAATGCATGCTTTTACATATTATTTCAATATTCCTAACAAATTAATTATTTCTAATTATCTTAATCTTAAATAGCTATAATAATAATAATAATAATAATAATAATAAAAATAAATTAATATTATATAATAATAATAAGTATGGCGCAAATGAATTCTCCTGGAAGGGGGCAGGACTTACAACACAAGTCGACATGACTTAGTGTAGGTTCTGTCATATAAATTATAAAATGTATAAGCCATTACCATTTAAGAAAACTGTTATACTGTGTATTATAATATAAGTGTGCTTAAATGAAATAAATAATTATCTTATCTTATCTTATCTAAGGCTCGTGTACCTATACCTATGTCCTAGCAGTATACTGACGCCTCCGACTGCCTGTGATTATTAAATTGTATCATTCGTCAAGCCTTAACAACTGGAGTTCACTATCAAGAAGAAATTTAAAACATAATCTTGTTTCCATCCTTTTAGTTTGGGCAATCGGGTTTTTTTATTTATTAATAAATATTTTATTATTGTTTTGTTTATTACCTATAAGGAAATCACATCGATTTTTTAATAATATCACAAAATGATGATGAAATATCGATGGCGCAGGTGGTTAGCGTAGCCTGTATCAAACAAGGTCGGGTTCAAATCCCACTCGGATAATAACTTTTGGCATATTTTAAAAAATCTTTATCGTTGATCCTCTTGATGACCGATATTTTGATGGAAGTTTCGGTATATTAATATTTTGTTAAATCAAAAATGATTTTAGTGAGAATTCATGCGATTCTTTAGCTTTTTTTTCATATCTCCTAAGGCATTTTTTTTAATTTATGTTTTTTGGTACAAACTACCATCCAACTGTCAACGTGTTGTTAAGGAACTGCCCCGGGTTTTTAGTTCTTGCTTTAGAGCAAGCTACGCCACAAACGGTTCTCAAATAATGAAGAAAGGAAGTACAATAGACAATCACTGGTGCTTATTGAATCTCAGGAGACAAATGCAGCGATGACGTTGGCACACGGCGCGGCGCGGGACACTCGCATCCCGGCCCCATTCGGCTAGACGCGTCGTTTCCGCATTGATTGCAGCCGTCGTCACACTGGGACTCATATAGGGAGACTAGTACGATCATCCTGGATTATATTTTATCCCTTTATATTCTTTTTATACCGACAACTTGTTGGTGGGACAAGCAGATGGCCCAACTAACGTTAAGCATTGCAATTCATTGCATAGTAAGTCACGCTCGATAGGAACTTGCCATCAACTTGAGGCATACAGATGTTAGGCCTCATGTGCCTGTCATTTAACTTTTTTCGTAACCGAATTTACTAAGTAACTAGCTGAAAAAGCTTGGAAATTAAAATTATAAGTGAGCATGACTTAATCCGCAGACACGGTAAGCCCCCTCAAAACTTAAAGCACCTGAGGTCTAGTAAGAGTGACCCCGACTTCTGATCTCAAGGTCGTGGGTCCATCTAATTCGATGAAGGAAAATATCTATTAAACCTAATCAAGATCCTTAGGATGTCTCAGGGTCAGTGTGATGCCGTTTCAAAACAGACCCTTAAAAAAGGATGCTTTATGAAATATCGCAGAATATTTAATAAAAAAATATTACTGTTTTTCAAAAGCTGTGTATAAAGTTTTCTCACGATACTTAAGCAAAATAACTTGTAAACTTTTCGAAAGCTCGTATTTAACCGCAGTCTGGCTAGTATAAATAATTAAATCATCAAATGAACTGGTAAAACATGTAGAAGGTTATACCGGTCAAGTTATGGGTGACCTACCGCGAGACCTGGCGGTGGGATTAAGTACGAGTAGGTGTGCCTAATCAAGGGAGATGTTGCAATCATCTATAATATTGATATTTTGTTGGTAATTTTTCGGATTATCACAGAGGTTTCAAGTACTGGATACTTGGATTGTATAACGTAATGTAATTATATGTTTCACACCCATCATTACTGTCAGAAAATAGCTTATCCAAAAACTATTGCTTTGTTTGAACTATTGCCATCGCTGGACTGATGGGTTATCACAAAAAGTGACAGACCACTTTTAGAAATAGTTTAATCTAAACTTAAAGTATGGGGAAGCCAGACAGTAGGTGTGCTTATAGTAATTTTATTGTATGGATTTTAATCAGAAATAAATGAATAATAATAATTATAGTTAGTTTAGTTTTAGTTTACTGTTATTACTATTTTCTATGTTGATTATTAAGTAGGTGCCTTTAGATTGTAAATAAATATAAATATTAAATAAATATTGATGGACTTTCCACACAGCACTATCTAGCCCCAAACAAAGCTTGCAATATGGGAACCAGATAGTTGATATAATACTTAAATACTTTTTTTTTTGTAAAAACATATTTATAGTATATAATAACACCCAGACAGAGAACAAACACCTATATTCATCACACAAATAAATATTTGTTCTCGGTGGGAATCAAACCCACGGCCTACAGCGCAGAAAGCAGAGCTTCTACAAACTGAGCTGTGCAGGCTGTCAAAAAAACTGTTATATTTTTTTTGTGTTGTAAATAAATGCTTTTTCTATTCTATTCTATAGCGATACATTATAAGATTTGAGTTTAGCCTTATTAGTCCTTTTGATAACAATAATGTGGGGGGTTCACTAGTTCGGTGAGTGTCCACACCGCAGTCTATTTATTTGTGGTAGTTACGATTGGTCGCATGCCCCAGTACTATTTGTACTCGCGGAGCGGGCAACCGTCCAGTTATTCTAATTTTACACATAATCGATGCCGTCGCATCGCCGACTCATCGACAGAGACTTGTCCTGTCAAAGGTGAAAATCGACACAATCGTCAACTGGGAGATTGCCGATGGCTGCGTTTGACATCAAAGCATTCTAGAGAAAGCATTAAACCTAAAATTCCAACGCGGGTTCTGATTCTCCTGAATGCGTCTTTCATATTATATCGGATGTGGTGGATATAATGACTTATCTCTGATACCCAGAAACTTTGTAACATCAGATCATCCAAACGACATTTTTTTCTAGAATTTCTTATGATAAATAAGCTTTAAACTTTAGCTCCGCTACAAATATATTAATACTAGCTGACCCGGCAAACGTTGTTTTGCCATATACTTACTATAATGACTATTAAAAAATAGGGGTTGGTCATAGAAGGGTAAAAATTTAGGATTGTATATATTTATTAATGCCACGTTATAAAAAAATAGAATAAAATAAAAAATTTCCAAAAAATAAAAAAAATATGTTAGCGGTGGACAACCCTTATCACTTAGGGGTATTAAAAATAGATAGTAGCCGATTCTCAGACCTACTAAATATGCATATAAAATTTCATAAAAATCAGTTAAGCCGTTTCGGAGGAGTATGGTAACTAACATTGTGACACGAGAATTTTATATTTATGAGATGGACTTCACCAGTATCATATTCACATATCCGATAGGCTCTATTTGAATCTAAAACCATGTTTTGATTTTGCGCTGACTGTAAGGCTTTTTGATGGCTTTTTATCACCCCTGATTCTCCTTTTCCATTTGGCTGTGGCCTGTGGCAGTACCTACAAATGATAAGCCGCGGCGGATTGTCGGCGGCATATTATGTGGATACTTCTTAACTTAAAGTATGAATGTGACATCTTATCTTACTTATACTTAAATCTTCAGGGTGCTAAAGTACCCATCAATATGAATAACTTTTTCTAAGGAACCAACACTGTGAACGCGAAAAAAAAACAGCTGCATTTTAGCCAGGTAGGTATTGAATTTTTGTATGAAACCGCTGTTTTTAGTTTTTTAGTACAAGTATTGTAACACCTTGTATAACATGATAGTAGACCGCCGAAGTACCAGTGCAGTGCAAAGCAGGTGATAACATCTGTTTAAATCAAGTTCATAAACATGGGAATTTCAATCGGTTGGTTCATTAGCACAAATCGCTGGTTATAGACACCGACTGAGTCTCGATCACTTTGTATGTACAAGTGGACATTTCCCGACTGCTGAAGCAATGACAGTAACCTAAATTTTATGTTGTTCCATAGTTAAGTTATTGAAAAGCTGAATTAACGGAGCTTTCGTGTTTTAATTAAACTGTATAAAGTACTCCTGCTCATCATATATCTCATCATCTGAATCTCTAGCTTCGTATTTATTGGTGGTAATGTTTTTATAGAGTAAAGAAAACACCTATTGAGGTAAAAGCAAGGCACGTTATAGGGTTCCAAAAATTAAAGCTTTTCCCGATGCATTTAGAAAAACATAGTTAAAAATGACCTTACATGTTTTTTTAACCAAGGTTTTACTTGTTTTTTTTATCTATTTTAATATGTCGATTATTCGATTTTATAATATTTTCCTATTTTTTTTGCAAAAAACAAAACTTGACCTTTGTTTCCAAAGAAACGAGTGACACGACAAGAAGAAGTATACTTAAATTGAATTGATAGTTTCAGTGATTTAGCAAATATAAAAAAAACAGGGTTTTTGTTTAATGGTCAAAATTTAATTTTTCATAATTCAAATTAAGAGCCCAAACACAGAATAATGGTATTCCAATTTCGCTTATATTTTGTTAAATTTAAATACAAATCCTGGCCGTGAGGACTCTCAGCCGGACAGTCAGAGGACACTCAGCCGTCAGTCACTTTCTAAATAAAATAAAAAATGTTTCTGGCAAAATATTAGATTACCTAAATTTAAAACTTGATATGTAGCAACTTGAAAGCAATTTGTTAATTTAGTACGATTTAAATAACTACATGAGGGATTGTTGATACACTTCTAACAATATATTCGGCAAATGACCAGTTTTACTTTCACCAAGTTTATAAGACGTTTCAAAGTGTTCCTTGTGATAATGAAACATACATATTTTTTACTGCTACACTGTGGGGTGTGTATGGGAGATTCGGGAGGTATATTATAGTTCATAGATTATTTGAAAGACGGATCCTACGAGTACCTACCTACTTAATTATATGTATACAGTAAATACAACCTCATTTACTAAACATATTATTAGGTTTGGTCACTAAAAACCGGAAATCAGCATCAAACGTAAATCAGTTCAAAGTGTTTCATCATCAGCCTGAAGAAGTCCACTGCTGGATATATCTAGGCCTCCCTATACATTTCCAGGAAGAACGATTCTGAGCCCTCTCCATTAATTCTGCGAGCAATGTCGGTTAATACAAAGTGATTACCGAAAATAGAAACTCCTATTGATATTCGTTTGATTGAAATTTAATTTGAAGGTTATTGCGGTAGGTACATTATTGTCTTATTTACATTAAAACCAACGAAGCAAAGCAACAATTTGTCGGTATTGTACTCAGATTCGGTCGCATCATCTAATATGCGATAAGCACATGTGTGTATAACGATAGCGTGTTATAAACACATGTGTAGGTAAGTGTGCGTGCGCCTCGTATCGGAGCGCGAACGCAGCGCTCGCGCAGCTCGACCGAGAAAAAATTCCGAGCCGTGAACGACTGAACGCGACTCACTTGTTTCGATGCCGTCAGAGCGCTGTTGGAACACTCTGTGGCACGATTGTAAATTGTACTAATTGGCCATGGCGGTCTCTCCTGACAAAACAGTAGTCGCATCAATTCCTGTCCTAGTGCTCAAGTTATACAACATCCGCATAATCAACCAGTGAAGTACTCGGACCTACTCGTACTATCGATTCAACGCAAGCGCAGCGGCGTATAATCTCTTGTATTGGGTGCATTATGCACACTGCAAGAGTGTGAGTGAAGTGTTCATAAATAGTCAGTGCTAGACTAGAAGAGCTCTCAGTAATGATCTTTGCTGTAAGTATGTTAACTATATCAGTAATTAAAGCTAGATTAATGCTCAGAGTTTGATTTTGTATTTAGTTAGAGGTTATGTTTAAGAGTGCTCTGTACTAAAATACTGTCTGGGTTGTTGTTCTATTGAGTCTTACCTATAAATGGATGAAATGTCTTGAGATTATCACATGGCCTTTAACACACATCACTTTTGGCTCTATACCAAAGTATTTGAGATGGTATGAAGTTGTTACCTACTTCAAGAAATTCGTCCCATTTTCACGGTTATTCAACAACATTCAGGTTGTTTTAAATTATGTTTTCAATACTTGCTATTATTTTAAATTCACTGTTACTGGGTAACTAACCTAGACAATAATGTACCTACATACATTCATTAGCGGCAAGCACATAGGAAAAACAGACGATTACCTATATTAATTATTATAGGTAATCGTCTGTACTTGTCAATGTTGATAAGTGAGGTGAATAATTGAATATGCTGGTAGCAGATGTTGGTAGATACTCTTCCTTCCATTAGGTATTACATAGGTATCTTATTTTGTAAACAATTTTACGGTAAATACCTAGGTATACATTTTTATTTACAAAATATACAAAGGTACTTAGAAGGTCTCTTCTTTAGATAGGTACGTAAGGTGCCTGCCACTTATCATTGAGTATTTTCTTATCGTTAATTTGACGCAAAGCGCTAAGTCAATATACCTACCACCTACAACAGAGGCTCAAGATTTAGATAAGCTGAGATTTGTGCTCTGATAAGTCTAGGTAGATGGAAACCTGAATAGGTTAAACGACGTAAAGTAGGTAGGTATTAAAGAAAATACCAGACTTGAAAAAATATAGATATGTACCTACCTACCTACCTACTACTACCTACCTAGGTATATTATCTAGCTCTCTGTCTTCTGTATGATATAGGCATTAGGTAGGTACCTAAATGATCTGATAGGATTCAAGGTTAATGTATTATAATTTAATTTTATTGCGATTTACTAGACATGGAATTCATGTTTCCAAATCATTTAACTAGGTAGGTAGGTAGGTAGGTACTTATTCCATTCCGAACGAGAAAGATATTTATAAACTTCGGGTTTTGTACTAGAAGTGAGATAGAATCGTTCTATTATTGTACGGCGAGCTACTGGTTACCATAAATTCAATATAATCGCGCTATAGGTAGGTAGGTATGTAAAGTAGGTATATAGGTACCTACCTAGCGTTGAAAGTAAACAGCTGTAGGGTATGTGAGCCGGTTTGCCGGCCGCCTTCAGTTTTCGGCCTTTACGCGTACTTGATGCAGTAAAATTAAGATATTATCGTTTTGAAATGCAATATCTGAAAGATTTTTTTATCAAGACATCTGAAATTAGTTGCTTTGTTTTTGACAAAATTTTTGATCGGAAACAAGCTACGAGTGATTTCTAGCGAATTATTCAGATCGGCGGCGGTCATCGCGGGTATCGCAGCGTGCGGAAATTAGGAAAAAAATAGTGACGCGCCTTTCCCTCCAAGGTAAGTTATGTGTTGTTTTTCTAAGCAAACATTGTTGATAGGCATTTAAGTCACTTCAAAACTTAATTGCCAACATACTACTAACATTATTTTTGCAAAATATTGTATAAAATAACAATTAATATGGGGGCCGCTATCCAACATATGATTTTTTTCAAAAGTTTAGTTTCCGGCCTAAGGGCCGGTATGTAGTACATCGAGTCGTCTACACTTTTGTCTCTTTTACTCAATTGGTTCAAGGGTTTAGCTCACAACTCTTTGTTTTACAATAGCAACATATGTGAAGACCCTAGCCATTAGTTCTCGGCCGTCAAATTATGTGGCATTCATAATGAAAAAGGAGTAATAGTAATGACTACTTTGGGGGTGGCCGAAAACCCAACCATAGATAAAATGGCACCTCAGTTTTCGGCATGACCGACAATTGTATTGAAATCATGTGGCCACTAACTGAATGTCGCTGTTAGTTTTCGGCCTTAAAGCAAAAATGTTTGTATATTTTTTATCTTTTTGAGATAAGTAATAATTTTATTTTGAAAATAAATCTAATGATAGTTACGTATTTTACAAGCTTTTATTAACCTACTTGGTAGTATGTCTGTCTGGCTTTTCGGCTTAAAACTTATTGTACGTTTTCGACCACCTGCTACACAAATCTTATTTCCTCTTGATTACATTCCCTAAAATGATATTTATTTATGTTCTTTCAAAAAACATTATTTTCTTCAGGTGTATTCTCCTCCGACGGCTGTGGAGAAGATAAAGAAAAAAAGAAATGTACGAACTCAATATTCGAAAGAATCATTAACTCAGGAAAAAGATGTCGATAAGAGAAGTTTGTCGCCACTATGGAATTTCTAGGTGTACCGTACAAGACAGATTTGCCGGAAGAACGACTGATAGTATAAAAAATCCAGGACCTGATCCAGTACCAACCCACGGAGGTGAAAAAGAAATAGTGGAATGGCTTATCAACCTTGCAAAGTTTGGGTTTTCTTTGAAATAAGCCGAACTTCTCGACACGGTTCAGCAAGTTATTAAAGACTAGCGGCCTGTCCCAGCTTCGCATGGGTGGTCATAAATTTCTTGAACATTTTAGGATAAACTTAGACCGTGGGTTCGAGCCTCGCGTCTACTTATTTCATACATTTGCACGCGCTTCTCCTTGAGTGAGTGAAATCGCACCCCGCGCGTGACCCGTGGACCCGTTAACATTTTTAATTTCGTCATATCTTTTGAATGGAACGTCCGATTTGAAAAATTAAGAAGTAATCTATAGGTATTGAAACCGTCTTAATTATGAAATGATTTATTTGGATAAGGATTAATACCAAGGTACAAATAAAGACCCTTTTCTAGCGGAGGCATTTCAATATTTTTTTTATAATAAAAGAACACTTATTGTGTCATAACTATAATAGTTAGACATATGCTGTCGCAACATTTTTTGTAGATGATGACGTGTTCTACAAAATCGTAGTACATTATTTTGTTCTATCTTCAATAGTTTTCGCAGCGCACGCGATGTAAGGTTTTTGTTTTCCACCTTAGGTTACATTATTGAAGTTTTAGTAAGGATCCTTGATTTTTTTGAAAATATAATATAGCCTATGTTACTCAGGGATAATGTAGCATTCTAATGGTGAAAGAATTTTTGAAATCGGACCAGTAGTTTTTGAGCCTATTCGTTACATACAAAAATACAAATGTTTCCTCTTTATAATATTATTAGTGTAGATACAGGTATACCTAATAACTTGAGAGAAACAAGAAATAAACAAGGCGAGAGCACGGGTAACAGAAGAATTAATCAGAATTTGGTTCCGTAAAGTTATCGTGTTTCTTACGGAGTCAAATAACTTAGACGTACTGGAATCTCCGGAACGCATATTTAATGGCGATGAAAGTGGGTTTGCCTTATGTCCAAACACTGGCGAAGTTCTTGAGCCAAGAGGGTGCTGGAACCTTTATAAAATAAAAACTGGCAGTAAGGATAATGTAACTGTTCTGGTGACTTTCAATGCAAACGCACAGCTATGCCACCGCCAGTAGCTGCTTTGTGCGTGCAAATGGGCATTATTCTTCATGGTTTGCCAGCCTTTATTTCATAAGGTTCCAGTACCCTCTTGGCCCAAGAACTTTGCCAGTTTTTGGACAAAAGGCAAACCCACTTTCATCGCCATTAAATAT